>OY740784.1:99045471-100359121 GCA_963514005.1 Raja brachyura | reverse complement strand
AGGATTTTGCGTTGGGGAGAAAAAAAGATACACTGTTTATTTTTATATTAAAAGTTGGTTTTTAGGGAGGCTTTAATCACATTTTCATGTTGC
Source organism: Raja brachyura (assembly GCA_963514005.1). Next base: position 100,359,028 of record OY740784.1, on the reverse strand, counting down.
GAAATGGGGTCCAAAAAATTGTATGAACCAACAGTATTTTTCCTCCCGACTTCAATGCAAACCGCAATGTTCCAATCCACTGTATTCCACTAAAACCCACTCGCTAGTTGATTTAAATGGCCATTAACTTACAGGCATTAAACATTAAATTCCTTCCATTTGGCCTAGAAATTCATGAAAATGAGATTTAAAAATTATGTTATATTGTGGATTATTGTGTGAATGTTATTTGGACACTTAGGCAATTAAAAAAAAAGTTTATCTTTTCTTAAGAAATGGATAGATGTTTAGATCTACTCATTGAATTTTGTTTAGATAAACTAATTATATGCTTTAATTTCAGGTCATCCAAGTAAGATTGTTTCATATTTGTTTCAGAGTGCTTCAATCTATAATAACTGAAAATTTCATTGAGTTCTCTTATTTTTTAAGAAAGTTATGGGCATTTAACTGTTCTAGATCACAGCTTTTGAGTTAAGTCAATTGAAAGGCAATGGGGAACAAGATGCTAATTTCCGAGTATGAAAATTGTCACAACTTTCTTAATACTGAAGATATGAAAGTGAATTAGGTGTCAAATTAAACTTCTTTTTATGCTTTATCTGATGGGATAAATTGCAGACTTGATTTTGTAAATCTCAAAATTTTGTAACATTGCTAGATCATGGCTGATCATCCAACTCAGTATCCTGTACCTGCCTTCTCTCCATACCCCCTGATCCCTTTAGCCACAAAGGCCACATCTAACTCCCTCTTAAATATAGCCAATGAACTGGCCTCGACTACCTTCTGTGGCAGATAATTCCAGAGACTCACCACTCTCTGTGTGATAAATGTTTTCCTCATCTTGGTCCTAAAGAAATTCCCCCTTATCCTTAGACTGTGACCCCTTGTTCTGGACCTCCCCAACATCGGGAACAATCTTCCTCCATCTAGCCTATCCAACCCGTTAAGAATTTTGTACGTTTCTATGATCCCCCCTCAGTCTTCTAAATTCTAGCGAGTACAAGCCAAGTCTATCCAGTCTTTCCTCATATGAAAGTCCTGACATACCAGGAATCAGTCTGGTGAACCTTCTCTGTACCCCCTCTATGGCAAGAATGTCTTTTCTCAGATTTGGAGACCAAAACTGTACACAATACTCCAGGTGTGGTCTCACCAAAACCCTGTACAACTGCAGTAGAATCTCCCCGCTCCTATACTCAAATCCTTGCACTATGAATGCTAACATACCTTTTGCTTTCTTCACTGCCTGCTGCACCTGCATGCCTACTTTCAATGATTGGTGTACCATGACACCCAGGTCTCGTTGCATCTCCCCTTTTCGTAATTTGTCACCCTTAAGATAATAGTCTACCATCCTGTTTTTGCCACCAAAGTGGATAACCAGCCTATCCAATTCACCTTGCAGCCTCCTAGCATCCTCCTCACACCTAACACTAACCCGCAGCTTAGTGTCGTCCGCAAACTTGGAGATGTTGCATTCAATTACCTCATCCAAATCATTAATATATATTGTAAATAGCTGGGGTCCCAGCACTGAGCCTTGCGGTACACCGCTAGTCACTGCCTGCCATTCTGAAAAGGACCCGTTTACTCCTACCCTTTGCTTCCTGTCTGCCAGCCTGTTCTCTATCCACATCAATACTGAACCCCCAATACCGTGTGCTTTAAGTTTGTATTCTAATCTCTTATGTGGGACCTTGTCGAAAGCCTTCTGGAAGTCTAGATATAACACATCCACTGGTTCTCCCTTATCAACTCTGCTAGTTACATCCTCGAAAAATTGTATAAGATTCGTCAGACATGATTTACCTTTTGTAAATCCATGCTGACTTTGTCCAATGATTTCACCACTTTCCAAATGCGCTGCTATGCCATCTTTAATAACTGACTCTAGCAGTTTCCCCACTACCGATGTTAGACTAACTGATCTGTAATTCCCCAATTTCTCTCCCCCTCCTTTTTTAAAAAGTGGGGTTTTAAGCTACCCTCCAATCCTCAGGACCTACTCCAGAATCTAAGGAATTTTGAAAAATTATCACTAATGCATCCACTATTTCTGTGGCTACTTCCTTGAGTACTCTGGGATGCAGACTATCTGGCCCTGGGGATTTATCGGCCTTTAATCCATTCAATTTACCCAACACCACTTTTCGGCTAACCTGGATTTCACTCAGTTCCTCCACCTTATTTGACCCCCGGTCCCCTGCTATTTCTGGCAGATTATTTATGTCTTCCTTAGTGAAGACAGAACCAATCGTAGTTATTCAATTGGTCTGCCATGTCCTTGTTCCCCATGATCAATTCACCTGTTTCTGACTGCAAGGGACCTACATTGGTTTTAATTAATCTATTTCTCTTCACATATCTATAAAAACTTTTGCAGTCAGTTTTTATGTTCCCTGCCAGTTTTTTTTCATAATCTATTTTCCCTTCCCTAATTAAGCCCTTTGTCCTTCTCTCCTGGACTCTGAATTTCTCCCAGTCCTCTGGTAGGCTGCTTTTTCTGGCTAATTTGGATGCATCTTTTGTGTTTATACTATCCCTGATTTCCCTTGTTATCCATGGATGCACTACCTGCCCTAATTTATTATTTTGCCCAACTGGGATGAATAATTGTTGTAGTTCATCCATGCAGTCTTTAAATACCTTCCGTTGCACATCCACTGTCAACCCTTTAAGAATCACTTGACAGTTTATCTTGGCCAATTAACTTTTCATACCTTCAAAGTTACCTTCATTTAAGTTCAGAACCCTTGTTTCTGACTAAATTATGTCACTCTCCATCCTAATGAAGAACTCAACCATATTATGGTCACTCTTGTCCAATGGGCCCTGCACAACAAGACTGCTAACTAACCCTTCCTCATTACTCAATACCCAGTCTAGAATAGCCTGCTCTCTCATTGGTTCCTCTACATGTTGGTTTAGAAAACTATCCTGCATACATTCCAAGAAATCATCTTCCTCAGCACCCCTGCCAATTTGATTCACCCAATCTATATGTAGATTGAAGTCACCCATTATAACTGTTTTATCCTTGTTGCATGCATTTCTAATTTCCTGTTTTATGCCATCCTCAACTCCACTACTACTGTTAGGTGGCCTGTACGCAACTCCCACTAACGTTTTCTGCGCCTTAGGGTTTCGCAGCTCTACCCATATCGATTCCATATCCTCCAAGCTAATGTCCTTCCTTTCTATTGCATTAATCTCCTCTCTCACCAGCAATGCTACCCCACCTCCATTTCCTTTCTGTCTATCCCTCCTGAATATTGAATATCCCTGGATGTTCAGTTCCCAGCCTTGGTCCCCCTGGAGCCATGTCTCCGTGATCCCAACTATAGCATAGTCATTAATAGCTATCTGCACATTCTACTCGTCCACCTTATTACGAATGCTCCTTGGATTGAGACACAAAGCCTTCAGGCTTGTTTTTACAACACTCTTACTCCTTATACAATTATGTTGACATGTGGTCCCTTTTGATTTTTGCCCTGGAAACCCACCACCTCTTATTCTCTGTTTATTATTTTTTTCTTCTTTCCCCCCTACATGTTGGGCCTGAGTGCTTCCCTTCTCTGCCTCCTGTCTCAGACCCCGTCTACTGGCTTTCTCCATTTGAGTCCCTCCCCCCAACCATTCCAGTTTAAAGTCCCCCCGGTAGCCTTTGCAAATTCCCTGCCAGGATACTGGTCCCCCTCGAGTTCAAGTGCAACCCGCCCTTTTTATACAGGTCGCACCTTCCCCAAAAGAGGTTTCATTGATCCAGAACCTTGAATCCCTGCCCTCTGCACCAGTCCTTCAGCCAGGCATTTATCCTCCACCTTGCTCCATTCCTACTCTCACTGTCGCGTGGCACAGAAAGTAGTCCTGGGATTGTTATGTTTGCGGTTCTTTTCCTTTATTCTCTTCCCTACTCCCTACATTCTCCTTTCAGGATCTCTTCTCTTTTTTTACCTATGTTATTGGTACCAATATGTACCACAATCTCAGGCTCCTCTCCCTCCCTTTTCAGGAAATCTTGGACACGTTCAGACACATCCCGGACTCTGACTACCATCTGGGACTCCGGACTGCATCCACAGAATCACCAATCTGACCCCCTAACTATAGAGTCCCCTATTACTAATGCCCTCCTCTTCTTTTCCTTACTCTCCTGAGCAACAGGGCCAGTGTCTGTACCGCATCCAGGTCGCTGTTGCTAACCCCAGGTAGGCTGTCCCCCCGAACAGCACTCAAAGAGGAGTACTTATTTCCAAGGTGTACAGCCACTGGTGTACTCTCTAGCGCCCACCTCTGCCCCTTGCCTCTCCTAACCGTGACCCACGTGTCTGCCTCCTGTGGTTTTGGAGAGACTACCTCCCTGTAACTCCTCTCTATGACCTCCTCACTCTCCCTGACCAGACGGAGGTCATCGAGCTGCTGCTCCAGGTTCCTAACACACTCCTTTAGGAGCCCCATCTCGACACACCTGGCACAGATGTGGACGTCTGGAAGGCTACCCGACTCCATGACCTCCCACATCTGACATCCAGAACAGTAAACTGCCCTGGCACTCATACTTCCCTTACCCAAGATACAACACAAAATACAATACAATACAAAAAGCAAAGTACAGTGCACTACAAACTGCAGGAATCTGACTGCCAATCAGCTGCGTACTCAAGTCCACAAATGAGCGGCTTCCTCAAGGCCAGTTAATTGAATAGAACCTTACGGATTTAGAACGTTACGGATTTCAGTCGCTCCTCCCTCACCAACGGCTCCTGGGCCTCTCTTTAGCTTACTACTAATATCTGCTATCTCTTTACATATTTGCTCTTCCAATTCTCGCTCTCCATTTGGCGGTCTATAATACACTCCTATAAGTGTTGCTACACCTTTCCCATTTCTCAGTTCCACCCAAATAGCATCCCCAGACTAGCCCTCTAATCTATCCTGCCAAAGCACTGCAAAGTAATATCTTCCTTGACAAGCAATGCAACACCTCCACCTCTTGCCCCACCAATTCTATCACACCTGAAGCAACAAACTCCTGGAATATTTAGTTTCCAATAAAAGCCATCCTGCGACCATGTTTCACTAATCGCCACAACATCCTACTTCCAGTTGTCAATCCAGGATCTAAGCTGATCCACCTTTCTTACAATGCTCCCAGCATTAAAATATACTCATTTAAGAAACCCACCACCTCTTATTCTCTCTTTATTATCTTTTTCTTCTTTCTCCCCTACATGTTGGGTCTGAGTGCTTTCCTTCTCTGCCTCCTGCCTCACACACTGTCTACTAGCTTTCTCTATTTGAGTCCCTCCCCCCAACCGTTCTAGTTTAAAGTGTTCCCAGTAGCCTTTGCAAATCTCCCCGCCAGGATATTGGTTTGACATAATCCTGTCATGCCAACCCCCTTTTTGAAAAGCTTTGTATGGGCCTTGTTTAGTTTAGTGTAGTTTAGCTTAGTTTAGTTTATTATTGTCACAATTACCGAGGTACTGTGAAAAGCTTTTTTGTTGGTTTTTATCCAGTAGCAGAAAGAGTATAGATAATTAAAATCAAGCTGTCCACTGTGCACAAAGACAGGATAAAGGGAATAACATTTAGTGCCAGATGAAGCCCAGTAAACTTTGATTAGAAATTGTCCAAAGGTCTCCAGTGAGGGAGATGGTAGGTCAGGACCACTCTCTAGTTGGTGATAGGATGGCTTAGTTGCCTGATAGCAGCTGGCAAAAAACTGTCCCTGAATTTGGAGGGATACGTTATCAAACTTCTGTACCTCTTGCCTGATGGAAGAGGGGAAAATAGGGTGTCCAGAATGAAACTCCTCCGCTGAGACAGTGTGAACAGTAGATAGAATCAATGGAAGGGGGATTGGTTTGCATGATAGTCTAGGGTGTGACTACATTTCTCTGCAATTACTTGCCATCTTTCACACCACCAATGTATACTGGGGATGTGTACTGCTTCGCTTCCTGAAGTCAATCATAATCTACTTTGTTTTGCTGACATTGAGTGAAAGTTTGTTGTCTTCGCATCAGGATACAAAGTTCTCAATCTCCTTCCTGTACTCTGACTAGTAATTATTTGATATCTGGCCCCGCACGGTCATGTCACCTGCAAATTTGTAAATTGAGTTCGATTTGTATTTGACTGCACAGTCGTAGGTGTAAAAGGAGTAAAGAAGGGAGTTGAGAATGCATCCTTGCGGGGGACACTAGTGTTGAGGAATATCGTAAAGGATGATTTGTCACTTATCCTTATTGATTGTGGTCTGTTGGTCAGGGAGCCGAGGGTCCAGTTACACAGCTGAGTGCTGACTCCAAGTTCCACTTTGTTTGGAGATAAGCTTGGATGGGATAATGGTATTGAAAGTAAAGCTGTAGTCTATGAATAGAAGTCTGACTTAAAATACTAAGTATCCAGCGTGCTGTTAAAAGTTGCAATAGTGATGCAGTATTACCCACCTTCCAGCTCCATCCTCAGCAGCTGCAACCTTTACTGTTGACTGGCATGTTCCAGGTCCTATGCTGAGCCAGAGACCACATCTGTTCCTGAGATCTCATGAAGCCAGACGTCTCTTGCAACTAGCAGCAATATAAGCATGACTGGAGTCTATTAGGGTATCCCAGAGGAAATCATTGTGTGGTTTGGAAAATAGGAAGAATCCCTACAGAGCTGCATACCTCCAAACTGAAACAGCACTAACTTACAACATCTGCAGCCACATTTCTGGTTGGATAGGTGGATGCTTCTGACTTGTTCCTGATTTAGATTTTTAGTTTAGAGATACAGCGTGGAAACAGGCCCTTCAGCCCACTGAGTCTGTGTCAACGAGCGATTCCCACACACTTACACTATCCTACACACACTAAGGACAATTTACAATTACACCAAGTCAATTAACCTACAAACCTGTATGTCTTTGGAGTGAGAGAGGAAACTGGTGATCCTGGAGAAAATCCGTGTACATCACAGGGATCTCCAGTTTCCGGGTCTCTGGCATTGTAAGGCACCAACTCTGCCGCTGTGCCATCATATGATTTTGATCAGAAAATGTAAATTTTTCTCTGAATCATCTTGGATGTCGAATGCACCTCACTGGGAAATCTCATCATCATGACAAAAGCCCCCAAAATTGCACTTTGTTCTGAGTAATTCTTAACATTTTGATCAATTAGAAGAACATAGATGAATTGTTGGGCTTTTTTTCTCCTCATTGTTCTTGTTCAATTGAAATAGTAATGAAAATGACAATCACCTTTCTATTAAAATCAAAACGGAAAATGTTGGAAACATTCAGCAGATCAGGCAACTTCAGAATTATTAACGGTTGTTAACCTGAAACATTAATCCTGTTATTTTCTACGCCGATGCTACCTGACCTGCCAAGTATTTTCAGAATGCTCTGAATCACATTTCCATCATTTGCATAATTATGCAACTGTAGTGGCCATTTGGCTTGTTTTGTGTGTCATTAATTCTGACATGTGTCTTTATATTTTAGACTGCCCATTATATTGTGGGTGGGATTTATGACATATTTTAGGGAGTGTTTCGAGCTAAGGTTCTTGTGCAGAAACTTAGTTTTTAGTTTAGTTTAGGACCAGCTTGGGGAAGGTTTACCTTTTGACCATGCAAAGTGTAACAGAGACACGAGGAGTTTTCTAACGTTTAATGCAATAAGCTGGAGTTCGATGAAGATTATAGTGTACGAGTCGGAAGAAGTTTGGATGGACCTTATCGTTTTTCATCAACAATAAATAATGTATTAATCAAAGGACTGCGTTTGAAGACTTATCTGTGAAGAAGCTCTGAAGGTCTCGGACGGAGAGCTCGCACGTGTATAACAACATTCCCCTTAACCATGCAGTCCCAAAACGTTGCCTATTTCCTTCACTCCATAGATGCTACTGCACCCGCTGAATTTCTCCAGCTCCTTTGTCTAACGTCCGTGTGCGGACGTGGCGCCGACGGATGAGAGGCCGAAGTAAAGAAGTCGAAGCCAAAGAATCGAATGGAAACGATGCCGAAACGCCAGTAAACCAAAAGAGTTTGAAGACGAAACACTTACTAACCGAAAGGATGGGACGCCTAAATGCAAACTAACCGAAAGCACGGGACGCCTAAAAGGCAACAAACCAAAAAGCTGCGTTGCCTAAAAACAAACTTACCGAATGGCTGCACTGTCGAAACGCCACCTACCCAAAAGGCGGCGTCACCGACAAGCCAAAGGACCGACTGTCGCTCAACAGAAAAGTCCAATAACGGACTTGACGTTGCCGGAAGGCGGGACTTGGCAATCTGAACCCAAGCACCAAGTTGAAAGCGGCCGAAGGTGTACAGCTCCCACTCTCCCACGGCCACCCTCCGCAGGCTGTGGGTCGGGTGGAGCGGAGGTTTGGGACAATGTTCATGCCTTCACAGTGATGTGATGGCACGGGGGTCTGGACCAATCGCTGACAAGTCCCGCCCCCCGGCAACGTCATGTCCGTTATTGGACTTTTCTGTTGAGCGGCAGTCGGTCCTCTGCCTCAGAGGGCGGTGGAGGCAGGTTCTCTGGATGCTTTAAAGAGAGAGCTAGATACGGCTCTTAGAAATAGCGGAGTCAGGGGATATGGGGAGAAGGCAGGAACGGGGTACTGATTGGGGATGATCAGCCGTGATCAAATTGAATGGCGGTGCTGGCTCGAAGGGCCAAATGGCCTATTCCTGCACCCATTGTCTATTGTCCTTTGGCTTGTAGGCGATGCCACCTTTCGGGTAAGTGGCATTTCAACGGAGCGGCCATTTGGTAAATTTGCTTATAGGCGACGCAGCTTTTTGGTTCGTTGACTTTTAGGCATCCCGCCCTTTCAGTTAGTTTGCTTTTAGGTGTCCCTTCCTTTCAGTTAGTAGGCGTTTCGTCTTCGGACTCTTTCGGTTTATTGGCGGTTCTGCCTCGTTTTCATTCGGTTCTTTGGCTTCGACTTCTTTGTTTCGGCTTCTTGTCTGTCGGCGCCACGTCCGGGTACCTCTAACGTCATGTCCGTTATTGGACTTTTCTGTTTAGCAGCAGTCAGTCCATTGTCGGCGTCACGTCCGGGTACCCTTTGGCCCAATCCACATTGACAATTAATCTCCCATTCCACACTAATTCTTCATTAATTCCAACATCAATTCTCCACACAATTTCCTCAACTCCTCCTGTATTTTACCACTTACCTGCATACTGAAGTCATTCTTATTGCAACAAGATTAGGTGATTTGAAGGTAGGTGGCACATTTTGTAACTATAAAGAGTGTAAGGTGTCAGACCTAACTATTTGGTAGTGCACTGGTTAATTTTTGTAAAAGTCTGACTGCTTCTCTCTGTCCAAGATAGATATTGTATCCTCTGCCATCTGAAAGCAGATAATTAAAGTCAAAAGGAAGTTACTGAAAAGGGGTAATGACCCTTCCTTTTTATGCTTTTGAAAGTAAGTCGGATGAGTCTGCATCATTTCATTGCTATGGCAATGGAGCTGTTGAAAGAATGTAGCTTGGAAAACACAAATAATTGGATGACATCTCTTGGCAGCATTTGAACAATCATTGGGATAAAGGGAAATGTCGTATGTTCTATTTTAATCCTTTTACCTAAGGTAAATGGTCTTACAGTTGCACCGACATTTCAAAATGCAATTTTTCCTCTCTTTTGCTTCATCTAATGTTAGCATTTGTTCTTAGGTTTTAGCCCTGTCACAGAGAGTAGCTATGAGACTGCCAATGCTCAAAGAGTTATATACAAGATCTGAAAGCAATCACGACATATTAGTGTGACAAAATATAGGAACTTCTGACTCTACTCGGAGTGCATTTTAGGAAGCTTTGCTTAAAATAGTTTCAGCTCTTTTCCTCAAATTATGAATCAACATCCCTCAATCCTGGATCAACCAGGCATATTGACTTTCCCAAAATATATTCAAATCATGTTACGTTTACTGGAAAACTACATCCATTTTTCATGAATGTAACTTACAGTCAAATGGATAGAGTCATCGCAGTGGAGTAGACAAAGTGTTAAAGAAGGAACTGCAGATGCTGGAGAATCGAGGGTTACACAAAAAGCTGGAGAAACTCAGCGGGTGCAGCAGCATCTAAGGAGCGAAGGAGATAGGCGACGTTTCGGGTCGAGACCCTTCTTCATACAGCATAGAAACACACCCATCAACCTAACTTGTCCCTGTCAACCAAGATGCTACTCCTATTTGCTTTGGTTAGGCCCATAACCCTCTGAAGCTTTCCCATCCATATACCTTTCCCATCCATGTACCTATTCAGTGTTGTTATTGTATCCGTCTTATTCATTTTGTTTCTGGCAGCTCATTTCCTAAGTGCGCCATCTTCAGTCTGAAGAAGTTGCTGCTCACATCCCTTTCAAAGCTTTCCTCTTTCATCTTAAACATATGCCATTTCCTTTTGTGATTCCCCTTTCCTGGGAAAAGATACATCCCTCCTCCCTCTCACCTGGTCGAAGGGAAAACGTACAAACTCTATTTGCTCAGCATCCATTGTAAGGATTGAGCTGGGTATCTGGCACTTTAAGACAGCAAGTCTACTGCTGCGCCACTGCGCCACTGTGCCACCCCCTCTCAACCATCCAGAACATTAACAGCGTCTGAAGAAAGGTCTCGACCCAAAACGTCACCCATTCCTTCTCTCCAGAGATGCTGCCTGTCTCGATGAGTTACTCAAACATTTTGTGTCTAACAGGGTTCTCTTTATACTCACCGCCTACCCATCATGCGATACATTCAACAATGAATTTTGAATGTCCCAATTGAAACACCACATTAAATAGGTGTGCATTAGAACTCATCTTTTCCTCTCGTACAGCATTCAATCATAGTTCCCTCCAAAGTATATTATTCCACAACCACCTTGACAACACCTCTATTGCCTTTTTTTTTTTACCATCCTCTCAGTTTCTCTTATCTCCATTGTATATTCTCTGATAACAAAACTTTCCACATCTGTGCCTTTAAGATGTCTTTTTTGCCTCAACCATAGTTTTCCCTTCACCCCCATTGCCAGTGATCTCAAAAGCATCTCCTCTATTCCCCACACTTCTGCTAGCATGCCCTCTCCTTCAAGTCAAAACAAGGATAGGACTTGTTTGTTTCCAAAGGCCACTCCACTCATCACTGCATTAAGCACATTTAATGGGATTCCATCACCAGACATATCTTACCAGACCCCTTCCTTTTTCAACACAGGAAAGGAATGTTTCCTCTGCGATTCCCACATTTACTTCTCCATCACTACTAGGCCTTTTGCTCCACATGACAGTCCCCCATCCCACCATGAAGGATTCACAGTCTGCCATGTTTCCGTTTCCCTTCCTATTGCCGAAATAACCATCCACTTGTATTTCTACTTTGAACATTGCATTTGGGCCTGAGGACGTGTAATCCTTTACTGGAGAAACCAAACACAGAAAATGCAGCCTGTTTGAAGAAAAACATTTGTTCAATTAGTATCATGACATAACATATATCTTATAGGCAAAAAGTCCATGCTTCTGTCTTTGCAATGGAACACAAGGTTTAAAAAAAAAATTAACAGAGCCTGGTCATGACGTAGGAATAGTGACAGGGAGGTTAAGAAGTGCAGTGCTGTGTTGAGTTATTGTACTGATGCAGAGATGAAACGACTGCATGACTGACAAACCCATACTGAAACAGATTACCTGACTTCAGTAATGGCCAAAAACTGAGGATACTGAAAATCAGTGCAGAATGTGTGGAGATAGAAACAGAGTTCAGATTGAATGATAGGTGAATGGAGACACAGCAGACTGCAAGTGATAGAATCTGGTGCAAATAAACAAACAGCTGGAGGAACACAGTGAGTCAAGCAGTACCTGTGGAGGCAATAGACAATAGACAATAGGTGCAGGAGTAGGCCATTTGGCCCTTTGAGCCAGCACCACCATTCAATGTGATCATGGCTGATCATCCCCAATCAGTACCCCGTTCCTGCCTTCTCCCCATATCCCCTGACTCCGCTATTGTTAAGAGTCCTCTCTATCTCTCTCTTGAAAGCATCCAGGGAATCTGCCTCCACCGCCCTCTGAGGCAGAGAATTCCACAGACTCACCGCTCTCTGTGAGAAAAAGTGTTTCCTCGTCTCCGTTCTCAATGGCTTACTCCCTATTCCTAAACTGTGGTCCTTGGTTCTGGACTCCCCCAACATCGGGAACATGTTTCCTGCCTCTAGTGTGTCCAAGCCCTTAACAATCTTATATGTTTCAATGAGATTGCCTCTCATCCTTCTAAACTCCAGAGTGTACAAGCCCAGCTGCTCCATTCTCTCAGTATATGACAGTCCCGCCATCCCGGGAATTAACCTTGTAAACCTACGCTGCACTCCCTCAGAGGTAAAGGGATAGTCTGCATTTATGGCCAAGCCAATTCATCAGGACTGAGAGTGCAGGGGACAGATAGATAGTATTAAGTGGTGGGAGGGAGGAGTGAGACAGGAATTGTCAGGTGATAGGTGGAATCCGATGAGATGTGAAATAGTGGGCAGATGAAGTCAGGTGGGGGAGAGGGAGGGGTAGAGTCAGAAGACAGTGGTCTCCTGGTTTATGATGGATAGAGACAGATTAAGAAAGAGAAAGGTTATTGACCTGAAACATCAATTTGCATTTTCTCTCCATGATGCTGCCTGACATGACCAACATTTCAAGCAATGTTTATTTACTTGGATGGTAAACAGCTGGAGCAAAGTAATTGTTTTCAATGCCACTGGGTTAAAGATGGAAAGGAGATTGAAGATCCCATGCCTGAAGTCTTACATCAGCCACAGCTACAGTTTATGGTAAGACAGTCTCCTGACTTACAATACTAATGTCAGCTAATAAATCATAATATCTTCAGCAAAAGTGTAATCAGCACTTTGGTAACAGTACCATTGGAAGGAATAAATGTTTTCAGGAAGAAAAGGAAAGAAAATTAGCACCATGGTGATTTTAAAATATTACAGCCAAAAATAAAAATAAAATGATTGGAGCAATGAAGCAAGATCTTGATTTTGGGACTGATTTGACAAGCTGCTAATGTTCGGACAATCCAAATTTGTATTGATATCTTTGGAAAACCTAATAGTTTGCTGTCATGTGTGACTGGGTAAAAAATTATTTCAGATAATTAGCTACTAAGTGACAGTCAATAGTTTAAACTCAGAGCTAATAATTGACAAACTCACAGAACTAGACATCAAGATAAGTAATGAGGAAAGGAACTCCACAGAGTTTTCTATTTAGTTCCAGAAGCCAAGTATAACATGCAGCCATTACTATGTGGCCCAATTGGTGCTGCAAGGTCATAAGGTCATAAGGAATAGTAGAAATAGGCCATTCAGCCCATCGTCTACTCTGTCATTCAATCATGGCTAATCTAACTCTCCCTCCTAACCCCATTCTCCTGCCTTATCCCCATAACCTCTGACACCTGTACTAATTAAGAATCTATGTATCTGCCTTAAAAAATATCCAGTGACTGCCTCCACAGCCTTCTGTGGCAAAGAATTCCATAGATTCACCATCCTCTAAAGAAATTCCTTCTCATCTCCTTCCTAAATGAATATCCTTTAATTCTGAGGCTATGACCTCTAGTCTGGGACTCTCCCAGTAGTGAAAACATCCTCTCCACATCCACTCTGTCCAAGCCTCTCACTATTATGTATGTTTCAATGAGATACCCCCTCATTCTGCTAAACTCCAGCGCGTACAGGCCCAGTGCCGACAAACGCTCATCATAGGTTAACCAACTGTATACTGGGAAATCATCTGTTATCAACAAGGTTTGGCTGAACCTATAATCTGAATATGTACCTGAGTGTGGAATTGTTATATTTTGAGAGTCAAGAGAGGTTTCAAGGAGGATGAGAAGATTGATACTAAAATGTAGCTGTTATATACATTATTTTCTTGTGATGGTATGCACTGGTATGGTGTACCAGCATCTCTGAAAAGTTAAACAGCGTTATATTATTATGCTTATTAGTCATGTGTACTGGTAACTTTTTGTCTGCAAAAAAAAAAGCGCTGGTTATGGGCTTGGATTGTTAATGTTATTTATATCATTGGCTATATCTAAGAGGAAGTTAGATGTGGCCCTTGTAGCTAAGGGGATCAGGGGGTATGGAGAGAAGGCCGGTACGGGATACTGAGTTGGATGATCAGCTATGATCATATTGAATGGCGGTGCAGGCTCGAAGGGCCGAATGGCCTACTCCTGCACCTATTTTCTATGTTTCTATAAAAGGAGAAACTGAGATTATGAAAGGTAAGATTTAGATTGTGAAAACATAATCTAAAGTGAAATTGGAGGGCACATTTATATAATCCAGGCAATTAATTAGACTGGATGGCAATGGTTATTTCCCCAAGAATTACCAAGTGCTGAACTGATTGCTAGTACATTTGTCAAGTATAGACTTGACATGTACAAAGCGGAAGATTTTAGATGCATGGATAACTTTATTTCACTCTACAGTATTGCATGGTGACCATGGTTCTCAAAAGTGTGCTTTATTGCCTGCACCATCTTTTCGAAGATACATTAACGCAAGAGTACAGACAGCCCTGACACGTGACATCAGGTGAATGGGAAATGTTTCCAGGCATGTGGTCCAAATTGAGGAAAATGGTACCAGCTCACCCTGACAAGTTTATTGGGCCAAAGAGTCTGTTTTGCTGCTGCATAACTATATGTGATTTCAAAGCATTGCATTAAAGAAGAATAAGGGACATAGTTACATCGTCCTATTTTATATTAATCTTTCTACTAAAATTACTATCATAGTGAATAATATGCTCTTTATTTAATTACTATTTTAATCGGGTCTAGCTATTGACTGATCATATTTGCAATTATTACTGCAATGAACACACTGCAATATAATTCTGGACATCCTGAAATCCTGAAAATTCTTTCTATTTTTGAAATTCAGAATTATTTCTTGTTTCAGAATTTACTCAAAATGTTAGTTCCTTTATTCTTTTACTTTTCTTATTATCTGCGATTCGCATTGCTCTTGATTAGGAAACCATTGAATGAGACTCCAGTGTCTAATGAGACTAAAGAGGATAATTAGATATCCTAGAATTAACTCACTCATTTTTTCAGCTTATAATGAACTTGATCACTGTTTGAAGACTCAGCTGTGCCAACAAATGGGGTGTGCATGAAACCGACGGTGACGTTACAGGAAGCAGATTTACTACTTTGAGTGGAAAAGCATGATTTTAAGATGTAGCAACAAACCTGGAGACTCTTAATTCACAAATATATTTCCTGAAAACAAATGTAATTAATATTTTAATTGCTTCTGATCAAAAACTACCTGTGGAATGAATGACACAGTCTCAATGGCATTGGCAGAAGGTTTATTAGTAAGAAGAAAATATTTCAACTCAATACATCACTCAAATGAACACCAGTAAGACTGAATGTTTATCCAAAATCAGGAAGTCAGAATATGTAATTTTGAGATGATGAATTTCTGGACTTCTGTTTGAGTGAATGTACTACAAGAGGTATTTCTGTCATTGCTCAGTATTTTCCCTGAGATATACACCTGATAGTGTTCTGCATTGCCTGACAGAAACTGGTGGATTGTTGGGTTTCTCTGGTCTTTTAGTGAATGGATGGTAATTGATCAAGAGCAGCCAAAAGTCTTCACAGTCAATAGTCTCCACTATGAAATCAAAGTTGCAGAGAATTACATTATGCACACTTCAAACCACCCTTATCTACCATATGAATGAATTGAAAGTGCTCTGTAAAGGATGATTATTCAGTAAATGGGCATTCTTCTCAAAACTACAATGAATGCCACAACTGAGGTTAAAATATAAATTATAATGTATTTATGGTGTATTTATGGTTCATATATTGTGGATCTGCAACATCAGCCTTCAATGGGTTTTGTGACAATGAATAATTAAATGCCATTTAATGCATTGATGCAGATGTTTGATTTAGGAACATTGTGTCAACGCATGATCGGAACACAGAGATATTTATGAACCTACTTTTTACGTAGTATTGTGGGTATATATCAAAGACTCCATAAAACATCCTCAAACGTCACTTTAGTGATGATTATTTGATGCTCTCTCAGACTAGGAGATCCATAACATTTATAAATAATTCCAAAAGGATATAGCCCAAATTCATTCTTGCTATGAACGTACAGGCTGCAAAAACTGCAAAGCAAGTTTACAAATAATGATAGAATTTTTTAAAGTTGGACCATTCTGAATGTCAATTAACCAGGAATTCTCAACGAAACAAATTATTTTTATGATTGTTATTATACTTTTAGCCAATTGATCCTGAGTTAAACTAGAATATAAGGGTTGATTTTCAATGAGCAGCCCAGCGAGAAGTGGATTGCACCTGGTAACAGAAATAATAGAATTGAACAATGTTTGATTTTTACAATAATCCACTCCGACATCCAACCAACTAAGCGATGAAGTTTCAAGTTAGACAAGTAACAAGATATGACCTATGCTCTTGGTGCATAGTACGTATTAAGCAGAAGGAATATCATTTAAGAAAGTAACAATGATTTTTTGTGTATTTGGGATGGAGTTTTCTGATGAAAACAAATTGTTGTCAGATGGAATGAGGGCATTGTTCAGACAAAGGATGTGTTTCTTGTCTGGATTGTGAGTGTAACAATGTTCTTTACTTCTCTTCTCATCTCATGACATGATAACAAGATAAATTCAAGGATCTCAAATATTTTGAATGAATCCATCTGAAATCCAATGGAGTGAAGAGAGCAACAGAAGAGTTTTGTTCAGTTTAGAGATAGTGCAGCAACAGCCCTTTCAGCCCACCGAGTTTGCACTGACCAGTGACCCATACATTAACACTACCTACACACACTAGGGACAATTTTACACCAACACCAAGACAATTAACCTACATACCAGTACTTCTTTGGAGTGTGGAAGAAAACCGAAGATCTGAGAGAAAACCCACGCGGTCATGGGGAGATCGTACAAACTCTGTGCAGACAGCACCCGTAATCGTTATCGAACCTGGATCTACAGCTCTACGTGCTATAAAATAGCAACTCTACCACTGCACCACCGTGGCTACCCTTTGTGCTTTCACCTGACAGCAGGGAAGAAAGACATGTCAAAGTTACTTGTTTTCTCTTATATTAATATAATGATTTTCAATTCATAATGAAACTGACTTCAGAAAATAAATATCAGTAAAACGAGTCATCATGCAGATTTTCCACAAGTTAACCATATCTGAAGAATGAGATGTCCTGACCTTAAACTCGACTAGCAAACCAAATGTTAATGAGAACATCAGGGTGACAAAAAGAGTATCACACAGAAACTAATAGCAAAAAAAAAATGCCTTTGAAATTTGGTTCTTGGACTCTACAAACTTTAGGCAGCTCAACTACAGTACATGATCAATGTCAATGGATGCTTTCACGTTTATGGTCAAAGTGATTGGAAAGAGGTAGAAGCAAATAAGAAATAGATTAGAGCAATTGAATTAAAAATTAACAGCAAGGGATTAAGTGGAGATAGCAATGCCTGGCCTAGTAAAAACCCCATTTGAATTTCACGAGAGTGACTACGTGAAGAACCCCGTACAGCCGTTCGTGCGTCATTGCGTCACACGCTTTCATGCAGACGACTGTGAAGCAGCGCAGCTCCTCCAACGGTAAGTCTAAAAAAGTTTCAGGTAAGTGCTATTCCTTACCTGTTGTAGGTCTCCTGCAGGAACCTCCGAGGTTTTTGCGGGATGGTCGCGAGGCCAACAAGTAAACCAGCCTAGGGCTTTGAGGGGAAAATCCTGGCCCGACCGCGGAAGCGGAGAGCTGGGAATGTCGGGTTCATGATCGGAGTCACTGATAACGTGGTCAGTGACTCCACACGTTGGGTTCCCGGGGAGGGTATACCCAACAATAGTGCGGTTCCATACTGCAATAGTCCCTAGGGGATGGGGCTTAACTGACCTGAACATTCAGCCTGGGTTCCCGGTGGAGGGGAAACCCAAGTGTATGCGGTCCCAGACCGCAGTAGTCCCCAAGAAATGGGGTTTAATTCATGTAAATGATTAGCCCAGGTGCCGGGAGGGTACCGCAGGTGTATATATATTTATATTGATTCCCGGGGAGGGGAAATTCACTTATGGGGTTCCCAAACCACAATAATCCCCAGGATATGGGGACAGCTGACAAAAATAGTCAGTGTAATTAGGAAGATTTGGTATGTTTCACCTCTGGGAATGAATTTAGAGACACGCCTTCAGCAGGAGTTGGATCAGCAGTAAAGATTATGGCAGTGTCAGCCTATTGCAGAGGCTGTGCCAGTAGCACCTTTGGGAAGGGCTGCTTCATGGGAATGCCAAGTTATGGCAGTGCCAGCCTATGGGAAAGGCTGTGCCAGCAATACCTTTGTTCAGGACTGCTCATGGGGATGCCAAGCTATGGAAGGCTAGCCTATTGGAGAGGCTGTGCCAGCAGCACCTTTGCTTAAGGCTGCTCATGGGGATGCCAAACTATCTCAGGCAAGCCTATTGCAGAGGCGGTGCCAGCAGTACCTTTGCTCCAGGGGAATTTATGCAAGCAGCACCTTTGCTCAGAGCTGCTTCATGAGAACGCCAAATCTATGACAAAAACTGGCCTATGGGAAAGGCCGCACCTGCAGCACCTTTGTTCAGGGCTGCTTTATGGGAATAGCTGTTTAGTAGGGTATTCCCATTTACAGTGATCATGGGGGATGAGGGGTCATTGTTAGGATGAGGCAATATAACAGAATGCTGACAAAAAGGCATTCAAAGAAAATATTCACAGTTTAAAATCCACTGTTAAGTCTCAAACTATATTTGAGAAATTGGGCTCCTCTATCCAGTTAGATTAAGTCTATCAAATAGACTTGTAGGATGTTGGGATTCACTTTTAGGTATTCAATTGGCCGTGATGCCGGCCTGGGCAACAGATGGCAGTCAATAGACTCTGGTAATAGTTTTGTCGTTATAAAACAGCTTTTCTAGTCGTTAGATTAATTGTTAATAGTATAGATGTGATTCAGCTGTGCAAGTAACACAATTTTTATGTTGTTAAATGGTTAACTATTAAGTGCCATATAGGTCATTGTTAACACCATATAACCATATAACATATAACAATTACAGCACAGAAACAGGCCCTCTTGGCCCTCCCAGTCCATGCCGACCATTTATTTTCCCCTAGTCCCATCTACCTGCACTCAGACCATACCCCTCCACTCCCCTCCACTCCCCTCCACTCCACTCCACTCCACTCCACTCCACTCCACTCCACTCCATTCCATTCCATTCCATTCCATTCCATTCCATTCCATTCCCTTCCCATCCATCCACTTTACTTTTAATCCATATACCTATCCACTTTACTTTTAAAGTGTTTCACCAGTTGAAATTAATAAAGTCACAATGATGGACAAACAGTATTCATTACTGCTCCAGTTGTTGTTAAGTAAATCTTTAATTATATTGCAAAATGGTGCTAATGGCCCTAAATGGGAAATTATGTCAGCAGTGCTTTTTAGCAAGCCTGCTTAAGGTCTCCCCCATGTAGGACGAGAGCATGCTGCATCAATATTAGTCTGACACTGGGGCCATGGCAAAGTCGGTGTGTTGCTGAAGCTGCGCCAGCAACACCTTGTAACAGGGCTGCATAATGGCTCTCTCATGTAAGAGGAGAGCATGTGGGATCGATATAGTGTAACGCCAAGTCTGAGGGTATAGCCATAGAGCATGCCCAAGAGATACAGGGCACGTGCCAGAGGTCTATGCCTGGCAAGAAAGTTACCATCCCAAACACATATGCAGTGAATACCGCTCTCAGGGGAACATTACAATTGGCCGCCGAATCTTCTATTCAGGTAAGACCTTTCTATAGGCGAAACCTGGTGGACAAAGCACTAGCTATTGGAACGAGCAAGGTTTCATAGTTTTGGTGACAATGCATCCCACGTCTTTATTGGCAGTAAGCGGTTCACTGAAGTTGGTGGCAGCATGAAAGCTGGCCAGAGGTTCCACGCACTGTACCTGTGCTACGCTACAATTAAGGGACCAATTACAGCTTGGTAAGGTGTACACTTAGTTATACATTACAAATGATTGAGACATTATCTGCTATTTTGAGCGGTCTAACCATGTAAAATGGACTGTACTAGCTTTTCAAGCAGGTTAGAATTGGGCAGGTTCAGTAGAAGGAGCAAGATTGTCTTGCAAGACTGGTTTGGAAATTGGGCCACAGTTGCTGTTTACGGTAGATACTAAGTTGCAAATATCATCTCGATTTTGGAAGTGGAGCAGACTTGCATGACTGCAATAAATTTCTGTTTTGGGTATCAACTATCTATAGACCCTACGGGCATTGTATGGGTTAAAGAGTGATTGGACAAATGTGCATATTGTGATGCTCAGGTTGATACATTATGATGATGACATATGTTAGTCACGAGGGTGCAATCAGTTAAAGACCCCTGGAATGGTTACATATCTTGTTGTCACAGGAGAATCATCAAGTAAAGGTTAATGGCAACACATAATTGGTGTTGAATCACACTATTATTAAATTCTGGTTAAATGGAACATCTAATATATATGTTGGTTTCATGTTTATTTCACTGGTTGCAAAATATGTGGCATAACAGTGGCGAAAGATACATTCTCGCTAAAAGGAGAAGGAAGGTCTTTTATGGCTCCCTCCATTTTGTTTAATCAACCGAGGCTTCAAATAAAGTCATTAAGAGGCCGCTTTAGGTTCCTATTGTAATATTATGCAAATTGATTCCTGATTTGTCGCGAATAATAATATAATCTTATTTGGTTATTTTAAACGTAATTTGCTGGTTCAGCCTGAGGCTTGGGAAATCAGTTGTTGCATGATAAACTCAAATTATGTTCTGCAGGTTTAATAAACTGCCCTAAGGTTTGGGTTGTTACATCTATCCTATGTGTTCAAAGTGCTTGGATAGCACCAAACCGCAGAATTTTTCTTTTCCAGGAGATGAAAGAGTTTGTTTATGCTCATGTTACATTGAAAATGGTATAAATTGCTAATGTTTGGAGTTCATGTTAAATGATCGTTTGTTAATTATTGAGTTATACGGCCATTTATTGGGTCAATGAGCTTTCTCATTGAGTTGGCTGTAGCAAACAAGATTCGCTCTGTCGGGTCCACACCGGATATCAAGTGTTAGGATATCTTCACCATGGGTCTCCCAGGACCAGTACAGTGCCAAATGCGATGTTGACATTTGTGAACACTATTTCACCAGCAAGGCTCCAGTTATATCCTTAAAGTTGGCTGGAGTTTATTAGGTAGTTATCCTTCTGGCACTGGTTTAGTGCAGCAGGTTCAGTCGCTACATTATTGTGATGGTACAGGATGATTACGTCTGTAAATTATAATATATAATATTATGTTATAAATACTTGAGCAGACCAGAAGGGGATCGGGTCTCAAAATAGTCACAGGCATGCCAGGGGACCTTTGATGAGGTAATCACACATATATGTACAGCAATATGTCAAGGTCATCAAGAGCCTTGGAGTTCTCGACTAGCAATGTTGTTAGTCACAAAAAATTTGGAAAAACTTATTTGTTCAGGCCATTCCAGATGATAAAAATGGAGTTTGTGTTATGTAGGAATGGATTCTGATTCCAGATCTTATTCCACCAGGGCTGCTACAACATCAGCAGCAAGGGTATTTATGTTCCGCTGGGTCGCATGGTAACGGCTGCAGCATGGTCCAACGAAAGAATCTCCAAACATCTATAATAACCCATTGCTGAACATGGGGTATTTGTTAACTCTATTTATGTTCTGGTTATATTCTCCATCTGGGTGAGAGATGGAAATATTATTGTTTCATTTAAACAGCATCAACATGTTTTACATCTATGTCATGACTGTATGCATTATGAATGTTTTCCCTTCATTTGTCAATGAAGCAGCTGTGGTTGTGTATACTCGTTTCACACGGCATGAAATCACAGAGCTTTGAAGTCTTCACGTAGGCACTGGCGTGACTCCGATGTAAAATAGTAAGATTAAACGAGAACTTACCAGTTTGAAGTTTGATCTTTATTTTATGAGGAGTCGAGTTATGGGACTACGTGCCCTCCGCTCCCAGCCCTCATAGATTTCATCTGATAGTTCTAGTCTTTGTTATCTTACCATTATACTTTACCATTACCAGTCATTATTAGCTGTGATTTCACACAATTGCTTTGAAGATTGACACACGGACGGCTGTATGGGGTTCTTCACGTAGTCCCTCAACTCGACGACTCATAGTATAGAGATCAAACTTCAAACTCGTAAGGTCTCATTTAATCTTACTATTCTGCATGACTGTGGCACTCAGCCACTCAATAGTGATGTGGGCCTCCAATTCTTGAAAGGATTCATTCAAGTCACATGCGCAAATTATCAAGAAAACAGCAGAGAGTCAAGAGAGAAGAGTGAGGGACTTCACAGACAAGATTTTGAGATTAACAAACAGTGATGCAGCTTTACAATCTCAGTGACTTGGGTTTATACACTATCAAACCTTGTTTGTGTGAAGTACGCACCTTCTCACTGTGACAATGTTTTCTCTGCATGCTCTGGATTTGCAGCTAACGCAAAAGCGTGCAGTTTGTTAGACTAATTGCATCATAGTAAATTGCTCATCATATGTAGGTGAATGTTTGAACCTGAGGAAAATTAATTAATGTAGCAATTGTGTAAATGGTGCATGATAGTCGATATGGACTTAATGCGTCAAGGGTCCTGCTTTTGTCACAGGATGATTGTTTTCTTCAGTGTCATGGTAATGTAGATCTACAATAGTGAAGATATTCTTTGTGCTGAGGTCCAGGAAACCATCAGGAGCAACAATCAAGCATAATTGGTCATAGGACATGGTGGTGCTTATCCCCAGCAATGGGACAACAACGACATGTGGGAACACAATGAACTGCAGATGCTGAAATCTTGAGCAGAACACACAATTCTGGAATAACTCAGTGGGTCAAGCAACATCTGTGAAGGGAATGTATTGGGCCTGTCCCACTTAGGTGACTTTTTAAGCGACTGCTGGAGATTTTGCACATGTTCGCGGGTGGTTGCCGGGGAGTCGCCTTCATGGTCATGAGGTGTTCCCACATTTTGGGAACTAGTCACGGCCTCATTATGGTCGCCAATAATTTTTCAACATATTTAATGTAGTCACCATGGAGAGTAGCGTGAATTCTCGAGCCGTATGTGGGTCGCAAGGAGGTCCTAATGGGTTGGCAGTAGGTCGAAGGCTCTTGGAGGTTCTCGTAGGTTGGAGACGGTGCTGACCAGTGAATTTTGTTGGCATTTTGGGGGGAAAAAAGGCAAGCAGTAGTTTTGAGAACCAAGGAACTGATTGGTAATGTTAAATGTCGACCAAACTTCACAGCCGTGTACCTATGGCATCTTAAAAGTTTTTTCCATTTCCCCCCCCCCTCCCCCCCCCCCTCCCCCCCCCCCTCCCCCTCCCCCTCCTCCTCCCCCTCCTCCTCCCCCTCCTCCCCCCCCTCCTCCCCCCCTTCCTCCCCCCCCTCCGTAATGGTGTTTATCCCCAGCAATGTGACAACCACGACATGTGGTAACACAATGAACTGCAGATGCTTGAGGAAAACATACAATTCTGCAATAAGTAGTGTGTCAAGCAACATCTGTGATGGGAATGTATAGGCAACATTGTGGGTCAGGATCCTTCCTCAGATATGTGACAATGCAGAATGAAGCATCATTACCTCACAAGATATGTGAAGGGAGAATAATTGACTACACTTCCTACTGAAATGCAAGTTCTAGATGCACATTTGAGCAAAGCGTGATCAGGTCTTATTTCAGGCAGCCAGATCAAGCAAAACTCTCCGTCTCAACGTTAACAGATAATAGACAGAGATCACATTATCCTCAAAAACAACCATACTACAGGAACATTATCCTCCACCCTTAGTGGAGTTGGATGCTTTAGACAAGGAGGAGAAGAAGGGGTATCATTCTGTGACTGATGTTGCAGTGGATGTGTACACTCGATCAAAGCATTCATTTCTGCCAAGCACCAGTTCAGATATTTGCACTACAAAGGCCTAGCAAGGTCGGTTGAGCCTACTTGGATGAGGGGACTCACCTTCCCGCGCAAGAGTTTCTCAGCGTGAATATTTGGTGCTTTCTCGACTGGTCAGTCCCGAACACTTCATTGCCCAGTTTCACCTCCCATCCAAGATCCGCAAGCAGGTCTGTCACTGTAAACTTATTGACACAATGTACTCTTTCCATACTAAACTTATTTATTCCTATCTTGACTCGATGCTGACCCCCAACCCCCCTTGTCTAGTCCCTTTCCACTTATATCCATGATACTTCTGATGCCCTCTGTTATTTTTGCAAATTTCCAATGCCCTGAACTGAAATATCGATTATCTCGCTGTCTGACCTGATCAGTTCCTCCAGTAGTTTGTTTTTTCACTCCAGATTACAGCATTTGTGGTAGCTTGTGCCTCAAAAATAGTTCTGCGCCTAGCTCTGAAATGCTAACTGAAAATGTGCATGTCTTTTAAGGTCCTTCAATAAGAATTATGATCTTTACTCTAAAAGTACTTCCTCATGGAAGGATTGATGCTAAATAGTTTTACACTTGTACAACCTTTTTCATTTTGCTTCCAGGTGACTGTTTTTGTTTACAGATCGATTTGGGCAGATGTATGGATAGGCACAAAATGCTGGAGTAACTCAGCGGCACAGGCAGCATCTCTGGAGAGAAGGAATGGGTGATGTTTCAGGTTGAGATCCTTCTTCAGACTGAGAATCAGAAGAAAAGCAAACAAAAGGATTATTGGTGGATTCATGCAAAGCAATCTACAAATGAATGTTACTGCAGTTCATGCCAGGTAAAGACATTGTTCATTTGTGTGGTGCTAAAATTCATTTCACAATTGAATATTCTGGCCACCCTTTCTTTCCAGAAGGCTGATTGAAATATAATTTTAGCTAAAGGGTTGAAAACACCCATTTATTTGTTTCCCCAAAAAAAAAAGACATGTCTTGTTGCTCACCCAAGCACTCATTAAAATATGCCCAGCAACTTCAGATCCTGAAGTCAGTTTATTGACATTCATGACTATCTTCCAAACTTACCTAAATTTGGAGGTTTACCTAACTTTGCAATTAATTTAAAGCATCAACTGCAACACTTCAATGGTGCATTTGAGTTATTTTCATAATGTACTCAAGAGTACTACACTAAGTTGAGGAGCATTAAGGAGCATGTCTGTTTACGGTGCTTGTTGACTCTCAACTTAAAGCCTGGATCACACAGCATTACAAGTGCTAACCACATGAAATGATTTCTCAGGTGTATAGTAGAAATCATATTGACAGGTTGCATCACGGCCAGGTTCATCAACTCGATCGTCCAGGAATGAGGAAGATTTAAAAGAAGTGATAAACCCCCGCACCCCTCCCCTTTTTGTTGTTGGGAAGAACCTGCTCCTGAATCTGGACAATACATTCTTCAGGCTCCTCTACCTTCTTTCTGATGGCAGGAGTGAAATGCGAGCATGGCCAGGGTGGTGAGGGCCCCTGACAATGCTGTCTGCGGTTTTGAGGCAGTGTCTCCTGTAGATCCCTCCGATGGTGGGGAGGTCAGTACCCATGATGGACTGGGCAGTGTTCATCACTTCTAAATCTTCCTCATTCCTGGACGCTTGAGTTGCTGAACCTGGCCATGATGCAACCTGTCAATATGATCTCTACTCTACACCTGTAGCGGTTCAAGACAGTATTCGTTGACATATTGAATCTCCTTCATCTTACAAGGAAGTAAAGTTGTTGATATGCTTTATTTATGATTGCATCAGTGTGCTGGTTCCAGGACGAATCTTCTAGAAATGCATGCCCAGGAATTTGATATGTTGACTCTCTCCACCACTGTCCCATCGGTAAAAACAGGTTTGTGGATCCTCGGCCTTCCTCTTCTAAAGTCAACAATCAGTTTCCTAGTCAGACTGATGTTAAGAGCAATATTGTTGTTCTGGCACCATTCAGGCAGTCGATCGACCTACTCCCCTCTGACTCATCATCATCTGCAATTCATTCAACAACTTTTGTGTCATCAAAACTAATTTGAAGGTCACGTTGGAATGATGTAGAGTTACACAGTCATGTGTATAAAGTGAGTAGAGAAGGGGGCTGAGCACACAGAAGGCTGTTGAGGCCAAATCTTTTGATATTTTTAAAGTGGAGATTGACAGTTACTTGATTAGTAAGGGCATCATAGGTTACGGGGAGAATGCAGGAGAATTCTAGCCCAAATTTACATCGTAATGTAAATTGTCTCCTCCAGCATCTGATTACATGCACCAATTTTGTCACCTTGAAATCCTTCAACCGATACAAAGTAGATGCAGGCCTTTAATTATTTCACAGGTTTGCAAAACAAGTCACTAACTACAGCAAGTGTTGGCAACAGATCAGTAAGTAATGCGTAAGTACCCAAACCCAATTCCACTAAATGCTTGGCTTTCTTTCTCTTATGGATCAATGTAATTTGTTTTTCAGTATTTTTGCTTGTAATGTCCACAATGATGTTGACTTTGAAGAATGGGTCCAACTAATCCAGGCAAATGCTAAGTGCATGTTACATTCTGTTATGCTTACTCCAGCATTTTGTGTCTAGCTCAGTAACTCAGCGGATCAGGCAGCATTTCTGGAGAAAAGGAATAGGTGATGTTTCAGTTCAGCTTCTTCAGATTACCCATGCCGAGTGAGGTTCCTGACATACCCCATAATCCCTGCTATCATAAATCTGAAGAAGGGTCTCAACCTGAAATATCACCCATTCCATCTCTCTAGAAATGAAATTTAGAAGGATGAGTGGATTTTTTATAGAAACATACAAAATTCTTAAGGGATTGGATAGGGTAGATGGAGGAAAAATGTTCCCGATGTAGGGGGAGTCCAGAACCAGGGGTCACAGTTTTAAGAATAAATAATTTAGGACTGAGATGAGGAAAAACCTTTTCACTCAGAGTTGTTAATCTGTTGAATTCTCAGCCACAAAAGGCAGTGGAGGTCAATTCACTGGATGTCTTCAAGAGAGAGTTAGATTTAACCATATAACAATTACAGCACGGAAACAGGCCTTCTCGGCCCTTCCAGTCCGTGCTGACCATTTATTTTCCCCTAGTCCCATCTACCTGCACTCAGACCATACCCCTCCATTCCCTTCCCGTCCATATACCTATCCACTTTACTTTTAAATGTTAAAATCGATCATGCCTCCACCACTTCTGCTGGAAGATCATTCCACACAGCCACCACTCTCTGAGTAAAGAAGTTCCCCCTCATGTTACCCTTAAACTTCTGTCCCTTAATCCTCATGTCATGCCCTCTTGTTTGAATCTTCCCTACCCTCAATGGGAAAAGCTTATCCACGTCTCTTTAGCTCTTAGGACCAAGGGAATCAAAGGATATGGGGGAAAAAAGCCAGAACGGGGTACTGATTTTGGATGATCAGCCATGATCATATTGAATGGCGGTGCTGGCTTGAGGGGCCGAATGGCCTACATCTGCACCGATATTGTATGGTTCTATGTTTCTATGCTGCCTGTCCTGCTGTTACTCTAGTTTATTTGTCCATCTTTGATTTAAACCAGCATCTGCAGTTCCTTCCTACTCGTCTTCTGTCTTATCTTGAGCCCTATTTTCTTTTGTGACTTTTTTTCTATTTCATTATATTTTCTTTATGTCAGACTCACCAGTTACACTTCTAAATATATGGTCTCTTACCCTATACCTATTTATCTTGTGTCCCTTTGTGTGCAGCAGCCATTCAAATTAAATGAAAGGTGTATACAGTACTGTCTCAAAGATTCAACTATGCCAAGATTCTTAAGATAATAGCCACCTCATGAATAATAAAGTAATAGTTGCAGTTAACAGCAAATGTATATGAGCCACTCACCATTACATTCATATCACAACTAGACTAAGTGGAACCTGTTGAGTCCCAGCTTCACACGGGAGGGATGGTCTCCCAATGCAATATTCCACCTATTCCAATATTGCTGGCCAGTGGGGGTGGGGGGGGGGGGGGGGGGGGGGGCTGTCTGGAGCGCTAGCATGGGTGTTGTGGGCCGAAGGGACTAGTTTCCTGAGGACCAGTATGGACGTTGTGGGTCGAATGGAATCTTGGGCTGGCAGCTCAGTCACTGAGGCCTGGCAGCATGGCATTTCAGAAGCTGCCAGATATTCTGCTGAAAACAGGTGACAGACTGTGAGAGAGAAGGGGGAGAGGGTGGACAATCAATTTTAGACATTTTCTTCAGTTTTTAGATCACAGCAATGAAGGAGGAAAGTCTATCCTTGCATGGATCTCTGGAGCGCTAGTATGGATGTTGTGGGCTGAAGGGACTGGTTTCCAGAGGGCTAGTATGGACATTGTGGACTGAATGGATTCTTGGACTTGCAGTTCAGTGAATCATGGCTGATGGGCTGGCAGTTCACTAAGTCATGACTGGTGAGCTGACACTTCAGTCACTTACAGCTGGTGGGCTGGCGGTTCACTTACTCATGGCTGGTGGGCTGAGTCACCCCTCCTCCCGGTTCACTTACTCATGGCTGGTGGACTCAGTCACCCCTCCTCCCTACCCCCCCCCACTTTGCTCATTGACATTCCCCTCCTCTCCCCCCCCCCCCCCATGCATTAATTCCATCTGCCCTCAACCTTCCCCCCCCCCATGCACTCTTAGTGGTTCTCCGACAGCGCAGCCCATTCCTGCCTATTAGGTACCCATTGTGATGAAGAACATGCAGGCATGGCAAGTGGAAGAATGGTTTATTCAAATTTAAAATGTGAATGACACTTAAAATATAACAACAATTTAAATGTTAAAGATGATTTATTAAGTTCAGTTCTTTCTTGTTGTGTCTCTTGTCGTGTTCAGCTGATCACTGCCTCTTGATGACTCTTTGCTGTTCATAAAAAAGAGACAGTTTTAATATAGAGTGATTGAGCTGTCAAATATTAGCAAAGAAAATCTGAGAATTTACCTCAAAAATCATCATTCAGTGCAGGCAGCAAATCCAATCTCACAGTACTTCAAGCAGAGTGCAGGCAGCAAATCCGATGTCACAGCATTTCAAGCAGAGCGCAGGCAGCAAATTCAATGTCACAGCACATCAAGCAGAGTGCAGGCAGCAAACCCAATCTCATAACATTTCAAGCAGAGTGCAGGCCAGCAAATTCACACACGCGCACACACACACATACTCACTCACACACACAGACGCACACAGAGACACTCACACACGCACAGGTACTCACCCACACAAACACCCACACACTCAGAAACACAAACACACAGGCACTCACTCTAACATACACGGACACCCACACACACAGACACTCACACTCACACGCACATGCACACTCGCAGACACACACAGGCACACGCACCGACTCACATACCATATATTTGGCAGTAAACTCTCTTGAATTTACTCGCATGGCTCAGCGAGGCTCTCCACTTTGGGACCTACACAGTCATCAGCACCTCCACAATCTGCACGACCTCTGCACTTACTGAAAATTACCCAATCAGCGCGACCTGTCACGAAATGAGCGGGAATTTTGAACCAAACACAGTTGGATCTAATAAAGCAATGCAGTTTCAAGTACAGGCAGGGCAGCAGGCCAAACAACTCATTTCATTTTCATCAAGGGCTAACAAATCATTTATTCAAGTACATTGCAGACTCACAGTTCAGTTGATTCCTAGCTTAGAATGAGAGTTGTGGCCTACCCGGAAGGGCATTACATTCATCACAGTGATTGACAGGCGAGAGGATCTCAAGGTTCTTTAAACACTCATAAGTCTTTTATTTTTCATTGATGGGGAAAAATCCTCGGGCCTGATCAGTGGAGAGGGACTGAGTAAGATGGCCAAAAATCATAGCAATATATGGTAGCGTTGTTTCTAAAAACAATGGCATAGACAGGAAGTGGTCAAGATGAGACTTTTAATTATATAGATTTTATATTCAGAAGAGGAAGGACACGGACAATAAAAAACTGCAGATCAGTTTGTTGAATATTTGTTGCTGATAAAATTCTGAAATTCATCATTAAGGACATGGATAACTGGGCAATTAGGAAGTCATAAAATAATGGGGCAGAGTCGTTATGTTTTATAAATGGGAAATCTGATGTGAGAAATCTAATAGGATATTTAGAATATGTAACAAGCGTGGCAGATAAGGAGAAACCAGTGCATGCATTTTTTTTTATTGATTTTCAGATGGCACTTTGTGAAAGGCCAAATTATGATATAAGATCCAGGCATTGTACAGTAGGAGTTTCATTAAAACAGGAGAATGATGAAAAGATGGAAGACAGAAGATATGAAATGCCATTTTTAACATAGATTGTTATTAGTGATATCCCACAAACATTAGTGCTTGGTAGTCAGTTATTCACAATCTAGATTAATGTCAGTGTAAAGTATCTAAGTTTACTGTCAATACAAATTTAGATGGGAATTCTGAATGAAACTCAACTGGCATTCTGTTTAAAATATTTGATGAATTATTTTTAAACTACTCAAGATGTATCAAACCTTGAAATTCCTGATTTCCTGTTTATTCCATGTAATAAACAAAGGACCTCTGCCATCTCTAGACAGGCTAAAGGGGCTGTCCCACTGCGACGACCTAATCTGCGAGTTTAGAAGAGTTTGCCCTCGACTCTAACTCGCCGCATGGTCGACACGTGATCCTAGGAGGTTCTATGAGGTTACCGGAACTCTCCTTCATGCTCAAGGGAAGTTCCCGCATACTCTCTCCTCCCCCCCCCCCCCCCCCCCCCTCTTCCATGCTCGATAAAGGACTTGCCATACACTTTGCAGCCGTCTTACTTTCCTGTTCATCGCGGGTGTGAATTTCAGACAGTGCTCCCCCACTTTCCCTGGCTCCCACCTTGGGGGGGGGGGGGGGGGGGGTCATAGCTGACAGTCGGTCCAGCTCGAGGTTTTTCAGGTGAGTGCCCTCGACCTTGAAGGTCGAAGACAGTCGGTGAAAGGTCGCGTCAGTGGGATAGGCCCTTTACACCAAATAACCATCTTCAATCATGCTCTTAACTTTCAAATTGTTGGGAAAATGGAAAAGGCTTCAATTTTGGATTGGTTATGATGTAATTCTTGGTGTTTGATATCAGTACTTTGTGATGAATTTTGATATATCTGGGCATGCTTAGGTTAATATGGGAAAGAGAGTATGTCGGTTACTCATCATACTATCACAAGCTACACTGTTAGCAGCTCTCTCCAATATAATTGAGAGAATCACTCGAGTAGATATAAATTTCAGGTGTTTACAAAGTAGTTGCAGGATAAAGTCTCCTGAAAAGTCTGACACTTATTTACATTAAGTCTAAAGTGAACTTTTCATGGCATACTGAACCATAATTACTGCTCACTAAAATAGCTGGCCATAAAATTCTAATTTTGGGAGTGTGTTATAATTCCTTCATATGAAGATTTTTTTAAATGACCTTTTTATTTTTCAACGAGTTGACATACGATATTTCAACTTCTATGTTAATTACCTGTGTATGTTCCTATCTTTATTTAACACCTTGTGTAATGTCCTGGAAGTTAATTAAAATTGTTCATGTTGCCTCCAGATATGTGTGAGATTTCTTTAATGCGACAGGCAGTGTAGTAATGTTCCACCTTGCCATGTCAGTAAGACCCTGTGAGCAGAACTTTGCACTGAGCCTGCACTTCCTGACAGGTACAGCTCCACCTCTGGATGTTGCCAGTCACTTGCTGCCACATTGACTATCACATGACAGTATAATGTTCTTTGCCTCTGCCACTCAATGCCCTCTAAATACAGCTTGAAAGTGAAGCTGTTGAATTCGCAACATGGTTGTATAACCCAGCTGAAGAAGTATTTAAAATAGTAAGATTAAACGAGAACTTACCAGTTTGAAGTTTGATCTTTATTTTATGAGTCGTCGAGTTGAGGGACTACGCGAAGAACCCCGTACAGCCGTTGGTGCGTCAATCTTCAAAACAGCGGAGTAAACTCACAGATAACAATGACTGAAGTATAATGGTAAGATAACAAAGACTAGAACTACCAGATGAAATCTATGAGGGTTGGGAGCGGAGGGCAAGTAGTCCCTCAACTCGACTCCTCATAAAATAAAGATCAAACTTCAAACTGGTAAGTTCTCGTTTAATCTTACTATTTTACTTCAGAGTCTCGTGAGTGACTACGTGAAGACTTCAAAGCACTTCACGCTGCAGACCCAAATCCAGCGTTCACACTGCATCGATTGACTCAAAAGTCGCTAACAATCAATAATGCATCAATAATAAAGTTTGTTAAATGAATAACAGTTTATTTACAAACAAAACCATACCAAACCCCTCTAACTCAGGGGGAAACTATAACAGAACTCAAAACAGAATCAGCAAACACCCCCAGACTTGAAATCGGCTTGTGATAAAACCTTTGAAAAGTCAGCTCACTGGACCATCCTGCGGCCGCGAGGATATGGTCTATAGGCACGTCCATCGCCCTTGCTGCGGAAGTTGATGCCGCCCTGGTGGAATGAGATTTGAATTTATCAGTATCAATTCCAGCACTTCCCAGAACCTGCTTTAGCTACCTTGAAATTGTTTGCACCGACACCTTACTGTGTGGTTTTTTGTGGCTAATAAATAATGTAGACTCTCTTCCTAATAGGGCTTTAGTGACCTCAATGTAATGAGATAAATGTGAGACTACACACAAGCGATCATCTGTAGGGTTTGCTGAAAACACAACCTTGCATCCTGTCATGCCTATTCTACTATGTTTAAGCAAATCATAGACATAAAATATAATGGCATCTGCCGACACATGCATTCTGTCTAGCCGAAGCTTTTGCAATGTTTATACACGTTGGGCTGAAACCAACGCCATAAGAACTTATTTAGAACTCTAAATAATTGATCCCTCTTAATTGAAGAAGGGATGTCTCATCAGCATTCCATCTGCCTCCACAGCTGGAAGACATATATGTTGCACCCCAACCTAGTGCACTTACATCAGTCTGTAATATAATTGAAGGTGGTTCCACCAAAACCTTCCTAAAAGTTTTTAAAGCATTTACTATCCACCATTGTATGTCCGAACTTGCCCCAACTGACAACTGCATAGGCCTGTCAAAATGGCCCATTTGTATTCTCAGTGCCTGTTCCTTTGATTGTTGTAATTGTTGATAATGCAGAGGACCATACTGCACAGCTGGAAAAGCAGCCACCAATTTAGCAATCAACCTAGTTACTTGTCTAATTGAAGGCCATTGTTCTCCAAGGAGATTAACACAGTCCTCAATTAACTGTTGCAATGTGGCCCTAGGCAAAGTTACCAACGTGGGAGTTGAATTAATGGTAAATCCCAAATAATCAATGATTTGAACTGGTGATAATTTGGATTTATCTGGATGAATGGCGAACCCTAATTGTTCAAAAGTGGATTTAACAACTGAAACTGACAACTGGGCTAAAGCAGGAGTCTTTCCAACAATCAGAATAACATCCAAATAGGCCATTACTACGGCCCCTGAGCTCTGAGTAATGCTAACACAGCTTTTACCAATTTAGTAAATAGTCTAGGAGCTGAAGTTAATCCATTAGGCAGTGCCTTAAATTGCCACAACTGAGTCATCCAAAGAAATTTCAAATATCTTCTATCATCACCATGAATAAACACTGAGTAATATGCATCTTTTAAATCAATGCTTGCCACATAACACCCTTTGGAAACTAGTGTTTGGCCGTGGAAAAAGTTTCCATTTTAACCATATAACAATTACAGCACGGAAACAGGCCTTCTTGGCCCTTCCAGTCCGTGCCGACCATTTATTTTCCCCTAGTCCCATCTACCTGCACTCAGACCATACCCCTCCATTCCCTTCCCGTCCATATACCTATCCACTTTACTTTTAAATGTTAAAATCGATCCTGCCTCCACCACTTCTGCTGGAAGATCATTCCACACAGCCACCACTCGCTGAGTAAAGAAGATTCCCCTCATGTTACCCCTAAACTTCTGTCCCTTAATTCTCATGTCATGCCCTCTTGTTTGAATCTTCCCTACCCTCAATGGGAAAAGCTTATCCACGTCAACTCTGTCTATCCCTTTCATCATTTTAAAGAACTCAATCAAGTCCCCCCTTAACCTTCTGTGCTCCAAAGAATAAACACCTAACTTGTTCAACCTTTCTCTGTAACTTAGTTGCTGGAACCCAGGCAACATTCTAGTAAATCTCCTCTGTACTCTCTCTATTTTGTTGACATCCTTCCTATAATTAGGTGACCAAAATTGTACACCATACTCCAGAATTGGTCTCACCAATGCCTTGTACAATTTTAACATTACTTCGCTACTCCTATATTAAATGCTCTGATTTATAAAGGCCAGCACACCAAAAGCTTTCTTTACCAGCCTATCTACATGCGATTCCACCTTCAGGGAACTATGCACAGTTAATCCTAGATCCCTCTGTTCCACAGCATTCCTCAATTCATTACCATTTACCATGTACGTCCTATTTTGATTTGTAGCACCTCACATTATCAGCATTAAACTCCATCTGCCATCTTTCAGCCCACTCTTCCAAATGGCCCAAATCTCTCTGTAGACTTTGAAAATCTACTTCATTATCCACAGCACCACCTATCTTAGTATCATAGAAAATGATATATCATGATGCATATGATATATGCATAGAATATCATCTGCAAACTTACTTATCCAATTTTCCACCCCATCATCTAGATCATTGATGTACATGGCAAACAACAGTGGACCCAACACAGATCCCTGAGGCACCCCACTGGTCACCGGCTTCCAACCTGACAAACAGCCATCCATCATTACTCTCTGGCATCTCCCATTCAGCCACTGTTGAATCCATCTTGCTACTCCGCCATTAACACCCAAAGATTGAACCTTCTTAACCAACCTTCCATTGTCAAAGGCCTTACTGAAATCCATATAGACAACATCCACTGCTTTACCCTCATCAATTTCCCTAGTAACCTCTTCAAAAAATTCAGGAAGGTTTGTCAAACATGACCTTCCAGGCACAAATCCATGTTGACTGTTCTTGATCAGACCATGTTTATCCAGATGCTTATATATATTATCTCTAAGTATCCTTTCCATTAATTTGCCCACCACTGACGTCAAACTAACAGGTCTATAATTGCTAGGTTTATTCTTTGAACCCTTTTCAAACAATGAAACAACATGCGCATTACGCCAATCCTCCGGCACTATTCTCGTTTCTAATGATATTTGAAATATTTCTGTCATAGCCCCTGCTATTTCTACACTAACTTCCCTCAATGTCCTAGAGAATATCCTGTCGGGACCTGGAGACTTATCCACTTTTATATTTTTCAAAAGTGTCAGTACTTCCTCCTCTTTGAATCTCATAGTTTCCATAGCTACTCTACTTGTTTCCCTTACCTCACAGAGTTCAATATCCTTCTCCTTGGTGAATACCGAAGAAAAGAAATTGTTCAATATCTCCCCCATCTCTTTTGGCTCTGCAGATAGCTGTCCATTCTGGCCCTCTAATGGTCCAATTTTATCCCTCGTTATCCTTTTGCTATTAATATAGCTGTAGAAACCCTTTGGATTTACTTTCACCTTTCTTGCCAAAGCAACCTCATATCTTCTTTTAGCTTTTCTTATTTCTTTCTTAAGATTCTTTTTACATTCTTTTTACTCATCTAGCACCTCATTTACTCCATGCCTCCTATAATTATTGTAGAACCAAGTGTTCAATTTCCCTTGACAACCATGGCTCTTTCCGATTTTTACTATTTCCTTTCAACCGAACAGGGACATAAAGATTCTGTACTCTTACAATTTCCCCTTTAAATGTCCTCCATTTCCCTTCTACATCTTTCCCATAAAACAAAATGTCCCAATTCACTCCTTTTAAATCATTACGCATTCCCTCAAAGTTATCCTTTCTCCAATCAAAAATCTCAACCCGAGGTCCAGTTCTGACTCTCTCCATAATTATATTGAAACTAATGTTATTGTGATCACTGGTCTCGAAGTGCTCACCAACGCATACCTCCGTCACCTGACCTGCCTCATTTCCTAACAGGAGGTCCAGCACTGCCCCTTCTCTGGTCGATACCTCTAAGTATTGCTGCAAAAAAATATCCTGCACACATTAAACAAACTCCAAACCATCCAGCCGATATACAGAATGTGTTTCCTAGTCTATTTTTGGAAAATTGAAATCTCCCACAATCACTACCTTGTGCTTACTACTAATATCTGCTATCTCCTTACATATTAGCTCTTCCAATTCTTGCTCCCCATTTGGCGGTCTATAATACACCCCTAAAATTGTTGCTACACCGTTCCCACTTCTCAGTTCCACCCAAATAGCCTCCCTAGATGAGCCCTCTAATCTATCCTGCCAAAGCACTGCTGTAATATCTTCTCTGACAAGCAATGCAACACCTCCACCTCTGGTCCCTCCAATTCTATCACACCTGAAGCAACAAAATCCTGGAATATTTAGTTTCCAATCACAACCCTCCCGCAACCATGTTTCACTGATTGCCACAACATCATATTTCCAGGTGTCAATCCAGGCTCTAAGTTCATCCACCTTTCTTACAATGGTCCGAGCATTAAAATATACACATTTTAGAAACCCACCATCCCTTATTCTGAAGAAGGGTCTCGACCCGAAACGTCGCCTATCTCCTTTGCTCCTTAGATGCTGCTGCACCCGCTGAGTTTCTCCAGCTTTTTGTGTAACCATCCCTTATTCTCTGTTTATTATCGTTTTCCTCTTTCTCGCCTACATTTTGGGTCCGAGTGCTTCCCTTCTCTGCCTCTTGCCCCGCACCCTGTCCACTAGCCCCCTCTACCCGATTCCCTCCCCCCAGCCTTTCTAGTTTAAAGTCTCCTTTGCAAATCTCCCCGCCAGGATATTGGTTCCCCTCGGGTTCAAGTGCACCCCGTCCTTTTTATACAGATCATGCCTTCCCCAAAAGAGTCCCAGTGATCAAGAAACTTGAATCCCTGCCCACTGCACCAGTCCCTCAGCCACGCATTTATCCTCCACCTCATTCCATTTCTATTCTCACTGTCACGTGGCACAGGCAGTAATCCTGAAATTGTTACTCTTTTGGTCCTTATCCTTAACTTTCCCCCCAACTCCCTAAATTCTCCTTTCAGGACCTCTTCTCTTTTTCTGCCTATGTCATTGGTACCAATGTGTACCACAATATTAGGCTCCTCTCCCTCCCTTTTCAGAATCTTTTCGACACGTTCCGACACATCCGAGACCCTGGCACCAGGGAGGCAAACTACCATCCAAGTCTTCCGACTGCGTCCACAGAATCGCCAATCTGACCCCCTAACTATGGAGTCCCCTTTTACAATTGCCCTCCTCTTTTTGCTACCCTTCTGAGCATCAGGGCCGTTCTCTGTGCCGGAGGCCCAGCCGCTGTTGCTTCCCCCAGGTAGGCTGTCCGCTCCGATCGAACTCAAACATGAGTACCTATTTTCCAGGTGTACAGCCACCGGGGTACTCTCTAGTCCCTGCCTCTGCCCCTTGACCTTCCTAACAGTGACCCACTTGTCTGCCTCCCATGGTCTGGGAGTGACCACCTCCCTGTAACTCCTGTCTATGACCTCCTCATTCTCCCTGACCAGACGGAGGTCCTCGAGCTGTTGCTCCAGGTTCCTAACACAGGCATTTTGTGAGCATTTTGGGCATGCCTATGAGGGAAATGCCTATAACAAATAAATGTGTTCAAACTCGTTAAATCCAGGATAATTCTACATCCCCAAGTCTTTTTTCACCTTGGAAAAATACTTGACACAAATTGACAACTTTGATCGACTGATGTCTCAATTACCCCTTTCTTG
Organism: Raja brachyura; assembly: GCA_963514005.1. The sequence goes on along the minus strand of OY740784.1, from coordinate 100,320,972 downwards.
TGTAATGAATTAATTTCTCCTTGTATGAACACATTTTCCTCATCTGAAAATATAAGTTTCCGACTTGGAACATGTTGATTAGGTGGACTCTCATTAGAGTAAAATTCAATTTTCACCCCTTCAATACTGTTAAGTATAAACAAATCTGACATTAACTCCAGCCATTGTTTGAGAAACAATTTTAACCTTCCCCCAATTTCAACAGCAACATTACTTAATTCATTCTCTCTCAAAGGCATATTCCTTACCTGCATATGTCCTTGTAGACCTTGTTGTCTGCAGCCCCTTGTAGAGAAAGGCACCTTGCCCTTCACACCGATGGCAGCCTGCCAATTCCGGTATTGTAGACCTGTATGGCTGGTTCCTTCCCCTGCAACCAAACTGGTGCCTCTTTGATAAGGATAAAACCTTTTCCCTTGTTTGCCAGCTGTCTTAATGAGGCCCATAGTTTTTACATCCTCATGACATTCTTTAACTCTTTTAACAAGATCACCTCCAAACAACATATTTCGGGATGGTACACTGGGGGGTTTGCACAAAGCCGCCAGATTAGGGTTAATCACCGGCCTTATAGCGGCTCTTCTGATGTTATTGATTTGAAAGAATGCACTACAAAACAGTCCCAGTGCATCCTGATGGGCTTCAGACATATTCCCTGTATCAATTATTTTCACCAAAGCCGTAAGCCCTGCCGAGAACAATCTGAGCACTTTTTGAAATTTCATTTCTTGAGCCCTAGCTGACACCCCCAACTGTGTCCAAATCTGATGATTAGCCACAGGTACTTTCAGAAGATCACAATTAATAGGAGCATCATACTTCTTTGCGGCTTCATCCATGGCCAACTCCTGTAACTGGTGGGAGAACATATACTGAATTGCTGCAGCCAATTTGTCACCAATCGGCTCTCCTGCCTATCTAGGCATAGCAAACATTCCAGCAATATTAGGAATTACCTCCAACTGAACTCCCTTACTGCTCTCCCCCACCATAGATTCGGTGTCAGCGAACTGCACCATTTGAACATCCTCCTCACAGGCAGGATATTCCTGCAGCCCTGTAAAATGTGCTGCTAGCTCAGGCTCTCCAACAGCTTGGCTTGGGCACCACTCCTCCTCATGGAGCTGGTCCCTGTTGTGCATTCTTTGTAATAGAATCTCGACCTGGGAGAGTCGTGAGCAAACGGACTCTCCTGTAGAGGGTACAACCTCCAGGCCCGACTCTGGGTCAACGGGCCTATCTGACTTGCCAGTGGCCTTCCGCCCTACTGGCAAGCCTACACTGCTCACAGGCAGTGGGTCCGCAATTGCTGGCTGTATAGCCGGCATTGGACCAGGTGCACAAGACAGGCCTCCACCAACAACACTCTCCTGGTCATCAACCTTCCTCCCTCTGGAGCGCCTCGCCACCACCTTTTTCACTTTCTGCAACATTACCAAAAGGACCTCTCCAACCGTCACTGAAAATGAACCCTGAAAATGTTTTTAAAAATTACCTCGAGTTTTTTAACTTACCGCTTGGAGGAGCGCTGCTGCTCCAACCGGCCGACTGCACCAATGCGTCTGACGTCATGACGCACCAACGGCTGTACGGGGTTCTTCACGTAGTCACTCACGTGACTCCGAAGTAAAATTCAAGTATTGTTTAATTCTTGGATATTTAAATCGCATCCACTCCCTGTAATTGGTTTCCTTTCACCAACTACCTGGTCTCGACTGTTTGTCTCTCCCAAACTTAACAAACTTAACAAACAAAAATAAGCTTTCAACTTCTCCAGAAGTCTAGGAATATTTTGTAAAATCTGTATCATAAAATGGAGGCATTGAAGAAGGTTAGTGGTATTAGTGGTGTGGGAATGACTGTCTCCAGGTAGTGCCTTTCTGTGCCCACTATTTAGAAGTTCGACAGAATTGGATTGAACGCCAGAGGTTTAGGAGAGATCTGTACTCGCTGGAGATTAGAAGAATGAGGGGAGATCTCATTGAAACATACAGAATAGTGAAAGGCTTGGATAGAGTGCATGTGGAGAGGATGTTTCCACTAGTGGGAAAGGCTAGGACTAGAGGTCATAGCCTCAGATTTTAAAGGGTTTTTTTTAGGAGGGAGATGAGGAGAAATGTCTTTAGTCAAAAGTGAGGGTGGTGAATCTGTGGAATTCTTTGCCACAAAAGGCTGTGGAGACCAAGTCAGTGGATATTTTTAAGGCTGAGATAGATAGATTATTGATTAGTATGGGCGTCAGGGGTTATGGGGAGAAGGCCGGAGAAAGGGGTAGGAAGGAGATATAGATCAGCCATGATTGAATGGCGGAGATGATTTGATGGGCCTTATGGCTTAATTCTACTTCTATCACATGACCTTATGACCTGTTAGAAATATATACATTTATTAGAGGGATAGATAGTGTAGGCAGTCAAAAGCTTTTCCTAGGATAGTAATATCAAATACTAGTGTACACAGCTTCAAGGTGAGAGGATTAGATTTTAAAGGAGATGTGCGGAGCAAGTACTTTTACACAGAGGGTAGTGTGTGCCTGGAAGGATCTGCTGGTGGTAGTCGTGGAAGCAGATACTATAGTGGCTTTTGCATAGGCACATGGATATGCAGGGTATGGATTATGTGCCGTTAGATGAGAGTTGGTCTTGGCATCATAATCAACACAGGCATTGAGGGCTCAAGGATCTGTTCCCGTGCTGCACTGTTCTATGTTCTATACAGCCTGGAGTTAATGGGAGGAATGTCGCTTAAAGTGGGCAGGGATCTGGGATGATCTGGAAGGATGGGGACAGAGTTTCAAATAGAGAGTGTAATAGTCGAGGGCAGAGGTAGAGCCTTCCAATTTTCCAGGGAAGGAGCTGCCATTGACAACAAGTGTAAAATCCCCATTATTCAAGACAGTGGTGATTCCAATGTGGAATTGATCAATCCAGGAATGTTCCCCATAAATTATGGGAGGTAGAGAGAATATCATAAACTATGAAGTTTATCTGGATTTCTTTCAACAACTGACTCAAAAGCACAGCAACATTTGGTATTTCCAATATTGGTGAGCAACCTGGAACAAACAGACAGCACCTTGGCTCTCTGGCTCTGAGTGCGATGGAAGGTTGGTATAGATGGTCGAGGGCAGAGGGAGGGTAGTGCAGGAGAAACACTTGCATCAATGGTGTCATGCAAAGGAACCGTTGTGCCTTGTGATCTGAAGGAACAGGCATCAGGAAAAAATAACTTCTCATCACAGTAGTTCTTGCATCAATTGAGTGAAACATAGAAATATAGAAAGTAGGTGCAGTAGGCCATTTGGCCCTTCGAGCCAGCACCACCATTCAATATGATCATGGTTGATCATCCACAATCAGTACCCTGTTTCTGAATTTTCCCCATATCCCTTGATTCCGTTAGCCCTAAGAACTATCTCTAACGCTATCTTGAATACATCCAGTGAATTGGCCTCCACTGCCCTCTGTGGCATAGAATTCCATAGATTCACAACTCTCTGACTCCCAAAAATCTCAACGAGGAAACAAAGGGGAGTCCCCATCTTCGAAGAGCACAGTGATACTAAGCGGAAAATGACACCTAGAACAACATCAGCCAGATCACAGATCAAAGAACAACAAAGCTTTCAGTTAGAAACTGCATGGGCTGACAAATAGTGCTGAGGGGACAACCTACAATCATGAGTGGGAATCAAAAAAGCAAAAATTGCAACTGTTGGAAATCTGAAATAATAACAGAAAATTATGCATCATTGACCTGAATTCTTGCTCCACAGATGCTGCCTGACTATGGAGTATCTCCAGTATTTCTACTTTTAATTAAGAGCGTGAATTATTCCTTTCCCTACTCCAAGTAAGTCAAGGTCAAGGATAATGGCCTTTCACAACGGTGGGTGATACTGGTCAGATTTAAATCGGGTTGCCAAGTCTGTAAGTGATCATTCTTACTGAGATTTGTATCTAAAACACCAAAATCAAGTTTTACCCTCCTATCATTTTGCACCAGAAACATCAATAGAGCATACATTTCAATGGCCTATAAAAGCTGTAAGAGACTAAAAGAACTCCAACATGTGAATAAGATACATTTTGTTTTCCTGGGCTACAGTTTTCTTTTTTAATTTGGTGTTTTGATATATTTGGCCAAAGATCGCATGTATACAGATTGATTGTACTTTAAACTTAGACTTATTTAGAGCTCATAGTCACTGCTATGGTTCTGTTGGTGTGAAAATCCACATATAGCATTATTGTTGACAAAACCAGTATCCACAGGTTCTCAGTCTCAGTCTGTCATTCCTAAAGTGTATTTACTCTGGATAGGAAGATAGGTGGTATTATCAAATAGCATATGAGCTGAGTGAGATTATTTTCCAATCCAAAATTTCCAGCCAAAGCAAAATTTGGTCTCATTTGGGTATTGCCTTTGGTAACAGGCTGAACCTTCCTCACCATGGCTAGTGGTTCCAATGTTTGTGATATTTGAGTGTTGGATGTTGCTTCAATTCTCATAATGCCCCATTACTGATCTCCACACGAAGACCCATGGAGAGACCTGATGCAGCAATCAAAGAGAAGCAGGGAGAAGAGCTTATTGTCTGAAACCCGTGGGGAAAGGTAAGTCACAGGGGGAAACCAGTTTAAAACTGAGGAAATTGGTTTGTAAATTAGGCAATTTATCAGTTAATATAAGCAAGGTTGCTCTAGGGAAGCGGTAGTGAGGGAAGTGCTTTGTGAGTAATGTGGTCGTAAGCTCTTTGTCGGGCACGTCGAACAATCTTTGTTCTCGGCGTACCAAGGCCCCACCCCCGACCTTTACCTCCGTTACATTGATGACTGCTTTGGTGTCACCTCCTGCACCCACGCACAACTGACTGACTTCATCCATTTCACCACCAACTTCTATCCGGCACTCAAATACACTTGGACCATTTCCGACATTTCCCTACCATTCCTTGACCTCACCATCTCTATTGCAGGTGATACACTCCTGACTGACATCCACTACAAACCAACTGACTCCCACAGCTACCTGGACTACTCTTCCTCCCACCCTGCTTCCTGAAAGGACTCCCTCCCCTATTCCCAATTCCTCCGTTTACGCCGCTTCTGCTCCCAGGATGAGGTGTTCCACACCAGGTCATCACAAATGTCCTCGTTCTTCAGAGAATGGGGTTTCCCCTCCCCCACTATAGATGAGGCTCGCACCAGGGTCACCTCCATACCCCGCAACACTGCCCTCTCTCCCCATTCCCCCACTCACAACAAGGACCGAGTCCCCCTGGTCCTCACCTTTCACCCCACCAGCCAGCGCATACAACAGATAGTCCTCCGCCAGTTTTGCCACCTCCAGCGTGACCCCTCCACTCGCCACATCTTCCCATCTCCCCCCCGTCTGCCTTCCGCAAAAACCGCTCCCTCCGCAACTCCCTTGTCAATTCTTCCCTTCCCTCCCGCTCCACTCCTTCCCCGGGCACTTTCCCTTGCAACCGCAAGAGATGCTACACTTGTCCCTTCACCTCCCCCATCCACTCCTTTCAGGGACCCAAGCAGTCATTCCAAGTCCGACAGAGGTTCACCTGCACCTCCTCCAACCTCATCTACTGCATCCGTTGCTCCAGATGCCAGCTGATCTACATCGGTGAGACCAAGCGGAGGCTGGGCGATCGTTTCGCCGAACACCTCCACTCGGTCCGCAATAACCAACCCGACCTCCCGGTGGCTCAGCACTTCAACTTCCCCTCCCATTCCGTATCTGACCTCTCGGTCCTGGGCCTCCTCCACGGCCAGAGTGAGCAACACCGCAAGTTGGAGGAACAGCATCTCGTATTCCACTTGGGGAGTCTGCATCCTCTGGGCTTAAGCATTGAATTTTCTCAATTCTGTTAACCCAGACTGCCTCCTCTCCCTCCCCACCTCCCCCTCAGCCCTCGGGCCCTGACATTCCTTCTCCATCTCCCCCCCCCCCCACCCAAGTCGCACTAGCTTCTCATTTTCACACTACAAACAGCTTACAATGGCCTGTTTCCTTTATCTTCAATACTTTTTTGCATATCTTTCATTCATTGTTCTTTATCTCTCCACATCACTGTCTATATCTCTAATTTCCCTGATCCCTGACCAGTCTGAAGAAGGGTCTCGACCCGAAACGTTGCCTATCTCCTTCGCTCCTTAGATGCTGCTGCACCCGCTGAGTTTCTCCAGCTTTTTGTGTAACCCCCCTGCTTTGTGAGTAAAGTGTGAGTCTTTGGCTCGAGAGTCTTCGGCGAGGAGAGGAGGCTATGCAAAAAGCTGGAGAGGACGGGTCACAGTGAACACATGACAGGACAGATGAGACAGTGTGATGCTTCCAGAATGTGGGAGCCCAGGGACACGGATGGAGCCTCTGACTGCTACAACTGTGGCAAGTGCGTCCAGCTTCAGCTCCTGAAGGATCGTGTTGGGGCACTGGAGAAGCAACTAGATGACAGGGCCATCTGGGAAAACAAGAGTTTCCGGGACATGACCTACAGTAAGGTTGTCATGATGAGGATATGGGAAGAATTAAGGTGTGTGACGGAGAAAAAGGGTGGTAACTGTGGAGTGCAGGAGACCCAGGTGACTGTGCCTAATGAAAACAGTTACGCCCTCTTGGGAACTGTCGGGGGAGACGATGCTTCCTGTCCGAGCAGTGGACACGTCAGTGGCTCCAATCCTAGAGAAGGGATCGTCCGTCGTCGGGCAGAGCCATAGTGGTGGGTGACTCCATTGTCCGAGGAGCCGACAGGAGATTCTGTGGTGGCAGACGAGATGCAAGGATGGTCTGTTGCTTCCCTGGTGCCAGGGTTCATGATGTCATGAGCCAAATTCAGAACATCTTCGAGAGACAAACATAGAAACATAGAAAATAAGTGCAGGAGTAGGCCATTCGGCCCTTCGAGCATGCACCGCCATTCAATATGATCATGGCTAATCATCCAATTCAATATCCTGTACATGCCTTCTCTCCATACCCCCTGATCCCTATAGCCACAAGGGCCACATCTACATCCCTCTTAAATATAGCCAATGAACTGGCCTCAACTACCTTTTGTGGCAGAGAATTCTAGAGATTCACCACTCTCGGTGTGAAAAATGACTTTCTCATCTCGGTCCTAAAAGACTGCCCCCTTATCCTTAAACTGTGACCCCTTGTTCTGGACTTCCCCAACATCAGGAACAATCTTCCTGCATCTAGCCTGTCGAACTCCTTAAGAATTTTGTAAGTCTCTATAAGATCCCCCCTCAATCTTCTAAATTCCAGTGAGTACAAGCCGAGTCTAGCCAGTCTTTCTTCATATGGAAGTCCTGCCATCCCAGGAATCAGTCTTGTGAACCTTCTCTGTACTCCCTCTATGGCAAGAATGTATTTCCTGAGATTAGGAGACCAGAACTGTATGCAATACTCCAGGCGTGGCCTCACCAAGACCCTGTACAACTGCAGTAGAAACTCCCTGTTCTTGTACTCAAATCCTTTAGCTATGAATGCCAACATACCATTTGCTTTATTCACTGCCTGCTGCACCTGCATGCCTACTTTCAATGACTGGTGTAGCATGACAGCCACGTCTCATTGCATCTCCCCTTTTCCTAATCGGCCACCATTCAGATAATAGTCTACTTTCCTGTTTTTGCCACCAAAGTGGATAACCTCACATTTATCCACATTATACTGCATCTGCCATGCATTTGCCCACTCACCCAACCTATCCAAGTCACCTTGCTCCCTCCTAGCATCCTCCTCACAGCTAACACTGCCCCCCAGCTTCGTGTCATTCGCAAACTTGGAGATGTTGCATTCAATTCCCTCATCCAGCTCATAAATATATATTGTAAATAATCGGGGTCCCAGCACTGAGCCTTGCAGTACCCCACTAGTCACTGCCTGCCATTCTGAAAAGGACCGTTTACTCCTACTCTTTGCTTCCTGTTTGCCATCCAGTTCTCTGTCCACATCAATACTGAACCCCCAATACCGTATGCTTTAAGTTTGTATACTAATCTCTTATGTGGGCCCTTGTCGAAAGCCTTCTGAAAGATATAACACATCCACTGGTTCTCCCTTATCCACTCTACTAGTTACATCATCGAAAAATTCTATAAGAATCGTCAGACATGATTTACCTTTCGTAAATCCATGCTGAATTTGTCCAATAATTTAATCACTTTCCAAATGTGCTGCTATCCCATCTTTAATAACTCACTCTAGCATTTTCCCAACTTCCGATGTTAGACTAACTGGTCTGTAATTCCCCATTTTCTCTCTCCCTCCCTTTTAAAAATGGGGTTACATTAGCTACCTTCCAATTCTCAGGAACTACTCCAAAATGTAAAGAGTTTTGAAAAATTATCACTAATGCATCCACTATTTCTGGTGCTACTTCCTTCGGTACTCTGGGATGCAGCCTATCTGGCCCTGGGAATTTATCGGCCTTTAATCCATTCAATTTGCCTAACACCACTTCCCGGCTAACCTGGATTTCACTGAGTTCCTCCATGTCATTTGACCCCGGTCCCCTGCTATTTCTGGCATTATTTATGCCTTCCTTAGTGAAGACAGAACCAACGTAGTTATTCAATTGGTCTGCCATGTCCTTGTTCCCCATGATCAATTCGCACATTTCTGACTGCAAGGGACCTACATTTGTTTTAACTAACCTCTTTCTCTTCGTATATCTATAAATACGTTTTTATGTTCCCTGGCAGTTTTCTTTCATAATCTATTTTCCCTTTCCTAATGAAGCTCTTTGTCCTCCTCTGCTGGACTCTGAATTTCCCCCGGTCCTCTGGTAAGCTGCTTTTTCTGGCTAATTTGTATGCTTCATCTTTTGTATGGATACTATCCCTGATTTCCCTTGTTATCCACGGATGCACTACTTTCCCTGATGTATTCTTTTGCCAAACTGGGATGAACAATTGTTGTAGTTCATTCATGCAGTCTTTAAATGCCTTCCTTTGCATATCCACCGTCAACCCTTTGAGAATCACTTGCCAGTTCGTCTTGGCCAATTCACATCTCATACCTTCAAAGTTACCTTTCTTTAAGTTCAGAACCCTTGTTTCGGACTTAATTTTGTCACTCTCCATCCTAATGAAGAACTCAACTATATTATGGTCACTCTTGCCCAAGAGGCCACGCACAACAAGACTGCTAACTAACCCTTCCTCATTACTCAATACCCAGTCTAGAATAGCCTGCTCTCTCATTGGTTCCTCTACATGTTCGTTTAGAAAACTATGCAGCATACATTCCAAGGTAGTATTTGTGCACATAGGCACAAACGATATCGGAATGAAGAGGAAGGAGGTTCTCCAACATGACTTCAGAGTGTTAGGAAGAAGACTGAAAAGCAGGACTTCTAGGCTGTATTGCTTCCAGTACCTCATTCTAGTGCGGACAGGAACAGGGAGATAGGGGATGTGAATGTGTGGCTGAGGGGTTGGTGCAGGGAGCAAGGATTTATATTTATAGACCACTGGGATCTCTTCTGTGGTAGTGGTGACCTGTACAAAAGGGATGGATTATGCCTTAACTGGAGGGGGACGATATTCTGGCAGGCAGGTTTGCTAGGGCTACTCATCTGGGTTTAAACTAAATAGTGGGGGGGGGGGGGGAATTGGAAAATTGGAAGTATAAAGATGGAGTTGAAGGGGAAGTGAGTACAGGAAAATTTACAAAAGATTCTCGATTTATTGGGAAGGAAAGTTCGAGAAGGGATAAAAGAGTAAGGTCAGGGCCAATTGCGAGCGGTGCGAGAGGGGGACGTGAATATGGAGGACAAAGTGTTGTATATGAATGCGCGAAGTATAAGGAATAAAGTGGACGAGCTTGAGGCTTAGTTAGAAATTGACAAGTATGATGTTGTGGGAATTACAGAGACATGGCTGCAAGAGGGCCAGGGCTGGGAACAGAATATCCAAGGGATATCTGTCTTTTCGATACCTCCTATCAAAAAGACAGACAGGTGGGCAGAGGGTGTGGTGTAGCTTTGTTGGTGAGGAATGAAATTCAGTCCCTTGCAAGGGGTGACATTGAAACAGGAGATGTGGAGTCAGTATGGATACAACTAAGCAATTGTAAGGGTAAAAATATCCTAATGAGACTTATCTACAGGCCCCCAAACAGTAGCCTGGACATAGGGTGCAAGTTGAATCAAGAGTTAAAATTGGCATGTAGTAAAAGTAATGTGGTGGTTGTTACGGGAGATTTCAACATGCAGGTAGAAAGGGAAAATCAGGTTGGTACTGGACCCCAAGAAAGTAGAGTGGCTTTGTGATGGATTCTTAGAGCAGCTTGTATTGGAGCCAACCAAGTAGAAGGCAATTCTGGATTTAGTGTTATGTAATGAAACAGATTTGATAAAGGAACTTGAGGTTAATGAGCCATTAGGAGGTAGTGACCATAATATGGTCATGTTTAATCTACAATTGGAGAGGGAGAAAGGTCGATCGGAGGTGTCAGTGTTACAGCTGAATAAAGCGGACTATGGGGCCATGAGGATGGTGCTGGCCAAAGTTGACTGGAAAGATACCATAGCAGGGATGACAGTGGAACAAAAATGGCAGGTATTTCTAGGAATAATACAGAAGGTGCAGAATCAGTTAATTCCTAGGAGTAAGAAATATTCCAAGGGGAGTAAGGGGCGACCGTGGCAAAGTCAGGGTCAGTATAAAAATAAAAGAGAAGTACAATGTAGCAAAGATGAGCGGGAAGCAAGAGGATTGGGTAATGTTTAAACAGCAACAGAAGATAACTAAAAAAACAATACAGGGAGAAAAGATGAGGTATGAAGGTAAACTAGCCAAGAATATAAAGGAGGAGAGTAAAAGCTTCTTTAGGTATGTGAAGAGGAAAAGAATAGTTGAGACCAAAGTTGGACCCTTGAAGACCGAAAAAGGTGAATTTATTATGGGGAACAAGGAAATGGCAGAAGAGTTAAACAGGTACTTTGGATCCGTCTTCACTAAGGAAGACACGAACAATTTTCCTGATATAGTAGTGGCCAGAGGATCTGGGGTGACGGAAGAATTGAAAGAAATCCACATTTGGCAGGAAATGGTGTTGGGTAGACTGATGGGATCGAAGGCTGATAAATCCCCAAGGCCTGCTGGACTGCATCCCAGGGTACATAAGGAAGTAGCTTTTGAAATCGTGGTTGCATTGGTGATAATTTTCCAATATTCTATAGACTCAGGATCAGTTCCTGTGGATTGGAGGGCAGCTAATGTTATCCCACTCTTTAAGAAAGATGGGAGAGATAAAACAGGGAATTATAGACCAGTTAGCCTGACATTGGTGGTGGGGAAGATGCTGTAGTCAATTATAAAAGATGAAATAGCCACACATTTGGATAGCAGTAACTGGATCAGTCTGAGTCAGCATGGATTTCCGAAGGGGAAATCATGCTTGACTAATCTTCTGGACTTTTTTGAGGATGTAACTAGGAAAATGGACAAGGGAGAGCCAGTGGATGTAGTGTACCTGGACTTTAAGAAAGCATTTGATAAGGTCCCATGTAGGAGATTAGTGGGCAAAATTAGGGCACATGGTATTGGGGGTAAAGTGCTGACATGGATAGAAAATGAGTTGGTGGACACGAAATAGAGAGTAGAGATTAATGGGTCCCTTTCAGAATGGCAGTCAGTGACTAGTGGGGTACCTCAAGGCTCGGTGCTGGGACCGCAGCTATTTACAATATACATCAAGGTTTGGATGGAGGGATTCAAAGTTGGATGAAGGGATTCATTAGCAAATTTGCAGATGACACAAAGCTGGGTGTCAGTGTGAACTGTGAGGAGGATGCTATGAGAATGCAGGGTGACTTGGACAGGTTGGGGGAGTGGGCAGATGCATGGCAGATGAAGTTTAATGTGGATAAATGTGCGGTTATCCAGTTTGGTATCAAAAACAGGAAGGCAGATTACTATCTAAATGGCGTCAAGTTGGGAAAAGGGTAAGTACAACGGGATCTGGGGTCCTTGTTCATCATTCTATGAAAGTAGGCATGCAGGTACAGCAGGCAGTGAAAAAAGCAAATGGCATGTTGGCCTTTATAACAAGAGGAGTCGATGTATAGGAGCAATGAGGTCCTTCAGCAGTTGTTCAGGGCCCTGGTGAGACCACACCTGGAGTATTGTGTGCAGTTATCGTCCCCTAATTTGAGGAAGGATATTCTTGCTATTGAGGGAGTGCAGCGTAGGTTTACAAGGTTAATTCCATGTTGGGCGGGACTGTCATATGCTGAGAGAATGGAGCGGCTGGGCTTGTACACGCTGGAGTTTAGAAGGATGAGAGAGGATCTTATTGAAACATATAAGATTGTTAAGGGTTTGGACACGCTAGAGGCAGGAAACATGTTCCCGATGTTGGGGAAGTCCAGAAACAGGGGCCACAGTTTAAGAATAAGAGGTAAGCAATTTTGAATGGAAACGAGGAAACACTTTTTCTCACAGCGAGTTGTGAGTCTGTGGAATTCTCTGCCTCAGGGGGCGGTGGAGGCTGGATCTGTGGATACTTTCAAGAGAGAGCTAGATAGAGCTCTTAAAGATAGCGGAGTCAGGGGATATGGGGTGAAGGCAGGAACGGGGCACTGATTGGGGATGATCAGCCATGATCGCATTGAATGGCAGTGCTGGCTCGAAGGTCCGAATGGCCTACTCCTGCACCTATTGTCTATTGAAACCCTTATTCATTTTAATGGGAATTCCTGGTCTGCAAAATAGGAATAAAACAAAAATGGAGGACAGAACAAGATCCAAGAAATATGATGGGGAGGATAGGGACCAGATAAATAGGGCACATCTGTACTTTCTCTTTTGGATTTAAACTTCAATTAAAGAATAACCTGCAAGATGATATCTTCCTTCTCAGCCACATCCTGTATCTGTGGCATTGCAATATTGGCTTTGGAACATTTTGTCTGAAAATAGCTGTTATCTATTCTTTGGCACCAACACTTTGTTGCCACTTATTCCTTGTCATTTTTTCACAAATGACAGTGTCAATAAAAGTGTACAGTGGCTTACAAAAGTATTCATACCCCTTGAACTTTTCCACATTTTGTCACGTTACAACCACAAACGTAAATGTATTTTATTGGAATTTTATGTGATAGACCAACAGAAAGTGGTGCATTATTGTGAAGTGTAAGGAAAGTGATACATGGTTTCCAAATTTTATTACAAATAAAGAACTGAAAAGTGTGGCGTGCAAAAATATTCAGCCCCCTTTACTCTGATACCCCTAAATAAAATCCAATGCAACCAATTGCTTTCAGAAGTCACCTAATTAGTAAATAGAGTCCACTTGTGGTAATCTAATCTCAGTATAAATGCAGCTGTTCTGTGAAGGCCTCAGAGGTTTGTTAGAGAACATCAGTGAACAGCATCATGAAGCCCAAGGAACACACCAGACAGGTCAGGGATAAAGTTCTGGAGAAGTTTAAAGCAGGGTTAAGTTATAAAAAAATGTCCCAAGCTTTGAACATCTCACTGTTCAATCCATCATCGGAAAATGGAAAGACTATGGCACAACTGCAAACCTACCAAGACATGGCTGTCCACCTAATCTGACAGGCCGGGCAAGGAGAGCATTGATCAGAGAAGCAGCCAAGAGGCCCATGGTAACTCTGGAGGAGCTGCAGAGATCCACAGTTCAGGTGGGAGAATCTGTCCACAGGACAACTATTAGTCGTGCACTCCACAAATCGGGCCTTTATGGAAGAGTGGCAAGAAGAAAGCCATTGTTGAAACAAAGCCATAAGAAGTCCCGTTTGCAGTTTGTCACAAGCCATGTGGGGGACACAGCAAACATGTGGAGGAAGGTGCTCTGGTCTGATGAGACCAAAATTGAAGTTTTTGGCCTAAATGCCAAACGCTCTGTGTGGTGAAAAACTAACACTGCACATCACCCTGAACACACCATCCCCACTGTGAAACGTGGTGGCAGCATCATGCTGTGGGGATGCTTTCCCACATGGACAGGGAAGCTGGTCAGAGTTGATGGGAAGATGGATGGAGCCAAATACAGGGCAATCTTGGAAAAAAACCTGTTAGAGTCTGCAAAAAACTTGAGACTAGGGCGGAGGTTCACCTTCCAGCAGGCCAATGACTCAACATACAGCCAGAGCTACAATGGAATGGTTTAGATCAAAGCATATTCATGTGTTAGAATGGCCAAGTCAAAGTCCAGACATAAATCCAATTGAGAATCTCTGGCATGACTTGAAAATTGCTGTTCACAGATGCTCTCCATCCAATCTGACTGAGCTTGAGCTATTTTGCAACGAAGAATGGGCAAAAGTTTCAGTCTCTAGATGTGCAAAGCTGGTAGAGACATACCCCAAATGACTTGCAGCTGTAATTGCAATGAAAGGTGGTTCTACAAAGTATTGACTCAGGGGCTGAATACTTTCGCACGCCACTTTTTTGTTTTTTTTATTTGTAATAACATTTGGAAACCATGTATAATTTTCCTTCCACTTCACAATTATGCACCACTTTGTGTTGGCCCATCATATAAAATCCCAATAAAATACATTTATGTTTGTGGTTGTAACGTGGCAAAATGTAGAAAAGTTCAAGGGGTATGAATACTTTTGCAAGCCACTGTATTTCAATGTTAATAGGCGTAATCCATTTCTGCACATTAAGTCACAATAACTTAAACATTTTGATTGTTGGCAGTTCCAAATTTGCAATTTGCTCTTTGGCATTATTCATGGTCATTCAGAGGATACCATTATTTGTAATCTGTTATTGTACAAAATATATATTTTTGCATCTTGATTGTCCTTTCCTGAAAGGGCTAACATAATTGCTTTAAGCTAAGTCTGATTTATTTGGACACTCTTGGAGCCATCAAATGAAGTAGGACAAAAGAGGTAGTCTAAACTTTCAGTACAATTAGTCTGAGAGAAATAGTGACACAATGTTTACCCACCTATCTGTACTAGGCCTGAGGAGTTCTGGCTCTTCAAGTGCTTGTCCAAGTAGTTAAAATGTCTTGAAGGCAGCGAGTGCTTGCTTTTAATCACCATTTGGATGATACCAAATTTGTTCATCTTTCTAATCCTTCCAGCAATCACATTACATTTAATTCTCCTGTTTTTTTAACCCTCGGCTGAGGAAATGGTTCCATTCTATTTGCCAAATGGTCCTCAGTAAACACCTCAGTTAAGTCTCTTGGAATATGGAACAAACTTGGAAAATGTCTCTTGCTTTGGCAGGTCAATTGTGTACTTTCCTATTGTCCAGAATTGTGCACAATCTCCCACTGTAGTTTTATACAGTTCTTGTATAATCTCTTTGCTTTTATATTTTATGTTTTACTTAATAAAGTAAATCTTCATATATGCCTTTTTAATTACCTAATTGCTTGTCCTGTTACCTTTAACCATCTGTGGACTTGCATCCTAAATGTCTCTTTGTTCCCTGCACCAATATACTTTCATTGCCTGGTCCTGTTCTATCTCTCTAAATTTTTCATGTCAATTATTTGGACCAAATACTACTTGCCTTTTTTTCTAAGCAGATCATCCAAATTTTCCGATGGACTAAATTTTCCCTCGTTATTTTCAAACACATCAACATTTTTTCTATAATCTGCAAACCTTGTTATTATGCCCTTTATATTACGTTATTGAGCATTTGATAAGATCCCACATAGGAGATTAGTGGGCAAAATTAGGGCACATGGTATTTGGGTTAAAGTGCTGACATGGATAGAAAATTGGTTGGAAGACAGGAAACAAAGAGTAGGGCTTAACGGGTCCCTTTCAGAATGGCAGGCAGTGACTAGTGGGGTACTGCAAGGCTCGGTGCTGGGACCACAGCTATTTACAATATACATCAATGATTTAGATGAAGGGATTCAAAGTTACATTAGCAAATTTACAGATGACACAAAGCTGCGTGGCAGTGTGAAGGGGGGGGGGGGGGGTCAGGGAGAAGAAAGGAAAAAGGAGGAGGAGGAGGAGCCTGAGGGCTGGGGGAGAAGTGGGAAGGGGAGGAGACAGCAGGAGTTAACAGAATTGGGAATATTCAATGTTCAAGCCCAGAGGATGCTGACTACCCAAGCGGAATATGAGGTGCTGTTCCTCCAATTTGCGGTGTTGCTCACTCTGGCTGTGGAGGAGGCCCAGGGCAGAGAGGTTGGATACGGAATGAGAGGGGGAGTTGAAGTGCTGAGTCACCGGGAGGTCGGGGTGGTTATTGCAGACCGAGCGGAAGTGTTCGGCGAAACTATCGCCAAGCCTCCGCTTGGTCTCACCGATATAGATCAGCTGGCATCTAGAGCAGCGGATGCAGTAGATGAGGTTGGAGGAGGAGCAGGTGAACTTCTGTCGGACCTGGAAGGACTGCTTGGGTCCCTGAAAGGAGTGGAGGGGGGAGGTAAAGGGACAAGTGGAGCATCTCTTGCGGTTGCAAGGGAAAGTGCCCGGGGAAGGGGTGGAGCGGGAGGGAAGGGTGGAATTGACAAGGGAGTTGAGGAGGGAGCGGTCTTTGCGGAAGGCAGATGGGGGGAGATGGGAAGATGTGGCGAGTGGTGGGGTCACGTTGGAGGTGGCGAAACTGGCGGAGGACTATGTGTTGTATGTGCCGGCTGGTGGGGTGAAAGGTGAGAACCAGGGGGACTCTGCCTTTGGTGTGAGTGGGGGAATGGGGAGAGAGGGCAGTGTTGCGGGGTATGGGGGTGACCCTGGTGCGAGCCTCATCTATAGTGGGGGAGGGGAATCCACGTTTTCTGAAGAATTAGGACATTTGTGATGACCTGGTGTGAAATCCAGAAATTAATTGGCTAATTGCTGTGTAGATGTGAGTGTGTAAGAGAAAGGCTCTGAAGCAACACACATTGCTTATATCTCCTTAGATACATTTACAAAGCATCTCCTGGTCCTTCAGATTCACAGCTGCATCTGTAGTTTGGCTTCTTCTCAGGAGATTGACAGGGAACCATCAGAAATTTACTCTCTCCATTTTATTTTTGAATTTATTTTAAGTATATTCAGGTTGTAAGAAGTTCAAGGGTGATATACATTAATTATTTATGATACTCTCAAGAAGTTGTGGATATACTATAAGGATTATTTAAATATTCAGGTGATTTGATTACAATGTTACAGTTACAATGCTATTGGTAATTTAATTCTATTCTTAATGTATATCTTCATTTTTAGCCTACAAAGCTGAATGGTTTCAACAATTTTCTCTCTAAAGATGAAAGGATGAATAAGTAGACTGCATGAGTAAGTGGTACAACTTTAACACAAATTAAATATTTAAATCGGAGTAGGTTAACTCCACAAATTTACATTTGCACTGACCTTTTCTTGGAAAATCTTTCCTGTAGAGGCATACAATATACAGTCATGAAAGAGTAAAACGAATGACTAGCTATTGTCTCAATCCTTAAATGTGTATACATTAAACAACAAAGATCGCAATAGAATTGGTACTTTGGTGTTAAGTGTAAATTCATCTTTTTAAAGGAATAATTTAAGTCAAATGAGGCACTAAAGTAACAAAATGAAATGAGTCACTGCATTGTACTTGCAATAGGCTATTTAAAATAACTACTTCCATTGAATAAAGAATGCAATGCTGTGCCTTGTAGTGTTTAGAGATACAGCGCAGAAACAGGCCCTTCAGTCCAGTGAGTCCACACCAACCAGCAATGCTGTTGCACTAGCATTATTCTAGACACACTAGGGAAAATTTACAATTTTTACTGAAGCCAATTAACCTACAAACCTGCATGTCTTTGGGATGTAGGAAGAAACCGGAGCTCCCAGAGAAAACCCACGCGGTCACAGGAAGAACGTACAAACTCTATATAGATAACACCCGTAGTCAGGATTGAACCTGAATTTCCGGCACTGTAGGTAGCAACTCTACCCCAGTGCCACCATGCAATCCCAATTAGTGTGTCTGTGAATCAATGCATGATCATGGGAAAAGTTAAAGGATTCATTGGCATATCTTATTCAATTAAGATCAGAGGAACATCCTGAGATTCTGAACCCATATAATTAGCAGATCAAGTTATGGTTTTCTTAATTAAACAAAAAAAAATCCCCAACATAACTATGATGCCCTAATTATGGGGGGCTTATTAAGATCAGTGGAAAATTGGATTGCATCTGGAAATGGAGTATTTTACAGAATTTAACAATATTGTACCAATTACTTCAATTGGAAGAGAACATTTCCTTTGCATTCATTTTGCTCTAAGGGAGCTACTGAGACTTTGAAACTACTCTCATATAGACTGCTAACCAATTTTAATTGTTCATAGTTTGCAAGATGTTATAACATTTTAACAATTAATTGAATGCAGTATTTTGCTTGTGTTCATCATTTTACTTCAAGGACGCTACATGTGATTTTTAAAATACTCATACAGAGCATTGACCAATTTCCATTGTTTGTGGAATTCTCAGGACAGTGGCCTGTCATGAGAGAGAAAGGCCAGGAGAACAAAAAACACATGTGAAAATAGGGCAAAAAAAGAGGAAGTTTTAATGAACTAAAGAATGATTGTTAGCACCAGCTCCAAATTGGGAAGTAAATGGAAAGAAAGCACATCATATTTCAAATATATATTTGATGCAGTGTTCGGCTTTGATAGAGTGGATGTGGAGAGGATGTTTCCACTGGTGGGAGCTTTCAGGACTAGAGGTCATAGCCTGAGAATTTCTCAGACGCTCCTTTAGGAAGGAGATGAGGAGAAATTTATTTCATCAGAGGGTGGTGAATCTGTGGAATTATTTGCCATAGAAGACTGTGGAAGCCAAGACAGTGGATGTTTTTAAGGCAGAGATACCCACGCAGTATCAAGATTCATGATTAGTACAGTGTCAGAGGTTTTGGGGAGTTGGCAGAAGAATGGGGTTAGGAGGGAGAGATAGATCGGCCGTGATTGAATGACGGAGTAGATGATGGGCCGAAAGGGCTAATTCTGCTCCTATCACTTATGACTGTATGAGTATATTTCTAACACTTTGCTGAGCAGTTGCTACAGGAGGCATGAGTCTATGGAAGCACGCTCCCCATGATGCATTGGTGCACCCATTGTGGCCATTGTGAGATGGGAGAGGCTACGCGGCAGCAGGAGAAATCGCCACACTATTCAGAAAGGCACATAGATGTCCCTGCTCTTGAAGTACAAGGTGCAGCAGTGTATCTAGTAGAGCTACTACCTCACAGCTCCAGCTATCCAGGTTCAATCCTAACATTTGGTGCTATCTGTGTTCTTTCTGTAACACCATGGCTCCCCAAACCTAGGTCAGTTTGTTGTTTGGCCACTGTAACTTGCTTCTAATATGTAGGTGATTGATAGTGGAAGAATAAAATGGGAATAAGTAGGGCTAATGTAAATAGGCGATTGATGGTCAATGTGGTTCCATGGGGAGAAGGATTTATTTCCATGCCATATGACACCCTGACAATGACCAAGAGAGATCTGTGCATTAGAGAGAAGCAGAAGTGGGTCATAAGTAGGCTTTGATGAGACTCACTATGATCAGCATGAGCTCAAGTTTGGCTTCATGAACAGTGAATGTCTTTAAATGAAGGAGAAATGTTAAAATAAATTTCAAAGACAGATGCACATCATTTAAAATACCACACACACACACACACACACACACACACACACACACACACACACACACACACACACACACACACACACACACACACACACACACACACACACACACACACACACACACACACACACACACACACAGAGGTAAAAAAAGCCTGACAATGCTTTGTAGGTAAAGTTACATGTATGGTGACAGAAAGAAAGCGTTAAACCTATCAAGCTGATCAACTTTCAAGGGAATTTTCAGATTGATGGCAGATGTTGAGTTTGATTGTGAGCCGGAGGAAACATGAACAATGAGGTGAAATGAATTGCAAGAGCTCAGTGAATGAGCACAGAGGAGAAAGTGAAATAGACCAGTGAGAACTATGCAATTATTGCCTTCAAACATCTCTAAAATAGCAGGAGAGTCTGGCAATGCCCAGATAAAACACAACACATTTCTCATCAGTTGCTCTCGGCAGAGGTGAGGAATGTATCCCTGCAAAAATGTATGCATCACTGATGGTGAAAATACTGATTTCTGTTCTGTTATTTAGTCATTTAAATGGGAGTAACATGTATTCTGTCCATCAAGATGTTAAACTCTTGGATTAGAGGTCCTGAGGCAGGGTTTTGACCCAAAATGTCGACAATTCCCTTTCCTTGTGCATGCTGCTCAAATTGCTTACTTTCTCCAGCATTTTGTTTTTTCTTCCAGCTTCCAGCAACTGCAGTCATAAGGAGATCACTAATGGTTTAATAGTCTAGCACCAGAGATTGAACAGCGTGGTGGCGTAGGGATTGAGTTGCTGCCTTACAGCGCTAGAGACCCAGATTTGATCCTGACTATGGGTGCTGTCTGTACGGAATTTGTACCTTCTGCCTGTGACATGCTTGGCTTTTCCCCGAGATCTTCGGTTTCCTGCCACACTCCAAAGACGTACAGGTTTACCAGAGGGTAATGGTGGATGGCTGTTTGTCGGGTTGGAGGCAGGTGACTGGTGGGGTGCCTCAAGGGTTCTGTGTTGGGTCCTTTGTTGTTTGTCATGTACTCAATGATCTGGATGAAGGGGTGGTAAGTATGCAGATGATACCAAGGTAGGGGGTGTTGTGGATAATGAAGAGGATTTCCAAAGTCTACAGTGATTTAGGCCAGTTGGAAAAATGGGCTGAAAGATGGCAGATGGAGTTTAATGCTGATAAATGTGAGGTGCTACACCTTAGCAGGACAAATCAAAATAGGACGTAAATGGTAGGGAATTGAAGAATACAGTTGAACAGAGGGATCTGGGAATAACCGTGCATAGTTCCTTGAAGGTGGAATCTCATATAGATAGGGTGGTAAAGAAAGCTTTTGGTATGCTTGCCTTTATAAATCAGAGCATTGAGTATAGAAGCTGGGATGTAATGTTAAAATTGTACAAGGCATTGGTGAGACCAAATCTGGAGTATGGTGTACAATTTTGGTCGCCCAATTATAGGAAGGATGTCAACAAAATAGAGAGGGTACAGAGGAGACTTACTAGAATGTTGCCTGGGTTTCAACAGCTAAGTTACAGAGATAGGTTGAATAAGTTAGGTCTTTATTCTCTGGAGCGCAGAAGGTTAAGGGGGGACTTGATAGAGGTCTTTAAAATGATGAGAGGGATAGACAGAGTTGATGTGGACAAGCTTTTCCCTTTGAGAATAGGGAAGATTCAGACAATAGGACATGACTTTAGAATTAAGGGACAGAAGTTTAGGGGTAACATGAGGCGGAACTTCTTTACTCAGAGAGTGGTAGCGGTGTGGAATGAGCTTCCAGTGGAAGTGGTGGCGGCAGGTTCGTTGGTATCATTTAAAAATAAATTGGATAGGCATATGGATGAGAAGGGTATGGAGGGTTATGGTATGAGTGCAGGCAGGTGAGACTAAGGGAAAAAAGTTGTTCGGCATGGACTTGAAGGGCCGAGATGGCCTGTTTCCGTGCTATAATTGTTATGTGGTTATATGGTTATATGGTTTGTAGGTTAATTGGTATAAATGTATAAATGCGAAAAAAATTGTCCCTAATGTGTGTAGAGCAGTGATAATATGTGTGGATCACTGGGCGGTGTGGGCCAAAGTGCCTGTTTCCGCTCTGTATCTCTAAACTAGCCTAAACTAAAACATTGGGTATCATGCGCAGAGTGTAAGTCCATTCATCCTTGCTGCGGAGGTGGAGTTAGATGAGAATCATGAATGGAGTAGGGAAAGTTTAAAGATGCTATGAATACTCCATCCTGCTGGTCTGTGCAATAGACAATAGGTGCAGGAGTAGGCAATTCAGCCCTTCGAGCCAGCACCGCCATTCAATTTGATCATGACTGATCATCCACAATCAGTACCACGTTCCTGCCTTGTGTCACCATATCCCTTGACTCCACTATCTTTAAGAGCTCTATCTAACTCTCCTGAAAGCATCCAGAGAATTGCACAGTTTTTACTCATCTCCGTTCTAAATGGCCTACCCCTTATTCTTAAACTGTTGCCCCTGGTTCTGGACTCCCCCAACATCGGGAACATGTTTCCTGCCTCTAGCGTGTCCAATCCCTTAATAATCTTATATGTTTCAATAAGATCCCCTCTCATCTTTCTAAGCAAGTCCAGCTGCTCCATTCTATCAACATATGACAGTCCTGCCATTCTGGGAATTAACCTTGTGAACCTACACTGCACTGCCTCAATAGCAAGAATGTCCTTCCTCAAATTTGGAGACCAAAACTGCACACAATACTGAAGAAGGGTCTCGACCCGAAACGTCGCCTATCTCCTTTGCTCCTTAGATGCTGCTGCACCCGCTGAGTTTCTCCAGCTTTTTGTGTAACCCCACACAATACTCCAGGTTTTGGCTCACTAGGGCCCTGTACAACTGTAGAAGGACCTCTTTGCTCCTATACTAAACCTCCCTTGTTCTGAAGGTCAATATACCATTCACTTTCTTCATTGCCTGCTGTACCTGCATGTTCACATTCAGTGACTGATGAACAAGGACCGCCAGATCTCGTTGTACTTCCCCTTTTCCCAACTTGACAACATTTCAGAGTACATGGTGCAAACTTCATCTGAGCCATTTGTTTCCCCTACATTCACTCTCAGGAAGGACAATCTGCAACAATGCCTGTGGGTACAGGAGGACCTGAGGCTGCCAGGATGTCACAGGCTTCACAGTGAATCTGGGAATGCAATTGTCATGCAGTACTGCCTTTGCTGAGGAGCTTCTGCAGTATCATCATAGCTCTGGAATTTAGTAAGATGGTGCAACATTGTGCCAATCAACTAAATGACTGGAGAGTATTCTCTCTTTTTTTAAATTGTGTCAGAACATATTTGATCACTTTAAGGGGCCTTTGCTCAAAGTAGGTTAGGACAGCCCATGTGTTCTATAGCTTGTAGCATGAATGAGTTATAAGACCCTTCCTGTGGTTTGGACGCCAAAGTAATTAGAAGCCAGTGAGTATAATGTCAGTAGCAGGGAGGTTATTTGATTTTTTTTTTAATCTGAGCTTCTCTGTGTTAAAAAAAACATGGTGTTTTTGGTTATTATGCAACTTTGCAACAAGGAAGTTGTTTAACTTAAACTTTCCTCAAGAAACCAACTGGACTTTAAATGGATCTTCAGAATGAAGCAAACTGGATGGAATGCAAACGTGAATCATTTCTACAAAAAAAGAATGAGACCCCGACTGGATTGATTGAACTTGTGAATGTGCTGTGTGACTGAAGAAGGAAACGATGACTGCTTCGAAATCGTGTTTCAATCAGATCATACAGTGACATGTATTAGTTGAAACTAACTGACTGCCCTGTCTGCTGAACCTCTGTGGTCAGGCTGTTAATGAGATTCCTAAAGAAAGACATCAGATAATTCAACCAAGTCAGAATCTATTCAGTCATCTTTTTTTGAATTTTCAGGGTTGTTGTTTGAGTAAAATCCATTTGCCAACGCTTTAAGAATCTTAATGAATCGCAAAGTTTTAGGAATTAGCCACACCATAAGGGCAGATGCGGTGATATCCACTGATTATGCCACAATGTTCAATTCCAAGCTCAACTCAGTCAGTAAATGAAACAATCCAGTCGTGCATTTAGTGCGAACAAGCCAACTTACAGATTGGACAAGTGGTATTCATGTCATCAGAGTATCAAACAATGACCATCATCAACGAAAGAGGTTAATAACCAACACTTGTCATTCAATGGCCTTACAAATGTCAAGATCTCCACTGCAAACATTCTAGGGGTCTCCATTAACCTGCAAATCAGCCATGCAAACACTGTAGTTACAGTACAAGAGGAGTTCAGAGGCTAGGTATCTTGTTGCTTTCTGACAACCTAAAGCCTTTTAATATTCATTTTTTTATAAAGTCAGGAAAGTGGGGAATACTCTCCACATGCCTGGAGAAATGCAATTTGAACAATCTCAACAGCATCTTGGATAAACACCCATCCACCATCTTAAGTATTTGTTCCCTCTATTACAATTACAGTTGCTGTAGTAAGTTATGTCTTCAAAATCCACTACAGTTATGTGTCTAAGCTATTTTGATTGCATTTCCTTAAATATTAGTCTTTACCAGCGAGGTGACCAATGAGGTGACTATGAAGTGAACCTGCAAGTTCATTTAAATCACTCTGGGCAGCTAACTTCTTCTCTAACTCCATTTACAACCTCGCAGATGACATAAGCCTAGTAGGCCAAATGTCAAACAATGACATGTCGGAGTACATGGAGGATATAGAGACCTGAGCAAAATGGTGTCCAGACAACAACTTCTCACTCAATGTCAGCAAGATGAAGGAGCTAATTATTGACTTTGGGAAGCAAGGTAGTGTATACAGTCTCCCTCGCTGTCTACAACTCCAGCAGACATCTGCAAACTTACTAACCATCCCATTTATTTTTACATCCAAGTCATTTATGTATACCACAAACAATGAAAGTCCAAGCACAGATACCCACAGAACTTCACTGGTATAAATCTCCAGCCAGCAAAATTACCATCCACCAGAAACCTCTTCATAGTCTTTAAAGAATAAATCAGTTTTTAATAGTAAGATTAAACAAGAACTTACCAGTTTAAAGTTTGATCTTTATTTTATGAGGAGTTGCGATGAGGGATTTCGTGAAGACCCCGCCAGGCACGCATGCGCGACATTCTTCAAAGCAGCGGTGTGGAATCACAGATCACAAACCGAAGATAGTAAGATTAAAACTTGACCATACCAGTTGAATATATAATAGAGGGTTGGGAGCGGAGGGCACGAAATCCCTCATCGCAACTCCTCATAAAATAAAGATCAAACTTCAAACTGTTAAGTTCTTGTTTAATCTTACTATTTTACTTCGGAGTCACGTGAGTGACTTCGTGAAGATTTCAAAGCTCTGTGATTACATGCCCTGGACCACGCCCATGCTCACACACTGCCGTAATTCTGATGGAGGAAGTATGTTAACGTATTTCAGACTTGAACAAGCTGAAAAATAATAACATTTGTTAATACAACAATAACCCCCTGAACTCGGGGACAAACGTTTAGGGAACAGCACTTAAAACTGAATCCGCCAACGTTGCGGGAGCGGTTATAAATCAGTTATAAAACCGCTGAAGTGTAGATTCACTGGCCCAGCTCGCTATTGCGAGGCCAAAATCCATGAACACCGCCATAGTGCTTGCCACTGATGTGGATGCAGCCCTGATAGAATGACATTTAAAATATTAGTGTCTTACCTGCTGCACCGAATACCACCTCGTGTCATCTGGAGATAGTCTGCACAATCACCCTGTGACGTGGGTTACCATGGCTGAAACAGACCCGTCTCCATATATCTGATGCCCATTTGCAGACGTGTAGTCCCAGGTCTGTGTAGTGTAAGTAATTCTTCTATAAAGAAGTTACCTTATTATGGTCCGATCATTCTATCCAGGTTTAATTCCTGTAAAGTCAACCTGTTGAGCTGTGTTCAGTGCCATTATCATAAGCACTTTGAAGGTGAGTAAGTCCATCATAGGCGACCAGCTCCTGAGGAGGGTCAACACTACCTCATCCCAGTCCAATCTAGCGATAGGACGACAATGCACTCCTGTATACAGCACTGTAACTGAGGGACTCGTCATAATGACGACCCATGAGTATTCCAGCACCTTGGAGAGTATAGCAGATATGTAGATGGTCTAGGTCCGACTACAGAAACCTCCCATATCCTTATGTAGGCGAGGTACTGCTTCCTACTGGACTCTCTCTGCACGATGCTGTTGGACATCCATGGTCCTTTATGTTGCAGAGCCTGGTTGCGTATCCTGCAGCACCTGTCTGATGAAGCAGAATGGGGAAAACATAGAAACCCCGCATTTCCCCCCAACGTAGCGAAAACGCGTCCATCGCCACTGCCCCAGGATCTAGTTCTCAAGACATATGTTGGTATCCAATGGCTCAATCTGGACGCAAAGAGGTCGAAATCTGGTATTCCATATTAGGCTATCATTTTAGAAGATATTTGGAGGTTCAATCTACTTGATGTCGTTATTAATACTTGTGACCTGGTGTCCGCCACTATATTGAGCTTATCCAGAAGGTACATAGCTGAACCCAATTCTTTCAATCCACCAGAGCCAAATTAATGTTTCCAATTCATCCCAAGATATTAACTTGACGCCACCCATAAGGTTTAATATGCCTCCTCAGTGGTATTATTTTGAAGACGAACATACGTATGCTGCAGATTAGTGCATTAACGTGCAGCCCTGGACATGCTCCCAGCATTTCTAAACAGTTTATACCTTGTGATTGAAGAAAGTAGACTCATGCAATCCCATTTACCGCCCCACCTGGAATGGTGTCAGTAGTTCCCCAGCCCTTGGCGCTTGCGTCGGTTTGTAACGCGACTACTAGGTTTGATGTAATGATGGGATTTAACAATCACAACCATTGCTAATCCACCGTTGTACCTCAATTATGCTTTGATTGGCAGCTGCTTAAGCTCGTAATTGTCCAGCATTTGCTATACATGCCGAGATTTTGCTTATTCACCCAAGCTTTGATAGCGTAACGACCCAATTATGTGGCTGGAATGTAGCTCCAATTTACCCATAGCTTAGCAGCATGTCGAAAGTTGGTTCCCTGGCGCAAGCAAGGCTGTTACATGCATCTATTATGGCTATAGCTCTGTTCCCTGGATAGTGACAAACAGAGCCGCAGAATGTATGTACGTTCCTCCTACTTGTGAGGTTATGCATGCAGCACTTCCAAGAGAACCAGGCCCCCTTACCTCCATGGTTACCGGCGAGCCTGACGTTCTGGTTTCTAGTATTCCTTCTTTGCTGGGTGCTGCTCGATCGCCTCGGTAAATCCTTGTTCCTGCAGCTGGTGTGTGGTGAGGTAGTCTATGCTGGCTCTGCCCTAACAAGGCTTCTGCTGTTGGGGAGCTGGTGCAGATGTGTTCTTGATGGCCTCGTCTTTGACCTGCTTGGGCAGGTCCTCCCCAAACAGCTGTCTTGGAGGTGTGGTGGAGGTACGACCCAACCCAGCGAATTCAGGGTTAATGTCGGGCCGGATGGAGCTCTGACTAAAACAGTTTCCCGAAGTGTGCTACACAGGAGGGCTAGAGCATCCTGCTGCTCTGCGGATGCACCTGCCCCATCGAGGGTCCTGATGAGCGCCGTGATGCCCGACGCCAATAGCTTCAGAATTTTCTGCCTCTTCATCTCTTGTTCCCTCGCATTGGAAATGATGTTCCCTCAGATGGCTGAGTCGACCCTCGGGATGTTCAGGGTAACACAGTTTCCAGGATCCTTGTACTTCTCCATGGTTTCTGAAAGCACCTGGTCTAGGAACTGGTGT
Source organism: Raja brachyura (assembly GCA_963514005.1). Next base: position 100,293,504 of record OY740784.1, on the reverse strand, counting down.
GTCGTCAAGAAATTAATACTTACTGCCAATGTAGAGTGCAGCGGTACCCCTGAAAACAGGTTTCGGATTTTCGACACCTCCAACTTCTTCTTCTGGATCGAGAGCAGTGGGCTCTTCTGCTGCCGCTTCTTTGTCAAATCGGCCATCTGTTGAATGCTAGCACTCCCGATGGACGACGGTGAGATTGAAGGTGGTGGTCATGATCCGAACTCCCAGACCGCTGAGACACCTGCTCTTGCCGACCCAGGTCCTGCTGATATAGTTGCTCCACCATTAGCTCCATCCTAGCCATGCGACCGCTGCCGCTACACACGGACAACAGGTCGACTTCCCCAGGCCCTGATGAGTCGCTGGGGCTTCTGCCAGTAGGTCACACCTCAACGAAGTGGCTGACAGGTACTCGTCAGCACCCGCTCCTGCGGGGCTGAACGACTTCCGCAAGGACAACCCGCTAGCCCGGCATCCCTCGGACCTTAGCGGCCTCTCTACCTGACGAGCAGGCAGAGGAAAGGAGTCGGAACCGGTCCCCAATACCGGCTCCGTGGTCCGTGCAGGCACACCATCACCCTCACCCCCAGGGGTCTGTGACGGCGCTTGGCTGGCTTTACCCGCAGCAACGGGATTGCCGAACCGTATTCTGCTGCCACCGGTCTGCGCTCCGGCAGCCTGTTCCGGTGCAGTGCCGGTACCTCCTGCTCCCGCAGGCTGTACGACTCCTGCACGGACATACCGCCAGTCCGCCGTCGTTTGGACCTAAGCGGCACCTCTGCCTGGTGGGAAGGCAGAGGAAAGGATCGGTACCGGTCCCCAATACCGGCTCCGCTGTCCATGCAGGCTTGCCATCACCCTTAACCACACGGGTCCATGAGGGCGCATAGCCGGCTTTACCCGTAGCAATGGGGTTGCCTAGCCGTAAACTGCTGCCACCGGTCTGCACTCCGGCAGCCTGTTCCGGTGGACACCGGTACCTCCTGCTCCTGCTCCTGCAGGGCTCCCCGATTTCCAGCAGGTCCATCACCGGCCTGCAGTCTAGCAGGTTACCCCTGGCGGTATGTCGATGCCTCCCACTGCAGCGGGGCATGACCTGTGCGCAGCTCTCCCCATCTCTGATACCTGCATAGTAGGAGAGACAAAACGAGCCGCCGAGCGGGTCACATGTTTACGCACCTTTGCCCCACAGTCACTATGCATAGGTGAGAGTGGTAGGGAGTCCAGGTCTTGCCTACCCTGCTCCCACGCGGTGCTCCACCATTTTGCGGCCCCATGGTCAGCCGTGGTGGAGAGACGGGTCCTGGCTGCGCAGGGCTCCCCGACCTCCGCGTTCTCCTGGAATGGTGGCCGCTGACTCCCATCTGAAGTCGCACGGCCCTTGGAGACCTGCTTCGCTGCCTTCATTCTGGTCTCCATCCCTCTGTAAGCAAACTCTAATACAGACGCTTAGCTATTCAAAGTTAGTATCTTACCTGAGGGTCTTGAAGAAGTATGGTGACCAGCCTCTCATGCTTTAATAACTTTTATATGTTGGCAGTCTGAACTACTTGCCCTAGAGTAGCAGGGCACTTTAATGTAGCCAGGCCACAGAATCCCTGCAGTTGCAGTGTGGAGTCAGGCTGCCTTTGCTTGCAAGCCTGCTTCTCCCTGAATGCCAGCAACCCGCAGAACCCCTGCAGGCTGCGGCGTAGAGTCGGGCTGCTGCCCATGGCAAGCACAGCAAGCCCTACTCCACATGCACACCGCCAGCCTGCAGTATCACCCCCGCGGGCTGTGGTGTAGAGTCGGGGCTGCCGCTCCGCCATTGAAACTTCTGACGGCGAGCCTGCAAGCCCGACTCCTGCATGCACACCGCCAGCCCGCTGTTTCCCCCGCGGGCTGTGGTGTAGAGTCAGGGCTGCTGCTCCGCCGTTGAAACTTCTGACGGCGAGCCTGCAAGCCCGACTCCTGCAAGCACACCGCCAGCCCGCAGTATCCCCCGCGGCTGCAGTGTAGAGTCGGGGCTGCCGCTCTACCATTCCTACTTTGAACGGCGAGCCTGCAAGCCCCACTCCTACATGTACACCGCCAACCCGCGGTGTTCCCCGCGGGCTGTGGTGTAGAGTCGGGGCTGCCGCGCTGCCGTCGCGAACTTGAGACGGCGAGCCGGCAAGCCCCATTCCTTTTCGTGCCGCCAGCACGCGGCGTCCCCCGCGGGCTGCGGTGTGGAGTCGGGCTGCCTCTACCGTCCTCCGCCGGCGAGTGTGTGAGCCCGGACCCTCCTGGGTCAACGGGCTTCCCGACTCCAACTATTGGAGCCGCCGCTGACTGCCGCAGCAGTCAGATCCGAGGCGGCCTCGAGACCCTGCGACAGGGCCACCTAGAAGAAAAAGACCGCAGGTTAGTGTTTTACTTACCTGCAGGTCCCAGCAGTAGAGGAGCAACGCTCCTCCCTGCCTGTCGCTCGCATGCGGTCGACGATATGTCGCGCATGCGTGCCTGGCGGGGTCTTCACGAAGTCACTCACGTGACTCCGAAGTAAAATTCAAATCACCAAGTCACTGTGGATTCCATGCATCTTTTGATCTTTTGGAACAGCCTACCATGAAGGACTTTATCAAGTAGTCATACAATCATAGAAGGGAATCAGGTCCTTAAGCCCGACGTCCATGTCAAATTAAAAAGCCCCTTCTATGATAGGCCAATTTGCCTGTATTTGGACCATATCCTGAAATAACATCATTACAAGTGCCTTATTAAAATCTATGCAGACAACATGCACTGCCTATACCTTTATTGATCATTGTTGTGACCTCAGAAAATCCACTTAAGTTCACAAGGCATAGCCTGCCATGGACAAAACCAAGTGATAGTCTTTAATAAGCCAAATTCACTTCCAAATTTGAGTATATCCTATCCCACAGAATCCCCCCCAGTAGCTTTTATTGAAGCTCAGCAGCCTATAATTTCCTGGATTATATCTACTTCCCTTCTTAAACAAAGGAATATGTTGGTTAGTCTCCAGTCCTCCAGGACCTCGTGTGGCTAGAAAAGAAATAGAGATCTTCATCAAGACCCCTGCAATCTCCTGCTCTTGTCTCTCAATAACTTGGGATAGATCATGTCAGGCCCTTGGAGATTTATCCAATTAAATGCTCTTCATGAGCTCCAACACCATTATATTCCTGATCTTAAATTGCCCTGGCACATTGGTATTCCCCACATTGATATGACTGTCCTCCATGTCCCTCTCCTTGAAGAATACAAATGCAAAGTACTTACTTAATACCTCATTTATCCTCTGACCCGAAGCATAAATGTTCTTCTTTATCCTTGAGCAATCTTACTTTCTCCCGGATTGCCCTGTTTTTGATGTATGTGTAAAAAGCCTCAGGATTGTCCCGCCCCCCCCCCCCCCAATGTTTTGTCATCCGCACTTTATTAGCCTCTTTCTAAGGGCTGCATTGGCCTGTTTGCAGGGCTTTTCAGTGCCCTGGCGTGGCTTAAAATCAAACTTCCGCATCAAGGTGATCCTGATGTTGAAGCCCCGCCAGCCGATTCAAGCCCCACGATTCGGGACGGATGAAGCTGCCGTTGCTGGAGTTCATAGTCGGTCACCAACCAGGTCAGCTCCCGAAGTTACCGTCCACAGGGCCCCACTGCCAAAGCCTTGCATGTGTGCGCAAGCGCACGACCGCCAAGAAATTGTGTCCCCCACAGGTTTTGACAGCGATTCCCATGCCTGACTGAACCATCCTCCCGCAACTGGAGAGCAGTCCTGAACTACTATCTAACTTGGACTTTACTGGCTTTATCTAGCACTAAACATTGTTCCCTTATCATGTATCTGTACACTGTGAATGGCTCGATTGTAATCATGTATTGTCTTTCCGCTGACTGGTTAGCATGCGACAAAAGCTTTTCACTATTCCTTGGTATATGTGACGATAAATTGAATTAAACTAAAGTAAAAAAAACTAAACTTCTTGAAAGCATTTGCCATCAGATTCAGGAACAGCTTCTTCTGCTGTTATCAGAGTACTGGACAGCCCTCCCATAAGCTTAGGTACAGTCCTAATTCGCAACCTAACTAGTTTTGGACCTTGCACATTTTCCCTGTATCTGCCATGCTAAAATGCCATAAAACTATATTCTGCACTGTGGTTAAAACGTACCAGTGTGCAGTGATGTTTAATCAACTCAAAGTTAATAAGCAAACAATGGCAGCTAGTGTACCTTGTTCTGCATTTAAACTATACAATTTAGGGAACCAAATAATTAGAGTGCAGTAAAGTAAATCTCGGTATTAAACTCAGCTCCCCGATCTGCATAGGTTACATCGCAAGAAACAAATAAATTGTATTGGATATCAAATCCCCTTTCTGACATTTTCCCCATGGAAATTACATCAGAGGCATGTCTTCAACTAAAAGTCAAAGAAATCTGGATAGAAATTAGCTAAGCATTAATTTTATTTGGAAATGACCTGGACACCATCAAACTCAAGTTGACAAATCCCATAGTTTAACCAAGGTCAAAGAGGCCCATGGATATTTTTCAATACAAATAGATTGAGATGGAGAGGACTTGGAAATAGCAGGCTTCTGCTAATTGTAAATTTTCCCTAGTATGTAGGATAGTCTTGGTGTGTGGGGTGATTGCTGGTCGACTCAGACTCAGTGGGCCAAAAAGTCTGTTTCTGAAGTCTAAAGTAATGTCTAAAAGTAACACTGAAAATGAAATCTTAAGGACACAAATCATTTAAGATTTACAGGATATTCAAAGCTCTTCCCCAAGGATTAAGATGCGCTCGTAATTTATGCCTGTTCTCAAACAAGTTAATGATATTCAATATTCTGCAGATAGATACAAAAAGCTGGAGTAACTCAGCGGGACATGCAGCATCACTAGAGAGAATGAATGGGTGAAGTTTTGGGTCGAGACCTTTCTTCTGTTATTGGTTCCAATCTTTCTGAGAAAAACCTTTGCATCTTGTCAGGAATTATATGATTTCCATCTGATTTGAGATGTTCAATAAATCCTGGCTTAATTGTGTAGAAAGGAACTGCACATGCTGGTATAATATCATATAACCATATAACCATATAACAATTACAGCATGGAAACCGGCCTTCTCGGCCCTTCCAGTCCGTGCCGACCATTTATTTTCCTCTAGTCCCATCTACCTGCACTCAGACCATACCCCTCCATTCCCTTCCCGTCCATCCATTTCACCCATCCATTTTCTCCAGAGATGCTGCCTGATCTGCTGAGTTACTCCAACACTTTGTGTCTATCTTCTGGCTTGATATTACTTGATTGGAAAGCCATGCAAAAATACCAGAAATAACAGAATTTAGCAGAAAAGATGAAAATGCGGAGCCATTGCCTAAGAACCACCTACTATTTATAGGAGCATGCACCCCATCCACTGCAGTAAGCTCAGACCAAATTTGACTTTAATAATAATCAAATAATTCACTCTGCGATGAGCTTCCTAAAGAATAGTGAAGCCTTTCTGGAATGTTGCACCTCTAAGTGGTATTTGGAACTGTTTAAACAGATTGGCTGGAAAGAAGAAAACAATGGGTACCTAGCGATAAAACAAATGACAATGCATTTATAAAAATCCAGGACTATTAATGGTTTTTGATCAAAATCTATTTATGATTTTAGTGATTGATTTATAAATATTTTGCCAAGCAGAAAATATGGGGTTGTGTATGAATTCAGTGATGGAAATTAATGATAAATGAAGTGTTCTGTATGATAATAGGTTTACTGTGTAGAAAAAGCTGTATCTAATGGATATTGTTGAGCTGTAACACGCTCAGAGATTACTCAAATTCATTCAGATGCAGCTGGCTTGCCGCTCATTTGCTGCAACACTCTGTTGTCCTGCAATTTCATTTTCAGGTCAAAGTCTGTCTAGCAGGAAGGATCACCTCAGTTTCCTTCTCCGATATCTCATTTACAGAATTTTCTGGGGGGAAAAAACGCATCATGGAGGTCACAGCAAGATACCACAATGTATATGGAATTATGGCAAGGATGTTAGAATTTTTTTTTGGTAGCATGGCAATAGTATTACAATTTTGATTCTAGTGCAGATGTGAGCAATGTTGAGGCATTCCTTCAGTTCGAGTTTCCATTCCATAGTGTTAGAAGTCACAGTAGCATTGGGTATTCCCATTTTCAAAGAAACTCCTCATCATGATTCTAAAAGAGCATGAGGTTAATGAAATCTCAATGAGATATTTGTGATAAACTGTCACAAATACTTTTCATTCTATCTCTGATAAAATGACAGGGATTTCATAACAGAATATTAACACATGACAGAGTACACTGTAAAACTGCAAGACATAATTATTCTGAACTAAAGTAGAACGAAAATCGAGTTATTTGAACACAAAATATATATTACTGAGGCTATTTCAGGTCAGTTCCTCGAGCTTGAAAGCCGATTAAGAGGCTCAACTTGATCTAGTTTTTAGTTGAGACTGAATTGGTGGAACAGAGTACCAGACATTACATTCTGATTAAATTTACTACAGTGTGTACTTAGTTTGGAGCAAGAGGTAATAAAATCAATACATCGGATTAGGAGAGCTGATTGTAAAAAGCCTGGAAGGCTAAACTTTGTGTAACAAACATTACTTGAAAAGAAGCTACGTAAAAAGGCAATGCTTTTAATGCAAGTGATATAAATATATATAATGAAGAATTATATTATTATCTCCAGATTGTCTCTCAAATTTACCATTGCCTCCAGGTGCATTGTTGTTAAGCCACCTACCATTTCATGCAAAAATGAAATAAATTAAACCTATAACTGTAAAATAATTCAACACAGATATTTAAAATAGAAAAAGCCATTAAACAAAAATATATTCGGTAAGTGACAGGCCTGGAGATGATCATAGAATCTTCCAGCACAGAAGGGGGCAACACCACCCATTAATTCACTGTTGATTCATTAAAAGAACACACAATGTCATCTCAAATTGCTAATTTTTCTCTAAAAATTGTCCCTTTTAATTATATGGTTTAAGTTATCAAGAAGTCGTGGGGTGTATATTGCTTATAAATGTTGATTGTTGCACATCAAACAATCACGTTGACAACTGTAAGTACAGAATGTTTTGGACCCTACACACTCAAACACAAATGCCAGGTTATCACCTCACAATGATTCACCTACACTTACACAGTTGAACCAGGGTCAAGGAAAGAGTGTTCACATCGCGGCCCTGTTTCCACCAATCTTTCCACCACCACGCACAAGGAGCACAAGGAGCACAAGAAGCGCAAGACAGATACCATTGTACGCAGATGCCGGGAAGTGTGTTCAGCTCTGGCTGAACCACTTCTAATCTTATGTGTTGACTCAATAAGAAGAAGACCATTGTATTTTCTTATAGATCTTGCATAATTTATATTTAATCTCAAAATTAATAATTTTTTTATTCTTAATTTAATTTCAATTGATTCCTGCCTTCCCCTTCCCGCCACCCTCACGCCAGTCCCCCCACGCCGGGTCCTCCTTTGTTACTCCCCCCGTCAGCAGCGTCCTCATTCCCAAGTGCTCTGTCCTCGTCCGCAGGTCAACGCCTTCATCGACTGCCACACCGACCTCTCCACTATTCCCACCGGGACCCCACTTAATGCCTCCAAAAAATTGACCCAAGGCAAAGGTGGAGATATTGCTGACAATTTGGTAGGTTGCCTTGGAGGCAGGGCTTGGCCTGGCCCACCATGGTGACCAAATTACATCTTGCCTGGTACCCTGGTTGCAGGCATTGTCACACCAATATTCTGCATTATGTTTCTATTGCACTTGAGTTTGACTTGATTGTATTTGTATATAGTATTATCTGATCTGATTGAATAGCATGCAAAGCAAAGCTTTCATTATACCTCTGTACACGTGACAATTATAAACCTAAACCTAAACCATTGGCTCTCAACTGGAGAGATTGGCTTTGTGTAACTAAAACAATTAATTGCAAGATTTGGGGACAACAGGCTGTATGTGTGAGTGGTATGCTGCATTCAGCAAAGAATGAACACTTTTTCCACCATCCTGTCTGTTCATGCATTCTGCAAATAAACAACATTTTGCATGAAGATTACTTCAAATATATTACTTCAAATGACGATTCATTTGTCAGAGAATCCAATCTTTGTAAAGAGAGGTTGTAACAAGGCAGAGAGTTTATGTTGAGCCTTTATCAAACAAAGGTTTGGTCACAGCTGTGATATTGCATCCAACTCTGGTTACTGCGCTTTATAAGGATGCAATGTCTCTAGAGAGCAGGCATAGTAGTTTTACAAGAAAAGTTCCCGAGGATAATAGATTCTAGCTACAACGTTAAGACTGGAGGATCTGAAGGTTGTTCTACTTAGTAAGTATAATGAGATAGATTTGATAGTGGTGTACAAGATCATGTGGCTTAGTTGTGGCTCTGGTATTCTGACCAGCTGTATCTCTGTCTGGTTTGGGGACTGTAAAGCCTCCGACTGGAAGTCTGTGCAGAGAGTGGTGAGGACAGCGGAAAAAATCATCGGGACCTCTCTCCCCTCAATCGGGGATATTGCGACCAAACGTTGCGTGTCTAGGCCAGCAGTATTATAAAAGACCCCACATATCTCCATCATGGACTGTTCACTCTGCTGCCCTCGGGAAAAAGATATCGCAGCATAAGGAGCAGAACATCAAGGTTCTGCAACAGCTTCTTCCCACGAGCCATCAGACTCCTGAATGCCATGTAATGGGCTGCCACCATTGTCTATTTATCCTTTTATCCTTTTTATCCATGCCTATCCTTCTGTTAATTTATCGTGTTGCACAGAGAGCCAAATGCAACGTAATTTCGTTTGGAACTGCATATATCAATGTATTTCTAAATGACAATAAAGTTTGTTTGACTTTGACTTTGACTTTTGACTTAGTTGGAGTAAATAGATAAAAGTTGTTCCCATTAAGGGATGGTTTGACGGCATGAGGACATATGTAAGCACCTAAAGTAAAATGTGCAGGCTGAAGCAAGGGCAGGGGGAATGGAAATGTGTATACAGTAAACCATCATGTTAACGGACCTCTATAACAGATTTTGGTTTTAGTTTTAGATTTTGATTTTTGACGACTAACCTACCGCAGCTTCCCATGCCTTCTCCAGCTCGCGTCACCTCCCTTGCAAATACAAGCCAGCCCTTCTGCCACCACCGCTGGCCCACACAGCTTCCTCGGCCGTTTTCAGGTGGCGGTGCCACTGCCACCAATGACCCACACCTGCGCTCTGGCCACCTGTGGGCCATGACGTTTGACTTTGTCCATTGTTACCTCTCTGAGAACAGAGATAGAGTTCCTCTGGTGCTCACCTTTCACCCTACTAGCTTCACTGCTTTGGGATCCCATCATGAACCACACCTTCCCCTCTACTCCCTTCTCCAACTTACCCAGGGATCATTCTCTTTGTGAATCCCAGACATGCTGAACCCTCTCCACCCCACCTTTCCCTGACCCCTGGCATTTTTCCCTACAAGGATAGGAGATCCAATATTTGTCCCAACAGCTCCTCCGCCTCCAATATAAAGAGAGCTAAATGCCCCTTCCAAGTAAGGCAACAATTCACATGACTCTTCAACTTTGTCTGCAACTGTTCTTTGCCCTGACAAATCCAGGCACTGATTTTGTAACCAGTTTGCAGAACACCTGCACTCGCACCTCAATAGGTATCTGGTGTTTCCAGATGCATGCCATTTCAACTCCTTTTCCAATTCCCACTCCAACCAGCCCATCATCAAGCTACTCCACAGCCAGGGTAAGGGCTACCATAAACTAGAGGGGCAACGCCCAATTTTCTAGTCCACAACTGAATGATTTGAACATGCTCAATTTCAGGTAACCCCAACATTTGCAGTCCCTTGAATCTGCTTTTTATTTTTTCCTTGTCAACTTCCACATATCACCCACCTCTGTCTCCAAATCCACCCCTCTTCTTCTCCCACCAGTTTCCAACTGTCCATTATCCTTCACCCCTCCTTGGTCTACCAGTCACCCACACAAGCCTGCCTTAACCCTCCTCCTCTCTTTATATTGGCTACCTTCCGTCTTCCCTTTCAATGCTGATGTAGGATCAGCATGGGAGAATTTTGAGGTTATGGGAGATTTCAATATTCAAGTAGACTCGGAAAATCAGGTTGGTACTGGGCTCCAAGAAAGGGAATTTGTAGAGTGCCTTTGAGATGGATTCTTAGAGCTGCTTGTAACCTTCCAGGGAAAAGGCAATTCAGGATTTAGTGTTATATAATGAACCGGATTTGATAAGGAAACTCAAGGTGATGAAACCATTAGGAGCTAGTGACCACAACATGATCTGCAATTTGAGAGGGAGAAGGCGAAATCATATGTGTCAGTATTGCAGCTGAGAAAAGGGGACTACAGACAGAGGCCTGAGGGAGGAGTGGCCAAATTTGACTGGAGAGGTACCCTAGCAGGGGTGATGGTGGAAAAGCAATAGCAGGAATTTCAGGGAATAATCTGGAAGATGCAGGGTCTTTTCATTTCAAAGACGAAGAAAGATTCCAGGGGGAGAAAGAGGCGACCGTGGCTGACAAGGGAGGTCAAGGACAGTATAAAACTAAAAGAGAAGGTGTATAACATAGCAAAGATTAATGGGAAGCCAGAGGATTGGGAAGCTTTGAAAGAACAACAGAAGGTAACTAAAAAGGCAATATGGGGAGAAAAGATGAAATATGAAGGTAAGATGGCCAATAATATAAAAGAGAATAGCAAGAGTTTCTTCAGTTATATAAAGAGGCTAGAGTGGAAGTTGGGCAGGAGATGTGATAATGGGGAATGAAGAAATGGCAGAGGAGCTGAATAACTTTTATGCAACAGTCTTCACAGTGGAAGATACCAGCAATGTGCCTGAAATTCAAGAGAGTCAGGGATGGAACTTGGTGGAGTGGATATTACTAGGGAAAAGGTACTTGGGAAGCTGAAAGGACAGAAGGTGGATAAGTCACCTGGACAAGATGGACTGCACCCTAGTGTTCTGAAAGAGGTGGCTTTAGAGATTGTAGAAGCATTGACAGTGATATGTCAAGGATCACTAGAGACAGGAGCGTTTCCCAGATGATTGGAGAATTGCCAATATTACCCTGCTGCACAAGAAGGGAGAAAAGGAGAATAGTGCAAATAATAGGCTGGTTAGTCTGACTTCGGTGGTTGGTAAGATTGAAAAGTATGAGGTTATGGATTACTTAAAAAATGATAAAATAGGCCAAAGTTAGCATGGCTTTGTGATGGGGAGGTCTGCTTGACACATCTGCTGGAATTCTTTGAAGAAGTAAATGGCAGGACAGACAAAGGAGAATCAGCAGATGTTGCTCACTTTGATTTTTAGAAAGCCTTTCATAATGTGCCACACGTGAGGCTGCTAAGGAAGATGAGAGCCCATTGTATCAAAGGGCAGATACCGGCATGGATAGCAGATTGGCTGGATGGCAGAAGACAAAGAGTGGCAATAAATGGGGCTTTTTCTGGTTGGCTGCAGTGACTAGCGGTGTTTTGCAGGGGTCGGTGCTGCGGCCACTGCTCTTCACTTTGTATATTAATGATTTGGATGAGGGGATCGAAGGCTTTGTGGCCAAGTTTGTGGATGGTACGAAAATAGGTGGAAGGGCAGGTCGTGTAGAGAAAGCAGGGAATCTGTGGAATTATTTGCTACAGAAGGCTGTAGAAGCCAAGTCAGTGGATATTTTTAAGGCAGAGATAAATATATTTTTGATTAGTACAGGTGTCAGAGGTTATGGGGAGAAGGCAGGAATATGGGGTTTGGAGGGAGAGATAGATCAGCCATGATTGAATGGCGGAATAGACTTGATGTGACGAATGGCCTAATTCTTCTCCTATCACTTATGATCTTATGACCTTGTGATCTTCACCTGAAACATTAACCATTCCTTTAAAGTCACATATGCTGTTTGAGCTGCTGAGTCCTTCCAGCAGTTTCTTTTTTTTCCCTTGATTTTAAACGGTCCCAATGATGGAAGATAGCAAATATAGCCTGACATTCTGACAGAGGTAAAACAAGGACCCAAAGATTAATTACCTATATTTCAGTAATAGGGAAAATGCTTGAATCTATAATGAACATGGTAATAATGGGACAATTAGAAAACCATGTGTTAATGAAGTCTTTCTTAAATTTGTTTGAGTTTTTGTTGTAACTAGCTGAATTGCAAAGGGAGAAGCAATAGATCTGGTGTGTCTGGGCAGTTTGTGAGATGCGATCCCGGAGATTACACTGCATGGATTGAGGAGGTTAATGGACAGACAACAAAGTTAAACCAAACATGCTATCATTACAATACAATACAATACCATTTATTGTCATTTGAACCTCATTGAGGTTCAAACAAAATTAAGTTTCTGTAGTCATTAGATTTATGATTAGATTTATGATCTGCAATAAAATAAGTTAATACAAAACTTAAATGTAGCATTTTTGAATTGAATTGAATTTCCTTTATTGTCATTCAAATTTGAACGAAATTGCGTACCTTGCAGTCATGACAGAAAAAAAGCAACAAAAAACACACAATGGACACAATTTAACACAAACATCCATCACAGTGAATCTCCAGGTACCTCCTCACTGAGATGGAAGGCAAAAAGTCTTATCTCTTCCTTGCTTATTCTCCCGCTGCGTCGAGGCGATCGAGGCTCTCGATGCTGAAGCTACCCTTTGTAGCTTTAATGCTATATTCTGCATTCTGGTTATTTTTCTCTTTGCTATATCTGTTGTTCTTGCATATGGCTTGATTGTATTCATATTTGGTATGATTTGACTGAAGAGCATGCAAAACCATGTTTTTCACTGTATATCAGTCCATGTAACAATAATAAACCATTACCAATGCCTATTCATGTCCATGAGTGATGGTCAATAGGCAAATCTACTGATAATTAAAAGCTAGGTGGGAAAATAAACTGTGATGTGGACATCTGGAGCTAGCAAAACGATATAGACAGATTAAGTAATGGACAAGAAATCTGCAAAGGAATACAAAGCTAAATGGATTTGGCATATAATGGAATTCAAAGGAATAAGAGGTCGCTTCAATGAAACATCTTTGACATGGTGGATGCTGAAAAAATGTTTCCTTTGCCTTTGGGAATGGTGAGTCACTGGGTTTATTACAATGAGTCCTTGGAAATCCTTTTTGCTGCTGCAAATAAGAATCTCATTGTTCTATCATGGACATATGACGATGAAACACTCTTGACTCTTGACTCTCTTGACCTTGTCGAGGGGAATTTCTGACTAAAATATTTGGAAATTTATAATCCAGTCCTATGCTCAGCCACAGAGCATATTGTACTTTAGTTTAATTCTTCCCTGATTGCCTGGGGATGGAATGTTGATGATGGACTGTTGTTTTGCACTGCAGTGACATTAGTTTGTTGGAGTATAATTCTCAGCCACATTTAGGACAGTACATTTTTAGAGACTGCCATCAGTCCATGGACTTCAATTACACAATTTTCAGAAGTGGAATATAATGAGCAAACATTGCAGCAAAACATATGAAGCATCGGCAGCTGACAATGTTTATCTACTCATGTTGTTTCCACTTTGCAGCTATGAGCCCAATACCTATTGGTTCTGGTCAAATACATGATATTTCAAATTATTAACTGAGTTTAAAATCTCAGCCACAGGAAATACCAATTACGTTAATTACTATTTGAATTAATTTTGCATTTTTTTATTAAAAGAATGCCATGAAACGGGAAGTATTTTCCTGAAATGTTCATTGCCAAAAAAATGACATTACATTTAAGTATTATTTATAACTGGTTCAGTTTAGCCAGCATGGAATTGATAGGCAGAGTTGCTGTTTGTAATGTAACTTTCTATAATTGTTATAGTCAAACAGCATGGAAACAAGCCCTTCGGCCCAACTTCGCCACACCGACCAACATGTCCCATCTACACGAGTCTCACCTGCCTGCGGTTGTCCCATATCCCTCTAAACCTGTCCAATCCACGTACCTGTCCAATTATTTCTTAAATGTTGCAATAATTCCTGCCTTCACTGCCTCCTCTGGCAGCTCTTTCCACACACCCACCACCCTTTGTATGAAAAGGTTACCCCTCAGATTCCTATTAAAATCCTCCTTAACCGTAAACATATGTCCTCTGGTTCTCGATTCCCCTGTTCTGGGCAAGAGACTCTGTGTGTATACCCAATCTATTCCTCTCATAATTTTACACACCTCTATAAGATTATCCCTCATTCTCCTGCATTTCAAGGGATAGAGACTTGGCCTGCTCAACCTCTCCCTATAGCTCAGACTCTTCAGTCCTGGCAATATCCTCATAGATTTTCTCTGTACCCTTTCAGTTTTACAAAATCTTTCCTGTTAACACGGTGCACAGAACTGAACACAATACTCTAAATGGGGCCTCACCAATGATTTGTATAACTGCAACATGAATTCTATAGTCAATACTCTGACTGATGAAGGTCAATGTGCCAAAAGCATTTTTGACTGCCCGATCTGCCTGTGACACCACCTTCAAGGAACTACAGTATGTACCTGCAGTCCTGGAACTCCCTGTGCCACAACACACCCCAGAGCAGTATTTTTGTACATAATGTTCATGGAGCTGCATAAATACACGTTATTATCCATTTCTCTGTGCCTTATCTCCTTTCTTGAATATAGATTAAATAAATGTTTGACGTTTCACTAGGAAAGAGACGTCTTCTTTAGTATTTGTAAACTAATTCAATGTTTCATATTTTTTGTGCAGGCAAACAGCCACGCCACTGTTCTGGAGAGGTAATTTGTCCAAGAGTCAATCATTTACAAAGTAGTTCATGGATTTTGGGACTGTGGAAAGCAACCTATACTTTCAAGGATACAATTTGACTTTGACAGAGCCACAGAACAAATGATAACTGTCATGGTCGAGGGAGAGACGACAGGGGAAAGGGAGAGAGCTAGTGGACTGACACATTGTGATATTGAAGTCTTGGTGTGGGAGATAGAGGCCAGGGGAGTAGACCAAGAGACAGAGCGGAGGCACAAAAGAGCAGCCATCAGATAATCCTGGCAGGAGGTGGCTGCCTGCAATGAGAATTGATGTAGAACTGAGGGATGCTGACATAAATGTTATGATGATCTGAGATATGTGAAGGTGAACTCTGTAACAATTTAAACATAGCTCCTTCAATCTCCCTCCTTCTTTCTGACACACTCGTGAGAGAGAAGGGGAAAGCAGACTGACAAACAAATTTGGCAAAGTGTCTCCTCAAAGGAACTCACCGACATGCACCAAGAAACACATATCTGTAGCAATGTTACAAAATTTTGAGATTTAAAACATCTAGTCTGTAATTTATCCCATCAGATAAAGCATAAAAATAAGTTTAATTTGATACCGAAATCACTTTTATATCTTCAGTATTAAACAAGTTATGGCCAATTTCGTACTCATAAATTAGCATCTTGTTCCCTATTGCTTTTCCATTGACTTAACACAAAAGCTGTTATCAAGGACAGTCAAAAGCCCGTAATTTTCTTAAAAATTACCCTAACTGAATGCAATTTTCAGTTATTATAGATTGAACCATTCTGAAACAAATATCTTACTTGCGTGACCTAAAATTAAAGCATATAATTAGTTAGTTACCTAACTGGAGCTAATTACAAAATTGATCATTGTAAGGGAATAGTAATAAACACCCAGACTGCCCTGAAAATTCAAAAAATGTGATATTCTTAAGATCAGAACTTTAATATTATTGTATTATATGCTGGAAGTCCGTAACAGATAGGTAAATACATTACAATTTTGAGTAATAGACCAAGTCTTTATGGAGAAGATCAGTTGCTAGCTGGTACATTGGCATATTATAATCAGTTATTATTTGCAGTTTTACAAAAAAGGTAGAAATGATGAAGTTAAACGCTAAAACAAAAAGTAAATACCCAACAAAAAATTCATATTTATCAGTTTCATCAAATCAATTTATCAATTCATCTAAATTCAATTACTACATCTAAACATCTATCCATTTCTTAAGAAAAGGATTTTTTTAATAGCCTAAGTATGCAAATAACAAACCCATTCACACAAGGATTCAAAATATAACATGATTTTTAAATCTCACTGTCATGAAATTATTTGCCAGATGGAAGGAATTTAATGTTTAATTCCCATAAATTAATCTAGAAACATCCACTCTCAATATAATCAATATTACAATGATTATTTTTTGCACAATACACGTGGCTAAAACTGTTGTGCATATTTAGTATAAAAATATTGTCTATGGATAGACAATTACACAAAATAAAGACAATTTATGACATGATTGTCCAAAAAAAAGGATTTAAATCATCTTGCAAGTGGGTGTTTCTGGAATGCGATTGTTTGGAACATTACCGTTGCCGTGAATTTTAACCCCATATCGGCAGGCAAAGACACTGCCGGTTCGTATGGGGCCCAAATAACATTTTCGCTTCGTAAAATTAGGCTAAAGCCACCAGAAGAAGCAATATTATATGAGAAATAAATGACTCACCTTTTGTTTTGTTCTGATATTATGATCCCACGTTGTAGGTGTTCAGGGCGTTCAAAGTCGCATTTTTCTTTAATCCAACTATTAAATAGTCCAGTGATTTTTTAATAAAATAAAACCGGGAATGGAAGTCCGATCGATTTTTCTTGATCGACTAGCAGCGCGAGGAAATCCCTCTCCGACAAGCGATACAAACCTGCATTTTAATCCCGCCCCTCCCCTCAAAGGCGCCAAAATTGCACACATGGCCCGTGGCAGATCTGCAGCGCCGCTGAAGGTAAGTTTTGTGTCATCGCTAATATCTGCACACACACATGTTGTTACAAACCACACAGTCCTCCCTTTCCTATTCCTACCCCACGCTCGACCTACCATAGATATTTTAGCTCTTCCTCTTAACGTGTGAAGGGACGATTATGAAGACGTTACTTAATGTTATTCATCGCTTTGTTTTGGAAAAAACAGCAAGGACTAAGAAAATTGCCAGTGGAATGGAAGGAGCCCCTTTTTTATCAGTCCTCCTGCAGTTCCACAAAATAGAAATATTTTCACTTTGATCATTGCAAGGTATCATACTAGATTATATATATATCCTCAATGTCAATATGTGTTGAGCATGGAGGGAAAGGATGGGGATTATGACAATGAGGGTAATGACCGCAGTGTGCCTGGGCCCTCATAATACCACCTCAGAGAATGGCTTCACAATGGGTAAATTAGTTGAAAACATAGAAACACAGAAAATAGGTGCAGGAGGAGGCCATTTGGCTCTTTGAGCAAGCACCGCCATTCAATGTGATCATGGCTGATCGTCCCTAATCAATAACCCATGCCTGCCTTCTCCCCATATCCCCTTGATTCCACTAGCCCCTAGAGTTCCATCTAACTCTCTCTTAAATCCATCCAGTGATTTGGCCTCCATTGCCCTCTGTGGCAGGGAATTCCACAAATTCACAACTCTCTGGGTGAAAAAAATAGTGAATAATCAGGTATTTAAACCATCTTTTATGGATAAAACATATAGACAATGGGAAAGATTGGGAATTAAAAAGTTGGGTGACATGTATGAAATGGGAAATTTATTATCATTTCACCAATTAAAATCAAAATTTAATCTGAATAATAACCAATACTTCAAATATTTACCGATATGTGACTTTATAAAAAAATATATACCAAGATTACAGAATATAACGATAGACCCACTGGAAGAAGCAATGGGTATTAAGGTGGACTCACAAAAATTAATATCATATCTATATAACAGTTTTCTTAATAGAGAATTGCCATTGACAGAGGCAATTAGAGAAGAGTGGGAAAAAGATTTAATGATAAAAATTTCTAAAGAAACGTGGGAGAGGTATTTGATATATAAACATAAATGTTCGATTAACACTAGACATAATTGAATTCAATTTAAAATATTACACAGATTATATTATTCAAAAGTTAGGTTGAATAAATTTTATTCAAAAATCTCTCCCATCTGTGATAAATGCCTTTCTCAAAATGCCAACTTCACACATTCTTTCCTTACTTGCACAAAACTTCAAAGATTTTGGTGTGATATATTTGATATATTCACTAGTTTAAGATAAAAATGGAACCTAGCATGGAAATTATTATCTTTGGAGTATTAGGAGATGGAAACAAATCTCATTTTTTAATTATGGTTTAATAATAGCGAAAAAACTCATACTCAAATTCTGGAAAAAGGCTACTATAGCAACACTCAAAATATGGATTGGTAATATGTTGGAAACGGCCCATTCGGAAGAAATGAGACTCCTCCTAATAGAAACAAAAGACAAATTCTTAACGAGTTGGCCTCCATTTATTGATCTTGTGGATTCATGGGGTGTAATGGCATCGTAAAATTAAAAATTCTGGGTTTGAGTGAAAAATGATTAAGAACATTAAAAAAATATCGACTTGTGGCGTGTGAGAATCTCACTTCACATTCTCACTTATTCTGCTTCACTTTCTCACTTATTTCTTTCTTTACACTACACTCACTAGACTATTCTTTACTCTTCACTACATCTTTCATTCTCATTTCTTTCTAAAAAAAAAAGAAGTTGTACAAAAATGTTTTAATAATTTTGGGAACGTGTAAAAAGGCACCATTGAAATGTAATGTACTTCTAATAAATACATTTTAAAAAAAAAGAAAAAGCTTTTTATCACCTCAGTCTTAAATGGTCTCCCCTTTATTCTAAGACTGTGGCCCCTGGTTCTGAACTCACACAACATTGGGAACATCTTTCCTGCATCTATTTGTCCAGTCCTTTTATAAATTTATATGTTCCTATAAGATCCCCTCTCATCCTTCTAAACTCCAGTGAATACTAGCGTAGTCTTTTCAATCTTTCCTCATATGACAGTCCCGCCATCCCAGGGATCAATCTCGTGCACCTACGCTGCACTGCCTCAATCACAAGGATGTCCTTCCTCAAATTAGGAGACCAAAACTGTACACAATACTCCAGATGTGGTCTCACCAGAGCCCTATACAACTGCAGAAGAACCTCTTTTCTCCTATACTGAAATCCACTTGTTATGAAGGCCACCATTCCATTAGCATTCTTCACTGCCTGCTGTTACTGCACACCAACTTTCAGTGACTGGTGTACAAGGACACACAGGTCTCACTGTACCTCACCTTTACCTTACCTAACCCCATTGAGATAATGATCTGCCCCCTTGTCTTTGCCATCAAAGTGGATAACCTCACATTTATCTATATTAAACTGCATCTGCAACACATCTGCCCACTCACTCAACCTGTCCACATCACCGTGCAACCTCGTAACATCCTCTTCACAGTTCACACTGCCACCCAGCTTTGTGTCATCCGCAAACTTGCTAGTGTTGCTCCTAAGGTGCTCTTCCAACTCATTAATATATATGGTAAGCAGTTGCGGCCCCAACATCGAGCCTTGCGGCGCTCCACTCGCCACTTCCTGCCATTCTGAAAAGGACCCATTCACTCGTACTCTTTGCTTCCTGTCTGCCAACCAATTTTCTATCCATGTCAACACCATACCATGTGCTCTAATTTTAGTCACCAGTCTCCCGTGTGGGACCTTATCAAAGGCTTTCTGAAAGTCGAGATACACTACATCCACTGGCTCCATTTTACTTGTCATATCCTAAAAAAAAGTCATAAGATTAGTCAAGCATGATTTCCCTTTCATAAATCCATGCTGACTTGGACTAATCCTTTTACTGTTATATAAATGCCCCATTATGACCTCTTTAATAATTGACTCCAGCATCTTTCCCACCACCAAAGTCAGACTAACTGGTCTGTAATTCCTCGTTTTCTCTCTCCTTTCTTGAAAAGTGGGATAACATTAGCCATCCTCCAATCCACAGGAACTGATCCTGAATCTATTGAACATTGGAAATTGATCACCAATGCATCCACTATTTCTAGAGCCACCTCCCTGAGGACCCTGGGATGCAGACCATCAGGCCCAGTAGATTTATCATCCTTAAGGCCCATTAACCTACCCAATACTATTTCTCGCCTAATGAAAATGTCTTTAAGTTCCACTACCCACTTAGATCATCTGTCCTCCAGTACATCTGGGAGATTGTTTGTGTCTTCATCAGTGAAGACAGATCCGAAGTACCTGTTCAACTCTTCTGCCATTTCCTTGCTCTCCATAATAATTTCACCCGTGTCTGCCTTCAAGGGACCCACATTTGGCTTTGCTATTCTTTTTCCCTTAACATATCTAAAGAAGCTTTTTCTGTCCTTCTTTATATTCCTGGCCAGCTTCCCCTCATACTTCATCTTTTCAGCCCGTATTGCCCGTTTTGTTTCCTTCTGTTGTCCTATGACAGTTTCCCAATCCTCTGGGTTCCGGCTACTCTTTGCTGTGTTATACATCTTTTCTTTTAGTTTTATTCTATCCCTAACTTCTCATCAGCCACAGTTGACTCCTACTCCCCTTAGAATGTTTCTTCCTTTTGGGAATGAAATGATCCTGCGTCTTCCGGATTATGCCCAGAAATTCCTGCCATTGCTGTTCCACCGTCATTCCTGCTAGGATCCCTTTCTAATCTACCTTGTCCAGCTCTTCATCATGCATTCATAGTCCCCTTTGTTCAACTGCATCACTGACACTTCCGATTTAACCTTCTCCTTCTCAAATTGCAGATTAAAACTTATCATATTATCATCACTGCCTCCAAGGGGTGGACGATTGCATCATCACGTGGTCCGCCCTGTTTTGACTAATGTAATCAACTCAACATGCACAAATGGAAGATCAAATACAACAAGTTGTCCTACAACTTTAGGCTGTGCACGCCACACGAAAGATGACTACCTCCAAGCGGTTCCTTCCCCTCTAGTTCTCTTATCAAATCTGGTTCATTAGACAACACTAAATCCAGAATTGCCTTTTCCCTGGTCGGCTCCATTACAAGCTGCTCTAAGAATCCTTCTCGGAGGGACTCTACAAATTCTCTTTCTTGTGGACCTGAACCAACCTGATTTTCCCAGTCTACCTGCATATTGAAATCCCCCATCACTACAGTGGCATTACCTTTGTTACATGCCAGTTTTAACTCCTGCTGCAACTTACACCCTACATCCAGGCTACTATTTGGGGGTCTGTAGATAACACCAATTAGTGTCTTCTTGCCTTTGCAATTGCTCAACTCAATCCACAGTGCCTCTACCTCATCAGTCCCTATGTCTTCCCTCGCAAGGGTCTGAATTCCATCCCTCGCCTGCAGAGCTACCCGCCCCCCCCCCCCCCCCCATCCTCTGCCCACCTGCCTGTCCTTTCGTAGGATGTATAACCCTGAATATTAAGTTCCCATGCCCGAACCTCCTGCAGCCATGTCTCTGTAGGATTCCAATCACAGGACAATTCACACAGCAATCGTAAGAAATAGGTGGAGGGAATCTGGTGGGGGAACTCTTCAGAGATGGGGCAGTGGGGCAGAGGTTAGGTGGAGGCTACACATCCTTAGAGTGTGCCCAGGTACGGATAAGAATATAAATCAGGTTGCATGATCGATTAAAGCATTACAAGATCATGAATGTGATTTCAAGCCTGCGTGATTGAAGCCAGGAGACGAGGAGCATTGAACTCCCATCTTCAATTTCCCAAGCAGAATGTCAAAACCATTTGGCAGAACATATCTTCATCATAACTTACCAACAAGCATAAAGACTTGGCTTGATTGTCAAAGAAACAGTTGGCGACCCACTCCCAGCATACGCTGCCCACAAGGCAGCTACATTGAGGATGAGATGATTGTTCATCTTTTTTGGATTGTGCTTGCAAAGTTGGTCTGGGAAAGGAAGCAGGGATGCACACTAATGGGCCTGTCCCAATTAGGTGACTTTTTAGGCAAGTGCAGGAGACTCTGCACTCGCCACATGTTCGCTGGTGGTCTCAGGTGAGTCTCCTTCATGGTCGTGAGGAGTTTCCGCATTCTACAAACTAGTCGCGGCCTCAGTATGGATGCTGCAAAATTTTCAACAAAATTTGGTCACCATGGAGATAATCGCTAATCCTGTGGTCATAGGTGCAGTTGTAGTGGCGTCGCCATGTAGATATGGGCAGTCGTAGGTAGTTTTAGTTAATCACCTTTGCTGTCCAGTCATTTTCATTGGCTCATTGGGGGAAGAAATACATAAGCAGGAGTTTTCAGAACCAAGGATAACCGACCGGTAATGTTAAATGTCCGTGGACTTCACAGCTGTGTATCTCTGGCTTCTTAAAAAAGTTGTCTCCACTCCTTTCTCCCCCTTCACACCCCCCCCCCCCAACCCCCCGCTCTCCCTCCTCATCTCCCCCCCCCTCTCTCCCCCTCTTTTTTTATATAACTTTATTTTGGTTTTCAAGTGATAAACACAAATGTACACAGAACACCAACAAACAGTACAGAACAGTACAAAACGTATACACCCCCACTCCCCATCCCCAAGGTTCAAAAAATAGAAAGAGAAAAAAAACCTAATAATAATAATAATAATAATAATAACAATAATAAAAAGATAAAAATACAAAAATGGGACAGTCTTGTGTTAAAATGTTACATGCTAACAACAGCAACATACAAATATAAATAAATGATTACGACTGTGTAGACAATATTTTCAGGTTTAGGAAAAATCTTGAATAAAATCTATAAAAGGGTTCCAGATCAGAGCAAAGTTTCTGCGGGCCTTGCACCATTTATACCTGATCTTTTCTAAGGGTAAATAGGAGAGCACCTCCTTTAACCACTGCAAAAAAAGATGGAGCTTTTTTTGACTTCCAGTTGAAAAGATAGCCTGCGAGCAAGCAATGATGCAAATGCTAAAGCATTTGCTTGTAAATTTGTAAGCTTACAGTTTGGAGGTGGTATTCCAAAGATAGCTGTGTGCAAGTCAGGATTTATAGTCTGTCTGCAGATATGGGTGAATACCTCAAATATGTTTCCCCAGTAGCTGTTGAGAGGTGGACATGTCCAAAACATGTGACCTACAGAGGCTGGGCTATGGCCACATCTAGGGCAGCCAGGATATGTGGTAGAAAAGATTCTGGCAAGTTTGTCTCTTGAATAATGAAGACGGTGAAGCACTTTAAATTGGATCAACCCATGGCGTTTACACAACGAAGGGGTGTGTATACAAATTAAGCTCTCTCGCCACACCTCATCAGAAAGCTCTACACCCAGGTCCCTCTCCCATGCCACTTTAGTTTTGTCCCAGATTATCTGTTTTAATTCCTGTATTAATGTGTAAATTGCTGAAACACGTTTCTTGTCAAAGGGGTCCAACTCCAGAGTAGTGTCTAATTGGCTCTTAGTGGACAGATGAGGAAATGAGGGAATCACAGTTTTAGCAAAGCTACGTATTTGAAGATACCTGAAGAAATGAGATCTGGGCATATTGTGGTCTTCAGCAAGCGTTTCAAAGGAAGTGAACGTTCCATCAGTAAACAAGTCACAAAAATATAACAGTCCATTCCTATGCCAATATGAAAACACAGTATCTAACATGGAGGATGTAAAAAATTGATTATTTGCCACCGGGAAAAGCCTGTTAGTACCTTTCAGTCCAAAATGTTTCCTGAACTGTTTTAAGCGTATTTTAAGCGCGGTTTTAACCACCGGGTTTGACATGTGTATTTAACGATTATAAGGTAGTGAGCAGGTGATTATCGGTAGAGGGTCAGGTAAGAGTTTCACCTGTGCCCAGTCTGTGACCTGTTTGCTCTCATATGAATATGTCCAATGTAAAAGTTTTACAATATTTGCAGCCCAGTAGTAATAGATAAAGTTAGGCAAACCTAGACCACCCGCCTTCTTAGGAACTTCCAAGTATATTTTCTTCATCCTGGGATTTGAATTGTTCCAAATAAATGATGAGATTAGTCTATCTAATTGCTGAAAAGTTGGCCTGGGTATGAATATGGGGATCATTTGAAAAAGATAAAGTAATCTAGGTAAAACTGTCATTTTAACGATATTGATACAGCCTACTAATGAGAGTGGTAGTGTTGACCATTTTTTTGAAGTCCTGATTTGTTTGTTCTAATAATGATTTAAAGTTATGGCTGTGTAACCCTCCCATGGTATGGCTGACTTTAATTCCCAGGTAAGTAAATACATTTTTCTCCAGTTAAAATGGGAAGCTGGAGCAGTCACCGTCAGTGTGATTGATTGGGAAAAGCATGCTCTTTGAGTAATTTATCTTATAACCTGACAGGCGGCCAAAATTCTCTAAGATATGCAGTAGCTTTGGTATGGAGTCAGTTGGGTTGGATATATATACCAGCAGGTCGTCCGTGTACAGCAATACTTTGTAAGATTTACCACTTCGAAAGATACTTCTAATACCATCTTCTGTCCTAAGAGCTATAGCAAGTGGTTCTATTGCTAAATCAAATAAGTAGGGAGAAAGGCTGCAGCCCTGTCTGCAGCCCCTATGGAGCTGGAAGTAGTCAGAGATTATATTGTTGGTCCGCACAGCTGCCATTGGCACAAAATATAATAGTTTCATCTATGATAAAAATGATGGACCAAAGCCAAATCTTTTGAGAACAGTAAACAAATATTGCCATTCGACATGGTTGAATGCCTTCTTGGCATCTAAAGAAACAATTACTTACGATTGTTCTGTGGTGTGAGGTGTATACAATACGTTAAGTAGGTGCCGCATGTTATAGAATGGCTGCCTGCCCGGTATAAATCCAGTTTGGTCAGGGTTAATAACTTTGGAGACTACTGTTTCAAGACGGGAGGCTAAGATTTGTGTGAGGATTTTTAATCACAATTCAACAAGCGTACAGGGCGGTATGAACCACACTATAGTGGGTCTTTATCTTTTTTAAGTAGGAATGATATAGTTGCCTGTGACATTGTTTGAGGTAGTTTTGGTTGGCTAAAATTTTCCTGATAAAACAATTTAAGTGTTGGAGCCACTTTGATTGCAAACTCTTTGTATATTTCAATCCTGGAACCATCTGGTCCTGGAGCTTTGTTGCTCTGCATCGTTTTAATTGCTTGTAATATTTCTTCAGTTGATATTTCCCTGTCAATTTTGTGCTTGGTCCTCTGTAGTAATTTCTGGGATGTACAGGCTGTCTAAGAAGGCAGGAATACATGACAGATCACTAGGTGGTTCTGAAGCATAGAGGGAAAAATAAAACTGCTTAAACTGGTCATTGATGGCATCTGGATCAGTAGTCTTTACCCCCGGCGATGTTAAAATTTCAGGAATAGTACTGGCGGCTGTGGACTGCCTGATCTGGTGAGCTAAACGTTTTCCTGCCTTTTCTCCGTGTTCATAAAAAAACTGCTTTGATTTGAAGATTAGTTGATCTGTTTGTCTGGTGGATAAATTGTCAAATTCCGTTTTAAATAATAATTTCTCCTTGTAAAGTTCGGGCGAATTGGCATACAAGCGGTCTATTTCCCCTATACTGAGGGACAGTTCTATCAGATGTTGTTTATATTTCTTCCTCTCATATGCTGTATATGAGATTATCTGGCCTCAAAGGTAGGCTTTGAGAGCCTCCCAGATAGTCGCTAAGTGCATGTCCAGAATATTATTAATTTGTGTCTATTTGTGAAGAAATAAATCTTTTGAAGGACTCCATGGTTATCAACAGAGGATCAAACCGCCTAGTGCATCGAGGTCTCGGGCAGTCTAGGAAGCCTATATCTAGTTGCACAGGGCTGTGGTCAGAAATAACAATACTGTTATACTGGCTCCCGTTAACCATGGAAAGGACCCTGGGTTACACAAAAAGCTGGAGAAACTCAGCGGGTGCAGCAGCATCTAAGGAGCGAAGGAGATATACGACGTTTCGGGTCGAGATCTTGGTCAGGGATCAGGGAAACGAGAGATATAGACTGTGATGTGGAGAGATAAAGAACAATGAATGAAAGATATGCAAAAAGGTATTGATGATAAAGGAATTGATGATAAAATGAGAAGCTAGTGCGACTTGGGTGGGGGGGGAGATAGAGAGAGAAGGAATGCCAGGGCCCGAGGGCTGAGGGAGAGGTGGGGAGGGGGAGGAGGCAGCCTGGGTTAACAGAATTGAGAAAATTCAATGTTTAAGCCCAGAGGATGCAGACTCCCCAAGCGGAATATGAGGTGCTGTTCCTCCAACTTGCGGTGTTGCTCACTCTGGCCGTGGAGGAGGCCCAGGACCAAAAGGTCGGATACGGAATGGGAGGGGGAGTTGAAGTGCTGAGCCACCGGGAGGTCGGGTTGGTTATTGCGGACCGAGCGGAGGTGTTCGGCGAAACGATCGCCCAGCCTCCGCTTGGTCTCACCGATGTAGATCAGCTGGAGCAACGGATGCAGTAGATGAGGTTGGAGGAGGTGCAGGTGAACCTCTGTCGGACTTGGAAGGACTGCTTGGGTCCCTGAAAGGAGTGGATGGGGGAAGTGAAGGGACAAGTGTAGCATCTCTTGCGATTGCAAGGGAAAGTGCCCGGGGAAGGGGTGGAGCGGGAGGGAAGGGAAGAATTGACAAGGCCTACTATCTACAAGAAACAAATACATTTTTGAGTAAGAATGGTGTACTGGGGAAAAAAAGGAATATTGTTTTGTTTTGGAGTTATTTCTTCTCCAGGGGTCAAAAAGAGTATAGGATTCTATAAATGAATTGATACCAGCGACCAGAATTTGAAACGTTATTATTAGGTCTCGGGTTGGATCTGTCCAAATAAGGACATAATACACAATTAAAATCCCCCGCTAATATCAGTTGGTGGTCATTGAGATTTGGGAGGGATGTTATGAAGCTAGAGAAAAATGATGGGTTGTCCCAATTTGGTCCATATACATTGGCTAGAGCCACCTGTGTGCCATTTAGATTGCCTGTTACAACTACATACCTTCCCCTGGGGTCGGTGATGGTCGATGATAGGATAAATGGAACCCCCTTCCTGATTAAAATAGCTGTGCCTCGTGATCTAAACTCATTTTTGGGGCAGAATACTTAACCTATCAAGTCTTTTTTCAGTTTCACATGTTCACTTGATCGGAGGAAAGTTTCTTGAAGGAAAATAATATCACATTTCAGAGATTTTAAATGAGCAAAGAACCTGCTCCACTTTAATGGATTATTAATTCCCTTTATATTCCAACTCAAAAACAAATGAGGGCCTTATTTTTGTTGTCATACATTTTTTACAGGATAGTAAGAAAGTAAAAAGCAAGTCCATGCCTACAAACAAAAAACAGAGCCTTAAAAACCCCTGCTGATCTACCAGTACCCTAGAGATCGCATCCCTCACTACCAGTGTAACATAGCAAATAACCATATTAAAAAGAAAACCCTCTAACAATGAGCCCTAAACAGGGTGAACCATAATCTTATAGAGATTATATTACAATGAACTTACAATATTTCTGATTGAAAAATATGTGCATTAACCTCTGCACAACAGTTATCATAGCAGTCCCCTTATAGGTCAGTGAAACACGGTCATCAGGATAATTTCCAAACACTAAATGACCTTGTAGAATATTAAAAATATATTTTTTTCAGATGGATTAGTCATTATTGAAACACATCTGTATTAATCAATAAAGGCAACATTACACGTGAATTTGGGAATATGACTGTTGAATAATGAAAAAACGTCAAACTCGAACTGTAACTTTACCCTACATCTCGACTCCTTGCCAGTCTGTTGCACTAGCTGCCAGCACTTGGCCATCAGTGCTGGTTAGCCGCTAATGCCGGTTAGCCACCAACACCAGTTAGCCGCTATTATGAGCATGTCGATATCTCAGTCTTGGGGCTTAAGATTCTTCCTGATGTAGTCCACCGCCTCCAACGGGTCTCCAAACTGCTTATCTTGGCCGGTCGACAACGAGATACGGAGAGTCGCAGGCTACAGGATTCCAAACTTTATGCCCTGGCAGGTCCGGAGTAGCAGCTTAGCTTCAGAGAAGGCCGCTCTGTTTTTAGCCACCGCTGCGGTGTAATCCGGGAAAATGCTCACTCGCTTGTCATTTAGGGTCAGCGGGGCCAAGCGGGCAGCTTTTCGGAAAACTTCACTTATCTCTCGGTAGTAATGGAACTTTACCACGATGACCCTCGGAGGTTCTCCTGCGTTGGGTGGAGGACGTAGGCTACAGTGAGCTTGGTCGGGAGTCCAGTAAAGTCGAGGCTCAGTAGCTCCCGTAACTTCTTAGCGAAATAATCCGTAGGCCGTTGGTCTCCGCCGGTCTCGAATCCCTCTTTTATCCCGACGATGCCCGCATTGCGCAGGTGTTGTCGTCCCTCCAGGTCATCTAGTTTTAGGCGTAGCATGGCAACTTCTGACTTTACCTGGTTCCTTTCCCCCTCAAGTTTCGTCGTCTTGTTGGAGTATGTATTCAGACCGCCCTCCAGCTCTTTCAAACGGGTGTCTTGTTTCCCCATGTCGTCCCTTATAGAGTCTATTTTAGCATTCAAGTCTTTGGTGCTTGAATCTATTCATGCCAAGATCCTGCTTTCACTGTTTGTTATGGCAGCCATTACTTCAGACAAGTTGGCAGACTCACCATCTTGGGAACCCGAGGCTTTAGCGGCCTTGTCCTTGTCAGACTTTGTTTTGCCCATGGCATCTATAAACGCTGTCAATATGCAAATGCAAAATATCTAATTTGGTGCACCTGCAGTTCAATAACGCATATCTTAAACCCAAGTCTTCTGAGGTTAATAGAAAAAGAGTTACTAGTAAAAAAAGTTTGCCCTGGGCAAGAGCTCAGGAAAACACGTCCCTACATGTCACTGCTCACCAGCGCCCCCGTCTCTCCTCCCCTTCGTTTAAAGGATTTACTGTACACTGTGCTCGCTGTCTTAATTACAGCACCAACATTCCTGTTCATCGCAGTGTGTGTCTGTATCACCTTGACTTTGCACCATGTGAATTTCAGACAGCGCTCCCCCCCGCATGCCCTGGACCCCGCCTTTGTGATGCGTTTGTGTGTGTTCCAATCTGACAGTTGTCGTTCCAGTTCCCGGTTTTTCAGGCGACTGCCGGCAACTTGACAGTCGCCGGCAGTCCGCTGAAAAATTGCCCTAGTGGGACAGGCCCATAAGATAAACAGTAAGTGCTGCTGAAAAATTATCAACTCAATGGATCCCATACTTTGATCTAAACAACAAAGTGCTGGAGGAACTCAATGGGTCAGGCAGCGTTTGTGGAGGGAATGGACAGGTGATGGTTTGAATCGGGACCTTTCTTCAGATTAATTGTAGTTGGGGGAGAAAGCTGGAAAAGAGAGGTGGGGATGGGACAAAGTCTAGCAAGTGATAGATAGGTGGTTACAGGTGATGGGGGGGTTAAATAATGGTCTGCCTGAAATGTATTAGTCTTCCTGTAAAATGAGATGTCTGCAGTAGATGCTGCCAATTAGCATGCTTCAGGCTGCAGGAGTACATGCTAAGGGACACATTAAAGCTTTGCGCAGTCAATGCAAAGGCTTTGTGGGGAAAGATGCCAATCCAAGGTCCTGCCACCACTGAGGGTCTATGTCCTGTGTAACAGCTCGGCAAATACTTGAAGAGTGTATCTTTTAAAGTGACAACATGTACATAAATATGTCATCACCTGATGACACTACAAATGTATAGAGTTGACAACTGTGAATGTAAAGAAAGCAATGTACTGCTTTGTGTTTCTTGTTTATATTTTCTTAAATAATATTTATTTCTGATGTTTTTTAAAATCCCCTTCTCTTTCAGAAGTTTGTCAGGTGCCAGTGGTCCTTGATTTTCACTTTGGAGGCCACATATACTTATTTGCTGAGGATCAGACACTCTCATCACATTGCACCTCCTGGTCCAGGTGACAGTTTCTCAGAGGCACAGATGGAGGTAAACAGTTTTACTGCTCATATTCAGTCTCCCCCTTGAAGCTAGACAATCCTTCCTTGCCATTGAAGTCAACAACATGTCATTGGCTCTAAGTGAGCAGAAACAAGGGAACGAGGGAGCCACGATATATTTGCAAACACTGAAAAGACTCACTTGGAAAGGTAATCAATGGACTATAGTTAATGGACTACTATAATCAGGGTCACTATTGAAGCACCCACTAGACGAGTACATCAATGCCTAAATATCTGAGAAAACACTCACTACCAGTAGTACACACGGTGGACTAATGAAAATGTTCGAACAGCCTGCAGTAGCCTCTGAAGCTGTGCAGTCAGTGCTTTCAATGTCAGCAGATTGTCCCAATAAATAATAATAGTAGTAACAACGCTGCTCAATTTATAGCCAATGGTATTAATGATGTTGTCTGACAGTCATGGGTTGCACTCTAAAGGGCCTGTCCTACAAGCATGCAACTCCATGCGACGAGCGCGACCTAACGTGGTCGCTTGAGCTGTCCGGCGTCACGGGGCCGGTCCCCCTTCGATCGCCGGAGCCGTGCGGAATTGTGCGGAGTTCATCCCAACATCGCGCGGGGCTCCGAAAAACTGACTATGTTCAAAAATTCCGCACGGCAATAGCTTG
The DNA here is from genome assembly GCA_963514005.1 of Raja brachyura. Next base: position 100,262,935 of record OY740784.1, on the reverse strand, counting down.
TCGGCTCGTAGTCGCCTCGACGCATTACACACCGCCTCGACGTCGTGCCTCCGTGAACCTATCTGTAGGTGCCTCCGTGACCCTCTATGTGTGTGGCTTCGTGGCCCTCTGTGTGTGTGCCTCTGTGCCCCTCTCTGTGTGCCCCTCTCTGTCCTGGCGAACTTACCTTAAGACTTCGCTCCAAGTTCGCCCCACTCACCCGACCTCCGCGCGACCCTTGCTGCCGGTTTGGTCGCACTTGCCGCATGCAGGCGCATGCTGGTGGGAACGGCCCTGTACAGGGGATCACCCGACCTCCGCGCAGCCCCCGCTTCTAGTTTAATCATGCTCATCGCATGGAGTCGGATGCTGGTAGGACAGGCCCTTAAAGCTTTAATTTATGTTGAAAGTGTGGCAATGGGCATTGTGAATGTAGTGAGATCATTGGTTGCAAGTCTGACACAGGAAAAACATTATATGCATGAATTGACCTGTGTTCAAAAGTTCCCAGTCCTGTTATGTAATGGTAGTGATTTCACCTTATCTTTCCTCTGGTGTGATGAACTGCATACTAAATTATTTTTAGTGCACTTTGTATATTAAAATAGAACAAAGCAATCCAATTTATTGGCTAACATCTTTATTTCCTTCTCCTTGCCCCCTTGGGCAATGGTGGGAACTAGTTTGGTGCTGAGGGAGGTGGGTCTGCAAGGTAAAGCTGGAAGGTTTGGTGTGTCTACAAGTATAATTGGTAGTCGTGGATGCTTTCAGTGGTTAGCAGGTTTGGGGGTTAGTTTTAGGATTCAGGAAGGATGGAAGAGAAAATGATCAAAGGTCAAGGGGTTGTTTGTCCAAACACATGGATCACCGACTGGGGGATAAGTTGGGTGAGGTTCACATGGCTGGGTATAGACAGGGCGACTGGGAGTAAAGGTGGAAGTTTGTGTTATACCCGTATCCTGTATCTGGCTTTATTTGGGTCCCAGATCAAATAGGCACAAACACAAAATAAAACATCTTGTAGATCAGTGGTGAGTTTTCCAAACAAGTCAGTTTATTGAAGGCCTTATCAGTGTGCACTGAAAAACACTCTGAGAGAACCAAAAGGGTATCAAAGATTCACAGTACCTACAGGATTTTTATATTATAACATAATGTTTTTTTGTGGATTCTACATTTTTACATGTCATTGATCAATGTCTCTGATACCTTTCATCTTTGTCTTTTTCCAGAGTTATATTTAACCTGATGCGCCCTGTTACTTAGTATACCCCTCTTTGCATTTGGAAAACAAATAGGTATTATAAATGTCAGTACCCCTTGATTAGTTGTATTACCCTCAAGTGTTTACAGGCCCCAGTGTATATTTTAACTAAACTAAAGATAGACACAAAAAGATGGAGTAACTCAGTGGATCAGAAAGCATCTCTGGAGAAGCTTTCTCTGGAGAGCACTCAGTGGATCAGAAAGCATCTCTGGAGAAAAGGAATAGGTAAACATTTTGGTCGAGACCCTTCTTCAGACTGAAGATGCTGTCTAACCCACCGAGTTATTCCAGGTTTTTGTGTCTATCCTCACTGTAAACCAGCATCTGCAGTTCCTCCATACACATGTTAACTAAACTAGTTATGCTGTGGAACCTAAACACTATGATCAATATATTTATTGCCCAACCAACATCCTTAATTTGGCCATTTTTTATCTATTAATTTTCCTTACAAATTTTCAAAATTTCCATCATCAAGAGAGAGAGAGTAACAAAGCAATGGGTAAGTGTCAGGCCACCCGAGTCAGTTTCCCAAGTTGCTCCTGCTTGGCCAGGTCCTTGTCATTCACACTGAAGCAGGTTTCACAGCTGCTGGAAAAAACTTCCTTTGCAGTCACAGACCATAAATGGCACAGGCCACACGTGCATAACTGAAACTTATGGCAGTGAGGTGCAGACATGTATTGCATATCATTGCACGTCAGGGTATGCTAGATGTTGGGTCGACTCTCACATTTTTCATTTTATTTAATTTTTCACTCACTGAAATCACACAAAACACACTGTATCACACAAAACATAGTGTGGTGAAATCTAGTATCTTCCATTTTGGCTTTTGAATAAAGCCATGGATTCACCAGTTTTAAGGGGTGGCACAGAAGTGCAGTTGATAGAGCGCAGGTTCGATGCTGACCTTGGGTGCTCTCTTTATGAATTTGCACATTTTCCCTGTGGCTATGTAAGTTTCTTCTAGCTGTTCTGGTTTCCGCCCACACTCCCAAAGCGTATGCATCTGAGGTTAGTTGGCCTCTGTAAATTGCCATTTTGTGTAGGGAGTAATTGCAAAAGTGGGATAACAAGAAATAGCGTGAATGAGTGATTGATGGTCGGTGTGCGCGCGATGAATCGACGAGCCAGTTCCATTTTACATCTTTCAATCAATCAATCTAAACCCATTCCAGCGCCTCAGTTCTTTTGTTTCATATCCTTTACTTATCTTGCCTGACCAATCCATGGTATACATTGAGTATCATCCTCCAGCATTATTCCTCCTACACTTTGTGTTTTGCTGCAGCAGCAGTCAAGTTTGGATATTTTATTCTTAGCAGTCTCATCTTTCAAAGCTTTACACAGTAATATAGACAGGTTTTCTCCTTTAATGGCAGTGGCTCTGCATTGATAGCATTTGCAGCTGGTAAAGCCCGAGCAACTGGCTCGGATCCAATCAATCTTGTTGATGATGCGAATTTCTCCTAGCCCACCATTTACTTTAAATGATTCTCAGTTGCTCCCTCAATATTTCACATGCCCCTGCTCTGTTTATATATTGCTCATCTCTTGTGTGTTACTTTTGTCTTTTTCGATAACACTCCATTTATTCCTGGCAGTCGCACAATTCACATTCAAATGCAGCTTCCGATGCCTTTCTGTGGTACTGTCTGCCAGCAAAATGGCAGAGGCCGAGAATTAAAACATCCCCATTATTGACTGTGTAGGCAAAGCATTTTACCTAAAGCAATAAATTACATGGTCATATGATGTTCAGGTTTCCCTGTGAGTAATGAAACAATGCTTTCTGCCCACTGGTTAGTAAAACTAAATATTACACACCAACAAAAATCAGTGAACTAATTTCTATAAAACCATGCAATACCAAAGATAGATCTTTTTTCATGCATTCCCTTTTTGCTCAGAACACATTTATTTATTCTTGTTATATTTAAATTGGGACAGGCACAGTGCAGGAAGTATTTGCGATGAATAGAAATCCAGACAGTGAATCCTCTGTTTAAAATGAGGTAGTAAACTTCACACCGTACAACTGTTCAGGAAGTGCAGTAAAATTTTAAAGTGGACATAAAAAGGCTGAATAGATTGAAAAGGCAGTCATTGAACATCCAAACAGATAAATTCAACAAGACTTGTCGGAGGCACCTGATATTGAGAAATTCTACTCTCAATGTAATTATTTGACATATTTTCACTTGGCTAGCCGAGAAAGGAAATTCAATGTCAACAGGACAATCAGGATGCATCTTCTGGCTCCTAGTTTAAATTGTTACTTAAGTATAGAGGAATGTATGAAGAAGCATGAGCAGTCCATTTGTCCGCTTGTTCTAATCCTATATATTTCCATAATATCAAAGGTGATATTTTATTTTAATATCATGTTCTTGCACAAGCTTGCCTTGATTTATTTAACATCTAAAAAGAATGCATTCTCTTAGTGTTAAACACAACATAATAGGAAGCTCGATTCAGCAACCTTCCTTAGGTTTGTGTTTGCTGAATACCTTCAAATCAATTTTCAATTTAGAAATTACATTTTCAATCGTATGATGGTTATGTTACCAATAGCCCAGAGGATCTATACTAATGATTTGCCGGTTATAGTCCAAATCCCACCAGACCGGAGGGGGAATTTAAATTCTGGGTTTTCTTTTTAGAAAAGGCTCTTATCAATAATCTGGACCAAGACATTACTTCTAAAAAATTCAACCTTACTACCTATGACCTTCAAGGAAGGGAAGTTGTCACCCTGGGCAATATGTGACTCTAGACAGGTAACTATAGTTGACAATTAGTTTGCTTATTGAAACCAACTCTCAACGCCCGACCACTACCATCCTGGTCAGGCACTTAGGGATGGGTTAATACAATTTAGTGCTTCCCTGAGAAACCCAAATTCTGTGAATGAGTACATATAAATTGTTTGATTGTTGAACATACATAACAAAATTCACCAACACCCCTATTGCGTGTGATGGTGTGATACCGGGGTGACATGAATCCTATCTATTCCACGAGAGAAGGAATTGTAGTTACCCTGCCTTTCTGCTGGCATTGTGGCAGATATCATTCATGAACTTCTTGGAAGTCTGAAAACATTTTCACTTTGGGGTTCTACAGAATTTCTAGTTGATCTTTGAAATTCTTATCCTATGAAACAATTGAGGAGTTCTTCACGTCAGGACAGCCTGCTAAAACAATCATGTCAAATTCAGGTAAAATAGAGATTTTCAGCTGTTCACATAATTTGCTAAAAGAGCTTTCATGTTTCAAACACTGGAATTTTAGAACAGGATCCCACTTCATCTCTTCATGGCATTCTCCGAGAGTAATATCTTCTTTGTGCTTGTGGTTGGCCTGCTCTTTCGTTCCATTGATTTATGGTTCCCTGCTCTACATTTTCCACGTTATATATGTTTGTTAAATTTGTCACATTTGTCCTTCACAAACCCTTCAGAAAATCCTACTGTTGTCTCCTTTCTTCCTTAATGTTGTACCTTCTACTGGCTTTGCCCGTATTTTATCTTCAATGAATAACCAAATACTCTTTATATCTTGATCCCAGAGTACATTTCATTGGAGAACTCTATTTTTTCAATCAAAGAAACCCCTACTTACCCTTAGGTCTGTGCTTCCCTAGCTAATAGAGAAAACAAAATCCAGGAATAAGTCTTATACATGCCCATGTTCAGTTGCTAAGACCATTTTCAGTGATTGAATCCCTCATGTTCTTTGTGGATGAAGCCACAAGTTTCTCAGAAGCTTTTGTGAAGGCTATGTTTGCATACAAACTGAATGTAATATGTAATAACACTTTAGCATTCAAGGGATGGAGATAATGTAACTGTGTGAACAGTGTGACTGTGCTATCAAAAGCCAAAAAATAGCACAGGTTAGTGATTTGATAAAGTTGTCCAGGTGAAAGACTGCTTAGATCTTTCCTGCGTATACATTCTCTTAACGCATGAAAATGACAAAGGCATTTATCTTTGTGGAACCAACCTCCACTAAAAAGTTGAACATATGGCATGGAACACTAAAAGGAAATACAAATGCAGGTAATGTAAGCAGCAAGTACATAAAGTTAATTCTGCTTTTGACAATGCATATATACTGCAAACATTTCAGGCAATGCAAATTTCTTATGCATAGTAAAATAATCGTCAATTCCTGATTCATCAATAAATTATTCTTTAGTCCAAATAATATAAATGAAGAGATGTGAAATGAAGTCAATACGAAAAAATATAATATTTGCCTCTTCAGTCCCAGCCTGCCTTACCATAAAACATAAGGAAAGGTTTGGAGTTAATTGGAAAGTTAGATGGAAATTCTTAAAGCGACAAAATATTACATGGTTATTTAGTGGGACATGATTGATCTGTTTAGTTCCATTTATCTGTGTTAATTATGTAACATTGAGCACAAACTTTCAATCAATGTAGCTTCTTCCTTTCAAGGGAAGAATACGAGATTTCTATTACTCCATATTGCTGATTTACTAAATTGGCCCTTTATTGGGGCAAACCCTCCCCCCAGCATAATTAGTTTCTTATTTTAAATAATCATTAACTGATGTAGCACAAAGGGCCTTTGGTCTATTGTTCCTGTGAGAAACCTTGGTTCAGCTGTCTTATTAGCACTGAAAATGTGCTCCTTCTTGGCAGTCCTGTAAATCTTCAATCTCAATTATTCAATTTCAGTATGAAAGTTGCCAATTGCTATGGGTTCACCACACATAGTTCATGCATTCCAAAACACAACAATAAAACACAGAAAACATTCTGCAGGCACATGGTAAAGAACACAGAATTAATGATTCAAGTCGACTAAACCAGCAAAATTGGGAAAGAGAGAAAATCATGTTAATTTTAAGTTGCTGGGAAAGTGGTTGGTTGGAAGGATGGGACCAAAGGAATAGCTGTAATAGTATAAGCCCAGGGTTTCCATGGGAAAATGTCGCAGAGATCCTCGGGTCAAGTGTTTGAATGTGGACGGGTAGATGTGCTAAGATGGATAATGAAACACTAGGCCATGTGGGATGCATTGGGTCCCTGTCACACAGGGGGCCTGGTCACCAACGCAACCCATTCCCCAACACAATATTCCACTGCTCACACATAGCCCCAATGTAACCTGTTCCCCAACGCAATATTCCACCACTCACTCATATCCCCCAACTGAGCAGGCGCGGCTCATTTCCCCTCATTCCCCAGCACTCCCTCTCACTCCACTTCATCTTCCCTCTTCTTTCCCCTCTCCTCATCCCCTCCCCCAATCTCTCCCTCACTCTCCTTTCTCCTACCTTCAGTCATTCCCCTCCCTCCCTCCATAACTCCTCTCCCCTCCATACCCTCCTCCTATCCCTCTATCCCCCACCTCCCCACTCCTCACCTCCCCCTATCACCCACTATCCCTCCTCATCTCCCCCACTGCCCTCCTCTCCCTCTATTCCCCAATCCGTATCTCCCCCAATCTCCTTTATCTCCCTCTATTCTGCCTTCTCCCCCATTCTCCCTCCTCCCCCCCCCCCCCCACCACCCACCACTTTCCCTCCTACCCCCTCCTCTCCCTCAGTACCCCTTCTCTCCCTCCTCACCTCACAAGGATCTTGAGGGTGCCACTCCTTTCCCTCCTTACGTGCCCGGAGCAGCAGCACCACCACCCTTCATCAATATATAGTCCTGGTCAGATAAGGAATATTATTTGTTGATAAGACTTTCATGAATTATATTTTTAAGCTCTCTAGAACTCTCAATTTTTGGTGATTAAACATTGTAAATATTATTTTGTTAAACAGTGCATCATGTAAAATAAACTAGGTTAATGATTTTCTCTCAGTAAATGTAAAATGGCATCAAATCTAATTGGTTCCTGCAGATGTGGATGATCTTCAATTCTCATCTCTTCCTCTTCAGCAGATGGAAGACCCTATCTTTCAAACATATAGAGCAAATGCAAGTGTTTATAATTCTAGTGAACCTCACATGGCTGTAATGTAAAGCTGTCCCTAATCTATTTAGGGAATGGAAGGAGGACTTCACAGTTAAATAGTCTCTTAAATAATGATGCTTGACTCTGCCGTCATTATCTGTCGTAAATAATGGAATGATGTCAATGAGCAGGTGAGGTCTGATCTGTAAGGAACCATTCTGTCTCCAGCATGTTACCTCTGTTTTGACAAATTTATGAGGAAGAGTGGAATAATGGATCCCCACCTGATCATGGGGAACAAGGACATGGCAGACCAATTGAATAACTACTTTGGTTCTGTCTTCACTAAGGAAGACATAAATAATCTGCCGGAAATAGCAGTGGAAGGGGGTCAAATAAGATGGAGGAACTGAGTAAAATCCAGGTTAGCCGGGAGGTGGTGTTGGGTAAATTGAACGGATTGAAGGCCGATAAATCCCCAGGGCCAGATAGTCTGCATCCCAGAGTACTCAAGGAGGTAGCCACAGAAATAGTGGATGCATTAGTGATAATTTTTCAAAATTCCTTAGATTCTGGAGTAGTTCCTGAGGATTGGAGAGTAACTAATGTAATCCCACTTTTTAAAAAAGGAGGGAGAGAGAAAGCGGGGAATTACAGACCAGTTAGTCTAACATCGGTAGTGGGGAAACTGCTAGAGTCAGTTATTAAAGATGGGATAGCAGCTTATTTGGAAATTGGTGAAATCATTGGACAAAGTCAGCATGGATTTACGAAAGGTAAATCATGTCTGACAAATCTGATAGAATTTTCGAGGATGTAACTAGTAGAGTGGATAAGGGAGAACCAGTGGCTGTGTTATATCTAGACTTTCAGAAGGCTTTCGACAAGGTCCCGCATAAGAGATTAGCATACAAACTTAAAGCACACGGTATTGGGGGTTCAATATTGATGTGGATAGAGAACTGGCTAGCAGACAGGAGGCAAAGGGTAGGAGTAAACGGGTCCTTTTCAGAATGGCAGGCAGTGACTAGTGGGGTACCGCAAGGTTCAGTGCTGGGACCCCAGCTATTTACAATATATATTAATGATTTGGACGAGGGAATTCAATGCAACATCTCCAAATTTGCAGATGACACCAAGCTGGGGGGTATAGTTAGGTGTGAGGAGGATGCTTGGAGGCTGCAGGGTGATTTGGATAGGCTGAGTGAATGGGCAGATGCATGGCAGATGCAGTATAATGTGGATAAATGTGAGGTTATCCACTTTGGTGGCAAAAACATGAGGGTAGACTATTATCTGAATGGTGGCAGATTAGGAAAGGGGGAGATGCAACGAGACCTGGGTGTCATGGTACACCAGTCATTGAAAGTAGGCATGCAGGTGCAGCAGGCAGTGAAGAAAGCAAATGGTATGTTAGCATTCACAGCGAAAGGATTTGAGTATAGGAGCAGGGAGGTTCTACTGCAGTTGTACAGGGTTTTGGTGAGGCCACACCTGGAGTATTGCGTACAGGTTTGGTCTCCAAATCTGAGGAAATACATCCTTGCCATAGAGGGGGTACAGAGAAGATTCACCAGACTGATTCCTCTGATGTCAGGACTTTCATATGAGGAAAGATTGGATAGACTCAGCTTGTACTCGCTGGAATTTAGAAGATTGAGGGGGGATCTTATAGAAACGTACAAAATTCTTAAGGGGTTGGACAAGTTAGATGCTGGAAGATTGTTCCCAATGTTGGGGGAGTCCAGAACAAGGGGTCACAGTCTAAGGATAAGGGGGAATTCCGTTAGGACCGAGATGAGGAAAACATTATTTACACAGAGAGTGGTGAGTCTCTGGAATTCTCTGCCACAGAAGGTAGTTGAGGCCAGTTCATTGGCTATATTTAAGAGGGCGTTAGATGTGGCACTTGTGGCTAAAGGGATCAGGGGGTATGGAGAAAAGGCAGGTACGGGATACTGAGTTGGATGATCAGCCATGATCACATTGAATGGCGGTGCAGGCTCGAAGGGCCAAATGGCCTACTCCCGCACCTATTTTTCTATGTTTCTATGTTCTATGTTTCTAATCAGAATGTTCATCCAGATAGTGTGGCACATTGGGCTTCATCAGACAGAGTATTGAGTATAAAAGTTGGGAGGTCAATATTGCAGTTGTATAAGGCATCGGTGAAGCCGCATTTAGAGTATTTGTGTTCAGTTCTGGGCATCATGTTATAGGAAAGATGTTGTCAAGCTGGAAAGTGTACAGAGAAGATTTACAAGCATGTTGCCACGGCTAGAGAGTCTGACATATAGGTAGAGAATGAGTACGCTGGGACTCTATTCCTTGGAGTGTAGGAGGATGAGGGGTGATCTTATTGAGGTGTATGAAATCATGAGAGGAATAGCTCAGATAGATGCACAGAGTCTCTTGCGCAGAGTAGGGGAATCAAGGACAGGTGACATAGGTTTAAGATGAAGGGGCAAAGATTTTAAAATAATCTGAGGGGTCACATTTTCGCACAAAATGGTGGGAGTATGGAACCAGCTGCCTGAGGAGATAGTTGAGGCAGGGACTATCCCAACATTTAAGAAACAGTCAGACAGGTACATGGATAGGACGAGTTTAAAGGGATCTAGACCAAAAGTGAGCAGATGGGACTAATGTAGCTGGAACATGTTGGCTGGTGCTGAGAAGTTGAGCCAAAGGGCTGGTTTCCACACTATTTCATTCTATGACTATGACTATGAATTTGATGGGTTTGTCTTGTATTTAGTAGATGTATTTAGTTTATGGATGGAAGTCAATTTATTATCAACAGAGGCTGTAAAGAAATAATCCAAGCCATAAATGCTTACAGTGACTGTTGTTTTTACAACCAATAAAATAAGGTTGCCCCTGGTAGAAGAATCTAAACATAATGAAAACTCTGGTCTCGTGCTCTTCCGGTTTTGCATTTTTATTATTTGCACAAAAATGGTACTCGACAGCTCTATGATTTTTTTTGCCATCTTAGTCAGCATTCTCCTGTACTAGTAGGGCAACATGTTTTATTCTGATCAATGGTTTATTTTTAAAGTTATTAAGTATTAAAAAATATCTATAAACCGCACATGCGCAGATTGGTCTACTCTCCTGTCATTTGCCGCCACGCAGATTGGTTTCCTCTCCTGTCAGTCACTGAAATGGCGACACCCCTTCCTGCAGCATCGCCACACAGATTGTCCGGGTCCACTCTCAGTCACGGGCATTGCCTGCCTCGCCTGGCAAGGAGAATATACAGCTGAAGGAACAGAGTGAGCATCATTAACGCTCTCGCCCGCCGAGGAGAATATAAAGCTGAAGGAGCAGAGTGAGCATCACTAATGCTCCGCCGGCTGGAGCTGCGTCTGCGGGCACCTCTGTGGTGCCGAGCACGCTAGCGGCCAAGCCCACTTCACGACCTCCGTGGTGTCCAGCTGTGGGCGCCGTCAGCCACTTCGTTCGACCTGGGCTTCTACCCGCGAGGCCCCGGCCAGAGTTCTATGTGACAATCCAGGAGGCTTGTGACTGCGGCGGTGAGGTCTCGCGATGATGGGGCCACAGTGTCGGTGGGGCCTCGCGGTGGCAGACGGGCAAATTTCAAAATCCATGGAGAAATCTATCTCTTCCTCTTTTTCAGTTTTTTCCTGTCTCATGTATGGTGGGTAAGGAGGGGATTAGAGGGAGAGGAAGGGGGAAGTGGGGAAGGTAGGGAGTGGGGAATAGAGGTAGAGGAGGGTGGTGGGAGAGGTCAGGAGGGATAGTGGGGGGATAGGGGGAAGTGACGAGTCGGGAAGAGAGGGATATGAGGGGAGCAGGGAGGGCAGAGGAGTTATGGAGGGAGGGAGTGACTGAGGGTAGGGGAATGGAGAGGTGAGGGAAGGATTGGGGAGAAGAGGAGAAGGAAAAGAAGAGGGAGGGTGACGAAGAGGAGAAATGAGCCGCGCTTGCGCAGTTGGGCGCTATGCGTGAATGGTGGAACATTGCGTTGGGGGAACGGGTTGCGATGGGGGAAAGGGTGAGTGGTGGAATATTGCATGGGGGAGCAGACCCAGTGGGTCTGCACTTAGTCTAGTAATCAGTGAAATCGAGGCACATGATCTCTTCTTCCTACCTGTTCTCTCTCTATGTTTTCACTGTACATTTCAAAACGCCACCTCTTTGTCGCAGTTACTGCTTTCTTTTTGAAAATCCACTATATTTTCTTTCAAACCAATTAATGCAGAATCCAGTTAAATTAGTAGAACATGATCTATCCTTTTAATAACATGTATTGATTTTCCCTAATTAGTTTATGCTCTTTTTTGGGTGCGACCCATAATGTGGTCTGTTTCCTGTTTTCCTATTATGGATGTGAAATGATTTTGTTTCAACAAGGTTATCAGAGTGATTATCCCCATCTTTTTCGTGCAGTTCCAGTCTTAGTGTTGGACAATAGACAATCGACAATAGACAATAGGTGTAGGAGTGGGCCATTCGGCCTTTTGAGCCAGCACCGCCATTCACTGTGATCATGGCTGATCATTCACAATCAGTACCTCGTTCCTGCCTTCTCCCCACATCCCTTGGCTCTGCTATATTTAAGAGCTCGTTCTACCTCTCTCTTGAAAGCATCCAGAGAATTGGCCTCCACTGCCTTCTGAGGCAGAGAATTCCACAGATTCACAACTCTCTGTGTGAAAAAGTTTTTCCTCATCTTTGTTCTAAATGGCCTCCCCCTTATTCTTAAACTGTGGCCCCTGGTTCTGGACTCCCCCAACATCAGGAACATTTTTCCTGCCTCTAGCGTGTCCAATCTTACTTTCTTTCAGTGACTGATGAACAAGGACACCCAGATCTCATTGTATTTACCATCTTCCTAACTTGACGCCATTCAGATAATAATCTGCCTTCCTGTTCTTGCCAGCAAAGTAGATTATCTCACATTTATCCACATTTAACTGCATCTGCCATGCATCTGCCCAGACCCAACCTGCCCAAGTCACCCTGCATCCTCATAGCATCCTCCTCAAGAGAAAAGAGACAAGAGACAAGCCAAGAGACACATATAGTCACATGCACCAATTGGTACAGTAAAATTTGTGGTTACCATACAGCCATACGAATAATATAAAGAACATGATAGTCTTTAACTATGTATGTTACAAAACTTACCTTTACCGGCGCTGCACTTCTGCCGCTCCCCGTGTGCGCGACTTTCGCGCCTTGCAGAAGGGGGCGGGCTTAAAGTGCCGTTTTTCCACAGGCCTGGATAATCGATGAATGTCGGGCGATTTCATTGCTGAAGAAAAATCGCTCCGACATTTAATGAATGGTGGTATTTTTAAATTACTCTAGATTATTTATTAACTAGAGTAATTTAAAAATCACCTTCAAAAGCCGCAAGCGCAGACAACCGGAAGCATTTTGCGTAGGGGAGAAAAAAAGGTAAATACTTTATTTTTATATTAAAAGTTGGTTTTTCGGGAGGCATTAATAATATTTTTATGTTGCAAAATGGGGTCCCCAAAAAATGTATGAACCCCCAGTATTTTTCCCCCCGACTTCACTGCTAACCGCAACGTTCCAATCCACCGCATTCCACTAAAACCCACTCGCTAGTTGATTTAAATGGCCATTAATTTACAGGCATAAAACACTAAATTCCTTCCATTTGGCCCAGAAATTCATAAAAATGAAATTTAAAAATTATGTTATATTGTGGATTATTGTGTGAATGTTATTTGGACACTTAGGCAATTTTAAAAAAGTTTATCTTTTCTTAAGAAATTGATAGATGTTTAGATCTACTCATTGAATTTTGTAATTAGCTACAATTAGATAACTAACTAATTATATGCTTTAATTTCAGGTAATCCAAGTAAGATTGTTTAATATTTGTTTCAGAATGCTTCAATCTATAATAACTGAACATTTCATTGAGTTCTCTTAATTTTTAAGAATGTTATGGACTTTTAACTTTTCCAGATCACAGCTTTTGAGTTAAGTCAATGGAAAGGCAATGGGAAGCAAGATGCTCATTTCCGAGTATGAAAATGGCCATAACTTTCTTAATACTGAAGATATGAAAGTAAATTAGGTGTCAAATTAAACTTCTTCTTATGCTTTATTTGATGGGATAAATTGCAGACTTGATTTTTTAAATCTCAAAATTTTGTAACACTGCTACTTTAACATAAACATCCCTACACAGCGGTATCAAAGGTTCCCACTGTGAGGGAAGGCATCAAAGTTCAGCCCTCCTCCTCTGTTGCCCTATGTTGTTCACCCGTGGTCAGGGCCTCCCGAGCTTTCCATAGCTGCAGCTATGGGTGGCCCGATGTTTAGGCCCGCTTGCCTGGATGATGGAACTCCGATGTTGGAATGGGAGAACATCCTCAGCGGCTCCGAATCGATCACTTCTTACTGGAGTCCGTGGCTCCCAAAGTCCACAGGCCGAGCAGGGTGGAGATTCACGCTGGCGATCCTCGGCAAAGGGATTCCAGGACTCCGTGATGTTGGTCAGCGCCGCCTGCGCTGGAAGCTCTGCAAACCACAGCTCCGCGATGTTGAAGCAGCAGGGCCAACACTCCGGAGCTTCAAATGGCGATCCAGGTAAGGCATCGCCCGCTCCGCGATGAATCCAGTGCTGCACTGTTGCTGAAGCTCTGGTCCGGTCTCTGGTCTCCGGCAGGAAAGGCCATGCCAATCAGGTTGGTAGGCCGCGAGAGGGTGTCTAGGACGCGACTCAGAGAATAGTGGCGTTGTCATGAAGTGACTGGGAAACGGTTCCCCCCTTACCCCACCCCCGTCCCCCACATAGAAATACAAAAAAAAATCCTCCAGAACATACATTTAACAAACTGAAAATTAAAAAAGATAGAAAAACAGACAGACTGTACGCAGAGGCTGCCATCATGCGGCGCCCCTAGTGGTAGTTCACAGTTCACACTGCCACCCAGCTTTGTGTCATCTGCAAATTTGCTGATGTTACTCTTAATCCCTTCATCTAAATCACTAATGTATATTGTAAATAGCTGTGGTCCCAGCACCGAGCCATGTGGTACCGCACTAGTCATTGCCTGCCATTCTGAAAGGGACCCGTCAATCCCTACTCTTTGTTTCCTGTCTGCCAACCAATTTTCTATCCATGTCAGTACCTACCCCCAATACCATGCGCTCTAATTTTGTGCACTAATCTCCTATGTGGGAGCTTAACAAAGGCTTTCTGAAAGTCCAGGTACACTACATCCACTGGCTCTCCCTTGTCCATTTTCCTAGTTACATCCTCAGAAATTCCAGACATTTGGTAAATTCATGCTGACTCGGTACGATCCTTTTACTGCTATCCAAATGTGCTGCAATTTCATCTTTTATAATTGACTCCAGCATTTTCCCCACCACCATTGTCAGTCTAACTGGTCTATAATTCCCTGTTTTCTCTCTCCCTCCTTTCTTAAAAAGTGGGATAACATTAGCTACCCTCCAATCCACAGGAACTGATCCTGAATCTATAGAACATTGGAAAATTTTCACTAATGCGTCCACGATTTCTAGAGCCACTTCCTTAAGTACCCTCGGATGCAGACCATCAGGCCCTGGGGATTTATCAGCCCTCAGTCCCATCAGTCTATCCAACACCGTTCCCTGCCTAATGTGAGTTTCCTTCAGTTCCTCTGTCACCCCAGATCCTCTGGGCACTTAATCTGGGAGATAGTTTGTGTCTTCGTTAGTGAAGACAGATCCAAAGTACCTGTTCAACTTGTCTGCCATTTCCTTGTTCCCTATAATATATTCACCTGTTTCTGTCCTCAAGGGGCCCACATTTGTCTTAACCATTTTTTTCCTCTTCACATACCTAAATAAGCTTTTACTATACTCCTTTATATTCTTGGCTAGATTACCTTCATACCTTATCTTTTCTCCCCGTATTACCTTTTTAGTTATCTTCTGTTGCTCTTTAAAAGTACCCCAATCCTCTGCCTTCCCGCTCATCTTTGCAATGTTATCTTTTATTTTTCTACTGTCCTTGACATCCCTTGTCAGCTACGGTCGCCTCTTACTCCCTTTAGAATTGTTCTTCCTCTTTGGAATGAACTGACCCTGCACCTTGTTTATTATTCCCAGAAATTCCTGCCATTGTTTTTCCACTGTAATCCCTGCTAGGGTCTCTTTCCAGTCAATTTTGGCCAGCTCCTCCGTCATGCCTCCATCATGCCTCAACTGTGATACTAATCCCCGTCACACTAAAGCCCCTGTCCCACTTAGGAACCCTGAACGGAAACCTCTGGTGACCATGTGCCCCACCCAAGGTTTCCGTGAGGTTCCCAGAGGACCCCGTGAGGTTCCCAGAGGTTCGCAGGGGTTCCGGCCATTCTCCATGTGTCACCAGAGGTTCTGGTCAATTGCCTGGAGAGCCTCAACTGAAGCGCGAGCTGCATCTACTGACCACAGATCCTATAGGATCTTTGCTGCCGACCACGCACACACACACAAACACATCACGAAGGTGGGGGCCAGGGACAGTGGTGGAGTGCTCTCTGCATGTTAAAGAAGAAAGTAAACGGCAGCCACAGAGCACGGTAAGTCCTTTAGAGAACGCGGGAGGGAGGGAGAGAAGGGTAGAGAAGGGGGGAGAAGGGGGGAGAGAAGGGGAGAGAGAAGGGGGGAGAAGGGGGGAGAGAATGGGAGAGAGAAGGGGGCAGAAGGGCGTAGAAGGGGGGAGAAGGGGAGAGAACGGGGGAGAGAAGGACTGGAGACAGTTTTAATAAGTTTAATAAAGTTAGCGGGTATTTTACCTTCCGGCGGATCTTCCCACTTAGGAAACCTGAACGGAAACCTCTGGAGACCCATCCAAGGTTTCCATTAGGTTCCCGGAGGTTCCTGGAGGTTCTGGTCACTCTCCTTAATTGTGGAAAGTGATTTCCGCGTAATCGCTGCGTCTGCTATGTTCCTGCGATTATTTCAAAAAACCCCAAACCAGCCGCAACTAAAAATAGGTTGCTGTTTTGTCGAAGCCAGTGGTGGGGTCACATTTTTACTTACAGCCAGTCGAAGGCCTTCACTGACTGATTGGCTCATTAGAGATTTTTGTGTTCCGGCAACCGCCTTCAACTAGCATCGCAACAGGCTTCGACTAAAAAATTACCGATTATTAAAACGGAAACCACTTTCGACCATTAGGGAGACTGACAAAAACCTCTGGGAACCGCACAGAAATCTTAGGTGGGGCACAAAGTCTCCAGAGGTTTCCGTTCAGGTTTCCTAAGTGGGACAGGGGCATAATACTTTTGATTCTCCCTCTCAAATTGTAGATTAGACAATATACAATAGACAGTAGGCAATAGGTGCAGGAGTAGGCCATTCGGCCCTTCGAGCCAACACCGCCATTCAATGTGATCATGGCTGATCATCCCCAATCAATACCCCGTTCCTGCCTTCTCCCCATATCCCCTGATTCCGCTATTTTTAAGAGCCCTATCTAGCTCTCTCTTGAAAGCATCCAGAGAACCTGCCTCCACCGCCCTCTGAGGCAGAGAATTCCACAGACTCACCACTCTCTGTGAGAAAAAGTGTTTCCTCAGCTCCGTTCTAAATGGCTTTCTCCTTATTATTAAACTGTGGCCCTGGTTCTGGACTCCCCCAAAATCAGGAACATGTTTCCTGCCTCCAGCATCTCCAAACCCTTAACAAACTTATATGTTTCAATGAAATCCCCTCTCATCCTTCTAAACTCCAGAGTGTACAAGCCCAGCTGCTCCATTCTCTCAGCATATGACAGTCCCGCCATCCCGGGAATTAACCTTGTAAACCTATACTGCACTGCCTCAATAGCAAGAATGACTTTCCTCAAATTAGGGGACCAAAAGTGCACACAATACTCCAGGTGTGGTCTCACCAGGGCTCTGTACAACTGCAGAAGGACCTCTTTGCTCCTTTATTCGATTCCTCTTGTTACAAAGGCCAACATGCCATTTGTTTTCTTCACTGCCTGCTGTACC
Organism: Raja brachyura; assembly: GCA_963514005.1. Next base: position 100,245,763 of record OY740784.1, on the reverse strand, counting down.
TGCCTGCTTACTTTCATAGACTGATGTATAAGGACCCCCAGATCCCGTTGTAGTTCTCCTTTTCGCGACTTGACACCACTTATATAGTAATCTGCCTTCCTGTTTTTGCTACCAAAGTGGATAACGTCACATTTATCCGCATTAAACTTAATCTACCTTGCATCTCCCCACTCCCTCAACCTGTCCAAGTCACCCTGCATTCTCATAGCATCCTCCTCACTGTTCACACTGCCACCCAATTTTGTGTCATCTGCAAATTTGCTAATGTTACTTTGAATCCCTTCATCCAATTCATTGATATATATTGTAAATAGCTGCAGTCCCTACACTGAGCCTTGAGGTACCCCTCTAGCCATTGCCTGTCATTCTGAAAAGGACCCGTTAATCCCTACTCTTTGCTTACTGTCTGCCAACCAATTTTCTATCCATGTCAGCACTCTACCCCCAACACCATGTGCCCTAATTTTGCCCACTAATCTCCTGTGTGGGACCTTATCAAATGCTTTCTGAAAGTCCAGGTACACTACATCCTCTGGCTCTCCGTTGTCCATTTTCCTAGTTATTTCTTCATAAAATTACAGAAGATTAGGCAAGCAAATTAGAACACCATATTATCAATTTGTAGATTAAAACTTGTCATATTATCATTGTAGATTAAAAATTATATTATCAAATTGTAGATTAATTAACATAACTTAGAATGTTCTGGATTGTTCATTGTCTAGAGATTTTAAATTGCATTATAAAACATTCTATTTGAACTAACTTATATATTTCTTGCTTTCATGTAATTCTGAAAACCTTTTATTGGTTTTCATGTTTAAAACACCTGTCAAATATCTCAGCAACACTTTTATTTGCTTTTGTACAGATTATCATTTTTGTTTCTTAATATTCTCAATTATCTACAAACCCTTTTGTTTTAATATGCCTGTGAAAGCCATTTACAGTAATCCCTTTATCTCATCCATTAGAGCCCTAATATCTATTTATTTCTCTTCTGTGGTTTGGTTATTGCTTTTGACTTTCTTTGGTAGTGACCGTAATTTTATTACATGTTTCCTGCTAAGATACAACATTACTCTCTGCAGCTGCAGGACAATATTTTTATTTCCATGGGTAAAGCAGTTGTTAGCAGTTCTGTTTACATAGCCTCAGGCTCTTCAGGACTTCCCTAATTGAGTTGGTTGAAGCCTACAAAAGGCATGGGATGAGCTCGAGAACATGAATAAACTTTCTCACATTTTTGCTTCAATTTCTCCAAACAGCAATCTAGGGTTTCGGTATGCTGAAGGAAGCTGGCACTAAACATTACACTTAAAGCCAAGTTCAGACACTTGTTAAATAAATTATAAGCTGTTTCTTTGGGTCCACAGAAAAGCTTCAAATCATCTACTTCTGTAATTCTCCAACACCAGCCAGCAGGCTCTAATTCTGGATATGCATTGCAAAGCCCAGTCATTGATCAGACGTGTGACTTGACTTTGTGAATGGACAAGGGTGGTCATTGCATCCGTGACAGGGGGTTATTTCGGGTTAAGACCCTTTCTGCAGACTAGTTAGGGAAAAGGGAAACAAGAGATATAGATGATGATGTAGAGAGATAAAGAACAATGAATGAAAGATATGCAATAAAGTAACAATGATAAAGGAAACAGGCCATTGTTAGCTGTTTGTTGGGTAAAAATTAGAAGCTGGTGTGACAAGGGTGGGGGAGGGATAGAGAGCGAGGGAATGCCAGGGTTACTAGAAGTTAGAGAAATCAAAATTCATACCATTGAGCGGTAAGCTGCCCAAGTGAAATATGAGATGCTGTTCCTCCAATTTACATTTAGCCTCACTCTGACAATGGAGGAGACCTTGGACAGAAAGGTCAGTGTGGGAATGGGAAGGCGAATTAAAGTGTTAAGGAACCTGGAAATCAGGTAGGTTCTGGTGGACTGAGCAAAGGTTTTCAACGAAACGATCTACGTTTGGTCTCGCCGAAGTATAAGAGCCCACATCTTGAACAACGGATACAGTAGATGAGGTTGGAGGATATGCCAGTGAACCTCTGCCTAACCTGAAAGGACTGTAGGGGTCTCTGGACAGAGTCGATGGAGGAGGTATAGGGACAGGTGTTACCTCTCCTACAGTTGCAGAGGATGGTGGTTTGGGAGGGAAGGGATGAGTTAACCAAGAGGTTGTGGAGGGAACAGTCTCTGTGGAAGGTGGAAAGGAGTGGTGATGGGAAGATGTGACCAATGTTGGAATCCAGCTGGAGGTGGCGAAAATGTGCAGGGTCATGTGTTGCATGCGGCGGCTGATGGGGTGAAAGGTAAGGCCAAGGTGAACCATGTCTCTGTTGTGACTAGGGGGAAGGGGCGGAGCTGCAGAATACTGATGAATCATGAATGATGGGAGAGGGGAACCCCCGTTCCCTAAAGAATGAGGACATCTTGGATATTCTGGTATGAAATACCACATCAGATACAGCATAAATGGAGGAATTGGGAGTAGGGGATGGAGTCTTTGCATGAACCAGGGTGGGAAGAAGTGTAGTCTAGATACTTGTGGGAGTCAGTGGGTTTGTAATAGATGTCAGTCAACAGTCTATCTCTTGTGATGGAGACTGTGAAATCAAGAAAGAGGAGGGAAGTGTCGGAGATGGTCCAAGTGAATTTGAGTGCAGGATGGAAATTGGTGGTGAAGTTAAAATTTAAAATGATAAATCAGAGATTCCAATCCCACCTTGTTGTTGAATTTAAATTTAATAATTTAAATAAACTGGAATAAAAATGATATTTATTTTGTCATTATCACTGGTGCTATTGGTTTGCATTAAAAACACATCAGGGTCATTAATGCCTCTATTTCAGTTTCATTGAGTGATTATTGTTAAATTAAATTAATAAAATGCATTATTATAGTGAACAAATCAGAAGGAGATGCATCCTTATTCTGTCTTGGCCTACTGCAGAAGGACAGCAGCCGTATTTTTATGAAGAGCAGTCCTAGAACATAGTACAGCACTGGATTAGGCCCTACAACCTATAAAGGTTGTGCTGAACATGAAGCAAAATAAAACTAATACCTTCTGCCTGCACATGATTCATAGCCCTCCATTCCCTGCATATTCATGTGCCTATCTAAAAGCTTCTTAAATGTCACTGTCACGAAACATTACAATGTACATTCAGAGCATTTATTCTCCAGCTACAGTACATTCCTCAAAGTGATCGCAATCCATTATTTCATAAGCCAGATGAGCTACATCCCTTTTTTAACAATGAAAAACAGAAAAGTACTCCAAAATAATAGTCCGCTTACATTGCCCTTCCGATAGTTTGGCCAAAGGTTTGCCTTTGCAGGTCTCGCCCTACACCTGTTGCACTAGTCTGAGACTCCCTCTTCCATCAACTCGTATGATTTGGGTTTGGTATTAGATGTGGCATCATTCTTGTCCATGCTGATGAGCTCTACCATTCTTAATTCTTTGGGTTCACCACCTTCAAAAATCATCTCAAATCAAGTCTCAAGGGAGTTTTATTGTCATGTGTCCCAGATAGGACAATGAAATTCTTGCTTGCTGCCCAGCAGGTTTCAGTGTAGTCATGAAAATCAAAAAAATATTTCCCTTTGTTTATTTCAATGGAGTTGTATATTGTATGTCAGTCACATACGATTCATTAGTCTCAATAGCATTGCCATTGAGATTGATGTCTGCTATAGATGGCATTACAGATTGGTTGTAAGGCAAGATACATTGTCACTAGCCGACTTAACATCAATATCTTGGCATGGATGTTTTCAGCCGGTGTTTTTTCTATAATACTTCATCGGGCATTACGTGCACTGCTTTCCACTGATACTCTAATCTGATTAATAATTAAGGCATTTCATTTTTTTGCTTATGACCAAACAAACATTATTAATGCTATCTTGCCTGCTTTTATTCTCATGTATCACGACATGGGGTTCCTTCTATTCAACTTTTTCATTTTAACGCATGTTGCAGTGTGTTCATGATGAATAGATTGCATTCTCCATGGTTTGATTTGAAATAAGTGGTCTTATATTATTCCTTGCCCCTGGCCAATGAGATATAAAAGATGGCACAGTGGCACAGCTGGTAGAGCTGTTGCCTCACAGATCCGAGTTCAATCCTAACTTTGGGTGCTATTTGAGAGGATGTTGCACATTCTCCATGTGAGCACATGGATTTCCTCCCAGAGATCTGGTTTCCTTCCACATCACAAAGGTTTGTAGTTTAATTTGCCTCTGTAAATTACCCCTTGTGTGAAGGGAATGAACACAAAGTGATATAACACAAAACTAGTGTGAACAGATGATCGATGGTCAGTGTGGACTCGGTGGGCCAGAGGAACAGATTCCATGCTACATCTTACAATAAAAAAGCCGGTGCTCTTTCATCTGATTTGATTCACCTAATGAAACCAACTCATGTAGCACTGAGCTTTTTTCTTGATTCTGCCTAGTCTTTTCACAGTTTACTTGCCTGGAAATGCTGAATGCTCTACATTCTATGTTTGTTCATGATGCAGTATCTAACCTATATTACACAATGTACAATACAATGTATTATTATATTATTTGGACACTCAGCCTCATGGTTCCATAAACCAGGACTTCTGATGCCAAGAAGCAGTATATCACACTCTAAGATAATAAAGGTTGGCGAGGAGGTTCATAAGTTCATAAGTTATAGGAGCAGAATTAAGCTTTTCGGCCCATCAAGTCTACTCTGCCATTTCATCATGGCTGATCTATCTTTCCCTCTCAACCCCATTCTCCTGCCAACTGTCCATAACCCCTGAAACCTGTACTATTCAATAATTTATCGATCTCTGCCTTAAATATATCCGTTGAAATGGCCTCCACAGCCTTCAGTGGCAATGAATTCCACACTCACCACCTTCCACCTAAAGTAATTCCTCCTCATCTCCTTTCTAAAGGTATGTTCTTTTATTCCAAGGCTATGACCTCATCCTAGACTCTCCAACTATTGGAAACATCCTCTCCTCATTCACTCTATCTATTTAGTAAGTTTCAATTAGGTTTCCCCCTCATCCTTCTTAGCTCCAGCAAGGCAAGGCCCAATGCTGTCAAACGGTCATCATATGTTAACCCAATCATTCCTGGGATCATACTCATAAACCTCCTCTGAACCCTCTCCAACACCAGCACATCCTTCCTCACATATGGGGCCTAAAACTGCTTACAATACTGCAGCCTGACAAGTGCCTTATGAAGCTTCAGAATTACATCCATGATTTTATATTCTAATCCTCTCAAAAAATGCTAGCATTGCACTTGCTTTTCTTACTACCTATTCAACTTGCTAATTAACTTTTTGGGACTCCTGCATCAGTATATACCATGCCGAGACGTTGGACAGGAGACAGGGCGCCGACCCTCTCCCGCAGTCAGACCAACATGGATGACGGCGACTCCTGGCGGCCGCCAGCAGTTGGTATAAACTCCACGAGCACGGTCAGTGGAACGCCGTAAACCAACTCGGCTGATGAAGTCTGCAAGTCCTCCTTTGGGGTGGTGCGAATCCCCAGCAGGAATCATGGCAACTCATCCGGTGAGGCGAGCCTTCAAAATGTCCTTAAGCCAGCGATGGAAACGTTTCACCAACCAATTCGACTGGGGGTGATAGGCCATCGAGTGATAGAGCTGATCCCCCAACAGGCGAGCCATTGCTGACCAGAGCTCCGATGTGAATTGGGCACCCCGGTCGGACGTGATGTCCTGTGGTAAACCCAATAGGCCACCAGGGCACGCGCGCATGACATGGTCGAGGTATCGACAAGCGGGATGGCCTCCGGCCACCGGGTGAAACCACCGTAAGCAAGTGTGAAATTCCATGGGACAGAGGCAGCGGGTGCATGATATCCATGTGGACATGGTCGAAACATCAGCGAGGCACTGCAAAGTCTTGAACTGGCGCCCGGACGTTCAGCAGAACCTTCGATTTTTGACAGGGAATGCATGTACGGGCCCAATGACCAACCTGCTTCCGCAATCCGTGCCTTACGAATCTTGCAGCAACCAATGCCACCATCGTCCGGATGGATGGGTGGGGCAAACCATGAATGGCGTTGAAAATCCGACAACACCAGGCCGCTGGAGCAATAGGCAACAGCTGCCCCGTGGAGACATCACACAGGACGATGATGTCAGCAGAACCTAAAGGCACGTCCTCGACCACCAGTCCTGTGATGGCAGTTTGGTACGCCCTCATCTCCTCATCCGCTAGCTGTGCCGCTGCCAAAATGAAGTCATCGATTCCTGGGGACGCGTCAAGCACGACCATAAGAGCCGGGCGGGATAAGGCGTCCGCGACCAGGATATTTTTCCCAGCGATGTGGCAGATGTCTGTCCATACCTCGGAAATAGCAGTGAGGTGGCGCTGCTGCCAAGCGGACCAAGGCTCGGCCTCCTTGGGAAAGGCAAAAGTGAGGGGCTTATGGTCAGTAAATGCAACAAAGTTCTGGCCCTCCAGGAAATAACGAAAATGCCTCACCGCCAGGTATAAAGCGAGCCATTCCCGGTCGAACGTGCTGTATTTATGCTCCGCCGGGTTGAGTTGGCAGCTGAAAAAAGCGAGAGGCCGCCAGTGACCGTCTACAAACTGTTCCAATACACCACCAACGCAGAGTCCGAGGCGTCCACAATTAGTGCTGTAGGGGCATCAATCTGCATCGTCGCCCGAGCCAATGCCTCTTTCGCCCCTCGAAGGCCGCCACAGTGATGTCGGTGCACTGCACGCCCCACCGCTTGCCCGACAACAGTTGAAATAGTGGCCGCAGTATTCTCATTGTATCATTCTGATGAATTCCTGCAAGCCCAGCACTGAGGAAGGCCGAGGAAACCAGCGAATGGCATCCACCCTGTCTGGTAGAGGCACCGTACCGTGCTGCGTCACACGATAGCCTAAGAAGTCGATGGCCCGAAGGCCGAACTGGCACTTATTCAGGTTTAATACCAACCCGAACTGGCTCAGGTTCTGGCAATAAGGGCCCCCACTTACTGGCACGTGTGTCCATCCCAGACGGGGGCACCATGTTGACCTCGGCCCCCATATCAACCACAAATCTTTGGCCTGAACGCCGGTCCCAGGCATAAAGGCGATGAGCTTTGCCGACCGCTGCGGTGATTACCGGTGGCCAGCCCCAGGGTTTCCAAGAAACGCACAGGGTGGGCAGCATTGGCAGGGCTGCTGAGCCCCAACGCTGGTGGTAAAAGCACCACTCCCCTTTAATGACTTTCCCTTTAAGGACAGGCTCCAGATGCTCAGTGGAGCCCCTGGTGGGTATGGCTCTAGGCCTCTGCACCTTCCAGGGCACTGTGGACACTTGATCCAGCTGGTCTACTTCCTGCGTCTGGACAGCCACAGCTCGTCGGCACGCTCTGCTGGAGCCTGGAGGTTTTCAAAACGTACCCTTGCGAGGAGTATGTGAGGTGGATCCTGCAGGAAGGGGACGATTCGCTCTGCCGGTAACATGCCTGCGACTGGGTATTCCAGAAGGCCGGCAGCTTCAGAGCGACAACACTGAGTTCGGCCTGGTCGTTGTCGGCGGCGGCGGCAAAGGGTTGGGTTTTGGCGGGGTGCATTTTTCTTCCAGAATATCTATTCTGGACGTTGGGGTCACCAAATGTAGCGGACACAGAGTTGTCTGTTAAAGAATGAGGCAGGACATGAAGCTTGTCCGAAATACTGGTTCTTTATTCTACACTAACTCTCCTCATTCACTAACACTGTGCGTGTGCAATTAACCCTTAAATACTCCCCAGGGGCAGCAGTGACCAAGCCATGACACCCATCTCTCGTCACCGGGACAAGTGACACCCCAATAGCCAAACATTATGTACAGTGCATGGCCCATCACCCAAGTTCTGCCACAATGGCATACCAATGAGTTGTATTAAAGCATCACACCACAGAAATAATGGATGGACCACCTGTCAAAAAAAGACACAATGCTCCGAAGTCCTCAATAATATCTGGACGTATCAATAATATAGAAATTATTTCACAGACTTGTTTGACTTGAAGAATTAATTGTCTGTCTCAAAGACTGTGGCAGCTATTTGTCTTATTTGTGGGTCATTAATTATGGCATTTGTCTTTTAATCTTAGACTGACAGTTATTTTGTGGGTGAAATTTATGCTGTTTATACTAGTACTATACTAGTAATTTATACTAGGGCATGTTTGGAGCTAAGTTTCTTGCGCAGAAGCTTAGTTTTTAGTTTAGTTTTGGACTTCCATGAGGAAGGCATACCCTTCGACCATGTGAAGTGTTACCAAGACATGAGGACTTGTCTAATGTTTAAAGTGATATACTGGAGTTTGACAAAGATTAAAGCGTATGAGTCAGAAGAAGGTCGGATATATACCTTATTCTTTTTCTTCAACAATAAAGAATCTATTAATCAAAAGACTGCGTTATGAAGATTTATCTGTGAAGAAGCTCTGAAGGTCTCACAGGGAGCTCACATGCGTATTGGGAAGAGAAAGAACTGGAACAAATAGATGAAGAACTACGAGAACAAATGGAAGAGGATGAACCGGATCAAATGGAACAGAAAGAGAAGCCAACTACACGTGATGCTATCACCTCGCCTCAAGGAACTGCTCATATTGGGGCCGGGGTTGAAGCTTGTATTTTTTCTATCTTACCAGAACAGGTTAGGAATAGTAAGACGAATATAGTGTTGGAAACATATGCTTATTTGGATGACAGAAGTTCGACTACCTTTTGCACAGAAAACCTGACGAGAAGGCTGAACATCATTGGTGAAGAGACTAAGATTTGATTGTGTACCATGACTAAAGATAAAGAGAGCAGGTATCATTACATTACAAGAATGGAGATATCCAGTCTGGATGAAGATAATTTTATACCAATATATGAAGTGTTACACATGGAACCATGCCTGTTGGTCATCAAAATATACCAAGTCATGAAGACTTGAAACTATGAAGGATGTCAAAATATATGAAATAAATTCTACTTATTGGAGCGGGGAAGAAAGGGAGGTATGTGGGGGAGAAAGAGAAAGCGAAAGGGGGGGAGGGGGGAAGGGGGGGAAGCCGGAGTTTGTCGGGGGCCAGTCCGTGGGCGCAGGCGTGAAACGGTGGCCCCGAAGTCAGAATGTGATGTTGGACCCCATGCTTCGGGTTGATCAAGTCGAACTGAGGGGTCAGGATAGCCGGGTACTTTGCTAGAATGTGTGGGTAGATATTATCCACTGCCACCACCGGGTTGCGAAACAGCACAGCAGACGCAGCAGGGTGCAAGGAGATTGCTTTGAGCGTAGGCGCTGTCCCTTCATGCCAACCAGCAGAGATTGCGCCCAGAGAAAATCTGCACCCAACAATGGATAGGTCCTGTCTGCCACTGTAAATGGCCAAGAAAAATGGCAGGTGCCAAATATCACAGGTATGGTGTGGACCCCATATGTCCGTATGGGGCTGCCATTTGCAGCAGTCAATAAGGGCCCCCACTTACTGGCACATGTGTCCATCCCGGACGGGGGCACCATGTTGACCTCGGCCCCCGTATCAACCAAAAATCTTTGTAAATAGCTGGGGTCCCAGCACTGAGCCTTGCGGTACCCCACTAGTCACATCCTGCCATTCTGAAAAGGACCCATTTACTCCTACCCTTTGCTTCCTGTCTGCTAGCCAGTTATCTATCCACATCAATACTGAACCCCCGATACCGTGTGCTTTAAGTTTGTATGCTAATCTCTTATGCGGGACCTTGTCGAAAGCCATCTGAAAGTCTAGATATAACACATCCACTGGTTCTCCCTTATCCACTCTACGAGTTACAGCCTCGAAAAATTCTATCAGATTTGTCAGACATGATTTACCTTTCGTAAATCCATGCTGACTTTGTCCAATGATTTCAACATTTTTCAAATGCGCTGCTATCCCATCTTTAATAACTGACTCTAGCAGTTTCCCCACTACCGATGTTAGACTAACTGGTCTGTAATTCCCCGCTTTCTCTCTCCCTCCTTTTTTAAAAAGTGGGATTACATTAGCTACCCTCCAATCCTCAGGATCAACTCCAGAATCTAAGGAATTTTGAAAAATTATCACTAATGCATTCACTATTTCTGTGGCTACCTCCTTGAGTACTCTGGGATGCAGACTATCTGGCCCTGGGGATTTATCGGGCTTCAATCCGTTCAATTTACCCAACACCACCTCCCGGCTAACCTGGATTTCACTCAGTTCCTCCATCTTATTTGACCCCCGTTCCACTGCTATTTCCGGCAGATTATTTATATCTTCCTTAGTGAAGACAGAACCAAAGTAGTTATTCAATTGGTCTGCCATGTCCTTGTTCCCCGTGATCAATTCACCTGTTTCTGACAGCAAGGGACCAACATTTGTTTTAACTAGTCTCTATCTCTTCACATATCTATAAAAACTTTTGTAGTCAGTTTTTATGTTCCCTGCCAGTTTCCTTTCATAATCTATTTTCCCTTTCCTAATTAAGCCCTTTGTCCTCCTCTGCTGGATTCTGAATTTCTCCCAGTCCTCCGGTAGGCTGCTTTTTCTGGTCAATTTGTATGCCTCATCTTTTGTTTTTATACTATCCCTGATGTCCCTTGTTATCCATGGATGCACCACCTTCCCTGATTTATTCCTTTGCCAAACTGGTATGAACAATTTTTGTACTTCATCCATGCAGTCTTTAAATACCTTCGATTGCACATCCACTGTCAACCCTTTAAGAATCACCTGCCAGTCTATCTTGGCCAATTCACATCTCATACCTTCAAAGTTACCTTTGTTCAAGTTCAGAGCCCTTGTTTCTGACTTAATTTTGTCACTCTCCGTCCTAATGAAGAACTCAACCATATTATGGTCACTCTTGCCCAAGGGGCCACGCATAACAAGACTGCTAACTAACCCTTCCTCATTACTCAATACCCAGTCTAGAAATAGCCTGCTCTCTCGTTAGTTCCTCCACATGCTGGTTGAGAAAACTATCCCTCATACATTCCAAGAAATCCTCTTCCTCAGCACCCCTGCCAATTTGATTCACCCAATCTACATGCAAATTGAAGTAACCCATTATAACCATGTTACCCTTGTTGCACGCATTTCTAATTACCTGTTTGATGCCATCCCCAACTCCAATATTACTGTTAGGTGGCCTGTACACAACCCCCACTTGCGTTTTCTGCCCCTTAGATTTTTGCAGCTCTACCCATATCAATTCCACATCCTCCACGCTTCCTTTCTATTGCATTAATCTCCTCTCTCACCAGCAACACTATCCCACCTCCTTTTCCTTTTCGTCTATCCTTCCTGAATATTGAATATCCCTGCATGTTCAGCTCCCAGCATTGGTCACCCTGGAGACATGTGCCCGTGATCCCAACTATAGCATAGTCATTAATCGCTATCTGCACCTTCAACTCATCCACCTTATTACGAATGCTCCTCACATTGAGACACAAAGCCTTCAGGCTTGTTTTTACAACACTCTTACTCCTTATACAATTATGTTGACAAGTGGCCCCTTTCACATCGATCCCTATTACACTTGGTCATACTCTCCTATCCCTTTGTGAGCTTTCTTTCCCATTAATTCTGGGGTCATAAACCATCCCTTTCCCTTTAACTCCATCCTCGACTATCCCATTTGACACCCCACCCCCCTTATTCAGTTTAAAACCATCTGTGTAGCAGTGGCAAACCTGCCAGCCAGAATGCTGGTCCCCCACCTGTTAAGATGCAATCCGTCCCTTTTATACAGTTCCCCCTTACTCTAAAACAGATCCCAGGGATCTAAGAATCGAAATCCCTGCCCCCTGCATCAGTTCCTCAGCCACACATTCAGGTCCCGTATCTTGCTGTTCCTGCTCTCGCCAGCACGAGAAACTGGAAGCAAACCGGAGATAACAACCCTGGAAGTCCTGCTTTTCAGCATTTTTCCAAGCTCTCTGAAGTCCCGCTGCAGAATATTCATTCCCTTCTTTCCAACATCATTTGTGCCAACATGCTCGACCACTTCTGGCAGTTCACCTTCACCCTTGAGGATTGTCTACACTCTGTCCGTGACATCCTGGATCCTGGCACCAGGAAGGCAGTACACCATCCTCGAATCCCAACTGTTGCCGTAGAAACCCCTGCCCGTACCTCTCACAATGGAGTTTCCAACTACAATGGCGTTGCCCGACTTTGGCCTCTTTGGTTTTGGCTCAACAGCCCTTTTTGTTTTCAAAGTCAGTCCACCGCTCAGTGCGATACCGTTTTCTGTCCCGGCAGCTTCCACGTGGGTGAACCTGTTCACAAGAGGTACAACACCCGGGGACCTTTGCATTCCATGTTTTCCTCCCTTTCTCACCGACACCCACCTTCTCTCTTCTAGTGCCTTGGGTGTAACAATCTTACTGTAGGACTTGTCGAGGAACTACTCAGTTTCTCGGATGAACCTGAGGTCATCCACTTGTTTCTCCAGTTCCCCAACACGGTCCTGCAGGAGTTGTACCTGGATGCACTTCTCACATATGTAACAGCCAGAGGCACCAGCGGTGTCCTTGACCTTCCACATACTGCAAGCATCACACTACATCAGCTTGCTTGACGTCTCCTTCTTTTGCCTCAGTCTCTCCCTATCCAGTGTTTTGCGCAGCCTCCTCTCTGAAGACTCTCGAGCCAAAGACTCACACTTTACTCACAGGGCACTTCCCTCACTGACGCTCCCCAAGAGCTGCCTTGCTTATATTGACTGTTAAATTGCCTAATTTACAAACCAAATTCCTCAATTTTCAACTGTTTTCCCCTTCTGACTCACTGAGAACTCTCCTCCCACTCGGGCTAGAGCCAATCAGTGCTTTCTCCTGCTTCTCTTTATTACTGTTGCTTCAATATCCACGGGAACACTTGAGTAAAAAAAAAAAAAAAAATTGCCAGGCTCTGTTCCAACACCAGCTTTCTTCCACCTACTATAATCAGTCTGAAGAAGGGTCCTGGCATGAAACATCTGTATTCACTCCAGAGATTGCTGCCTGATACACGAATTTCCTCCAGCCTTTTATTTTTACATGACGTATGACACTTCTACCAAATCAGAATTACAAAATGAACACACCCATAACTGCATAAAAAAGTCATATGTTCATGTTACACAATTCCAAAGTTAAATTAGTTAAATTATTAGACTCTTCACAGTACAACATCCTGGGTGTGATGCTGCCAATATATTTCATTATCAAATTGGAAGGGTTCATATCCCTGGGGAAGATAGAGAATGTCTCTATATATTTCTGCTCCTTGCTCCAAGGTCTCTTATGCATATAGTGTTCAAAAAGCTTGATGTCCATACCCTTCAGCCATTTCAAATATTTACACTGCTTTTCCCTTCTTTATTTTTGCAGTCACAAACCTTCCCTTTGAAATGTGGCATTTGACTTGTAACAGTATAACTTACTCCTGATATCAGCCTTGTTTAAGAAGGCACTGCAGATGTTACGGGTCCCAAGGTTGGGCACCGTAAAGCAGATAGATAACCTGTATAAAAGCAGGTGTGAGAAGGCAAATGAGGATACAGTGCATCTTAATTCATCCCCAGGTTGCTTCTCCTGGTTGTTTTATTCAATAATCATGTAAACACAAAACATTGCTCTTATCATTGGTTCAGTCATCCATTTTGTCTCTCCCTAACACACCCATTTTGTTACAGTTTCACTCACAGCCCATTCTTTCCTGTTTCCCTTGTACTCAATACACTCTCTGTGCGATTTACACACTTGTATTTTTGATTTTACACTTCAATAAATATTATTAGGCACTTAATTAACCTTCACTGTACATTTCCAGCAACATGCTAAAAGTTGACATTTGGCCTTTTTTTTCTATGCCATATCCTCATTGCAACGTCTGCAACCACCACAGGTTATGGAATGACCTAATAAGAAACATGCCCATGCTACACATTATTATATCTTCCAACCCAGCACACAGAAACATTAACAACCAGTAACCCACTAACTTCAACTTTCTTAACACCCAAAACAACACAGAAACTTCACCCAACCATATTCAAACCCCAAAAGTGCATATTTGTGTGGTCCTGACAGTCTACCAACCTGTATAAAAGCAGGTGTGAGAAGGCAAATGAGGACACAGTGCATCTTAATTCATCCCCAGGTTGCTTCTGCTGAGATGGGGGGGGGGGGGGGGGGGGAGTGCCTTGCTGTTTCCAGTCCCCGCAGCAACTGGAGTAACACAGAGGTTCCCCCTCACTGCTGCACCTTATAAACTGCCAATACACCATCACATAAATTAAATCAATGTGGGCACACCGTCTTAGATGCGCCACACGCTCCCCAACAACAAAAGTGGCTCCTGACACTTATTTCAAATCGCAAGTGTCCATTGAAAATAATCAACAATCTTTCACAGACTCAAAAATATTTACAATATTCAAAATCTTCAACTATAAAAAAATATATGACTCTAGTTTGATTACATCACCACTGTTCATTCTCAATAACCCTGTACCGTACATGGCAAGTATGAATATTGGACCATGGGTGCACACTGGAATGATGGCCTGTACAGTGGGTGTATAGGGCATGAGGTACGTGCCAATAGTGTTCACAGCAGGAAATGGTTGATAGGTCGGATGACCAAGAGATGAGTAGGTGAGCCTTTGGACTGGCCGTCTTTCCCTTGTGGACCGTCTCAGTGTAACAGGGGATCCAGGTTCAGAAGGTGAGAGAGAGTGATGCTCGAGATCTGCAACAATCTTCTCATCTTGTTCAGTGTCATGGGGAATGTCCTGATCATCCTCCTGTTGTGGTTCGCCTTCATCTGTTGAGTGTCTTTTCCATTGATCCTGTGGCTGTATTTCAGCTTCTGGTGGCCTCAAGTCCATTTCAGGTGATATTTGGACCACCATCCGTTCTTGACTTCTTTCATGTTTTCCGACTGATATGAATGAATCTTTATCCCTTTGTCGGGTCACTCGAGTGGGTGTTCTTTGTGCTTGCTCATGTTGGATTCTGGCAGGTTTACTAGGAGTCTGAGCCGGCATTCTCTCAGGCGTAGCTGCTGTCCTTGGCTCAGCCCGACTTAGGGGTATCCTCAACCAATAACCTCCTCCTGACTCATCATCCGAGTCAGATGTCTCTGCATTCTCGGTTCTGTCTCTTATGTCACTCCTTCTCAGCTGAGGTTTCCTTTTCGTCTGTGGCTTTGAAGTTGGTTTGGTCTGCTGCGATGGGAATTCCACTGGTAAATCATTGACCAGTAAAAGCAGGTTTCTATGCAGCGTCCTCAGTCTCCCTTTGCCATCATTTTCTGGATGAATAACATACACTGGGTTGTCTGAGACTTGCTCTTTCACTACATATATCCTCTTTTCCCAGTAGGAACGTAGTTTCCCAGGCCCACCTCGCTCTCCCAGATTTCTAACCAACACTCTATCCCCAGGCTTCAGGACCACTCCTCTCACCTTCTGATCATAGTAGGACTTTCCTTTTGCACTTGAAGCCAGACTGTTGTTGTTAGCAATGCGGTATGCTTCCGCCATCCTTTTTTGCCACTTCTCAGCATAACCTTTGTGCGTCACTGGATCTATTTCTTCAGCCAACCCAAACAAGAGATCCACAGGAAGGCGAGGGTGTCGACCATAGAGAAGATAGTGAGAGGAATAGCCAGTGGACTCATGGCGTGTGCAGTTATACGCATGTACAACCTGTGGGAGATGTTCTTTCCATATCTCCTTTTCTATGTCTGTCAGAGTTCGCAGCATCTGCAGCAAGGTTCGATTGAATCGCTCTGCTGGATTACTTTGCGGGTGATATGGAGATGTTCGGGAATGTCCTACTCCAGAGAGCTGGCCAAGTGTTCGAAACAGTTCATTCTCGAATTCACGTCCTTGGTCATGATGGAGCTTGTTTGGGAATCCGAAACGTGGTACAAAGTCATTGTAAATCCGTTCTGCTGCCGTCCGGCCAGACTTGTTTTTTGTAGGGTAGGCCTGAGCAAACCTTGTAAAATGGTCAATTACTACTAGGATGTACTCATAACCGCCTTTGCTCTTTTCCAGGTGTAAGAAGTCGATACAAACCATTTCTAGGGGTGAGTTAGACTTCAGACCGCTCATTGGTGCACGCACATGCACTGTAGGCTTCTTCTGTTTGATGCAACTGCACTTCTTTGTTACATAGTCCTCGACACACCTTTTCATGTAGGGCCAGTAAAACCTCTCCCTGGCGAGGTGAAGAACTCTCTCCATGCCCACATGTCCCATGTTGTCGTGGAGGTGCTTTAATACCACAGGGTGGTATTTCAGAGGTAGTACTAATTGTTTCCTACTTGTTGTTCTTCGGTACAGCAACCCATCCTCGATGTGCAACCTGCTCCACTCATGCAGAAGCTTGCATGCGCTTCCTCTCACAGTCCTTCTGATGTCGTCTGTCAATTTACTGTTCATCTCTTTGAGCTTTAAGATCTTTCCTATCTCGGGATCCTCTCTCTGAGCTTGGACCAAGTCGTCATGACTAATGCTGTGTAGAGGGGCGCGGGGCTGTAGGACAACATCTTGAGAGGAGACAGCGAGAGCGGCTATCCATGTCACATCTTTCCTCTGGGCTGCTTGACTTCCTTCCCAAGCTGCATTCACTACATCCTGCGACAACTCCTCTGTGCATGTTGACATGTACTGGTCAATATCAAGAGGGACTCGGGACAGAGTATCTGCGTCCGTGTTGACTCTTCCTGGTCTGTACCTGATGTCAAAATGGAAGTCTGACATTTCTCCCACCCACCGGTGACCAACCGCATTGAGTTTGGCAGTGCTCATGATGTAAGTAAGTGGGTTGTTGTCAGTGAAGATGGTAAAGTGTGGAGCATAATAGAGGTAGTCCCTAAATTTCTCGCACACTGCCCACTTAAGTGCAAGGAACTCCAACTTGCCACTATGCATATGGTAGTTCCTCTCTGCAGCTGTCAAAGTCCGTGACCCATACCCAATGACTCGTAGCTTTCCCTCCTGTTGCTGGTAGAGAACAGCTCCTAGACCTTGCTCTGATGCATCGGTATGCAAGACGAAAGGCCTGTCGAAGTTTGGGTATGCCAAAACCGGTGGATGTGTCAACATGTCAATCAGTCTCTCGAGTACACTTTGATGTTCAGCAGTCCACTGTATGGGTGCCCTGGATGACAGTTGGGGTCCCTTGGCTTTACCTTGTCGCGACTGGACTTGAATTGAGGATTTCCCTTGAAGCATCTCATACAATGGCTTTGCTATCTTTGAGAAGTTTTGAACGTATGTCCTGTAGTAACTGAGAAAACCGAGAACCCTTCTCAAATCACCTACCGTCTGTGGTGTTTTGTCTTTCAAAGCCAGCACAGCATTCAGGTCCTTGGGATCAACTCGAATACCGTTAGCAGAGACAAGGTGGCCAACATAGCGAACCTCTTGCTTGAACAACTCACACTTTTCAGATCGGAGCTTTACCCCTTGATGTTGCAAAGCTTGGAGAACCTTGCGGACCACTTCCACATGATCTTCAAATGACCGCGAGTAGCAGAGGATGTCATCGAGGTAGGGTATACAGCACTCATCCCTCAGCGAACTCAACATCTCCTCCATACTTCTCTGGAATGCTGCTGGCGCGTTTGATAGGCCAAACGGGATCCTTACCCACTCATAAAACCCCCAGGGTGTGATGAAAGCAGTGAGATGACGTGAACTTTCAGCCACAAAACCCTGGTGGTAGGCCTTACCCTGGTCAAGGATGCTAAACCACGAGTAACCACCCAAGGTGTCCAGCAAGTCTCGTATTCGAGGCAGTGGGTGTCTATCCGGCACCATTTTCTGATTCAATAGACGATAATCTATGCAGAGGCGCAGCGTACCGTCTTTCTTCCGCACACACACAACTGGAGCGGCATAGGAGGACCTAGATTTCACAATCCATCCCTTGACAAGGAGGTCTTGAACATATTCCTTTACTTCTCTCAACAGCGGTTTTGGGATGGATGTATACGCTCTCTGCACAGGAATGTCATCTTTCAGATTTATCACCATTTGCAGGCTTGGGTTGCATCCAATATCATTTTCATCTCTGGCAAAGGCTTTTGACTCCTCAAATAACATTTTCCTGACAACCTCTTGCTGATTTTCCTCCAGGTGATCAAGGTTCACGAGCGGATGCCACAGTGATGGAGTTGGTTGATGAAGTTGAGAGGTGACCTCGTTGACTGTTGTCATGGATGCCACTTTTCTTGGAGGGTCAGCTTCCACAACCCTTTCAATATGCTGTAAGGTGCCCAGGGCTGTCTTACGTGGCAAGATAATGTCATGGCTGGTGTTGTTGCCAACAGCAATGGTGACATACGGTTTTAAAGGATTCTGCATTTCAACCAAACCTGCTCCTAGATCTAGCTGATCCAAAGGCTGACTGCCTTCGTCTGATTTGAACAATACCAGACGGCCATAGGAGTTCATGGTTGGGGGAACCCGGCATCTCACCCAGCTGACTTGTCCAGCTGGAACGACCACGTCCTTTGCACCAGTTCTTAGGCATCCTTGTGGCATACTTGGCTCCACTGTCTGAATAAAACTCACCACTGCTTCGGCTTTCTCACTTGAAACACCAATGGCATTCTGAAACAACTGTATCAGAGTAGGTACTAACCTTTCTGGTTGTCCCTCAACAAGCTGCTCAAGAACATTAAAACCAATCAACGGTCTTTCCATGGTCAAGCTGCTAACTAAGAATGGGACACTGATGGCAAGACTTGGGTCCTCATTCCCAGGTAGGTTGGTCATTATAGGAACCCATCCATCAAAAGGAATGAGCTCTCCATTGACTGCATAAACCTTTAGCTCATCCAGTTCCTCAATGATCTCAGACATTGGTCGAATGTTTAGATCAGGCAGGTGTAGATCTTTCCAGGCACGGCTGATAATACTAACTCGTGCGCCCGAGTCAAGCAATGCAGTTACCGCCAAACCACTTAGATTACATTGTATCAGAGCCTTCTTTCCTATCATGTTGGCGACAGCTTTACGTTTGGTACATTGTGGTTCAAAAGAGAACTGAGAAGATGATTTGCTTTGTTTGTCATTGTACTGTGTGCTCGCTACTTCTGAAGTGGTGGACAAAGGAAGATCTGTATTGTTGTCATCACAATCAGTTTGAGTTTGGGGACGTTTCTCAGATCCGATCACTGGGCGCCCCCCTGCAGCGACCGGTGCAAGTTTCCCTGACTCTTCTGTTTCTTTAAGCAGCCAACAGCTCTGTGGCCTTCGTCCCCACACGAGAAACAATGGTTACAGTCTGGGCGGTTTTGTTCAACACATTTTGGACAACCGTATGATTTATCTCTCCTGGGTCTCATTTTATTTTGAGAATATTGGTTCCTCACATCTGTTGGTTGTGGCTTAATTTGTCGTTTCATGGCCTCAATCATACTTGTGAGCTCATCTACCTTGGCTGTAAGCTCTTTAATTGGGTCTGTCTTTACTTTTGGCGCCACACTCTCTTGCTTGCTACCCTGCTCTTTTGCTGTATTCGGCTCAAACTGTGCACCATGTGCATGAACTGCAGCATGCCGACGAAAAGGACCTATCTTCTTTTGTCTCTCACTTTCTTCACTGGTGATTTTCATTACCTGGCGCAATATTGTCTCATCACTTACTTCACCACTGGACAAGAGAGGTTTTATTTCTCTGCGTAGCTCACTGTGTTTGTAGCCCAATCCCTGGTAAACTGTATGTAGGAAGCCATCTTGAACAGTGGCTGCACTGTATTTTATACCTGCGTCTGACAGTTTTGATGTGAATAGGACACGTTGCTTCAAACCTATGACACGATAGAGGAATTGTTGTGGTGTCTCGTTCTCCTCCTGCTTGGCACATATTAACTCTTGAAATAACTCTGCACTGCTTTTTTCTCTTAGGTGAGTCTGGAGAAATCCCTTGAGTTCCATCACAGTCAAGTCATCCTTGTTCATTAGCATCTCTTTAAAAATTCCAGGTTTCATTATCCGGAGCACACCACGAACTATCTCTGCATCATGGAAGCCTTCTTTGATCCCTTCTTCTATTTGCTTACAGACATTGCTATAACTGATGTCTGACGAATGATCACCAACCTGGCCCCCTTGTACCTTAAACTCCCTTCTCTGGAGATAGGCGAGATCTCTTATGGAAATCATCCCCTCTCGATTGGGTTGAACAACTGTCGGGTTGTGGTATGATGAGTCACTTCGAGACTTATTAGCCTGTGCTGCTACTGGCGGACAGTCTTCTGGTGACTGAGTTGTCGGTACCATAATGCTTTGTTTCAGCCTTTTACCAAGCTCCTCATAGCTAGTGAGCATTTCGAGTAACTCTACGTTTGTGGAGTCAGATACAGCAGTAGGTAGTACTGGGTCAGTGGTGAAAGCATCACTGTTTGGCAAAGTAGAACTGACTTGGAACATTTGGTTAGTAGTATCTCCATGAGCACCTATGGGTTGTGTTTCTAGCTCTGGCAAACACAATACTTTTCGGGTCTTTACAATATCATCAATAGCATCTTTCAAACCCAACAATTCAGACATTCCACTGTCTTCTGACTCTAACAAATGCTTACTGTACATGAATGAACTGATTTTGTCGAAGCAGCCTTCATGGTCTCCTTCATGGAGTTCAGACAGGTCCCAATCTGACGTTGAACCCATCTCTTTGGCGATGTGAAAAAGCTCTGCAGCTGACAAGGTGAGCAGTGACTTCCGAATGTCCCACACTAGGCTCTTCCTCCCACTCTCTGACATGGCAGCAGCGTTTCACCGTCCTTCACGATGGATCACAGTTCAGCAATGGCACAGTCTCTGCTCCGACTCACCGCTCTCGGCACTCAGCTCGAATCAGCCCTGTCTCGGTCTCAGGTGTCATTAGTTGATCAGCTCCACTCCAACCACGAAGTGGCGCCGATCCCGGACGAGCCCCCACGATCTGTTACGGGTCCCAAGGTTGGGCACCGTAAAGCAGATAGATAACCTGTATAAAAGCAGGTGTGAGAAGGCAAATGAGGACACAGTGCATCTTAATTCATCCCCAGGTTGCTTCTCCTGGTTGTTTTATTCAATAATCATGTAAACACAAAACATTGCTCTTATCATTGGTTCAGTCATCCATTTTGTCTCTCCCTAACACACCCATTTTGTTACAGTTTCACTCACAGCCCATTCTTTCCTATGTTTCCCTTGTACTCAATACACTCTCTGTGCGATTTACACACTTGTATTTTTGATTTTACACTTCAATAAATATTATTAGGCACTTAATTAACCTTCACTGTACATTTCCAGCAACATGCTAAAAGTTGACATTTGGCCTTTTTTTTCTATGCCATATCCTCATTGCAACGTCTGCAACCACCACAGGTTATGGAATGACCTAATAAGAAACATGCCCATGCTACACATTATTATATCTTCCAACCCAGCACACAGAAACATTAACAACCAGTAACCCACTAACTTCAACTTTCTTAACACCCAAAACAACACAGAAACTTCACCCAACCATATTCAAACCCCAAAAGTGCATATTTGTGTGGTCCTGACAGTCTACCAACCTGTATAAAAGCAGGTGTGAGAAGGCAAATGAGGACAGTGCATCTTAATTCATCCCCAGGTTGCTTCTGCTGAGATGGGGGGGGGGGGGGGGGGGGGGGAGTGCCTTGCTGTTTCCAGTCCCCGCAGCAACTGGAGTAACACAGAGGTTCCCCCTCACTGCTGCACCTTATAAACTGCCAATACACCATCACATAAATTAAATCAATGTGGGCACACCGTCTTAGATGCGCCACACAGAGGCTGGAAAATCGAAGGTAGACAAAAATGCTGGAGAAACTCAATGGGTGAGGCAACATCTATGGAGCGAAGGAAATATGCGACGTTTTGGTTCGAGACCCTTCTCCAGACTGATGAGGGGGAGGGTGGGCGGGACAAAGAAAGGAAGAGGCGGAGACAGTGGGCTGTGGGAGAGATGGGAAGTGGAGCGGAAAGAAGGAGAAAGCAGGAACTACCTGAAAGTGTGGAATTCGATGTTCATACCGCTAGGGTGTAAACTACCCAAGCAAAACATGAGGTGCTGCTCCTCCAATTTACGGTGGACCTCACTCTGGCCGACGGGGAGGCCCAGGACAGAAAGGTCAGATTCAGAACTGGAGGGGGAGTTGAAGTGCTGACCCGCTGGGGATCAGTTTGGTTATTGTGAACCGAGCAGATGTGTGTTGGGTGAACCGGTCGCCAATCCTACGGTTGGTCTCACCGATGTAGACCAGCTGACACCTAGAGCAGCGGATGCAATAGATCAGGTTGGAGGAGGTGCAGGTGAACCTTTGCCGCACCTGGAATGACTGCTTGGGTCCTTGGATGGAATCAAGGGGGAGATAAAACGATAAGTGTAGCATTTCCTGCAGTTGCAAGGGAAAGTACTAGGTCAAGGGAAAGGGGAGTAGGAGGCAACAGTGCCTGACAAGAGAAGTTAGGGATAGAAAAACACTAAAAGAAAAGATGTATAACATGGAAAAGAGTAGCCGGAAGCCAGAGGATTGGGAAACTTTCATAGGACAACATAAGGAAACAAAACGGGCAATACAGGCTGAAAAGATGAAGTACGAAGCGAAGCTGGCCAGGAATATAAAGAAGGACAGTAAAAGCTTCTTTAGATATGTTAAGGGAAAAAGAGTAGCAAAGGCAAGTGTGGGTCCCTTGAAGGTGAAATTATTATGGGTAACAAGGAAATGGCAGGAGAGTTGAACAGGTACTTCGGATCTGTCATCACTAAGGAAGACACAAACAATCTCCCAGATGTATTGGAGGACAGAGGATCTAAGGGGGTAGAGGAACTGAAATAAATTTTTATTAGGCGAGAAATAGTATTGGGTAGGCTAATGGGACTGATAAATCCCCTGGGCCTGATGGTCTGCATCCCAGGGTCCTCAGGGAGGTGGCCCTAGAAATAGTGGACGCATTGGTGATCATTTTCCTATGTTCAATAGATTCAGGATCAGTTCCTGTGGATTGGAGGAGAGCAAATGTTATCCCACTTTTCAAGAAAGGAGCGAGAGAGAAAGCGGGATATTACAAACCAGTTAGCTGACTTCGGTGGTGGGAAAGATGCTGGAGTCAATTTTTAAAGAGGTAATAATGGGGTATTTGGATAACAATAGAAGGATTAGTCCGACTCATCGTGGATTTATGAAAGGGAAATCATGCTGGACTAATCTTTTTTTTGAGGATGTGACAAGTAAAATGGATGAAGGAGTGCAAGTGGATGTGGTGTATCTAAACTTTTAGAAAGCCTTTGATAAGGTCCCGCACAGGAGGTTGGTGACTAAAATTAGAGCACATGGTATTGGGGGTAGGGTGTTGACATGGATAGAAAATTGGTTGGCAGACAGGAAGCAAAGAGAAGAAGTGATTGGGTTCTTTTCATAATGGCAGGCAGTGGCGAATGGAGTGCAGCAAGGCTCGGTGTTGGGGCCGCAACTGTTTACTGTAGCGGCGCCTGCTGGTGCACGCAGGTATCGAACCCGGCATTCGGAAGCCGCAGTCACGTGACTCGGGAGTGGCTGTTAGTTTTTGCGCGGTTTCGCTTTCGCGCGGCAGTTGAGTGCTGACCACTAAGGAGATGTTTTGTTAATAAAATAAGTTACCAAAACTTAGTTGTCGTTCTTGCGACCGCCAAATTACCATATATATGAATGATTTAGAAGAGGGAATTAGGAGCAACAGTCGCAAGTTTGTAGATGATACAAAGTTGGGCGGCAGTGTGAACTGTGAAGAGGATGTTAGGAGGTTGCAGAGTTACATGGACAAGTTGAGTTAGTGGACACATGCGTGGCAGATAATATAGATAAATGTGAGGTTATCCACTTTGGCGACAAAAACAAGGGGGCAGTTTATTATCTCAATGGGGTTAGATAGAAACATAGAAACATAGAAATTAGGTGCAGGAGTAGGCCATTCGGCCCTTCGAGCCTGCACCACCATTTAATATGATCATGGCTGATCATCCAACTCAGTATCCCGTACCTGCCTTCTCTCCATACCCTCTGATCCCCTTAGCCACAAGGGCCACATCTAACTCCCTCTTAAATATAGCCAATGAACTGGCCTCAACTACCCTCTGTGGCAGAGAGTTCCAGAGACCCACCACTCTCTGTGTGAAAAAAGTCCTTCTCATCTCGGTCCTAAAGGATTTCCCCCTTATCCTTAAGCTGTGACCCCTTGTCCTGGACCTCCCCAACATCAGGAACAATCTTCCTGCATCTAGCCTGTCCAACCTCTTAAGAATTTTGTAAGTTTCTATAAGATCCCCTCTCAATCTCCTAAATTCTAGAGAGTATAAACCGAGTCTATGCAGTCTTTGTTCATAAGACAGTCCTGACATCCCAGGAATCAGTCTGGTGAACCTTTAGGTTAGGTAGGGGGGAGGTGCAGCGAGACCTGTGCGTGCTGGTACAGCGGACACTGAAAGTTGGCGTGCAAGTACAGCAGGCAATGAAGAAAGCTAGTGGAATGTTGGCCTTCATTACAAGAAGATTTCATTATAGGAGTAAAGAGGTTCTTCTGCAGTTGTATAGGGCTCTGGTGAGACCACATCTGGAGTATTGTGTACAGTTTTTGTCTCCTAATTTGAGGAAGGATGTGATCGAGACAGTGCAGCGTAGGTTCTCAAGATTGATCCCTGGGATGGCGAGACTGTCATATGAGGAATGATTGAAAAAACTAGGCTTGTATTCACTGGAGTTTAGAAGGATGAGGGGATAACTTATAGAAACATATAAAATTATAAAAGGACTGGACAAGCTAGATGCAGGGGTGCAGAGGCGGCGTAGACAGATGAATTGGGAGTAGCGGATGGAGTCCTCACAGGAAGCAAGGTGGGATGAATTGTAGTCCAGATAGCCATGGGAGTTAGTGGGTTTATAGTAGAGGTCGGCGAGTAGTCTGTCATCTGCGATGGAAATGGTGAGGTCTAGAAACGGAAATGGTCCAGGTGTATATGAGTGCTGGATGGAAGTGAGTTCTGTAAATGGTGCAGGAGGTAGCACCAATGCAGTTTAGCGGAGGCAGAGGTCGGGGATAGGGCCACGGTATGCCTCGAACACGGATTGTTCGATGTACCCTGCAAAGAAGCAGGCATAGCTTGGGACATGAACATGCCCATCGGCACGCCTTGGATTTTGAAATCTCATCTATTTATTCCACTGCTCTAAGTGTCAGCTGCTCTACATCAGTGAGGCCGAGCGTAGGCTTGGCGATCACTTCACCCAACACCTCCGCTTGGTTAGCAATAACCAACCTGATCTCCCGGTGGCTCAGCACTTCAACTCCCCCTCCCATTCCGAATCCGACCTTTCTGACCTGGGCCTCCTACATAGCCAGAGTGAGACCCACCGTAAATCGGATGAGCAGCACTTCATGTTTTGCTTGGGTAATTTACACCCCAGCGGTATGAACATTGACTTCACCAATTTCAGGTAGTCCCTGCTTTCTCTTTCATTTCCCTCTCCAGCTCTGCCACACCCCACTGTCCCCGCCTCTTCCTTTCTTCGTCCCGCCCCCCCCCCCCCCCTCATCAGTCTGGAGAAGGGTCTCGACCCTAAACGCTGCATATTTCCTTTGCTCCGTAGATGCTCCCTCACCCCCTGATATCAGCCTTCCTCACTTTGCCTTCCACACTTCACCACAGTCATGCTGCGTGGGTCGTGAAAAAGAGGAAAAAAATGTGATCAGGTAGCATCTGTGGAAAGGAGAACATGGTAAACATTTCAGGTCTGAGAACAATGCAGTTAATACGATACGATGCGTTAAAACTTTATTCATCCCCGGAGGGAAATTGGTCTGCTGACTGTCACAATGCACACGGTACACAAACTTGAAATTAAAAGTAAAAAGAAAAAAGACAAGCAACTGTTGTCTGGCTGCCGTGTACGCAGCGCTTTCACTGGAACAAACAAACAAACAAACAAACACACACTTATTCCGTAGGCAGAGGATTCTAAACTAGTGTCCCCCCCCCCCCTTGTCCCCCACACTAGGTCCCCCTTTGTTCTCCCACTGTTCTTCACATCTGTCCCCCCACATTGGGTCCTCCATTGTTCTTCACGACGGTCCTCCCACGCCGGGTCCCCATTGTCTTCCCTTCCCCCCGCAACAATTAATATTACTTGCTGTGGAAGACTATCAACTTTAGTTTCCCTACAGCACTAACTATAGATATCAATTATTACTGAATCGTAACCACATCGCCGATTTGACCAAATCATTGAAGTTCTAGGCCTTAATATGTCATTATTAGCTGCTAGATAAAAGTTATATAAGAATGTTCAGTATCCATGGAGGAACATTGATGAAAAAGAAACTACTTTTCATTCTAATATCTAAAATTCACATACACAACTTACAGATGTGATTAGATTTATGTAATGTAACTAGTTATCAAACACAGCTATTATTACATTTTGTGTGGCAAACTGATATTGTTTCTGATGAAGTTTTTATTTGGCGATTAAAAAAATAAAAAAATGGCTATAAACTATTTATGTGTGTGACATCATTATGGTGAGGAAGGAATAATCAAGACTATCAGGGATATATCCATGATCTAACCACGATCCTTGATCCCAGCCACATTTACTGAGTTTATTGCAAATGTCATAGGTGCTCAACTGCAACAAATCCATTGGCAAAATATCCAAGTTGCTGCTGTTATTTTCTATGTTAAATGTGCAGGGCCCTGTGGCAGCGCATCAAGCTCCCTATTAAATTGGCAGCAAAATAAAATTAAGAATAGGTTGGGAGCGAGGTGAAATATGGTAATGGTAGATACCTCATTGCCTCCAGCTGGATGGCATCAACGTAATTAAAGAGCTGGCCCTTGGTTTGCTGCATGATTGCACAGAGCTTTTGTTACACCTACCCCAACCTCAGATTAACATGGGAAATATCAGTGAATTTAAAGCACGTATCGATTTCAATTCACATTTGTATAATTTTAGCTGTAGCTTGAAAAAATCATGCTGGAAACCGACCTGCCCACAAAATAACCCATGTCCCTGAGATAAATTAATCACCATTGAGAGTGAGCACTAATTGCTTTTCTTTACAGACCTTTGAGGAGGCGTAATTCATTGGCACTAGGGGATATGTTTTGAAGCTGTTTAAACATTTTAAACATTATTTTAATGGAATTATTAGAAAATTATTCCTGCCTTTATCTAATCCTTTCAGGACTTGGCCACCTAATCTCTCATTTTACCAAAAACGTATTGTGAAAAATTGCATGACTGAGTTCATTCACAGCAGCCTCCGTGTTTGATGACGTACAAATTAATTGGAATGAAAACTTGGGAAGGATGAATAGTTTGCAGAATGGTGCTGTTTTTGGAGGAATTTCCCTTAGAAGCATCAATTTGTCCCAAATGGAAATTCTAATTCTAGCAGTTTAACAATTTAAATAGCCAATACACCATGAGAAAGTACTCAGGGTAGGGCAAGTAAATCCGAATATGTTAACTGATAATTAATTCTAATATTATGCAGAACCTCTGCAGATATCGTTTTTTTAATGAATGATTATTGAGTATACCCATACTCAATAATCATTAAATGGAAACACAGAGTTGGAGACAACAGGTGAAAAATATATTGGGCTGTAGCCATGAATAACACACCTGATAGCAGAATTGAAAAGTCTGTTTAATAATAGTTTTATTTTAAGAATAATGAATTGTGCATAAAATTAAGCTGCTTCTAATTATTTCCTGGATTAATTACGCAATGTAGGAGTTTTGCTTTCAGATCAGCCGTGCACTCAATGAATACTGGGAACTGTGGTTTGACAGCCTTGGTGTCGACCCACTGAAGTGGAGCTGAGTTGAGGAGTGGAGCAGGAAATCAAATAAATGAAATTAGGAATTAAATGTCAAGAGTGATAAGTTTTGCTATGTGTACCAATAATGGAACAATTCTTACTTGCAACAGCATGACAGGCGTGTAAATGCAATACGCAAAGATAATATATAATAAATTAAAAAAATTAAAAGTCTAATAATCACAATACCAGTGCTTGGTGCAGCCATACACAATCTAGTCCTTGGTGCAGCCATACACAGTCCATAGAAGTACATTATTGTGTTTAGTCTTGTGTACTGTGCATCCAATACAAAACTATTAATTTTAATTATTTTCCACTGACACCTACGTGGTATTAACTGTAATGCACTCATGCTATTTTTACAGTCTTCCTTTATGACACTGCTCTGCAAAACACGCTTGCCTTTTTTCATACTTTTAGCTTTATTCTAATTTAAACCTGTCTTTTGCTTCATCAGTTTCAAAACCTGTCCACTCCACATTCTGTTCATTCATTTAGTTTAGTTTAGTTTAGAGATAAAATGCAGAAACAGGCCCTTAGGTTCACCTAACCCATAATCCCCACACATTAACACTACCCTACACATGGTTGGAACAATTTTACATTTATTACCCAGCCAATTAACCTATAAACCTGTATCTCTTTGGTGTGGGAGGAAACCAAAGATCTTGGAGAAAGCCCACGCAGGTCACGGGGAAAAATGTACAATCTACGTGAAGACAAGGATCCATGGTCAGGATCGAACCGAGTGTTTGGCACTGTGCCACTTCCTGGTTCTATTAGAGTTCATCCCAACAGAGACACTTAAGGGCCTGTCCCACTTGCGTGTCCTTTGCACGCAAATTACGCGACCTTATGGTCGCATTGAGCCGCGACGGTCCCGCGAAGGACGCGCGCGATTTCATGCGTACGCACAGCCGTCTGGAGCCCGTGATGTCATTTGAAGATGGACACAAAGCTGGAGTAACTCAACGGGACCGGCAGCATCTCAGGAGAGATGCAATGGGTGCCGTTTCGTGTCTAGACTCTTCTTCAGTCTGAAAAGAAGGGCCTTGACCCGAAACGTCACCCATTGCTTCTCTCCAGAGATACTGCCGGTCCCGCTGAGTTACTCCTGCATTTTGTGTCTATCTTCAATTTTCTTGGCCCCGCTCTGGGAGTAGAAGTGGGGGCGGATCCGGACCGCAACGGCCGTGAACCGCAGGCCGTGCTCAGCAATTGTTTGCCTGCTTCTGCTGGTGTTGGATGTGAGACGTTGCGTCTCGCCAGGGTCTTGGGCCTGACCCACTTTGGCCGACAGTTACGCGGCAGGCCGTTGGCGAATTAAGATTTTGGTCCCTACAAAAAAAACTACATACCCCTCCGAGCTTCTCCATGGGACCGGCCCCACATGGCTATATGATGCCCGTGCGCCTCAACACGACCACAAGGTAATTTGCATGCCAAGGACACGTAAGCGGGACAGGCCCTTTACTGTTTATAGAGTAAGGTCACAGGAAGTGTCACAGCTGGCGTCCTGCTGCCATCGCAACAACCTAGAGCTCAATGCTCTTAAAACAGTGGAATTGATTGTAGACTTTAGGAGAGCTCCCCCTCCCCTCACCCCACTCACCATCAACAACATCACAGTCACATCTATGGAGTCTTTTACAGTCCTGGGAACCATCATTTCCAAGGACCACAGTCAAAATGGCACAACAGAGGATGTAGAGACTGGTCTCACCTTTTCCATCATGGTCTGGTTAGGCTCAGCCACCAAGCACGACACCTGGAGGCTGCAGCAAATCGTCTGATCAGCAAAGAAGGTTATTGGCTGAAACCTTCCCTCCATTGATGAACTGTACACTGCAAGGGTCAGGAAGCGAGCGGGCGAGATCATCTCTGACCCCTCTCACTCTGGCCACAAACTCTTTGAACCACTTCCCTCTGGAAGGCGACTCGGATTGTCAAAGCTGCCACAGCCAGACATAAAAACAGTTTTTATCCACGAGTAGTTGCTCTACTCAACAGCCAAAAATCTGTAGCCGCCCTTTTGATCTGGTATTTTATTGGTTCACATGCTTGATCAATGGTGTTTTATCATTAATGTTCTATTATTATTAATGTTTAGTGTTTTCTGAGTCATTCGTAACTGTCACTGTATGTCATGTTACTTGTGGGCAGAGCACCAAGACAAATTCCTTGTATGTGAATACTTGGCCAATAAACTTACTTACACTTACTTACTTATTCCTTTGCCCCATAGATGCTGCCTCACCCGCGGAGTTTCTCCAGCATTTTTGTCTACCTTGAATAAACTTAGATTGTTTTACCTGGAGTGTCAGAGCTGAGTGTGACCTGATAAAAGTTAAAACATTTATGTGAGGAATAGATAGAGGAGACAGTCATAACCTTTCACTCAGGGTGGAAACCTCAAAGACAGAGGGTACAGTTTTAAGTCCAGAGGCTGAAAGTTTAAGGGAGATGCACGGAGAGTGAAGGGTGCCAGGAACACGTTGCCAGGGGGGGTGGTGGAAAAAGGCAAAATTGCAGCCTTCAAGAGGTGTTTAGATTGGCACCTGAATTTGTGGGGAATGGTAGGACATGGACCACATACAGGCAGTTTTGAAAACTCGTAAAAGTTCTTAAACCTGCTTAAATGTTCCTATTTTTCTCTTGTTTCCTTGACTATTTTTATCTTCTGTTTCAATTTTCATAACTGTTAGGCGTTCCTTTTCTGTTTCTCTCCTGAGTGCAGGCCCCTTGGCTGGGAGTCAGGAATCAATGGGTTAAGAGCTCCTGTACCTGATTGGACAAGCTGCGTCAGGTGACCGGTGACTCATCGGAAGCTTAAATAGCAGAAGTTCACAGAATTCTTTCTCTTCTTCGCCGATTCCTGACAAGTGAACAGGCTGCCGGTCTGAGCTGCAGGAGGCCTGGCCGCATGGCATAGAACTTTGTGTATTGTTACCTATAGTTATCATTTAATGTTGTATTGGGACGGATAAGGGCTGACCTGAGGGTTTTTGTGTATTTTGTTTCAGGGTTATCTCTATTTAGGCAGGATTAGAGTCTCCAGTTCGACGGTCCATTGCGAGGCTGGCTGGAGCACTGGTATATTTATTTGTTAGTCGATTCTTGTCCATAACTGTTGTTTAAATCAGGTTCGGGTTTTGTCTTCTTTTAACAAAATTAAAGACTATTTTCTTAAACTTGAACCTGGTGTTTTGATTATGTTACACGACTCTGAGGTACCTGCCTTCGGGAGTCGTAACAATAACACATTAACTTTGCCCTAAATTTTGAAGCACAAAACGTCTTTTAAATATATACTTCCTCAAGCGATGTAGAGTATGAAGAGTATCCTGAATATAATCGGAGAAAGCTGGTAAAATTCAGCTGATCAGGGAGCATCTGCGGAAGGAGGAACTGCTATTGTTAATAAAAAGCATCTCGTCATTCTCTGCATTGAACACGAGATCCTTATCTCCAAATGCTTAGCTCTCTACTTTTTTTAAATATTCACCAGTCATGCTGCGTGCTGTGGTTTGGCTCATTTTATCTTCTGATGCCATTGTGGGCACGTTTAATCCTATACTCCATTAGTGTCATGCCCAAATCATCCACCAGCCATAGCAATTATTCCCTGTTCAGTCAACCACATGGAAATGATTCATTCCAAATTGCTTTACAATTCAGATTCCGAAGATTAAACATACATTCTAAATGTAAAGATTCTCCTGTCAACATGTGCCAAAGATCTGATTCTCATCATACCTCTGTCGAATTGATGTGTATCTTCCATTCTTATTGCTGTCTGTGGTTTGGCTCTGAGAACAAAATAGCATAAGAGGAGAAGCCAAAATTGGCTATTCAGCCCCTCGTGTCTGCTGTGTTATTCAATGTGATAATGACTGTTATTTTGAAACCTCAGAATCAATATTCCTGTGTTGTTCCCATATCCTTTGGTTCCTTTTATGAGAAAAAAATCTATCAGTTCCTAACTTGATCCGCAACTGTTTACCTTATATATTAATGATTTGGAAGAGTGAATTAGGAACAACACTAGCAAGTTTGCGTATGACACAAAGCTGGGTGGCAGTGTGAACTGTGAAGAGGATATTAGGAGGTTGCAGGGCGTCCTGGACAGATTGAGTGAGTGGGCAGATGTGTGGCAGATGCAGTATAATATAGATAAATGTGAGGTTATCCACTTTGGCAGCAAAAACAAGGGGGCCGATTATTATCTCAATGGGGTTAGGTTAGGTAAGGGGGAGGTACAGCAAGACCTGGGTGTCCTTGTACACCGAAAGTTGGCGTGCAGGTACAGCAGGCAGTGAAGAAAGCTAATGGAATGTTGGCCTTCATAACAAGAGGATTTCAGTATAGGATTAAAGAGGTTCTTCTGCAGTTGTATAGGGCTCTGGTGAGACCACATCTGGAGTATTGTGTACAGTTTTGGCCTCCAAATTTGAGGAAGGACATCCTTGTGATTGAGGCAGTGTAGCATAGGTTCACGAGATTGATCCCTGGGATGGCGGGACTGTCATATGAGGAAAGATTGAAAAGACTAGGCTTGTATTCACTGGAGTTTACAAGGATGAGGGGGGATCTTATAGAGACATATAAAATTATAAAAGGACTGGACAAGCTTGATGCAGGAAAAATGTTCCCAATGTTGGGCGAGTCCAGAACCAGGGGCCACAGTCTTATAATAAAGGGGAGGTCATTTAAGACTGAGGTGAGAAAAAACTTTTTCACTCAGAGAGTTGTGAATTTATGGGCAGAGGGCAGTGGAGGACAAATCACTGGATGGATTTAAGAGAGAGTTGGATAGACCTCTAGGGGCTAGTGGAGTCACGGGATATGGGGAGAAGGCAGGCACGGATTATTGATTGGGGATGATCAGCCATGATCACAATGAATGGCGGTGGTGGCTCAAAGGGTTGAATGGCCTCCTCCTGCACCTATTTTCCATGGTTCTATGGTTCTATGTTGATATTGTTGGATGATTGAGCCCCCACAACCCTGTGAGGTAGAAAATTACAAAGATTACTCTGCCCCCAGGATTCCCCTCATATCTGTTCTGAATTGTCTTCCTTTTATCTTGAGCTGCTGTTCCCTGTTTCTAGACACATTGGCCATGAGAAACTTTCACTCAAATTTCCTCAAATGCTTCTCTCATTTTTCGAAGCTCTCACACGAAGCTCTCACTCGCCCAATCCGCTGAATGTTTCCTTATACAACAAACCTACAACCCCTGGAATCTATTTGGTGAACCGTGGCTGCATGTTAATCCAATATTTAATAATACTAACTGTAGCATGAAAATTGGAAATGCATATAGTTTCTAAAAATATTGACTTGATACATCAAGTATTTTTATAGCTACCTGTCCTGCTGAGGTTTACTAGCATATTTCCAGCATTTCCTCCATTGGGAATTGCAGTGAAAAGCCAGCTAAAGAGGGATGGCAATGCTCCTGGTTCAAAGTGCCTCATTGGAGAAATACTCTGCAGTGCCACGGTGTGCATTATAAAATTAGTAACATTTTTAATAAAATAACTATCTTGGGAGAACAGCAAGTCTATTCCCAAGTCTATATCTTTTTGCAGAGATGGACTTACTCTGCACTTGCTAAAGTTACTTGTATGGAAGCCAGTGGAAATTTGAAATCACATGGCAAAGCAAAACAAAATAAAAGAAAACTGAGGCCCACATAAATAGTTGTTCATGTTTCTATGTTTCTTAAGCAGAAACTTGTAAAGGCTGGAAAGGTTTGTCAGGCAGTGAGTGCCAGGTAGTGAGTGTCACATTTTTCTTCATTTCAAATATATTATTGGCCACAGTGCTGTGGACACTTCATTTATGTTTTCTCAAGAGATCTAGCCTGAGTTGCTGAGTGCCGTCAGAAATTCCAGTAATTGCCTTTGATCTCCAATGTCGTACAGTTCAATTTTGCTCAAGTGTCTTTATTTTCAATTACTGGCTATGAAATATGCTGGGGCATTTGTGCAGGTCTCAAGGAAAGGATTCCTCTAATATTTTGCCAAAAGCCAGCAGTTGAGGCTGGAAAAGCCCTATAAGTTGTTATTTCTAACTATTTCCCACGGTTTCGCATTCCTTTATGGGTATTCAGAACTGGCTAGAAATTATTTGTTTATGTGCTGTGTTGGTAGTGTGACATTGCAAGTCTAAAGCTATCAGTAGAGACTGAAACCTCATATTTCATTTGCACAGAATAAAATGTTGCATTTTTCAAAAGCAAATTAAGAACTTGTGCATTGCTTATATTAGCTTCAGGATGCAAAATAAGCTTATTTTATACAGTGCCCTTCATATTCACTCAAAGTGCTTATATTGATACTAAGATATAATCTAGTCTATGAGGGAATAATTAGGTATGTTACAATACCTACCTTGAGCAGCGTTGCAGTTCTCCCCGTGTGCGTGACTTTGGCGCCTTTCAGAGGGGGGCATGTTTAAAATGCCGTTTTTTCCTAAGTCCAAATCGATCAATCTCAGACGATTTCGTTGCTAATGAGAAATCGCTCTGACATTTCATTCATGAAGCTATGTTTAGATCTAGTAATTGAATGTTGTAATTAGCTACAATTAGATAACTAACTAATTATATGCTTTAATTGGATAGATGGTGAGGAAGTGTGCAGAAAGAGATGGGTCATCCAAGTAAGATTGGTTCATATTTGTTTCAGAATGCTTCAATCTATAATAACTGAAAATTTCATTGAGTTCTATTAATTTTTAAGAAAGTTATGGACATTTGACTGTCCTCGATCACAGCTTTTGAGTTAAGTCAATGGAAAGGCAATGGGAACAAGATGCTAATTTCTGAGTATGAAAATGGCCATAACTTTTTCAATACTGAAGATATGAAGTGTCAAATTAAACTTCTTTTTATGCTTTATCTGATGGGATAAATTGCAGACTTGATTTTTTAAATCTCATAATTTTGTAACATTGCTAGAATAATAGCTTGCTTTCTGGCTTTATTGTTGGATACCCGCAGTGAGCCCACGCTAACTAATTATAGCTGTGAACATCTAGAAACACTCAATGGATCAGGCAACATCTATGGAAAGAGAAACAGTTAATGCTTCAGATATGACACCCGTCTTTAGAACTAAACTGAGAAAGCGAGAAAGACAAGTTTGCTTTCAGAAGTAGATTGGTGGGGGATGGGGGGGGGGGGGGTTGAACAAAGAACATTGTGTTGGGTAAAGGGCCTGTCCCACCAGCATGCAACTCTATGCGATTAGCGCGACCTAACGTGGTCACTTGAACCGTCCGGCGTTGCGGTCCGGTTCCACTTCGATCCACGGAATTGTGCGGAGTTCGTCCCGAGTTCGTCCCGACACCGCGCGGGGCTCCAAAAAACCGACTATGTCCAAAAATTCTGCACGGCAACGGCTTGTCGGCTCGCAGTTGCCTCGACATTTACACACCGCCTGGACATCGTGCCTCCGTGAACCTATTTGTATGTGACTCCGTGACCCTCTATGTGTGTGGCTCCATGGCCCTGTGTGTGTGTGTGCCTAGGTGCCCCTCTCTGTGTGCCCTTCTCTGTCCTGGCGAACTTACCTTGGACTTCGCTCCAAGTTCGCCTCACTTTGCGCTGCGTTGTGCCACTCACCCGACCTCCGCGCGGCCCCTGCTGCCAGTTTGGTTGCGCTTGCCGCATGCAGGCGCATGCTGGTGGGAACGGCCCTGTACAGGGGATCACCCGACCTGCACGCGGCCCCCACTGCCGGTTTGATCGCGTTCATCGCATAGAGTCGCATGCTGGTGGGACAGGCCCTTAAGACCAAATGAGTCAATGGAGCAGGTAGATTAGCATTGAGGCATGTTATGCTTCTTTATCTATGTAATGTGTTGTTGACATTGAGGCTGTAGGACATGACCAGAAGGGTGGTCTATAAGAATAGAAAAGGAAAACTGGGCCAAAATGGTGACAGGCAGATATGATTAGTTCTTATTTAGATAGAAAGAGAGAGTTGCCAAGTTGTTGAAGACTTTGATATTGAGTCTGGAAGGCTGAAACATGCCCAGACAGATGATGAGGTATTATTTTCCAAGTTTTCATTAAATCTCACTGTAACAGGGCAGGAGGCTACAGACAGATTGGTTCGAGAGGCAGCAGGCTGTAGCTCTTTTAGCCATGAACACCAACAATGGTTGGCCATGCATCATTTCCGCCATGGTGATCAGTGTATGTATCACAGCTGCATGGGAAACTGGTATCTGTCATCCTCCATAAAGTGGCAAAAACGTCATACCTGTTATCAAAGTATACATGTAATCATTTGATTGTAACATTTTATGTTCCAAGGATCTATTCACTCTTCTATTAAAGAGCACAATTAATCAATTTATGTTTGAATCAGAATCCTCCATCCTCTCTGCAGTGGTACTTAGTACATCAC
Source organism: Raja brachyura (assembly GCA_963514005.1). The sequence continues at coordinate 100,209,399 of OY740784.1, read as the reverse complement.
CTGTTGCACCTCAGTTTTCATCAACGGCTGTGAGGTAACGCATCTGTGCCACTGTGGGCAGAATTAGGAACCTCTTCCATCATACTTGGTATATCAACTGCTGCACCTCAGTTTTCATTGATGTCCTTGCCTTCTGCAATGATCATTGTGTGAATCGCCAAATGGAAGCCACATTATGGTTCACTGGTCCCAACAAAGTACAAGCATCACACATAACAAAATGACACCGTTTGGCACACCAAGTCTGCTCTGCCGTCAACCATGGCTGATCTATTTTTTCCTCTTAACCCCATTCTCGTGCCTTTCCCTTTGACGCCTTTACTAATCAAGAAACTATCAATCTCTGCTTTAAAAATACCTAATGACATGGCCTCCACAGCCGTCTGTGGTAATGAATTCCAAAGTCCGGCTAAAGAAGTTCCTGTTCATCTTCATTTTAAAGATATGTCCTTTTATTCTGTGGCTGTGCCCTCTGACCCTATACTCTCCCACAGCTTCCACATCCACTCTCAGCCTTTTGTTCTTTGGCAGGTTTCAAACAAAACCCTCCTTATCTTTGTAAACTACAGTGAGTACTAGCCCAGAACCATCAAACACTCTACATATTTTAATCCAAACATCCCTGGGATCATTCTCGTAAACCTCTTCTGGACTCTGTCCAATGCCAGGATACCTTCCTCAGATATGGAACACAAAACTGCTCGCAATATTCCAAATGTAGCCTGAAAATCGAGCTACATCCTTGCTCTCATATTCTAGTCCTCTTGAAATGAATGGTAACTTTGCATTTGGCTTCCTTACTGCCGACTCAACTTGCAAATTACCTTTTGCGAATCATGCATTTGCACTCCCAAGACCCTTTGCACCTCTGATTTCTGAATCCTCTGTCCTTTTAGAAAATAGTCTATGCCTTTATTCCTTCTACCAAAATGCATTTGCGTGCTAGTGGTGGATGGATAGATGGTGAGGAAGTGTGCAGAAAGAGATGGGTAAATACATTTGTAAAGTAAATGGATGTGTGGTATGATGTGACGGAATAACCAAGGTGAGGGGGGGATGAACACAGCAACAGTTATGTGCAACAATACTTAGTACTGAGATGAGGAAAAACGTTTTCACCTAGAGAGTTGTGAATCTGTGGAACTCTCTGCCACAGAAGGCAATGGAGGCCAATTCACTGGATGTGTTAAAGAGAGAGTTAGATATAGCTCTGAGGGCTAATGGAATCAAGAAAGCAGGAACGGGGTACTAATTTTGGATCATCAGCCATGATCAAATTGAATGGTCGTGCTGGCTCGAGGGGCCAAATGGCTTACTCTTGCACCTGTTTTCTATGTTTCTAAGTTTCTATGTTTCTGACCTATATTTCTGACCCCGTTCAGCATTAAAGTGTTTAGTGCACTGAATTCAGTCATGTTGTATGTTGCTCCTCCTGAGGTCTTCTTTGGAACTTCCTGCTTTGCCTCTTATTTTATCAGCAGCAAGCTTCCTAATCCTATTACTGCAGACTCATATCTCTCATTGACCCCTTGCAGATCCCAGCAGTACATCTAAAGATGCAATATTAAATGCTGGAATTGGGATTGTGGCATGAATGTTCACATCATCTACTGTCGTGCAATTATATACTTATTAAAATTGATCTTGTACGTGTGTATATGTGTATATATGTGTGTGTGTGTGTACATGTGGTTTTCTTTACATCTTCGCAAAAATACTACACGGTACGATAACATTTTTACATATTCCAATTGAAACATTTCCCGTCAAGGCCGGGTACACCTTATCTGAACATTTTATGCTTTATTTCTTGACTTATTCTCAACTCATTGCTGATTAAAAGTCTCAAAAGACTTTAAAATTAAAACCCCCAGTTTCAACTGATGATGTCACAATGGCTCAGCTAGCAGAGACCAGCCTCAATTAGGTTTTCATCCTATATTTGACACCTTATTCGCAATGAAACCTTTAAAAATGACAATTTTCACAAGATATTTACATATTCTGATTCACATTTTTCCTCTTGAGGCAGAGATCACTTTCACTGAACATTTTATGCTTTATTTCTCAACTATTGTAGATTAATCGACTTATTACTGATTAAAGTAAAAAAAAAAATCAAAATACCTTGAATTTTAAACCGACCAGCTTCAACTGATGACGTCATAAACATGTTCCCGATGTTGGGGGAGCCCAGAACCAGGGGCCACTGTTTAAGAATAAGGGGTAAGCCATTTAGAACGGAGAAGAGGAAACATTTTTTCACACAGAAAAATTTTTAGTCTGTAGAATTCTCTGCCTCATAGGGTGGTGGAGGCAGGTTCTCTGGATACTTTCAAAAAAGAGCTAGAAAGGGCTCTTAAAGATAGCGGAGTCAGAGGATATGGGGAGAGGCATGAATGGGGTTCTCATTGGAATGATCAGCCATGATCACATTGAATGGTGGTGCTGGCTCAAAGGGCTGAATGGCCTATTGAATGGCACCTATTGTCTATTGTCTATTGTCTAATGGCAGCTTCAACTGATGATGTCGCAATAGATAGACTAGCAGGGCATGTGCAATTGGAATTTTTTAATAGATCACTGCTGAGGGAGGCATGGGGAGTGCTGGAATCTTACATTCGGGAATGGCTTGAGTTGGAGGACCACGCCTCCTGTGGGGGCTACGGGTAGGGAATGGGTGCGTTGGAGGAGCACACCTAACAGGTCTGTACTTGGTCTAGTTAACACTAAACCTGTAGATAAAAGAATATCGAGGTCACTGCATTATAGTAACAGCGGGTGGTCTACAGGCATTCCTCCTGGGTTTCCTATATCTCTTTGGACACGATTGCTACCCCCACCACAAGTCCTGATAGGGCTAAGGAACCGATATTTTGTGAGCTCCTTTGAGAATTAATCAAAAAATCAAATGTCATGACATCAAAATTGTTAAGGGCTTGGAAAGATTGTTCAGGGCTTGGACATGCTAGCGGCAGGAAATATGTTCCCGATGTTGGGGGAGACCAGAACCAGGGGCCACAGTTTAAGAATAAGGAGTAAGCCATTTAGAACGGAGGTGAGGAAATACTTTTTCTCACAGAGAGTGGTGAGTCTGTGGAATTCTCTGCCTCAGAGGGCGGTGGAGGCAGGTTCTCTGGATGCTTTCAAAAGAGAGCTAGATAGGGCTCTTAAAAATAGCGGAGTCAGGGGATATGGGGAGAAGGCAGGAACGGGGTACTGATTGGGGATGATCAGCAATGATCACATTGAATGGCGGTGCTGGCTGGAAGGGCCGAATGGCCTACTCCTGCACCTATTATCTATAAAATGTTATATCTTACAATCTACGCCAATAGAATATATATCTTGAAGTTGTGACCCACCTGGTGAAAAATCATTGTAGAAATCAGAATGTGGTTAATCTAGTCATATCTGCTGCTTGTGATCAATTGGAACACTGTTCTCAGTGAACTGTCAATGGAAGGTCATTGTATGATTGCATAATTGATTGTCATAGCAACAACTTGATGCTAAATGACTAGCTACCGCATTGCAATCTGTAGACCTGGCTCTTAGACCACCCAGAAAAGGATTGTGAACCTTTAATTGAAAATAGCACCATTCACTGAGCTAACAAAGGAGGATGACTGCTGTACTTGATAGAGATACTTAGTACAAAGTGTCTTGCTTTGCATTGAATAAACATTAACATGTTACTTTGAAAGCTATCACAAACTACGAATTGAGCAAAATGATCTTAAATGCATTTTAAAAATAGTAGAGACATACATTCAATTAATAATACAATACTTTATTGGAATCAATTCCCATTCATTATCTTACCTCAAGATTGCCTTTAATGTTTGAAACATACATTTTTCATGATTTAGGGGACTGTTGTAAAGCTGTAAGATGATAGTTAAAAATTACAAATGTTAAAGCATGTTAGTTTGATGATAAATGCAGCATTGCTAGCTTCAGATGTATGTGTTTATATTAATGTTATATAATGCACCACTTTCAACTGTTCAAAGAGCATTTACTCTGATTTTGTAATGGAATGACAGCTAATGACTGCAGCCATGTCACAGAGTAGCTGAATGATTGTAATGAGCAGTATTCTTTACAGTTAATTGAACACATTGTCACTAGCCTTATCAATCTCATTTTCATCAAATTAATATTCAGCTCACACATTCGTGGCAGATTTCTGTTCCATTTAACTGCTATTGGCAGCAGCTGACATGAAGGGATGTTGTTATTGGGAGCAACAGTAAAGGCAGTAAGTTGCATGTAAGATCAAATCAAAACAATGGTGAAAATAGTCAAAAATATTTTGGAAAAATATAGTTTTTTAAATAATAGGCACATTTTGTTTATTTTCATTGTCTAGTCATCAGGCAATCTTCCTTAAAACCATGCTATATTCATCCTGCAGTAAATGATGAAATTGATGGGAAGATGGGAGGGACTTAGGTGATGCTGCAACAGCAAGGGAAATGCAGACCCTACTGATCTAATGGCAGAACAGTACTATGTTGTGGGTTTGTCACCTGCTCAGTACTTGGATACATGACAGGCTGGCTAATGGGTGGAAAGAAATGCCAGTGGTAGGAGGCTGCTACTGGGGACAATTGAGGGCAGTCCTTGGCAACCAGGAAGGGAAAGGCTCCAATAATTGGAAAGTTCATGATTGGGAAGGCTGGAGGGAAAAGGACTTGTTAAGATGGGGAAACAGTTTGTGCATTCAACAGGAAGCACAGGACTCTGAACAGGCAGGCAGTGGAGGTGATTAGTGTTATGTATTGCCCGGAACAATTACCCATCACCTACTCCTGTTAATCATTTGATGGTTTAGATTTTCCGAAATACATTTACTGCTTTTAAAACATTTTACACCTCTGATATTTCTAATGGTTCAGCTTTACTTGGCTACATTCCCAGTTTATTATTTTTTTCCCCAATTATCAAACCATCCTTTACTGCAGATAAACCCATTAATTAACTGAAAGCACTCCAGCCACACTCCGTTGAGACCTTTGCATAATTATAGCAAATATTTTCTGACTTAATACATGTTGTTTACTAGTACCATTTTGTAAAATTGCATAAAATAAAATGGAAAATGCATTCTTTCCCTTGTTATTTAAAAAAAAAGGCAAGCTGAACTACAATGCTTTACTTTAACATTCTTCACTAGCACCAGATTAGTTGATTTAATGTTCTGGAAACGATGGATTAGACCTTCTTAATAATTTAGTAACAAAGAACATATTGATCTATCACTCTCACCCAGAGGTTGACACCTATCATGTGTACTTTAAATTTTAAATCAGACCCTTCTGGGCTGATTGGTTTACTGGCATGACTTGAAAACCATTTAATGACAATTCAATGTTTGGGGAGGACCATTTTCATGACTTTCAGTCGAACCTTCACAAAGGCATCAAGTTAGTTCAGTAAACTCAAGAAATAAACAAATTGACAGTTAGTATATCTGCATCCAAATATTTCAATTTTCGATGTGAAATATGAAAAACTATTAAGAACAATCTACACTTGACAGCATATATCAGTGATGCAGATGGTTGAGACATAAATTCCCAGTACGTTGTCAGGAAATAAAAATCAGTTAATTCTCTAACTTGTGCTATGACAAGAGAGTTCAATTATACACATGACAAGCCTTGTATGCCAACGGAATCTGGAAATTAAAGTATGAGCTGGAACAAGATTGCTGATACCGATGGGATCCCACAGCTGCCTATGTATTTCTACCAAAAGTCCTTTTTCCTGCTATATTACCCCATTAATTTCTTTATTTGTAGACTTTTATTATTTCTGATGCCTTTGATCCCCTGCTATACTCTCAAATTGACAAAAATAACCATGAATGGTGGACACAAAGTTATGTTTTTGAAAGTGTGCATCTGCAGAAAAATGGATTTACTCCTGAAAAATACCAATACATTTATTAAAATATAACAAACAATTTGCTTGCAGGAAACACTCTACCATGGTGCATCATCAGCATTAAAAAAATACTCATTTTATTTCAATGAGAGTAGCAGCAATCTGTATCCTTGATCTACAGTCCACCAACATCTATCCTTTAAAATCGATTCTCCAACAATCTTGAATCATGCAGAATGATAGATATTTCCAAAGGGAATAGCAAGCAACTCAGCACTGACTGCTTCACATCGTAAGAACAGCTATAAAGAACAATGAACTCTAAATGCTATCCTTCAGTTCAATTCAGGTGACAGCAGCAATGATTGAGAGTGTTTAAAAAAAACAGGCATGATTAGGAAAATAGCAATTAATTCCATAGATTTGGGAGAATGTATTATTCAAGCAATGGGTTCAAATACCACTCTGGAGATCTGAGCATTAACTCTACAAATGATTTGGTGCAGTTCTTCGAGGATGCATCAGAAATGTGGGCTCTGAGAGGGAAATGTGAAATAAAAACCCTTTTTGCCATTTGCGTCCTTGGTTGAACCATTATGCAAAACAATACCAAGAATATTCTCTGGATTTATTAATCCCAAATAACCATGGGATAAAATTAGCATCACATTTCTAAATAAGGTTGGTTTGGGAACAGCTCTGCCCAACACCGCATGATACAGTATTGTGGTGAGTTGTGGATGCAGCATAGTATATCACACAAAACAATCTCCCCTCCCTCTATTGATTCTATCTACACTTCTCAATGCTTCTGGAAAGCAGCCAGCATAACCAAAGTTAACTTCCCTCTTCTCTTTTCTCTTGTTGGGTAGAAGATAAAAAAAGCATGAAAGCGGGTACCAATAGATTCAAGAACAAGTTCTTCCTGAATGTTATCAAACACTTGAATTGACCTCTCCCAAGCTAAGGAATGTCTTCCTGATTCGTTATCTGTTCTTTCACTGTCGCTGTACACTAAAATTGCACTTTGTTTCCATTCCATTTACACCTGTTGTACTCATGTATGTGTGTATTTCTTTACCTTTGTGGCATGCAAAACAATATTTATCAAAAGTGTCTTGGTGCAAGTGAAAATAAACCAATATCAATAGAAAATGGCCTCAGCAATATCCCATTTGCATTCTTTAGCGATGCTGTGGGAGGCAAGTTGAGAAAAGAACCACCGTCGCTGTATATATTTCACAGCAGATTACTGAACCACCCTCCCATAAACTGGGGTGCAGTCCCTCTCTTCCAACCAACCTATCCTGACCTGAAACATCGCCTATTTGTGTTCACTGGAGATGCAGCCTGGCCTGCTGAATTTCTCAGTGAATCATTGAATCACTGCATCAATTGAATCACCAAATTCCCTTTAACCTGCATCTATACCCTGTGGATGGCTTGATTGTAACCATGCATAGTCTTTCCATAGGCTGTAACGAAAACCAAAGTGCAGCAAAAAGCTTTTCACTGTATCTCAGTGCACGTCACAATAATCTAATCTAAACTAAATTCCAGCACTTTCTGTTTTTTACTCAAGATTCCAGCATCTGCAAATACCTAATTGGAGTTTTTCTCTGTATCTGTAACATTATAGTGCTGCAACACTATATTGCATGGTGGTGATTATCTTCTTAAATCACCTGATGTACAAGATTGTGTCCATGTATGGTCTGATTTGACAGGATAGCATACAAACAAGGTAATTAACTGTATTAATTTAATTTAGTATCTATTATAATAGATAGTGCCTCACTCTTTTTGTGGGAAGTACATTTTTGCCTAACAGAACTCATTCGAGGGAGTGCCATCGAGTATGGCTGCTCTACCTGCAGCTTCCTGTCCTTTTCACCCTTTTTTGTTTTTAGTGTCTTCAAAGTTTTTTGTTTTGGAGGGGGGATTTATGTGTGGGGGGGGGGGGGAAGGGGGAAACTGTTTTTTCTCTGTCCCTACCTGGTTGGAGTTGCGGCAACAGATGCACCAAGAAATTGCAGCGAAATGTGGATGCAGCCCAGACCATCAGTCAAACCAACCTCCTATTGACTCCATTTATATCTCTGCTGCTTCGGCATGGCCAGCTGCATAATGAAGAACGAGTTTCACCCTGGCCACTTCCTCTTCTCCCCTCTGGTATTGGGCAAATGGTATAGAAGTGTGAAAATGCATGCATCCAGGTTAAGGGACAGTTTCTTCCCAGCTGTTATCAGGCAATAGAACCATCCTACTACAATCAGAGAGCCATCCTGAACTACTATCTACATCATTGGTAATGCTCAGACTATCTTTGATCGGACTTTACTTTCTTTATCTTGCACTAAATATTATTCCCTTATCATAGTGACACTGTAAATGGCTCAATTGCAATCATGTATTTTCTTTCCATTGACCGGTTAGCACGCAACAAAAGCTTTTCACTGCACCTCGGGACACGTGTCAGTAAACTGAACTGAACTGAACAGAATTATTTTGCCATTTCCTATAGCTAAACTCTACCAGCAGCCCTCACCATCTCAGCATCATGCCCACTTTACAATGTATTGACATCACAGTCCTCATAAATAAAAGTATAAATTTGAAAACATTTAATATGCGCGGCCAACATGCTATCGCCTGTGCCCACCATTGTACAAAGTCTTGAAAATCTGCAGAATCCTGTTAGCGGTTGTGATGGCTCTCACTGACACGGCCTGAATGGGAATCATCCATCTTCTTTCTGATTAGAACAGGGAATTGTGGAAGTGCAAGCCAAGCCCATTAAGATTTGAAAGCAAAAGGATAGGTTCTCATTTGGGCAGGGGGTGGCAGTTGTTCGTGCATAAATCTTTTTAGTTTATGTGGAATTACCCTTTTTTCAAGGTTTACTATAAACCAAAACAATGCAGAACTAATGAAATGGAACAGTAGGACATAAGTCCATGCTTATATGAATCTACCATGGTGCAACTCATTATTTTTAAAGCAATAAATACAATAGGCCAAATAATGAACGGAGTTACTGATTCATCAGCAGCTCACTGATATAGTGCAGTTTCCAATAAAGTTAAGAATTAGCACACCACCAAGGATATTTTAGAGAAAAACAGTTGGGGAGAATTTACATTGGGGAGAAAAGTTATGACTTTTTTTCAAATATTGAGATCAGCTGATTGGTGCTCTTGCCTGTCAATCACCATGATGAAAATAACGTCCCTTCCGGGGGGGGCAGGACTATAAAAACCTGGATGCCTGGACGTGAGTCAGTCACTCTGGAAGATCGCGAGGTAGAGTCCAGAACTGTGATTCTAAGCTGTGAATCAACTGAACTGTGAGTCTGCAATGTACTTGCAATAAATGATTTGTTACCCCTTAATGACAATGCAATGAGTTGTTTGGCATGGCCTGCCTGTGCTTGAAGCTGCAATGCAAAATTGGAAATGAAGTGACAATGCAATGAGTTGTTTGGCCTGACCTGCCTGTGCTTGAAGCTGCAATGCAAAATTGGAAATGAAGTGACAATGCAATGAGTTGTTTGGGCAATGAGGGCAGGCCAACCCCCCTCCCCCGCCTCACTGGCCACCAATAGAATTGGTGGAGAGGTGGAATATTGTGTTGGGTGACTAGTCCTCCCGTTTGAACCTGGGACTCAATGGGTCCCACTTAGTCTAGTACAGGTTAGTGTTGGGATAGGAAAAGGAATTCAAATTGCATATAACCAATAGCTCATAAAGGCAATTGTGGCAGAGTGCTGATGCTCTTTAAAACAGTCCACAACGCTCTTAAGGAATCGTTCCATTCACTCTTCAATCCCTTCCACCACCTTCCCCTGTGGAACTTCCCTCACCTCCTCACACTCCTCCAACTCCATATCTCAATCACAGATCCAATATTACACTCAACCATTCACCGACCCTTCTCTCTTGAGATCTCCTCCCCCCCCCCCCCCCCCCCACTCCAGTATTCCCCTGAGCCCATTCTCCCATTAACATTGTTTAGCTCCCACACATCAACCATAGTCCAGCTCCAACCATAGTCATCTATTCTATAATCCTCCCCCTGACCTCTACCTCTCTAATACTGAGCTACCTGTCCTCAAAAGAAGGCATGCCTTTGTACCTTGCAAACAAACCACAAATGAGTTACAGGCCTCACTCAATATCAAACTCTTCTTCAACCACCTTCATGTCTCTTGTCTATTTCTTCAACAAGGAATCCTCACTGCTTACTGATAGCACTTTGTCACTTCTCCAGCACTCTCCCTCTACTTGGACACCCCCTTTTATCCGTTAAACCTTTTTCATTTCCAATTTCTGACATGATATTGATTTATTTGACTTCTCCATTGCCCTCATACATTCCAACCTTACCCTCACTGAATACGCAGAACTCCACTTTTTAATCCCGTCCTCATTATCAAACTCGCAGACAAGAGTAGTTCCATTGTGGTTTGTTTGCAGAGGCCAGTCAGCAGCTCTGTTTCATTTCCCCTGGACTATGACCCCACAAAGAACACCATCATGTTATAGATTTCATCACATAAGGAGATCTCCTCTCCGCAGCTATCAACTTGATAATAGCTAAACCCCTCAATGGTTGCATCCAAAGTTCAAAGCAAATATCAGCAATCTGACTCATCAACCACTCTCCTACACGGCCGTTAAAAGAGCACGTGCATTCATTATAGACCACATAGTGTATGGAAAGAGTAATAAAGTTGAGGCTTCAGGTACATGATTCTTCCTCAGAACAACTTATAAATAATGCTGTAAAATGTTGGCTCAGATATAACACTGTAAGGAGCAGCCACCACACGTGCCTTTGTCTACTGTAGACCGAGTGCATGCTTATCTTGCGCAAATTTCCTTCATCAAAAGTTCCTGCTCTTATGACCTGATAGACATGAATCTACCCCCTCTTAGGGGAGTACAAAATTATCAATGGGCATCATCAAAGACCCTCACCCTGGCCATGCGCTCATTTACTCCTACATTAGGAATCTGAAAACCATGACCATCTTACAACTTCCAAACATGTTCTCAATTTCTCTATCCATGGAGATTAAGATCACACTGACTTTCAACATGCTCTCCACAGTGTTTCCAAGTGGCTGCAGCAGATCTCTGACATGTTTCTCAATTTGCTGGTCACTGTGGCAAATGGGTCACCCAGGAACTGAATTCACAAAAAAACCCATCACCTTTGGTGTGAGTGAGGAACAGGTGATATCTCTTGCACAAGGATTTGCCAGGAGTGCAGGATTCCCATGAGGACAAGTACTGTACCTCTGAGTGTAGTCATGTGTCTGTAAGGGCTTCAGTAAAGAATGCAGACCAGTCTCCAAATAGACTCAATGTGTAAATTATTAGTAGATCACAAAATGATTTTTTTACTGTTAAGTTCCCAGGAAACAATTATGATTCCGTCCTTCTCAGGGAATCTGTGCTAGTTGTCATATTGAGTGGCTGATGTCACCTGGTATTATAGGGTATTGGCTACAAAGAGAGGTAGGACAGGCTTGGATTGCCCAAAACACAGTGCTGGAGGAACTCAACGGGTCAGGTAGCATCTATAGAGAAAATGGATAAGCAACATTTCAGGTCAGGGACCTTCTATAGACTGATTAGAGTAGGGGTGAGAAAGCTGAATAAGAGAGGTGTGGGTGTGACAAAGCCTGGTAAGCGATAAATTAGATAGATTAGAAATACCGTAGCTGGCTATAAATGGAAAAGATGATCAGAAGAATGTTAATACAGTGGTCTTGAAATGTATTTGTGCAATGCTATTTATTTCCACCAACTCACAAAAAAAAAGTACATTAATGGAGCATTAATCAATTCAACTAACATTTATGGTTTTTGCTCGTCATCAATATTGCATGTTTTTAGTGCAAAAATAACATTGCACCCTAGTATAATTTAGCCTGCTCTTCAGCTTGCTGAAATGACAATAGAGTATGCTTAAAATTAGTTGCCAGCAATATTTTCCACCCACATTAGTGTAAAATGAAAACAGGCATTGTTTATTCACAGAAGATCTAGCCTCCACTACTATTGCTGAACATTTTTTCAAAAAGGCTAATCACAATCAACCTGCTCCCACGGACAATTAACTGCATTTCACTCTGCACACTCACAGTTTACTCAGCAGACTGTGCATGCTCAACACTCCTTGCACTTTTACTTGTAATTGTGTGCACCTCTAAATGGATGACATCGGCATGCAAAAGAGAGAAATACCTCTGGAGTCACTCATGAGACCTGGTGACTCACATGAATTAGTCTGATTTTTAGCCAGTGCTAATAAATTGTTCAATCTTTCAATATCTTTTTTCAACAAATGCCAAGGGCTGTTTGTGGACCTAAAGGAACTAACGACAGATGAAAATACATTCATCTGCAAATATCAAATGAATACGCCATGCCAGCTGGAATGTAAATTAGAAAGAGAGAGCTCTGGTACAAACATATATTGACCAAAAAGGCAATTAAATTAATAGAGTCAGCAGCTCTATATCAGTCATGTAGAGTAGTTGTTTAATTAGGATAAAGCTAAATCACTTGCAAAAGCCTGGTATACAAAGTCTGCACATGGAAAAGTCCATCACTCATCTTCCCTTTTGAATCGTATGGAATATTTATCAACACTTCAAAATATGGTGCTTAAAATAGTGCATGAAAGATGAGGGTAGGCAAATAGATAATGTCAACACATGTGCATGTGTGGACATTACACTTGCAACAGCTCAAAAAGAAGACCAGTGAGAGGAAGGCAAAGAAAATATGCAGGGAGAAGGCCAGATTAGCTACAACCAAGATTAATTAATTCACGATTCATTCGCCAACTGATCGACCCTATGTGAATAAAACTCACATCTGTTGTAGGTCACCTTTTCATGTTGTATGTCTTGGATCATTGTGTGTCTTGGACCATTAATCATAGTAATTTTCATTTCCTCATGAAGCAATACACCGGTCTATTTCTTAACTCTTAGGGTTAACTTTGATCTTTGAAACGGGTTAAAATCTTATAAAAGAGGGTCCAAAAGGAATATCGCAATAATTATGGTACACACAGAAAATTCTTGAATACAAATGTTGCACCGCATGAGAATATTTTTCAAGTGCTATTCTTTGCTTTATTTTGCCTTTGCTTTTCTATATTTAACATGCGTTTGCTTATGAGAAGGGAAACCACTCTCATTCTTGATGGGGGATTTTAGCTCAAGCTCGATACGGAGACAACCAGCAATCACAAAAATGCACTCCATTAGGGAGGTAATGGAGCCTATGTGTCAGGGTGCTGCACTACCTTTAAGTGAAGAGAAAGCCATAAGCCCATGACCATTACAGATTCACATTCTACTGCCTAATAATAATTCAACTTCAACACAGTATCAAGCATGGTAACTCTCATGCATCGGATCTCAGCAGAGGTCACCATGACTTGCTGCTTCAATAAAAAAACATTGTCAAGAATCAAACAAAGGAACAGAAGCAAAAATTATTTGAAGAAATCCTCTTCTACCAGCACATTCTAATAATCAAAAATAAGGCATGCCTATTTTTAACCAATTTTCCACATAAATATCACAATTCAGATATATCACTAGATTCAAATAATAAAAGATGAAACAAGATTGTTATAGCTCATATTAATTTTTCTTCGGAGTCACGTGAGTGACTACGTGAAGAAGGCCGTCCCCACGCATGCGTGTCATTACGTCTGGCGCATTGCACAACGACTGGCTGGTGGGCGTGTCGCTCCTTCCAGTGGGTAAGTTTAAAAGATTAAGTGTTTTAAAAAGCTTAGCTGAAGTCGTTGCTCCTGGTTCGGAGTGTGTTTTGTTTCACCATATTTTCAGTTTCGGATTGTTGGGAGAATGTCTAATGTTAAGATGCGAGCCACGACCAAACTGGCTGCAGAAGACCATGGGCCTGCGGACAGCGTGCGGCCGCCGAATTCACCTATAGAGCCGCTGGCAGAGCAGCCAGCGGCCACAGACCTTTTAGCAGCCAGAAGGCACCTTGGCTACTCCACGGGGTAGAAAAGCCACAAAAAAGTCTGTTCGGGCCCTGGACTCCGAGGAGTCGGGCCAGGAGGTGGATGAGTTCCCTCCTTCTAAGCCCAGTGTTACCGGCAGGCTGGCCCATCTGGAGAGCCTTGTGGAGAGGCTACTCCAGCACGATACGCTGCAAAGGACGGAGCTATCGGAGCCCGGGGAGTTTATAGAAACCTGTGTCAGGGCTGCATAATACCTCCTTGTCAGATGACGGGAGCGTACGAGGTCAGTGCTTTGCTGACCCAGAGTACGGAGGCACAGTTGGACTACAGGGACCATTGGGTGTATTGTCTATTGCATCCAGATTTGTGGTCCCAGCCCTCACCGGTGAGCCATTGGATGCAGAGCTCACCAAGAACATTAATTACATGGCTTCCCATCCACTGCAAGAACAGATGATGGAGGAGACCACTGCCAGGTACAATACTCCACAAAACTGTGCCTCACTGAGTGTCCCCATTGTAAACCAGTCTATTTGGGGACATTGGAGGGGGCGTCTGAGCCCAGGAGGTTAAACTACAAAAAGTACTCTGGCTACTCGCCTCGGGCATCACGGCCTTTCCAAGGTCAGTGGAGGGGGCACCTATCTCGGATACACAGCAGGACGCAATGGCATTAATATGCAATGCACAATTTGAAATTAATTGTGTTAGAAAGAATGCCATCTGTCCTGCCATTAATCCTACATTTGCTGGGCTATGTATACCGGGGAATGTTCAACCCCCAAACCTCCTGTTTGGCGAAGACCTGACCAAACAGGTTAAGGAACTCAATGAGGAGTCTAAGACTGTTGGCCTCATGAAGGTGCCTCCGAAGTGGTCGTCTTACCGGAGACTATACCTCTACCCTCCTGTGCATACCAAATGGTTCACTGGCTATGGTGGACAAGATGCGGAGCAACCCACACAGAGGCATTTTTTAGGGCAGGGCCAAAGCCAGGCCATGTTCAAGATGTGGCTCCCTCCAGCAGCCCTACCCCCCAGACCTCGGCGGCAGAAGCAGCGACATCACCGCCGTTAAACGCAGTAGGTGAAACTACGATGGGTACATTACAAGTTGGGGGGGAGATTGCAGTTTTGCTTACGTGAATGACAGTGGATAACATCTAACCCATTTATACTGCATAGTATTCAAGGTTTCCAAGTTGAGTTCATTTCTGACTTGCCTCCACCCAGTCAGCATACACCTACCTGGCTGTACTTTTGTGTTTTCACAACAGGAGTGTGTTAGTGCACAAAGAGAACTGGACTGGTTGTTCAAAAAAGGTGGAATTGAGAGGGCGAGGTGTGAATCTCATCAGTTTGTGTCCAATATTTTTACGAGGCAAAAGAAGGATGGAGGATGTAGAATTGTCCCAGATTTGACATGGCTTAACACCTTTGTGCAGTATAAACACTTCAAGATGGAAACATTTGTCACTGCTAAACAACTGCTTTCCAGGGGATGTTATATGACAAGCATTAACCTCAAAGATGCTTACTATTCAGTGGCCATTCATGAGCACCACAGGACATTTTTGAAGTTTTGCTGGATGGATCAGTTGTGGCAGTTTAAAGCTTTGCCTAACAGATTAACCTCGGCTCCCAGACTATTCACAACATTGCTCAAACCAGTCCTGGGGTTAATCAGAGCACAAAATCATATTGTCATGGCACATTTGGACGACAATTTAGTCATTGGGAGGACTTTTGAATTAGCTGAATTACCTGTGTCAGCTACAAAACTCATTTTAGAAAAGATAGGATTCATCATCCATCCTATTAAGTCTAAATTAGTGCCATCTAAGATAATTGACTATTTGGGATACACCATTAACTCAGTACACATGTCAGTGACTCTGCCTCAGGGCAAGCAATTAGAGTTAATTGAAGCCTGCAGGAAACTAATTGTTGATAATCACCCTTCTATTAGACATGCGGCTCGGGTAATTGGAAAATTAGTGGCAGCAGAACAGCTGCTCAATTCAGGCCTTTACGCTACCAAAATTTACAGTGTGCAAAGGAACAGGCAATTACGCTTCAGAGAGGTCATTTTGATAGACCCATGCAGCTACCAGCTGATGCTCTGACTGAGTTACAATGGTCGATAGCCAATATTCAGGGGGCGCTGGACTGCCAGCAGCCTCTGCCTGCAGCCCGTTTGTTTTTCCACCTTTTTTTTAATTTTTAGTTAGTTTAAAGTGTGTTTTTTGGGGAAACTTTAACTTTTTTATGTGGGGGAGGGGGCAGGGTAAGGGGGAAACTGTTTCCCAGTCGCTTCCTGGCGGGGACGCGACTATTTCTCCGAGTCGCGTCCTCGCCCCCCACCTCGCGGCCTACCTCCTGGATCCGAGCGGCCTTTCCTGCCGGGGACCGGGAACCGGACCAGAGCTGCAACAGCGGCGGCGGCGCTGGAGTCACCACGGAGCGGGCGATGCCTACCTGGGTCGCCGTTGGAGCTCCGGAGCGTTGGGCCACCGCTCCAACATCGTGGAGCTCTGGTTTAGAGAGCTCCCAACACGGGCGGTGCTGACCGTCATCGTGGAGTCCTGGGGCCCTTTGCCGAGGGCCTCCAGCATTGCATCTCCACCCGGCGCGGCCAGTGGACTTTGGGAGCCCCGGACTCCGGTAGGAGGGGGCCGACTCGGGGTCCAGGCAGCTGAGGACGTCCCCCAGCCCCGACATCGGACTTGCATCACCTCGGGGAGCGGGCCTGAACACCGGGCCGCCCATTGCGGCGACTGCAGGGGGCTCGGGGAGGCCCCCAACCACGGTGGAACAGTGGGGAACATCAGGGGAAGAGACTGACTTTGGTGCCTTCCCACACAGTAGGACATTTTGACCCTGCTGTGGGGGGATGTTTTATGTTGAATTCTATCTACTCCATGTTGTGTTCTTTATTTTTTTTTAATGTATGGCTGTATGGCGATTTAATTTTGCTGTGCCAATTGGCACAGTGACAAATAAATGCATCTCATCTCTCATCTCATCTCATATTCAGTGCTGCTCAGCTACCATTTTAGTCAATACACCATCAGTTATCTTGCAGACTGATGCCAGTGCTAGGTTGGGGTGCTACCAATACCGTCTCAAGCTGCGGTGGCAGATGGGATCTGCAGGAAGCATCCATGCTTCAATCACACGGCACTAACTATTTAGAGTTGTTGGATGCACTCTATAGGCTTTTTGTACCGACAGGTATCATGTGCATGTCCAACTTCAGATTGACAACACTACCGCAGTAGCATATAATAATCACATGGGTGGCAGTAAGTCTGTATTCTGTGATAGGTTGTCCAATCTCCTCTGGCACTGGTGTATTGCACGGAACATCTGGGTTTCAGCTATCTATTTACCAGGAAGGTATAACACAGTGGCAGACACCAGGTCACGAGAGCTTAATGATAACAAAGAATGGATGTTAAATCACGAAGTATTCAATGATATTGTCCTTCATTATGGTGTACCGGACATTGATCTGTTTGCTTCCCGGCTCAATTATCAGTTACCAATTTATGTGTCATGGGAGCCAGACCCAGGGGAAGTAGCGGTGGATGCATTCTCACTACACTGGGGTGGTAAATTTGTGTATGTATTCCCCCTATTCTGCCACATTACTTGATGTGTGGCAAAAATTATGTTCTTCACGTAATCCCTCATTTTAACTCCTCATAAAATAGCGATCAAACTTCAAACTGGTAAGTTCTCATTTAATTTTACTATCAAACAGCATAGGCTCAGACACTTGCAAATTGTATGTGCTTTTTTTCCAAACGGCACTTCCTCAAAATTAGGAAATTCAGTCCTAGTAATGTAAAACAAATGGCAATACTATTTCAAAATTAAAATGCTAGCCTGAATTTTATGGCAGACTTTTAAAAGTTTAATCTTATTCTTTCTCCAAAAGGCCACTAATTAATAAAAACAATTTCTTCCAGTTTAAATGGTGATACACAGGGCTTAGAAATTTGTCTGAGCAGACCAAGCCTCCTATAAAGTGTGCCAAATGGAAACAAGCAATGTTAAACTGTAAAGCTCTGAATACTGTAGATTAAATGAGTTTACTTAAATGAGAATTCGGCACACATTGTATGATGTATTCCCATTTTCTGACTGCCACGTGCTTCATTTGCAAAGCACCTTTATCACCAGCTTTCTACCCCCTATTCTCTTCCACCTGCACCAAGCTCCGAAGCCATGATTGCAGGCATTAATACTCGCAGCTAATAATTTATACCAACCACTAATGTTCTACATTCCCACCCAAGGTTTGCTATGACTTCCCTGAGTTCTCAACCTCTTCCTCTTACCTGACATTGTGTCAATATTTACTGGTCTCTCCATGTTAGTTCCCATCCTGATTGCCCTTGAGAGGCTGTAACTGCTGTAATCCTTCTGGTGAAGATACTTTTGTGGTTGAGGAGAAAGGAGTTGCAAAATTTAGACAAGGTAATGTTAGTGAGGCTTAAATTCAAACATTAGATGTTCCTCAGACTTGCCTAATCAGGGGGCCCATATCATTCCTATAACTACATACCCAGAAATGGTCAAACCTTACTTTTTATGGTAAGGATGATTTCTCATTATATTCTATAATGGGGGGGGGGGGGGGGGGGGCAGGCAAGGTTAAAATGTGGTTTTCGCCTGCATTCTGGAGTTATATTTTCTCGGGGTGCGAGCTTTTGCTGAAGATTCGTTCTGACTGCCAGTATGTGACTTTTTTTTTTAATCGCCCGACAATTTCAGCACTGGAGTAAAATAAAAATTAGCTTCTAATGCCGTAAACGGCGACAAAGGGGATGGATTTCACGTAGGGGACAGGTAAAGGAAAGCCATTTATTTTTACATATAAACTTGCTTGTTAAGATGACCTTAATCAAAATTTCATGTTGCAAAACGGTGATTTATTCCCCATACGAACCGGCGGTATTTTTCCTGCCGATATGGGGTTTAATTTCACCGCAACCACAATCTATAAAATCCCACTCGCAAGCTGATTTAAATGGCCATTAATTTATGGGCATTAAACACTAAATTCCTTCAATTTGGCCTAATAATTCATGAGATTTAAAATCATGTTGTATTGTGAATTCCTGTGGGAATGTTATTTGGACACTTAGGCTTTTTAAAAAAATGTTAATATTTTCTTAAGAAATGGATCGATGTTTAGATCTAGTTATTGAATTTTGTAATTTGCTACAATTGGGTAAATAACTAATTTTATGCTTTAATTTCAGGTCATGCAAGTAAGATTGTTTCATATTTGTTTCAGAATGCTTCAATCTATAATAACTGAAAAATTCTTTCAGTTCTCTTAATTCTTAAGAATGTTATGGGCTTTTGACTATCCTCGATCACATCTTTTGTGTTAAGTCAATGGAAAAGCAATAGGGAACAAGATGCTAATTTCCAAGTATGAAAATGGCCATAACCTTTTTAATACTGAATATATGAAAGTGAATTAGGTGTTAAATTAAACTTCTTTTTATGCTTTATCTGATGGGATAAATTGCAGACTTGATTTTTAAAATCTCAAAATTTTGTAACATTGCTAGTAGTTGTTATATGAAACCATGTTTTACATTCATTGTTATTTTCAACCAATGAAAATGGAATATGCTGACATTTTTAGTTTAGTTTAGGGATACGGCACAGAAACAGGCCCTTCAGCCCGAGATTGCGATCCCCGCACATTAAACTATCCTACACACACTAGGGCCAATGTACATTTATACAAAGCCAATTAACCCACAAACCTGTCCGTCAGTGGAGTGTGGGAGGAAACCAAAGATCTCGGAGAAAACCAACATGGTCACAGGGAGAATGTAGAAACGCCATACAGACATCACCACTAGTTGGGATACGAATCCGGGTCTCTAGCGCTGTAAGCCCAGTAAGGCAACAACTCTACTGTGCCGCCCTCAATTAATCCTCATTTGAGACAAAAACACATGAGATTATCATTCAAAATACCATATTTGCTTCCATTTATTTCACATCCCGGTGCCGAGCCCACTCTCTCCATCGCTCAGAGCCAGTTTTACTGGCCTGATATGGCCGCATACTTCCGGGACCGGGTGTCATCGTGCCCTACCTGCAACAGTCTTGCACCGCAACAGCAGTGGCAGCCCCTTTTGCAACAGCCCGCACCAGACCTGCCATGGTCGGCGCTGGCAACCGACATTTTTGAGTCGCACGGCAAGCACTTCTTGGTGCTTGTCGACTCCTACTCAAACTGGTTTGAGGTAGACCAGCTGCCCTCTCTCTCATCCTCTGCCGTCATTGAGAAGCTGCGCCGCCACTTCGCCACCTTTGGGTCTCCTGCAAGCCTGCAGTCCGACAACGGCAGCCAGTTCACCAGCGCGGAGTTCCAGGACTTTGCTGACCGTTGGAACTTTCGGCATTACACCAGCAGCCCTGAGTACCCTCAAAGCAACAGCCTGGCTGAGCGTGCTGTCCGCAGCGCGAAGGGCTTATTGGAGCGTTGCCGTGTTTCCAAATCTGACATCTACCTCGCTCTCCTGAACCTCCGTAACATTCCCCGAGACAACGTCCTGGGGTCCCCGGCACAGCGCCTCATGTCCCGAGTCATGCGCCCTCCCATTCCCGTTGCCCAACAGACCCTTGCCCCCTCCGTTTTGAAGCCTGCCATGGTCCGTGAGCGCAAAGCTGAGAAACAGTCCATCCAGAAGCGCTCCCATGATAGGTCCTGCCGCGTTCTTCCTCCTCTGTCTCCAGGGCAGGTTGTCCGCATGCGTTCTACCTCCGGTCAACCAAGCCTTGCAGTTGTTGTCGGGTCTGCCGATTCGCCTCGCTCCTACCTGGTCAACCTTGATGGCACGGTCTACCGTAGATCCCGTCAACACCTCCGCCTGGTGAATGAGCCTCCTCCACCTCCTGCTGTCCCGCAAGCTTCTCCCGTGTCTGCTGTTCCACCTGCTGCCTTCCCTGCACGTGAGCCCCCTCGGCCCGCCCCTGTCCTTCTCCCTGTGCCTGTTCCCGTCCCAATCCCCCCCTCGCCCCCGTTGCCTCGACGCTCGCCTTCGATCCCCTCTTCGCCTCGTCCCTCCACGCCTCGCAGCTCTCCTGTCAAGGTGTCTCCTCCCGCTGTCCCGCCCGTTCTCGTGGGGGGAGGAGGTGTGAGCGGGATGCGGACCCGCTCTGGCCGTCTCATGCAGCCGCCTGACTGTTATGGCGACTATGTATGATTGATGCTGCTTTATTGTTTCTTTATGTTTCCAGTTGCCCTAGAGCATGAGACATGGTCGGCTGTCGCTTTCCTTTCTTTTGTAGAGGAAGGATGTAGATGATTAGTGCATGTCCCTTTAATTGTAGTTACGTAGCTCTCCTAACCACTCCCCTTTAATCAAGTATATCAGTGTCTTCCCATCCCCTATAGCTCTCTCTAGTAAACGTGCAAGACCATGTACAGCTAGGGCATCAGTGTGTGTGTAGTTATTAAAGCCATAGTAAAGAATTCGATGTGTATGTGTACATTCTTTACATCAACTCACCATTTAAAAAGGTCATGGGTAATCAAACTTTTCTCAAGTCCCCATTCCCTGTCTCTTCCCATAACTCTGGATTCCTTCACTGCTTAAAAATGGATCTATCTCCACCTTGAATATGTTCAACATCTACAGTTTGCTTTCATAGAACAGGAAATTATGAAAAGCGTGAGTGATCCAGATTAAATTGAAAAGTGTGGCCCATTTATTTACCTCCTGGTATTGCACAAAGATTGATGACATTGCTTGTGCAATCTATGCATCAAAAATATGACGAATGGCAACACATCATCCAATTTTCCACGCGGTTCACAGAGAAACTATTTTGTGTTCCACTGTATATTAAATCTTTTTTTTTATCCGACTGTGATTAAAAAAAAGGCAGTACTATGCAACCCAAATTTCAAAATTTAGTTTTTTTCAGAACCTTGCTTGCAAGGGAGTTAATTAATGCTTCTACCCTTCTAAAACATTTTTTATTCAGATTAGCACTCCAACAAAATCATGGAATTGTGCAGCTTGGAAAGTGTAAATCCAGAATATTCCTGTTAATGTCAACAAAACCTCGCAGTCAACTGCAGCAAAAAAAAATACCACTGGCCGAGAATGTAAGACAATTCTTCATGAATATTAATTAATTACTGCCATTGCTGCATACAGTTCTGGAGTTGGTCACTGCTCAGCAGGATTAGTGTTGAAAATTTCATTAATCTTGCTGCAGGATGAGCAACTATAGAACTGCACAATTCCTTTGGAGTTAATCTTATTTGAAAGCCAGTACAATAAGAAGACTCATGAACTCAGAAAAATTAAGTGTTGCTGGTTTCTGTATTTAACAACCCAGGACAGAGATAGGATTGTTCACATGGAAGTAATGCAGCAATAAAATTAAAATATATATATATATATCTGGACATAAATACTGTTAATAGAGCAATTGTCCATGTGAATATTGCAGGGGGGAAATATCAGCTGGTCCAAGAAATCTGACCACATCACCATATTTAGCTGGGTCCTCTCAAACACACATTTTCTCAAGAGAGCCAAGTAAATAAATAAACACTTAAGGGCCTTTCCCACTTGGGCGTCATTTGCGCATCATTTATGCAACATCATTTACGCGTGGTGCGTGTTAGCGCGCGGCACCCTAGGGTTTTGGGATTCACCAAATCTTCGTGCGCCACCTGCGTGATGCGAAAATGATGCCCAAGTGGGACAGGCCCTTTAACCATTCAGTTAGCAGAAAGTAGAAACCCATTACCAACTCCTACAGTCAAAATATGTCCGAGTGATCACAATGATTTCTGACAAAATTTTAAAAAAGCACTCAGTTGTTATGTAAAGTGTATTGCCATGAGGGAATGAGCCTTTAAAGGCTGACTGCCTCTTGCGATTGCTCCATAACAATGCGTCAGAACTTGTGCTCAGTTGATCCTGAGTTGGGTGAGAGCTATGCTGTTCCCATTTTATTGTTTCTCTCCCAACCCGAAATGTCACCTATTCCTTTGCTCGATGGATGCTGCCTCACCCGCTGAGTTTCTCCAGCATATAAACCAATAAAACCTCCAGGTCCCAAAGGTAGTCTCCCACCTCCACAACCACAAATCCCCAGTACTTCGGACTCTTCATCAATCCTCTAATGCTTGAAATCACTGTCTATATTAACCCGTGTCTCATTCCCCCCCCCCCCCCCACACACACACTTTCTCTAATCTTTTCTTTAAAACTGAGGCAGGGTAATCCAAACGTAGCATACCATTTGACAATACTGTGCCTATCAGGGTTAATTTTTCTCTGTATGAATGCAGCAGGCACATGGATGACCAGAAAGTTAATCACAAAATTGATGATCCATATGCTCAGTCCATGATTTTCTTCATGGAAATTGAATCTCACAGTGCGCATAAAACTCATGCTGCATCATGGAACTGCTGGATCATGGAGTTTGAAACAAATTAATGATCTGATTAAGAAATTGATGAGTGGCACAAAACATGGAGAGCAGACAATACTTGAGTAAAAGTTTACAGGATGAAATGGTTTGTGTCATGCAAAGATTTGTGGCATTGCGTGATTTAGATGAAAGAATAGAAAAACTCTGTCTAAGTTTTCAAATTAAAGAAATAAATGTGGCTTTGTAAATAATGGACTAGAGTATTTAATTGCCATTTGCACCACGAACAGATTATTGTGCAGCTTTTCAGGCACAATAATGCAAACATGCAACAAATAAATATACTATAAACAATAATACAGTAAATTAGCAGTTGCACGAGGTAATATAGACCATAATAGTGGCATGCAGTACAGCATATGCAAAGTCTGTGGTAGTTTGGACAGAGGTGGGGCTGTGTTTAAGGTTGTTCAGTGTGGTTCAAGAATGTAATGGTTAATGTGAAGAAGCTGCTCTTGAAGCTTGAGGTAGTGTTTCTCAGGCTGCTGTACATTCTTATGGTAGCAGCAAGATGAGGACTTGGACAGCATTGTGTGAGTCTTTGATGATATTAACTGACTTCCCATAGATCCCTTTGATGGTCAGGACATCTCATTCCATGATGGACTGGGCAGTATCTTCCAATTTATGCAGCCTCGTTTTTTCATCGGAATTCACTTTAGAGAACCAGGCCATGATACAGTCAATATGCTCTGTACTGTGCACCGGTAGAAGTCCAATAGTGTTTTAGTGACATTACATGTCTTCTCAAACCTCTGAACAGCTAGAAGCATTATTGAGCTTTCTTTTTGATTGCAACAATGTGCTTAGCCCAGGATAGATCTTCAGAGATGTGCATGTACAGGAACTGTTAACTCTATGAGTCTGAAGGCCCAAAACGCCCCCTGCCTGACCTATTCAGTTACTCCAGCACTTTTTAAAATCAAGATTCCAGTATCTGCAATTCCTTGTGCTCTCCACTGCTGAAGACAGGTTGATGGATCCTCAGCTTTCCCTTCCTGTGCTCAGCTCTTTGATCTTGAGAGCAAGATTGCTGTTTTGGCACTGCTCAATCAGATTGTAAATTATCCTCGTGTACTCTGACTCATCGTTAACCATTTATTCATCCAGCCATCATCGACAAATTTAAAGATGGCATTGGAGTTGTGTCTGGCATAGTCATACAGCATGATACAAGGGTTATGACCCCAACTCATCCTTGTCGACCAAGATGCCCCATCTAAACTTGTTCCATTTACCTGCATTTAGTCCCTATATCTCTGAATCATTCATATTCATTAATCTGTCCAAATATCTTTGAAATGCCATTGTAGCTGTCTTAACTACTTTCTCTGGCAGCTCGTTTATGTTTCTCCTACCCAAATGATTACATACATTTCCTTTAGATTATAATCTTAACACCTGACATTTTAGCCCCTGCGCCTCTTACACTCCATGGAATAAAGACAACCCCGTCCAAACTCTCCCTATAGCTCAGACACTTGAGTTCTGGTAACATCCTCTTCTTGGCCATCCATCCAAACTAATTCCATCTTTACAAATTGAAGGGTGACCAAAATGGAACATAATACTCCAAGTGCAACATCATCAATGTCTTGTACAACTGTAACATAATATCCCAACTTATCTGGTCAGTTCCTTGATTGATGAAGGCCAAGTAGCCAAAAGCCTTCTTCACCACCCTATCTACCTGTGATTATACATTCAGGGAATTATATACTTGTATGGAGAATGGCCCTACCATTCACTGTGAAGGTCTTGCCTTGCCTGGTTTCCATAAAAAAACAATGCCTTAACTGAATCAAACACCATGAGCCATTCCATGGTCCAGTTACCAGGTGATAAGATCCTGCTGTAATTCTTGATAACATTCTTCATTGTCTATGATACTTCTTATTGTACTGTCTTCTGCAAACTTACTAATCACAGGCCTCCTGTCTGATAAACAACTTTCCACCACATCTGTCTGCTTCTTTCCATGAAACCAAATACTCTATCCTGTTTTCTAGCTCACCCTAGATGCAATGCAACTTAAGCTACCAAAGCAGCCTACCTTTGTAGGAAAACTGAAGATGCCGATTTAAATCAAAGGGAGACACAAAAGGCTGTAGTAACTCAGCAATACAGGCAGCATCTCTGGAGAGAAGGAATGGATGACGTTTCAGGTCGAGACCCTTCTTCAGACTACCATGCAGCCTACCATGCAGAAACTTATCCAAGGACTTGCTGATGTCCATGTGAATTATGTCTATGGCCCAGCCATCATCAACATTCTTGGTTACTTGTTAAAAAAAAATCATTTAAAATCATGAGACACAATTTCCCAATGATGACCATCTTAAGAAAGCAAACTGTCAGGTTGAATTGCAGCTTGGTTTGGGAACATCTTTGCCCAAGACTAAAATGAATTATAGAGATCTGTAGTAGTAGCCCAGCCCATCACATAGACCAGACTTTGCGCCATTGAGTCCATCTACATTTCACACTGCCTCTGAAAAGCAGCCAACATAATCAGACTTGTCCCACCCCAGTTATTCCTTCTTCTCTCTGCTCCTGTCTGGCAGAACGTACAGAACCTTGAACGTGTGCATCACCAGACTCAAGAAAAGCTTCTTTCCCTCTGTTACCAGGCCTCTGAACAAATCTTCCAAAAGCTAAGGTACTATCCTCATGACATCTCATTGGTATAGAGAGTGATCAGCCATGATCACAATGAATGGCGGTGCTGGCTCGAAGGGCCGAATGGCCACCTCCTGCACCTATTTTCTATGTTTCTATGTTTCTATAATAGAGCAAGGGACTGAGCATGCAGACTTGAGCTGTCCCTGTGCTGCTGATCAGAGAGGAGGAAGTGTTACTGCCAATTCCTACTAATTGAGGTCTGCCAATGAAAAAGTCAAGGTCCCAGTTGCAGGATGAGCAGAGATCCATTTCTTTGAGTTGTACAAAAGTTTTGAGTGAATGGAAGTGTTGAATGCCGAGCCGTAGAAGATGAACTGAGATATGTGCTCTTGTTGACAATGTGATCCAGTACAGAATGGGGAGCAGTGAGTTTGCATCTAATGTCGATCTGTTGCGGCAGGAGATGAATTGAGTGCTGTGGAATTGCAATTTTACTAAGACATGAGTTAATATGCACCATCACCAGCCTCTCAAAGCATTTCAGCATAATAGAAGTGAGTAGCACTGGTCAAGACTCATTGAGGCATGTTATCTGACTCATCCTGGGTGCCTGTATTATGGACCTAATATGGACATATTATGTATTATACAATGTATATAAAAGCACCCCATTACCGAAGTATATAGAGTAAAATGTGGCAAAGGATTTCAACAAACAACAAAATGATCACACAATATAATTTGTAAATTGTAAAATGCTACGTGTAATTGAGTCACAAAAAGAATTAATGATACATGTGCATAGTTCATTAACTTGTCATG
The DNA here is from genome assembly GCA_963514005.1 of Raja brachyura. Next base: position 100,182,543 of record OY740784.1, on the reverse strand, counting down.
GACAAGAACAAAAATATTCATTGCAGCTAATTAAATGCTCCCCTTTATATTTGGTGGTCTTATAATGTTACAACTCGGCAAATGCATTATCAGACTGAGTCCTGAATGTGATAGCCATAAACATCACATGATTTACAGATCAAAAATGTAAGCAGTCAATAATGATCATAGCAAATAAGAAAGGGCACAAATAGACACAAAAAATATTGCTATTTACATTACTTTTTATATCCTCATTATGTTATGCAATTAACACACTACCAATGGATTTTTTTCAGATATCACCTTTCTTACCTTGTGGCATCTATTGACACGCTGCTTAATATCAGAAGGAAATGAGCCTGACAACCAGGTTAACTGTATTCGATAAAAGGAGACACAAAGTGCTGGAGTGACTCATCAAGCCGGGCAGTTTTTTCTGAAGAACAGGAAACGTTTTGGTTTCAGGTTACATAGAAACATAGAAAGTAGGTGCAGGAGGAGGCCATTTGGCCCTTAGAGCTGCACCGCCATTCATTATGATCATGGTTGATCGTCCGCTATCAATAACCCGTGCCTGCGTTCTCCCCATATCCCTTGACTCCACTAGCCCCTAGAGCTCTATCTAACTCTCGCTTAAATCCATCCAGTGACTTGGCCTCCACTGCCCTCTGTGCAGGGAATTCCATAAATTCACAACTCTCTGGGTTAAAAGGTGTTTTTCTCACCTCAGTCTTAAATGCCCTCCCCTATATTCTAAGACTGTGGCCCCTGGTTCTGGACTTGCCCAACATTGGGAACATTTTTCCTGCATCTAACTTGTCCAGTCCTTTTATAATTGTATATGTTTCTATCAGATCCCCTCATCCTTCTAAACTCCAGTGAATACCAGCCTAGTCTTTCAAATCTTTCCTCATGTGACAGTCCCGCCATCCCAGGGATCAATCTCGCGAACCTGCGCTGCACTGCCTCAATTACTAGGATGCCCTTCCTCAATTTAGAAGATCAAAACTGTACACAATACTCCAGATGTGGTCTCACCATAGCCCTATTCAATTGCAGAAGAACCTCTTTACTCCTATACTGAAATCCTCTTGTTATGAAGGCCAACATTCCATTAACTTTCTTCACTGCCTGCTGTACCTGTAAGCCAACTTTCAGTGACCGGTGTACAAGGATGCCCAGGTCTCGCTGCACCTCCCCCCTTACCTAACCTAACCCCAAGGTTGGGACCCTTCTTTACACTGATTGTGGTAGTGGTGGTTGAGGGAAATACAGAAGAGAGGAGGGACAGGACAGAGACTTGCGTGTGACAGGTTAATACAGATGAGGGATTCTTTATTGGAAGATGGTTGGACAAAGTCCAGAGATGAAAAGCCAAAAGGTTTGTGTTGAAGACAGAAGAAGTGTAAATTGTGAAGCCAGAGGAAGGAATAGAGGTGGAAGGCAAGTGGGAGGGGAGACATGTGTGGGGCAAAAGGAAGAAAGGGAGGAGAAAAAAAAAGGGCGGTGGAACAAGGTGATGTGGATAAAATAGTAACATTAAATGAGAACTTACCAGTTCGAGGTTTGATCTGTATTTTATGAGGAGTTACGATGAGGGACTACGTGAAAACCCCGTCCAGCACGCATGCGCGACATTCTTCAAAGCAGCTGTGTGGATTCACAGAAAAAACACAACGACTGAAATAAATATAGTAAAGAAAAAATAAGAATTATTACCAGTTGATCTGTATAATAGAGGGTGGGAGCAGAGGGCACGTAGTCCCTCATCGTAACTCCTCATAAAATACAGATCAAACCTCGAACTGGTAAGTTCCCATTTAATCTTACTATTTTATTTCGGAGCTCGTTGATTCTGAACCGTGTACCAGCTCATGCTTCACTCACTGTCTGAAGACCTTTGAGGGAGGAAGTATGTTATTACAATCAACAATAACCTGTTTGTGAACAAAAAAGGTTTGTTAATAACAACAAAAAACAGAGAGCCCCCCCCGGGCTTAAATTAAATATTATCTGCAGACTCTAAAATTCTGTCTGCAAACATAGCAGGTTCCACCAGCGGCTTATTATAAAACCTTGTGGAAAGTTCTTTCCAAGGACCATCCTGCTCTGGCCAGAATGTGGTCCATAGGCACATCCATTCGCCTAGCCGCCGACGTGGATGCAGCCCTGGTGGAGTGAGATTTGTAAATTGACTCCCGCAGACTTAAGCACCTGCTTGAGCCACCTTTAAATGGTTTGGCTCGTCACCTGACCATGGGGCTTCTTGTGGCTTATCCATAAGGCTTTTTCTCTCTTATGTTGTATGTTGTGTCTATGTATATGGCGAGATGGGTATTGGCACACAGCCGTGGGTCAGATGAATATGCCCGGAACTCCATGATTGGAGGCGTGGTTCCTGGTCTAGTTTGTTTGACCAGACCCTGAATATGGAATGTGATACATTCCAATGACTCTGTCATGATGTCCAGCCTCACAAGGTGGAGAGACTGTACCCTTTGAGCTGACACTAGTGCCATGAGCATGACTGATTTCAGGGTAAGTTGTTCAAGCGTGAGTGACCTGGGTGGTTGCCATCCCCTAAGGTACGTCAGCACAATGCTGACATCCCAGATCTGAGTGTACCTTGGTCTGGGGGAATTAGTGTTAAAAATACCCCTCATGATTTTGACCACCAGTGGATGGGACCCCAAAGCCTGTTATCCTGCTGCTGGAACCAAATAAGCTGACAACGCACTCCTGGCTGTATTGATGGTGCTGTAGCTGAGTCCATCCCATTGTAATCCAACCAGGAACTCCACAACACTGGTAGCTGTTGCTGTTGTGTAGGTAGTTCCTGTTTTGGAGCAATACCGTTCCCACTTCCTTATGTTGGTCAGGTATTGTCTCCTGGTGGACTCCCGGTGGGATGCGGTCATCATGTTGATGGCATCCTCAGACAGTCCCAGGCCCAGTGGAGGTCTTTTTAGAATCTGCAAGCCAGGAGATTGACTCTGTCATGGCACGGGTGACTAACGCCTGACACTGGGTGGATTAATAATACTGGACTGCTGGGGAATTCCAACGGTGTTTCGACAGCCATGTCGAGGGCCACTGGGAACCATGGCTGTGTAGGCCAGTTGGGTATTATCAAGATTCTTGAAGCGGAATCCAATTGAATCTTGCGTAATACCCGACTGATGAGGCAGAAGAGAGGAAAAGCATAGAAGAACATTTTCCCCTAATGCAGCGTGAATGCATCAACTGCTGCTGCCTCAGGGTCTGGTTCCCAAGCGACATACGTTTGTACCTGGTGATTCAGCCTAGATGCAAATAGATCGATATCTGGTGTGCCATATTACTTTGTAATTTCAGCAAATACTTTGGGATTTAACATCCATTCGATGTTATCGTTAAATTTGCGTGACCTGATGTCTGCCACTGTAATTTGCTTACCTGGTAGGTAAGTTGCTGATAACCAAATATGTCTTTCGACACACCATTGCCAGATTAGGTTGACCAAATTGTCACATGATATCGACTTTACACCACCCATGTGGTTGATATAAGCCCTCACCGTGGTATTATCTAATTGCAACCGGACATGTGCATGATGCGTATTAGATGAATATGCTTTTAAACCATAAAATGCACCCAACATTTCTAAGTAGTTAATACCCCATGTCTGGAGGCAAGATGATTCAAAATTAGTCCATCCGCCCCCTGTGCTCAATTGCATGTAAGTTGCTCCCCAGCCCAAAGCACTGGCATCCGTTTGAATGGTTAATACTGGGTTGGTGATTATTATGGGACTGGAACTAAGCCTAATGTTCCTTGTCCACCATAGTAACTCTGGAATGGATTCAGCAGTTAAATTCATGGCTCGGTCAAAATGACCTGAGTTTTTCTTTAGTGCGTGCACTTTTGCTCTTTGTAAATTTTGATAGTGCAAAGGCCCAAATTGTACAGCTGGAAATGCTGCTACCATTTTCCCAATGACACTAGCTACCTGCCGTATGGTTGGCTGATGATTAAACATTGGTTCGTTGCATGATTGTGCCAACTCTGATGTTTTCTTCTTCAGCAGAGTTACAATCATGCGAATAATGTCAATCGTAAATCTAAGATAGTCCATGGTTGTGGATGGTGTCAAATTGGATTTATCTGTATGTATGACAAACCCCAAAGTTTCAAACAAATGTTTGTTGGCTGCTACTGCCAAAATGGCTGTCTCCAAGGTTTTCCCTACTATTAAAATGTCATCTAAGTATGCCATGACTATATGCTTTTGTTTCCTCAATAATTTAAGATTTTTGTGAACAACCTTGGAGCTGAGGTTAGCCCATTTGATAAGGCTTTAAATTGCCATAGCTGTTTCATCCAGATAAACTTTAGGTATTTACGATGCTCCTTGTGTATGGGTACTGAGTAGTAGGCATCTTTTAAATTAATGCTTTCCAGAAAGTACCCTCTAGAAATCAATTGTCTGGCTGTTTCAAAAGTTTCCATCTTGAAATGTATATACTTAATAGTTTTGTTTAAAGAAGTTAAGTCAATGATGATGCAACATCCACCATCTTTTTTAGTTTTAGTGAAAATATTAGACACAAATTCCAAAGGTTCATGTTTTGTTCTTTCAATGACACCTTTTGCTAGTAGCCTCATCAGTTCAGCTTGACCCTCTTGTTTCTCTTTGACTGAGAGGGTGAATACCCTTTGGGGTATATGCTGAACTGGCGGCATGTTTTCATGAACAAAGTCAATATTATAGCCATGAATGCTGCTGAGTATACATTTGTCATTAGCGATAGACTCCCATGTATCCATAAACAAGTGCAATCTCCCCCCTGTTAGTATAGAGCCCCTACTACTCATATGCTGAGAGGAACCAGACCCACCTACCTCCATGGTTACTGGTGCTTCTTCTGCTTCTTCGCTGGACGATGAGGTGTCTGCTGGGCATTGGAGGGCTGCAGTTGATGTTGCTGTTGATGTTGATGTCGGGGGTGGCGCATTTTCCATGGGGTCCGCTCTGGGCCCTGGCCTAAGAAAGGCTTACGGGGAATGGTTGCGGACCCCGAGCTTTCACCAGTCCCATATGATAGTCGACGACTGGTGGACGCCATGGGGTACTGCGCCTGGGTTTGTTGGGTCTGCTCAGTCCCAAACCTGCCCTCACGAGACCAAAGGTCTTGGACTCTTCCTCCGGGCCTTTCACCTTTTTTGGAAGGTCCTTTCCAAAGAGCAGAATTGGAGGTTCTGAACCCGGTGTTTTGCAAAGTTCTGCAAACTTAGGGTTGAGGGCAGGCTTGATGATTTCCTTCCGTAAATTGTTAATCTCATATTGAGTGGTGCACAGCAGAGCTAATGTATCTTGCTGATTTGTGGTGATGTCCACACCATCTATGGACCGAGCATATGATGTTATTTCTGCTGTCAGGAGTTGTAGGTTTTTCTGGAGCTTCAACTCCAGGTTCCTGATATTCTGCCCCAAATGTCCCCAAATTTGGCTGTTTACAGCTGGTACATTCAGTGATGTACAATTTTCTGGGGCTGAATATAATTCAAGAGCCTCATTGACCACCCATTCTTGTAGGGGTTTTGAGGATAGGTGGTCAATGCTGGCTGCAAGTTTCGGCTCTAAAGGCCGACCCACTTGTGGAATGGCCATGTAGCAGTTGACCACACCCAGCAGCTCTTCCTGATCCTGTACACCCTGCGTACTCCGGATATCTTCAGCCAACGACCCCTCTTCTTGACCAGCCCAGACCTGGTCGCCAATGCTGCCTTCAATAGAAGGTGAAGCAATGGTCAGTGCCGTAAAGGGTACTGCGGGAGTGCCTGAGCTCCCTTGGCGAGTCTGCTGCTGCTCTCTCAGCATATCTCGCTGGAGTAATTGCTCCATAAGCTGTTCCATTCGGCTTAGGCGGCTGCCTTTGCCGCTCTCGAGCGGTGATGCATCTTCATCCGAATCGTCGGATACTGCCGCCCGGTTCTGGCTGCAGGTACCTCCAGCCCGCTGCTCAGGCTGCGCTAGCGCCGCTGGGCTTGGCTCGGTAGTCAATCCTGCCGCTTCTCGCCCCCCTCCAAAGAACGCTCCTCAACGGGAGACGAACGGGGGCGAACTACACATTTCTTTCCTCTGGTCTTGCTCATTCTTCCTAGAATACAAAGCAGACCACAGAGAAAGTACTCACGGCCACAGTAAAGGTGGTGTTCCTTCATTTTGCATGTGGTCATTGCGAACAATCATACTGAATTTTAATTTGGAGTCACGTGAGTGATTCCGTGAAGAAGCCCCGCCAGGTGCATGCAAGTTATTACATCAGATGCATGGCGCACCGACGGACTGGAGAGTGCAGCTCCACCAACGGTAAGTTATAAACCAGCAGGTAAGTGATTTGAAAAACTTTCTGCGGTTTACTTAGCTCCATAAGGCTGGTTACAGGAGCCAGCAGGAGAAATTCAAAATGGAAAAAGTAACGAAAAAGGCTGCTGCCGTTCGGAGTAAAAAACCTACCCGCGGGACCGCGGTTAGCGAGCGTATGAGGAAACACCGGCTTCAGAAACGCCGGCTCCAAAGACGCTGACTACAGAGCCGGTGGCAGTTCAGCAAATTCCAACAACTCCGGTGCCTCAGGGCGCTGTGGCCACTCCTGTCGGGAGGAAGGCCAAGAGGAAAATGGTCAAGCCTATAGACTCGGATGAGTCAGACCAGGAAGACTCCCCTCCTTCAAATAAAAAGATTTGGGGACGTCTTGAGAAAATGGAACACGTAATAGAGCAAATGCTAAATCATGAGGTGTTCCAGTCGGGGTTCCCAAGGCGAAGAACAGTACCAACAATACGCCAATGAATATCAATGGAACTCACAATATCAGCGCCTTTTCAAGGGCTGTGCGATACCTCCCTAGAGCAAGACTCGGGAGAGCCGGGGCACTATGAATCTGACCCTGAAGTTGGTATCACTGCAGATGTGCACACACCAAAGCACATGAGCTATGCTCCTGGTGTCCTGGATGTGGCAGCAATTTTGCCATACCGGTGGTGACTGGTAAAGCCATGGATGACAATCTGGCCAGTAATATTAATTATGTGGCCTCTCACCAGCTCCAGGACTCCATAATGGAGGAGACTTCTTTACATTACCAAACAACTGTTAATTGTGCGTCGCTTAAGTTGCCCACCGTGAACTCGGCCATCTGGGGGCAAATGAGCGCATCCATGAAGGGGCAAGAGGTGAGATTCCAGAAAGTCCTCAAATTAATGGGGGCAGGAATAACAGCATTTGGGCAAATGGTCCAAGGAACACTGATGTCACGTACACAGGAAATATGTTAGCCCTGCTGTGCAGTGCTCATTTCGAACTTAATTGCATCCGTAAAATTGCCATAAAGCCAACACTCAATACACGCTTTGCGGCATTATGCAAGTCTTCAAATGTCCAGACACCCAACTTGTTATTTGGGGAAGACCTGGTGAAGCAAGTCAAAGATCTGGATGAGGAGGCGAAAACCATCAGCCTCACGAAAACTTATACACCCTGGGTCAGGATACCGCCTCGTAAGCCATTCCCCTTCAGGCGAGCTACAGACGCTGGAGCAGGTCAAGGACCGAGCCGGGGGTTTCCTGCTACATGCCATTGGCACACACCTATACACACCTCCAACATGGCCAGGAGGTTGTGAAATCCAAGATCAACCATGCAGGTATGAGTAACTGGTTCAGTCCAGGATATATCCTCTGGGGAGTAGCCTCCAGTCGGGGGTAGGTTGCAATTGTTTTATGATGAATAATGCTGCATAACATCAGATCCATTTATACTGGACAATATCCAGGGGTCTCGAATTGAGTTTATGGCAAGAATACATCCACCTGCACAAAATACACCTAGTCGGGTATTGTTTTTTTCAAGACCAGAAACACTGCAGGTGAATGATGAAATTGGGGTTTTATTTGAAAAAGGGGTAATTGAAAGGACGACATATCAGTCTCAACAATTTACGTCCAATATATTCCCCAGGCAGAAGGAGGATGGGGGGTGTCGAGTCATTCTGGACCTAACCCGACTATACTCTTATTTCCAGTATAGACATTTTAAAGTGGAAACTTTCAGTACTGCTAAGCAGCTGATATCAAAAGGTTGTTATCTGGCAACCATAGATCTGAAAGATGCATATTATTAGTTACCAATTCATCACCAGTACCGTAGATACTTGAAATTTAGTTGGATGGGACAGCTGTGGCAATTTAAAGCATTGCCCAATGTGTTAACCTCAGCCCGTAGGTTATTTACAAAGTTGTTGAAACCAGTATTGGCGCTACTCCGTGCCCAGAATCACATTGTGGTGGCTTATCTGGATGATATTCTGATTATAAGTAACACTCAGGAGGCAGCTGAAGAATCAGTTTCAGTGACCAAACACCTGTTTGAGAGGTTAGGTTTTCTCATCCATCCAACTAAATCCAAACTAGTACCATCCAGAATGATTGACTATTTGGGGTTCGTAATTGATTCAATTGATATGTCAGTGACTTTGCCTATGGCCAAAGCTGTTGAAATTATGGAAGCTTGTAGCAGTCTGGTAGAGTAACAACAACCCTCCATCCGGCAAGTAGCCAGCGTCATTGGTAAATTAGTGGCGGCTTTCCCTGGAGTGCAGTTCAGACCTCTGCACTATCAGAGTGTACAACAAGCTAAAGAACAAGCACTTAAAGAACATGCAGGTCATTTTGACAGACCAATGTAGTTGCCAGCCAAAGCTATCACGGAGTTGCATAATTAATGTCTCACGAAGTACTAAAAACATTTTGACTCAACAACCCTCAGTTATTTTACAAACAGATTCGGGATGGGGAGCCACTGATACCGAGTCTAGCTGTGGCGGCAGATGGAGTGTGCAAGAAGCATTAATCCTGCAGAGGCATGGGATAAATTACTTAGAATTGCTGGGTGCATTCTATGGCCTAAAAGCATATTGTTCAACAATTAATGATTTGCATGGTCAGCTCCAGATTGATAATACCACAGCTGTTATTATCATATATCAATCAAGTGGGAGGAATGAGGTCAGTATCATGTTCTTAATCTGGCTAACCTCATTTGAGACTGGTGCATTACGAGAAATATCTGGGTCTCAGCTATCTACCTACCAGATAGCTGAGACCCAGATATTGTGGTGTAGAGATAATGTGGTGGCAGACACCAGGTCACGCAAATTTAATGACAACACAGAATGGATGCTGAATCCATTTTGAAGGTTTTCAAAATGATTGTCAGCTGGTATGGATTGCCGGATATAGATCTGTTTGCATCCAGGCTAAATCACCAGTTACCTAAATACGCCTCATGAGAGCCGGATCCAGGGGCAGTAGCATTGGATGCATTCTCACTACATTGGAGACATATGTTCTTTTACACTTATCCCCCATTCTGCCTCATCAGTCAATTAAATAGAGCAGGACTCCGCCTCTGGCATTTTGGTAGTTCCTGATTGGCCTACCATTGGTCCTGAGACTGATGACACAGCCATTCATGACTATCCCCAAATGCAGCAACTTGTTGGTTCATCCGGTGACAGGAGAGTCACCCCTTACATGACCGTATTAATCTGTTGGTTTGCAGATTCTGACCAGACTGTCCCAGGGGTCGGACAATCGAGTAGGACCGTGGATGTGATTACTGCGGCCTGGAGAGATAGTACTAAAAAGTAATATGTATCTCATATTAAGAAATGGGAGATGTTTTGTTTACAGTCAGGTATATCTTAACATACTGCAAGCATACCGGATGTATTGGAGTTCCTTGCTACATTGCATTTTGACGAGCAATTGAGCTATAGTGCCATTAATAGTGCTCGGAGTGCTTTGTCCTATTTAGGACAAGTGTCGGGACATTCTATCGGATCTCATCCGTTAGTGTCACGATTCATGAGGAGTATTTTTAACAAAAACCATCCTAAGCCTAGATATACGGAAATCTGGGAACCAATATATGTTTTAAAGCATACCCCATTGACCTAAGGCTATGTGTAGTTACGCACCTGAGTCAATATATCGAAGTAACCAAGAGTCTCCGAGTCTCTGAAACAGCGATGCTCATTAGCCATAAAAAAACTCATAAAAAGGTGTCAAACTATTTCTAGGTGGTTGAAACAGGTTTTGGATTGTGCTGGAGTAGACACTGATGTGTTTAAATCTCACTCCACCAGGGTGGCATCAACATCCGCAGCGAAGGCACAGGATGTGCCTTTAGATCAAATCCTCGTGGTGGCAGGATGGTCTTGTGAAGCAACCTTTTCGAGATTCTATGACAAACCTGTCCTGGCAGTGCAAGGTTTTGGGCATGCTGTTTTGGGTTCTGTTTGATTTTCATTTGCAATTTCCCCCTGGGAGAGAGGGGTTATTACTGTTCTTTTTATTTATAAATGTTCATTGTATAATTTAAACAATGTTCAATACATTCTTTGTTTTTCCTATGTCAACCGAAGTAGTGTGTCGTATGGAACTGAGTCTACAGCATGAAATCACAGAGCTTTGAAATCGTCACGGAATCACTCACATGACTCCGAAGTAAAATAATAAGATTAAATGAGAACTTACCAGTTTGAAGTTTGATCTTTATTTTATGAGGCGTTACGGTGAGCGATTATGTGCCCTCCACTCCCGGCCCTCATAATCGCAAAGATCATCTGGTAGTTCTAGTCTTCTGAGTCTTACTATATCACCGACTGATTTCACGCCACTGCTTTGAAGTATGACGCGCATGCGCCTGGCGGGGCTTCTTCACGTAATCGCTCACCGTAACTTCTCATAAAATAAAGATCAAACTTCAAACTGGTAAGTTCTTATTTAATCTTAATTCTATATATCTTCTCCAGTCTGAAGACGGTTCTCAACCCGAAACATCACCCATTCTTTCTCTCCAGAGATGCTGCCTGTCCTACTGAGGTACTCCAGCACTTTATGTCTATTTTTGGTTTAAACCAGCATCTGCAGTTCATTCTTACACTGGTAATGGAAGTTCTGTAACTTCTACCCAAGGCCTTTTAGATTATATAATAAATTGCTGTTGTTAGACCAAAGCCATGGGAAACAGTATCCAAAAGACAAAGACAAAGGACATTTATTATCACATACACCAATTGGTGTAGTGAAATTTGACTTGCCATTGCAGCACATGAATAAAGATAACACACAACACTAAAGAATTTAACAGTAAACATAAAAACATCCCCCCACAATGGTTCCCACTGTGGGGGAAGGCAGCAAAGTCCAGTCCCATCCGCAGTTCACCCATAGTTGGGCCTATTGAGGCCTCTGCAGTCGCCGCTACGGCAGCCCGATGCTTCAGGCCCTCTCGCCGGATGATGAAGCTCTGGCATAGGGTGAACACACTCAGCGGCACAGAGTGTCTGGAGCAGTCGCTTCCTGCCCGGAGTTCGCAGCTCCCGAAGTCCACGGGCCACGCTGGTCGGAGCTCCGACTCTGGCGACCTCGTCGTGAGATCCCAGGCTCCGTGGTGTTTAAAGCTCAGCACCGCCTGCCCACGGCTGGAAGCTCAACAGACCGCAGCTCCGCGATGTTGGAATCGGCGGTCCCAGCCCTCGGGAGCCCACCGCACGGTGACCTGGGCTAGGCGTCGCCCACTCCATGATGGCGCCCCAGCGCTGTGCCACCGCCAAAGCTGAAGTCCCGGCAGGAAACGCCGCTCCAGACTGCCGGTAGGCCGCGAGGAAGGGGCGAAGATACGGCACGGAGAAAAGCCACATCTCCAACCAGGTAGGTACTGAGAAAAAGAGTTTTCCCCTTCCCCCCCCACCACCCCTCCCACCCCCCCCCCCCATAAAAAGACTAAAAGACATCCAAAAACAAACACTTTTAACTAACTAAAAATTGAAAAAAGAGTGAAAAGACTAACAGCTGCTGGCAGGGCAGCCATATTCGACCGAGCCCCCTCTGATAAATTATATCATGTTGAGAAAGAGAAACTACTTCAGTGATTAGGTTTTGTAATGCAAACCATGTTTAACTTTTTAGGCAAAGCACAGATTAATTGTTGAGCCTTGACAGGAAACCAACGTGTTGTAATTAATTGGTAATTATAATTCATTTATTAGCCAAGTATGTAAGCACATAAAGTATTTGATTTGCCAACAGTCATATACAAATGCAACAAGATACATAACGGGAATAGTCCCCGAGGATTGGCGTACTGCGCATGTTGTTCCATTGTTTAAAAAGGGTTCTAAAAGTAAACCTAGCAATTATAGACCGGTTAGTTTGACTTCAGTGGTGGGCAAATTAATGGAAAAGATACTTGGAGATAATATATATAAGTATCTGGATAAAGAGGGTCTAATTAGGAACAGTCAACATGGATTTATGCCACCTGGCAACATGGCACCTCATATTCCGCTTGGGGAGTCTGCATCCTCTGGGCTTAAACATTGAATTTTCTCAATTCTGTTAACCCAGACTGCCTCCCCCCCACCTCTCCCTCAGCCCTCTGGCCCTGACATTCCTTCTCCATCTCCCCCCCCCCCCTCCCCAGTCGCACTAGCTTCTCATTTTCACACCACAAACAGCTTACAATGGCCTGCTTCCTTTGTCACCAATGCTTTTTTGCATATCTTTCACTCATTGTTCCTTATCTCTCCACATCACTGTTTATATCTCTCGTTTCCCTGATCCCTGACCAGTCTGAAGAAGGGTCTCGACCCGAAACGTCGCCTATCTCCTTCGCTCCTTGGATGCTGCTGCACCCGCTGAGTTTCTCCAGCTTTTTGTGTAACCCATGGATTTATGCCTGGAAGGTCATGTTTGACTAATCTTCTTGAATTTTTTGAAGAGGTTACTAGGGAAATTGACGAGGGTAAAGCAGTGGATGTTGTCTATATGGACTTCAGTAAGGCCTTTGACAAGGTTCCTCATGGAAGGTTGGTTAAGAAGGTTCAACTGTTGGGTATAAATGTAGGAATAGCAAGATGGATTCAACAGTGGCTGAATGGGAGAAGCCAGAGGGTAATGGTGAATGGCTGTTTGTCGGGTTGGAGGCAGGTGACTAGTGGGGTGCCTCAGGGATCTGTGTTGGGTCCTTTGTTGTTTGTCATGTACATCAATGATCTGGATGAAGGGGTGGTAAATTGGATTAGTAAGTATGCAGATGATACCAAGATAGGGGGTGTTGTGGATAATGAAGAGGATTTCCAAAGTCTACAGAGTGATTTAGGCCAGTTGGAAAAATGGGCTGAAAGATGGCAGATGGAGTTTAATGCTGATAAATGTGAGGTGCTACACCTTGGCAGGACAAATCAAAATAGAACGTACATGGTAAACGGTAGGGAATTGAAGAATACAGTTGAACAGAGGGATCTGGGAATAACCGTGCATAGTTCCTTGAAGGTGGAATCTCATATAGATAGGGTGGTAAAGAAAGCTTTTGGTATGCTAGCCTTTATAAATCAGAGCATTGAGTATAGAAGCTGGGATGTAATGTTAAAATTGTACAAGGCGTTGGTGAGACCAAATCTGGAGTATGGTGTACAATTTTGGTCGCCCAATTATAGGAAGGATGTCAACAAAATAGAGAGGGTACAGAGGAGATTTACTAGAATGTTGCCTGGGTTTCAACAGCTAAGTTACAGAGATAGGTTGAATAAGTTAGGTCTTTATTCTCTGGAGCGCAGAAGGTTAAGGGGGGACTTGATAGAGGTCTTTAAAATGATGAGAGGGATAGACAGAGTTAATGTGGACAAGCTTTTCCCTTTGAGAATAGGGAAGATTCAAACAAGAGGACATGACTTTAGAATTAAGGGACAGAGGTTTAGGGGTAACATGAGGGGGAACTTCTTTACTCAGAGAGTGGTAGCGGTGTGGAATGAGCTTCCAGTGGAAGTGGTGGCGGCAGGTTTGTTGGTATCATTTAAAAATAAATTGGATAGGCATATGGATGAGAAGGGTATGGAGGGTTATGGTATGAGTGCAGGCAGGTGGGACTAAGGGAAAAAAGTTGTTCGGCACGGACTTGAAGGGCCGAGATGGCCTGTTTCCGTGCTGTAATTGTTATATGGTTATAACCACATAAAAATTAAACATATACTTAAACAGCCACCACAACGGTGTGTGAGAATCCCCAGGGAACACAGCAGAAGTGGAGACCCACAGCCCAATGTCCGGGCCTCACACATGCTCCTTCACTGTGATGTCACGGCACACTCTCCGAGTCACCCACGGCATTCCCCACTGTGATTGGAGGCAAACAACTTTTACCTGCTTTCCTTCTTTTCTCCCATGGTTGGGGAAATCAAAACTCCCGCAGTCGGGATGATCAAAGCTCCCAGAGTCGGCGATCGAAGGTCCCACATCGGGGCGATTGAAGCTCCTGCGATCTGGGCAGTCGAAGCTCCTGTGGTTGGAGCTCCCGCGGTCAATCCCTAACAAAGGGACCGTCAGCTCTAAGATGTTAAAGCCGCAGTGCAGACGGAGATACGATGAAAAAGTCCCATCTCCGTCGAGGAAAGTGATAAAAAAGGTTTCCCCCAACCCCTACCCCCACATAATACAAAACCTAAATGTACACCAAAAATATACAAGTAAACACAGTAAACACAGACCAAAACAGCAAAAGAAGAAAAAGACGGGACAGGCTGTTGGCACTGCTGTAAGTGATTGCAATTCTTTCAAAATAAAACTCAAAACACCCACATAGAGTTACCACTGGATTAGAATTATAACCATTAAAATAATTTTAATAGTAGACATGGAATACCTACTGCTTAAATGTAGGCCGTTTTACCTGCCTCGGGCGTTTACTGTGGTTATCATCATGGCCATATACATCCCACCACAGGCTAATGCTAACCTAGCACTAGCACAGCTGCCATCAGCAAGCAGCAGGATGCTCACCCCGACGGTGCCTTCATTGTTGCAGGGGACTTTAACCAGGTCGACCTACGAGCTGCACTCCGCAAATTCCACCAGCATGCGCAGTGCCCTACCAGGGGCTCAAACACGCTGGATAAAGTGTACACCAACATCAAGGATGCATGCAGAGCCCTCCCCTGCCCTTCCCTGGGAAAATCCAATCACCTCCCACTGTTTCTACTGCCTGCATACAAACCCCTCATCCGCAAGACCAAACCTGCAATAAAGTCGGTCAAAATATGGCCCGAGGACGCCACCCTACAACTCCAGGACTGCTTCGATCGCACCGACTGGGACCTGTTTGCACAACAAGCTAACAGTGGTACAGAGGTAGACTTGGAGGAGTACATATCCACTGTGCTCTCCTACATCAACTGCTGTGTGGAGTTTGTCACAGTGGACAAGAAAATAAAGATGTTCCCAAACCGGAAACCGTGGATGAACAAGGATGTTCAGAATCTGCTGAGGGCACGCAACATTGCCTTTAAATCCAGGGACACTTCTGCCTACAGTGCTGCCAGGTCAAACCTGAACAAAGGCATAAAAAAGGCCAAAGACATCCACAGGCAAATGGTGGAAGACCGCGGACACCAGAAGCATGTGGCAGGGTGTCAGGGACATCACTGACTACAAGAGCAGCCGTGTCTGCCCCCACAGTGATATCACACTGGCCAATGAATTAAACACCTTCTTTGCCCACTTTGAAACTGGTAACACCACTAGGAGAGGAACAACCCCGGCTAGAGCGGAGGGACAGGCCTTAACACTAAGCACCCAGGAGGTACAGTGCGCTCTGCGTAGGATCAATCCACGCAAGGCTGCAGGCCCGGATGGAGTCCAGGGTAGGGTACTAAAGGACTGTGCTGTACAGCTGGCGGAGGTATTTACGAGGATCTTCAACCTGTCTCTATCTCTGGCAACGGTCCCCAAGTGCCTGAAGACAGCTACCATAGTGCCGGTGCCGAAAAAGTCACCAACCTGAATGACTACCGCCCGGTCGCCCTAACTCCAATACCAATGAAGTGCTTTGAAAGGCTGGTCCTCTGCCACATCAAATCCAGCATCCCTGCATCATTGGACTCTCATCAATTTGCATACAGGGAAAATAGATCCACAGAGGATGCCATCTCTGTGGCTCTTCACACTGTCCTGACCCACCTGGAAAGACAGGGCACCTACGTGAGGATGCTCTTCATTGACTATAGCTCTGCCTTCAATACGGTCATCCCCACCAAGCTCACCTCCAAACTCCACCAGCTAGGCCTCAGCTCACTGATATGCGATTGGATCCTGCATTTTCTGACGGAGCGACCGCAGCCAGTGAGACTGGGGCCGCACCTGACCTCCACTATCACCCTCAGCACCGGCACACCACAGGGCTGTGTACTGAGCCCCATGCTCTCCTCCCTCTTCACCCACGACTGTGTCCCTGCATTTGACAACAACACCATTGTCAAATTTGCAGATGACACAACGGTGATCAGGCTGATCACCAACGGTGATGAAACAAACTATAGAGCGGAGGTGCAGAACCTGGCGGACTGGCGCTCACAGAACAACTTGTCGCTAAACACCTCCAAGACCAAGGAGCTGATTATCGACTTCAGGAGGTCACAGAATGGGGAATACGCCCCAATCTCCATCTACGGAGACAGTGTGGAGTGTCCAGCTTCAAGTTTCTGGGCACTCACATCTCAGAGGACCTCACAGGCTCCACCAACACTGCTGAACTGGTCAAAAAGGCACAGCAACGACTGTTCTTCCTGAGAACATTGAAACGGACTGGCCTGCCCCAACAGCTGCTGACAACCTTCTACCGCTGAACCACGGAGAGCATACTAACGTGTGGCATCTCTGTGCGGTATCTCAGCTGCACGGAGGCGGAGAGGAGAGCTCTTCAGCGCGTTGTCCACAGAGCGCAACAGATTATTGGGACACCGCTACCAGCCTTGGAGGGCATCTACCACACACGGTGCCTCAGGAAGGCCGTCAGCATACATAAGGACTCCTCTCACCCTTGTAATGGACTGTTTGAACTACTTCCTTCCGGCAGACTTTACAAGGTCTTCTACGCCCACACTACCAGACTCAGGAACAGCTTCATTCCCAGAGCTATAGCGGCTCTGAACCGGCCCTGCTGAGTACCACCCCATCCCCCCCCCCCACCCCCATGGTCTGTCTCCCCCGGCCTCACACTTTAGTCTGTGTTGATGTTACTGGTCAAATGTTCGTGTTTACAAACCTTGTTCTCGAGGGTTGCTAACCGAAATCTCGAAGTTGCAAACCAAATCTCATTGCACTTATGTGTAATGACAATAAAAGATATTATTATTATTATTATTTGTTCCATTGGAAATCTTTACCACAAATGTAGGTCGGAAATCTCTGCAATGTTCACCTGTCTTGCTTTCATGATGTAAACTATGGAGATCGTAAATAAAATGAACTAAGGTTGCTTGTGTATGATGAAAATAAAGGAAACCCTCAAGGAAGGAGTTAGAAAAGCTAAATGCCAGAGATCTTTAATAAAAAAAATAGAAACATTATACGTTTTAGTTGTAACACCACATCAGTGTTATCCTTACAAACTATAAAACTCTGATCTTCTATGTGGGTGGGTGGGTGGGTGTGTGTGGTTGTGTGCGTGTGCTTGTGTGTGTGTGTGTGTATTTATTTGTTTGTGTGTTGTTGCATCTTCTTGAAAAAACAAATTGCTAATGGTAACGGTAAGATTTACCCCCTGGAGTCCCAAATCGGCTTATGTGAAAATGTTGTCCTTATTTCTTGAGTTATTAATGAAAATCTTCACATATCTGATTAAACTTTGAGATCAAAAATCCTGTTTTTCACTGATGATACCACAATGGATCTGCCTGCCTGCCTTCTGCTCACTCTGCGAGTCACTCGTCCACTCGCGCCTTGGCTTGGCTCGGGCCCTGTACCCAAGAGGGCCGAGAAATCCCGGGAACTCCCAAGAGCTTTGGTCAACGCACGCTCGCGCCTCGGCTTGGGTCCGGTTCTCAGCTCAGCCAGGGCCTCCCCCCCTCTCTCTCCCCCCCTCACTCTCCCGACTCTCTCTCCACCCTCTCTCTTCCCCCTCCCTCCACCCACCTCCCCCTCCTGCCCACCATTTTTCAAAAGCCGCTCACCGCTCCCTGCTCCCACGTTGAAGACTCTGCCAGAGATGAGCCCACCCCCCCTCCTCCCTCCTCTGCCCTCCCCGGCCTCTGTCTCCCCCCCTCTCCCCCTCTCCCCCTCTCCCCCTCTGCCCCTCTCCTCCCATCTCACCTACCCCTCTCACCCCCTTTCCTCCCCCCCTTCCTACACCCTCCTCCCCCCTGTCCTCACCCTCTCTCCCCCACTCTCTCCCCCCCACTCTCCCCCCCCATTATCTCCCCCAACTCTCTCCTCCCACTCTCTCCTCCCACTCTCTCCTCCCACTCTCCCCCCCCCTCTCTACCCCTCCACTTCCCCCTTAACCCCCCCTCGCCCCCTCTCCGCCATCCACTCTCTTCCCCCCACTCTGTATTCGGGGGGGTAGTTAGTGTATGTATGTGGGGTGGGGGTGGTTTGTATGTGTGTGATGCCACAGTTCGCCCCCCCCCCCCCGCAACCGCCGCAGGGTCTAGTGTACATCTGAAGAAGGGTCTCGACCCGAAACGTCGCCTATCTCCTTCGCTCCTTAGATGCTGCTGCACCCGCTGAGTTTCTCCAGCTTTTTGTTAAACATTAAATTGACAGGTTTTCCACCACATTTCCATTGTTTACATCCAGCTTTTTCTATGATTTACAAAAAGCTGAGCTTAGTCTTCCAAATGTTTTCCTTGTCATTGTTTGCACTAAGCTCCCTTTATTTATATTATTCAGGATATAACTTGTATGTAGTTGAGGCATCAATTGTTTAAATTGGAGAAGAGCTGATGATAAATTATATAATACTAGACTGCCTTTCTGTTTCCAGTCGATAGAACCACCAACTTCTATATACACTGTGACACATGGTACCTCACAGGAGTATTATCCAAATTAAATTTGATTCCAAGAAATATAAGCTGATATTAAGGCACGGTAGCATAGCGATTGAGCTACTGCCTTACAGCGCCAGAGACTCGGGTTCAATCCTAACTACGGGTGCTGTCTGAATGGAGTTCGTATGTTCTCCCCATGACCTGCATAGGTTTTCGCCGAGATCTTTGCATTCCTCCCACACTCCAAAGATATTCAGGTATGTAGGTTATTTGTATTGGTATAAATGTATAAATGTAAAAAAATCATGTGCATTGGGTGGTACCCGGACGGGAAGCCAAAGGACGAGAAGCCGAAGCCAAGAATTCGAAGCCAAGATGCCGAGCAGACATCACGTCAAAAAGTTAAGATGCCGAACGGACATAACGTCAAAAGGGCATGAAGCCGAAAGGAAAATACATCAAACGGACATGAAGCCGAAATGCTAAATAGGTATGAACACTTTAGAATAAAATCTATTTTAGCTGCAAGAATTGGTGTATCTTGTTACATTTTAAAAATAGTATAATTGATTCTTGTTACACTTTAAAATAGTAAAATTATTGTACTTTGTTACTTCTTAAAATAGTTAAATTGTTGTACCCTCTACGACTCCGGTCATGGGATTGGTCCAACAACTTGTCAGTTATCGACAAAGGTCAGCGATTGATCCACCACCCCGTGTCTATCACATCACTGCAGCAACTTGGAGTCACTGCCACAATTTTACAAATACAAGCTCAAGCTCCTCCCCCACCCTCCCGTCTCCCCCCTGCCAGGGTTGCACATCACTGCTTCTGTGGCAATCACAGCAGCTTGGAAGCACTGCCACCATTTTACAAATGCAAGCTCAAGCTCCCCCCACTCTCCCATCTTCCCCTGGCCAGTGAAGTGATGGACACGGGGGTCTGGACCAATCACTGACATATGTCGATGACTGACAAGGTGTCGGACCAATCCCATCCCCGGAGATGTCATGTCTGTTCGGCATCATGTCCGTTCGGCGTCATGGCTTTTCAACGTCATGTCCGTTCGGCGTCTTCTGTTCGGCGTCGTATCCATTCAGCTTTGTATCCTTTTGGCATTGTATCCGTTCGGCTACATGTCCTTTCGATGTTGTGTCTGTTCGGTTTCGTGTCCTTTCGGCGTCCTATCCTTTCGGTGTCTTGGCTTTTCAGCATGATGTACATTTGGCATCTTGGCTTCGGCTTCTTGGCTTCAATGTTCTGTCCGCACATGGTAGAGGGTAGTGTTAATGTGCGGGTATCGCTGGCCAGTGTGGTCAGTAGGCCGAAAGGACCGTTTCCGCTCTCTATCTCTAAACTAAACTAAACTAAACTAAAAAGATGATCAGGAGCATTATATAACATGCTACAGAACAGTGGGACAAGCAGCATATGCGGAAGAAAATAGTAAGATTAAACGAGAACTTACCAGTTTGAAGTTTGATCTTAATTTTATGAGGAGTTACGATGAGGGATTACGTGAAGACCCCGCCAGCACGCATGCGCGACATTCTTCAAAGCAGTGGTGTGAAATCACAGAACAAAAAACAGTCTCAATGACTGACATAGTAAGAGAAAAAAGAGAACTTTCATACCAGGTGATCTTTATAATAGAGGGTTGGGAGCGGAGGGCACGTAATCCCTCATCGTAACTCCTCATAAAATAAAGATCAAACTTCAAACTGGTAAGTTCTCGTTTAATCTTACTATTTTACTTCGGAGTCACGTGAGTGACTACGTGAAGATTTCAAAGCTCTGTGATTTCATGCCCTGGAAGCTCCATGCTCACACACCGCTAAAGCTGGGATAAGAGGATGGACGTGATTCAGACAAGACACTGGCTGAAAAACAAAACAGGTATTTATTCATACCAAACACAATATTGTGTCCCAAAAGGGTTATTTAACTGGCAGCACTTAAGATCCTCCCTGCATAATTGTCAGGGGAGGTCACGGGTTTGTTATAAAAGCGGTGGAAGGTTCTCTCATTGTTCCAACCCGCTGTGGCCAGGATGTGATCCAGTGGTACCTCCATCCTTCTAGCCGCCGAGGTGGATGCTGCCCTGGTGGAGTGAGATTTATACACATTAGTATCCACCCCCGCCGCATCCAGTACCACCCTTAACCATCTGGAAATGGTTTGCACCGTGACCCTGTGATGAGGCTTCTTGTGACTGACAAGCAAAGCTGTTTCCGTGCCCCTTAGATCTTTAGTGACTGAAATGTATCGCAGAATCAATGTAACGATACAAAGACGAGTGTCCGCTGGGTAACCCAGGAACTCCAAAGTATGTCCAGACACTCCGGGTCGATCTTGCTTCAATAGTCCCTGCACCTGGAATGTGATCTTCCCACTGGTAATTGCCATGGCATCCAGACTGAGTTTGTGCAGGGACTGGACCCGTTGCGCCGTGATCAGTGCCATTATCATGACCATTTTGTAGGTTAATTTGGCCAAAGGGAGTCCCGTGTTCGGTGTCCATCCTCGCAGCATCGTCAATACCGTGCTGATGTCCCAGGTATGGCTATATCTGGGCCTGGGGGGATTAGAATTAAATATTCCCCGCATAAATTTGGATACCAGGGGATGTGACCCAATTCCCAATTGGTCACTCCCCTTGTCCAAGTAAGACGATAGGGCACTCCTGGCACAGTTAATGGCGCTGTAGCTTAAACCCTCATCGTAATGAAGGGTAGCCAGAAACTCCAGCACTTCCGTGATGGTGGCGGTTTCGTATGTAGTTTTAGTAGTCACGCAGAATCTTTCCCACTTCCTGATGTAGGTCAAGTACTGCTTCCTTGTGGACTCTCTGCAGGCTCCCGTGATAGTATCAATGGTCCTGTTGGAGAGTCCGAGTCCATGAAGTGGCCGTTTTAAAGTCTGCAAATTAACAAATCCATACGATCATGACATAGATGACTTTCTCCTGTAACAGGATGAACAAGCAGGCTTGGTCTTTTATTCACCCTGACACAGGGTTCTGTGGCCATCTTTTGTACCAGAGGGAACCATGGTTGAGTAGGCCAGTCGGGCACTACCAAGATACCCGATGCGGAGTCTTGCCTGATTTTTTGCAAGACCCGACTGATGAGGCAGAAAGGGGGGAAAGCGTAGAAAAACAAATCCCCCCAGTGTAGCGAGAAAGCATCCATCGCTACCGCCCCCGGGTCTGGCTCCCAAGCAACATACGTTGGTAGTTGGTGATTTAGCCTGGACGCGAAAAGGTCGATATCTGGTGTCCCATAACGTTCTACAATATCTGTAAACACTTTCCGATCCAACATCCATTCTATGTTGTCGTTGAATTTCCGTTATCTGGTGTCTGCCACTGTGTTTAGTTTACCTGGTAGGTAAGTTGCAGAGATCCAAATTCCTCTTTGCAGACACCAGTGCCAGATATTGTTGGCCAATTCATCACACGATATCGACTTTACACCGCCCATGTGGTTAATATAGGCTACCACCGTGGTGTTGTCAATCTGTAGTCTAACATGAACTTTGTGCATGTTAGTGCAGTATGCTTTAAGTCCGTGAAATGCTGCGAGCATTTCTGAATAGTTAATCCCTAAGTTTTTAAATAGGGTTAACTCTGGTGCACTCCATCTACCTCCACAGCTAGAGGTAGTGTTAGTAGCTCCCCACCCTTTGGCACTGGCATCCGTTTGTAAGGTGATCGAGGGATTGGCGATAGTCATGGGTTTGGAACAATTTTGGGCATTACCCATCCACCAATATAGTTCAGCTTTTGCCTTTTCTGGAATTTTCATGGGCCTATCAAAATGGCCAGCATGATTTTTGAGCGCCGTAATTTTTGCTCTTTGTAAATTTTGGTAATGTAAGGGCCCATATTGTGCTGCAGGAAATGCAGCTACTATCTTCCCAATCACCCTGGCCACCTGCCGAATGGATGGGACCTTAATGCCAAAGAGGCTCCTGCAAGCCTCTATCAGGTCTTCCACCTTGCTTGGTGGTAACGTGACAGACATTTGCACTGAGTCAATAATGAACCCCAAATATTTCATGGTGGTAGAGGGTTCCAATATTGATTTATCTGGATGTATCGTAAACCCCAGTATCTGAAAAATATGTTTCGTGGCTGTGACTGCCAAAGTAGCCATTTCCAAATTCTCCCCCACTATGAGGATGTCATCAAGATAGGCCATAACAGTATGATTCTGTTTCCTTAAATAGGCCAAAGCTGGTTTCAATATCTTGGTAAACAATCTGGGTGCTGACGATAGCCCATTAGGCAAAGCTTTATATTGCCATAATTGTCCCATCCAGATAAATTTTAAGTATTTCCTATGATCCTTGTGTATGGGTACTGAATAGTATGCATCTTTAAGGTCAACGCATGCCATGTAGTACCTATTGGCTACAAGCTGAGTAGCAGTGTCGAAGGTGTCCATTTTAAAATGAATATACTGGACAGAAGTATTCAGGTCGGTCAAATCTATGATGATGCGGCACCCGCCATCTTTTTTGTTTTTAGTGAATATATTAGACACGAACTCCTGAGGTTCTTTAAAGGCCTTTTCAATTACCCCTTTTTCTATTAACCTCTGTAGTTCAGCATGCCCTGCTGCCTTATCTCTATGAGAAAGGACGAATTTCCGACTAGGCGCATGCTGTACCGGGGTAGGGAGTTCGTGAATAAATTCAATTTTGTAGCCCTGAATACTCCTGAGTATATAAGGATCAGAGGTAAAAGTGAGCCAATTCTCGAGGAACATGTGCAACCTGCCCCCTATGCAGAGTGAATTTAGGTCAGTAGTGTTCTTGGGGATCCCAGACCCACCTACCTCCATGGTTACTGCCGGTGTGGAGGTTTCTGCCCTTGCTTCCTCGGCTGGTTGTAGGTGTTCTGGGAGTGGCGCATCTTCCAAGGAGGCCGGCCTGGGCCTTGGCCTAAAAAAAAAGACCGCTGTGCAGGTATGCCGGCCTTCGAGCTTTCACCACCGGCAGACCTGTTAGGGTAACTCTGCCCGGTGGGTGCGTAGGGGTGCGTTCTGTGTGGGTGATGAGGCTTAGTGTACCCAGGTACTTTAATAAGGCCCAAAGCCTTAGCCTCTTCGTCAAGATCTTTTACCTGTTTGGGGAGATCTTCCCCGAATAACAGGCTTGGAGGCTGCGTCTTCCCAGGCTTGCATAACCCCGCGAACTTGGGGTTAAGCGCCGGCTTTATAATGCTTTTCCTGAAATTGTTAATTTAATACTGTGTATTGCACAGTAAGGCCAAAGCATCTTGCAGCTCTTGCGGCATATCCACTCCCACTGCTGTTCTGGCTACTGCAGTAATCCCTGCGGTAAGGAGCTTCAGGATCTTCTGAAGTTTCATCTCCTGCCCTCTACTTGAGGGGCTCATGTTCCCCCATATCGGGTTGTTCACCGCGGGCACATTTAACGATTTGCAGTTTTCTGGCGCCAAATATTTATCTGCTGTGGCATTGATGGCCTGTTCCTGAAGTTGGTTGGTGGCCATATAATCAATGCTGGCAGCCAGCTTGGAGTGGATGGGTAGGCCCTTCTGGTGGGGCATGGCATGTTTGCTCACCACATCCATATAATCTTCACACACCCCTGACGCTGCAGGTGCTTCAGCCAACTCTCCCTCTTCTGGGTCAGCCCAGTTCTGACCCTCAATGCTCCCCTGTATAGAAGGGGATACATTGGGCAGTCCTCGAAAGGAACTTGCCGTGGGCCTACTAGGGGTCCCACTGTGATCCTGCCCCTGCTGTAACAGGTCACGTTGGAGCATCTGCTCCATCAGCCGCTCAATGCGGTCAAGGCGACCTCCGTCGCTACCAGCGAGCGGGGTGCCCTCGGGACCGGACTCCGCTGAGTCCGCCCCGGCCGACTTCCGGGTAGTTTTCCCCGACCGTGGCGTACCAACGGTCTCAAAGTCCGAAAAGACGGGAGCTGCAGGTGGAACCTGAAGCTCTGGAGAAGCGGTTCTCCGCTGGCTGCTGTCCTTAGCCGTTGATTTGGCCGCCGCTCTCTTACTCTTTCTCCCTTCCATTATGGTCGACTCACTCCTTCGGTGAGACTTACCTGGCGTGAGCTTTTTAAACTCACGCTGGAGGAGCCCCGCTCCTCCCGACCGTCGCTTCCGCATGCGTACGACGATATGTCGCGCATGCGTGCTGGCGGGGTCTTCACGTAGTCACTCACGTGACTCCGAAGTAAAATAGACTGTTAAGATTTCACACGTGTTCAAAAAAGCATGATACAGATCATCTGTAGAATATAGGTTTCAAGTTGATTGTCTTTTGATAGAATATCTTTCATGTCAGATTGCTAGCATCTGCAGCATTTTATAATCTGAATCGAGTTTATTACACATATCACTCAAGGTTACTCACATCATAAACAATTACCTAAAAAAGTTTGAAAGGATATGATTCTGATACGTACATGACAGTTTTGTACTTTTTGGAAACAAAAATAGCAGTCTCCAAATTTGATATATTGAAAAAGGGATTTTCTTTTGGCTGTGCAACCCCAATTCCATTGCTTTATGTTAAGAGAGGCTACAAATGTATGGAAACCAATACTCTCTGTGTACAAATCAGTCTTTCCATACATTAAACATTCCACTTTATCCTCCCCAATATATGCTTGTGGAGCTTGATCAGGCAGGGCGGCACAGTGGAGCAGCTGGAGGAGCTGCTGCCTCAGAGACCTGGGTTCAATCCTGACCGGGGGTGCTGTCTATGTGGAGTTTGCATGTTCTGCCTGTGACTATGTAGGTTTCCTCCAGGTGCTCCAGTTTCCTCCCACATCGCAAAGACGTTTGGATTTGTAGGTTAATTGGTCTCTGTAAATTGACCCAAGTGAGTAGGGAGTGGTTGGGAAAGTAGGATAACATAGTACTAGTTTGAACAGTTGATCAATGGTCAGTGTGGTATTGGTGGGCAGAAGGGCTTGTTTCCATGCAGTATCTCCGAACTAAAGTAAAGATGTACCACATGCTGCCATTGATGAGGTAACCTTTGTTTGGGGTTCGAATTATGAAAGTAACTTGTAACATTCTATTAGGCTGCTCCAGGACTTGGATAAATCGAAAATTATTTTTGAGCGCTACATCAGCAAAACTGAATAAGGGGGGTGGGGTGTCAAATGGGATAATCAAGAACGGAGTTAAAGGAAAAGAGAGTAAAGGGATGGTTAATGACCCCAGAATTAACGGGAAAGAAAGCTCACAAAGGGATAGGAGAGTATGGCCAAGTGTAATAGGGATCGATGTGAAAGGGGCCACTTGTCAACATAATTGTATAAGGAGTAAGAGTGTTGTAAAAACAAGTCTGAAGGCTTTGTGTCTCAATGCGAGGAGCATTCGTAATAAGGTGGATGAGTTGAAGGTGCAGATAGCGATTAATGACTATGCTATAGTTGGGATCACGGAGACATGGCTCCAGGATGACCAAGGCTGGGAGCTGAACATCCAGGGATATTCAATATTCAGGAGGGATAGACGAAAAGGAAAAGGAGGTGGGGTAGCGTTGCTGGTGAGAGAGGAGAATAATGCAATAGAAAGGAAGGACATTAGCATGGAGGATGTGGAATCGATATGGGTAGAGCTGCGAAACTCTAAGGGGCAGAAAACGCTAGTGGGAGCTGTGTACAGGCCACCTAACAGTAGTATTGGAGTTGGGAATGGCATCAAACAGGAAATTAGAAATGCGTGCAACAAGGGTAACGCGGTTATAATGGGTGACTTCAATCTGCATGTAGATTGGGTGAATCAAATTGGCAGGGGTGCTGAGGAAGAGGATTTCCTGGAATGTATGCGGGATAGTTTTCTCAACCAACATGTGGAGGAACCAACGAGAGAGCAGGCTATTCTAGACTGGGTATTGAGTAATGAGGAAGGGTTAGTTAGCAGTCTTGTTGTGCGTGGCACCTTGGGCAAGAGTGACCATAATATGGTTGAGTTCTTCATTAGGATGGAGAGTGACAAAATTAAGTCAGAAACAAGGGTTCTGAACTTGAACAAAGGTAACTTTGAAGGTATGAGATGTGAATTGGCCAAGATAGACTGGCAGGTGATTCTTAAAGGGTTGACAGTGGATGTGCAATGGAAGGTATTTAAAGACTGCATGGATGAAGTACAAAAGTTGTTCATACCAGTTTGGCAAAAGAATAAATCGGGGAAGGTGGTGCATCCATGGATAACAAGGGAAATCAGGGATAGTATAAAAACAAAAGATGAGGCATACAAATTTGCCAGAAAAAGCAGCCTACCGGAGAACTGGGAGAAATTCAGAATCCAGCAGAGGAGGACAAAGGGCTTAATTAGGAAAGGGAAAATAGATTATGAAAGGAAATGGCAGGGAACATAAAAACTGACTGCAAAAGTTTTTATAGATATGTGAAGAGAAAGAGACTAGTTAAAACAAATGTTGGTCCCTTGCAGTCAGAAACAGGTGAATTGATCATGGGGAACAAGGACATGGCAGACGAATTGAATAACTACTTTGGTTCTGTCTTCACTAAGGAAGACATAAATAATCTGCCGGAAATAGCAGTGGAACGGGGGTCAAATAAGATGGAGGAACTGAGTGAAATCCAGGTTAGCCGGGAGGTGGTGTTGGGTAAATTGAACGGATTGAAGGCCGATAAATCCCCAGGGCCAGATAGGCTGCATCCCAGAGTACTCAAGGAGGTAGCCACAGAAATAGTGGATGCATTAGTGATAATTTTTCAAAATTCCTTAGATTCTGGAGTAGTTCCTGAGGATTGGAGGGTAGCTAATGTAACCCCACTTTTTAAAAAAGGAGGGAGAGAGAAAGCGGGGAATTACAGACCAGTTAGTCTAACATCGGTAGTGAGGAAACTGCTAGAGTCAGTTATTAAAGATGGGATAGCAGCGCATTTGGAAAGTGGTGAAACCATAGGACAAAGTCAGCATGGATTTACGAAAGGTAAATCATGTCTGACAAATCTGATAGAATTTTTCGAGGATGTAACTAGTAGAGTGGATAAGGGAGAACCAGTGGATGTGTTATATCTAGACTTTCAGAAGGCTTTCGACAAGGTCCCGCATAAGAGATTAGCATACAAACTTAAAGCACACGGTATTGGGGGTTCAGTATTGATGTGGATAGAGAACTGGCTAGCAGACAGGAGGCAAAGGGTAGGAGTAAACGGGTCCTTTACAGAATGGCAGGAAGTGACTAGTGGGGTGCCGCAAGGCTCAGTGCTGGGACCCCAGCTATTTACAATATATATTAATGACTTGGACGAGGGAATTCAATGCAACATCTCCAAATTTGCAGATGATACCAAGCTGGGGGGTATAGTTAGGTGTGAGGAGGATGCTTGGAGGCTGCAGGGTGATTTGGATAGGCTGAGTGAATGGGCAGATGCATGGCAGATGCAGTATAATGTGGATAAATGTGAGGTTATCCACTTTGGTGGCAAAAACATGAGGGTAGACTATTATCTGAATGGTGGCAGATTAGGAAAGGGGGAGATGCAACGAGACCTGGGTGTCATGGTACACCAGTCATTGAAAGTAGGCATGCAGGTGCAGCAGGCAGTGAAGAAAGCAAATGGTATGTTAGCATTCATAGCGAAAGGATTTGAGTATAGGAGCAGGGAGGTTCTACTGCAGTTGTACAGGGTTTTGGTGAGGCCACACCTGGAGTATTGCGTACAGTTTTGGTCTCCAAATCTGAGGAAAGACATCCTTGCCATAGAGGGGGTACAGAGAAGATTCACCAGACTGATTCCTGGGATGTCAGGACTTTCATGTGAGGAAAGATTGGATAGACTTGGCTTGTACTCGCTGGAATTTAGAAGATTGAGGGGGGATCTTATACTTACAAAATTCTTAAGGGGTTGGACAAGCTAGATGCTGGAAGATTGTTCCCAATGTTGGGGGAGTCCAGAACAAGGGGTCACAGTCTAAGGATAAGGGGGAATTCCTTTAGGACCGAAATGAGGAAAACATTCTTTACACAGAGAGTGGTGAGTCTCTGGAATTCTCTGCCACAGAAGGTAGTTGAGGCCAGTTCATTGGCTATATTTAAGAGGGCGTTAGATGTGGCACTTGTGGCGAAAGGGATCAGGGGGTATGGAGAGAAGGCAGGTACGGGATACTGAGTTGGATGATCAGCCATGATCACATTGAATGGCGGTGCAGGCTCGAAGGGCCGAATGGCCTGCTCCTGCACCTATTTTCTATGTTTCTATGTTTTCTAAAATAAAGATCTTCATTAATAAAGAGTAATTTTATTTTTCACTTTGTCATTTATCATCCAGGGTTGTGATAATTCTTCAGTGCACATCTCAATTTATGTTAAACCCAAATGGACTAAGACTTGACCAAAAATGTCTACTCCAGCATGCCATTTCAGACATGTTTAAGAATTGAAATGTTACAAACATTCCAGGAAGTGTTAGGTAAATTAGACAGGGAAAATAGCCAATGGGTTCACTTCCATTAAATCTGTGAGTGGCAGTAAAGATTTTCAACTCAACTTTCAATTCTCTTTTCCAAATGAGGTAAAAAAGTGGAAAATCTTAAGCTTCCGCAGTCATCAGCTTTTCTAATAATAGTACATTTAGAAACAATAGAAAGGAGAACTTCTGGAAATATGCCACAGATCAAACTATCGAGACTGTCTGTTTTGTTTAAAGAATTGCTGTTACTTGTAGTTTTAAATTGTGTTGTTTTGGCTTCTTCAGCAAATTTTGCCCGGTGCAAAACAAATAATTCTATTCGAGCTGAGGAAGAAACAATGCACAGTTATCAATCTCCAGTGCAACCATTGTTTCTGGCCTATTCTAATGGGAGATGAATAATGGAAATTGGTGGATAATAAACACCTACTAGCTTCATATGGGGAGCAGAAGATGGACACAATACAATGACCAAATACAAGGTGATTTATTATTTATTGTGTTTGGTGCACAGGAGCTAATCAATGAAGTAGGATCTTACATAATTGACAGCACAATAAAATATTTGTTGGTTTGTTGATAGGCTCTTATATGATGAGCAGCATTGTTATTATTTGTAGTGAATATAATGGAAATTGGTTGTATAAGGTAAAATTATGTATTACAGTCTTAGGACATCTCAGAACACACAATGTAAGAAGGAACTGCAGATGCTGGTTTAAACTGAAGATAGACACAAAAGTTAGATTACTCAGTGGGACCGGCAGCATCTCTGAAGAGAATGAATGGGTGACATTTCGGGTCATGACCCTTCTTCAGACTGGTTAGGGATAAGGGAAAGAAGAGACATAGATGGTGATGTGGAGAGATAAAGAACAACGAATGAAAGATATGCAAAAAAGTAACGTGATAAAGGAAACAGGCCATTGTAAGCTGTCTGTAGGGTGAAAATGAGAAGCTAGTGTGACTTCGGTTGGGGAGGGAATGCCGGGTCTACCTGAAGTGAGAGAAATCAATATTCATACCTCTGGGCTGTAAGCTGCCCAAGCAAAATATGAGACGCGATGCACAAATTGGAGGAACAGCCTGCACCGCTGAGTTACACCTGCTTTTTGTGTGTATCTTCAGAACATATTATATTTAATTAAGTATCTTTGAAATGATTTCAATATTGTAATTAATGAAGCCAAGGTCCAAAATGAACCAAAGTCCAAAGGTCCAAAAATGAACAATGCAATTTCCTTGTAATCTATTTTAGTGATAACAGTTTGTGGGTGAAATTATGGCGCATGGTATTGGGAGTAGAGTGCTGACATGGATAGAAAATTGGTTGGTAGACAGGAAACAAAGAGTAGGGATTAACGGTTCCCTTTCAGAATGGCAGGCAGTGACTAGTGGGGTACCGCAAGGCTCAGTTCTGAGACCGCAGCTATTTACAATATATATCAATGATTTGAATGAAGGGATTCAAAGTACTATTAGAAAATTTGCAGATGACACAAAGCTGGGTGGCAGTATGAACTGTGAGGATGATGCTATGAGAATGCAGGGTGGGCAGGTTGGGGGAGTGGGCAGATGCATGGCAGATGTAGTTTAATGTGGATAAATGTGAGGTTATCCACTCTGGTAGCAAAAACAGGAATGCAGATTATTATCTAAATGGTGTTAAGTGGGGAAAAGGGGAAGTACAACAGAATCTGGGGGTCCTTGTTCATCAGTCAATGAAAGTAAGCATGCAGGTACAGCAGGCAGTGAAGTAAGCGAATGGCATGTTGGCTTTCGTAACAAGAGAAGTTGAGTACAGGAGCAAAGAGGTCCTTCTGCAGTTGTACAGGGCCCTAGTGAGACCTCACCTGGAGTATTGTGTGCAGTTTTGGTCCCCCAATTTGAGGAAGGACATTCTTGATATTGAGGGAGTGTAGCGTAGATTTACGTTTAATTCCTGGGATGGCGGCTCTGTCATATGCTAAGAGAATGGAGCGGCTGGGTTTGAATACTCTGAAGTTTAGAAGAATGAGAAGGGATCATATTGAAACATACAAGATTATTAAGGGTTTGGACACGCTAGAGGCAGGAAACATGTTCCCGATGTTGGGGAAGTCCAGAACCAGGGGCCACAGTTTAAGAATAAGGGGTAAGCCATTTAGAACAGAGATGATGAAACACCTTTTCACACAGAGAGTTGTGAGTCTGTGGAATTTTCTGCCTCAGAGGGCAGTGGAGGTCGGTTCTCTGGATACTTTAAAGAAAGAGCTAGATAGGGCTCTTAAAAATAGAGGAGTCAGGGGATATGGGGAGAAGGCAGGAATGGGGTACTGATTGGGGATGATCAGCCATGATCACATTGAATGGTGGTGTTGGCTCGAAGGGCCAAATCGCCTACTCCTGCACCTATTGTCTATTGTCTATTGGACAAGAGGATCAATGATTAAGCATATCAAGAGGCAATAGTGTAACAAAACATATATGTGCACTAAGCAATCCCATTTTATCACAAACTCGCACACTTTTCACAATGAATCTCCCCTTATGCAACCAATTACAAACAACCATGCACAGGAATAGCGTCTTCCCTGCTATTATCAGACTTCTGAACAGTTATCCCATAACTTATGTTATTGTCCCAATTGTCCTTTCTACCTTATTGTGGGTATTCGGCTGTTTTCTCTTGAACTGTAATGTAACAATGTTGAAAATTATATGCAACACTCTATACAAGGAAGGATGAACTTGTGAATATCATGTTTCAGTGCTGACTGATGGATGTTTTTGTTTGGTGTGTGATGGGGATGTGATGGCTTGGGAGATGTTGACGTGGTTTATGTTCCAAAAAAATGTTATGAGAGTCACACTTACTAATGTTGACCTTGCCTATGCAACCATTATATTATGTGATGGAATTTGTGTCCTTGTGGCTTGGTATCTGGTCTGAACTTCCAAAGAGATCTGAAACCATAGCTTTTAGAGAGGTT
Source organism: Raja brachyura (assembly GCA_963514005.1). The sequence goes on along the minus strand of OY740784.1, from coordinate 100,150,268 downwards.
TTCTGTACTGGAAAGAACCTGTCTCATCATTATTTCCTACTCCAAAACCCTAGGGTCATATTTGGACTGTCTTGGAAATTTATATTTAGCTCCCAGTCTTTCATGTGGAACTTTACACAAAAGTTCAGATAAACAATGTCTATTAATATTTAAGAATGTCACAACAATCAGCTGAGATGACATTAATGAAGGATCATCCAGTCAGCCATGATCACATTGAATGGCGGTGCTGGCTCGAAGGGCCGAATGGCCTACTCCTGCACCTATCGACTATTGTCTATTGTCTATTGAGGCTTTATGAGTGGAGCTGAGAAATAAAAAGTGACAAACACCTTGGTGGGATTATATTATATGACCCCAAATAGTCAATGGGAATTAGTGGAACAATTATGCGAAAAATTGCTCTTTTCGAAAGTTTCATTTGTATGCCAAAAATCACATGGAATGAAACAAAAAAACCCCTGATAAGTAAAAGCACACATGGAAAGCTGATTATTTGCTCAATTCTGAAATTTCACAAAATTACATGAAAGATCTGGAAAAAGTTTGCTTTCATGCATCATGTCTTAAGTGCAGCCACTTTTCTGGTGTAGATGCACAACATCCAAATGTGCACACATTAATGTCACAGCAACAAATAGATGACTAGAGAGACTGTTTAATGCTGTTCATAGAATTGATGCAGTATAGAAGGAAGCTATTAGCGCATTGAATCTATGCTGGCTTATTGCAGAGCATTCACCTGACTCTCATTTCATTGTTTTGTCCCCACGGCGCTGTAAATTGTTCTCTCTTTAGTCCCTTTTCTTTTGAAGGCACTGATTGATTCTATTTCCACCACCCATCCTGGCAGTGAATTCCAGATCAAAACCACTCACTGCATTAAAAAAGCTTTCTCTTATTTTTCCGTTGTACCTATGGGTCAAAATTTAATTATGTGTCTCCAGGCCCTTGAAACATTTGCTGATATGAACAGTTTCCTTCAATATACTTTTGAACATCACCCAGGTGAGTAGTCAAGTCATATCAAGTCAAGAGATAGGACAATGACATTCTTGCTTGCTGCAGGACAACAGAATATTGTAAGCATAAATACAGATCAGATCAATGTGTCCATATACCATAGAATGTATATACAGTGGCTTGCAAAAGTTTTCATACCCCTTGAACTTTTCCACATTTTGTCACGTTACAACCACAAACATAAATGTATTTTATTGGGATTTTATGTGATAGGCCAACACAAAGTGGTGCATAATTGCGAAGTGAAAGGAAAATGATACATGGTTTCCAAATTTTATTACAAATAAAAAACTGAAAAGTGTGGCGTGCAAAAGTATTCTGCCCCCCCTGAGTCAATACTTTGTAGAACCACCTTTCGCTGCAATTACAGCTGCAAGTCTTTTGGGGTATGTCTCTACCAGTTTTGCACATCTAGAGACTGAAATTTTTGCCCATTCTTCTTTGCAAAATAGCTCAAGCTCAGTCAGATTGGATAGAGAGCGTCTGTGAACAGCAATTTTCAAGTCTTGCCAGAGATTCTCAGTTGGATTTAGGTCTGGACTTTGACTGGGCCATTCTAACACATGATTATGCTTTGATCTAAACCATTCCATTGCAGCTCTGGCTGTATTTTTAGGGTTGTTTTCCTGCTGGAAGGTGAACCTCCACCCCAGTCTCAAGTCTTTTGCAGACTCTAACAGGTTTTCTTCCAAAATTGCCCTGTATTTGGCTCCATCCATCTTCCCATCAACTCTGACCAGCTTCCCTGTCCCTGTTGAAGAAAAGCATCCCCACAGTATGATGCTGCCACCACCATGTTTCACAGTGGGGATGTGTGTTCAGGGTGATGGGCAGTGTTAGTTTTCCGCCATACATAGCATTTTGCATTTAGGCCAAAAAATTCAATTTTGGTCTCATCAGACCAGAGCACCTTCCTCCATGTATGCTGTGTCCCCCACATGGCTTGTGGCAAACTGCAAACGGGACTTCTTATGGTTTTGTTTCAACAATGGCTTTCTTCTTGCCACTCTTCCATAAAGGCTAAATTTGTGGAGTGCACGACTAATAGTTGTCCTGTGGACAGATTCTCCCACCTGAGCTGTGGATCTCTGCAGCTCCTCCAGAGTTACCATGGGCCTCTTGGCTGCTTCTCTGATCAATGCTCTCCTTGCCTGGCTTGTCAGTTTAGGTGGACGGCCATGTCTTGGTAGGTTTGCAGTTGTGCCATACTCTTTCCATTTTCGGATGATGGATTGAACAGTGCTCCGTGAGATGTTCAATGCTTGGGATATTTTTTTATAACTTAACCCTGCTTTAAACTTCTCCACAACTTTATCCATGACCTGTCTGGTGTGTTCTTTGGGCTTCATGATGCTGTTTGTTCACTAATGTTCTCTAACAAACCTCTGAGGCCTTTACAGAACAGCTGTATTTATACTGAGATTAGATTACACACAAGTGGACTCTATTTACTAATTAGGTGACTTCTGAAGGCAATTGGTTGCACTGGATTTTATTTAGGGGTATCAGAGTAAAGGGGGCTGAATTCTTTTGCACGCCACACTTTTTAGTTTTTTATTTGTAAAACAATTTGAAAACCATGTATCATTTTCCTTCCACTTCACAATTATGTGCCACTTTGTGTTGGTCTATCACATAAAATTCCAATAAAATACATTTACGTTTGTGGTTGTAACATGACAAAATGTGGAAAAGTTCAAGGGGTATGAAAACTTTTGCAAGCTACTGTATACACACTTAAATAAATAGATAAAGTGCAATAGGCTGTTATAGTTCAGAGTTTGTTTGAAGTTGTGTTTAATAGTCTGATGGCTGTGGGAAGATGTTGTTCCTGAAGCTGGATGTTGCAGATTTCAGGCTCCTGGACCTTCTACCTAATGGCAGCGGAAAGATGTGTGTGTGGTCAGGATGGTGTGGGTCCTTGATAAGGCTGATAGCCTTTTTTGAGGCAGCGTGTGCGATAGATCCCCACAATGGAATGGAGGTAAGAGCCGATGATGGACTGGGCAGTATTTACACCATTTTGCAGCCTTTTCCGCTCCTGGACGCTCAGGTTGCCGTACCAAGCCATGATGCAACCGGTCAGCATGCTCTCTACTGTGTACCTGTAGAAGTTCGAGGGAGTCTTCGTGGTGGTGGAGGGTAGAGACTCTCTGGGTGTTGCCAGTGGAGCGGGTACTCTTGGTGCTGCGGAGGTTGGGGTTGTTTCGGGTCGTGACCCTCATTCGGATTCTGGGGGTGCCTGCGCACCACGTGCCCTGGGGGTGCCTCTTGTTCTTTCTTCCCCAGGCCGAGATGTAGGGGGTGGTGTTAGAGTGCAGGAGCCTGGCCTTTCACCAGACAGCTCATTGCTGTCAGGGGTATCGGGTCCCTCCATCGACATTGTTCCAGGTGGTGGTGTCATGCTGGAGGAGGGGGAGAGTGATGCAGCCAGCTTATGCAGTGGGGTGGGCGAGCTGACATCTAGCTGTTGTCCTTCAAACTCTGACAATGACCTTGAGCGCAGTATAGGGGAGGTTGGTGCTCCAGGTGTCAGTGTGTTGGCGAATTGTCCGGATTCCAGTGCTGTGTTTTGAGGGGCTGTTATCTGTGAGATTTGGGACTTTCTGAAAATAAACAATTGTTCTAAAACTAAAATTGAAGCAGCGGGGAGATGTCGGACAGATCTGCCGTGATTTATTGAGACACTTGATATTAGCCTTGGCAGCAAAGACATTGGTCTTCCCAAGTCTGAAGAGTGTCAGTTTGGGGACTTTTTTAAGTTCCTAAGAGAGACGGTTCCTGCTCCCATGAGGTGTGTGAGGAAACAACTCTAGTGTGCTTGCACATTCGCAGTTGCCAGTCTAAACCTATATGGTGGTAGGAGGGACTTTCGTAGATTTCATCATCTATCAGTCCTCAGAGAGGGGAAATATGCAGCAAGTTTTCAGCAAGAGACGCATACTGTTGTCGGTGATGAGCTCACCTGGTGACTGGAGTGGGAAGGGGGTGTCTACATGATCTACCTCAGCACAAATTCATGTGGTGTGGCTTTCCTGTTGGCCCCGACTTTCCAGTCAGAGATCCTGAAGGTGCAGGAAACTGTGCCAGGTTGTTTGCTCCATCTGGTCGTGAGCCTAGATGGCTTGCCATTGCATTTCGTTAACGTGTACACGCCCAGCACTGGCACGATGCAGGCCTGCCTACTTCAGGAGGTGACTGCTCTGTTGAGCACATAATTGATAGTGGAGATTGTGTCTTCCTTGCGGTGGATTTCAATTGCACACTTTGAGGTGCGAGATCGCTCTGGTACTTAGTGTGCCCCTGCTGTAGCAAAGAAGTTGAGAGGTTTGATTCATTCCTTTGAATTGGTTGATGCATGGCGGAACCTCCACCCTGATTCCAGCAGTTTTTCGCGGAGGTCTGAGGTGGGTGGTACCCGCATTGATCACATGTACATCTCCGGTGCATATGTCTCCCATGTCTCAGTGCCGTGCTCGGACCACTGTCTGGTGTGAGTGGACTCTAATCCAGTGCGCACATGGGCTGGGTCCACGTACTGGCACTTTAATAACCGGCTGCTGGCGGATCGGTATTTTCTGGAGTCATTCAGTCGGTTTTGGGTGAAGTGGAGATAGAAGCAGAGGAGCTTCCCTTCCCTTAGGCAGTGGTGGGACTTGGGGAAAGCTTGGATCAGATTGGTCAGGAATCCTGTGAGTGGGAAGAGTAACACGTAAGGAAGGAAGCTTTGAGAAACCTGCTGCTTGAGCAGTCCCGACGCGCTTACGTGAGGTCGCGGGTCCAGATGCTGCACGATCTGGACCGTGCATCACCTTTCTTTGTCGCTCTGGAGAAAGGGCGGGAAGCCCACAAACAGCTTGTTGAGCTGCTAGCGGATGATGGCTCCTATGTCACAAATCCAGAGAACATTAGTTCTTTAGTCCGGTTCTTTTATGGGTCCTTGTTCTCCGCAGATGGATTTAGCGGGGAGGCTCAGTGGGTCTTGTGGCAGGGTCTACTGACTGTAGATAGGAAGGGTCTACCGGCTGTAGAAAGGGAGTTGTCTGAACGTCTTGATGACCGCTTATCATTGGAGGAGTTGGCTCGTGCCCAGCACCAGCTCAGGAGGGGGAAGTCCCCTGTGCTGGATGGGTTGACGGTAGAATTTATTAGAGCTTTCTGGGATACCCAGGGGGTGATTAGATGAAGGTCCTGGGGGAGAGCCTGGCGACTGGGGAGATGCCCCTCTCGTGGCGTAGGGCATTTGTCGTCCTACTGCTCAAGAAGGGTGAACTCTCCTCTGTACAGTGTACAAAGTGTTTGCATGGGCGATGACAAATCGCCTGGGCTCCGTGCTGTCCCAACTGATCCACCCTGACCAGTGCTATGCAGTCCCTGGCCGGTCCATTCAGGATAACATCCACCTGGTTAGGCACCTGATTCATCTATCTCAGGGTACTGGTCAGTCAGCTGCATTTCTGTCTCTTGATCAGGAGAAGGCTTTTGACAGGATAGATCATGACTACCTTTTCGGAACACTGCAAGCGTTTGGATTTAGACAACATTTTGTAGCCCGGGTCCGGCTTTTGTACACTGCAGTGGAGTGTCTCGTGAAGGTTAATGGTGTGTTGTTGGCTCCCATTCCTTTTGAGAGGGGAGTTCATCAGGGGTGTCCCATGTCTGGTCAGGTGTATTCGATCTGTGTGCAGCAGTTCCTGTGTCTTCTTGGGAGGCGGTTGACAGGCCTGGCTCCACCAGGGCCGGGGGTTGAGGTGGTTCTTTCGGCTTATGCAGATGATGTACTCCTTACATTCACTGACCCTGGTGACCTGCGGAGGATGCGTGATTGCCAGACTGTTTTTTTGGCTGCATCATCTGCCAGGATTAACTGGAGTAAGTGTTCTGGACTTTTAGTGGGTCAGTGGCATGTGGACTCCCTGCCGGAAGAGAAGACAATGTATGCATGGAGCACCAAGCACCTCCTCTACCTGGGGGTCTACCTGAGTCCCACTGAGGATGCTTGGCCGGCGAACTGGCTGGAGCTGGAGATGAAAGTCGTCGCCCGGCTGGGGCGCTGGTCAGGCCTGCTTAGAGTTCTTTCTTTCCAGGGTAGGGTGCTGGTCATAAACCAGCTGGTGGCGTCCATGTTGTGGTACCTGCTGGCTACTCTTGTCCCGCCCTCTATCTTTGCAACTGCATTACAGAAGAAGCTGGTGGATTTATTTTGGGGAGATAGTAAGCACTGGGTTTCCACAGCAGTCCTGAGTCTCCCGTTAGAGGAGGGCGGCCAGTCCTTGGTATGCGTGCGTCCCCAGGTGGCGGTTCTCCGTCTCAGGACTCTGCGAACATATATGTATGCGGAGAACCCCCGCAGCTCTGGGCACATATTTTTTCCGTCAGGGTCATTGCCTAAGGGGGGTTTCGCGGCTCCCGGTAGCGGGCATCAGTCAACCCGCTTTACGGCGTTTGCTTAGTTTCTATCGTGATGTGCTAAGCGTACGGAATTTGGTTGTTTTCAGCCAGCGTGTTGCTCCACGAGGGGAGGGGGGTGTTGTGGCTGCGGGGGTGACCGATCCTCACCCTATCATGGTGGATGTCGAGGAGAGGCGTGTGCTTAGAGTAGTTCTGACTGAGCTTACCCCCGCCCCGTCGAATTTGCTCATCAGGTCTAGGCTCCGGGATATTTCTCGGGCGCCAGCTCCACACAACTTGAGCCACCTTTCCGAGATGCCCAGCATGGCGTTTCGTGATGCAAAGAGATGCATACTGTACAGAATGCTCCTGCACATTCTGCACCTCCTTGCCTTCGTCTTCCGTCCTAACACACCTTGGCAGTCCGTGTTACCACCTGAAGGCGGGGACAGTCCCCAGTGGAGGTCTACAAGGGAGTCGTCCCCCTTTACATTGCGGACCTGGTGTGGAGAGTGTTGCACAGAGAGATGGCATGTAATAAACTTTTGAGTCGGTTCACGGGCTCGCCGGCCGCCTGTATTTTCTGCAGTGAGGAAGAGAACGTGTTCCACGCATATATGGAGTGTGAGAGGTTGCTGCCCCTGTACCAATATTTGAAGGGATTGTTCCTCAAGTTTTGGTTGCATTTTAGTCCCATGATCCTGGTGTTTCGACACGGCAGGGAATGGGGAGAGCCGATCGGGGGTGGTGGTGGGGTGGGGGGGGGGGGTGGTACCTGCCTGTCGGTTTGCTCCTGTGCCTGGCCAAGATGGCCATTCACGGGTCGTGCCCCTCTTCCGGGCCTACATCCATGCTCACGTTTCCCTGAAGAGGGAACATGCGGTGTCCAAGGGGACTCTAGAGGCCTTCCATGAGCGCTGGTCACCGTGTGCGGACGAGAGCATTGTAAATGATGACTGCATCATTGTATTATAATGATTGCTTGATGTATTGTAACCTCTGAATGTATTTTTGATGTGATGTACTATGCATTTTTGCTGAATAAAGTCCTTGGAAAAAAAAAAGATATGGCATCAACAAGACAATGGCAGTGGCAAGAATAGTGTGTAGATGGAAAGATTGGTATAAGTAGACCTTTGTCGGCATTTGTCAGAGAATGAGGAAATGGTGAGAGTGGATGTTTGCTTGCAGAGAGTTCAGGGAGGGCATAGCAGTGGGTTGACAGAATCTACTCTGCTGGGGGGTTGAGCCTGTTAGAGTCATAGAGTGATAAAGTGTGGAAAAAGGCCCTTCGGCAAAACCTGCCCACACTGGCCAACATGTCCCAACTACTCTAGTCACACTGTGTTTGGTCCATATCCCTACAAACCTGTCCTATCCATGTACCTGTCCACCTTAAATGTTGGGATAGTCCCTGCCTCAACTACCTCCTTTGGCAGCTTATTCCGTACACCCACCAGCCTTTGTGTGAAAAAGTAATCACTCAGATTCCTATTAACCCTTTTCCCCTTCACCTTAAACCTATGTCCTATGAACCTCAATTCACCTACTCTGGGCAAGCGACTGTGTATCTACCCGAACTATTCCTCTCATATTAGATCCCAATAAAAAGCTGGGAGTTGCCTGGGACACTTGTGTAAAGTTGGGGAGAGAATAAATAATTAAACAAAGGCTCTTGAACCAGCAACTGGCCAGGATGTTAAAATTATTTTTTGGACATAATATTTTTAGTTGTACGCTTGGTTGACTCTGCAAATTAAGATCACCCCTCATTCTCCTGCACTCCAAGGGATAGAGTCCCAGCCTACTCAACCTCTCCCTATAGCTCAAACCCTTTAGCCCTGGCAACATCCTTGGAAATCTTCTCTGTACCTTTTCTAGTTTGACAACATATTTTCTATTACATGGTGCCCAGAACTGAACACAATCCCCTAAAGCGACCTCACCAACGTCTCATACAACTGCAACATGACCTCCCAACTTCTATACTCAACTCTCAGACTGATGATGGCCAATGTGCCAAATGCCTTTTTGACTGTTGTTGGAAGTGTTTCTCCCCAATCCTGGGTGTGCAAGGGAGAGATAGCAGATCTGCCTCTGGGTCAATAGAACAAAAAGTTGCTTTGCTCATTCCTTGGTCTTTACTACAGAATGGCAGCTACTGGTTTCAATAAGTAATTAAACAAAGATTCTTGGATCAGCAAGTGGCCAGGATGTTAACAATTGTTTTTTTTTGGACATAAATTAAGACTTTCCTCTTTTTAGTTGCATGCGAGGTTGACTCTGCAAATTATGGCAAACTCTAATGTGAAGTCAAAGAATTCAGTAACCTTCTGTTATCTGATTCTGTTCTTACAAAAGAAATATTGAATTGTAGTCACTGTAGTTATTTCAAAAGCTGGAAAATGAACCCCTCTGGGACAATCAGCTGAGTACATAAGACTACACTTGTGAAAGAATTATAGACGTTGATGCATGATTAATGGCCTTGTAAATATTTGACTACCTTCCAATCTAGTCACTCCTGGTGTGAATGTTAGAGTTATACAGTATATAAGCCAGCCACATAGCCTTTGAAATTACTCCCATTTCCTCACTATTCCCCTTTGATGAGTATTCCCCTTTCGAGTATAAATCTACTTCCCAATGGAGTGTTATTATTGAATATGGTTTTCTAGTAGCGAATTTTAGATCATTAAAATCTGTTAGCATTAATGTACTTCTCCTAATTTCTTTATTAATTTCAAAGATTTTTGCTGGGCTTGCAAGGCTAACATTTATTATCCTTCCACTACAGTCCTCGAGATGGTGATGACAAGCAGCCTTCTCAAACTTCTCTTGTCTTCTGGTGATGGTACTTTGTTGCCACTGCAAGTACTGTTCCAGGATATAGACCCAGCATCAATGAAAGAACATTGACATATTTCCAAGGTAGACACAAAATGCTGGAATAGCACTGCAGGACAGGCAGCTTCTCTGGAGAGAAGGAATGGGTGAAGTTTTGGGTCGAGACCCTTGTTCAGACTCTTAATATTTCCAAGTCAGGTGCAACTTGAAGGGATCATGCAAGTGGTGGTCTTCCCATCCACTTCTTCGTAGTTCTGGAGTTTAAAGGTTTGGGAGATGTTGGGACATTAGTAAATGTAATGCATTTTTTAAACACTAAACAGTACAGGTTCTGGACAATGGCAATGGAGGTGTGAATGCTTAGAATAGTGATTGAATTGCCAGTTAAGCATTCTGCCATCTCTGAGTAATGTAGAATTTCTTCAGAGTTATCCAGGCAAGTAATCATCCAGGCAAGTATGATCATCCAGGCAAGTAAACCGTATTCTATCATAAACTAGATTTGTGACATTGAGATGGTGGAAAGGCCTGACAATGTCAGCAAGCATTTTGCTTGACAGGATACCCAGTTTCTGATCTGCTCTTGCAGTCACAGTGTTTGTTCCTGGTCTATAGATACCGATGGTGGGTTCTTGTTTATGGTAAAGCCAATGGATGTCAAAAGTAGGTGGCTATACAATCTTTTATTGGAGTTGGCCATTGTTTGATACTTTTTTCGTACAAATATAATTTTCCACCGATAATCCCCTTCTTGAACTTGAAAGTTTGAGATTAAGAAAGAGGAGATTTAGTTTTGGTCTAGATATACAGCACGTAAATAGGCTCTTCGGCCCACAGTCCATGCTGACCAACAGTCACCAATACACAAGTTCTATCCTACACACAATGGACAATTTACTGAGTCAATTGACGTAAAAACCTGCATGTCTTTGAAATGTTGGCGGAAACTGGAGCATCCGGAGGACATCCGTGCTGTCACAGAGAGAATGTATAAAGTCCGGAAAAATAGCACCCATAGTCAGGATCAAACCTGGGCCTCTGGCGCTGTAAGGCAGCAACTCTACTGCTGCGCCACTGTGCTGAGGAGCTCCAGCACTTTGATTTATGCTGCAGATTCCAGTAACTTCATTCTCTCTCATCTTAGTCCCCCACTCCTTCTTCTTCTTGCATATGGCGTGCACAGCCTAAAGTTGTAAGACAACTTGTTCTGTTTGATCTTCTGTTTGTGCATGCCAGGTTGATTGCATTCATCAAACAGTATTGTCTTTGCACCATTTTGCCACATATGACTTTCAGTTTGTTTTCCAGGCTTCGACCTGGATCTCAGGAAGTACATTTGATTCATCACTTCTCCTTATGGTTTACCCTCCTTGGCCAATGCTCCACAATCTCCATGAAGCATTGGTACCTTTTTGTCCATTTTCTTTCTCTCCAACAGTTCTGTGCTTCACTTTTCCAAATGTGCTAGAGTCCGCAAATCTTCTTCATCCTCCACTGGATCCAATTTTCAACCAATTCTGGCTTTCATGAAGAATAGAAAACTCAGCCAACTTCAAGTTCTCATTGCTCGACAGAAGATTCCTGCCTTACTCCATAGGAATCTCCTGTTCTTCTACCCGACCTCTGACTCTGTGTTTGTTGGGAGATTCTACCACGTCCTCTAGCACCTCGTTCAATATACTCACCAACATCAATGCCAAAAAATTACCCCTCCATTTCTCTTTAAATTTCTGCTCTCTCACCATAAATTTATGCTTCTAGTTTTAGACTCCTTACCCTGGGAAAAAAAGATTGTGACAAGCCATCTTATCTATGCCTCTCGAGATTTTACAAATGTCTTCAAAGTCACCCTCAGCCCTTTTACTGTTCAAATTGTTGGGTATGAGGCCAACAAACGTTCTCTGCCCGTAAGCTGATTGAATAGCAACTGAACTGTTACTTGGCAAGTACATCAGCAAGTGTACACATCGAAGGTCTGCAAGTATAAGGATAATATAATTGCATATTATCTTTAAAGAAGATGTTTCACTGTTGCAACCACTACTAAAAGTCCACCCACTTAAAATAAAATCTGCCACCCAATCTTTCGTTATTCCTGTTGTATTATGTTTTCTCAATTATTTACTCTAATAAATTGATAACATTCTCAGAGACTGTTTTTGAAATTTTATTGATCTTTGCAATATTGAGTATAAAATGCCGTGATCAATAACCCAGGATGTTTCAGCCCTTTTTCAAATTTGAAATCACCTCTCAACTGGAACAAGTGCAGGAACCTGAGAGCTATTATCTGCCATAGACACTAAATGCTGGAGTAACTCAGCGGGATAGGCAGCATCTCTGCAGAGCAGGAATGGGTGACGTTTCGGATCGTGACCTTTCTTCAAAATGTCCTATTCCTTCTCTCCAGAGCTATTCCTTCTCTCCAGAGATACTGCCTGTCCCACTGAGTTATTCCAGCATTATGTGTCTAACTTCGATTTAAACCTGCATCTGCAGTTCTTTCCTAACTATTATCTGCCAATCCAAGAACAGCTTCTGGCACCAATCATCAAGCTCTTGAACCACCCTCTGGCACCTCGTTCCATGTACTCACCAACATCTATGTGAAAAAATTACCCCTCTGATCCTCTTTAAATTTCTGCTCTCTCACCATCAATCTATGCCTTCTAGTTTGAGATGCCTTACGCTGGGAAAAAAGATTGTGGCAATCCAGCCACAACCGGACCTTAGCTACAGACCACTGTGAACTTTGTAGTAGTAACGCTGCACTACATACTTTGGCTTGGACTATTATGGTCTGATTTACCTAATATGACTGCTAATTTGTTGTATGTACATGTAAGCTCTTGACTCTCTAGACTCTTGAACCTTCCTCTTTAATTCAACCCATTGGTTTTTAATTCTCTTTTCCTCATATAAGGCATAGATGGTTATTATATTTTTTTAAAAATATATATGGAGCCAACGGAGGATGACAGAGAGAAATAGAACAATGTCAGATTCTTTGAAAGTGGTGACATTTTGAAGGTTCTGAAACATGATTGTCATATTTGAAATGCCATTTTTTTATTTTGTAAGTATAGGTTGTTCAGTTGAAAATAGATTTGAGTTGTCAGCTGAATGGAATGCACAAGCTAACAGTTCTAACATACATTGCCAAGGGAACAGCACATTTGTTTGTTTTTTACTCAGAATTGTAACTGTTAGACACTGAATATTAAAATGACCTCATTCCGCTTTGGTCAAATTTAAATGGCTTCTTTTGATGGGCTTTAGTGAAATGTTCTTTATAATGCACCAAATAGGAAAATATGGTAAGTAATATGAACCGCGTTTTAATATCAATCCCTGTGAATGAAAAACAAACACAATAATTGATTGGATAAATAAGAGACAACAGATGCTGAAATCAGGAACAAAAAAAAAACTGCTAAAAGTACTCAAATCAAGTAGCATCTAGGGAGGCAAAAGGACAATAGATAACTCAGGTTGACACCTTGCATCATGACTGAAAGTTTATAAGGAATGTAGAAATTAATAGCACAATACTATTTAAATTTTCCTGGAATCTACCATTTATTTCAAAATACCATTTTTGTAATATTTTGGGACAGAGAGAATGGATTACTTTGTTTGCTCCTGAAAACAAATAATTTCTATGATAATAGAAATGTGTATATGATTTTGCTACGAATATTAAAGAAATAGTTTTCAGGATGCGTAACGTGGTATTTACTTTAGCTGGTTTAAAATACCTTACTGTTGGATTTTACCTTGGGGGTGTTGAAGTGGATGGTGAATTCTCAATTTTCCTAGAAGAGGAAATCTAGGAATTTAAAGCATTTCAGGCATTGTGCGCATGTTCCAACTTTGACTTCCAGAAATAATGGGAATAATGACACTGCAGAAGGATGGATGTTAAGGTTGGAGGAGTGACTTGGTCTGCTGGATCCTAATCTTATTTCCTAGCAAGATATATTGAAGTTGATAGTTTGGCAGGCATGGCAGGAGGAGAAGCATAGGTGGGGCTGGACACTCCCATTGATGCTGTATCACAAGAACCTTTAAAATTGATATAAATGGGTTATCTGAATCAAGTTTAAGTTCAAGTGAGTTTATTGTCATGTGTCCCTGATAGAAGTTAGAAAGAGTCCACTTTGACAAACCGACACTCCGTAATCTTCTCAGGAAGTAGAGGCCCTGATGTGCTTTTGTGATAATTGCATCTGTGTACTCGGACCAGGAAAGATCTTCACAGATGTACATGCCCAGGAATTTGAAGCTCTTGACCCTTTCAACTATTGACCCGTTGATATAAACGGGACTGTGGGTCCCCATCCTACCCCTTCCAAAGTCCACAATCAGCTCCTTGGTTTTGCTGGTGTTGAGGGCCAGGTTATTGTGCTGGCACCATATGAACAGCTGCTCGATCTCTCTTCTGTACTCTGACTCATGCCCATCAGTGATATGTCCCACAACAGAGGTGTCGTCAGCGAACTTGATGATGGATTTCTCACTATTACCGGCTACGCAGTCATGAGTATAGAGTGAGAACAGCAGGGGGCTGAGCACGCAGCCTTGAGGTGCTCCCGTGCTGATTGTTATCGAGTCTGACACATTTCCACCAATATGAACAGAATGTGGTCTGTGAATGAGAAAGTCGAGGATCCAATTGCAGAGAGATGCACAGAGACCCAGTTCTGCGAGTTTGGTAACCAGCTTGGAGGGGATGATAGTATTAAATGCCAAGCTGTAATCGATGAATAACAGCCTGACACATGAGTTTTTGTTGACCAAGTGGTCCAAAGCGGAGTGGAGAACCAGCGAGATCGCATCCACCGATCTGTTGTGGTGGTAAGCGAACTGCAGTGGGTCCAGGTTTTCATCGTGGTAGGAGTTGATTTTCTCCATGATCAACCTCTCGAAGTGCTTCATCACCACAGGTGTTAGTGCCACAGGTTGATAGTCATTGAGGCACGTCACCTTACTCTTCTTGGGCACTGGTATAATTGATGTCCTTTTGAAGCAGGTGGGAACCTCAGACCTCAGAAGTGAGAGGTTGAAAATGTCCGTAAAAACTCCAGCCAATTGGGCCGCAAAGGTTTTTAGGACACGACCAGGTATACCATCAGGTCCAGGCACTTTTCGAGGGTTCACCCCCCTGAAGGATTTCCTGACGTCGGCCTCTGTGACTGAGACTGAAATACCATCACAGCGAATGGGGGCTCTGGAAGGCACATCGGTGTTCTCCCTATCAAAACGTGCATAAAACGCATTGAGCTCATCAGGGAGTGATGTTTCACCGACATTCGAGCTGCCTCCTGATTTCGCCTTTTAGGAGGTGATTGCATTCAGGCCCCGCCACAGCTGCCGAGCATCTGTATCATTCTCCAGCTTAGAGCAGAAGGCCCCTTTGACCTTTTTGATGGCCTTACCAAGGTCGTATCTGGACTTCTTGTAGACCACTGTATCATCAGACATGAATGCCCGGTGTCTGATCTTCAGAAGAGTGCGGATCTCAAAGTTGATCCAAGGTTTCTGATTGGGAAACACTCGGAAGGTTTCTATGGGGATGCAGTCCTCCACACATTTCTTAATGAAGTCTGTAACGACTGTGGCGTATTCGTTCAAGTCCGTTGCCAAGTCCTTGAACATCGCCCAGTCTACAGACTCCAAACAGTCCTGTAGTTGTTCCTCTGCCCAACCCCCCCCCCCCCCCGACCAGTTCTGTACTGTCCTCACCTCTGGGGGTGCACTCTTCACTCTTCGATTTACCGAAGTGAGGGCAAGGAATAGAGCGATAGGCATTCTTGATGGTGGTGTAGCAGTGGTCGTGGGTGTTTGGTCCTCGACAGCAGGAGACATGTGGTGGAAGTTGGGGAGTGATTTATTAGGTTTGCCTTATTGAGGTCCCCAGCAATGGTGGTAAATGCCTTGGGGTAAGACGTCTGGTGTTTGTTGACCACAGCATGCAGCTCCTCCAGTGCCAGACGGACGTCTGCCTGGGGTGGAGGATGGAGGATGGAGGATGGAGGTGAATTCTCTTGGGAGGTAGAAGAGATGGCACTTCACCGCCAGATGTTCGAGGTGTGGAGAGCAGGAGTTGGACAGGACTGCCACGTCTGAGCACCAGGCAGAGTTCACCATGAGGCAGACGCCCCCTCCTCTCCCTTTCCCAGATGCCAGTGTACGATCCATACGGTGGATGGAGAACCCTTCAGGCTGGACCACTGAGTTTGGGAGCTGGGGGTGAGCCATGTCTCTGTGAAACAGAACACAGAGCATTCCCTCTGGAATCACTGCTTTTAAAGGTGGTAGTGGTTACAGGTAAGGCATGTACAGGTACATCCTCAGGAAATCACCACGATCTCACCCTAGGTCACCAACTGATATTAGGCGAGCAACCTTCCCTGTTAATTAGTACTGATTTAACGATGACATGTTAATATCCAGAGGCAAGAACAAATTAAGGATGCAAATCTTTTTGTTATTTTCCCTATTAAAAAATAATTTCTTAACCTTGAAACAACACCCCACCCTTTGTCTCAAACACCATTTTCTCCCACATCATCCTGAATATATAGTATGTGATTAAAATTGTCCCTTTTATCGCGCACACACACACATATACATCCATAGTCTGTGTTACAAAATATGTTGCATAATATAAAGGGTACTCAGAAACTAGTTGGGTGAGACAATTTTAAGGATAGCTAAACCAAATAAGGTGTAAAATGGTCATGCCACACGATCCAGTGGTATATCCATCAAGTTAATATAAATTTGTCCCCTTTATTTATAAAAGAAAGTACTTTTGCAGAGCTTCTCGGCAATACTTTAATAGAGCTTCTAGACCAAATAATATAGAAGAGGAACTATTGTACAGGGTAAGGAGTTAAGGTTCTTTTCAATAGCCTTCACTGGTGTGGAAGCTTTCTGCTGCACTCGAGATTCCAATGATGGCTAATCTTACTTCAACTGATTCTTCAAACACAAAGCTCAATTCTAACATTACTCTTGTAGCAGATAAAACAATTCCATACAATTCTACTTTACTGTGCTCTGAGCAGCAATCACAAAGGAAATGAAAGTTCTTTGCTGTCATAGGCTTTCTCAAATGTCAATTGTTCTCAGACGTTAATTGACTGCACAAGATTTTCATTCTAAGCACTTTCTGAAAGTGAAGAGTCTTTCATAATTGAAATTGGTTTCTTTCTTTGAATATCAATTCCTCCTGAGACTATAACAAAAAACAACGATCTGGTATTTTATTGTTTAGGACTATATAATGGATTATAATTTGAGTCCGCCTGTCTCGCCAGAAGTAAAATTAATATCTTGAAATTCTCTGAGTATGCTCCTACTGTGGCTGTCATCAATCTGATCAATTCCTGTCTTATCACTGGGCAACTGGAGTACCCTTTGTGCCATTTATACCATTAGGTAAGTCTTCCATCATCACCATCTGTGAATAAAGATTGGACCTGTCAAATTATTGTCATTGACATTCAAGATCAACGAAGAAACAAGTTGAAGTGCTGACATACTTAATGTACTACTTCATCCAATGGCAGATCCATGCCTTCAACAAAGTCCAAGCCCACTTGGACTCCGCCAAGGACCGTAAACTCGCCCGCCTCCAGACCACTCCTGCCACAGACACTCCATGACTCGACCACCTGCAGGCCCCAGGCCATAATGCTGGCCCGTGCCACTTGCCCGAACACAGCCAGGCCCAGTCCCACGACACCATCTTTGCCCCGAGGAGCAGCACCAACACTCACCACCTCCCTGACCGATCTCCGGCCCGGACCACCGAAGATGCTACCGTCGCCGACCTCCATGTGGCCGCTGCCGCCGTCCTTCACCTACTCACTGATGATGCTGAACCTCGCTGCCTCACTGGTACAGCCGACTATCACCGCCTCACCGGCCATCCGCTGACCGGGACTTTAAACATTTCGCCTGCTGACCCGGACTCCAATCCCCGCGGGCCTCAGTAGTGACTCTAGCAAACCTCGCCACTCCACTGCCCACCAGCAGGCCGTAGCCGTGAACTTAACTTAGTCCTAGGCTCAGCACCGGGCCTGAAGTCTCCATGCTGCAGATTCTCACACCACGATATCTGACTATTCTGGGTCCCAGTGCGCTCCCCTCCCCCCCCCCCCCCCCCCCCCACCACCAACAGGGAGCTTCAGTGATCGTTCCACTGGGTTTTCTCCTTTCCCCATGTACCATGTGACCCTAGCTCCTGCCCACACTCACTATAGTCCTCATACTCCCCTTCGTTCCTCACCACCCACCACCTCCCTACCAGACATTGCCTCGGCCTCTGTCCACTCACCTCCGGCCCCAACCCCCATTCCTGCTGTGTGTTTACCATCCCCTCTGACCTCCCTCTCTCTGATACCAAATGCGAGGCATCACCTTTGTTCCCCTCCGTCCCCACCTCAATGAGTTCCGTGTCCGCCATGATGTGGAGCTCTTCTTCCATCGTCTCCTCATCCAAGCATTTTTCCATGGGAAGGAGTCCGCTTCTCCTGTTTCCAATGGACCCCCTCCTCTTGGACTCCTCCTCATGGCCATCTACCTGCTTTAGACCTTTTCATTTTAAATTGCCGGCGGGACATCAACCGCCTCAACTTTTCCACTGCCCTTTCTCACTCTAACCTCTCCCCCCCTGAACATACAGCCCTCCACTCACTCTGCAACAACCCCCACTGGGTGATCAAACCTGCCAACAAGGGAGGTACCATGGTAGTCTGACACGCTAATCTCGACCGGTCTGAGGCCTGGCGCCAACTCTCAGACAACTCTTACTTATCCTTGGACCATGACCCCACAGACAGGCACCAGGCCATTATCTCAAACACCATCACTGGCTTCATTGCTTCAGGCTCCCTGCCTTCCCAATCCTCCAACCCCATCGTTCCCCAGCCCTGCATGGCCTGATTTTACCTTCTTCCCAAAATCCACAAACCTGACTGTCCTGACAGACCCATTGTTTCTGCTTGTTCTTGTCCTACCAAACTTATTTCCATATACCTTGACTCCATCCTATCCCCCCTGGTCAAATCTCCCCCATCACACACACGCTCTTCGTGTTCTCCATGACTTTCATTTTCCAGGCCCCCACTCCCTCATCTTCACCATGGATGTCCAGTCACTCTACACCTCCATCCCCCACCAGGAGTGTCTTAAAGCCATCCATTTCATCCTCGACCGCAGAACTAACCAATCCCCGTCTACTGATACTCTCCTTCCCCTAGTGGAGCTGGTCCTTACCCTCAACAACCTTTCCTCTGACTCCCCCATTTCCTCCAAATCCAAGGCATAGCTATGGGCACGCACATGGGCCCCAGCTATCCCTGCCACTTTTGTAGGGTATGTCATACAATCCTTGTTCGAGGCATACCATGGTCCTATCCCCGAACTCTACCTCCACTACATTGACGACTGGATTGGTGCTACCTTCTGCACCCATGCAGAACTCACTGACTTCATCCGTTTCACCACTAACTTCCATCCGGCACTCAAATTCACCTGGACTATTTCCAACATCTCCCTACCATTTCTAGACCTGGAATCAAGTGATATGAGGAAAAAACAGGTACGGCTTACTGACTTTGGATGATCAGCCATGATCATATTGAATGGCGGTTAAAGGGCCGAATGGCCTACTCCTGTTAGAGATCTCCCCACCAGAGCAAGATGGATCCTGTTTAAGGTCAGAATTTTAGAAGTGGACCAAGGTAATGAGTAATAATACAGGACATACATGTGCACAATAACACACAATCTAGGTCAAAATAATTCAACTTCATTGCATATCCCATTCATCTCAAAAAATGTTCACGCCCTCTACCACCTCAATGGTTACAATTTACGCTTTCCGTAAAATACACTGTAGCTACTTGCAAAGGCTTCAATGACAGCATCTCCTAAATCTGCAAGTTCCAAACACAAATGTTCAAGGGGTGTAAGTTCATCTCCAAGATGCATATTTTCTCTGATTTACAACTTGGGGATTTTTTAATGCACCAACATTAAAACAATCCACAAGCACAAAGGTGACAGGCACGGCAGCTCGCCTCTCCATTCTTGGAAGATTCTTGGTAATTTATATCCACAATGTTTCCATGTTATTGTAAATAAGACATTTCCCCAAATCTTAGAGTTATTTGTGTTCAGTAGGCAGCATTGCCAACCAAAGTGATGTTTATGACATTTACAGAAAAAGTTTCCGAACATAGGGTTTGAGTAAACCTGTACCTTTAACTCCAAGAGTTAAACAAGGCTCCGTGCTTTTCCCTCCATTATTTATTCAATTCTTAGCTTGTAAGTTCTACCACTGCAGATATGACCCCAGATACATTGTCTGACAGCAGAATCAAGACAAAAATAAATTCAAAACAAATAAAAATGCAGATGTTGGAAACTGGAGCAAAACTCAAAGTGCTGGAGGAACTCAATGTGTTAGGCACCATATGTGGAGGTAATGGACAGACAACGTTTTGGATCGGAACCCTCCTTCAGATGATTGTAGTAGGAGGGCAAAAACTGAAAAAGAGAGGTGATGGGACTTGGTCTGGCAAGTGATCGGTGGAGTCACAAGAAATTGCAGGCACTGCAAACTTGCGCAGAACACATAGTGCTGAAGTAACTCAAGTGGGTCAAGCAGCATATCTGTAAGACATGGATTATTCCTGTGCATCTCATCCAGATGCCTGACCAGTTGTTCTACTCCAGTACTTTTATATTCTAATTGAAAAGTGGATGCAGGTAATGGGTTGTTTTCCAACAACACATGTCAAGTAAATTCCAAGAAACCATAAACAATTAATACTATAAGTAAGAAAATGTGATGTAACAGTTAAGTGGAAAATGGAAAAGGGATTAGATGTGAATATAACACACCTTGCACAACTTGTTCACATGGATTCTATGTCATTCTCCCAGTAATGACCAGTGCTGTATCCCTGTGTACCACCAAGACACAGCACATGAAAATATCCACTGTAATTCTGCGGTGTGTTCTTCTGTGTTGCTTCTTGCAAAGGCAACCAACAAATGTAGAACTATAAAGAGAACACCTTAAATTAAAAGGCAGTAAGAGAGAAAACAATAGGCCATAGACAATAGGTGCAGGAGTAGGCCATTCGGCCCTTCGTGCCAGCACCGCCATTCAATGTGATCATGGCTGATCATCCCCAATCAGTACCGCGTGCCTGCCTTCTCCCCATATCCCCTGACTCCGCTATCTTTAAGAGCCCTATCTAGCTCTCTCTTGAAGGTATACAGAGAACCGTCCTCCACCACCCTCTGAGGCAGAGAATTCAACAGACTAACAACTCTCTGTGTGTAAAGATGTTTCCTCATCTCCATTCTAAATGGCTTAACCCTTATTCTTATACAGTGGCCCCAGGACTCCAGCCAACATCGGGAACATGTTTCCTGCCTCTAGCGAGTCCAAACCCTTAATAATCTTATGTTTCAACAAGATCCCCTCTCATCAAACATGCCAGAGATGTTGACCCCCAGAAACGTGAAGCTGGAAACACGCTCCACTGTCCCGTTAATATGGATGGGAGTATGCAAGCTACCCCTAGACCTTTTGTAGTCCACAATGAACTCCTTGGTCTTCTTGGTGTTAAGGGCCAGGTTGTTGTCAGCGCACCATGCTGCTAGGAGCTGGACCTCCGCCCTATAGGCTGACTCATCATTGTCGCTGATGAGGCCAATCACCGTTGTGTCATCTGCATACTTGATGATGGTGTTAGTACCATGTACAGGTGTGTAGTTGTCAGTGAAGAGGGAGTAGAGGAGGGGGCTCAGCACACAGCCCTGTGGAACGCCGGTGTTCAGGGTGAGGGTTGAGGAGGTGTCGTTGTCTAACCTAACAGACTGTTAGAAAGTCCAATATCCAGTTGCAGAGGGAATGGTTGATGTCCAGGTTGTTGAGTTTGGTGATCAGTTTGGAGGGGATGATGGTGGTGAATGCTGACTAAAGTCGATGAACAGCATTCTCACTAGGGTGTCTCTGTTGTCGAGGTGGGAGAGGGAGGAGTGAAGTGCGAGATGGCATCTTCCGTACTCCTGTTCTGGCAGTGGGCGAACTGATGGAGGTCCAGTGTGGGAGGTAGGCAGCCTTTGAGGTGTGCCAGGACCAGCCTCTCAAAGCACTTAGTGATGATGGGAGGAAGTGCAACTGGGCGGAATCCACTACCTTGTAGCCCACGCAGCCCTGAAAGCAAGCCCGCATTTTGCATGCTGGGAAATGATACTGTCGGTGATAGGTGGCCATCACAAATGCTGCAGAGATGGCGAGGCTTGCGGTAGACGAAAAGATTGACTCCGATATCAGGAAACAGAAGTTTTTCCGCTGCATGCCTACTCGGATACAGGAACATGTTTCAATCGGCCAGCATAGACGGGCTCGCAAAACAGGCCGACATTGTCATGGAGACAATCACTGCACTGCCGATGACTGCGGTTAATGCAACAACAGTAAAGCCAGAAAATGTACATCAGGAACAGCAAATTGCAACTTCACTGCCTGCTGTACCTGCAGGCTTACTTTCATTGACTGATGAACAAGGACCCCCAGATCCCGTTGTACTTTCCCTTTTCCCAACTTGACACCATTTAGATAATAATCTGCCTTCCTGTTTTGGCTAACAAAGTGGATATCCTCACATGACTTAACAATGACGTTCCTGATAGCGCCATCAAGCTAACGGGGCGTCATATACTCCGAGCGGGC
The DNA here is from genome assembly GCA_963514005.1 of Raja brachyura. Next base: position 100,128,241 of record OY740784.1, on the reverse strand, counting down.
AGAACAACAGACTCTGATAAGACCAGAGGTGCGGGTCTGTCATTTATGTAAACAAAGCTTGGTGCACGGACACTACCATCATCGAGAGTCACTGCTCAGCTAACCTAGAGTTTCTCATGGTTAAATGCAGACCGTTCTATCTGCCCAGAGAGTTTACATCTATTGTTGTGACTGCAGCCTATATTCCTCCGGATGCTAATGCTAGGCTTGCAACGAAAGACCGGCATACTGCCATTAGCAAACAACAGACTCACAACCCCGAGGCAGCCTTCATTGTTCTGGGTGACTTCAGTCACTCCAACCTGAAAACTGTACTCCCCAAATTCCACCAACATGTCTTCTTTGCCACTAGAGAAGATAAGATACTGGACAAAGTCTGGACAGATACTGGACATGGCTGAATCCTACAAAGCCGTCCCCCTCCCCCACCTTGGACAGTCTGATCACCTCTCATTGTTCCTGCTCCCCAAGTGCTCTCCACTCATCAGACGTGTGAAACCCACAGAGAGGCCAGTTAAAGTATGGTCAGAGGGAGCGGACTCCACACTTCAGCAGCATTTTGGAAACACAGACTGGAGTGTGTTTGCAGCTCAGGCCACCCTTGACTCCCACATGGACATTGACATATATCTCCTCTGTTTTGGACTTGATCAACTCCACCATTAACAGTGTCATCACCCTCAAACGGATTACCACATTCCCGAATGAGAAACCGTGGATGAACAGAGAGGTTAGACTACTGCTGAAGGCACGTGACACCCCTTTCAGGTCAGGCGCTGCTCGGGCCTACAGTTCATCCAGGGCTAACCAGAAGAGCGGCATCAAGAAGGCCAAGCACTGCTACAAGCTAAGGATCGAGGAGCACTTCAAGAACAACTCCGACCCCCGACGCATGTGGCAAGGCATCCAGGCCATCATGGACCACAAACCCACCAACACCACCCCCACATCCAGCGACGCCTCCTTCCTTGAGGAGCTTAAGCACTTTTATGGCCATTTTTGACAGGGACAATCAAGAGATGGCCATCAAGGCTGTGCTCCCTGCTGATCAACAGCCCCTCCCACTCACCCCCATCGACGTGTATGCGGCACTGAGCAGGATTAATGCACGGAAGGCTGCTGGCCCTGTCAGCATCCCCGGGCGTGTCCTCAGGGTCTGTGCTGCATAGCTGACGTCTGGACTGACACCTTCAACCTGTCACTTGTTCCAGCAGCTGTTCCCACGTGCCTTTTAACCACCCCCATCGTGCAGGTGCCAAAACACTCCACTGCAGTGAGTTTCAACGACTTCCGCCCAGTTGCACTTCCTCCCATCATCACTAAGTGCTTTGAGAGGCTGGTCCTGGCACACCTCAAAGGCTGCCTACCTCCCACACTGGACCTCCATCAGTTCGCCCACTGCCAGAACAGGAGTACGGAAGATGCCATCTCGCACTTCACTCCTCCCTCTCCCACCTCGACAACAGAGACACCCTAGTGAGAATGCTGTTCATCGACTTTAGTCAGCATTCACCACCATCATCCCCTCCAAACTGATCACCAAACTCAACAACCTGGACATCAACCATTCCCTCTGCAACTGGATATTGGACTTTCTAACAGTCTGTTAGGTTAGACAACGACACCTCCTCAACCCTCACCCTGAACACCGGCGTTCCACAGGGCTGTGTGCTGAGCCCCCTCCTCTACTCCCTCTTCACCGACAACTACACACCTGTACATGGTACTAACACCATCATCAAGTATGCAGATGACACAACGGTGATTGGCCTCATCAGCGACAATGATGAGTCAGCCTATAGGGCGGAGGTCCAGCTCCTAGCAGCATGGTGCGCTGACAACAACCTGGCCCTTAACACCAAGAAGACCAAGGAGTTCATTGTGGACTACAAAAGGTCTAGGGGTAGCTTGCATACTCCCATCCATATTAACGGGACAGAGGTGGAGCGTGTTTCCAGCTTCACGTTTCTGGGGGTCAACATCTCTGATGACCTCTCTTGGACCCACAATACCCCAACACTGATTAAGAAGGCTCACCAGCGACTCTTCCTCCTGAGGAGACTAAAGAAGGTCCATCTGTCTCCTCAGATTCTGGTGAACTTCTACCGCTGCACCATCGAGAGCATCCTTACTAACTGTATCACAGTATGGTATGGCAACTGCTCTGTCTCCGACCGGAAAGCACTGCAGAGGGTGGTGAAAACTGCCCAACGCATCACCGGTTCCTCACTCCGCTCCATTGAGGCTGTCCAGAGCAAGTGATGTCTGCGAAGGGCGCGCAGCATCGTCAAGGACTGTTCTCACCCGAACCACAGACTGTTTACCTACCTCCCATCTGAGAGGCGCTACAGGTCTCTCCGTTCCCTGACCAGCAAGTTCAGGAACAGCTTCTTCCCTGCAGTTGTTACTATACTTAACTCTACGCCTTGGTGATTGCCGCGAGCCAACGGATAAAATTTGGTTCCTATCAGCTCGTCTTCCACAACAGATTGCATAGGATGTAGATGACGTGTTCCTTAATCTTGAAGAAATGACACTATATGACGTGCTTAAATCCACTACCTTGTAGCCCACGCAGCCCTGAAAGCAAGCCCGCATTTTGCATGCTGGGAAATGATACTGTCGGTGATAGGTGGCCATCACAAATGCTGCAGAGATGGCGAGGCTTGCGGTAGACGAAAAGATTGACTCCGATATCAGGAAACAGAAGTTTTTCCGCTGCATGCCTACTCGGATACAGGAACATGTTTCAATCGGCCAGCATAGACGGGCTCGCAAAACAGGCCGACATTGTCATGGAGACAATCACTGCACTGCCGATGACTGCGGTTAATGCAACAACAGTAAAGCCAGAAAATGTACATCAGGAACAGCAAATTGCAACGCTCACTGTGCAGGTTGAGGCTTTGGAAGCCCAGCAGAACCATCCCCATTTCAGGTTTAATGCAAACCTCGGGGGTCGGGGCTGAGGCGACATCCAATGCATTTGCTGGAAACACTGGAAATATGGTGCAGCGGCCAGGTCGAGTCAACCTCCTTGCTCCTTCTACAAACATCAACACCTGGGTAATGATAAGGCCCGGCAGTAGAGGCGACTGCTGCCCGTGGGCAAACTAGCCACCGCCTTTTTCTCAGCGACCACCTTTCGGGTATGCAATATCTCATTGACTCCGGCGCTGAGTTATCGGTCATTCCTCCCAGTTCCCAAGAGCATTTTCACCCTAACTCCGGATGTGTTCTCACCGCCGCAAACAATTCTACACATACATCGAAAACTTTTTGGTGGCGAAGATGCAGATGAACACAAGAAACACCTCACAACCTCACGCAAACGAACTTTTCTCGGGTATCGCCTGACGGAGCACGCATCAAAGGTGCAGGAAATCCAAAACTACCCAGTGCCAAATTCGTTAAACCAATTACGGCAATGTTTGGGGATGATGAATTTCTACCACCGCTTTCTACCGAATGCTGCAGGTTCCCTATTACCCTTGACCAACTTACTCAAAGGTTTGGACAAATCACCTTCAAATAAACCATTGTGTTTACCCAAGGGTGCAGTGCAAGCCTTCAACGCCGCTAAGAGGACTCCCACCGGCCATTGGCTCACTGCTCCATGATGGCTCCCATGACCAATGCCTTATTTTCACGCAGCACTGATGCCTTGCCAATGCCGTGGGAGCTGCGAGTCAATGTCTGGCGGGAGACTCTGGCATTCTATATGTCAAAATTATCACGCACACAGATGATGTACGGTACGCTCAGGTGAGAACTTTTGGCTATGTACCTCGCCGTCAAGCATTTCCGCCATCTGTTGGAAGGCCAATCCCTTCACTATTTATATGGATCACCAACCACTCACATCCACTACTTGTACAAGTGTGAGGAGCTATCCACCGCGGGAAGTCTGCCACTTGGACTTTGTTCTGCAATTATCCAGTGACATCAGGCACATTCAAGGAAAAACAAAACCGGTTGCCGATGCCCTACGTAGTCTGGAGGTGGATGCTTTGAATGCGGCCACACTCATAGATTTTTATGCCATGGTTCATGCTCAGCATACTGATCCCGATCTTATCCATTACTCCCGGATGCATACAGCCCTAAAATTGGAAGATGTACCTATCGGTGACATGAGAGACCCATCATATGTAACACTTTCACTGGCAAACCAAGGCCATTTGTGCTTTGGATGATGCGTCGAGAAGTTTTCAGCACGCTGTACAACTTACCACATCCGGGCAAGAAGGCTCCGATAAAATTAATCTCTGAACATATCATCTGGCCGTTTGGCAAGCGTGACGTTGGATTATGGGCGAAGACTTGTGTACCCTGTCAACAATCCAAGATCTCCAAGCATACTAACCCATTTTGATGAGTTTCATGTACAGAACACCCATTTCAAGCATGTGCACCTGGACATAGTCGGGCCACTACCACCATCAAGAAATTGCACATGTCTGCTCACTTGTGAAGACTGGTTCACAAGATGGCAAGATGCTATCCCCGTCATCAACATTTCAGCGGAAACAATAGTCTGTGCTTTTGTTGACCGATGGATTTTGGTCTTTGGGGTCCCAAGTACGATCACAACCGAGCAAAGACCGCAATTCGAGTCTGCGCAGTTTCAAACACTGACTGACCTCTTGGGAAAGAACTGGATTCAAACGACTGCGTGCCATGCACAAGTGAACGGCCTGATTGAACGGTTCCATCGCCAGTTGAAAGCCGCTCTGGCAGACGGAGGAAATGTGTCGAACTGGAGTGAATGGTTGCCTCTGGTTCTGCTTGGCATTCGTACGGTGGTGAAAGCAGACCTAGGATGTTCATCGTCGGAAATGGTTTACTGCACAACTCTGAAACTGCCCGGCGAATTTGTCGAACCAATCCCCACAGACAGATCATATGGCTAACTATGGTGGCGAACTATGCAGCTACTCAGGCCAACACGGACACGGCCAACACCTGCAATGGTCTACGTGCCTGCTGACCTCCAACACTGAACATATGTTTTGGTCCGACACAACACCGTCCGCCGACCTTTTCAGCAAACATATGATGACCATTACCAAATCATCCAATGCCTACCCAAAAGCTTTGTGATCTATAGGAACGGAAAAACTGACACCGTAACCATCGACCGGTTAAAGCCAGCATACGTCGAGAACCAACCAACTACCTCACCCACCGAACCGGCAAAGTCACAAGATCCCAACACTTCTTGTCAAAGACCTCCCACACTGCAGTATCAAAACAAGATCAGGCTGTAATATCAACCCGCCAGACCAGTGTGGGGCAGAACAAAACCAGACAGTCACCACCTTGTATGACTCGGTTGCTGAGTGGGGAGTTGTGATGCCTTCATGCCCACGTTGGTTTTGCATACAGCCTGTCACTGCTTGCGACTCACCAGCAGCCTCATAAGAATGTCCAGCCACAAGAGCTCAATAACAACTCCAAGGTCAGATGCACTAATTGGCCTTATCTTATGATTGGTGAGAATGTAGGTAAAAGGGGCCTCTGGAATAAATGTGACACAAGGTGTCTGACTCAGCTTTTCATTTTCCTTTAATTTCCCTCTAAATTAATGTCTTCCACAGAATTTGGCGTAGTTGGCAGGATCACAATTGTAATGGGATTCGAATGAACACAAGTGGGATATAATAGGGAATGATAACATAGTTTTAATTGAAAGGTGGATAGGATTGCTTCCCAGAGAGACTGGAGAGTCCCCGGGCAACCTAGCTTATCTGGCTGGTGACTCACACTGAGCCAAGAGGCCTGTGGGGTTGAGGCGAAATTGCGGTGAAGATAAATTTACTCACGCTGGGCGTAGAAGATAAATTGAAGCAGGTGCCGTAGAGCACGCTGTAGCAATTGAAATGTGACTTTGAGGTTTGTGGATGGAATAAAACTGGTGTGCACAAACTGTGTATAGAGTATAATAAGAAATTGTCCGCAGAAACCGAACTTTTGCTTTACAGACTTGAGGGAAGAATATAGATGGCAACAGTAGTCGATCGGAGAAAACTGATCCTACTGATAGAGGGAGGCCTGAGGAAAAGAAACAGGTGGTCCAAGAGGGAAAGTTGCAGATAAGAAAGAACATTGCCAAGATGATTAAAAAAGACCAAAAGACACCGTTAAAAGGTCGGAGATCCCATTGTTCCACCGGGATCGCCAGCAGAAGTGGGAATAAGAAAGAACGGAGATGACCAATGTGTGGTGAATATTTGTGGTAATCCAACTGATCGATCGAATGGAGATTGGCCGGATGGGGAAAGTTATCAGCTATCTCTGTCCTATTGATCACTAAAAAATAAATGGTTGGTGAGATGGGAGCACAATTAATATTTGCTGTGGTGGTGTTATTATTTACAGTTGGAGTGCTGTGTATAACTTTAAGATTGATAGAAACAATAAATATATGGGCGGGGATGGTGAAAACACACCAGCCCCTGGAGGAGAAAGGTGTTAAGCAGAAAGAGGGAAATGAGGGACCTGTGCTTATAACACCAAAGCAAGTGGCAGCAATATATCCCCAGACTCCTTGTAGAAAAGGCATCGCTGCATTACGGCTGCGTTACGCCAGCGACAACCTCCGTATAACCTGGCATATAACCCGGAAGAACAGGCTGCTGCCCTGTCAGGTGCTGAGGCTCTTTCTTTGACATCATGGGGGGATCAGTTTACTGGTACCGGAGCCACGGCTCCTCCGGCATGTCTAGCAGAAGCAGATAGTACCACTGAGAGGGGACCTGATACACAATATGGAACAGGGGTCAGCAAACTACGGCCCCCGGGACAAATGCGGCCCAAAACCCAAAATCATCTGGCTGGCCGGCATTTTTTTTCGCAAGTGATTATCCAGCCCTCAGACTGCAGTCATCTCCAGTACCTCCTGGACCCAAGGCCGTGGCATCCAGTTGTGAGGATGCAAGGAAGCCTGTGCTGGCGGCAGCAATGGCGGAGCTGCCGAGCAGTGCCGAGCAGCGCCATGCTCTGGCTGTGCCGCATCCTATGCAGATCCGCCGGCACGGCCGCAATCCTTCTATGTCTGGGCTTTGCTGTCTGGATCAGGGTTGTCAATAGGCCGGAGATGAGCGAGTGTGAGTATTTGAGCCACCACCTTTAGAACAGAGCCAAGGCAATGGTCTGTTGGTGCGCCATGTTCGTTAAGCGCCCGTAACTAAGGGCCAGTTCTCCGGGTGGCGTCCTCAAAGGGGTGGGATCCATGTGAACATGTGATTTGATGCCTGCCATCCGGGGAGGGATAGGGGCGGGATCTATGTGTACACATGATAGATGTGGTCCACCATCTGCTCACAGGCATGCATCCTGGCCCCTAATCAGAACAAGGTTGCCAACCCCTGATCCAGAATATATCAAGGAGAAAGATGAGCAACTAAAGCTCCAGATGATGAATGTTGAGGTAGAGTCTAAGCCCGAGCCACTGATACAGTCCCACCGTATTAAGATAGAAGTCCCGGTATTGAAACCCTGGACCCCAGTTTAAACTAGAGCCATGGTTACCAAAGCCCAATGCATTTCTTAATTGGTTAATCTAGAATGGCAAAGCAGGCCATGAGAAAATGTGATAACAGCGCTGATAAACATAGAAAGAGATGGACTGTTTGCGTGATTGAGAGAGCCGAAACTCAAAGCATCGGGCCAATATTACATGGGGAGAGGAGGCTGGGAAAGAGGAGGAAGTAGTAGTGGTAAGGGCCGAGGAAGGGGACAAGAGTAAATAAAAGATACAACACGGGGTACATGTTGGAGATGTTGTAAGAAAGGTCATTGGGCTGGAGATTGCAGATGTTCCCCACAGCTAAAGCAAGGGAACGCCCAACACAGAGAGTATACAACCCCTTACTGACACTTTTATAATCTCTAGAACAGCCCCGTTACTGGGAAGGCAGGCTCTGTGCAAACTGTGAGTGGTCACCCACTGTACCGCAGGCGGCATATTTATGGAACTCCCTCAAATGCAGACACATCAATTGCTAAATTTAATTAAGGAGGAAGAACAGGGGCAAAATATGCCCATCCTATATTATTGGCAATTGAGTAGCAGTCCGTACAGTCAATTTGTTAATCAAATCCATTGGCATTTAGAAATCTATGGTTACTGCTCCGGCACTGCGATTGCCAAATTATAAAAAGCCCTATCAACTTTATGTAAATGAATTAAAGAGGTTTGCGACTGGGGTCCTGGTTCAAGAGGGGGAAAAAGACCGGTAGCCTATTATTCTGTGGCTTTACCAGCTTTAGTAAATGGCATGTAGTGACTGTTCCTCATGCCGTGAGGTCATTATTGAACTCAGCAGCTACACAGAATTTCTCAGCCGCTTGAAGAACAGGTTATGAAGTTAACCTTTTATCAAATCCGAACTATACTTCGATCACCTGCTATAAACCCAGCTACCTAAGTACCACTGCCAGAAGAAGGATGTGACCATGATTGTCTATTGCTTGTGGAAGCCACTGCTAGTCCCCGGCTGGATTTACAGAGTAATCTGATTGATAATCCTGACCTGGTCCTATTTACCAATGGCTCTTCATCTGGCCATGACAGATTATTAGCAGGATATGCGGTGGTCCCACCACACCAAGTGCTGGAGGTATATGCTTTACGATCCGGAACGTCCACTCAGGCAGCTGAATTGTATGCCCTGATTCGTGCCTGCATATTGGCAAAAGATAAAAGTGCTAATATCTACGCTGTTTATCGCTACGTGTTTGGGGTTGTACATGACTTTGGGCAGTTAAAGGAAAAATAGAGGATTCACCACATCAACAGGAAAAAATATTAAGCATGATAAACTGGTCTTAAATTTATTGAATGCTATCCAATTGCCACAGCAAATTGTAGTTATTAAATGTGAGGCTCATACATCATTGGATGATGATGTATCAAAGGGAAACAGACCAACTGATTATGCAGCCAAACAGATTGCCCTCAGGCAAACCCCACAATCACCAGCAGTTAAAATTAAGTCTGCAGCACCACAGAAACTCCCCGTTAGCATTGAAGAAACTCAGTTACAGGATACCCAAAGCCTAGCATTACACCAGGAAAATAATCCCTTTAGCAATGCAGAATGTTATCAAGACACCATTGTCTGGGTCCACCCTGATGGTCGGGTAGTTTTCCCCAGGAGCCTATTTTTGTCCCCGTCTCAACTAGCCCATTAACAAGCTCACATGGAAAAGCGGGGGGAGGGGGGCACACACAATGTCCCACCAATGATATGCACCAGGTATAGGTTATAACTGATATAGTTGCAAGAACATGTCTGGTGTGTCAACAAAATAATAGAGGGAAAACGCTTGCAAAATGTTATCACTTACCACAACCTGAATTGCCTTTTGAGAATTTGCAAATTGATTTTGAACATATGCCAGCAGCAAAGGGTTTTAAGTACATCCTGGTCATAGTTGATATGTTCTCCAGATCGGTAGAAGCACACCCCACGAGGAGGGATGATGCAAGGACGGTAGTCAATATTTAAATTAAATAAATAATACCAAGATTCAGGATACCCATGGAAATAAACAGTGACAGAGGAATTCATTTCACCAGTAAATTAGTTCAGAACCTGTCGAAGGTTCTTGGATTCCAATGGAAATTACACATACCATATCAACCACAGTCCTCAGAAATGGTAGAAACAGTAAATGGGGAAATAGGTTGTGGTGGCCAGACGCCATGCCCGTAGTGATGTATGCCCTGAGAAATCAGAAAAATAGAAACATGGGCCTAACACCTCATGAGATGTTGATGGGGCTATAGCGCGAAGATAAGCCCGAAATGATGGCGAGGAGCCAGGTGTTTTGGGAGGTATTTTAGTTGCTGTGGTTCTCCTGACCAGACAAGTCAGCAAGAGAGAGATTGCACCTAAACCCCTGCTATCCCTGTAGACATAGAAACATAGAAACATAGAAAATAGGTGCAGGAGTAGGCCATTCGGCCCTTCGAGCCTGCACCGCCATTCATTATGATCATGGCTGACCATCCAACTCGGTATCCCTCACCTGCCTTCTCTGCATACCCCCTGATCCCTTTAGCCACAAGGGCCACATCTAACTCCTTCTTAAATATAGCCAATGAACTGGCCTCAACTACCTTCTGTGGCAGAGAATTCCAGAGATTCACCCTCTCCGTGTGAAAAATGTTTTTCTCATCTCGGTCCTAAAAGATTTCCCCCTTATCCTTAAACTGTGACCCCTTGTCCTGGACTTCCCCAACATCGGGAACAATCTTGCTGCATCTAGCCTGTCCAACCCCTTAAGAATTTTGTAATTTTCTATAAGATCCCCCCTCAATCTTCTAAATTCTAACGAGTACAAACCGAGTCTATCCAGTCTTTCTTCATATGAAAGTCCTGATATCCAAGGAATCAGTCTGGTGAACCTTCTCTGTACCCCCTCTATAGCAAGAATGTCTTTCCTCAGATTTGGAGACCAAAACTGTACACAATACTCCAGGTGTGGCCTCACCAAGACCCTGTACAACTGCAGTAGAACCTCCCTATACTCAAATCCTTTTGCTATGAATCCTTTAGCTAAGGGCCACCCCCGGACTCATCCATTCCCGTGCCAAGGGGTTCGATAGTGGAAATGGCCTGACCCTTGGGAGCCGCCCACAGCACCCCCCCAGAACAGGAGGCACGAAACGCACCGGCGGGCGTACAACCCGACCGGACCGTGTACGGAAGTCGGCCGACAGAGGGGCCAGCGGTGGCACCGGTGGAGGGACAGGCGGAGAGTCAGGCAGAGGGGGCCGTGAAGGGGGCAACCTCGCGGCTGAGGCCTGCTAACCAGCACCGGCAGGTCAATGTCCAAATGTGCCGGCTTTAACCGGTCAATCGACATGGCCTCCGGACGGACCCCCATGTCCAACACAAAGGTTGCCTGTCAGTGCTCCAGCACCCGGAACGGACCTTCAAAAGGCCTCTGGAGATGCATCCGGTGGGCACTGTCTTTTGCCTCCATTATGATAAAAATGGAGCATCAGGTTCACCAATGTAGCGCGTCGATAAGCCCGAAATGAAGGCGAGGAGAAGGTGTTTCAGGAGGGATTTTATTTGCAGTTGTTCTCTTGACCAGACGAGTCTGCAAGAGAGAGATTGCACCTAAACCCCTGCCCTTTGTCCCTGTAGCTGAGGGCCGCTCTCAGACTCATCCATTCCCGTGCCGAGGGGTTCGAAAGTGGAAATGGCCCGATGCTTGGGAGCCGCCATAGGGTGACCTACGACCCCCGATGACAACTGAGAAGGTAGCCCTGATATGGAATGATGAAAAATCCTAAATATATGCTCAAGCCATGTGTGAAACAGTTGGTGAAATCTATGAGAAAGTTAAGCAGGCACAGGCCCCTCTGGCAAAAGGGAATATGCACCCGTTTAAACCAGGAGATCAGGTTTATGTGAGAGCAATAAACAAAGATTATTTTCCTTTTAGATGGAAAATACCATATTTAGTGCTGCTAACAACACAAACAGCAGTAAAAGTAAAAGAAAAACCCGATTGGATACATTCCGCAACTGCTTCGCTCAGACAGCACCCTCGAGGAGAAAGAAATGCAAGAACCATAACATTTTATAGTGATAGAAAAGTGTCAAAATGTAGACATATTCTTTATTAACTATCTTTGTAGTATTTCAATAATTATGAATATATAACATTACGTGGGATCATAAAGGATATGAGAGTGAAGTGAGGCATCTAGATAGTTATGAGAAACAGGATGAAGGTAGAATTGCAGTATGAAATTCAACATAATAACCTTCACACAGAACACAGTGAACTTGCAGCTGAAAGAAAAACAGGCTTCCTTATCTGATTAGAATGTTGGGTTTGTGCCCATATCTCTACGCATACTGAAGAAGGTATCCCTTTGTGAGTTCAAGAACGGGTTCCAACCAAATTATAATCTAGCATGTATGCCTCCATTTTTGCAACTGATTAATGGGAGAAAATATTTAAATCATTTCTTACTATAATATGTGTTGATCACACAGATTAACAAGGAGGGAACTGTGGAAAAAAAAATATTAATATCCTTTCTTACTTAATTTTGATTGGAATTGAACAAGATAATGAAATAATGTTTGGATGAGACAATTGGCATCTCTCGTTGACCAGGTGTAGAAGAAGTTTGTGGGAATCGGTAAAGTAGGATTAGACATATCACCGCTTGTCTAGGAATGTGTTGAAGGGTGGATGGTAAATGTAAATATGAAATCGTAGACAGAGATAAGGAAGCTTGTTTCTCTCAGCAGTATGTTACCCGCGCTCCCTACCACTAGTAGCGTAGATACAGTGCAGTAAATGGGGAGCTTATGATTGGCTCAGAGAGGAGATGATGGTGCGGTCCACCTGAAAGGTGAGATAGAATAATGTCAAGATGCCCTTGCATTGTGTTTGTCTTGTGTTAACCACCTGTTGTTGAATAAGATAGATAAACAAAAAGTATGTTATGACTAATGAAATAATTGGTACCCATGTAGTAGATAGTATATTTTCATATAGTTGTATCGAACAAAAAACAAAAGCTGTTCACTGCACAGTATAACTGTCGGCTAATTCTGTTGTGAAGAGGTGAGCAAGTTAACTGTGGCCATCTCTCCATGATATCATGCAATAAAGTATCTTGATGCAAACCTGCGATGTCTCAGTTTTTCATTTTCCTTTAATTCCCCCCTAAATTAATTTCTTCCACAAACGTCCAGCATTAAGTGCCCAGGCCTTGGCGATTCAAGTGCAACCCTTCCAATTCCTTTGTTATCTATACCATATAACCATATAACCATATAACAATTACAGCACGGAAACAGGCCATCTCGGCCCTTCAAGTCCGTGCCGAACAACTTTTTTCCCTTAGTCCCACCTGCCTGCACTCATACCATAACCCTCCATACCCTTCTCATCCATATGCCTATCCAATTTATTTTTAAATGATACCAACGAACCTGCCGCCACCACTTCCACTGGAAGCTCATTCCACACCGCTACCACTCTCTGAGTAAAGAAGTTCCCCCTCATGTTACCCCTAAACCTCTGTCCCTTAATTCTAAAGTCATGTCCTCTTGTTCGAATCTTCCCTATTCTCAAAGGGAAAAGCTTGTCCACATTAACTCTGTCTATCCCTCTCATCATTTTTAAAGACCTCTATCAAGACCCCCCTTAACCTTCTGCGCTCCAGAGAATAAAGACCTAACTTATTCAACCTATCTCTGTACCTTAGCTGTTGAAACCCAGGCAACATTCTAGTAAATCTCCTCTGTACCCTCTCTATTTTGTTGACATCCTTCCTATAATTGGGCGACCAAAATTGTACACCATACTCCAGATTTGGTCTCACCAACGCCTTGTACAATTTTAACATTACATCCCAGCTTCTATACTCAATGCTCTGATTTATAAAGGCTAGCATACCAAAAGCTTTCTTTACCACCCTATCTATATGAGATTCTACCTTCAAGGAACTATGCACGGTTATTCCCAGATCCCTCTATTCAACTGTATTCTTCAATTCCCTACCGTTTACCATGTACGTCCTATTTTGATTTGTCCTGCCAAGGTGTAGCACCTCACATTTATCAGCATTAAACTCCATCTGCCATCTTTCAGCCCATTTTTCCAACTGGCCTAAATCACTCTGTAGACTTTGGAAATCCTCTTCATTATCCACAACACCCCCTATCTTGGTATCATCTGCATACTTACTAATCCAATTTACCACCCCTTCATCCAGATCATTGATTTACATGACAAACAACAAAGGACCCAACACAGATCCCTGAGGCACCCCACTAGTCACCTGCCTCCAACCCGACAAACAGCCATCCACCATTACCCTCTGGCTTCTCCCATTCAGCCACTGTTGAATCCATCTTGCTATTCCTGCATTTATACCCAACAGTTGAACCTTCTTAACCAACCTTCCATGAGGAACCTTGTCAAAGACCTTACTGAAGTCCATATAGACAACATCCACTGCTTTACCCTCGTCAATTTCCCTAGTAACCTCTTCAAAAAATTCAAGAAGATTAGTCAAACATGACCTTCCAGGCATAAATCCATGTTGACTGTTCCTAATTAGACCCTCTTTATCCAGATACTTATATATATTATCTCTAAGTATCTTTTCCATTAACTTGCCCACCACTGAAGTCAAACTAACCGGTCTATAATTGCTAGGTTTACTTTTAGAACCCTTTTTAAACAATGGAACAACATGCGCAGTACGCCAATCCTCGGGGACTATTCCCGTTTCTAATGACATTTGAAATATTTCTGTCATAGCCCCGGCTATTTCTACACTAACTTCCCTCAATGTCCTAGGGAATATCCTGTCAGGACCTGGAGACTTATCCACTTTTATATTTTTCAAAAGTGCCAGTACTTCTTTTACTTTGAAACTCATAGTATCCATAGCTACTCTACTAGTTTCCCTTACCTCACATAATTCAATATCCTTCTCCTTGGTGAATACCGAAGAAAAGAAATTGTTCAATATCTCCCCCATCTCTTTTGGCTCTGCAGATAGCTGTCCACTTGGTCTCTCCAATGGACCAATTTTATCCCTTGTTATCCTTTTGCTATTAACATAGCTGTAGAAACCCTTTGGATTTACTTTCACCTTACTTGCCAAAGCAACCTCATATCTTCTTTTAGCTTTTCTAATTTCTTTCTTTAGATTCTTTTTACATTCCTTATACTCCTCAAGCACCTCATTTACTTCATGTTGCCTATAATTATTGTAGATCTCCCTCTTTTTCCGAACAAGATGTCCAATTTCCCTTGAAAACCAGGGCTCTTTCCAATTTTTACTGGTTTCTTTCAACCGAACAGGAACATAAAGATTTTGTACTCTTAAAATTTCCCCTTTAAATGTCCTCCATTTCTCCTCTACATTTTTCCCATAAAACAAAATGTCCCAGTTCACTCCTTTTAAATCATCTCGCATCTCGTTAAAGTTAGCCTTTCTCCAATCAAAAATCTCAACCCTAGGCCCAGTTCTGCCCTTCTCCATAATTATATTGAAACTAATGGTATTGTGATCACTGGACCCGAAGTGCTCCCCTACGCATACCTCCGCCACCTGTCCCATCTCATTTCCTAACAGGAGGTCCAGCACTGCCCCTCCTCTAGTAGGCACCTCTATGTATTGCTGCAAAAAACTATCCTGCACACATTTTACAAACTCCAAACCATCCAGCCCATTTACAGAATGTGTTTCCCAGTCTATGTGTGGAAAGTTGAAATCTCCCACAATCACTACCTTGTGCTTACTACTAATATCTGCTATCTCTTTACATATTTGCTCTTCCAATTCTCGTTCCCCATTTGGCGGTCTATAATATACCCCTATAAGTGTTGCTACACCTTTCCCACTTCTAAGTTCCACCCAAATAGCCTCCCTAGATGAGCCCTCCAATCTATCTTGCCAAAGCACTGCTGTAATATCTTCCCTGACTAGCAATGCAACACCTCCACCTCTTGCCCCTCCAATTCTATCACACCTGAAGCAACAAAATCCTGGAATATTTATTTTCCAATCACAGCCCTCCTGCAACCATGTTTCACTGATCGCCACAACATCATACTTCCAGGTGTCTATCCAGACTCTAAGCTCCTCCACCTTTCTTACAATGCTCCTAGCATTAAAATATGCACATTTAAGAAACCCCCCATCTCTTATTCTCTGTTTATTTCCTTTTTTTTCTTTCTCCTCTTGTGTCCGAGTGCTTCCCTTTTCTGCTTCCTGCCTCCCATTCTGTCTACTAGCTTTTGCTATTTGCATCCCTCGCCCCAACCATTCTAGTTTAAAGTCTCCCCAGTGGCCTTTGCAAATTTCCCCGCCAGGATATTGGTCCCCCTCGGGTTCAAGTGCAACCCATCCTTTCTGTACAGGTCCCACCTACCCCAAAAGAAGTCCCAATGATCCAGAAACTTGAATCCCTGCCCTCTGCACCAGTCTTTCAGCCAAGCATTTATCCTCCACCTTGCTTCATTTCTACTCTCACTGTCACGTGGCACAGGCAGTAATCCTGAGATTGTTACCTTTTTGGTCCTTTTCCTCAACTCTCCTCCCAAGTCGCAGAATCGCCTATCCGATCCCCTAACAATAGAGTCCCCAATTACTATTGCCCTCCTCTTTTTTTCCCTACCTTTCAGAGCAACAGGGGTGGTCTCTGTGCTGAAGGCCCGTCCGCTGTCGCTACCCCCGGGTAGGCTGTCACCCCCATCTGTACTCAAACAGGAGTACTTATTTGCCAGGTGTGCTGACATTGGAGTACTCACTTGTTCATGCCTCTGCCCCTTGCCCTTTCTTAGCGTGACCCACATGTCTCTCTCCTGTGGTTTTGGAGTGACCACCTCCCTATAACTCTCCTCTATCACCTTTTCACTCTCCCTGACCAGGCAGAGGTCATCGAGCTGCTGCTCCAGGAACCTAATACGGTCCCTTAGGAGCCCCATCTCTCTGCACCTGATGCAGATGTGGACGTCAAGAGGGCCATCCGACACCATGACCTCCCACATCTGACATGCAGTACAGTACACTGCTCTGGCTGACATTCTCTCGCCTTACCCTGGATCCGATATCAGTATAATATAATGGAAACTGCTGTGAGAAATCAGCAGGTATCTGACTCAAACAGCTGCTCCCTCTTGACCTTTAACCTACACCTTTATTATACAAACCAAAAGCACTGTACCTTTACTCACCCCCTGTACCTTTACTCACCCACTGTACCTTTACTCACCCACTGTACCTTTACTCACCCACTGTACCTTTACTCACCCCCTGTACCTTTACTCACCCCCTGTACCTTTACTCACCCACTGTACCTTTACTCACCCCCTGTACCTTTACTCACCCACTGTACCTTTACTCACCCACTGTACCTTTACTCACCCCCTGTACCTTTACTCACCCCCTGTACCTTTACTCACCCACTGTACCTTTACTCACCCACTGTACCTTTACTCACCCACTGTACCTTTACTCACCCACTGTACCTTTACTCACCCACTGTACCTTTACTCACCCACTGTACCTTTACTCACCCACTGTACCTTTACTCACCCACTGTACCTTTACTCACCCACTGTACCTTTACTCACCCACTGTACCTTTACTCACCCACTGTACCTTTACTCACCCACTGTACCTTTACTCACCCACTGTACCTTTGCTAACCCACTGTACCTTTACTAACCCACTGTACCTTTACTCACCCCCTGTACCTTTACTCACCCCCTGTACCTTTACTCACCCCCTGTACCTTTACTCACCCACTGTACCTTTACTAACCCACTGTACCTTTACTCACCCACTGTACCTTTACTAACCCACTGTACCTTTAACCAGAAAGCAGAAATACTAACCAGAGGTTCCACCCAATCAGCTGCTTCCTCTAGTCTGCTTCCACCAATCAGCGGCTTCCACCAGAAACCTCCCTGTTCAGAATGGAATGTTCCGGATTTTGGTTAAAAACACCTGACCCTCCTCCACTCGCTCCAACGGTCCCGGGCCTCTGCCTGAACAAGCCCCGCGCTGGGTTTATGTACTCACCGCTCCTGACCCTCCTCCACTCGCTCCAACGGTCCCGGGCCTCTGCCTGAACAAGCCCCGCGCTGGGTTTATGTACTCACCGCTCCTGACCCTCCTCCACTCGCTCTAACGGTCCCGGGCCTCTGCCTGAACAAGCCCCGCGCTGGGTTTATGTACTCACCGCTCCTGACCCTCCTCCACTCGCTCCAACGGTCTCGGGCCTCTGCCTGAACAAGCCCCGCGCTGGGTTTATGTACTCACCGCTCCTGACCCTCCTCCACTCGCTCCAACGGTCCCGGGCCTCTGCCTGAACAAGCCCCGCGCTGGGTTTATGTACTCACCGACCCTGACCCTCCTCCACTCGCTCCAACGGTCCCGGGCCTCTGCCTGAACAAGCTCCGCGCTGGGTTTATGTACTCACCGCCCCTGACCCTCCTCCACTCGCTCCAACGGTCCCGGGCCTCTGCCTGAACAAGCCCCGCGCTGGGTTTATGTACTCACCGCTCCTGACCCTCCTCCACTCGCTCCAACGGTCCCGGGCCTCTGCCTGAACAAGCCCCGCGCTGGGTTTATGTACTCACCGCCCCTGACCCTCCTCCACTCGCTCCAACGGTCCCGGGCCTCTGCCTGAACAAGCCCCGCGCTGGGTTTATGTACTCACCGCTCCTGACCCTCCTCCACTCGCTCCAACGGTCCCGGGCCTCTGCCTGAACAAGTCCCGCGCTGGGTTTATGTACTCACCGCTCCTGACCCTCCTCCACTCGCTTCAACGGTACCGGTCCTCTGCCTGAACAAGCCCCGCGCTGGATTTATGTACTCAGCACCCATCAAGCTCTGAACCTTCGTCCTGCATCTATTAAACATATTTCGGACAATGCTGTCAGCTTCAAAACCATCTTCCCACGTCACAAATGCTAAATGTAGTTGATGGTAGGAGCTATTCATTCTATTTGTACATAAAACAATTCAAATTGCTATTATATAGTCAGACAGTTTATCTAACCATGTGCCGACAATTTTGCAAAAGATATCTCTGCGATTCAGCCAACACAAAAACAGGCTGTCTACCTTTAATTTGTATGTTGGATTGCATATTATTTCAAAGTCTACTAAAGTTATCAGCAAAAATTTAATGTTTACAAATTTGGACATCTTTAAATTCTCATCAATTATATTTGGAATTATGAACATTAAAACTGTTTGGTTCAGCTTTAGTCAGGATCTGCAGCAGTTCGTTGATTTGTTGATGGGTGGGAGTGGTGTGGAATGTTATGAGAGAGGAATTCGAATATGATGATTTAGCAAGGGCATCAAAATATGTGACCGAGTTGGAAAATTCAGATGATAATAGAATGTGTCCCAAATTCATCCTCCTCTACCTTCAATATCCCAGCGGTTTTCCAAATTTGCTCAGCACATTCTTCTTTGCTCAGTATGCTCAAAGCTTCATGAGACTTGCTGGCCTTCCTGTGATGTAAAGAATCATAGACCACATGCACATTGCTGTGTGGGCAGCAGGACAGCTTGGAGATATACTGGAACTCAAGGATATATTTCCCCTCCAACAACATGGCCACACACATCAATTTGTGCCGTTCATTGTGGAATCTTTTAACTACAGTCACGATGTCTTAACTCTTCAGCAGTCCACTATGTTGGCTGCAATTAAATCATCAAAACAAAAATAAAAGGCCATCTGGTTAATTTGGGGAGCCACGTGTACACGACGAATTCCTTTCAGCACTGTGTAGTGCAGGTTGGTCTAATACAATACACTATTCAATAGAATACCATGATATGAACTGTATGAATCTTACCAGAGGACTCAGTCTTGCCACCAGCAATATGGTGGATAGCTACGGATCAGTGGATGCAGCGCAGGAAGGAATGTGGAAAGAACCAAATAAAAAAATTCCGTTCTGAGTGGGCCTTCTGTGACCGATTCCCTTGACTATGTAATCAATCATTCACCCCATTTTCTACTGCACATTTTGCAACAATCCCTACATTAGCATTAAACATTCCGGCTGATAAGGGAGATACAGTTGTAGTCTGATAGGCTGGCCCATCCTGTAACGAGACCAGGCACCAGCATTCGGACACCCCCTTATACCTACCCCTTGTCCATTAACCCACAGTTGAACACCAGGCCATTGTCTCCCTGACTGTCTCTGATTTCATCACCTCTGGTAATCTGCCCTCCACAGCCTCGTTATTACCCTATTTACTACATTAACTTTTAAATGTCTTTGATCATTATGGTATCTGTTTAGCCCTAAGGTTATAACAAAGCTCACACAAAATAATTTTTTGAATTATGTGCTGTCAAATTCCACACAAAATGTAACTAATTAGACACATGCACTTAAGTGCTTGCTTTCATCCACATGCCTTTGACGTCCTACCATGTAATATCAGCCCAGTAGTTGCAGTGTGTCTTTCATCGGATTGCCAGCCGTCAGTGGAGGAAACCATGGATGGCTTTGAAAGATAACTTAGAACAGCATTTGACCTAGGATGCTCTGCTCTGGATTGTGCTTTCAAGTTGTGGGCAGTTAATGTTTGAGATGTCAGGCAGATGACACCAAACAACATCACTGAGAGAGTGCCTGTGGCAATGCCAAGGACAGTGGCAGTGGTAGGATCACAAATAACTATGGTGAATGAGGGGCAGCGAGAGAGGGAATGCAGAAGTTACATGAAATTAGAGAAATCAAAATTCATACCACTGGCTTGTAAGCTGCCGAAGCAAAATATGAGGACCTGTTCTTCCTATTCACACCGACAATGGAGGAGGCCCAGGACAGAAAGGTCAGTGTGCGAATAGGAAAGGGGAGTTAAAATGTTTGGCAACCGGGGGATCGCATAGACAAGGCAGACTGAGCTTCAGTGTTCAGCGAAATGATCGCCCAGTCTGTGCTTGTCCTCGCTGATATGTAGGAGTCCACAATGAGCAGAACGGATACAGTAGATGCAGTTGGAGGAGGTGCAAGTGAACCTCTGCCTCACCTGAAAGGGTTGTCTGGTTCCCTAGATGGGGTCGAGAGGGGTAGTATAGGGACAGGTGTTGCAGCTCCTGCAGTTGCAGGGGAAAGTACCTTTGGCTGGAAAGGGGTTAGAGCATCAGGGAGTTCTGGAGTGAGTGGTCTCTGTGGAAAGCAGAATGGGGTGGAGATTGGAAGATGTGACTAGTAGTGGGATGCCATTGGAGGTGGCAAAAATGTTGGAGGATTATGTGCTGTTTGGTGAATTTCAATGAGGACCCCCATCAACCTTCTAAACTCAAGCGAGTACAGGCCCAGTGCTGTCAAATGTTCATCATACATTAACCCAATCATCCCCAGGATCATTCTTGTAAACTTCCTCTGGACCCTCCCTAACGGCAATATATCCTTGCTCAGATATGGGGTCCAAAATTGCTTACAATACTGCAAATGCACTGTGACCAGTGCTTTATAAACGTTCAGCATTGCATCCCTGTTTTTCTATCCTTGTCATCGCAAAATAAATGATAACATTGCATTTGCGTTCCTTACTATTGATTCAATTTGCAGATTAACCTTTAGGGAATCCTGCACCAGCACTGCCAAATTCCTTTGCACCTTCGATTTCTAAATCCACTCCTCATTTAGAAAATATTCTACACCTTATTCCTACTAACAAAATACACGCCTGAACTGGTTGCTACCCTGTATTCCATCATCTACATATTTACCCACTCTCTAAACCTGTCCAAGTCCTCTGTGGTGTCCCTGCTGTTCCTACACTACCTGTTCCTCCAGCTATATTCTTATCAGCAGCAAACTTTGCCGCAAGCCTTCAATTCCCTCCTGTAAATCATTAATATAAAACATGAAGAGTTGTGGGCCCAGCACCGAAATCAGAACACCACTAGCCACTGGCAGCCAACCAGAAAAAAACACTTTCTTAGCATTTCAGGCAGATTGCAGGCCACTCAAAAACAACTCATTGCATTGTCATTAAGGGCTAACAGATCATTTATTGTAAGTACATTGCAGACTCACTGTTCAGTTGATTCACAGTTTAGAATTACAGTTGTGGACTCTCACTCGCGATCTTCCAGAGTGACTGACTCACATCCAGGCATCCGGAGTTTTATAGTCCTGACACCCCCTCCCCCCCCCCCCCCCCCACCGGAAGGGGAGTAACCTTCATTGTGGTGATTGACAGGTGAGAGGACCAAAACACTTTCTTGCCACTCTTTGCCTTCTGCCATTCAGCCTTCTATCCATGCTAGTGTCTTCACTCTATTACCATGGGCTCTCATCATCTTTAGCAGCCTCATGTGTGGCACCTCATCAAAGGCTGTCTGAAAATCCAGCTAATACAATGTCCATTGATTCTACCTTTGTTAATCCTGCTATTTACTTCCTCAAAGAATTCTAATAGATTTGTCTTGCCAAGATCTCCCATTCACAAAACCATGCTGACATCAGCCTCTTTTATCATTCTTCCTTTTCAGCTCCAGTGGCTGCATCCTCCTCTTTGCCAAACCTCAACCATGCCCTCTCAATCCTAATTCTTCTTTTAATCCTAATCAACACCAGGAATCTTCCTCAATCAGAGTGCATTAACTGTAAGGAGAGGTTGGACAAACTTGAATTGTTTTCACTGGAACGTCACGTGTTGATAAGCATAGATTAGATAGACAGTCAGAAGATTTTTCCCAGGGTGGTAATGTCAAAGACTAGAGGGCGTAATCTTAAAGTGAGGGGCAAAGTTTAAAGGAGATTTGCGGGGCAAGTATATGTTGTACAAGTATAAGTAAAAATAATGTTGGGAGCCTGAAGGCAGATATGATAGTGATATTTAAGAGACTTTTGGATAGGCACAGTAATATGTAGGGAATGGAGTGGTATGGACCATATGCAGGCGAAGGAGATTAATTCAACCTAGCATCATGTTTGGCGCAGATATTGCAGACTGAAAGGCTTGCTCCTGTGCTGTATTCTTTTATGTTTTATTGTTTTTCTCTTACTTTGCTATTTGTAAGTTGACAAAAGACTTCCATGTTCACCTTTTATCTTAGCCTCTGATCTTATTTCCCCTATATTTCAATTTTCAGAATCATTTTCTGCCTTCTGTCATTTTTGACATTGCACACATTTTTCACTTGTGTAGCATGAATGATCTATAACAAAGTAGAATTCTACACATATTTATTCTGAAAATGAACTGAATTACCTCGACTCAAAATTTCATTCTAAAAACGTGATTAAACCTTTACACTTGTTCTTTAGTAGAAACGATAAGACGGGATTTATCTTTATCTGAGTATTAAAGTTAAAATCTGAATAAGTAGAGATTGATAAAAGAATGTAGAGAGTCAAAATCAGAAGCTGGCTAATTGGAACAGTTTTTAAAATAAACTTTAATAATTGAATATGAAAGATCAGGATTTAAAAGATCTAAATACTAAAGTTGGGATTCAATCAGCTTAAAAAATTATATCCTCTCCACTCATAGGCTTTAAATAATAAAGGAATGGAAATTGAGCCTCTAGGAACATTAAAATAATTTTAAATAAAAGTACATTTTGTGAATTATGAAGTAAATATTTTTTATGATGATTTAATAAAAGATTCAATGCCTGGAAAAATAAAATGTAAAGGAAGTGAGAAATAAAAAGTTGATGTTAAAACTAACAATTAACCTGTGCACAAAACTCTAATCCATAAACTCTCTAAAGGGCCTGTCCTACCAGCATCTGACTCCATGCGATGAGCGCGATCAAACTAGAAGCGGGGGCCGCGCGGAGGTCGGGTGATTCCCGTACAGGGCCCATTCCGACCAGCATGCGCCTGCATGCAGCAAGCGTGACCAAACCGGCAGCGAGGGCCGCGCAGAGGTCGGGTGAGTGGCGCAACGCGGCGCAAAGTGAGGCGAACTTGGAGCGGAGTCTTAAAGGTAAGTTCGCCAGGACAGAGAGGGACACACAGAGAGGGGCACAGAGGCACACACACAGAGGGCCACGGAGCCATACACATAGAGGGTCATGGAGGCACCTACAGAGAGTGTCATGGAGGCACGACGTCGAGACGGTGTGTAATGCGTCGAGGCAACTGCGAGCCGACAAGCCGTTGCCGCATGGAACTTTTGAACATAGTCAGTTTTTCGGAGCCCCGCGCGATGTCGGGACGAACTCCGCACAATTCCGCATGGCTCCGGCGATCGAAGTGGAACCGGCCCCGCGACGCCGGACGGCTCAAGCGACCACGTTAGATCGCGCTCATCGCATAGAGTTGCATGCTGGTGGGACAGGCCCTTAACTCTCTGGTACTGAGATAACTGATACTTAATCACTTGGGAAAGGTATAGGTGCCAAAATGGCATCATCATTGGCCCACTCTTGCCATTCTTTCATTTCAATGCTGCCATTGGGAGGGAGGTGCAAGAGTCTGAAAACAGTGACCTCCAGGTTCAGGAACAATTTCTTCCCAACAACCATTAGGCTATTGAATCCTATAAATACTAACTAAACTGCAAACTACAAACTGTGTTGGTTGCATTCAGGCTTTGTGATTTTGGTTTGTTTTGCAGTAATATTGTTTTTTTCTCATTTATTGAACACATTTTTTTTTCTGTAATCTATTAAGAACCTTGCATGTAAAAATTAAATTTTTCCGTTTTGGTATTTATGACAATTAAACACAATTGACACTTGACACCACTCTTGACATCACTCAGGACTGGTGGGCTGCAGCTCAGTCACTCAGGGCTGGTGGGCTGGTAGATCAGTCACTCAGGGCTGGTGGGCTGGCAGATCAGTCACTCAGGGCTGGTGGGCTGGCAGTTCACTCATGGCTATTCCTTGAAATTCCATTTCAAGCAAAGTGCAGACCACCAAATTCAATTTCATAGCCTTTCAAGCAGAGTGCAGGGAACCAAATTTTATTTCATAGCATTTCAGACAAAGTGCATGCCACCAAAGCCAATTTCATAGCATTTCAGGCCCATTGCAAGCCACCAAAGTCAAATTCATAACATTTCAGGCAAAGTGCAGGCCACCAAAGTCAATTTCATAGCATTTCAGGCAGATTGCAAGCCACCAAAGTCAATTTCTTAGCATTTCAGGCAGATTGCAGGCCACTCAAAAACAACTCATTGCATTGTCATTAAGGGCTAACAGATCATTTATTGTAAGTACATTGCAGACTCACTGTTCAGTTGATTCACAGTTTAGAATTACAGTTGTGGACTCTCACTCGCGATCTTCCAGAGTGACTGACTCACATCCAGGCATCCGGAGTTTTATAGTCCTGCCACCCCCTTCTCCCCCCCCCCCCCCGGAAGGGGAGTAACCTTCATCGTGGTGATTGACAGGTGAGAGGACCAATCAGCTGATATCACAATTTTTTAAACACTCGTAACTTTTTTTTTAATCGATCGGAAAAATCCTCGGGGCTGCCTCAGCGGAGGAGGACTGTGAGTAAGATTGCCAACACTCACAGCGATATGTGGTAGCATTTTTTCTAAATACAATATACAGCGCAGAGAGGAAATGGTCAAGATGAGACTTTTAGTTATATAGATGTTTGTCAACATGTATGTAGCTTCTAAAGGGCCTGTCCCACTGACGTAACTTTTCAGCGACTGTCTTCGACCTTGAAGCTCGAGGGCGCTCGCCTGAAAAACCTCGAGCTGGATTGACCGTCAGCGATGAAACCACGAGTCGGATCGACCATCTGCACACATAAACACATCGCAAAGGCGGGGGCCAGGGAAAGCGGGGGAGCGCTGTCTGAAATTCACACCCATGATGAACAGGAAGGAAAAAGACGGCTGGCACAGTACGGTGTCCTTTAGAGAGTGCGGAGAGGAGGGGCGGGGGGGGAGGTTTGGGGGGGGGGGGGGGAGAGAGAAGGGGGAGAAGGAGTGGAGACACTTTTTAGAAGCCAGCCAACACTTAATAAAGTTTAGCGGGCATTTAACAATACCGGTCGGTTTACTAACCTTTTTTTTCTCAATGAGCATTACTTTCGTCTACGCTCAATTGCCTTTAATTACCTTGGAAAGCATGCCAACCTACTATAACCTACCTCGATAAACCTACGAGTCAGAAAATATAGATTTTTTCCATGGTGACCTTTATTCACCCGTGGGCATTTTTCAGCATATTGAAAACAAACGCCGCGACCTAGCTGAGTCCTCGAATACGCGGGACTGCTCTCGAGCATGAAGGAGAGTTACTAAGACCTCCTAGGACTTTGTGTCGAACATGCTGCAAGTATGAGTTGAGGGCAAACTCTTCCAAACTCGCGAATTAGGTCGCCGCAGTGGGACAAGCCCTTTACTAAATATGAAGTTAGTTATTGTCCTATAGCATGGGAAAAATATACATCTTCTAGATGCGCTGGGACGCATCCTCAATGATGTGACCTGGGGTCATCGGGTGTTTCGGGTCTCACAACATCAGACACCCTCGCCCAGGCGACCCAGCCGGGGTTGATCAGGCCCCGACTTGCGTCCCAGCAGCATCCGCCCACGGATCAGCCATCTTAATAACTACTCTGCAGGGGTTGGGAGACTCTAGTGGAGGGAGGCACTGGGCTCTGTGGGGTGACTCCCGGCCGGGCTCCTCCTGCGTCTCACCAGGTTCAAGGTGCACCTCTTTCTCCTTCTCCGAGCATTTCATTCTCGCTTGATGGATGTTTAGGCCACGATCATTAGGCCTTTCCGTAGCTTTGCTGGGTGTCTTTCTCACGAAAGACACAGACTGGGGTGCTAACCCAGCCTTTCCCGGGCATAAGTGTGTATAGGTAGTTTAGATTTTACTTTGGCATTGGGATTGGTTTTCTTGGCTGTTTGCTTATCCTGGTGTTATGGCACAAACATTGTGTTTTAATAGTAATTCATTCATTAGAAATGTATACTGCAGCAGTGGATTGTTCTGCCATAAGACAAAAAATCCCTCTGCAGGAAATTCAGCCATCTTTCTTTAAAAGAAAACAGCAGTTACCCTTAAGACATGCACAGATGCAGTACTGAAGGCTGTAGGACAAATACAATGCATTGTGTGCTATCATGGCAACACAATTAGATTTGCCAATAGTCGTCGCTAATTACAGAATGTCCAACATTACAAAAAAGGAATTGACTGAGAAAACTAATCATAAATTGACAATTTTTGTTTAGCATTCATGCAGGTACTGAGAAATCATGCTTGTAAATGTTGTCTCACAAATAGGGAGCAGTTGTTTATTCCTGGCATTACTAATTATACAAGAGAGACATAAATAGCAAGTCTGAACCCAAACCAATGTATTATAAACCTCGAGCAGCATAACATTTGCTAAGGAAAAGAATCAAATAGAACAGGAGATAGACAAGGTTGAGAAGGATAAAGTCTTAGTGAAAATGACCCAAAGTGAGTGGGCAACCCAAATGATGTCTTATGCATGACTGACAAGATGAATGGATTACACAGTGATGATCAAAAACCAGTCAGTGATTCGTAGTGCATATTAACAATGCCACAAGATCAATATGTAAAATTGGTGAGAGTTCTTAACAAAATTAATTTGTCACATGTATACACTCTATTAGGTGTAGACCAAGAGCGTAAATACTACCTTAACATAAATATTTAACGGAGTCTTTACTCTTTTGTGTACCTATATGCATTACTACGTGGATATAAATTATTACCAAAAAAAATCTAGTGAACAACAGATAAGAGACCATTACCTCAGTAACTAGGCAGAGTTTCTTATCGCTGCTAATGAAAACAATAGTTGCATCACTGAATAGTTTCTCAATAAGTATGAAACTTAAATTAATTAAGTATGCCAGCACTGTTCTACTTCAAACTAAAGGTGGAAATCATATCTTGTACATCAGCAAGGTAAAAGCTGAAGTCATTATAATGATGAATAGACCAGAAAATGTAACAAGAGTTCAGATTGATTTTCGATATGGTTCAATATTAGTCTAGATTCTCCCCAGATTTTGCGATGATGCTAACAGAACCGCTTCAGTTGATTAAAAAGAATAAATAATTGAGACAGAGTGAGGGCAAGAGAAAGCCTATGATTTATGCAATCAGAGTTGCAAGCAGTGAATATTTATTGGTATACTATGATGCAATAGACAATAGACAATAGATAATAGGTGCAGGAGTAGGTCAATCTACCCTTTGAGCCAGCACCGCCATTCAATGTGATCATGGCTGATCATCCACAATCAGTACACCGTTCCTGCCTTCGCCCCATATCCCCTGACCGCAATCTTTAAGAGCTCTACCTAACTCTCTCTTGAAAGCATCTGGGGAACTGGACTCCACCGCCTTTTAAGGCAGAGAATTCCACAGACTCACAACTCTCTGTGTGAAAAAAGTTTTTCCTCATCTCCTTTCTAAATTGCTTACCACTTATTCTCAAACTGTGGCCCTTGGTTCTGGACTCCACCAACATCAGGAACATGGTTCCTGCCTCAAGCATGTCCAAACCCTTAATAATTTTATATGTTTCAATAATATTCCCCCTCATCCTTCTAAATTCTAGAGTATACAAGCCCAGCCGCTTCATTCTATCAATATATGACAGTCCCGCCATCCCAGGAATTAACCCTGTGAACCTACGCTGCACTCCCTCAATAGCAAGAATGTCCTTCCTCAAATTTGAAGACCAAAACTGCACACAATACTCCAGGTGTGGTCTCACTAGGGTTCTGTACAACTGCAGAAGGTCCTCTTTGCTCCTGTACTCAACTCCTCTTGTTATGAAGGCCAACATGACATTCTCTTTCTTCATTGTCTGCTGTAGCTGCATGCTTACTTTCATTCTGATGAACAAGGACCCCAGATCCCATTGTGTTACCCCTTTTCTCAACTTGACACCATTTAGATAATGATCTGCCTTCCTGTTTTTGCCACCAAAGTGGATAACCTCACATTAATCCACATTAAACTGCATCTGCCATGCATCTGCCCACTCACCCAACCTGTCCAAGTCACCTTGCATCCTCATAGCATCCTCCACACAGTTCAGACTGCCACCCAGCTTTGTGTTATCTGCAAATTTGCTTTTAAGTTACTTTTAATCCCTTCACCTAGATCATTAATATATATTGTAAATAATTGTGGTTCCAGCAGCGAGCCTTGCGTTATCCCGCTGAGTTACTCCAGCATTTTTTGTCTACCTTCGATTACAAAAGGCTACATCATCACAGTCAGACTTTTATCTAAATCATCTATTCTTCTGCAATACTGTAGTTCTCCTCAGGAGTAATTTTATGGATGCACAAGGAGACTATTCTTAATAAAAGAAAACATGTTTGAACCAAAGGTATAGAGGAAGTGTGGAAGGACAACTGGAGACAGTCAGAAGAAGACCAAAGTGCCAAAAACCTGCCTCCGCCGAGAGTCAGAGGCACAGCAAGATGACACACGTGTTGCCAGAAATTGAGGGCCTGAGCAAAAGAAAGTGGTTGGGCAGGCTAGGACTTAATTACTTGGAGCGCAGGAGGTTGAGGGGTAATCTTATAAGATAGAGTATAAGATCATGAAGGTAATTGATAGGGTAGATGTACAGAGTAGTTTACTCAGAGGGGAAAGATTTAATAGGAACCTGAATGGCAACTTTTTACTCAGAGTGGACCAGTGTGGACCAACTGGCTGGAGTTTTTACGAACATTTTCAACCTCACACTTCTGAGGTCTGAGGTTCCACCCTGCTTTTAAAGGGTATCAATAATACCAGTGCCCAAGATGAGCAAGGTGACGTGCCTCAATGACTATCGACCAGAGGCACTAACGTCTGTGGTGATGAAGTGCTTTGAGAGGCTGATCATGGCGCATATCAACTCATACCTCGACAAGAACTTGGACCAACTGCAGTTTGCTTCCCGCCACAATAGATCAATGGTGGATGCAATCTCACTGGCTCTCCACTCCGCTCTGGACCACTTGGACAACAAAAACACATATGTCAGGCTGTTATTCATTGACGACAGCTCGGCATTTAATACCATCACCCCTTCCAAGCTGGTTACCAAGCTCTCAGACGTGTGCAATTGGATCCTCGACTTCCTCATTCACAGACCACAGTCTGTCCGTATTGGTGGAAATATGTCATCCTCGATAACAATCAGCACGGGAGCACCTCAAGTCTGCATGCTCAGCCGCCTGCTTTACTCACTCTATACTCATGACTGCGTAGCCGAACATAGTGCGTACTCCATCATCAAGTTCACTGATGACACCACTGTTGTGGGACGTATCACTGATGGGGACGAGTCAGAGTATAGAAGTGAGATCAACCGATTGACCAAATGGTGCCAGCACAATAACCTGGCTCTCAACACCAGCAAAACCATGGAACTGATTGTGGACTTTGGAAGGGGTAGAATGGGGACCCACAATCCCATTTATATCAACGGGTTGGTGGTGGAAAGGGTTAAGAAATTCCTGGGCATGCATATTTCCGAAGATCTCTCCTGGTCCCAGAACACTGATGTAATTATAAAGAAAACACATCAGCGCCTCTCCTTCTTGAGAAGATTACGGACAGTCGGTATGCCAAGGAGGACTCTCTCGAACTTCTACAGGTGCACAGTAGAGAGCATGAAGACCGGTTGCATCATGGCTTGGTTCGGCAACTTGAGCATCCAGGAACGGAAAAGGCTGCAAAAAGTTGTAAACAATGCCCAGTCCATCATCGGCTCTGACCTCCCTACCATCGAGGGGATCTATCGCAGTCTCTGCTTCAAAAATGCTGCCAACTTCATTAAGGACCCACACCATCCTGGCCACACTCATCTCTCAACTGCCATCAGGTAGAAGGTACAGGAGCCTGAAATCTACAACATCCAGGTTCAGGAACAGCCACTTCCTCACAGCATCAGACTAATAAACACAACTTCAAACAAACTCTGAACTATAACAGCCTATTGCACTTTATCTGCTTATATATATATATATATTCAATACATATATATACATACATAAACAGATAAAGCGCAATAGGCTGTTATAGTTCATAGTTTGTTTGAAGTTGTGTTTAATAGTCTGATGGCTGTGGGGAAGTGGCTGTTCCTGAACCTGGAATCAGTGTGTCTATATATGGTATATAGACACACTGATCTGTTCTGTATTTATGCCTACAATATTCTGTTGTGCTGCAGCAAGCAAGAATTTCATTGTCCTATCTGGGACACATGACAATAAACTCTCTTGACTTGACAGAGGTTGGTGAATGTTATGGAAAGAGAGCTTCCCAAATCAAAATTATTGTCACTATCTCATGAAGACATTAGAGGAGACCTGAATGGAAGCAGATGTGGAGATATTAAAAAGTTAACCACTAACCCTGTAGAATATGCATAACACAGCTTGGCGATGGGCTGTGGAGGAAGTACAACAAGTTATAACTAAATTGTAAAATACAGTCTATCAGCGCAAATCTTTGCAAAATCCCAAGATAGCAAATAGTTACTTTAGTTATTTGTTTTCTGTTCATTTTTTAAAACTTTTTAAGAAGGGTTATGACATCTGTGGATTACATAATGTTGGGGGTGACCAACTATTTTCCATAGGTGGGGACACTGTTTCTATTAAGAGGCTACATCTGCTGCACTTATTGAAAATAAATGCTGCTCAGTCTTTGTTTAGTAAAACGCTGGTTTGATTTACTGCATATTCCCGAGTATCTTGAAGAGTGATACTTAGACAGTCAACAATCATGTTCATTTTCAAATTCAAAGTATTATAAATTCCTCTTAATCTTCTTTGCCTTGATTTTTACTTAAATGTAAGAACAATAAAGGGAATTTCGAATCCCTGATGAAAGCGAGAAATAACTATCATGCAAATCAAAAAACAAACTGGAATATAAAATGGTGTTTGTTACATCTGGCACAAAATCTGGCAATTTATTAGTGAGGAACAAACAACAATCTGTGCAGATGTAGATCCCACAAATAAAATTGCATGTTTTAATTTTTTAAACAGATGGCAATCATAAAAACCTATCTGGGATTTGTCAGACAGCAGTCCTATTTTGTCAAGAAACATTTGAATTAAAGAAAGTATGGATAGGTGGGATAAGAGTCAGGCTGGGCCTAACTCAATTAGAATTCCACTGTGCATTCTTAGCAAACACAATAAAGCCTCGAACATTGTCACACCTGATCACTGGGGGTTTTTGACTGTGTACTAAGATTTAACTCCTTGATGAGTCCAGTGTTACATTGCAAGCTGCTACAGAACCTCAGCACCTAATGTTCTAGAATTTGCTACTGAACCTGATAGAGCTGATGCAGGAAACATGCATCCATTCATTTGAGCAAAAAGGAACAACTACAAATAGCAGGGTGCAGAAGGCAATTTTCACATTTTTTCTTTGACTAAGTAAATTGTAATTTTAATTGTATTTGTTTAAACATATATTTTAGTGTTTCTGGTACTTCTATGAATTTTATAATTTGTAAGTGTTTCAATAGCTGTTCAATATTTAAGAGCTAAGATGGGTTTTAAGAGCCAATCTAATCCAACGTCACCAAGGAAGAAAGTGGCATTCATCCAAGACCAGTTTAGTGAGCAAGGGACCACAGATTAGGAGCAGAAAGATTCAGTTAAATCAATCTCAGGTTTTGGTGACGTGTGGCAGAGTCTGCCCCTTGCTCAAAGCTTGTAAATAAGGCCCAAGATTAAATTAATGCCACATTTTGTTTCAGACATGTGATACAACACCTAGAAAACTGTGCACCTGTGTAGTATTTCAATTTCTTTGGAAAGGGCATTTTTAGTTTAAAATTTCCTATATGAACAATAGAGTGGGTAAATGAAGATATGCAGTGATGCTATATATTTAAGATTCCAGGTCTGGTACAGAAGTATCAGCTCACTGGTGTGTAACTAGTCAGCCATTATTAGACATCTGGATTACTTTAGATGGACGTTGGGAGAGATGCACCCTGGAAAACATACTGCATTGGTTTAACCAGCCATTTATAGGATAGAAATAGTTGAAATTCCACTGTTAAAGTTATTTCTTTGTAGTAGCTCCATTAATTTTGTTAGTTTAGCTGTGGATTATTTTCTAAAAATGTATGGGTGCAAGGCTGAAATTACCTTTGTGATAGAAATATTGAACAGGAAGTTAAAATAATAAGATTAAACGAGCATACCAGTTTGAAGTTTGATCTTTATATTATGAGGAGTTACGATGAGCGATTACGTGAAGAAGGCCGTCCGCACGCATACGCGCCAATCTTCAAAGCAGGTGTGAAATCACAGATAACAGTTGTTGAACTTACATAGTAAGATTATAGATGACTAGAACTACCAGATGATCTTTATGATATGAGGGTGGGAGCGGTGGGCACGTAATCGCTCATCGTAACTCCTCATAAAATAAAGATCAAACTTCAAACTGGTAAGTTCTCATTTAATCTTACTATTTTACTCAGAGTCACTTGAGTAACTACGGGAAGACTTTGAAGCTCTGTGATTTCATGCCAGATACGAGTCCAGGTGTCACACACTGCATCAATTGACCATGGATGAGTGAAAAAGATTAATGCATTCAGCCGTGACATAGTTTGTTAAAAATGCTGATGCTTTAATCATCAAAGGAAATATATAATAGTGACCCCTCTCATCCTGGGGGAAACTATGAAACAAAACATAAATGGAATTTTGCAAATACCCCGATCTGGCAATGGGTTATTATAAAATATATGAAAGTTCGTTTGTTTGATCATTCTGCAGTCGCTAGGATGTGGCCCAGTGGAACGTACATGACCCTTGCTGCTAATGTAGTAGCACCCCTAGTGGAGTGAGATAGAAAATATTAGTATCTACTCCTGCATAAGCCAAAACCCAGATTGACCACCTAGAGATGGTCTGGATAGATATATTTTATGAGGTTTTTAATAACTAACTAGTGCAGATGGTATTCATGATTTTTTCATCTTTTAGTACTAGTTTCAGTTTGTAACTTGCCAGTGCAGAGCCTTAGAGGCTCTTGGTGACCTTGACATATCATTGTAAATGAGTGACTACAGACAACCAAAGCTCCATGAGGTATGCCATGAGAAAATAGTTTGGGATCTGATGCCCCTGGTCTGTTCTGCTTAACTACATCATAAACATAAATATTATATTATTAGCAGATGTAGCCATTCTGTCCAGTCACAATATAAGTAGTGACTGGACCCGTTGCGCTGAGACTAGCGCCATGAGCATAACCACTTTGTAAGTGAGTTTGACCAGGGATAGAGATGTAGCTGGGCCATACTGGCGAAACAGTTTAAGAACAATGCTAATATCCCATATCTCCAAGTACCTGGGCCTGGGAGAATTTGTGTTAAAGATATCTTTATAAATCTGGATATCAAAGAGTGAGATCTGACAGAGTGGATTCTGATCGATGTAGCAACTATGATGAGAAAACACGATGGCACTGTTAATGGTACTATAACTTAAATCATTGTCAAAGAGTCATCTGAAATGACCTCCAAGACGTTAGTTATCCGTGCCGTATTATATGGAACATTGGCATTAAAACAAAACACTTCCCATCTCCTGATGAGGAAAATGTGCTGCTTTCTCGGTGCTATCCCTGCACTCTGCAGTGGGCACATACATAGATAGGCTTCTCAGAGACTTCAACTCTATAAACTGATTTTATCATGCAGAGGATGGTTTCCTCGGTCATGGGGTGAACCATCAAATGTTTGTGTTTAGGATCACCATATAATCATTCCCAACACTTAGCAGGAACCATAGCTGCATAGGCCAGTCAGGCATTATGGCATGCCTGAAGCGAGATCTTGCTGGATTTTGTGCAAGACCCGACTGATGAGGCAAAATGGAGGAATGACATAAAGAACATTCCTGTTCAGAGTAGCGAGAATACATCTATTGCCACTGTGCCACATATTTTTGCAACTGGTGATTGAGCCTGGATGCAAACATATTGATATTTGGTGTTCCATCAAACCACAATGTCATAAATACATTGTGATACAACATCCATACTGCGTTGTCATAGATTTTTACGTGATGATACACCATCGTCAAATGAGGTTAGGTAAATTATCACAGGACATTTAACTTGACTGCACCCAAGTGAATAACTTATGCCACTACCATAGTGTATCAACTTGGAGTTGAGCATGCAGATTATGTATATTCACACATACTTTCAACCCATAGAATACACCTACTGTCTTATAGGTAGTTGATACCATATAACTGAAAAATAGTTAACTCATGCAAAACCCATCTGCCTCTGTAACTAGAGATGGTATTCATGATTTTTTCATCTTTTAGTACTAGTAACAGTTTGTAATATAATTGAAGAGTTACTGAGCAAAAGTCCAGGAGCAATGTTGAATAAAGTTTGTCATAGTGACTTTGATAGCTTCAGCTGGCAATAGGATAGGTCATGATGTTAATAATGACCTGTGGCACTGAAAAGGTTACTCCTTTGCCCATTATAGGTCCTGATAATGCAAAGGCCCAAATGTACAGCTGAAACACAGCTGATATATTGCCAATTACACTTGGTGAATAGAAGACTGCTTGATAACAAAGTTGTTACAGGCTTCTATTGATTCCAATCTCTTGCAGCAGGGCAGAGTCACAGATAAATGTATAGTTAAAGGTAAACCTACCTCAATTTCTCAAATATAGTTGCAGCTGAAACAGTTGATTTTAGCAACACAGCCTTTAGAATATCATCCAGATAAGCCATAACAAGTTTTTTTGAGCTCTGAGCAATCCCAGCACCAGTTTAGTAATTTGGTAGATGACCTGGGAGCTGAAGTAGCCCATTTACAATGCATTAACTGTTATCATTGCCCCATCCAGATACATTCCAAATGTCTCCTAGTATCCCTGTGACTGGAACCTGAATAGAATTCATCTTTGAAATCAATGCTTGTCATAAGAGTTCACACAGAGAGTGGTGAGCCTCTGGAATTCTCTGCCACAAAACGCAGTCGAGGCCACTGGCTATATTCAAGAGGGAGCCAGATGTGGCCCCTGTGGCTAGAGGGATCAGGGGGCATGGAGAGAAGGTAGGCATGGGATACCGAGTTGAACGATCAGCCATGATCATACTGAATGGCGGCGCAGTCTCGAAAGGCCTGAATAGCCCACTACCGCACCCACTTTTCTATGTTTCTATGTTTTTATAAAGATCGGAAGGAAATAAGTTTGTTAGTCAGGAACGAAGTTCCATACTGCAAATCTATGTTGTACATGCAAGTTAAATCAAGTATAAACCGACATCCTCCATCTTTCACAATGAACAGGCCATGCCTGCCACAATTCCGTGCCTGCCTTGAATGACAATTCTGGCCAGATTCCACTAGCTTGTCTCGAAAGGTGATCCTGGCCATAATACTGAGCCTGCCTTGAAAAGACAACTCTGGCCATAATATCTGAGCCTGCCTTGGAAGACAACTCGCACATGTTATCAATGAATCTCAATCTTATCATTGTCATTTGTACAGAAAACAAGCGTAAATATTACCAACTTGTAACTGGTCCACATACCACATGTTTTGGAAGAACCAGACCCACCTACCTCCATGGCTACTGGTGGTCTTATGGTAAGCCCAAAGGCCCCTGATGTGGGTTCTATTCCCGTCCTTGATTGAAAAGTAAGACTGGTCGGGTGTGTGATTTCCATATTTCCTGAGACCGGCTTGGACCTTGGCCAGCTTTCAAGCTGCCACCAGCTTCAGTAAACTGCTTACTGCCAATGAGGCATGGGGTGTGTTGTCGCCGATATGAGGAAGCTTTGTTCGTCGCCTTGATTAGTCCAACATCTTTTGCTTCCTCATCCAGGTATACCTGTTGGATAAGTCTTACCTGAAGAGAAGCTTCGGCGGCTGGTTTCTTTCCTCCAACGTCACCTCTGATAGCGCTGTTCACTGCCGGTCGTAAGGGGAACTCTGGCCCCTTCCGGGTTTTCTGCCCATGGCAGTAACCCTTTTGTTTGCGAGAATTTCCTTCGAGCCATATGCATGTGCTCCAGTATGTTCCACGGACTTCGAATTTAAAGTCAGTTACATACTGACCACTCGCACTCCCCTCCACATAGAGGGAGATTCGTAGGCAGGCCTGAAAACAGGTGCTGCCGCAGGCCCGGCCCCTGAGGATACCTGTGCTGACATGGCCCCTCCAGCGGACCTATATTAGGTTATTTGCTCTGGGTCAGACTGAAAACTGACCCTGAGTGCTCCCCTTCTCAGAGAGGGAGACATTGTGCAGCCCTGAAACAAGTGCTGCTGCCTGCGGGTTCTCCATAATATCCGGGCTGATAACCCCCTCCTTTGGAGTATATCAGTGTGGAGCACCTCTCCATCAGGTGCTTCATGTGGGTTTGAATGTTTAAAGATGTTACCCATGAAGGAGGGGATCCTCTCCATCAGGAATCCTCCTGGTCCGACTTGTTTGATATTAAGGGCCTCTTCCCTACGCTCCCCTCCTCAGAGAGGGAGATATAATTTTGTGGCTAACCCTCCAAGCGGGGTCGCCTAGGCGCTCCTGGCCCGACTTCTTTGAATGGGCCTCTTCCCTACGCTCCCCTGCACAGAGAGGGAGATATAATTTAGTGGCTAACCCTCCAAACGGGGTTGCCTAGGTGCTACCGGCACCAGTCTGAAGCTGCTGGCTCCACCGCCAGCGACTCGAAAGGCGAATTCGACCGCCGCCCGCTACTCGCACTTCCGTGGTCCTTATCCGGGATTACCCCAGATCCGTTACTGAGGTTCCCCGCGGTCCATAAAGGTTCCCCGGCGGCCCGTCCGGACTTCACCCCGAATCCAGCAGGCAAACTCTATAAAGAGTACAAAAACAACCTTAGAAATAAGTACAACCCTCTACAAAAATACAAAAACAACCCTAGAAATAAATTTAAACTTACCTTCCATGTTTAAAACTTACCGCTGGCAGGAGCAACGTGCCCACCAGTCAGTCGGTGTGCAATGCGTCAGACGTAATGAAGCGCATGCGTGGGGACGGCCTTCTGCACGTAGTCACTCATGTGACTCTGAAGTAAAATTATCAATCCATTCTCCATGTGTTTGACCAATTTTCTTGGTTTCAGCCTATGTATGGAGAGAGACTTAAGCTATCAACATGGAACATGCGATACTTCCTGTGGAACAAGGATGAGACAAATGGACTGTTAAAAGGTTCAAATTATGGAGAAGTATCCTCAAAAACAACATGGAACCTGAGGTTGGTGGTAATCTCATGATATTATCCTTGTTCTTTTCAGTGACAGAGGTTATGTATTTGGATATTTCTGTTGGAGATACTCTCTTGAGTTACTGCAGTGCATTTTGCAGAAGATACACAGCATAGCAATGTTGTACTGCTGGTAGAGTGATGGTGTACTTTAAGGTAGTGCAACGTGGTTGATGGGAAGCTAATCAAATTAATTGGTTTGCATTATTTGAGTGCTATTGAAGCTACACTCAACGAGGCAAATAGATGGTATTCCATCACACACCTGATTTGTGCCATGTGGAAAGGCTTTGAGATGACAAAAAATGAATCAGGAGGTGGATACTTAGCCTCTGATCTGCTCTTGCAGTGACAGTATTTCTTCAATTTGTCTGGCTGAGGTTCTGATCAATGGTGACCCCATTCTTGATCATAATGATGATGAATATCAAGTGTAGGTGATATTTCTACAGTTTCTGCAAACTGTACTGCCTGATTTTTGAGGAAAACCCAGCCCATTGTAATTACAAGACACATTGAAAGATTGTTTTCTGTAAGTAAAATAAGAACTGAAACTCTATAACCATGCAGCAACAGCAATTTAAAACATTGCAGATAACAATTACCTGTAAGTTTCTGGAACAGGGAATTGCTGCATCTGTCTCAGATTATGAGCACTTATGGTTGATTCATGTGGTTCTTTGCTAAGTAACAATGTTACAATTTCTTTTGAGAGTTTCATTTTCCTGCATTAATATTTACTTCTGCAAACTCTGAATCTCGGAGTCAATGAAAGGAATAAAACTAGCTACTGAATGAAGCAAGGGTTGTGTGCTTATGTGCTTTTTCACGGAAAAGTGGAAAACTAATCCACTTTTGGGCAGTTTGATTATATATTAATAGGGCACTTAGGGCACTTAATGGTTCAATGGTTTAAACCATCATATACCAGAATGCAATGCCATCCCTCCAGCCCTCCCTGCGCACTGTAGTACATGATATATTTCCATGTATTATGTTCCGTAAATAGAAAAACCTTTGAACCATAAATTATGTTTGTTGACATTCCTTTTCACTATGTCACGCCTGTACATTTGTGTCTCGAATGTGAAGTCTTAAAATGTGTTCTTCTCTTGTCATCTAAAAGAAACCCATGACGGGATGCAAAATCTAATTTAATTTCCATGCAGTGAACAGGAACCTACAGTACACTGGATCTGTTCAAGGCTCCACAACGTGCAAAGGTAGCTCTGGCTCTAACCAATCCTTGGGATGATCACTGATCTACTGTCAAGTTCCTTCTCTGATATATGCTCATCCCATGAGGAAAAAGGATTAAATGATTTTTAAGTTTGTGTCCATAACAAAGGAAGTTGATTAAGTAAGAACTACAGGACTAACACTTTAAATAATGCACACTCGGGATGAAGCACACATTTTAAGTCTATATAATTAGATGCAAATGTGCAGATGAGGCATAAGTATAATGAAATGTGTAGGAAGGAACTGCAGATGCTGGCTAAAACTGAAGATAGACACAAAAAGCTGGAGTAACTCAGCGGGTCAGACAACATCTCTGGAGAAAAGGAATGGGTCTGAAGAAGAGCCTCGACCCGAAACGTCTGACCCGCTGAGTTACTCCAGTTTTTTGTGTCTATCTTAGGCATAAGCATAAACTAGTTACCAAACCTAATATATGGTTCAATTTTTTTTCAGTTAGTTGAATATAATAAATGGGAATATATCATGCAAAACGAGCAGGAAGGGGTGGTGGTTTTTGAGGCAATGTCCAATGCTCAACGATGTCTGAAAAATATTAATTTCAATATTGTTGATTTAGTATCTATACCTGTAGCTTTCCCAAATCATTTAACACTTTGATCATAATAAATCTACTAACCTGGGATAAAGCATTTGCATCTAGCTGAATATTCAAAGTAATCAGCCTGACTGTTTTGTGGAATTGGTGAAATGTTACCACCAATGTCACCACCAATACTGTTAATTGAGGAAATTAACTTTTCTTTCGTGGTGTACTACGTAGTTTAAGAACTGTCTGAACAGAATGCTGACGCAACAAACTGTAGATGTTGGAATCTTGAACAAAACACAAAGTACTGGAAATGAACAGACTCTGTTTTGGATCGGGACCCTTCTTCAGTCTGAATCATTGTCTGTCCATGTCCTCCACAGATGTTGCCTGACCCGCTGAGTTTCTCGAGTACTTTGTGTTTTGAACCAGATGGCAAGACTCGTGATAAATTGTTATGCCCTGTTCTGTTTAATTGATGTTTCTAAGCTTCCATAAATAACAAACAGGAGCAGTTGTTCAAAAGAACCTGGAGACGTGGTATTGGTGTCAAGTTCAGTATACTGCTGCTTGCAGGAGTAGCAGGAAATTAATGTGGGGTAAGGAAGATGGGAACTGGGATTTCTCACTTAGAACTATGATGATGGAAGCGGTGAACATGTTTGATATGTCGGTGAAATTGAGAGATATGAATCAACTTTTTCACTGTGTTCAGTGGAACATAGTTTAAGGGAAAGTCATCTACATGGAGACCTCTTCCCTGCTGAACATAGCTCAACATAAAAAAGACCATTAAACAAAGAAACACTATAAAACCTAGGAATGAGAGGGGGGGAAGGTTGCTGTGTTTCCACATTGGTGGTTGTGAATGGTTTATGAATTAAGAAGTGACCAATCTCATACTGCTCTATATTTGGATTGACTAAAATGATAAGTAAAGTTGCCACATTCCGGCACCATGTTGTAACTTTCAAGCTTCAATTCTCTGAAAATATAATGGTTGAGAGAGCATGCAAGTTTGCCAGTAGAATGGAGGTGATGATTGAGAGTGTGAGGCAGTTTCATATGATGCTTGAGTCTGAAGAATATTCTCACAGAGTTGGCAATGGTGACTTGGTCTTCTTCATGAAAGAGCCATGTGGATACTGCAAACGTGTTCAGTTGAAAATCACCAGACCACCTAAAGGTGGAAAGGCAGTTGATAGAAACTCAGGAGGCCATGTTGAAGCTGTTATTACTGTAATTCTCCATGGCAGTATTCAATATCTCTATGTGCTTTTAAGATGACCTGGTGTTATCTAATGCCCCTGTCCCACTTAGGAAACCTGAACGGAAACCTCTAGAGACTTTGCGCCCCACCCAAGGTTTCCGTGTGGTTCCCGGAGGTTCCCAGAAGTTTTTGTCAGTCTCCCTAATGGTTGAAAGTGGTTTCCGCTTCTACTATGTTCCGGCGATTATTTCAAAAAATTCAAAACCGGCTGCGACTAAAAATAGGTTGCCGTTTTAAAAATCGGTAATTTTTTAATCGAAGCCAGTTGCGATGCTAGTTGAAGGTGGTTGCCGCTGGTTACAGGTAATGGGAGGTAAGACCTTTTTTTCACCCAGTTTTATTCCACCAGGGAGGTCTTACCTTCCACTACCTGCAACCTCCGGCAACCACCTTCAACTAGCATCGCAACCGACTTCGACTAAAAAATTACCGATTACCCAAAAGGTAGGCCGCGGCTGGTGTGAACTCAACCCGATCCATCACAGGCACATCTCTCCCCGCTATCTACAAAAAGCAACTACATGAGGTAATGTGACATATGTCACGAAGGATCGGCACTATGCAACAAAGTACTCTTCTCATTGTTACCACGAAGCAGGAGGTACAGAAAGGTAAGGTCCCACACCACCAGATTCAAGAACAGTTCCTTTCCTTCAACTATCAGGTTCTTCACAAGCTGCACAATCCTAACCTTATCTCAGAATTGAACACTTCACACCACCTCTTGCACTACCATGATATTGTTTTTTGTGTATTTGTGTACTAACGTACCTTGTTTTTTTTTACAGTCCTTTTCATTTCACTGACTCGTAGCACTTATGTGCAATTTATGTATCATTTATGTTTTTGTGTACTGATGAATCTATGTGCCCATGATGCTGCTGCAAACAAGATTTTCATTATACCTCAACCTCACCATACTTATACATATGACAATTAACTCGACTGGACTTGAATCCAGATGATTTTTTTGAGTGAGATAATTTTTGGAATTCTCTTCCCAAAACTCACTACCTGAGTATATTCTAGGAAGCGATTGATTGATTTTTAAAAATGTATTAAAGACATTAAGGATATTGTATCAATAAAGTGGCATTGAGATTTTTTTTTTAAAGCATACGATTATTATTGAATGCCTATCATAGAATCATAGAAAATAGGTGCAGGAGTAGGCCATTCGGCCCTTCGAACCTGCACTGCCATTCAATATGATCATGGCTGATCATCCAACTCAGTATCCTGTACCTGCCTTCTCTCCATACCCCCTGATCCCTTTAGCCACAAGGGCCACATCTAACTCCCTCTTAAATATAGCCGATGAACTGGCCTCAACTACCTTCTGTGGCAGAGAATTCCACAGACTCATCACTCTCTGTGTGAAAAATGAACTTCTCATCTCGGTCCTAAAAGACTTCCCCCTTATCCTTAAGCTGTGACCCCTTGTTCTGGAGTTCATCAACATTGGGAACAATCTTCCTGTATCTAGCCTGTCCAACCCCTTAAGAATTTTGTAAGTCTCTATAAGATCCCCCCTCAATCTCCTAAATTCCAGCGAGTACAAGCCGAGTCTATCCAGTCTTTCTTCATATGGAAGTCCTGCCATCCCAGGA
Organism: Raja brachyura; assembly: GCA_963514005.1. The sequence goes on along the minus strand of OY740784.1, from coordinate 100,085,777 downwards.
ATCAGCCTATCTTTGCCTTTCTCTCCATATCTTCTTAACTTAACAGAGTGACAACTCTACAGCATAACAGATACTTAGAGAATCATAATCAGTTTGGGCCAGATCTGGAAAAAACTATTTGTGCTACACTGGAATAAATAGAGACAGCACAGCTTTTTTGGATGTGATTTTTTATGAATCTTGCTGTTAATTTTGTAACTAAAGAAGGATGTTGTAGAGGATTTAATGAGCACAGCACACTACTATCTGCTTCAGTGAGAGACTGAAAAACTGGTCTCGCGCTTCAAAAATGCCTGCTCTTATCTTCGTAGCTGGAAGCAGCCCCCGGACCTGTCCATCAAGTGCCGAGGGGGATGAACCAGGCAGTGGCCTACTCCCCAGGAACTACCACAGGTCCATGAGCCGAGCCTTCAGGGCAGCCTTAAGCTGGTGGTGGAATCGCTCCACCAGGGCATTCGCCAGAGGATGATATGCCGTGGTGCGGTGCAGGTTAACACCGAGAGGGCGAGCCATGGCCGACCACAGTTCAGATGTGAACTGAGGCACCCGGTCGGACGTAATGTCCAGCGGCACCCCAAATTGGGCAATCCAGTGTGCCTCCAAAGCACGGGCAAACATGGCCGCAGAGGTGTCTGCCAATGGAATCGCTTCCTGCCATCACGTGAAATGGTCGACCATGGTCAGGAGGTGGGTGAAGCCCTGAGAAGGCGGCAGCGGCCCAACTATGTCCACGTGGATATGGTCAAACCGCTGGCGAGGGACGCGGGGAACTCCTGGAACGGTGCACTTGCATGCCGCTGTACTTTGGCAGTATGGCAAAGGGTGCAGGTGCGCGCCCAATGCCCAACCTGTTTGCGCAACCCATGCGACATGAAATGGGAAGCCGCAAGGGCCATCGTCGCCCGAATGGAAGGGTGGGCCAGCCCGTGGAGCACCTCGAACACTCAGCGATGCCAGGCGACGGAGACGATGGGCCGCATCTGACCAGTCGAGATGTCGCACAGCAGCCTCGCATCCCCAGGGCCACATGGACCGTTCTCCAACCACATGCCTAAAACTGCGGTACGATAGGTGGACATCTCATCCGATAGCTGGGCAGCAGCCAGGGCTGAGTGGTCAATGCAATCAGACACCTGCAAAACATCGTTGACCGCGGGATGAGACAAGGCATCGGCTACTCTGTTGTCTTTGCCCTCGATTAAATGAATGGAGGTAGTGTATTCAGAGATGAACACCAACTGCCGCTGCTGGCCAGGGGACCACGAGTCGGAAACATTTGCGAACGCAAAGGTGAGGGGCTTGTGGTCCCTGTATGCGGTAAATGTCCGCCCCTCCAAAAAGTAACAGAAGTCGCACATGCTGAAGTTGTGGACGGGGAGCTCTCGGTCAAAGGCACTGTAGTGCCACTGTGTGCCACTGAGGTGCCTGCTGAAGAAGGCCAGAGGCCGCCAACGCCCGTCGATCAGCTGCTCTCGCTCCGCTCCAGCTACTACCTCGGAAGCGTCGACCATCAGCCCGATTGGTACATCCGCCCATGGGAGCATGAGCATCGTGGCCCTAGCCAGGGCCTCCTTGGCCTGGTGGAACGCCGTCACCGTTTTGTCAGTCCATTCGACCTCCTTTCATTTGCCCGCCATGAGGTGAAACAGTGGGCGCATGAACCTGGCAGAGGTCGGTACAAAACGGTGGTAGAAGGCCACCATCCCGACGAATTCCTGGAGGCCGCTCAAGGTGGCCAGTCGTGGAAACTGGCGCACAACGTCTACTTTGGCCGGGAGTGACACTGCACCCTGCATAGTTATATGGTGGCCCAGAAAATCAATGGATGTCACCCTGAAATGGCATTTGACTATATTGACAGCCAGCCCATGATCGCTGAGATGCTGGCATAGCTGGCAGAGATGGGTACAATGCTCCTGCCGCAAGCGGCTTGCCACCAAGATGTCATCGAGGTAAACAAACACAAAGTCCAGGCCACAGCACACGCAGTCCATAAGCCGCTGAAAGGCCTGCGCAGCGTTCTTAAGCCAGAATGGCATGCGCAGGAATTCGAAAAGGCCAAATGTTGTTATGATGGCCGTCTTGGGCACGTCGTCGGGGTGGACGGGAATTTAATTGTAGCCACACACCAGGTGGACCTTGGAGAACACCGCAGCCCCAGCCAGGTGCGCATTGAAATCCTGAATGTGGGGGACCGGGTGCCAGTCAGCGATGGTGACATCATTAAGCCAACGATAGTCTCCGCATGGGTGCCAGCCACCAACCACCTTCGGGACCATATGGAATGGGGACGCCCATGGTTTGTCTGATTGGCGCACGATGCCCAGTGACTCCTTAAGGCGGAACTCCTCCTGAGCTGGACGGAGTATGTCCAGTGGAAGACACTGCGCCTCCGCGTGCAGGGGTGGATCAGTAGTCGGAATGTGATGCTACACACCACGTTTCGGGACGGAGGAGGAGCGGAACCGTGGGTCGAGGATTTCAGGGAAGTCGGCCAATACACACGAGAATGTAGCATCCACGGACGACAGGGGCCCATCAGGCAGCACGACCGGGTCGCTCACGCGGAAGGAAGCAGGCTCCAATGTCACAGAGTGCACCAGATGCTTCCGCTTGACATCCACAAGCAGGGAATGTGGGCATTGGATGTCCGCACCCAGCAATGGCTGGGAAACGTCAGCAATGACGAATGGCCATGAAAAGCTGCCATCCCCAAAGTTGAGGGAGAGCATGCGCACCCCATATGAGCGGATTGTGTTCCCATTTGCCGCGGTGAGGAGGGGCTGCATTTACCGGCATGGACGTCGTCATAAGGACGGTTGACCGGCAAGGTCCAAGGGCGGTTGACCGGGTTGTGCGTCCTGTAGAACGTTCGGGTCCATCGCGACTTGCGACAAAATGTCGAGGGTCACTAATGGAGCGGATGCATGAGAGAGCGCAGAATTAAGGCGAGAAGCCAGGAAAATTCTGTTGGGGCTTTAATGAGCACAGCACACTACTCTCCACTTCAGTGAGAGACTGAAAAACTGGTCTCGGGCCAAAAATCCCTGCTCTTATCTTCGTAGATGGAAGCCGCCCCCGGACCTGTCCATCAAGTGCCAAGGGGATGAACCAGGGAGTGGCCGACTCCCCAGGAACCTCCACAATATCACTATTATAATTTTGGATGGAACCACTTTCAAAACTGTTGGAGGTGACCATTGTTCTCTACATGTAGCAACAATGTTGGCCGAGATTGTCTTATTCTGTCAAATGACCACTGAAGAAATTGCTACATTGCACAATTTAAGTTCCATTGTAAGCGCCCTTGTTTGTTGACATATCGCTAGCTACCCTCCTAAATATTAGAGAGGGAATAAAAGAAGACACTGAACCTTTTTCATATTTTTCTCTTGCTGCAAAACAAGTAGATAGGGATTAATTTGAAACAGATTCATATCGGTTGAATTTCAGTGAAATGACATAAATTATGGCTGTCAATAACTCTGTGTAATGGAAAATAGGACAGGAAATAAATCCAATATTTTTTTTAAAATAAAGCCAGATAGGGAAACTGCCAGCACACATAACAAAAGATATCTAGAAAGAAAACAGAATCAGATATATGGCATAGTATATTCCTTGTAGAAAAAAAGAGGAGAATGTTAAGACACGTTTAAGGCTTAACACACATTTATGAATGACTGGATTTGGAACATTTGTACATTAGTTGGTTCAAACTAAATGCTTTAATCTGCTCTTTAATCCCTACTCATTTGAATATTCTAGCCCAGTTGTCAACACTAATTAGGAATTGCTAAGTATATATAGTATTGGCCTTCAAGGATTTAATGATGTAATTTATAATGTTGTAATCTACAAAAGCAAACATCAATTGCTAAATTAAGTTACTTTTTGCTAAACGTTTCAAAATATAGGCAGCCCATTGTTTCTGCCAGTTCCTGTCCCACCACACTCATCTATTACCTTGATTATATATATTCTTCCTTTGTCCAGTCCCTCTTAACCTACATGCAAGAAATCCAATTAATAATAATAATATAATATAACATATCTTTATTGTCATTGCACAGAGGCACAATGAGATGTGGAATGCAACTTCCATCCGATGCAATAACTTAATTAGCTAAAAATGTAGACACCCAGAGAAACAAGATTAAAAAAACAGTTAAAGCAGTATAAAGTGCAAATAGGTCTGTGCCGGATCGATGTGTGACGTGACCATCCAGGGGAGACAGTTCATGGGGAGGTGGGACACTCAGCAGGACCGGTTCAGAGCAGCTATAGCTCTAGTGATGAAGCTGTTCCCAAGTCTTGAGGTGCGGGCATAGAAGGCCTTGTAACGTCTACTGGATGGTAGAAGTTCGAAAAGACTATTGCAAGGGTGTGAGGAGTCTTTATGAATGCTGATGGCCTTCCTGAGGCACTGTGTATTGTAGATGCCCTCCAAGGTTGGTAGCTGTGTCCCAATTATCTTCTGCGCTCTGTGGATGACCTGCTTAAGAGCTCTCCGCTCCGCCTCCGTGCAGCTGAGATACCACACAGAGATGCCATATGTTAGGATGCTCTCTGTGGTGCAGTGGTAGAAGGTTGTCAGCAGCTGCTGAGCCAGACCAGTCTTTTTCAGTGTTCTCAGGAAGAACAGTCGTTGCTGCGCCTTCTTGACCAGCACAGCAGTGTTGGTGGTCTGTGTGAGGTCCTCTGCAATGTGAGTGCCCAGAAACCTGAAGCTGGACACTCTCTCCACACTGTCCCCGTTGATAAAGATTGGAGCGTATTCCCCATTATGTGTCCTTCTGAAGTTGATAATCAGCTCCTTGGTCATAGAGGTGTTTAGGGACAGGTTGTTATCTGAGCACCAGTCCGCCAGGTTCTGCACCTCCGGTCTGTAGTGTGTTTCATCATCGTTGGTGATCAGGCCGATCACCGTTGTGATGTCTGCAAACTTGACAATAGTGTTGGTGGCGAATGCAGGAACACAGTCGTGTGTGAAGAGGGAGTAGAGCATGGGGCTCAGTACACAGCCCTGTGGTGTGCCGGTACTCAGGGTGATAGTGGAGGACAGGTGCGGGACCAGTTTCACTGCCTGCGGTCGCTCCGTCAGGAAATTCAGGATCCAGTCGCACATCGACGAGCTGAGGCCTAGCTGGTGGAGTTTGGTGGTGAGCTTGGTAGGGATGACTTTGTTGAAGGCAGAGCTGTAGTCTATGAAAAGCATCCTCACGTACATGCCCTGTCTCCCCAGGTGAGTCAGGACAGTGTGAAGGGTCAGAGAGATGGCATACTCTGTGGATCTATTTGCCCTGTATGCGAATCGATGCAAGTCCAGTGAGGCAGGGATGCTGGATTTTATGTGTGAGGACCAGCCTTTCAAAACACTTCATGGTTATTGGTGTTAAGGCAACCTGACGATAGTCGTTCAGGTTGGTGATTTTTGTCTTTTTCGGCACCGGCACTATGGTAGCTGACTTCAGGCACTTGGGGACCGTTGCCAGAGATAGAGACAGGTTGAATATCCTGGTGAATTTTAAGTAATATCCCGTTACTATCCCGCTATTTTCCTTGCACTCCCCTCCCATCCGCATGTGCACACATTTCTCTCACCATCCCCCCACAACCTCCAACACTCTGTTCCTTTTCCCTCCATTGTATATTCATCTCCCACATTTCCCATTTTTCCCCATGTTTCTATTCTCCCTGTACCTTCCACCCATATTCATCCCTCTGCCCTTACATTTCAGTCTTCCTCTTCTTTCTTCATCTGACATCCCTGTGGCTTCTTTTCTGCTTTTGTCACTTACTCCACCCACCGGCGACTCCGTGGCGCAGCAGCAGAGTTGCTACCTTACAGCACCAGTCCTGGGTTCAATCCCGTCGATGGGTGCTGTCTGTACGGAGTTTATACGTGTTCCCCGTAACCGCATGGGTTCTGTCTGAGATCTTCAGTTTCCTCCCATACTCCAAAGACGTACCAGTTTGTAGGTTAATTGGCTTTCTATAAATATAAATTGTCCCTAGTGTGTAAAGAATAGTGTTAGTGAACGGGGATCGATGTTCAGCGCGGACTCGATGAGCCGAATGGCCTGTTTCTGTGCTGTATCTCGAAACTTCAAAAAAACTAAACTAAACCTGCCAACCATCCTCCATCACTTGCCAGGTTTTGTCCCACCTCCACCTCTCTTTTCCAGCTTTCGCGCCCCTCCTCCAACCAGTCTGAAGAAGTGTACTGACCCAAAACGCTGCCTTTCCATTCCCTTTCACAAATGACACCTTCCTCCAGCATTTTTTTAAAATTCAAAATATATCCACCTTTAAGACTGAAAATGTTGCTTATTGTTTACTACCCATCTAGTTATAAGAGATATGTATGGGAATTTCAAATAACATGGAGTGCAATTTAATTATTGACTGGTTTGGTCCATATCAAACCCATCTCCACATACCTCAATTCTATCTTGTACCTCCTTGTCCAGTCTCTTTCAACCTATTACGGAGAAATCCAATGTCAAGTAACACCGTCCTAACACCATCCTAACCCCCCCCCCCCCCCCCCCCCTTTCTCCTGCACTCCCAGTGTGCCCGAAAGCATAGTGGAAATCTTTGTTTTGTGCGCTATCCAGGCAAATCATATCAAACAATAGTATATCAGGTTGTGTAAAAGAGAAAATAAATAGAAAGCAGAACATAATGAAACTGATCAGATATTGTAAAACGGATGAAATACAAAGCACTTTTATGTACAAGTTCTGGTCTGGTTTCCATAACATAACGATCACAGCAACACTATGAAGTGGCAATGTTACCAAACAAATCTGGGAGATGGAATTTGAACCACGATAGATTTGTTCAGTTTAGTTTAGAGATACAGGATGGAATCAGGCCCTTTGGGCCACCGAGTCCACACAGGCCTTCAATCACCCATGCACTAGTTTTATATTATCCCACTTTCTCTGGTGCAATGAAGCAGCAGCCCAACTGCTGTGCCAATGTGTCTCATATTGCCAATATATTTTTAATTTAATAAGAATGCCTTTAGTGTGCATTATAAAATAGATTTAATATTGGGATACTATCATAATGTTACTTCTGATAATCTTGCAATTGATATTATCCTCAATACTGTAAGAAATCTCATTAAATTCATTGTTAAAGTGAATTCTGTAGAGTTCACGAGTTCAAGAAGAGTTCAAGTGACATTTATTATCACATACACCAATGGGTACAGTGAGATTTTAATTACCATACAGCCATATGAATAAAAAGAACACAATACACGATAGAATTTAACATGAACATCCCCCACAGCAGAATCAACAATTCCCACTGTGAGGGAAGGGAAACGGTTTGCCCCTTCCCCTCCCCACCTCACCCAAATCAAAAACATTAAGAAACCTCCAGGAACATACTTTTAAACAGACTAAAAATAACAGAAATGGTGAAAGGACGAACAGACTGCTGACGAAGCTGCCACGCGCGGCGCCACCTGATGACGATGTATTTACCATACGTGAATTATTCAGAGATCTAAGCTTATTAATGTGCTAACACAATTTGGCTCTCATATCAGAAGAATAATTGTTTCTCCAAATCTTAGAATGTTTAGTTGTGAAATTTGTAGTGTCAACTAAAGGGCGTTGATTTGCAATGTGACCTTTCTGCGATCTCTGAAAACTAAAACATGATTGAAAAACAGTCATCGGTTTAATCTGATGCTGTAAGCACTTTGTCATATATTTTTACAAAATATCTTTGGGCTGTCTATAATCGTTGCCTAGAAATTTAACCTTTTTTCGTAATATTCTCACGGAAATCTACAAGCAAATTGAGTAATGGCCTTTACAATCTAAATCATTGTCATCATAGATGCTCCTCTTGCGTATCCCAACAAATAAATTGCATTTGACCCAAATCTTTAGGAAATTAATTTAATTGCTAATTCTGAACAAGTACTACATCTGCAGTAATTTGAATCAAGATCACCAACCAAATATATGGTTTTCATGGAGAGATTGCAACAAAGATTCATGAGAATGATTTTTGGAACTGAATAAAGATATTAATCTACTGTATCCGTTGTTGAAGATGTGGACTCTAATACATCGGCGAGACTAAACGTAGACTGGGCAATCGGTTCACTGAACACCTTTGCTGGATCTACCTCATCTCCTGGTTGCAAAGCATTTTAACTCTTCTTCCCATTCCCACACTGACCTTTCTGTCCTAGGGTTACACAAAAAGCTGGAGAAACTCAGCGGGTGCAGCAGCATCTAAGGAGCGAAGGAGATAGGCGACGTTTCGGGTCGAGACCCTTCTTCAGACCCTTTTTTATTGGGGAGAAGGTAAAATCGGGCTGTGCGGGGCTGGGAAACGATGAGGTTGGAGGCTCGGGGGGGTAGGGAGCCGGAGTTGATGAAGTTTTTTTATTGGGGAGAAGGTAAAATCGGGCTGTGCGGGGCTGGGAAACGATGAGGTTGGAGGCTCGGGGGGGTAGGGAGCCGGAGTTGATGAAGTAACTTTCTGTCCTAGGCCTTTTCCATTGTTAGAGTGAGGCTAAAATGCAAATTGGAGGAATAGTATCTCATGTTTCGCTTGGGCAACTTACAACCCAGTGGTATGAATTCCCTCTCTCTGGAGATGCTGCCTGTTCTGCTGAGTTACTCCAGCTTTTTGTGTTTATCTTTGGTTCACACCAGCATCTGTAGTTCCTTCCTACATAAAGATATCCAGATACTTGAGATCCTCTGGGATCTGCTCCTAACTGAAGGTCTGGTGTTAAGCTGTCGTGTTGTCACATCGCACATTATGGTGAACAACATTAAACAACAATTCAGGGTGATAGCAACACTGCAGGACAGAGTGTACCAGTGCATTAAATGCTCTACTAAAATAATTAAATCCTTTTGCATCATGTAAAAAGTGTTATTTTTCAATCACACTACTTTGACAACTCTATCTCCCCAGACATTACACAGTTCATTCTCTTTTCATAGTTTCAATCAAAATACTTAAATGAAAAACAGAAACTGTTTGAACACTGCAGTCCAGACAACCTCAATGGCAAATTAATGTTTCCAACTGAAGGCCTCTCATTAGAAATGCTTTTCAGACAGTATGGAGCCAATTTCAATGGGTTAAGGGAAATAATGAATATGAAAGGTCTGTGCAATTGCCGATTAAAATAACAAAATGTGTGATATACAGAAAAGGGAACAAATGTAGAAAAAAACAATTAAATCTGAGGCACAAATGGTAACAGAGGAAAATAGGTAATTAAAATTAAATAAAAGAGCAAATTTAAAGTTGTTGAGAGAAGATGTAGAAAGAACCAAAGGTTTGAATTTACATTATATCTTTTCACTGCACAGATACTGTAGGCTGTCTAAGAGTTTTCAGCATGTTCAAGATTAAGATTCAAATGGTATTTTATGTCAGTAATAAGACTAGAAAAATGTAAAATTTATATTAATTAATCTAATCTCTCATAATGCTCATAATTTCCTTTACTGTCACTGCAGAGATGATACCCTACCCTTGGGTCACACCAAAATTGTGCAGGACACTAGCCTGTGTTCCTGTTCCATAAATCTCTTATTGATATTGGTTTATTATTGTCATGTGTACTGAGCTACAGTAAAAAGGTTTTTTTGCTTGCTCTCAAATAAAACCAGTTCATACTATACATGAATACAATCAATATGATCAAGTCATACAAAAGTACAACAGGGAGTGCAAAGAGAAAAATACCAGAGTGCAGAATATAGTATTATGCATTGGAGTGTTACTGTTACAGAGAAAAAGACCAGCATCTGCACTGAAGGTAGGTTGGAAGATCAAAACTACCCCAACCTTATGGAGATTATCCGCTAATTCATAAGATGGAAATAGTGCACAGTGACAGCATGCCTTAAACATGGCAACAAAACATAGCAACAAAAACAATATTGTGAGTGGTTTGGCCACTGAATGCAAGGCTGCACTGCAAATGATATGCAACAGCTGTGATGGAGCAGGTACAATGCAACTCCTGCAGATGTTGACGGTGTCTTAGTGTTGTGATATGGGAGACGGCAAAGGCTGACACAAACACAGATGAATGACCAAACAACATATTTGATGTTGCATTAGAAGCCTCAAGGGGAGAGGGAGTAATGTGACATAACTTTACCTGTGAGACCCCACAGGTAAAGGCCGTGTGAGTAGGCAGCGTGGAAATAGGCCTTTGAGCCGACCGAATCCGTGTCGACCAGAAATCGCCATACACTAACACTATCCTATGCACTAGGAACTATTTACAATTTTTACCAAAGTCAATTAGCCCACAAACCTGTACGTTTTGGGGATGTGGGAGGAAACCGGAGCACCCAGAGAAAACCAACACAGTCACAGGGCGAACGTACAAACTCCATACTAACAGCACACGCAGTCAGGAAGAAGTAGACAGATGGGATCCTGACTAAAGGTGCTTATCTGTATTGAGTTTGTACGTTCTCCCTGTGACCTTCATGGGTTTACTTCACAATCTCCGGTTTCCTCCCACATTCCAAAGATGTACAGGGTTGCAGGTTAGTTGGCTTGGTATAATTGTAAATTGTTCCTAGTATGTGTAGGATAGTGTTAGCGTGCGGGGATCGCTGGTCAGCGCAGAATCGGTGGGTCGAAGGACCTGCTCCTGCTCCATATCTCTAAACTAAACTAAGTATACTTTCGATGGGGTTTGACTGTGTTGTAAAATTTCCTGAATACCTTCTAAAACAGCCCGGATAAAATTGTCTCTAGGTTTCTGACAAATAATCAATTGATGGAAACATCTAGTCCACAGTATCAGTCTAATCCTACTGTTGTCTGAATAAAGATTAATGGGCGAAAGTATTAGGATAAGGATGAATAATGCAGCAATGAAGGTAGATTATACAGAGATTAATTTGGATAATCTCGAAAGATCAATGCCAATTTTCACGGTGCTCTATTTTCTTGCTAGTCTGCTGGTTTCTTGCATCCTTGGGACAATCAAATAAATGTGGAGAAACTGTGGCACCTGGAATTTTATAAAGCTATATATCTCCAGTAAAATCAGAAAGCACTAAAATACATGACATTCTTTCAGAATCTCCTAAACGAAAAAACCTTAATATTACAGTTGAAGGCAGTTTATGATATGACAAAGCAACCCCATCACATATATATTTTCTCCATCAAATTTTCCAGCATTTGGCATTTCTAGTGCAGCTTTAATAATACTTTGTACATCATACATCAATGGCTTGATTAAATAATGATCTTTTTTGACACTATTATATAGACACATATTACTCTGTTATATTAGAGAATAAGGTACATTGGTAGAAAGCATTCGCTGCCTCTCTAAATGTATATTTATATAAGGACAGTATTGTATTGTAAATGTATAAATGATTGTAGGGATGCGGCCTTTATTTTCAGGATGGTTTTTTTCTGGTATATATTGTAATTTTCATTATGCAAATCAATTTATTTTAATATTTTTCTTTAATTACTTCATCTATTTTATGCGGTGAAAGAAAAAGTTCTCATTTGTAGTGGTGTTTTAGCAAACAGAAATTCATAGGCCATGCTCCACTGATTATTTTGATCCACGATCAATACAAGATACCACATTGCTGGAAAGCCTTCACAATCTCTGCATATAGAGATTGAGAGAATAATATTTATACTGCACCAATTATACTCTCAATACTGAGTAATGCAACAGATACTGACCCTTGGCCCAGCTTGTCCATTCTGGCCAAAATTCCCATCTAAGCTAGCTTGTTTTTCTGCATTTAACACCGTGTGCAGACGGGGTGTCGAAGGACGAGAAGCCGAAGCGAAGAAGTGGAAGCCAAGATACAGAACGGAAACGGCGCCGAAAAGCCAAATAACCGAACGGGCACGATGTTGAAAGGCCAAATAACCATACGGGCATGACGCCGAAATGCCAAATAACTAAACAATAATTGTACCTGGCTCCACCACTTTTTATGGCAGCTGTTCCATATTTGCACCACCCTCTGTGTGAAGATGTTGATTCTTCATGTGCTTTTAATGTTTTTCCTCCCTCACATTCCCCTTTCCTTGAAAAAGGTCTGTGTACATTCACCTTATTATGCTCCTCATGATCCTCAGGAATAAAGTCTTAACCTGTCCAATATCTGCCTAAACTCAGGCCCTCAAATACTGGCAACATTCTTGTAACTCTTTGCACTCCTTTCAGCTGAATGCCTTTTTAAATATAGTAGTGCAACATTTAACCAAGATTATTACACAATACTCCATGTGCGGCCTTGCCAACATCATGTACAATGCAACATAGTGTCCCAGCTCCTGTATTTAATGCCCTGACTGATAAAGGTCAATGTGCCAAATGCCTTCTTTACTACCCTGTCTACTTGTGATGCCACTTTTAAGGGAGTTATTTACACCTCAGGGCTGTTCACTGTGAATATCCTGCACTACTTTTACTTCCTAACATATAACATGTTGAACTTGTATGAATTGAATGGCATTTGCACCATCATCTTTGGATTCCTACTATCAAATCAATTATGTATCTAATCAGTTATCCCTACCTGGATTCCATGTGATAAAACCTTCCAGACAGCTTAGCATATGATCCACCAAGTGAATTCACTCTAAGTGTTCCCTCATCAAAAAGGCTACCCTCCCTTTCTACCTTACCTCTCCCTCTATCATGCATGTAGCATCTGTACCCTAGAAGATTGAATTACTAGTCCTGCCCTTCTTTCAGCCATACGTTTGTTATGGCTATGAGATCTCAGTCCAAGAGAGTCAATTCATACTCTGGATTTATCCACCTTTAGATACGTGCATTGAAATAAGTGCATATTAACCTCTTCCCTCTCTTGATGTTGTGTTCCTGGATGTCCAGCCAACTAAACATATTTTCTTTGACTACAGAATTTGCTCTCAAGTTCACATCTGCCTCTTTTCTTATTTTGGACCCACCTCACTGCCAATCTAGTTTAAACCTTCATAAGTATCACTTTCAAAACTCCCTCCTGGAATATTGGTCACATCCCTGTTCGGGTGCAACCCATCCTCTCATATGGGTCACCTCTGCCCCAGAAAAATCCCAATAATCCAAGAACCTGAACCCCCTCATCTGGTCTATCTTTCTATTCATGCCCTGATTGGCACGTGGCACTGGGAGTAACCCAGAGATTACTATCCTAGAGGTCCTACATTTTACCCTCTTTCCTAACTCCATATACTAAATATAAATTAACTCATCCCTTTTTTTACCTATGTTGTTAGTACCAATACTGTGTGTACAAGATTTCTGGCTGTTCAACCTCCCTCTGGAGAGTGACTTGACAACCCCTTGACTTGAAACCACAATGAACCACCTCCCCCTTGAGAATGACCTTGACTCTGACACTCCGGGATGTGACCCAACATTCTGATGTCTTGTTTGTAACCAAAAAATCTTCCCAAAATATTTTGCAGCCACAACTTGTAAAAGGAAATCAAAAATGTGAATGTGTAAAAGGAGTCTGATGCAGCTGAATGTTTGTGGATCACTGGAGATTACTAACAATGTATTGAGCAGTGTATTGACTGAACATGGAGTTTCTGTGTGATCTCTCCCAGTATATGCTGCATTTGGCATAATTTACATGGAGCCCATTCTGTCATTGTGTGCCAATATCCTGAAGCTGTTTCATTCATGACACTGTAACCAAAAGAAGTGTTATCAATAGAGAAGCTACAAACGTTTCCCACTTTTAGAAAGGATCCACAGAGTCCGTTAACTTAATAACGCACAAGGGTGGCATAGTAGCACAGCAGTAGTTGCTGCCTTACAGCGCCAGAGACCCGGGTTTGATCCTGATGTTGTATGGAGTTTGCATGTTCTCCCTGTGACCACATGGATTTTCTCTGGGTGCTCCGGTTTCCTCACACATTCCAAAATTTTGCAGATTTTGTCAATTAATTGGCTGCTGCAAATTGCCAATAGAATGTAGGATGGAACTAGTATGCAGTGGGATTGTTGGTCGTTGTGGACCCGTTGGGCCAAAGGGCCTGTTTCCACGTTGTATCTAAGGAAACATGAAAAAACATGTAAAGCAGCTGACATAATCTTTCATGCTTTCAGCTGACATGCTTTCAGGATGTAAATGCTTTTGCAATGGAGCATAACCATCTCTAGTAGTTGGTAAGGAAAATCTTATGCTTCGCCCACCTGGTGGAGTATATACACATGCCTTAGAGATAATTTCCTCTGCAGTGCATTTCCTATCCATCACAGTATTAGGAAATGGTGAGAGGAAGGCCATTTCACAATCTTATGGAGTCACTCTCAATATCTGCACCTTCTGGGAGCATGTGGTGAGCAGGTGTATATGGTGGCAATAACAATTTGTGAACAATCACAATAAATCACTCAAATAATTAATTGGAAAATAAGCACAAAATGCTCGAGTAACTCAGTGGGACAGGCAGCATCTCTGGAGAGAAGGTGACATTTCGTGTTGAGATTCTTCTAACAGGCTGAGAGTCAGGGGAGAGGGAAACTAGAGATATGGAATGGTAAAGTGTGAAACTAGAGATATGGAAGGGTAAGATGTTACCCATTCCTTTTCTCCAGAGATGCTGTCCGTCCCGCTAAGTTCCTCCAGCATTTTGTGTCTATCTTTGGTATAAACCAGCATCAGCAATTCGTTTCTACATAATTGGAAAATAATTTGTTTTTGACTATGTTAGTAATGGATAACAATTTCGACATTATATTGGCGACAACATTTCATAATAATTTCATTTGATGTAAAAAGCACTGCGTTGATGAGATCATAAAATATCACTTAAGTGCAAGTCAAATGCAAATGCATTTCCCCATTGCAAGAGAATAGACAATAATCTAGGTGGCATCAAGAGTCAAGACAAGAGAGTTTTATTATCATGTGTCCCAGATAGGACAATAAATTCTTGCTTGCTGCAGCACAACAGAACAGGAGATAAAAGTTCAGTGCGTCTATATACCATAGACCATATATATGCACAATAAATAAACAGATAAACAATAGGCTGTCATTGTTCAGAGTTTTTTTATGTCATGTTTAATAGCCTGATGGCTGTGGAGAAGAAGCTGTGCCTGAACCTGGATGTTCCAGATTTCAAGCTCCTATACCTTCTTCCCGATGGCAATGGAGAGATGAGTGTGTGACCAGGATGATGTGGGTCTTGGATGATGTTGGCAGCCTTTTTCAGGCAGTGGCTACAATAGATCCCTTCAATGGTGTGGAGGTCAGAGACGATCATGGACAGGGCAGTGGTCACAACCATCTGCATTATTTTCCACTCTTGGACGTTCAAGTTGCCGAACCAAGCCACGATGCAACCAGTCAGCATGCTCTCTACTGTGCACCTGTAGAAGTTCGAGTGAGTCCTCCTTGACATACTGACTGTCCATTATCTTCTCAGGAAGTAGAGGTGCTGATGTGCCTTCTTTATAATTGCAACAGTGTGCTGGGACCAGGAAAGATCTTCGGAAATATGCATGCCCAGGAATTTGAAGTTCTTGACCATTTCCGCCATTGTCCCGTTGATATAAACGGGATTGTGGGTCCCTATCTTACCGCTCCCAAAGTCCACAATCAGTTCCTTGGTTTTGCTGGTGTTGAGAGCCAGATTTATTGTGCTGGCACCATTTGGTCAATTGGTCAATCTCACTTCTATACTGATTACTATCAGTGACTCGTCCCACAACAGTGGTGTCATCGGTGAACTTGATGTCTGGCTATGCAGTCATGACTATAGAGTACAGCAGAGGGCTGAGTACGCACGATGCTCCCATGCTGATTGTTATTGAGGATGACACATTTCTACCAATACGGACAGACTGTGGTCTGTGGATGAGGAAGTCGAGGATCCAATTGCAGAGGTATGCATAGAGACCCAGATCTGAGAGCTTGGTAACCAGCTTGGAGGGGATGATGGTATTAAACGCTAAGCTGTGGACTATGAATTACAGCCTGATATGAGTTTTTGTTGTCCAAGTGGTCCAGAGCAGAGTGGAGAGCCAGTGAGATTGCGTAATTAGTAAGTTTGCCGATTACACCAAAATTGATGATATGGTGGAGAGTGAAGATAGTTATCTAAAGTTATAACACAATCATGATCAACTGGAAAAGTGAGCAAAGGAATTTCAGATGGAATTTAACTCAGACAATAATGTAAAGTGATTTATTTTGGAAAGCTAACATGGGCAGGGTTTACACATTCCTGAGCCCTGGAAAGTATTGTAGAACAGAATGACTAGGGGTCTACGTACTTTTTTCTCTGAAAGTGGTGACAAAGGTAGACAAGGGAAGAGGGCGTATGGCATGCTTGTCTTCATCAGATGGGGAATTGAGTACAAGAGTTTGGGATTTTATGTTGCAAGTGTATAAGATACTAGACTAAGCGGGACCTATTGGGTCCCATGTTCACACGGGAGGGCTGGTCCCCCGACGCAACATTCCACCTCTCCACCAATTCCAATATTGGTGGCCAGTGGGGGGGCTTTCTGGAGTGCTGGTATGGGTTCTTGGGGTGGCAGCTCAGTCCCTCAAGCCTGATGTGCTGGCAGCTTACTCACGGCTGGCAGTTGACTCATGGCTATTTCTTAAGCTTCCATTTCAAGCAGGGTGCAAGGCCACCAAATTCAAATCCATTTTCCTACCATTTCAAGCAGGGTGCAAGGCCACCAAATTCAAATCCATTTTCCTACCATTTCAAGCAGGGTGCAAGGCCACCAAATTCAAGTGCAGTATCTTACCACTTCGAGCAGGGTGCAAGGCCACCAAATTCAAGTGCAGTTTCCTACCACTTCAAGCAGGGTGCAAGGCCACTGAATTCAAGTGCAGTTTCCTACCACTTCAAGCAGGGTGCAAGGCCACCAAATTCAAGTGCAGTTTCCAACCACTTCAAGCAGGGTGCAAGGCCACCGAATTCAAGTGCAGGTTCCAACCACTTCAAGCAGGGTGCAAGGCCACCAAATTCAGTACAGTTTCATACCATTTCAAGCAGGGTGCAAGGCCACCAAATTCAAATCCATTTTCCTACCACTTCAAGCAGGGTGCAAGGCCACCAAATTCAAGTGCAATTTCATACCATTTCAAGCAGGGTGCTAGGCCACCAAATTCAAAAGCAGCTTCATACCATTTCATGCAGGGTGCAACGCAACCACATTCAAATGCAGTTTATTACCATTTCATGCAGGGTGCAAGGCCACCACATTCAAATGCAGTTTCATACCATTTCAAGCAGGGTGAAACCACCATAAAACTACCAGAAACACCGAACTCACAGTTCAGTAGACATTCAGTTGATTCACAGCTCAGACGGAGTCGTGACCTCTCCTTCCCCCATCATGCAGAGACTGAGCCACACCCACACTTCTGGATTTTATAATCCCTCCCCCCGGAAAAGGTGTAGCTTTGTGGCGTGATTAACAGGAGAGAGATTCTCAACATTTTTTAAACACTACTAACACTTTTATTTTTAATTGATGGGAAGAATCCTTTGCACCAGCTGACGGGAGGGGGACTGAGTAAGATGGCCAAAAATCACAGCCATAAGTGGTAGCGTTTTATCTAAAATCAATGTACAGCGCAAACAGGAAGTTACCCAAAGCAGTTAAACCACCATTTGCAATAGTGCCTTTTAACTTCAACCCAAAGCACCCAAACCACCATTTGCAGTAGTGCCTTTTTACTTCAACACAAAGCACCCAAACCACCATTTTAGTAATATAGATTGACAAGACTAAACCTGGAAGACTGTGTGCAGCTTTAGTCACCATATTATACAAAGGATATGATTAAGCAAGAAGGACGCAGAGAAGATTCTCAAGGATGTTGCTGGGCTGGAGAGCTTGAGAGCCTGGGACTTTTTTCCCTGGAATAACAGAGGCTGAGGGATGATCTTACAGACATTTATAAAATCATGATGCATTGAATAAGGTGGATGATCAGTTTTTGTTCCAGTTTTTTCAGAGTCTAAAACTAGAGAGCATAGGTTTAGGATGAGAAGGGAATGATTTAAAGAGACCTGAGAGACAGGTTTGTCACATAGAGGTAGAGGGCACATGGAATAAGCTGCCAGAGGAAATGGCAGATGTCGATATAATTACAATGTTTAAAAGACATCTGGACAAGCTCATGGATGAGAAAGATTTAGAGGGACAAGGCCCTTATGCCTCTAAAGGTGACCAACTCAAGAAGGCATGGATGAATTGGGCTAAAGAGCCTGTTTCCATGCTATATATCTCTATGACTCTCGTCAATTCTTAGGTTCTACCAATTGGCAATTTTTGGTTAATTTGCCAGAGTATCTCCTTATGTGGCTTGGCTTGCCTGTGTTGCAACTCTGGAGAAGATTTTTCTGTTTAATGGAGCATTGTAATAATAATTAGTATAGCAGTAAATAGATATGTTCCACATTATTTCAATTTCCTATCAAGTAAAATTTTAGTGTCTGTAATCCTAGTGTAAAACAAACTCTTAAAAGTGTGTCCATTTTATGGTGATTGTCCCTCGTGTCACTCTGAAAGTGATATAAGACTAAAATCAGCACAACATATTTGTCGACCATAATATTTAAATATTATGTAATTGGTATTCATTTTACAGTGTGTGCAATGAGGCAGCAACTCAATTTGTTTTGTTTTGTGGGATATAGTTTGTATATGACAATATTATTTGTTGGTACAGGTCCATCCACCGATTTTCCTGCACCCTTGGTTCCGGAGCCTTTCCTTACAGTACTGTGCCTCAATCAGGATCTGAACACATCTTTTTGACATTTGTTGTCTCTGTTCCTGCCCAAGACCTAATTAAGATTATTACAAAGTAAGTCACCAACCTCTTTAGGCAATAAACGAGTTTGGTATTCCGAAAAATGCAAGGCATCATGGGATTTGTCAAAGGTTACAAGCGATAAAATCTCTCGGCAGCCGTGCTGCAGCATGGACATAGACCTGCGCCTCATCCGCAGCCAGGACCAAATTGGGTCTCTGGCGCTGCAACTGCTGCCGAACCGCCACTGGACCACCCCCATTCCCTCCCGAGTGCACCCTGTGTGCGGCCAGAGACATCGGGAGTCGGACTGAAGCGACACCCCCAGGCCCACAGCCAGCGTGGAGAAGCAGCGCTAAATCCAGCTCAACTCTGCCTGTCTCACCGGGTTAACCTACAGTCCTGCCTGGACTGAAGGGACACCAGCCCGGAGCCATGGAGTTAGCACTGTTTCTCCGCGCTGGCTTTAAGCCTGGGCCATTGTTTCCGCAAGTACAGGCAGGGCTGTAGGTTAACCCGGCGAGACAGGCAGAGACTTGTCACGAAGCCACTCCTGCGTTGTCTTGGCTGTGTGCTTAGGGTTGGTGTCCTGTTGGAAGGTGAACCTCTGCCCCAGTATGATGTCCAGAATGCTCTGGAGCAGGTTTTCATCAAGGATCTCTCTGTACTTTGCTCCGTTCATCTTCCCCTCGATGCTGACTAGTCTCCCAATTCCTGCCACTGCAAAGCATCCCCACAGCATGATGCTGCCACCACCATGCTTCACTGTAGGTATGGTATTGGCCAGGTAATGAGCAGTGCCTGGTTTCCTCCAGATGTGGTGCTTGGCATTCAGGCCAAAGAGTTTAATCTTGGTTTCATCCGACCAGAGAATCTAGTTTCGCATTGTCTTAGAGTCCTTTGGGTGACTTTTGGCAAACTCCAAATGGGCTGTCATGTGCCCTTTTACTGAGGAGTGTGTTCCGTCTGGCCACTCTACCATAAAGGCCTGATTGGTGGAGTGCTGCACATATAGTTGTCCTTCTGTAAGGTTCTCCCATCTACACAGAGGAACTCTCCAGCTCTGTCAGAGTGACCTTCGGGTTCTTGGTCATCCCTTACAAGGCCCTTTCCCCCCGATTGCTCAGTTTGGCCCTGCGGCCAGCACTATGAAGAGTCCTGGTGGTTCCTCAATTTAAGAATGACTGAGGCCACTGTGGTCTTCGGGATCTGCCATGCAGCAGAAATTGTTTTATACCCTTGTGTCTCGACAAAATCCTATCTCGGAGGACCAAGCTCAATTTTCAGTGTCATAGCAAAGGGTTTGAATGTAAATGTGATATTTCACTTAATTATTTTTAATTACTTTGCAAAAATTTCAAAACACCTGCTTTCACTTCTTCATTCTGGGGTAATGTGTGTAGATTGATGGTAAAAAAAAATTAAAATAAGGCTGTAATGCAACAAAATGTGGAATAAGTGAAGGGGTCTGAATACTTTCTGAATGCACTGTATCTGTATACTGCTGATGGCTCAATTTTAATCATGTATTGTCTTTCCGCCATGGGCAGAAATCCGGGGGGGGGGGGGTGGGGGGGACAGCGGGGAAATGTTCCCTCCATGCTTTGAGAGGTGGGGGACAATCCCACATGTTTTGTAATCCGGATTTTGAAATGCGGTGAAAAAAAAACTATAAAAAATCTCCGCTTTCTGCGAGACAGTGGGGGTGAGACATGATCGAGGGCGCTGATTGGACAAGAGATACATCGGTCAGCAGGCAGTGGGGGGGGGGGGGGGGGGGCAGGACATGATGATTCAGCGCGATAATTGGAGGAGGGATGTATCGGTCAGAGGCAGAAGTAGTGGGGTGGGACTGAGGATAAAGCACAGTGATTGGAGGAGGGAGACTTTCTGGTGGAGCAAAGATCATAGAGCAGAGCTTAAATCGGCCTGTTCACGGGGCCTTTCATTGCCCAGCACAGTTTAAAATCGGCCACGCGATCTTCCACCGCCCCTCAGTCAAATTGCTGTATCGAGACGAATGAGGCTCCTGATGTTGAAGCCTCCGCCGGGCGATGAAAGATTCCGCGGCTAGTTTTAAGCCGCACCGGGTGATGAAAGGCAACCAGATCAGCTCCCTATGTTACCATCCACAGGGCCCAATGCCAAAGCCTCCGAAGCGTTGCGTGTGTGTGTGTGTGCGTTTGCATGCGTGTGTGTGTGTGTGTGCATGGCCACCAAGAAATTGTGTGTGTTCCCCCCCCCCCCCCCCATGTTTTGATAGCGATTTCCGCCCCAGCTTTCCACTGACTCGTTAGCTTGGAACCAAACCTTTTTACTGCACCTCGGTACATGGAACAATAAACTAAACTCAAACTCAATATGAAACCAAGGATTTTTCTGATGATTGAACATTAAATGACTGCCCATCATGGCAGTCAATCATCTATCTAGCTGAAACTTTGATGTGACCTCCTCCATGAAGCTCTGATCTATAAAACTTCTGGGTTTACTGTTTGCTTCGCAAAATCAGAGATAACATAAATTAAAAAAGGCAAATTACAGAAGAAGTTGTGGTGAGTGTTACCATGTTAAACCCAGCATCTGCAGTTCTGCTATTAATATTAATAGCATCTGCTATTACCACTCCTCCAGCAACTACTGGATTAAAAGTAAAGGACATCACCTGCATGTTATTTATCTTTCTTACTGAAGCCTGATGATGACTAAAAACTGCACTTTG
Organism: Raja brachyura; assembly: GCA_963514005.1. The sequence goes on along the minus strand of OY740784.1, from coordinate 100,064,243 downwards.
TCCTGAATTGCAGCATTTTGACCTCAAGAGCTTGCCTCCCTTTTATATGCAGCCAGTAGGAAATTTGTTTTCTAAGTTGGACCTTGCCTTTTTAATATTTTATGGGGTTAAAATAATCTAAAGAAGCAAAGCTTTGGGAAAGTAGCTTTCACTTATGAATCATTTTGCTTAGTGTGACTTGGCATTAAAAATAAAGTAATACATATGTCAGAGTTTGACTGCCACTATTCTGTTCTGCCATTATGTTGATGATAAACTAAGTGTCTTTGTCAGGAGTACAAATAGTATCATTACATCTCAATGTTTGTAAAATGATCACTTTGAAAGCACTACCATCAGTTTAGGTTTAGCATCTTCAAATGTTAAATTATTTATAAATCCCTTTGAGTATTTTAATTTTAATTTTATGACGTTGAATGTTTTTGACAGTTCTCATCCAATCTTATCTTGAAAGTTAATGCTTTACACAAGCATACTATTTTACAGTAACTTCAAACTGACAAAATATTTCAAATGGAAATAATTCTTCATTCAATGCTTTAAAAGCAATACTTTTACCTACTAAAGAGTGCCATTTTATCTACTTTTTCCCCCTCAAAGTGTTTAGCAATGGATTGAAGTGGCACTTATCATTGCAGGAACAGTACAGATTGATGAATATACATGGTTGATATGCTGGTTATTATATCAGCAAGAATACTCAACAATGGAAAGGAGGATTTCAGACAGAATAAAAATAAGAGGATCATTTTTTACCAATCTGTCAAGTATTAAGGGATTGAACAGGCTAGATGCAGGAACAATGTTCCTGATGTTGGGGGAGTCCAGAACCGAATGTCACAGTTTAAAAATAAGAGGTAGGCCATTTAGGACTGAGATTAAGAAAAATATTTTCACCCAGAGTGTTGTGCATCTGTGGAATTCTCTGCCACAGAAGGCAGAGGAGGCCAATCCATTAGATTTTTCAAGTGAGAGTTAGATATAGTTCCTAGGGCTAATGGAATCAAGGGATATGGGTAGAAAGCAGAAAGTGGTACTGATTTCCGATGATCAGCTTTGATCATATTGAATGACGGTGCTGGCTCTGTTTCTATGCATTACGTTGCTTTAATGCTTTCTAAATCTTACTAAGGTCCTGAAGAGTAATATTGTCAATGTGTAAAAGTTGTGTGCTGCACCCAGTCCCTTTGGTATTCTGCTTAACAAATTTGAGTTAGAATTACCCTCACAGAGAAAAGAATAAGAACTCTGGGCTCAGCTGATCCATTTCATTTATACAGAACTTTACAATCTGGTTGTAATACACAGGACCAATTGCATGCTCTTTTTGGAACTTCCGACTTCTCAAAATATGAGACCCAACTGAATGAAATTCATTTCAGTTCAATAGTAAGATTAAATGAGAACTTACCAGTTTGAAGTTTGATCCATATTTTATGAGGAGTTACGTTGAGCTATTATGTGAAGAAGGCCGTCAGTCCGCATGCACGTCAATCTTCAAAGCAGCGGTGCGAAATCACAGATAACACTAGTTGACCTGAACATAGTAAGATTGGAAAGGACTAAAAACTACCTGATGAACTTCATAATATGAGGGTTACACAAAAAGCTGGTGAAACTCATCGGGTGCAGCAGCATCTAAGGAGCGAAGGAGATAGGCGACGTTTCGGGTCGAGATCCTTCTTTATAATATGAGGGTTGGGAGCAGTGGGCACGTGAAATCGCTCACCGTAATTTCACATAAAATAAAGATCAAACTTCAAACTGGTAAAGTTCTCGTTTAATCTTACTACTTTACTTTGGAGCCACGTGAGTGCCTACTTGAAGACTTCAAAGCTCTGTGATTTCATGCCGAATACGAGTTCAAGCGTCATACACTGTTTGGATTGACTATGGATGAGTGAAAAAGATTAATGCATTCAGACATGACATAGTTAGTTAATAATTAGTTAATAATGCCAAGAACACTAGCTTGAGCCCTGACGCCCCTGGTCTGCTCTGTTTGATCAAATCATAAATGATGAAGGTTATAGTATTTACATAAGCAGTCATGTTGTCCAGTCCTAATTTTTGTAATGTTTGGGCCCATTGCGCTGTGACCAGCGCCATGAGCATGACCACCTTGAGGGTGAATTTTGATAAAGGCAGGTATGAAGCTGGTGCCCACTGGCGAAGCAGTGTGAGCACCACGCTCACATCCTAAATCCCCGCATACCAAGGCCTGGGTGGTATAGAATTAAAAATGCCCTTCATGAACCTAGTTATTAAGGGGCGAGTCCGTACCGATTGGTGACCCAATCCCAGCAGTAACTAAGAGGATAATGCACTTCTGGAACTATAAATGGCACTGTAGCTCAATAGTATAGTGATCATAGTATAAGGTAGATAGAAACTCCAAGACATCCGTGATTCGTGCTGATTCATATGTGATGTTTGAGATAGAACAGAAGATCTCCCACTTCTTGATGTGAGAGATGTACTGTTTTTGTGTACTGTCCCTCCAGACTGCAGTTATCACACCCACTGTACGTTCTGACAATCCGAGCCCCAGGTATGTTCTCCTCAGAATCTGCAAACCAATAAATTTATTCGGTCATGTAGAAGATGGTTACTCCCCGTTACTGGGTGAACCAGCAGTTTCCTGCCTTTGAGCACAGCCATTAAAGGCTGTGTTATCATAGCCAGGATTAGCGGGTACCAAGACTGTGTAGGCCAGTCAGGCACTACTAAAATGCCTGTGGCGTTGTCTTGCTTGATTTTTGCCAAGCACCAACTGATGAGGCAAAATGGGTGAAAAGCATACAAAAACATTCCTCCCCAGTGTAGCGAGAATGCATCTACTGCCACTGCCCCTGGGTCTGGTTCCCATGACGCATATTTGGGTAACTGGTGATTTAGTCTGTATGGCAGTACCAAAATTATCCATTTTGAAGTGTTTATACTGCACAAAGGTGTTAAGTTCAGTCAAGTCTAGGATATAACCATATAACCATATAACAATTACAGCACGGAAACAGTCCTTCTTGGCCCTTCCAGTCCGTGCCGACCATTTATTTTTCCCTAGTCCCATCTACCTGCACTCAGACCATACCCCTCCATTCCCTTCCCGTCCATATACCTAGCCACTTTACTTTTAATTGTTAAAATCGATCCTGCCTCCACCACTTCTGCTGGAAGATCATTCCACACAGCCACCACTCTCTGAGTAAAGAAATTCCCCCTCATGTTACCCCTAAACTTCTGTCCCTTAATTCTCATGTCATGCACTCTTGTTTGAATCTTCCCTACCCTCAATGGGAAAAGCTTATCCACGTCAACTCTGTCTATCGCTTTCATCATTTTAAAGACCTCAATCAAGTCCCCCCTCAACCTTCTGCGCTCCAAAGGATAAAGACCTAACTTGTTCAACTTTTTTCTGTAACTTAGTTGCTGGAACACAGGCAACATTCTAGTAAATCTCCTCTGTACTCTATCTATTTTGTTGACATCCTTCCTATAATTAGGCGACCAAAATTGTACACCATACTCCAGAATTGGTCTTACCAATGCCTTGTACAATTTTAACATTACTTCCCTACTCCTATATTCAATGCTCTGATTTATAAAGGCCAGCACACTAAAAGCTTTCTTTACCACCCTATCTACATGCGATTCCACCTTCAGGGAACTATGCCCAGTTATTCCTAGATCCCTTTGTTCCACAGCATTCCTCAGTTCCCTACCATTTGCCATGTACGTCCTATTTTGATTTGTCCTGCCAAGATGTAGCACCTCACACTTATCAGCATTAAACTCCATCTGCCATCTTTCAGCCCACTCTTCCAAATGGCCCAAATCTCTCTGTAGACTTTGAAAATCTACTTCATTATCCACAGCACCACCTATCTTAGTATCATCTGCATACTTACTTATCCAATTTTCCACCCCATCATCTTGATCATTGATGTACATGACAAACAACAGTGGACCCAACACAGATCCCTGAGGCACCCCACTGGTCACCGGCTTCCAACCTGACAAACAGCCATCCACCATTACTCTCTGGTATCTCCCATTCAGCCACTGTTGAATCCATCTTGATACTCCGCCATTAACACCCAAAGATTGAACCTTCTTAACCAACCTTCCATGGGGAACCTTGTCAAAGGCCTTACTGAAATCCATATAGACAACATCAACTGCTTTACCCTCATCAATTTCCCTAGTAACCTCTTCAAAAAATTCAAGAAGGTTTGCCAAACATGACCTTCCAGGCACAAATCCGTGTTGACTGTTCTTGATCAGACCCTGTTTATCCAGATGCTTATATATATTATCTCTAAGTATCCTTTCCATTAATTTGCCCACCACTGACATCAAACTAACAGGTCTATAATTGCTAGGTTTATTCTTTGAACCCTTTTTAAACAATGGAACAACATGCACAGTACGCCAATCCTCCGGCACTATTCCATTTCTAATGACATTTGAAATATTGCTGTCATAGCCCCTGCTATTTCTACACTAACTTCCCTCAATGTCCTAGGGAATATTCTGTCAGGACCTGGAGACTTATCCACTTTTATATTTTTCAAAAGTGTCAGTACTTCCTCCTCTTTAAATCCCATAGTTTCCATAGCTACTCTACTGTTTTCCCTTACCTCACAGAGTTCAATATCCTTCTCCTTGGTGAATACCGAAGAAAAGAAATTGTTCAATATCTCCCCCATCTCTTTTGGCTCTGTAGATAGCTGTCCATTATGGCTCTCTAATGGTCCAATTTTATCCCTAGTTATCCTTTTGCTATTAATATAGCTGTAGAAACCCTTTGGATTTACTTTCACCTTTCCCAAAGCAACCTCATATCTTCTTTTAGCTTTTCTTATTTCTTTCTTAAGATTGTTTTTACATTCTTTATACTCATCTAGCACCTCATTTACTCCATGCCTCCTATAATTATTGTAGATATCTCTCTTTTTTCAAACCAAGTGTCAAATTTCCCTTGAAAACCACGGCTCTTTCCGATTTTTACTATTTCCTTTCAACCGAACAGGGACATATAAATTCTGTACTCTTACAATTTCCCCTTTAAATGTCCTCCATTTCTCTTCTACATCCTTCCCATAAAACAAAATGTCCCAATTCACTCCTTTTAAATCATTACGCATTCCCTCAAAGTTAGCCTTTGAGGATGATACGACATCCTCCATCCTTCTTTCGCTTAGTAAATATGTTAGATACAAATTAGTGAGGTTCATGAACAACCTCTCAATTACCTCTTTTTTGTGTAAAATTTGGATTTCAGCTTGTACATCCGGACTTTCCTGTTTTGAAAACACATATGTGCGGTTTGGTGAATGTTGTGTGGGTGTTAGCGAATTAAGATATAGCTCAATTTGAAAGCCTTGTATACTATGCAGTATAAACGGATCTGGTGTGATCCAACTTAATTCATTCAAGAAATGTTGCAATCTTCTCCCAACTTGTGCCTGAATCATGTGTAATGTGTTCCGCAAGGAACTAGATTCACCTACCTCAGATGTTACTGGCGGTATAGTGCTGGTTTCCGTCCCCGAGACTTGGGGGTGTAGGACTGATGGCAGGTGCCGTCTGTGCATCTTTGCAGTGGGCTGGCTTGGGCCTACTCCTAAAAAAGACCTGTGTGCCACTTGTTCGGGTCTCCAACCAGTTCCGGTGTACCGCCTCTTGTTGAAGGGAGCGTAGGGGTGCTACCGGTATGATGAGCCCTTGGGCGTAGTCTGGACTTTCATCAGGCATATGGTCTTTGCCTCATAGTCGAGCTCCCGTACTTGCTTCGGCAGATCTTCCTGAACAGGTAATTGGCCGGTTGTACATTGCTGGCCTTGCAAAGCACAGCGAACTTGGGGTTCAGTGCTGGCCGCATGGCGTTTTTGCGCAGGCAATTAATTTCAAAGTGTGCTCTGCACATTAATGCCATTGCATCCTGCCTTGTGTCAGACAGGAGCTCCCCATCTACTGACCTGGCAAAGGCTGTGATGCCTGAGGCAAGCAATTTAAAAACATTTCGAAGCTTCATCTCCTGGGCTCTGATGCCCACTCCAATATGACCCCAGATGGAGTGATTCACAGCCAGCACATTCAAGGAGGCACAGTTTGCAGGAGTGTGGTACCTGTTGGTAGTTTCCTCCATTGCCAGATCTTGGAGCTGGTGAGAGGCCAGATAATTGATAGTACTGGCTAGGTCTTTGTCCAGGGGTTCCCCTGATAACGATGGAATGGCAGATTTTGATGCCAGCAGTGGCACATCTGCCCTGTGCCCCCGGGTGTGCTCACCAGCTGTGCCTCAGAACTCTAAGTCAGCTAGATACTGACCCCGTGTGCTCCCCTCCTCAGAGAGGGAGACACTGTGCAGCCCTGTAACAGGTGCCGCTGCGCGGGCCCCCGTGGAGACCCGCGCTGATATAGCTCCCTCCTTTGGAGCATATCATTTTGGAGCCACCTCTCCATCAGGTGCTCCACTTGGGTGAGTTATCCGTGGACGCTACCCAATGAAGGAGGGGAACCCTCCTGGCCCGACTCATCCGAGTCCACGGGCCTTGCAGACTTCTGTGTGACCTTCCACCCCTGCGGAACTGCCATGGTGCTTTCTTGTGGCACCAAATCTGCTGTCGCTGGCTCCACTGCCAGCGACCCGGAAGGCAATATCGACAGCTGCCCGCTAACCCTACTCCCGCGGTCTTCGGTAGCCGGTTTCACCGCGGACGGTCCTTCACCTTCGACATCTCCAAAGGTTCAAACTTGACTGTGGGCAAGAATTACCAAACCAAGCCAAACCGACCTCAGAGAAAGTTTAAACACTTACCTGAGGTTTTTAAACTTACCGCTGGAAGGAGCGACTCGCCTGCCAGTCATTCGTTGCGCAATGCTTCAGACGTAATGATGTGCATGCGGACTGATGGCCTTCTTCATGTAGTCACTCACATGACTCCGAAGTAAAATTAAAGATATGTGATCCACACCAGCATATTACTCTCTAAAACTCTGCCAATGCCTGTATTGTTATTGGATTAGACTCTGTGCTACAATCATCAGAGGGAAAGTTCTGAAACAGTTTCTTACTGATCCCCAGACAGGTAATCAAAACTCTATAAATTCCACCTGCATCTTGACGTCCATTATTCAAACTTGGTAATTTCATTCCATAGCTGACATATCTATGATCCCAGCAGTGTGGGAACTGCTAAGCTCCATTCAATTAACCCTTACCAGCATTCTTTTTTTTCTGTTCCTGTCAACTTATACTGTCTTCAGTACTTGTACTAACACCCAATTGAGTCACATGCACTGAGTGCTTGAACATCAAGACCAGGACACCAGGTGGCGCTTCGATGGCAGCCTCGCCTACAGTCTGTCTGTCCTTTTCGTCTTTTTTTTTGTTATTTTTAGTGTGTTTAAAAAGCTTGTGCTAATGTTCTCCGGTTTGTTTTATTTGGGGGTGGGGTCGGGGTAAACTCTTTTTTCCCGTACTTTGCGGAGATGGCAATGTTTTCCGGGTCGCATCTCCGGTCACTCTGCGACCTAACATCGTGGAGCTGGAAGCCTTGCTCGGGACTGGCTTTGAGCCCCACTGCGGGGCGTGGACTTACCATCGGAGCCAATTCCTTGCCTGGGATTGATGCTCCAACCGTGGCCTGTGGACTTTAACATCGGAGCTCGCAGTCACGGGATAGACCGAGTCGGGAAGCTCCAATAGCGCACGAGGTTCGCCAAGCCCCGACCTGAGATAGATCGCCCAGCGCGGGGGAGCTGAAATTCCCCCCAATGCAGCAGCTTGATCGCTTATTAGCCAAGCATGTTTTGAACTAAAGGCAAATCCTGAGGTAGGTCAACAAGCATGAGAGTAAGATTTAGTGCCTTCCCTTCTGACACGGAGTCACACTCGAAAGGTTTGCAGATCAAAATATTGGACAGCTTGATCGCCCCGACGAGGAGGCCTGCCGCCAGCTACAGGAGTAAGATCATCACGTCAACATAAGGTTAGAGACCCCTCGACCGCTGGTGGAGAAAGAAGGGAAGGGATTGAACTTTTGTTTCACCTTCCATCACAGTGAGGAATGTGGAGGAGTCACTGTGGTGGATGTTTATGTTAAAATGTATTTTGTACGTTCTGTTGCTTTTTATTAGTATGGCTGCATGGCAAATCAAATTCCTCGTATGTTGCAAAACATGCTTGGCTAATAAACTATGACTATGATTATATTGCTAATCAAATAGTCACCTTGTATTTATATTTTCTCCCCCAGGCACACAAGGTATGTTTATCTTTCTGTCCAATATTTTGATCTGCAAACCTTTCGAGTGTGACTCCGTGTCAGAAGGGAAGGCACTAAATCTTACTCTCATGCTTGTTGACCTACCTCAGGATTTGGCTTTAGTTTAAAATTACTACCCCCATTTCAAAGGATTCCTCAGACTCCCTCTTAACCCACAACATCAAACCACTCTTTTCCAGTCTCAGAGAAATAGAAACAGGAATATAGAAAAAAGGTAGAGGAGTAGGCCATTCGGCCCTTCGAGCCAGCATCACCATTCAATATGATCATGGCTGATCATCTTAAACCAGTACCCCATTCCTGCCTTTTCCCTATATCCCTTTTACTGTTAGCCATAAGAGCCATATCTAACTCTCTCTTGAAAACATCCAGTGGATTGGCCTCCACTGCCTTCTGTGGCAGAGAATCCCACAGATTTACAACTCTCTGGGTGAAAAGGTTTTTCCTCATCTCAGTCCTAAATTGCCTACCCCTTATTCTTAAAGAAAATAGTTTCTTATGCTTAAGTTTAAGGAACACGCAATGGAAAAGTCAATATTTAAATGGAAGATGATGCAGTCAAATTTAATTTATTTAATCTATTTCATGAATGCCATTATAATAAATTAATCCAATATCACCACAGTTGAGGCAGTTTGGAAATTGTTTTGATCCATATCATTCTTTAACATATCAGAACTTTGTTTGTATTTTTTTCCTCTATCTCTCTCACTTATTCACTCTGTCTCTTCGTCTCTCTAACGTGTCCCCCTTATTATTTTATTTGTTTATATACACATGTGTTTTTCTTTCTGAGCACAAAAAAATGTACTTTTCTGAATTGTAGCAATGGCAGAACAGATACAGTGATTACTATAACATGGTAACACTCACCACAACATCTTCTGTAATTTGCCTTTAAAAAATTATTTTATCTTTGATTTTGAAACACTTTCTATTCTTTCTCTTCAGCTGTTTTCTAACAGCTTGCATATTATTTAAGAATCATATTTTCCCATTTCACAGAATTATACTGTTCAAGTTACTGCTATGCTTCCAACATCTTCGAGGAGATGTCTGATACACATTAAACAATTTACTAGGAGACCTTTGTTGCCTCTCAGCTTCTCAGTGACAATTTCTTCACATTGAGCCCAAGGCAACCCGAATACATGAAAATCCCTTGAACAGGCCATGATGAGATATAAAAAGACATGTGTGAGATGCCGAGGATCAGGACTGCACATTATTTTATTCATATATTTAGGGAATATCTTACATTTACATAACGTTCTCAATGTCAGTTTATGCCAAAGAACCTCATAATTGATCATCAGAAATAGACAATGAAATACATACATAGTTAATGTTAGATAGGAATACTTTTAGTAACTTAAATAAGGCTGCTTTGTCATTGCATTCATTTGGATTATACCTGATCCCAAACCGCATTCAGTCATGGTCCAAAATAGATTAAAAAGCAGAAAACTAGAGGTGAGGAGAGAGCAAACTGCCTTTCATGCCAAGGTAGGGTTTTAAGCCAATAATAACACCAAGGAACCCTGGTAAACACACAGTTAATGTGTGTTAAGCATGAGAATACTTTGTTGGCTGCAGTTATACCTTAAACAAAACAAAAATAATTGTTGGTTGTGGGAGATCAGACATCCAACTCAACTGCAATTGATCCTCAAAGCAGTTTCCAAATCTAAATCAATTCAGCAGCTTTATCAGTTGTCTTCCTTCAACTTTAAGGTGTAAAGATATAAGCCAGTAGTAAGATTTTACTGGAAGTACTAGGTATGATTTTGGTTCAATATATCTAGAAGGATATGTTTTTATTTGTGGCATGTAGTGAAGACTCACATGTTTTTTTTCTAATATGAAGGCACAGTGTATTGACACAGGTTAAGCCGCTTATGCTATACTCATTGTAGTGTAGAAGGTTACTGTCACATTCAAGTGAAATCATCTGGAACTAGTTGAATAACTGTGGAATAAGAGTTCACCAATATCAAATGGAAATTAGGAGGAATTTCCTCTCTCACAGTCTTTAGAATTTACAACCTGATAGAGTTGTAGGTGCAAAATCATAATATATTCAAGCCAGAGATGGGCAGACTACACGAGAGACAAGAGATATGGGAAGAGAACAGCAGAGTGATCACAGAGTCATACAATCATAGAGTACATACACAGACTGACCAGCAAGCACCCATGATTGCACTAATCCAACACAAATCTCATTCCACCTTTCACATAGTGTGTACTGCACAAGAACAGGACCTTCAGCCCACAATGTCTGCGCTGAACATGATGTCAAGTTAAACTAATCTCCATTTCCTGTAGGAAGGAACTTCAGATGCTGGTTTACACCAAAGATAGGCACAAAATGCTGGAATAACTCAGCGGGTTAGGCAGCATCTCTGTAGAAAAGGTATGGGTGACGTATTGTGTCTGCCTCCACATCCTTCCTGTAATGGAATGACCTTCAGCTTTAAGGTGTATGGAAATTCCAAATGCGGCCCAACCAAAGGCCTATAAAGCAGCAAGAAGGCTTCCTGACTTTTATACTCAATGCCCCTATAGATTAAGTCAAGCATACCATTTCCCTTCTTTCTACATCTGTTACCACTTTCTGGGAACTGTGGACTTGTTCCCTAAATCTCTCATTACACCAATATTGTAAAGTGTCATGCCATGAATTATATGCATTTAACTACACTTGACCACCTAAAGTGCAGCATCTCACACTTAGAAACATAGGAACATAGAAATTAGGTGCAGGAGTAGGCCATTTGGCCCTTCGAGCCTGCACCACCATTCAATATGATCATGGCTGATCATCCAACTCAGTATCCCGTACCTGCCTTCTCTCCATACCCTCTGTTTCCCTCAGCCACAAGGGCCACATCTAACTCCCTCTTAAATATAGCCAATGAGCCAATAGGCCCCTTTCACAATGGCAGGCAGTGACTAGTGGGGTACCGCAAGACTCGCTGTTGGGACCGCAGCTATTTACAATATACATTAATGATTTGGATGAAGGGATTCAAAGTAACATTAGCAAATTTGCAAATGACACAAAGCTAGATGGCAGTGTAAACTGTGAGGAGGATGCTATGAAAATGCAGGGTGACTTGGACAGGTTGGGGGAGTGGGTAGATGCATGGCAGGTGAAGTTTAATGTGGATAAATGTGAGGTTATCCACTTTGGTAGCAAAAACAGGAAGGCAGATTACTATCTAAATGGCGTCAAGTTGGGAGTACAACGGGATCTGGGGGTCTTTGTACATCAGTCTATGAAAGTAAGCATGCAGGTACAGCAGTCAGTGAAGAAAGCGAATGACATAGTGGCCTTTATAACAAGAGGAATCGAATATAGGAGCAAAGAGGTCCTTCTGCAGTTGTACAGAGCCCTAGTGAGACCACAGTGTGGTCTTGTGTATTTTGTGCAGTTTTGGTCCTCTAATTTGAGGAAGGACATTCTTGCTATTGAGGGAGTGCAGCGTAGGTTTACCAGGTTAATTCCCGGGATGGCGGGACTGTCATATGCTGGACACTCTGGAGTTTAGAGAGGGGAGAGGGGATCTCATTGAAACAAATAAGATTGTTAAGGGTTAGACACACTAGAGGAAGGAAACATGTTCCCGATATTGGGGGAGTCCAGAACCAAGGGCCACAGTTTCAGAATAAGGAGTAAGCCATTTAGAATGGAGACGAGGAAACACTTTTTCTCACATAGAGTGGTGAGTCTGTGGAATTCTCTGCCTCAGAGAGCAGTGGAAGCAGGTTCTCTGGATGCTTTCAAGAGAGAGCTAGATAGGGCTCTTAAAAATAGTGGAGTTAGGGGATATGGGGAGAAGGCAGGAATGGGTACTGATTGGGGATGATCAGCCATGATGACATTGAATGGTGGTGCTGGCTCGAAGGGCCAAATGGCCTACTCCTGCACCTATTGTCTATGGTCTATTGTCTAACCAAGCATTCTAAATTTACTTCTAAGTTGTTTATATATATCACAAATAGAAATTGTCCGGCCATGGATCCCTACGGAATTCCCTGGTCACAGGTCTCTTATCAAAATAACAACCTTCCACTACAACCTTCTACTTCAATGTGTAAGCCAATTCCAAATCTAAATGACCAAGTCACTAACCTTAATATTATGGAACAGCCTACCATGAGGGACTATATCAATTGCCTTTTGATCATCCATGTCGACAGCATCTACTGCTCTATCCACATCAATCACCTCCATGAGCTCCTCAAACATCTCAATCAAATTTGTAAGACATGACATGTGATGGACAAAGCCTGGCTGATTGTCACTAATTAGCTGATACCTTTTAAAATGTGAATACATTCTATCTCAAAGAATACTCTCCAAGAGTTTCCATACCACTGACGCAAAGCTAACTGGCTTATAATTAGCTGGATTATCTCTACTTTACCTCTTAAACAAAGGAATTAGATTGAATATTCTCTTGTCCTCTATGGCTAGAGAAGGTGCAATGATTTTCGATAAGGCCCATGAAATCTGCTCTCTTGGCTCCTTCAATGATGTGGGATTGATCCCATCATATTCCCACCAACTATTTCAAAACTCATCTATACCATAGTCAGTTAACCTTACAAGCCACTTGTCTTTGGATATGTGAGAGGAACTGGAGCATCTGGAGGTAATCCATACTATCACTGGGAACATATGAAAACTCCCCATGGATGCCAGGAACACATTTACAATAATGTGTGGGTTGACTGTTGTGGCCAAGATTGGTTCAACCGGGAATTGACTGAATAGTGGAGCAAGCTTGAGGGCCTAATTAATTTATGTTCTTGGAATGTTAGAAATAGGCAGTCAATGATGATTGTATAATGTTCAATTCTATTTGTATTTCCTTGGAAAAGCATTCCTGTTTGCTGAAGACCTTCACAACATCCAAATATGGATCAGTTGATAAATCACGTAGCATTTGCATTCCACTGGTGCCTGGCAATGTTCTTCTTCAACAGGGGAAATTAAAAAAAGGTATATCAAACAGTATCTGTGAAGCATGAAGCAGAGCTAATTTTTCAGGTCATTGACCTTACATCAGAACTCAACAATAGAGTTTTAACATTGGCAGCATTTTTATTGATAAGTTCCAGAATCAATATACCAGGAGTAACCAATGATCATAATCTTACTCAGAAAATCCATATCATATTGTTTGCTTAACAAGCTGGTCAGAAGTTGTGGAAAATCATTCACCCATTTACTTCCTCAAGCCTTTCTACTATCTATAAGGTAAAAGACAAGAATGCAATAGAATGCACTGCATTTCCCTGGCTGAGTGAAGCTCAATTACATGTAGGAAGTTTGACACCAGGACGTCCTATTTATTTGACAATCCTCCCACCACCCAAAGCATTTATTCTGCTCATCCCTAATGTATGTTGAATCTGAATAATTTACAATATACAGTGCGGTTACTCAGTGCGGTTACTCATCGAGGCTCTTTCAAAATTTGAATTTCTCCCACCAGAAAGAACAAAGGTTGCAAGCACATGGAAGCACAATCATCTAGAGGTTCCTCTACAAATCACATAGCATCTGTAGATTGGGTACTTTACTTACTAACCAATTTAGTGCTTTATTATTATAAACTCCGCCTATTATCACATATTATCTCAATCCAACATGTGCTGTTAGTTAGTACTGCTGCATGGTAGGAGTAACATGCTGTAATGTGTTCTATACGTTACTCAATAAATACTGTTATACCAGATCTGTGAGTATGTGTGATTTTCTCAACATGGTGTCAGAAGTGGGATTCAAACCCACACCCCCTATCGGAAGCTATCAAACGAGCAGAGCGCTTTGACTTTGCTCCTGCAGTTTCTCTTCCCTAACGACCTGCAGCTGCAGACCAACCATTGGTTGTGTCTCCAGCTCCCTCACTACCATGCTCCGTGTCCCGCTCGCCTGCCTCGCCATGTTTGCTCCCCAGGTCACCAGTGCTCCCGGTGCACGGCCCCACGGCATTCTCGCCGGTGAAGGGAGGAGATGAGGATCTGTACCGTACGTGTGCGGGACGGGTTGTAGGCCGCCCCTTAGATATGGGGACTTTGTGTGAACCATCTGTACTACCCTGTATGCACCATTAGCATTTTGGTTACATTATTATTCAGTCAGCACTAGTAATGTGCTTTTACATGTATACCACTTTATTATAGATGTGTTTCACTTTTCATTCTTACAAGGAAATATGTAGATTGGTTACTTTACTTACTAACCAATGTAGTGCTTTATTATTATAAGCTCTGCCTACTACCACACCATTCATATTATCGCAACCTGACATGTGCTGTTAGTTCGTACTGCTGCATGGTCGGAGTAACATGCTGTAGTAAGTTGTATACTTTACTCAATAAATATTGTTAAACCAGATCTGTGAGTATGTGTGATTTATTCAACACCATCCTCACTTGGATTTACATAGCTTTGTCACTTTGCTTGTGGGAATGTCTTCACCAGAAGGACCGATGTGTTTTAAGTAAACCAAACAATTTACTTGTTATTTTAAGTACCACATAAATGGTAGTCTAAATGAATTAATGATATTGTGAGATATATATATATATTTTTTTAATCAATACCGTCATTGCATTGACTATTGAACACACTTGGCTTTTCAAATTATATAATTTCCAATGAAAATCCTTTTCACAGTGATTCCCATTCTTCTGCTTCAGTATGCATAATATTTTTTTATCCCCAAATGATCCTTTAGCCTTTATACAACATATATCCAAATCTTTCTGAATGCTCTGATAATGCTTAATATTGTCATTTACTGTAAACAGAGTTGACATTTCAAATGGATGTCCTAAAACATTAACTTTGCTTTCCTTATCCCAACACAGCATGACCTGATAGGTGTTACCAGTATTTTATGGGTTTGTTTCAGATTTCCAGCATCTCCAGTTTTTTGATGTTCATTTACTGAGGATATTTCCAAAAAAAAAAGAACTTAGCACGGACATTACTGTGAGATATTGCCTTATCAGAATTGCATGAAAGGCAAGACTTTGGATACAGAATTGGCTTTAGGATGCAAAATCCTCTCATGATAGGATGCGGAGGGTTGTTGTGGAAGGTTGTTTTTTTGGACTGGAGACTTGTGACTAGTGGTGCCCTCAGAGGTCTTTGCTGGACCAATTGAAGTTTGTCAACAATATCAATGACTTGGATGGTAATGTATACCAAAAGAGGTGGCGTCGTAAACAGTGAAGATGATTATAAAGAATTACAGTGGGATTGTGATCATCTGGCAAGAGGGCCGAGGAATGGCAAATGGTGTATATGTCAGCTAAGTGAGAGAGATGTATTTTGTGGTCAAACCAAAGGTGGACCTTCACACTGGGGTGTGTTAATAGACAATAGACAATAGGTGCAGGAATAGGCCATTCAGCCGTTTGAGCCAGTACCGCCATTCAATGCGATCGTGGCTGATCATCCCCAATCAGTACCATGTTCCTGCCTTCTCCCCATATCCCCTGACTCCACTATCTTTAAGAACCCTATCTTGCTCTCCCTTGAAAGTATCCAGAGAACCTGCCCCATCTGAGGCAGAAAATTCCACAGATTCACAACTCTCTGTGATAAAAAGTGTTTCCTCGTCTCCGTTCTAAATGGCTTACCCCGTGTTCTGGAACTGTGGCCTCTGGTTCTCGGCTCCCCCAAAATCGGAAAGATGTTTCTTGCCTCTAGCATGTCCAAGCTCTTAACAATCCTATATGTTTCAATAAGATCCCCTCTCATCCCTCTAAACTCCAGAGTGTACAAGACCAGCTGCTCCATTGTCTCAGCATATGACAGTCCCGCCATCCCGGGAATTAACCATGTAAACCTACAATGCACTCCCTCAATAACAAGAATGTCCTTCTTCAAATTAGGGGACCAAAACTGCACACGATACTCCAGGTGTGGTCTCACTAGGGCTCTGTACAACCGCAGAAGGACCTTTTTGCTCCTATATTTGACTCCCCTTGTTATAAAGGCCAACATGCCTTTCACTTTCTTCACTGCCTGCTGTACCTGCTTACATTCATAGATTGATGAACAAGCACTCCCAGGTCCCATTGTACTTCCCCTTTTCCCAACTTGACGCCATTTAGATAGTAATCTACCTTCCTGTTTTTGATTCCAAAGTGGACAACCTTACATTTATCCACATTAACTTTCATCTGCCATGCATCTGCCCACTCCCCCAACCTGTCCAAGTCAAGCTGCATTCTCACTGCATCCTCCTCTCAGTTCACACAGCCACCCAGCCTTGTGTCATCTGCAAATTTGTTAATATTTGAATCCCTTCATCCAAATAATTGATGCATATTGTAAATAGCTGTGGTCCCAGCACTGAGCCTTGCGGTACCCCACTAGTCACTGCCTGCCATTGT
Organism: Raja brachyura; assembly: GCA_963514005.1. The sequence continues at coordinate 100,047,525 of OY740784.1, read as the reverse complement.
GAAAGGGGCCCGTTAATCGCTACTCTTTGTTTCCTGTCTGCCAACCAATTTTCTATCCATGTCAGCACTCTACCCCCAATACCATGTGTCCTAATTTTGCCCACTAATCTCCTCTGTGGGACCTTATCAAATCCTTTCTGAAAGTCCAGGTACACTGCATCTACTGGCTCTCCCTGGTCCATTTTCTTCGTTACATCTTAAAAAAATTCCAGAAGATTAGTCAAGCATTAGTCAACCCTTTCGTAAATCCATGCTGACTCGGACGGATCCTGTTACTGCTATCCAAATGTGTGGCTATTTCATCTTTTATAATTAACTCCAGCGTCTTCCCCATCACTGATGTCAGGCTAACTGCTCTATAATTCCCTGTTTTCTCTCTCCCGCCTTTCTTAAAAAGTGCGATAACATTACATACCATCCAAACCACAGGAACTGATCCTGAGTACATAGAACATTGGAAAATTATCACCACTGCATCCACATTTTCTAGAGCCACTTCATTAAGCATCCTGGGATGCAGACCATCAGGCCCTGGGGATTTATCAGCCTTCAGTCCCATCAGCCTACCCAACACCATTTCCTGCCTAATGTGGATTTCCTTCAGTTCCTCCGTGTTGTAGAATATAGGGATCTAGAGTACAAATCATTGTTCCCTGAAAGTGATATTGCCAGATGATGGTGAAGGTTTTTAGGCATGAGTTGGCTGAAGGACTAGTTTCCTGGTGTACTGTATGTCTCTGACTGCATGAGAAGTGCAACCACTTGCCTGAAGCTGCTGCCACTGAAAAAAGTACAATTAAGAACATGTTTTGATTTTACCACAGCAACCATAAAAGGGTTCTTGACAGGTCATTTAGTAAACATAGTGTGTCATGCAATGATGTATGTGCAAGCTTGAAACTGCATTTAACAGATCTTGGTCTATTATTTCCTGTACTTCCTTGTGGAGCAGAGAAATATTGGTAAGCCAAAAATTAAAACTGCTGAAATCAATCAGATGGTCAGTTTGAGATCCGAAAACCTAATGAAAATTCTGCCAGCGGAGCCCAATGTTTTGATGAATAATCCATATTTTAACATTTCCCAGTGTTTTCACTATTATTTCTCTGAATCTGGCACATGTAGCACTAACCATGGCATCTGTGATGTTGGAACTCCCTGGACAGATGTTGTCTAACCCTTTCCAGCTGTTCCTCTTTTACTTCATGTTTCAACATCTGCAGTGTTTCACTTTTGCATCTTTATTTTTAACCTTCTTAATTTAAAACTGCCGGAAAATCATTTATTGATCAATAATAGTAAATTTGAATGAATGAATGATACTTTGAATGAATGAATCAATCAATCAATCAATCGATCAATCAATCAATCAATCAATCAATGAACAAATGAATGATTCTTTATAGTTGCATGTACCTAGGATACCTAGGTGCAGTGAATGCTTTGTTTTGCATACAGCCAAGGCAGTACATAAGTGTTGCGACATGTTGGCACTGACAAAATTACAGAAGTACCGAACAGTCATATTTACTGCCTGTTGCCGCACATGGCAGCAGCCCTTCCCCCGCCAGTTCCCCCTTTGTTCTTGGCAGCCCTCCCACACCAGATTGCTCTTGTTGGGCCACCTTGCTCTTGATGGGGTGGTACCCGTCGACACAGGTGGCTCGGAGACAATTCAAAGTCGGCGGTGGGTGAGCAGGGACTACCGGGTGGGTCATCCATTGTCTGACAGGAGTTCCTCCATCCTCTGACCCCGGCGGGCAAGTACACCATCGCTGGACCGCGGCAAGTGAGTCTGCACTGCTTGCCGGGAGTGTCGAGCCTGCTGCTTGCCAAGAGTGGCAATCAGCAAGGCTGCAGTGAGTGCAGGGACAGGGTCATGTTGTTAATTACATTACATGACTTGAAAGCAGTTTAATTTTATAATAATTTATATAATCTGTAAAATAATGACATTTTCATACATCAACAATTCCCAAAACGGAACAATAAAATTCTTACCTGCAGCATGCTTTCCCAAATCCAAGTAAATCCTATCTGTAAAGAATTCTACATCATGTTAAATATGCAGTCATGAATACAACATTTAGGTCTGCTTTTAGGTCTGGTGATAGGGCTTTATACAGCACGGCCCGAGCTAAGAGAGGCATCAGAGAGGCCAAGTCAGACTACAGGAGGAAGATAGAGGACCACCTGGACAATAACAACAGCAGGCAGGTGTGGCAGGGGATCCAGTATCTCACCAATTATAAGACAAACCTTGGAGCTGCTGAGGGTGACGCCTCGTTGGCAGAGGAACTGAACCTCTTCTTTGCTCGCTTTGAAGTGGAGCCACCCGAGACAGCCACAACACACCATATGGTCCACAGTAGCCTAACCCTCACGATAGAGGAGCATGAGGTGAGGCGCACGCTGCGGGCCATCAATCCAAGGAAGGCTACTGGACCCGACGGCGTCTCTGGACGCGTGCTGAAGGACTGTGCAGACCAGCTGGCTGGAGTCTTCACGAGGATATTTAACCAGTCTCTGGCCCAGTCCACTGTCCCACCCTGTCTGAAGTCCGCAACCATAGTCCCCTTGCCCAAAAAAACCCACCTTTCCAGCCTCAACGACTACCGGCCAGTCACACTCACACCAGTGGTGATGAAGAGCTTTGAAAAACTGGTCCGGGGTCGTATCACATCACTCCTGCCCCGAAGCTTTGACCCCCACCAGTTTGCGTACAGAGCGAATAGATCTACAGAGGACGCTGTAGCCACAGCTCTCCATGCTGCACTGTCCCACCTGGAGCAGCGGGGAAGCTATGTGTGAATGCTCTTTGTGGACTACAGCTCTGCTTTGAATACTATCCTTCCCCACAAACTGGTGGACAAACTGGGGGACTTGGGACTTCCACAATCCACCTGCATGTGGATAAATAGCTTCCTGTCGGGCCGCAGCCAGAGAGTCAGAATGGGCCATCACACATCCACGGCCCTCAGCCTCAGTACCGGCTCTCCACAGGCCTGCGTGCTGAGCCCCCTGCTCTACACCATCTACACACATGACTGCACCTCCGCCCATCACAGCAACACCATTGTCAAATTTGCAGATGACACTACGGTGGTGGGGCTCATCTCCGGGGGGGACGAGTACGCCTATCGTGATGAGGTGGAGCAGCTGACAGTGTGGTGTGGAGAAAATAACCTGCTCCTGAATACCTTAAAGACCAAGGAGATAATAATAGACTTCAGGAAGAACAAAACAGAACTCGTACCACTAATCATCAGAGGGGACTGTGTGGAGAGGGTGGCGGATTTCTGCTTCCTGGGAATCCATATTGAGGAGGACCTGACGTGGGGCGTGAACTCCTCTGCGCTGCTGAAAAAGGTCCAGCAGAGACTGCACTTTCTGAGGGTGCTCAGGAAGAATAACATCACACAGAGACTGCTGCTGTCCTTTTATCGGTGCTCCATTGAGAGCATCCTAACATACTGTGTATGCGTGTGGTACACCAGCTGCACAGCGGCTCAGAGGAAAGCGCTCCAGAGGGCCATTGACAATGCCCAGAGGATTGTCGGCTGCACTCTCCTTACCTTGGAAGACTTACACAGTTCCCGCTGCATCAAAAATCCCAGAATATTATAAAGGACATTTCCCACCCCGGACACTCCCTGTTTGAACTGTTGCCGTCAGGCAGATGGTACAGATCTACAAGGACAAGGACAAACAGACTTAAAAACAGTTTTTACCCCACTGCTATAAAGGCACTAAATGTAGCCGCCAAGGAACGCGGGGTCTAAGGGACTGTGGTTGGTACACTGTGAAATCGACAGAAGGATGTAGGGTTGGGTGTTTATGCATGCTATTTTCATATTTCATATTTATTTTAGTTGTTTATCTTTTTTAATATTTTACCTTGTATGTATCGTTAGCTTTTATGGTTTGAATGTTGCACTGACTGGTTGACATTTTTAAATTTCGTTGTACATGGTTCATGTTACAATGACAATAAAGAAACTATTCTATTCTATTCTAACATAGCTGCTAATTTCAAGTAACGCCTGCTCTCCCTCTCCCTCCATCCATCCCCCACCCAAGTCACGCCAGGTTCACCTTCTCATCTATAAAACAGCTAGCAATGGCATGTTTCCTTTATCATTTTTTTTGCGTATCTTGTATTAATTTCTTCTATATCTCTCATCATTACTGTCTGTATCTCTTGTTTCCTTTTCCCCTGGCTTGTCTGAAGAAGGGTCTCGACCCGAAGCGTCACCCATTCCTTCTCTCTAGAGATGCTGCCTGTCCTGCTGAGTTTTCTGTTTTGTTATCATACTAGAAGCTTCGAAGAAAAATATGTTGCATCAATAAATATTTCAAGATTTCCTTTGCATTTTACATCCTGTTTAAAAAGTTTAGCACTGACACTGCATCTTATGACAAATATTCTGGTTAATTTTCAGTCAATTTTGTTCACTGCATGATAAGCATTTTCGCCAAAGGCATTAGATTACAATGAGCACAGAAAGGAATCAGGACTAGAGAGTTGGACTTAATCTTGTGATTGACAATTCAAAGTTACTGAAAACACTAGTGAATTATACTCCAAGCAGCAGCCTGGTATCGAAGCAAACTATGATAGCAAACCTCAAGAAAAGCAACCATGAAAGAGTTAGGTCCTTTGCTGACAGTGATCTCTGGCAGTGTATTAAAGAAAAAGAGAATTTACTGTAGCACTGAGGAATGAGAGATTGTCTGCCAACAGCAGATGTTTGCGAGCTTTTAAACCATGTGTAATTTTTTTTTTGGTGAAAATGCCGTGTTTGCTTTTAGTTGTGGAAATAACCTGAAGAGGAAAAGCAAATTTTATATACTGTAAAATGAAAATGTTCTGGCTTTATAACTTGGAAACGGACTGAAATTGAACCAGTTCCTGTAGCATCTACAAACTGTGTGCATGCATTACTTCAAAAATGCCTCACAAGTTTCATTTTGAAGGCTTTTAAAAATAGGAAGAAGTTACTTTTGCGAAATAGATTGTAAAATGAAAGAAAGATGATTGATAGAAAATAAATGGCAGGGAAAGCAAATGTAATGTTGCAAGGTGCTTGAACCTCTACCTGAAACGTCACCTCACTTCCTTTTCTCCAGAGATGCTGCCTGAGTTACTCCAGCATTTTGTGGTCTATCTGTGGCACCCTTGAAAATGTATTGGGTAAATTTCACCAATCATTATTCTGGTGAGGGTATCAAAGCTTAGTGTATGACCAATGGAAGTAAGCAGAGCAGGCAGATTTTTGTCTCGTACAAGAATTGGGCTGAATTCCGTCTTTGCAGCTCAAATGAGCCATGGCTGTATCTGAAACAAGTGGTGTTTGCTCAATATTGATAAACATTATAAGAGGTCTCTGTGGCGCTCTTCCATTCACTTGCTGCAAATTTGGAGCATGATTTCACCTACAATAAGGCTACAGCAAAACCCTTGCATAACTGAACACAAACTGAGCTGCAAATTGAGTTGCAACCCATCTCACTCCTCCCACTTTTACCCCCACTATTTAAAGAGATCTTTGACTACTTGTAAGTTGTTTCTTTAATTAAGTTTAGTTTGGTTTATTGTCATGTGCAGCAAGGTACAGTGAATAGCTTTTTTGTTGCATGCTTTCCAGTCAGTGGAAAGACTACACATGCTTACAGTGAACAGATACAGGATAATGGGAATAATGTTTAGTGCAAGTTAAAGTCCAGAAAAGTCCGATTAATGACAGTCTGAGGTTGATGGTAGTTCAGGACTGCTCTCTAGTTGGTGATAGGTTGGTTCAGTTGCCTGGTAATACCTGGGAAGAAACTGTCCCTGAGCCTGGCCTTTTCACATTTCTGTACACTTCTATATCTGTCAGATGGGAAAGGGAAAAAGAGGGAATGTTTGGGGTGAGATTTATATGTGATTATGTTGTTGGCCTTGTTAAAAATATGATTACAATTCCTCATACTTTTAGTGTATTTTCAAGTTCTCTAAAGCTATAAAATGTTATAGGCAATTGATTTTATAGATGGTTCGCTCTCTCTCATATTCCTTGAATTTGGCCTGAATGTACTAGGTAGGTTAAAAGTAATCAAGGCTCAATGAGCAACACAACCAAGAGTTATTTTAAGAGTTAATTAAGACTGGATAGACACAACAAATAAAACATGTTCCAATGCTTCAAATAATATGCCTTGTGAAATGGGTAAAATTATCAAAGATTAAACGATGGAAAATACTATAAGCCATTGTACACTAATATGATCTCCATTGTATGAATTTAGATAGCCTTAATCCTGAGTGGCAACTATGACATCCAGTCATGTGTACCTCTCTCTGCCTTTACCAATACTCTCTCTGATGGACTTTGTAAAACTTTAAATATCACTCACTCTGTAACTCTATATATGTTTGATCATAACTAAATTGAAATGAGGTGCATATAATCATCATTTTATTTTGCCATAGATGTAACCAAGAAGATTAGTGAGGGCAGTGCGATAGACATTGTCTACATGGAGCTTAGCAAGGCCTTTGGCAAAATCCTGTATGGCTATTGGAAGACCCTGCATTGATCCCTAAGTACCATGGGGATCAGTGTGGGGCCCACGCTTGTTTATTGTTTACATTAATCATTTGGATGTGGTTAGTTGCTGGGATGGTTGGTAAGTTTACGACATTAGGTGGCATGATGCTGAAGAAAGTGTTTGGCAAACTTGCCTTTATCCCCATCCTGTTTTGAATGGGACATCATGTCACACCTGCAAGACATTGGCAATCACACATTTGGAGTACTGTGTACAGGTCTGGTCATCCAGCTATAGGAAGGAATAGAAACAAAGAGCTGCAGATGCTGGTTTACAACAAAGAGACACAAAGGGCTAGAGTAACTCAACGGGTTACACATCAGACTGAAGAAGGGTCCTGACCCAAAACATCCATATTTTCTAGAGATGCTGCCTGACCCACTGAATTGTTCCAGCACATCTTGGGTTTTTTTTATATAGAGAAAGGATGTCATTAAACTAGAAAGGGTGAGTTATAAGGAGACACTGGATAGGATGGGCCTTTTTTTTTCCTGGCGTGTAGGAGAGTATGAGGTCACCTTGTAGATTATATATATATAATCTCTACAAGGTATATATATCTCTACAAGGTGACCTCATACTCTCCTACACACCAGGAAAAAAGGCCCATCCTATCCAGTGTCTCCATATATATATATATATATATATATATATATATATATATATATATATATATATATCTCTCATGAGGGGCAGAGAAAAGGTGCATAACGACAGTATTTTATTCCGTGTTGGGGAATCTAAAAGTTGAGGGCCTATGTTTATGGTGAGAGGGGAAAGATTTAGAAGAGCCCGGAGGGGAGACATTTTTTCATGTGGTGTGTTTATGCAATGAGCCGCCATAGGAAGTGTCAGGAATTGGCAACAATTACAGCAATTAAAATATGCTTAGACAGATACGTGGAGTAGAAAGGTTTGGAAGGACATGGGACAGTTGCAGATAAGTGGGACTTGCTGGATAGGCAAGTTTGTCATCATGGATAAGTTGGCCCAAATTGATTTATGTGGTGTATATTTCAATGACTCTCTAACTCTTAAGCTCCCAAAGAATGGCCAAAACCCTCTTCATTGTGTATCACAATAATCACACTAGGAGCAATTTGACCCTTTTATTGTACAATCTGTTTTTTTGCCCTGCCATGAATTCTTTGATGTGGAAATGTTTAATGGTTGATCATAAAAGCTAGAAAAATACTACAATCTGAAAATTAGATGCTTATTAGCACTCTGAAGAGTTAAGTTTTACTCTTTTTCTACTTTGATAGCTTGTAAAAGACATAATGGTGCCATCTTTGTCATTTATGCTCTCCGTAAATCTTTAGTGACAGTCGCTGTAGGAAGAGAAATCAGGGAACAATTGACTTAGCTGAACCTCAGTAAACTAACTGAACCAACTAACCAACTATCCTGTACATAACTAAAATTCTGATCTTGTTATCTTCCAGTTTGGCGGTCTTTCTATTTGCAAAAAAAAAGGGTTCACAATAGCGATACAATGGTTCACCAGTTCACTCACCATTCCCCTGTGCTGCGAGTACGCCGTTTCATTCCAATCGGTTGAATGTCGTAAAAGTTAGCGAGGTTTAATCATCTTAAAAACTGCGCGTGAGCAGATCGATCTATTCTCCTGCCATTTAGCGCCGTGCAGATTAGTCTCTTCCCCTGTCACTCCCCGGAATGGTCCGCCATCGCGTCTTTACTGGAGCTGAGGGTGGTCGGCGGAAGTTTCCAACCGGACTTTCGGAAGAACCCGAAGCAGCCCCGCCACAAGCAGCAGCCCAGCGTCAGAGACTGACCCAACCCAGCCCATCATCGGATACCCAGCTCAGCCCGGAGTCGGAGATGTCGCCAATGTCGCCAAACGTAAAGTGGAGACTCTGATCCTGGTGGAGGAGAACGACCAGCAACCAGCATCCATTGTGACCACCCATCGCACCACCAATTCCAGCCTCTACCCCTCTGGTCCCACTTGCTGGCTCCTGCCCCCATCCTCCATGATGCCCCCCTCTCCCCATGGCTCTTCCCCCACCTTTTCTCTGAGCTCACTCCCCACCACCCACAAACCACTCTCCCTCCACAACTCCCCCCTGCCCAAACACCCCTCCCCCCACAAGCCCCCCTGCCCACACACACCCACCCCCAGCCCACACCCCGCCACGCACACATGCCCCCCGCGCACACAACCCTGCCCCCAAACACCCCCTCTGCCCACACACCCAACCCCACCAAACATACAACCTTTCGACTCCACCCCCACCCACCCACACCAGCCCCAAACACACCCCTCCAACATCGCCCCACACACCCCCCACACAACCCCCAAACTCCCCCCACACACCCTGCCGTACACACCCCCACGCTCACACACATACCCCACCCACACACTCCTCACCCACAACCCCTCCACCTCAACCCCCCGTCCCACAAACCCCCCTCAACCACAATCATAGAAACATAGAAACATAGAAAATAGGTGCAGGAGTAGGCCATTCGGCCCTTCGAGCCTGCACTGCCATTCAATATGATCATGGCTGATCATCCAACTCAGTATCCTGTACCTGCCTTCTCTCCATACCCCCTGATTCCTTTAGCCACAAGAGCCACATCTAACTCCCTGTTAAATATAGCCAATGAACTGGCCTCAAATACCATCTGTGGCAGAGAATTCCAGAGACTCACCGATCTCTGTGTGAAAAATGTTTTCCTCATCTCGGTCCTAAAGGAATTCCCCCTTATCCTTAGACTGTGACCCCTTGTTCGGGACTTCTCCAATAACCCCCATATCCTCCCATAACCTCCCCCCATAACCCCACCCTCTCCCACATCATCCCCTCCCCCACAACACCCTGCCCCCACAACCTCACCTCCACAAACCACCCCCACAACAATCCCCCCACACTCACCTCTGCCCCCACAACCCCCACCTCCCGCCTCCACAACCCACTCCTACAAACCCTCCACCCCTACAAACCCCTGCCCCCACAACCCCCCCCGCTCCCACAACCCCCTCGCTCCCACAACCCCCTCGCTCCCACAACCCACCCTGCCCCAACAACCCCTTCCAGCCCCCACAAAGCCCCCTGCCCCCACAACCCCCCTGCCCCCACAACCCCTCCGCCAGCGATGACGAAAATCCAGCGATAACAAAAACACCACACGTCATATGTCATCATGCCATGCCATCGAGGCATCATGCTGTGAATTTTTCGGTGACTTGATAAGTCAGTCAATGATGCCAGCATTCGCCCAAAAAAATCACCAAGCGGAACAGGCCCTTCACTGAGATGGCACTTAAATTATTTCAGACTCACCAAATTATGGACTTCTAACAGTGGTCCGAACAAAGGATTCAGGCGATAGACAACCTGATATGTGCAATCTATGAAGCAATAATACACTAACAAGAAAGTAATGAGTTAAATGTGTTTTAGATCCAAGAAGGAGCAAACAGCATAGTCCAAATAGACATGTACATCACCCACTTGTGTCCTTTAAAATTGAATGGGAAAATGGAGATCCCACAATGGCATGGACCTTACTCGCACATTTAAAAAGAAAACCTTTGCTCTGAAAAATATTTCATTCTTTCGTGTCAGATGGACTTTTGGCATGCACGATCCAGTACAAGTTTTCCTACAAGTTTCATTTCTTGGTTGTCTAATATTCAGAAGAACAAACACACAGTTATCTATCTCACCTGAAATTTCCATTTGTTTTTGCAGGTTTCATGCAGCTTTTTGGATAAAGCCACAAGGCCCAGCTCAGTGGATTCTTAGAATCCTAATCCTCTTTAAACAGAATAACAATTACATTTCAAAGTATCAAAGTGTAATATGATTTCATCCTGAATAACGTTTAGCTTTTAAGCTCTATAATCGGATTGTCCTGCAGATAACTTTAACCTGTCTGTTTACATAATCATACATTTTCTAAAGTTAATTAAGTGTGAAACGGCAACAGGAAGAAGTGCAGAGCAGGACAACAACCTGCAGAAAAATCCTACGCCTGGAACTGTATTTTGGACACGAGTAGGTATTCTGCTGCTTATTTGTGAACTGCAATTGGAACGAAACATTCAGTGAAGTATTGAACAAAATAAAGTAAAACCAATTTACACGATAGATTCTTGAAATTATCCACATAAAATTGGTAATTTTCCATAGTTAAGCAGTTCTCATACTATAACTTCTCTACAAAATCTATATCATTAAACAAATAACTTGTTTACCTTCCTGATATACAGATGCATTACACAACTATTAAAATTAATATAAATCATTTAAAATGCATTAAACTTCGAAAAATTAAATATATTAAAATGCATGGAAATACTAATGAGCAAATAAATACATTTAAATAACTATTTAAAAACATGAACTCCAGGTGGATATTCTAACTGGACACCAGATTTAAGGGTTGTTGTAAGGTTTTGGGGATATGGCACGACTATTTAGTGTCTAATGCATCTAGTAGAAATGGTGCAGAGGAGAGGTTCGTGTCATAGGCAACTGAACCATGCTCGGAAGACAGTGGTAATAGACAGCTTGTGCAAGTTATGGCAAGTATTGCAATCCCAAAGACCTGTATGTAGTGATGCAAGTAGTTATATGGACTTCATGATCAAAATCCATTTGAAAGTCGTATTCCAACCATTACACCACAATCACAGGCTTCTTACTGCACTTACAACCCAGTTAGTATGTGGGAAATAATCCCTATCAGAATTTATTTGCCCAAATTTAGCATTTCTACACACTTCCTCCAGCTTTTACCCTGCACATACTGCCAATAGAAACATAGAAACATAGAAAATAGGTGATCAATATTCAGCCAATGCTGCAAAACCGTTGCTTAAACAAATTATACAGCATTCATTAGTGCACCACCCTCCACCTTATAAAACAACATGCATAAAGTTAGATGCAGCAGCAACTAAAAAAAGGGCATTTATTTCTCATGCTAGATATCAATGAATGCATAATACTGAGTCTTCCCCACCACCTGCAAGGAAAAGCTTGGGACCTACAGGCCAGTTTGTAAAGAAAAGCCAGGGAACTAAAGACCATGAGCCTAACATCTGTGGTTGGAAATTACGAGAGAGTATTTTGTGGAATAAGATATGCATGCATTTAGATATACAAGGGCTGAGAAGGGATAAGCAGCACAGTTTTGTACGTAGGAGTTCATTTTGCACTAATCTGATTGAGATGTTTGAAAATGTAACCAAAAAGGTTGATGCGGGCATAGCTGTACACATGTATATGGATTTAGGCAAAACATTTGACAAGGTTTGTAGTTTGGCTACATGGTAGGCTGTTCTGGGAAGGTTAGATTGCATGAGAACCAGGAAGAACTAAAGAACTTTTTTAAAAAGGGAGAGAAAAAACGGGGAATTACAGACCAGTTAATCTAACATCGGTAGTGGGGAAACTGCTAGAGTCAGTTATTAAAGATGGGATAGCAGCACATTTGGAAAGTAGTGAAATCATTGGACAAAGTCAGCATGGATTTACGAAAGGTAAATCATGTTTGACGAATCTTATAGAGTTTTTGAGGTGTAACTAGTAGAGTGGATAAGAGAGAACCAGTGGATTGTTATATCTGGACTTTCAGAAGGCTTTCGACAAGGTCCCACAAAAGAGATTAGTATACAAACAAGCACACGGTATTGGGGGTTCAGTATTGATGTGGATAGAGAACTGGCTGGCAAACAGGAAGCAAAGAGTAGGAGTAATCAGGTCCTTTTCAGAATGGCAGGCAGTGACTACTGGGGTACCGCAAGGCTCAGTGCTGGGACCCCAGCTATTTACAATATATATTAATGATTTGGATGAGGGAATTGAATGCAACATCTCCAAGTTTGCAGATGACACGAAGCTGGGGGGCAGTGTTAGCTGTGAGGAGGATGCTAGGAGGCTGCAAGGTGATTTGGATAGGCTGTGTGAGTGGGCAAATGCATGGCAGATGCAGTATAATGTGGATAAATGTGAGGTTATCCACTTTGATGGCAAAAACAGGAAGGTAGACTATTATCTGAAAAGTGGCGGATTAGGAAAAGGCGAGATGCAACGTGACCTGGGTGTCATGGTACACCAGCCATTGAAAGTAGGCATGCAGGTGCAGCAGGCAGTGAAGAAAGCGAATGGTATGTTAGCATTCATAGCAAAAGGATTTGAGTATAGGAGCAGGGAGGTTCTACTGCAGTTGTACAGGGTCTTGGTGAGACCACACCTGGAGTATTGCATACAGTTTTGGTCTCCAAATCTGAGGAAAGACATTCTTGCCATAGAGGGAGTACAGAGAAGGTTCACCAGACTGATTCCTGATATGTCAGGACTTTCATATGAAAAAAGACTGGATAAACTCGTCTTGGACTCGCTAGAATTTAGAAGATTGATGGGGGATCTCGTAGAAGCTTACAAAATTCTTAAGGGGTTGGACAGGCTAGATGCAGGAAGATTGTTCCCGATGTTGGGGAAGTCCAGTACAAGGGGTCACAGTTTAAGGAAAAGGGGGAAATCTTTTAGGACCGAGATGAGAAAAAACATTTTTCACACAGAGAGTGGTGAATCTGTGGAATTCTCTGCCACAGAAGGTAGTTTAGGCCAGTTTATTGGCTATATTTAAGAGGGAGTTAGATGTGGCCCTTGTGGCTAAAGGGTTCAGGGGGTATGGAGAGAAGGCAGGTAAGGATACTGAGTTGGATGATCAGCCATGATCATATTGAATGGTGGTGCAGGCTCGAAGGGCCGAATGGCCTACTCCTGCCCCTATTTTCTATGTTTCTATGTTTCTAACTATCCAACTGAATAGAAAATTGGCTTCATGGATAGAAGCAGATGGTAGAAGGTCATTTTTTGGACTGGAAGCCTGTGACTAGTGGTGTGCCTCAAGGATTGGTGCCGAGCTCATAGCTGTTTATGATTTATATCAACAATTAGGATGAGAACGTACAAGAGAGGATTAGTTAGTTTGCAGATGACCCTAAAGTGAATGGCATTGTAGATAGCACAGATGGTTATCGGAAGTTACAGCAGGATCTTGATCAATTTGGTAAGTGGGCAGAGGAATGATTAATAGGGTTTAATGCAAATAAATGTGAGGTGTTGCATTTTGGGAAGTCTAACCATGGCAAGACCTTCACAGTAAATGGCAGGGGGCTGGGGATTGCTATGGAGCAGAGGGATCTAGGAGTGCAGGTACTTACTTTCTTGAAAGTGGTGTCACAGGTAATTAAGATGGTCAAGAAGGCTTTTGGTACATTGTCCTTCATTAGTCAGGGGATTGAGTGTTAAAATTGGGATCTTACAGCTGTACAAGTAGCTGGTGAGGCCATATTTTGAATATTGTGTTCAGTTTTGGTCACCCTGCTATAAAATAGATGTTGTTAAGCTGAAAGGGGGCAAAGATTTCCAAGGATGTTGCCAGAGTTGGTCAACTTTGCCAGGACTTAAGGGGCCTGAGCTATAGGGAGAGGTTGGCCAAGACTAACCATGGAGAATAGGAGGATGAGAGGGGATGTGCAATGTATAAGATCGTGAGAGGATTGGATGGGATAGGTGTACAGAATCTGTTACCGAGAATAGGGGAATCAAGAACCAGAGGACATGATATAATGTGAGAGGGGTAAGATTAAATAGGAATTTGTGGGGCAACGTGTTCACGCAGAGGAGGGTGGGTATATGGAATGTGCTTCCAGAGGAGGTATTTGAGGCAGAAACTTCAACAATAATTAAAATACATTTGACCAGGTACATGAATAGGAATGAATTAGAGGTATATAGGCAAAATGCAGGCAGATGGGACTCGTGTTGATGGGACACCTTGGCCTGGACAGGCAAGCTGGGAAGCAGAACCTGTTTCCATGCTATGTGACTATGACTCTAAAGGGGCTGTCCCACTTAGGAAACCTGAAAGGAAACCTCTGGAGACCGTGTGCCCACCCAAGGTTTCCATGAGGTTCACGGAGGTTCGTGGAGGTTCTGGTCACTCTCCTTAATTGTGGAAAGTGGTTTCCGCGTAATCGCGGCTTCTGCTATGTTCCTGCGATTATTTCAAAAAATCCAAAACCGGCCGCAACTAAAAATAGGTTGCTGTTTTGTCGAAGCCAGTGGTGGGGTCGCATTTTTAGTTACAACCAGTCGAAGGCCTTCACTGACCGGCCATTCTGATTGGCTCATTGGAGTTTTCAGCAAAGAAATCTTATTTTGTTTTCAGGACCTAGAAGATCCGCCGGAAGGTAAAATGCCCGCTAACTTTATTAACCTTCCTAAAACTGTCTCCACTCCTTCTGTCCCTTCTCTCTCCCTTCTCTCTCCCGTCTCTTTCCCCTTCTCTCTCCCCTTCTCTCTCCCCTTCTCTCTCCCCTTCTCTCTCCCCTTCTTTCCCTCCCTCCCGCGCTCTTTAAAGGACTTACCGTGCTCTGTGGCATCCGTTTACTTTCTTCTTCACACTCAGAAAATGCTCCTCTGCTGACCCTGGCCCCCACCCTCGCGATGTGTTTGTGTGTGTGCGCGAGGTCGACTTTGGTCAGTAGATGCAGCTCACGCTTCGGTTGAGGCTCTCCAGGGAATTTACCAGAACCTCTGGTGACTCATGGAAAATGACCGAAATCCCCGGGAACCTCTGGGAACCTCACGGGAACCTCTGGGAACCTCACGGACACCTTGGGTGGGGCACACGGTCTCCAGAGGTTTCCGTTCAGGTTTCCTAAGTGGGACAGCCCTTTAACTCTATCAGGGCTGGAAACAGCCAAGATGATTACATCCTCCTACTTGTTCCTCTTCCTCACAGCTCAAATACTCTCCAAAACCCACACTTTCTTCTGATATATAGGGTGCAGTGATGTAAACATGTACACTGTTTTCCACTCTTTAATCACCAAAACCCTGCACATCTGCAAGTAGTAAAGTATAATCTTATTTTGGAACTCATGATCTAGTGAGGCAGTACAGGTAGTCAAATAATAAAAACACAATATCTTTTAATTTCACACTCACGCCGACCGTCATGGATAATGAGCATATTTTAATTGAGCTCAAAGGACCAAGATCTGCGCATGTTATGATGTCAGGCAAGCTTATTAGAATTATTCACCACATAAGCAGACCCCTTAGCCCAATGGATCCAGACTGAACATCATGCTTCGACTTACACTAGCTACAGTAATTCCATTTTCTACTCTCCTGCTGGGTGAGTCAAAGGCATAAATCATGAAATTACTTCTGATGACATGTCCTGGACCCAAAACATAAATTGCTTCTCCCTCCACAGATGTTGCCTGGCCTGCAAACATTTTGGGCTTTTTATTTCAGGTTAGTATTTTATACCATTATTTTGGATGTCGATGCAGACCACAACATAATTCATGCCTTGATATTTGAGAAAAACAAACCTACACCTGTATAACAAGAACACCTATAAAATGGACATATAGATCAATCAATGATGAACAAAGTACAGTATGAACAGTAAATGAGCTGCATAATATGGTCTATTGGGTGAAACTAATCCATAATTGTGGGATGAAATGTTCCTTTCTCCTTCGGTGTTGAGGAATTATTTGAAGTTACACTTTGCCACTGTATGGCTACATAAAACTGTCACTAATTGATCTTTTTTTTTAACATGATGATTTTTGATATAAAACATGAACTTCTCCAAGTGATGCAGTTCATGTGAATGACATTTCAAAATGTGTATAATCTTTTGGGCAATGAACGATTTGCGTTGACCGTAATTTCAAGTGGTCAATGTATGAAGCGGAACACAATGGATAAAATATGTGTCATATGTCACCCCATCCATTTGATGGCATCTCAAAAAACTACTGGGAAAATATGAGTTGATGCAACAACATGCATTGATAATAAATCTCCAAAAGGTAACTGATTTTCAAGGAATTTGGCATGTACAAAGGTTTATTTAGAACCTTAAATCATTTGACCTTCTGGTACTAATTATTGCTATTTCACTTAACTAATACAAAGTGTTAGCCAACCTTTAATAAAACAAAGTAAATCTACAGTGCGTTCAGAAAGTATTCTGACCCCGTCACTTTTCCATACTTTTTCCATTTTAATACGTTACAGCCTTATTCTAAAACGGATTTTAAAAAATGTTTTAATCATCAATCTACACACAATACCCCATAATAAAAAAGCAAAAACTGGTGTTCAGAACTTTTTGCAAAGTAATTAAAAAATAAATAACTGAAATATCACATTTGCATAAGTATTCAGACCCTTTACTCAGCACTTTGTTGAGGCAAATTTGGCAGCGATTACAGCCTCAAGTCGTCTTGGGTATGATGCTACAAACTTGGCACACCTGTATTTGGGTAATTTCTCCCATTCTTCTCTGCAGATCCTCTCAAGCTCCATCAGTTTGGATGGGGAGCATCAATGCGCAGCTATTTTCACATCCCCTCCAGAGATGTTCGATTGGGTGCAAGTTTGGGCTCTGGCTGGGCCACTCAAGGACATTCGCAGACTTGTCACAAAGCCACTCCTGCGTTGTCTTGCCTGTGAGCTTAGGGTTGTTGTCCTATTGGAAGGTGAACCTCCGCCGCAGTCTGAGGTCCAGAATGCTATGGAGCAGGTTTTCATCAAGGAACTCTCTGTACTTTGCTCCGTTCATCTTTCCCTCAATCCTGACTAGTCTCCCACTGCATGATGCTGCCACCACCATGCTTCACCGTAAGTATGGTATTGGCCAGGTGATGAGTGGTGCCTGGTTTCCTCCAGACGTGATGCTTGGCATTCAGGCCAAAGAGTTCAATCCTGGTTTCATCAGACCAGAGCACCAGAGAAAACAACCTTTTTGGCAAACTCCAAATGGGCTGTCATGTGCCTTTTATTGAGGTGTGGCTTCCGTCCAGCCACTCTACCATAAAGGCCTAAATGGTGGAGTGCCGCAGGTATAGTTATCCTTCCGGAAGGTTCTCCCATCTACACAGAGGAATTCTGGAGTTCTGTCAGAGTGACCATCGGCTTTTTGTCACCTCCCTGACCACGTCCCTTCACCCCTGATCAGTTTGGCCGAGCGGCCAGCTCTATAAAGAGTCCAGCATTCTCCAGCATCTGCAGTTCCTTGAGTTTCTCCAGCTTTTTGTGTAACCCTCGATTCTCCAGCATCTGCAGTTCCTTCTTTAACAATCTATAAAGAGTCCTGCTGGTTCCAAAATTCTTCCATTTACGAATGACAAAGGCCACTGTGCTTTTCGGGACATGCAATGCCGAAGAAATTGTTTTATACCCATCCCCAGATCTGTGTCTCAACACAATCCTGTCTCGGAGGTCTACGGACAATTCCTTCATCTTCATGGCTTGGTTTTTGCTCTGACATGCACTGTCAACTGTGGGACCTTATATAGACAGGTGTGTGCCTTTCCAAATCATGTACAATCAATTTAATTTACCACTGGTGGACTCCAATCACGTTGTAGAAACAACTTAAGGATAATAAATGGAAACAGGATGAATCTAAGCTCAAACTTGATTGTCATTGCACAGGGTCTGAATACTTATGTAAATCTGGCATTTCAGTTATTTCTTCTTAATTACTTTTCAAAAATTCCTAAACTCCTGTGTTTGCTTCTTCATTCTGGGGTATTGTATGCAGATTGATGATAACAAAAAATGAATTATAATTTTAAAATGAGGCTATAAGATGACAAAATGTGGAAATAGTGAAGGGGTCTGAATATTTTCTGAATGCAATATACATAACAATTATGGGACCTATTTTTTCTTCCTACCAGATCATTTTATCTTGCAAATTCTCCCTTCAAATCTTTGTTAACGGGACACTTAATTGCTAAAAATCCCAGTTGAGAAAAAACTATTGCTTTATCTTTATGTCAGTGGTATTTTTAAATATTGATTCATGCTTTACTCTCTAATATTCAAATTACATAGCTATGTTGATGCAGTACTTTGCTTTATTTCATGCTTATTATGCAGTTTTCATCAATGAGAGGACAAAGTGCAACCACAGTAAGCATTGGATCCTGCCTATTCTTTGCCCTGACATAAGCAATGCACAAAAAAAAGCAGGAACTTTTTATTTTATCATTTGTGGTTGATTTCTCTACCCTTATCCCCAAATAAACATTTGCTATCTAAACATACAGTACAAGCATTTCATGGATTTATTTTGGAAGAAAAACATGTTTTCAACTATTAAACTAGGACTACTGAATCAGTCTGACTTTAGTGTTGTTTTTTTTAAACTGAAATAGAGGCAGAAATAAATTGTTTCTTCATCTCAATGGACTTGAAAGGTTAAGGAGCATGTTATCCAAATTGAATTTGTTGTTAACTATTTTGGAACTAGCTTGTGGAATTTCTATACTAGTGTGTTTATTTTATCTCATTTCAGGAAGAGAGTCGTGACTGTACTTTGATAGAAAATCATCATATTTTTCACAGGAATCTCAGTCTGCTTATGATGCAGTGAATTAACAAGACACTGTGGTATAGTTGAGAAGGATGCACATGTAGCAAGATCCGATAAACATCAACAAGATATCCATGCAGGTAAATTTCCTTTGCCAAGTTCTTCTTCAAACAGGGCAAACATAAAAATATATAAGCAGGGTTAGGACAGTAGGCCCCTTGAGTTATTCCATGCTCATGGTTGATCTGCCTCATCTTCTAATCTATGTCAGTTCATTGCAGTCCTCAACTCCCTAGTCTTTCAAAAAGGTATATTCTATTCAAATACCTTCAACGATTTTACATTCACAAACCTCTGGGATAAATAACTACAGAGATTCTCCAGTCTCTGTGCATTGCTCCTACACATCTCAGTCTTAAATGACCAACCATTCTTTATGGAGTCATAAGGCCGTGGAGTCATAGAGCGTGGAAAAAGTCTCTTCGGCCCAACTTGCCCACGGTTACCAATATGTCCTATCTACACTAGTCCAACCTGCCTGTTTTTGGCCCATATTCTTCTAAACCTATACTAGCCATGAATCTATCTAAATGTTTCTTGTGGTGTGATAATAATTGCATCAAACTGTAATAGTATTTGTGTACTAGTCTTGTAACAATGTTCCTTAATGTGAGATTCTCCCATTACCCTGTCATGTCCCCTTGGAACTTGTGATTCACTGAGATCACCACTCATTTTCCTAAATTCTGATAACTTCTATTGCACAATTTTGACAATACTTCCCTAATTATAAACTCCCCCGCTCTTGCAATAAAGACCAATATGCTCTTTGCATTCCTAACCACTAGCAGTACAAGCCTGTTAACCTTATGTAATTTGTATACTAGCACATCTTGATCCTTCTATGCTTTGATCATCTGCAATCTTTTTCCCATTTAAATAATAATCTGCCTTTTGACTCCTCTTACCAAAGGGCATCACATACTTTCACACGTTGAGTTACATCTTCCATATTTCCATGCATTTCCTCTAACTATATCCACTGCGGGGTCCAAATATCTTCATGACAACATACCCTCCCTCCTACTTTCAAGTCACTTGCAAAATTGAATACATTCGACTAGGCCTTCATTAATATAAATTATAAATAAATTAGGCCAAAATAAGCCTTGGGGCACACACTAATGATATCCTTACAATCTTAAAAATTCCAGTTTATTCCAACTGTCTTCTATGCAAAAATAATCTCCAATCCATGCTAACACACTTCTCCTAATACCATTAACTCTTATATTGTGAACAATGCTATCTAACCAGCTTGATTTGTCGACATTTTGTTCGTTTTTAATCAAAAGATGGAACCGTTGATGCAACAGCATATTCTCAGATACTACAATGGTGTGTCAATCTGATTTTGGTTTAAAGGCATGGGTTGGTTGCCTTAAACACAAATGTACGAACGTTCATGTTAATGTATTTTCTTTTAAAACTTTGGCTTAACAGCTGTACATAATCTTCCATGATACATGCATATGGCAGGTTATTCTAATTCTGAGCAATCCTCTGAGCCTTTATATTTAACTTTGTTGCATCTAATTGATCCATATAATTGCTTCTATTTGCATTTATCAGGTCAAACTAATGGTGCTTGTTCTACAAATGTACTAACCATTGTATTTTATTTTTAACTTTAAGAATAGAAGTACAATTGCCTTCTGATTAATAATTACAACAAAATATATTGTTAATTAATGAACTGATCTACATTGCAAAGTCAAGAGAGCGTCAAGATTATTGTCATATGTCCCAGATAGAACAAGGAAATTCTTACTTGTTGCAGCACAACAAAATATGTAATCATAATACACTGTAAACAATGTAATAAACAAGAGAGAAAAAAAAGTTCAGTGTGTATAAATACACATACTCATAAATGCACACATATACTGTATATATTACGTAAGTATCTCAGATACTTAATACTTTTCTTTCATCTTAAATGAACCAACGAAACTTTGCTTTACCTAACATTAATCTTGTTGATTTAAAATATCCTTTGCTTTGTTACTCCACTCCATAAAACATCAAATAAAATCGTTATGAGGCTACACCTGTTTTCATTTTAAAGCCTTCACAAACAGCAGAAAGCTCAAATCACTCTCATTTACTATGCATTGAACAAGGCTTTATTAACAACCTTCCACCAACTGCAGAATTTAATCCTTCAACACATCCGCTATTCATTCAGCAAACAAATTCCTGTCCAAATCTGTGTAGGAATCGATTTGCCTTATCACTGAAGGATGATTTCAGGAAAGATGGAGTGATAGAAACATAGAAACATAGAAATTAGGTGCATTTCAGAGTAGGCCATTCGGCCCTTCGAGCCTGCACCGCCATTCAATATGATCATGGCTGATCATCCAACTCAGTATCCCGTACCCACCTTCTCTCCTTACCCTCTGATCCCCTTAGCCACAAGGGCCACATCTAACTCCCACTTAAATATAGCCAATGAACTGGCCTCAACTACCCTCTGTGGCAGAGAGTTCCAGAGACCCACCACTCTCTGTGTGAAAAAAGTCCTTCTCATCTCGGTCCTAAAGGATTTCCCCCTTATCCTTAAGCTGTGACCCCTTGTCCTGGACCTCCCCAACATCGGGAACAATCTTCCTGCGTCTAGTTTGTCCAACCCCTTAAGAATTTTGTAAGTTCCTATAAGATCACCTCTCAATCTCCTAAATTCCAGAGAGTATAAACCGAGTCTATGCAGTCTCTGTTCATAAGACAGTCCTGA
Source organism: Raja brachyura (assembly GCA_963514005.1). The sequence goes on along the minus strand of OY740784.1, from coordinate 100,025,738 downwards.
CATCCCAGGAATCAGTCTGGTGAACCTTCTCTGCACTCCCTCTATGGCAATAATGTCCTTCCTCAGATTTGGAGACCAGAACTGTACGCAATACTCCAGGTGTGGTCTCACCAAGACCCTATACAACTGCAGTAGAACCTCCCTGCTCCTATACTCGAATCCTTTTGCTATGAAAGCTAACTTACCATTCGCTTTCTTCACTGCCTGCTGCACCTGCATGTCTACTTTCAATGACTGGTGTACCATGACACCCAGGTCACGCTGCATCTCCCCTTTTCCTAATCGGCCTCCATTTAGTCTGTTTTCCTATTTTTGCCACCAAAGTGGATAACCTCACATGTATCCACATTATACTGCATCGGCCAAACATTTGCCCACTCACCCAGCCTATCCAAGTCACCTTGCAGTCTCCTAGCATCCTCCTCACAGCTAACACTGCCCCCCAGCTTAGTGCCATCCGCAAACTTGGAGATATTGCCTTCAATTCCCTCATCCAGATCATTAATGTATATTGTAAATAGCTGGGGTCCCAGCACTGAGCCTTGCGGTACCCCACTAGTCACTGCCTGCCATTGTGAAAATGACCCGTTTACTCCTACTCTTTGCTTCCTGTTTGCCAGCCAGTTCTCTATCCACATCAATACTGAACCCCCAATGCCGTATGTTTTAAGTTTATATACTAATCTCTTATGTGGGACCTTGTCGAAAGCCTTCTGGAAGTCTAGATACACCACATCCACTGGTTCTCCCCTATCCACGCTACTAGTTACATCCTCAAAAAATTCCACAAGATTCGTCAGACATGATTTACCTTTCGTAAATCCATGCTGACTTTGTCCAATGATTTCACCACTTTCCAAATGTGCTGCTATCCCATCTTTAATAACTGACTCTAGTAGTTTCCCCACTACCGATGTTAGACTAACTGGTCTGTAATTCCCCGTTTTCTCTCTCCCCCCTTCTTAAAAAGAGGGGTTACGTTTGCTACCCGCCAATCCTAAGGAACTACTCCAGAATCTAAAGAGTTTTGAAAGATTATCACTAATGCATCCACTATTTCCGGAGCTACTTCCTTAAGTACTCTGGGATGCAGCCTATCTGGCCCTGGGGATTTATCGGCCTTTAATCCATTCAATTTACCCAACACCACTTCCCGACTAACCTGGATTTCACTCAAGTCCTCCTTTGACCCGCGGTCCCCTGCTATTTCCGGCAGATTATTTATGTCTTCCTTAGTGAAGACAGAACCAAAGTAGTTATTCAATTGGTCCGCCATATCCTTGTTCCCCATGATCAACTCACCTGTTTCTGACTGCAAGGAACCTACATTTGTTTTAACTAATCTCTTTCTCTTCACATATCTATAAAAGCTTTTGCAGTCAGTTTTTATGTTCCCTGCCAGTTTTCTATCATAATCTATTTTTCCTTTCCTTATCAAGCCCTTTGTCCTCCTCTGCTGGTCTCTGAATTTCTCCCAGTCCTCTGGTATGCTGCTTTTTCTGGCTACTTTGTACGCATCATCCTTTGCTTTGATACTATCCCTGATTTCCCTTGCTATCCACGGATGCACTACCTTCCCTGATCTATTCTTTTGCCAAACTGGGATGAACAATTTTTGTAGTTCATCCATGCAGTCTTTAAATGTCTTCCATTTCGTATCCACCATCAACCCTTTTAGAATTGATTGCCAGTCAATCTTGGCCAATTCACGTCTCATACCCTCAAAGTTACCTTTCCTTAACTTCAGAACCATTGTTTCTGAATTAACAATGTCACTCTCCATCCTAATGAAGAACTCGACCATATTATGCTCACTCTTGCCCAAGGGGGCACACACAATAAGACTGCTAACTAACCCTTCCTCGTTACTCAATACCCAGTCTAAAATAGCCTGCTCTCTCGTTGGTTCCTCTACATGTTGATTTAGATAACTATCCCTCATACTTTCCAAAAAATCCTCTTCCTCAGCGCCCCTGCCAATTTGATTCACCCAATCTATATGTAGATTGAAGTCACCCATTATAACTGTTTTGCCTTTGTCGCACGCATTTCTAATTTCCTGTTTGATACCATCCCCAACTTCACTACTACTGTTAGGTGGCCTGTACACAACTCCCACTAGCGTTTTCTCATATAGTGTTTCGCAGCTCTACCCATACCGGTTCCACATGCTCCAAGCTAATGTCCTTCCTTTCCATTGCGTTAATCTCCTCTCTAACCAGCAACGCTACCCCACCTCCTTTTCCTTTCTCTCTATCCCTCCTGAATATTGAATATCCCTGGATGTTCAGCTCCCAGCCTTGGTCACCCTGGAGCCATGTCTCCGTGATCCCAACTATATCATACTCATTAATAGCTATCTGCACATTCCACCTTATTACGAATACTCCTTGCATTGAGACACAAAGCCTTCAGGCTTGTTTTTACAACACTCTTACCCCTTATACAATTTTGTTGAGGAGTGGCCCTTTTTGATTTTTGCCCTGGTTTTGTCTGCCTGCCACTTTTACTTTTCACCTTGCTCCCTATTGCTTCCACCCTCATTTTACACCCACCTGCCTCTCTGCTCTTGTACCCATCCCCCTGCCACATTAGTTTAAATCCTCCCCGACAGCACTAGCAAACACTCCCCCAAGGACATTGGTTCCATTCCAGCCCAGGTGCAGACCGTCCTGTTTGTACTGGTCCCACCTCCCCCAGAAATGGTTCCAGTGCCCTAATAATTTGAATCCCTCCCCCTTGCACCATTTTTCAAGCCACGTATTCATCTGCAATATCCTCCTATTTCTACTCTGACTGGCCCGTGGTACTGGTAATAATCCAGAGATTATTACCTTTGAGGTCCTACTTTTAAGTTTATCTCCTAGCTCCCTAAATTCACCTTGTAGGACCTCATCCCTTTTTTTACCTATATCGTTGGTGCCAATATGCACCACGGCAACTGGCTGTTCACCCTCCCCCTCCAGAATGTTCTGCAGCCGTTCAGTGACATCCCTGACCTTTGCACCAGGGAGGCAACATACCATCGTGGAATCTCGTTTTCGGCCGCAGAAACGCCTATCTATTCCCCTGACAATTGGATCCCCTATTACTATTGCCCTTCCCCTCTTTTTTCCCCCATCATGTGCTGCAGAGCCACCCATGGTGCCATGAACTTGGCTGCTGCTGCATTCCCCTGATGAGCCATCTCCCTCAATAGTATCCAAAATGGTAAACCTGTTTAGTAGGGAGATGACCGCAGGGGACTCCTGCACTACCTGCCTACTGTTTTGCTGGCTATTGGCCACCCGCTCCCTTTCTGTCCTCTTACCTTTTACCTGTGGCGTGATGAGTCAGTCTCTAAAAATAGTTGCCACAGGCTTTCATTGTATCTGCTGATACATACTCTGGAGCCTTGGTCAATACTACAGCAGAATCCATTGGCAGTACTATTACAGTGGTGTCTTTCAAGGAGGAATATGTCTTTAATTTTTGCTTATTTTAATCTCTGTCAACAGTGCTACATTAACCTTAATGAGACCTGAAGGAATAATTTTAATATGAAATATCTATTAATTTCAAAGTGAAATAGACAAATTATTTTCTTAATTGGTCATATATTTAAATGAACCAACCTGGCAAATGAAGTTGATGTCTGAAAGAAACTGTGTGTTTATTTATACCATGTTAATAAAAATCCTATGTTTCAGGCAGCCTTACATGATTGAAATTTTTTTGCTGCACTAAATTATCATTTTGTTTCTTGCAGGCTTCCAGACAGAGTTAAATAAATTGCCAACTTAGGTCTGAATTACAATGGACAATTTGTACGCTTAAGTGTTGACACGTCACTATCTGATCTAAATGCTATTGTTTAAACATATTAAGGTAATTGTTAACTGGAGCAGAATGTGCATGTCAAAGGCAAGGAAACAGGTGGCACTGCAATGAGGAGTAATTGGAGCGGTTTGTGGCCAATTTGCATACTCTGGCCTCATTAGAAACCTAACAATGCAGGCTGTGCGCTGAATCAGGCAGGACTGATGAAGTGGTGGCAGATATAACAATGATTTCAAGGACGCAAGGGAATAGTCAAAACATCGAGATGACATGACTTTTTCTCTTTCCACAGATGCTGCCTAGCCTGCCGAGTGTTACCGGTATCTTTTATTTTTATTTAAATGCAGGTGTTAATCATGGCTAAATTGGAGCAGCTAGGATTACAAAATTGGGTAAAGTTTCAGTGTTGGTGGGAGATTTGGTCTATTTGGAGTTGCCCTCTGCAGAGCTGGGACAAGCTGCAAAGAGGTGCCAGAGTGTCTGGAGCTTAGATACAATTTGCATGCAAAGAATGGGAGATCTGAAAACCCTGTTAATTAGGTGCAAAATACATAGAATGGATTGGATAGCTGCAAACCAGACATACACCTTGTAAATACTTGTAAATAATGTTGCAGAGTTTGACTTTGCCAAGTATTGATTAGATGAGGTTCTGAGCCTTGTCTAGGTTTTCTGTAAATCAGGGTAAATGTTTCTAAGTTGGCTTCCTAACAAAGTCCGGTTTGAATACAATGTATTGAGCTGTTGTATCATTGGGTTAGGGGAATGCCTGTTATGTATGGGGTTAATCAATATCTGTAATTGTGTTATTAGAGACCACCCCATGTGGTTCGGCCCCTCGAGGTCACGAGGCAGAAAAGTCCGAGATCACGAGGCTCAGCGTCGATCTTCTGAGAGAATGCTTTGGACTGAATGAACTTCCGGAGCTTCTCTGTCTGAGCGAGGCCTAGAGGGCTTGAACAGGCAGCACGAGGATCTAACCCGCGGTGGGATAGGTACAGTAGTTGAACTGTGACGCGCTTTTGGTAAAACAAAACTTGATTCAAGTGCTTGATTGATTGACTGGGCGGAAGCTTCGAAATGAGCATTTATCACAGGCATGGAGTGGACCAAGGTGGGGATCAAGATTCTTGGATGCGATGGAATATATGAAATTGTTATTTCATTAGATATGTGAGAATCATCTGGCCTGGCTTTTGGATGATAATGCTTTTGGGCTTCTCCCTAATTTCTTTGTTCAGTCATTTAAATTTCCAAGGGATCTTAGTAACAATTGTCTTCCATGGCCTTCTCTGTGTGAGTTTTCAGCAGCAAGCCCACTTGCTCAATTTTAATCTCCAATTTCAGCCAATAAGGCAAAATAAAATCGTCACCAGAAGATCATAACAGAATCAAAAATAAAGTGAACAGGTAAACATATGCAAATAGAGAATGGTTAATTTTGCAACTATAATTTTCTTTGCTCAGGCACTGGGAATGTCAACATGCATTCAGTTGCCTAAACATCTGCTGTGAATGCATTGAGTTTCCACTGGGTTATGGTTTTGTCATGTGGTTCTTGTTAGCTTGCAAACTAAAAAAGCAAATTGCAAACCTAGTATTCCAGGTTGGTAAAATGTATAAAACATTGCTGGATTTGTATAGCCATTATCATCAGTTGTTAAATTAGACAGGTCCAGCTGTCTGTATTTTGGAACCATCTGCCTGTTTTTACACGCCATTTTCATTATGCCTCGTCGATCTGGGGATCGCGTGGTAGAATTATCAACTCTCAGATTTAAACTACCTGTTGTACGTCTAATAAACAAGATGCTAATTTTATCTTTATGTGAGTGCGAGAATGTAAGAACTTGAAGAAGTAGCAGCCTGTTTAATGTCTCTTTCCACTCTAAGTTGCAATTGGTACAAGCCACCTGACAGTGATGACCCATTCAGCAAATTTACGCACCCTATACCAATCTAACAAGAGGAAAATACATAATCAGGCTGATCTCTGGACTGGAATCTTTAAAAATAAGAACCATAGTACATACTGAAGTTAAAACGCCCCTAAGTGCTGAATAGCCTGTAATTTCAATAACTGTCCATACCTGCTCACTGTTTATCAAACCAATTTCTGTCAATATCAAAACAGAAAATATGAAATCTGTTCGTTAGACTTCTTTTAACAGTTATTTTATGCCTTAAAATTCAATCTATTGGTTTGATTTCCAATTTTAGCTTTGATGCTAAGGATCCCACAGGACCTAACTGGACTGTTAATTATTTCTTGATATCATCATTATTCTCGCAAAAATAATTGTGGTTAAATTTCTGCACACGCATTTTCTACATTTTGTTTTGTTATTTGAAAATTGATGATAATTTACTGTCAAAGATGGTAGCGAAAGCTGAAATGATAATACTGAAGAGCAGCTTTAGATCAGTTACAAAACATGACAGTGGTGATTTCCTCTTTGCAATCTTTGGCTGCAGCAATGTATTTTCAAGTGATTAAAAGTAGTAAAATTTCACTGCATCTTGGCTCAATAGGATAGCACTGGTAATGGAAGAAATTAAAAATACAAACTGTGTTGGCATCCGTCCATCTGTGAGAGATGATGGTGTGGCTTTGGCATTGTCCTGCTTGGAGAGGGGAGTGTTTCATCTGTAGTTCAATTTTCTGCTGCGGCTGACTTGGCCTATCCTTGACCAAACTAAATTGTGGAAAATAACCACTTGTCAAATAACATTGATGAAGGGAAGAAAAAAAAATGTTTTCTGTATATTTCAAAACCAAACAAAGATTTTGGAGGGAATGAAAAGTGCGGAGGAAAATGACCTGATTTTTTTTTATATTTGAGATGTTCCTTAAATTTCCATTTGTTATTTGAGGTGTGTGTAAAGTGTTGTGATCTCCAGTCCAATTTCAGATAAGGAGATTGTTTTCTTTTCTTGAATTGCCTTGCTGAGTATTTCAGCATTTTCTGCATTGTTTTAAATAGACTGATTCTCAATACAAAAATATCCATCTATTCAATGTATGAAGCAAAGTACTCCATTTCACATTGAAAGTTGCTAACTTTCTGACAAACAAACAAAAGTAGCTAAATTGTTGTTTCTTATTGCATTGGTGCCAAACGAAATATCATTGCACACTGATGTACAACGATCTCCTGCTGCCTTCGGGACTATTAGTTCAATGGTTGAACTATTTGTGCCATTGTGCTGACAGCACTCTTTTAAAATGTGATTTCCACGTTACATTGTAGAGGGTTGATTCCAAATTCTTCTGTAAGAAGATAGGTACGATAGATGGATAGATGTATGGATGGATAGATGGATAAATAGACACTTTATTGTCACATGTACCATGAAGGTACAGTGACATTCTTTGTTTTTGCATATACATTACACAAAAGAGTCGCCACAAGGCACTGACAAAGTTACAAAATACCCTTGAATATTAAATATTTGAACCCCTGACCTCTCGCCACCACCACCACCGGTCACCATTTGTTCTCTGTGACCCTCCCATGCAGGGTCCCCCTTTGTTCTTTGTTGCCTCGAACTCCGGCCTCGTGTTCCATGTCCCTCCTCATTCTTGGACAATGGCGGTGGCTTGGGCCTGAGTCAATATGGATGAGTAACATAGAGAGTTAATGTATGTATGAAGAAAGACATTGCAAACACATAGTACTGCCTTTTATTTGGATAGCAGTCACGGATTTGACCTGAAGCGTGAGTAATTCTTTCATCACGAAGATCGACACAAAATGCTGGAGTAGCTCAGCGGGACAGACAGCATCCCTGGAGAGATGAAATGGATGGTGTTTTGCGTCAAGGCCCTTCTTCAGACTGAGGAACTGTTACTTTGCAGATACAGGTGCTGAGTTTCTGCTAAATGCACAGATAAGTCTTTGATCGAATGTTTTCATCCGGCCATGTAGCTTTATCCAATCCTTCATGACCGTCCGATGGGGGGGGTGCAATGGGTGCGGTCGCATCCCCCTTTTTTTCCCCAGAGTAAAAAAAACATCCAGAGTGAAAAATAAATTGGGGTGCAATATTTTTTTATTCTGCACCAGGACCGAGGGAGCCTTGCCTTTGGGCTCCTTGGCCCTCTTGTAGCTGTACAGCCACTGGATGACCCTGGTGTTGCGCTTTATGGCCAAGAGGGCAGAGGCTTGTTCTTCCCCCGGAGCGCCTCATTGCCACTATCGCTGCTCGCTCTCCAAGTCTAGGCAGCTCATGCTGCAAAACCTGACTTGGCATGTGGCCCCACACACACACAGAGCTGGGGGGGAGAGAGGGGGGAGAGGGGGGGGGGGAGGGAGAGAGAGAGAGGGGAGAGGGGGGAGGGAGAGAGAGGGGAGAGGGGGGAGGGAGAGAGTGGGGAGAGGAGAGTGGGGAGAGGAGAGTGGGGGAGAGAATGGGGGAGAGAATGGGGGAGAGAGGGGAGAGAGCGGGGAGGGGGCGAGAGAGAATGGGGGAGAGAATGGGGGAGAGAGGGGAGATGGCGGGGAGGGGGCGAGGGGGGAGAGCGAGGGGGGGAGAGGGGGGGGGGAGAGAGGCGGGAGAGGGGGGTTGGAGAGGGGAGGGGAGAGAGGGGAGGGGAGAGAGGAGAGGGGAGAGAGTGGAGAGAGGGAGGGGAGTGAGAAAGACTGTAGAGAGAGACGGGGAGGGGGAGAGAGTGGAGGGGGAGAGATCTGAGTCGAGGAGCCAGCGGGCGAGCGAGCGAGTGTCGACCAAAGGAGCGCGGTTGGGCCGACGCAGTCTTCAGCTATGATCTTTGGTCTTCAGTTGTCAGGGTGACTTTTGAACATCGGGGGGAGGGGGGAGGATTGGGATGTGACGTCAGTCGCAGCGCGAGCAGACGGCAGGCAGGCAGATCCATTGTCACATCATCAGCGAAAAACAGGCTTTTTGATTTCAAAGTTTGATCGGATTTGTCAACATTTTTGTTAATAACTCAAGAAATAAAGCACAACATTTTCAGGTAAGCCGCTTTCGGACTCCAGGGAGTAAATCTCTACCAGAATATGTAAACATTTTCCGATTCATGCATCATTTTTTCAAGAAGATGGGAAAACACACAAGCTAATAAATAAATACACACACACACATCCAAGATCAGAGTTTTATAGTTATAAGAATATGATTGAATCAAAATCAAGAATTATAAATTCACATTTCAAAAATGGTTGCACAATTCAGTAGTACTGATTTTCACTGTTCCATACTGATATTTGAGAATACATGAGGTTGCATGCAAAATTAATAACTCGAGAATAACTCGAGAGGGAGTAGAGAGAAGGTTCACCATTCCTGGGATGGCAGGACTTCCGTATGAAGAAAGAATGGATAGACTCGGCTTGTACTTGCTGGAATTTAGGAGATTGAGGGGGGATCTTATCGAGACCTACAAAATTCTTAAGGGGTTGGACAGGCTAGATGCAGGAAGATTGTTCCCGATGTTGGGGAACTCCAGAGCAAGGGGTCACAGTTTAAGGATAAGGGGGAAGTCTTTTAGAACCAAGATGAAAAGATAATTTTTCACACAGAGTGGTGAGTCTGTGGAATTCTCTGCCACAGAATCTGGGGCCAGTTCATTGGCTATATTTAAGCGGGAGTTAGATGTATCCCTTGTGGCTAAAGGGATCAGGGGGTATGGAGAGAAGGCAGGTAATGTAAATGCACCATTTAGTTTCACGATGGAAATTGCAGTCAAACTAAATGTTGTACTCACATCACTATTCCATGTTGAAATTGATGTGGTGAAGTTGTTTGGTCAGGAGAACCATTAAGGGTGCACTACACACATTAACACAGTCAAACAGTAACAGGCAATCAAATCAACACACAAAACATTTTCTAAAAAAAGGTTTTCTTTACTGCAAAAACTTACATTATTTTATTTGCAGTTTTTGCAAGCTCCTTTATAACATTTTGCTGTGTAATGCTGTGGTTGTTATGGGAGATTTCAACATGCAAGTAGACTGGGAAAATCAGGTTGATACTGGACTTCAAGAAAGTGACTTTGTAGAGTGCCTTTGTGATGGATTCTTAGAACACCTTGTATTGGAGCCTACCAGGGAGAAAGCAATTCTCCTGTATGTAATGAACCAGATTTATGTAATGACCATATGTAATGAACCAGATTTGATAAAGGACCTCGAGGTTATGAGCCATTAGAAGGCAATGACCATAACATGGTCAGATTTAATCTACAATTGGAGAGGGAGAAGGGTAGATCGGTGGTGTCAGTGTTGCAGTTGAATAAAGGGGACTATGGGGCCATGAGGGGGGAGCTGGCTAAAGTTGACTGGAAAGATACACTAGCAGGGATGACAGTGGAACAAAAATGGCAAGTGTTTCTAGGAATAATACAAAGGGTGCAGGATCAGTTCATTCCTAGGAGAAAAAAAGATCCCAAGGGGAGAAAGGGACGACCATGGCTGACAAGGGAAGTCAGGTACAGTATAAAAATTAAAGCGAAGAAGTACAACAAAGCAAAGATGAGCGGGAAGCAAGAGGATTGGGTAATGTTTAAAGATCAACAGAAGATAACCAAAAAGACAATATGGAGAGAAAAGATGAGGTATGAAGGTAAGCTAGACAAGAATATAAAGCAGGATAGTAAAAGCTTCTTTTGGTATGTGAAGAGGAAAAAAAGAGTTAAGACCAAAGTTGGACACTTGAAGGCTGAAAATGGTGAATTTATTATGGTGAACAAGGAAATAGCAGATGAGTTGAAGAGGTACTTTGGATTTGTCTTCACTAAGGAGGACACAAACAACCTTCCTGATATAGTAGTGGCCAGAGGATCTGGGGTGATGGAGGAACTGAAGGAAACCCACATTAGGCAGGAAATGGTGTTGGATAGACTGATTGGACTGAAGGCTGAAAAATCCCCAGTGCCTGATGGTCTGCATCCCAGGGTACTTAAGGAAGTGGCTCTAGAAATTGTGGATGCTATCGAAACACTAGCAGAAAGTGTTAGAGCGCATCCAGAAATATATGGGTATAATACTAAAAATACAGTTAATAAAATCTCTCTATATCCAGAAGATGTATTACTATATATTATTAACCCAAAAATTAGCATTCCAAACTTGTTAAATCTTATAACTCAATTTGGTTTATTTTCGGGATATAGAATTAATTAGAATAAGAGTGAGATTATGCCAATAACGGAACCTAATTTATACATATTGCAACAATCACCTTTTAAAATAGACAATAAAAAGTTTAAATACCTGGGAATTTATGTGACCAAGAAATATACTTCTTTATTTAAATCAAATTTCATACCTTTATTTAATAAATTGCATAAGAATATTCAATATTGGAAAACACTTCTCATTTCATTGCTTGGTAGAATAAATGCTATAAAAATGATTTTCCTTCTGCAATTATTATACTTTTTTCAATCAATTTCGATATATCTCCCAAAAAGATTCTTTAAAAAAGTTGATTCTATTGTGACAAATTTTATTGGGATTATAAGAATCATAGAATAAGCAAAAAACACTTATGCAAATCCAAGACGAAAGGAGGATTAGTTTTACCAAATTGTTTATTTTAGTTTTGGGCAGTCAATGTCAAATATATGAATTTTTGTTTGGAAGATATGGATCAACAACCAGACTGGTTAAAGATGGAAAAGGAAGATTGTTTGCCTTATGAAATTGGTCCGATTCTGTTAGCTCTCACAACATTGAATTAAAACATCTATAGTGAAGATCCTATAATATACAGAGGTATTCAAACTTGGAAACAACTATGGAACAGTTGATGGAATTATATAGACTAGCATGGGAAAATTAATTAGCTCAACCCATAACGAAAGATATTTGGGATGAAAGTCTACAACATATACATCAATGTTCGTTAAATGCCAGACATTCTTTAATACAATTTAAAGTACTACATAGACTGCATTATTCTAAAACAAAATGAAAATGAATTTTTCCTAATATCTCTCCTGCCTGTGACAAATGTTAACACTCCGCGGTTAATTTAACCCATACTTTTGTAAATCATATAAAAATTTTAATTTTCTGGATGGATATTTAAAAAATTATTTCTATAGTTGTTAATACCCAACTGGATCCCGATCCTAAATTAATAATATTGGGCATATCAGAACAATACCTATAACTTACAACAAACCAAAGAAATGTCCTTGATTATAGTATAATAATTGTGAAAAAAAATAATATTAAAATTTTGGGAAAACCCAGCAACCCCCTCAATCAAATTGTGGATTATGGAGATGTCGGAATCCAGGACTAGATGAATAATTATGTTCTCTGACCTTCGGACCTATCTCCTAAGTTGTATTATTGACAGTTTATTCTATTTCCCTAATTTCCTTTTTCTTCTTCTTTATTTTTTCTATCTATAAATATAAATAAATATTTAGAGGCAATGTTAATATGTAACCGATAAATGAGGACCCCAGCTACTTTGATAGCTGGGTCCCTGGAATCGTGGATATTTAATATTTAATCGTTAAACAACGTTTGTATTGGTTTAGACTATGATATGCGTATGCCTCTAATAAAAATATAAAAAATATATAAATAAATCGTGGATGCATTGATGATAATTTTCCAATGTTTTATAGACTCAGGATCAGTTCCTGTGGATTAGAGGGTAGCTAATGTTATCCCACTTTTTAAGAAAGACGGGAGAGAGAAAACAGGGAATTATAAACCAGTTAGCCTGACATCGGTGGTAGGGAAGATGTCAATTATAAAAGATGAGATAGCTGAACATTTGGATAGCAGTAACAGAATCGGTCCGAGTCAGCATGGATTTATGAAGGGGAAATCATGCTCGACTAATCTTCTGGAATTTTTTTAAGATGTAACTAGGAAAATGGACAAGGGAGAGCCAGTGGATGTAGTGTACCTGGACTTTCAGAAAGCATTTGATAAGGTCCCATATAAGAGATTAGTGGGCACAATTAGAGCACATTGTATTGGGGGTAGAATGCTGACATGGATAGAGAAGTGGTTGGCAGACAGGAAACGAAGAGTAGGGATTAACGGGTCCCTTTCAGAATGGCAGGCAGTGACTAGTGGGGTACCAAAAGGCTAGGTGCTGGGACTGCAGCTATTTACAATATGCATCAATGATTTGGATGAAGGGATTCAAAGTAACATTAGTAAATTTGGGGATGACAGAAAGCTGGGTGGCAGTGTGAACTGTGAGGAGGATGCTGTGAGAATACAGGGTGACTTGGACAGGTTGGGGGAGTGGGCAGATGCATCCCAGATGAAATTTAATGTGGATAAATGTGAGGTTATCCACTTTGGTAGCAAAAACAGGAAGGCAGATTACTATCAAAATGGCATCAACTTGGGATCTGGGGTCCTTGTACATCAGTCTATGAAAGTAAGCATGCACGTACAGCAGGCAGTGAAGAAAGCGAATGGCATGTTGGCCTTTATAACAAGAGGAATCGAATATAGGAGCAAAGAGGTCCTTCTGCAGTTGTACAGAGCCCTAGTGAGACTACACCTGGAGTATTTTGTGCAGTTTTGGTCCCCTAATTTGAGGAAGGACATTCTTGCTATTGAGGGAGTGCAGCGTAGGTTTACAAGGTTAATTCCCGGGATGGCGTGACTGTCATATGCTAAGAGAATGGAGCAGCTAGGCTTGTATACTCTGGAGTTTAGAAGGGTGAGAGGGGATCTTATTGAAACATATAAGATTGTTAAGGGTTTGGACACGCTCGAGGCAGGAAACATGTTCCCGATGTTGGGGGAGTCCAGAACCAGGGGCCAACGTTTAAGAATAAGGAGTAAGAAATTTACAATGGAGCCAAGGAAACACTTTTTCTCACAGAGAGTGGTGAGTCTGTGGAATTTCATTTCGGAGTCACGTGAGTGACTTCGTGAAGAGCCCGCCGGCACGCATGCGCGACATATCGTCGCAACGCATTGCTGCCGACAGCTGGCGGTGGGGCGCGCTCCTCGCCAGCCCTTCCAAAGGAGCCGCTTAGGTAAGTTAAACTCACCTTAAGTTGGTTGGCCCTTGCTGTCGGTTTTGTCTTTCAGCAAGGGTGCGGATTGGAGTGTTCAGAATGTCTGGACGAAGAAGTCGTGGCCCGGCGCCCTCATCGTTTCCACCTGGGGCCGGGAAGAAGGCGGGGAAGTCATTGCCGTCTGCTGCTGCAGGTCGGGACCCGCTGAGTCGCCACAGCTCCGAGGAGGAGTGCGTGGAGGAGGACGTCGGGGTGCCTCCTGAAAGGGTGGACCCTGCCACAAGTTCGCCTTTGGCGACAACGGGGAAGGGGTTCGTGCTGCGGCCCGACCTCCCTCCGCTAGCCCTTCATTAAAAGGCAGCAGAGGCGCCCGTAAGCCTAACCCGGTCCGGGCCAAGGCTCCACCAGCCGCCATGGAGCGGTCTGGTGCAACGGCGGGACCTGGGTCGTTAAGGTCTGCTACCCAACTCCCAACCCCCGCCGCCGGGACGGGGGGCTTGGGTACGGTCCCGCCTCGGTCGCCGAGTCCCCCATGGATGGGAGGACGAGACCATGCGTCGGCACCGTCCGAAATGCGGACAGCCGGCAAGCCTGTGCGGGCGTCGCTCCATGCTTCTGCTGGAGTCGACCCCAAGCCGTCAGGGCCCTTTGTGGCAACGGCTTCTACTCCTGCCAAGAAGAGGCGGTTGGACACCCTGCCCGCACGGGACTCGCACGGTTTCGCTGCGGCGGCCGAAAGCGATCCATTCCGGCACCGAGATCACTTCTCTGAGGTGCGGGCCGATGATAGGAGCCCCGGCATGTTTTCTGAGCCGGAGGACTCCGACCATCCGAGTGTTCAGGATGGGGGGGCGTATTGACCGCATCGAGCGGCTGCTGGAGCTGGTACTCCATAATCAACAGCAGTACGCACCCACGGATATCGTCAGGCACAGGGCCGCCTCGCCGGTTTCCCTCATCAGCGAGCCACAAGGGGAAGAAGGGTTTGACCCCACCCCAACACCGTCGGAGCCACCGACAGCTGAGTTACTGGACGTGGCAGCCAAATTTGCTGCACCAATTACAACTGGACTTCCGCTCCAGCCAAAGCTGGCAGCAACAGTGGACTTTCTCACGAATCATCGGTTGCAGGAGGAAGTACTCTCACAGGCCACTCAGCGCCACAAGGCCCCGTCCAACTGTAATGCCCTCAACGTGCCACTGGTCAATACGCCCATATGGGGCAACATCGGCGTGGCTGTCCGCCATCAGGAGGTTAAACTCCAGCGGATCCTCAAACTCCTCACGGCCGGTATTACCGCCTTTGCGCGGTCGGTCGATGGAACGGACCTGTCATTGGATCAGGAGGATGCGTTAGCACTATTATGTGCCACCCAACATGAAATCAACGATTTCCGGAAGAACAGCATCCGTCCGTCTATCAACCCAAAATTTGCAGGATTGTGTAAGCCACCGCCGCCCCCACCGCCCCGACAACTCTTCGGGGAAGACCTTCCGAAGAGGGTCAAGGAGCTGGACGAGGTAGCCAAAACGGTGGGACTTATGCGATCTCAGATCGCCCCCAGACCGATGGTGCCAAAAGCTCCCCCTGCTCGACCGCGAGGTCCGGTCGCATCAGCATCAAGACCATATGCTACTACTCAGCACTACTACCAACAGGGCCAGCAGCAGCGGTCTTTTTTAGGGTCAGGCACACAGCGACCCCAGTGGAAGATGAAGCCATCTTATCGTCAGCCCAACCCAGCACCTCCTCGGCCACCCAAGTATGTCAGGGACCGCCGGTGACCATGGAGGTAAGGCGGTCTGGGTTTCTTTCCCCTGCCCCTTTAATCTCACATGTGGGAGGGCGACTCCGGTTCTTTGCTAAAGCTTGGGTATCAGTCACTTCGGATAAATTTGTTTTACAAAATGTTCGGGGTCATTCTATTGAATTTATTCACGGCAAAGTTCCTCCATCCCAGCATATGCCTAAACGGAAGTTTACGCTGTCTGCTGTTGAGCAGGCAGCAGGCACGGCTGAAATTTTTCGTTTGGAACAAAAAGGCGTGATAGAGAAAACTATTCACGAGCCCATTGAATTCGTCTCCAATATATTTACTAGACCAAAAAAGGATGGAGGTTGTCGGGTGATTATTGATTTGACCCAGTTGAATACCTTTGTAACATATACACATTTCAAAATGGACACCTTTGAGACAGCCAAATCACTGATTTCGCATGGTTGCTTTATGGCATGTATTGATTTAAAAGATGCATACTATTCAGTGTCCATCCGGAAACATCACCGGAAATTTTTGAAATTTGTCTGGATGGATCAGCTCTGGCAATATCGAGCCTTACCAAATGGGCTTACTACTGCCCCTAGGCTCTTTACTAAATTACTTAAACCTATAATGGCCAAATTACGCATAGAACATCATATTGTAATGGCTTATTTGGATGATATTCTGATTATTGGCACTACTCTGGAAGCAGCTGAAAGCGCTGTTTTAGCAACTGTTACTATATTTCAGCAACTGGGGTTTATAGTTCATCCAGAAAAATCGAAGTTTCACCCATCCCAGGTTATGGATTATTTGGGTTTCACGGTGGACTCTATTCAAATGAGGGCCACCATTCCATTTCACAAGGTGGAGGATGTCTCCCTTGCATGTCAGGATCTCGCATCCGCCAGTATACCATCTATTCGGCATACAGCTAAGATAATTGGGAAAATCGTAGCTTTATTTCCGGCAGCCCGGTTTGGGCCTTTGCATTATCAAAACCTGCAAAGGGCCAAAATTATTGCGTTAAAAAAGAACGCTGGTCATTTTGACAGACCTATGGAGCTGCCTTCTGATGCTAAGGTTGAGCTCCAATGGTGGGTGTCCAATATTGGCAGGGCATTCAAACCCATTGTTGTGCCCAATCCGGTGGTATATTTGCAAACTGACGCAAGCTCTCTAGGCTGGGGAGCTGCGGACAGCTCTTCTAGTTGTGGAGGCAGGTGGGATCCCCTTGAAGCTAGCATGTTGCTAGTACAAGGGATTAACTATTTGGAGCTACTTGCAGCATTTCACGGACTGCGGGCATATTGTGCTCATCTTAGTGGCACTCATGTCCGTCTCCAAATAGACAACACCACAGCGGTGGCATATTTAAACCATATGGGCGGTACCAGGTCAGTCTCTTGTGACAAATTGGCTAATACTATTTGGTGCTGGTGTATTGATCGAGATATTTGGATTTCAGCCACCTATTTGCCAGGTAGGCTTAATACTGTGGCAAACACCAGGTCACGCAAATTCAATGATAGTATTGAGTGGATGCTGCATCCTCAAATATTTGCCCAAATTACAGCCAAATTTGGCCAACCGGATATCGACCTTTTTGCGTCCCGGTTGAACCATCAGGTACCGACATATGTTTCATGGGAACCAGACCCTGGGGCATTAGCGATTGATGCATTCTCGCTAGACTGGGGGAAGTGGTTTTCTATGCATTCCCCCCGTTTTGCCTCATCAGTCGGGTATTACAAAAAATCAGGATGGATTCTGCCAGAGGCATTCTTGTCATACCCGACTGGCCTACACAGCCTTGGTATCCGGTGGTCTCTGACATGATTAGTCAACCTTGGGTCCCTCTAGAGGGTTGCCCGCATGTGGTTTCTCACCCTGTCTCAGGGGAGTTACACCCCTGCCATGCCTATCTAAAATTACTGGCTTGCAGGTTCTGACCAGGCCATGGATGCAGTATGGCCTTACCACCCGGACCATGAACACCATAGGAGCATCCTGTCGAGAGTCAACCAGGCGGAGATATCTCTCCCACATCACCAAGTGGGAAGCCTACTGCAGTCGCTCTCACATCACCTATGACGATGTCTCCATAGCCGACGTCCTGGAATTCCTCGCGGGGTTGCACCATGATGAGCACTTGAGTTATAGTGCCATCAACAGCGCCAGGAGTGCGCTATCATTCTACCTCAACATCGAGGTTGGATCGAACAGGCTAGTGTCCAGGCTTATGCGGGGAATATTCAATCTGAATCCGCCTACACCACGCTACAACATCACCTGGGATGTCAGGGATGTGCTTACCCTGCTCAGGTCGTGGTCACCCATGGAAGGGTTACAGCTGGACCAACTCACTATGAAATTGGTGATGTTACTAGCGCTGACTTCAGCACAGCGGGTTCAGACGCTCCACAAACTACGTATTGACAGGATGACGTCGACCCCTGGAGAAGTAGTCTTTTTTATCGATGAGCTACTTAAGCAGCATAGACCTGGGTGCACAGGGCTGCAGCTGAAGTTCCCGGCATACCCTGCAGATGCTCGGCTATGTTTAGCCACTCACATCCGTTACTACATCAAGGTGACGAGGAGCATCAGAGGAATGGAGTTGTACCTGCTTGTCACTCACAAAAGACCTCACCATCGAGTGACAGTCCAGACGATATCCAGGTGGCTCCGGATCGTCCTGAATAAGGCAGGTATTGACACTAATGTGTTTACATCCCACTCCACCAGGGCTGCATCTACGTCGGCGGCGAGAGTCATGGAGGTACCCATGGACCATATCCTCGCCACAGCAGGATGGGCGAATGAAGCTGTGTTCCAGCGATTCTATAATAAGCCTGTTGCTGCTCCCCTTCAGTTCGCAGAGGCCGTGCTGAACGCCGGGTGTGAACGTGGGGATGTCCCTGATTAAAAGGGCGTTATTTGTTGTGTTATTAACAAATCTTCTTTTTGTTTCAGTATAACCTCGTTTCGTCAACTTGTTTACTCCAATCCATCCTTGCTAGTGGTGTGTCCGCATGGACGTTGTCCAGGGCGTGTAATCACAGAAGCTTTGAAGTCTTCACGAAGTCACTCACGTGACTCCGAAATGAAATAGTAAGATTGAACGAGAACTTACCAAGTTTGAAGGTTGATCTTTATTTCATGAGGAGTTGCGGTGAGGGATTTCGTGCCCTCCGCTCCCAACCCTCGATCATCTTCAGCTGGTAATCAGAGTCTCTTTAAATCTTACTATGCCAAGTCATTTCTGTTGTTGTTTCTGTGATTCCACACCGCTGCTTTGAAGAATGTCGCGCATGCGTGCCGGCGGGCTCTTCACGAAATCCCTCACCGCAACTCCTCATGAAATAAAGATCAACCTTCAAACTTGGTAAGTTCTCGTTCAATCTTACTATTCTCTGCCTTTGAGGGCGATGGAGGCGGGTTCTCTGGATGCTTTCAAGAGAGAGCTAGATAGGGCTCTTAAAAATAGCGGAGTCAGGGGATATGGGGGGAAGGCAGGAATGGGGTACTGATTGGGAATGATCAGCCATGATCACATTGAATGACAGTGACATTGAATCGAAGGGCTGAATGGCCTACTCCTGCACCTATTGTCTATTGTCTATTTTACATAACATTTTACAATAGTACAACTTGATTTTTAAAACAAGGACAACTTCAATTCTTGATTTTTTTAAATGTATACAACAATGACCCCAATCATTCCATTCCATCCACTCATTACTCTTGACTCAACCAAAATTATTTGAGAATGCGCCAGACAGCATCTGCACCAGAGAATGCACCAGAGAATGCACCAGACAGGTCAGAATGCACCAGACAGCATCTAAAACCCCAGAGCTTCCAGGACCCTTAAGCGGGCCCTGGACTGCAGCCACGAGGGACTTCGAGCTTCGCGCTCGTGATGTAAAGTTTTTGTAATCCTGTCATGCTACCCACCTTTTAGAAAAGCTTTGTACGGGCATGTATTTGTTCTATTACATTGCCATAATTATACTTTAATGTTCAATGTATTCAATTGTGTGTGTTTAGCAACACATACAATTGAATGCATTGAACATCAAAGTATAATTATGGCAATGTAATATAACAAGGCTAAGCACTTAACACCGCATTTATGCACAATAAAAACACTGGACCTCAACAGTGTTCCAGTTATTGTTACTGTTCTAAAGCAGTTATGCGACATGACTCTCAGTATATGGTATGTCCATATTTGGAAATACACCATACAGATCCAACCAAGCAGTAAAAACAGTACTGACTAGCTGGACCCAAAATTTAGCTAGTGATCTCATCTACTTGTTTCAGTATAGCCACTTGGAAAATGAAAGCTAAATCGTCCAAAGTACAATGAATTCCTGAATTATTTTCTGGGCTTACCTCATCAAGGTTCAGCCATGTAATCTTGTTTGTGGCAAATGTGAGTGCAATAAATTTTGAAACAAAGAAATGAATAACTATCCCATGAGCATAAACGTTAATAGAATCTGTAATTGGCACTGCTCCATTCTAGATTTTGCAATTGCAATCATGAAATGCTTACACGATTTCTATGAGGGAATTAATTTAACTACATCCCTATTTGCCAACAATCAGCGCTATTTCATAACAGGGAGACAGCTACATTTGACTAAAATGCTGCTTCAGCCATAGGCTGCACTGTGGACACTTGGCACTGTCAACCATCATCCAAAGATCTAAAGCAATAACAACGTATGAGAAGGATAAACCCTCCAGAGCCAATTACTTGTAGTGTCCTTTCTTCTCTTTACCTCAGGTACCTAAGGCATAATAATGTTCTTGCAGAATGAAAAGTAGTTGTGGATTGTCATGTTGTGGAGGAAAAATGGGAAAAGGTGCTGAACTGTCGAAATGTCCTCGTACAAACATGGTTTCACTGCATGGCATTGGACACAGATCAGGATATATTAAAAAGTAATCTACTTTCTTCTGCAGCAAGTTGAGAAAATGTCAAGTGGAAATAAAACTGTCAGATTCTGCAGGGTGATAACCGTGATGTTAATTAAAGATGTTTTGCTCCGTTTGAGCAAGAGCTTTCACCTGGGGAGTAATGCGGTGGTGATGTGTCAGGCTATCCTGCACAGCTGCCTAGCTGGAAGGCTTGGACTTGCATGTCTAAGGCAGGTTGCCTTGACATTGAATGTTTGATGATGGGTACCAGCCTGGAGATGGTACTTCCACCTGGGACTCCAATATTTAGTAAACATATTTTTAAAGAAGAATGCTGAATTTAAGTCTTCAACACAAATAATCAACTCGGTTTATTCATCTATGGAGGATGTTTGACTTGCTGAATTTACTGACATTTTCTGGTTTTATTTCTGATTCACAGGATTCCTGTATTATTATACTTTTATTTTAAAGATGGCATGAAAGTCTTCTCATGCAAAAGTTCCCCACTGATTGGTATGGATTACAGTAGCGTGACCCGGTGGTCCAGTGGTAGAGTTGCTACCTTACAGTGACAGAAACTCAGTTTGATCCTGACTACGGGTGTTGGCGGTACGGAATTCGTACATTTCCCCGTGACTTGTATGGGTTTTCTCCGGGTATTCCAGTTTCCTCCCACACTCCAAAGACGAACAGGTTTGTAGGCTAATTGGCTTCTGTAACAATTGTAAATTGTTCCTAGCATGTAGGATAGTGTTAGTGTGCAGGGATCGCTGGTCGGAGTGGACTCGGTGGGCCAAAGGGCATGTTTCCACGTTGTATCTCTAAACTAAATTAACTAAAAGGGCCTTCTGATGTGTAAACTTGGTTTCTATTCTAGTGATTGCTTTTAAACATTAGCTGCATTGCCATGAAGGGCCTCTTCTACTCTACTCTCACAAACCTGCAGCATCCAAAGAATGCTGAATTCAAGAGCACCCTGGCTCGATCCTATGGAGGGAAGAAAGCATCACCTTGCTCTGATAAAGACCAATAGAGACTACAGTGCTTAAAAGGTCCACATCACTTCCTCAAGAACAATTAGATTTGGCAATAAATGCAAGCATTGTTTTCCATTTCCAGGAATGATTAAAAAATGATTAGTTAACCTGTTTGATTACAGGCATTGCAATCAGCTATCTGAAGATAGCCAGCAATGGGTATTAACATGAATTTATAACATATGAATCATTATGAATTATTACTGGCGACTGCTTACTTTGGGGTTTTTTTTCACGAAATTCAAGCCACAAGCTTCATTCATCATGCTGCTTATATAAGTGACATTTGTTTTACCCCTGCTGTCTGCTGACCTTTTATTTGTTTTCAGTTTGAGCAGATGGGTTTATAGCATTACTCTGAATTGTGCAAAATACAATTACACATTGATTTATACAGAACACCGTACATGGAAACACTGATATAAATGTTGTGAAAATAGTTTGGAAAATCTAATTTGTCTCAGCTTCCAAAGGTAGTTACCCGACCTACAATGTAAGAGTTGAATTTGTGCCATGTGGTATAGTGCTTGTGAATTTGACAGGTTTCTGTTTCGACTTTGTTCTTTAGAAACCCCATTTCTTTGTCTAATGAAGCATTGGTATATCGGGTCATGAAACAGAGAGCTAACAGATTGGAATACCATGCTCCTCTGGTTTGTGTAGTTTGACTAATTACCACATTAGCCTTCCACTGCACTGATATTTGAAGGGAATATTGTGGGTTGCTGCTATGGGACTCAGAAAGCAGAGAGATAATTACAAGGGTCACCGAGCCAAATCTCAAATAAAACGTAGTGCTGTTATTTAAATGATTTTATTCTTGATTTTGTTCTTGACCCAGGTTTCGTCCCTTTAATCAAACAAGTTATCAGAAGAAGCTTTGGTATCCTTCACAGGAATCATTTCATGGGAAGAAGTTTACTGAGTCCTGCAAACGCTAGCATGGAATCAGAAATAAATATTCTCTACCATGCCTGCACAGCCTTCTACCTACCTACAGAATATGAAATTTATTTCATTTTTAGATTTGCTATTCATTTTTTTTCAGGCCAGATACCTTCTAGCCATCTGCTGCGGGTACTGTGCTGTTTGCAGTATTCAATTTTTTATAAAGACTGACCCATTTCCACTTTGCCTCCACCTGTCTCTGTTGCCTTTACCAGTTCTCAGTCTCTCTTTTCAAAAGACCAAAGCCCCAATCTTCCATTTGTGGATCCAATGCTTCACTCAATTTGTCCAACTCTCCCTTTCCACTATGACAGGTTTAACAGGCACTGCGGAGTAGAACACAGAGTGATCGGATATCAGGAAAGAAGTTACAGGCATCCATTGTATGGTATATGTGGGCAATCCATGAGCATGGAGTAGAAAAATAAAGTATGACTATGCTGTTAAAAAATGTCTAAAAGCACTGAATATTTAACAGTAAATTTGACTATTCTCATGCAGATAGAGTAATAAAACACGTTTCACATCTAAAGAAGAAATCTTTATTTTTTAGAAAACATAAGGTAGGTTTCAGAGACTGAGATTGCAATATCATCGGGGGCCTATTGGGGCCCTAGAAGGCACATCAGTGTTATCCCTAATGAACCATGAGTAGAACATATTGAGCTCATCTAGGAGTGATGCATCTCAGTTGTTTGTTCCCTGCTAATTTCACCTTGTGGGGATTGATGTTGTGCAAGCATTGCCGCAGCTGCCGACATCCGTATCATCCTCCAGTTGAGAGCCAAAGTGCCTTTAAGCCCTTTTGATGGTCCTATTGAGGCCTTATCTGGACTGATTATGAATCTGCACAGCCAGAACTGAATACCCGAGATCAGGTCCTTGGAAGATTGTGGACCTCCTAGTTCATCCAAGGCTTTTGGTTGAGGAATGCTCGAATGCTTGTTGTGGGAACACCCTCCACCACACATTTCCTTTTGAAGTCTGTAACACCTGTTGCATATTCATCCAGGTCCATTGCCAAGTCCTTAAACTTTGCCCAGTCTACTGACTCCAAGCAATCATGGAGTCATTCCTCTGGCTCCCCTGACCAGCTCTGTGCAGTCCTCACAGCTGACTATATTCAGGAAGAAAGAGCACAGCCAAGTGGTCAGGTTTCCCAAAGTGAGGGGAGGGGTGGAGTGACAGGCAGAATCTCTGATGGTGGAATAGCAGTGGTTAAGGGTGTCTGATCCTCTGGTACTGCTGGACATGAGCTGATGGTAGTTTGGGAGTGATATCTTCAAACTGGCCTTGTTGAAGTCCCCCGCTATGATAGGAGAGGCATCAGCTTAAGCTATTTGTTGTTGCTGCCCACGGCGTGCTGTTCTTCCAGTGCTGTTCTTCCAGTGCTAGAGCATCATCTGTCTAGGATGGAGTGTAGACTGCGGTTGTGATATTAGAAGCAAATTTCCTGAGGAAGTAGCCATGTGTTCCAGGTACAGAGAGCAGGATTACATCCGAGCACCACAAAGGGTTTACCATGAGGCAGACACCACCGCCTCTCCCTTTCCTTGATGACTCTGTTTCGTCCATGCAATGAATGGGGAAATCTTCGGGCAGCAAGGATGAGCCTGGAGAACCAGGGGTGAGCCTTGTCCCTGTGAAACAGAGCAAACAGCATTCCCTCATCGCCCTTTCTGATAAAGCAGCCTTGCCCTTAAGTCCTCAACTTTATTCTTCTCAACTCAACCTTAAATAATCATTATCTTAAATGAGATACGGAATCAAAATGATGCACCCTTGATTATACAAGAGTGATGCATCAAAGCAATTTTGATCTGTTTTCCATTCAACCTTTAATGTAACATGTAATTGTTTAATTATGAAGAATCTAATGAATAGCTATAACTGATTTCAACTGTGAGCAAAATATCACTTTCACGATATAAACTTTCCCCACAGTCTAAAATAGCTGGTTATTTACAGTGGAAAGCTTCACTTTTGGATATTTTAATTCTTAATATCTTGCCATAATTTATTTATCGCGCATAATAAAATGGAACATAATTTAGATATGGAACAATCATATGTAATAATTCTGTGTACATTTAAAATAATGAAAAAAATGTAATTGAATAGTTCATTAGATTATCCCAAATTTAATGTTTTGTTTCTGATATCTAACAAACAATATGTATCACTGACTTGGACAATGATCTCCTATGAGCAGATATCACTGTATATCAATTGGTGTTTGGTTGGCACCTGATTTTTTTCCTTGGTAATGTTTCTGTAATATTCAAATGATAATTTCTCAGTCAATGACGGATGTCATGCTATGTACCTGCTATGACCTTCCAGAAGCTTGGGTCAATTGCAAAGGCCTTGGGGTCCTGTTTAAATCACAATAATACTTTAATAGCCAAATATGTTTTGCAACATACGGGGAATTTAATTTGCCAAGTCAGTCATACAAATAAAATGCAACGGAACACACAAAATAAATTTCAACATAAACATCCACCACAATGGCTCCTCCATATTCCTTACTGTGATGGAAGGCAAAGAATTGTCCAAATTTCTTCCCTTCTATGCTCTCCCGTGGTCAGGGGCCTAGAGTCTTCCGTTGACAGGATGATGTTGACTCCCATAGCCGGTGTTCAGGCCCTGTGCATCGGGGCGATCAGCTCCTGCATCGGGTGGGAGTCAGCTCCCCCGCACCGGCGTTCAGACCCCGAGTCGGGGCTGGGCGAGCCTCTGCACCGTTGGAGCTCCCGACTAGCCTCTTCGGAGACTGCAAGCCCTTGATGGTAAGTCCGCAGGCCGTGGTTGGAGCGAACCCAGGGAAAGGATCGACTCTGATGCTAAGTCCATGCCCTGCGATGGGGCATAAAGTCAGTCCAAGGAGGTCTCCAGCTTCATTTATGGTAGTCCGCAGATCGGCCAGACATGCGATCCGGAAAACAATCACATCTCCGGCAAGATAAGAAACTGAATTAAAGTTTCCCCCAACCCCCACATAAAACAAGCCAAAGAACATTTACACATACTTTTAACACACACTATGCATTTTAAAAAGACAAAAAAACAGACAGACTGTTGGCGGGGCTGCCAATCGTTAAATCTCTAAAGTAGAGTTTTTATCAACCATACACTTTCCCTATTTGCAATTTTCTTTAAATGTGACAATAGTCCATCTTCTGGTCATGCTTAATGCTCAAATCAACATAGTGGCACTGTCTGTAATTGTTGGCAGCTTGGTTCTGGTGAGTGATCATATCTAGATTATATCAGAAACATCACATATGATATTGTTTTGTTCCTTGATGTACATATGCACTATCTAGATACCGGTGTGCTTTTGTAATACAGTCTATAAGATGTTTTAGTGAGCTGATTAATTTGTAGTGAGATGCTCAATTCATTTCTGACTCATTATTTCATGTTAGAGAGTAGTCCTGTTTTACCAGCAAGTAATTAAAGATACTTTCTATCTCCACTTTTGAAACTGTTTGATGGCATGACAAACATTTAATATATTTCTAGCATAAGTGGGACCCGTTGGGTCCCAGCTTCACACGGGAGGGTTGGTCCCCCAACGCAATATTCCACCTCTCCATCAATTCCAATATACACACACACGGACTCACGCACACACGGACTCACACGCACATCCTCCACTTCACACACACACGCACTCACTCACTCGCATTCACTCACTCACACACACACTCAAATACACACTCACACTCAGTCACTTACACACACACACACTCACAAACACACACACACTCATCACACCCATACACACTCACACAGACAAGTACACTCACACACATACTCACAGAGACTCACACACACACACACTCACAGACCATATATATGACAGTAAGCTTTCTTGAATCTACTCAAATGGCTGAATGCAGCCTCTCCACTTTGGGGCTTCCACAGTCAGCGGCACTTCCACAATCAGCATGACCTCTGCATGTACCAGAAATTACGCAATCAGCACGACCTCTGCACCCACCAGAAATTACACAATCTGTCCACTAAGTGGAAGTCACAAAATGAACGGGACTTTTGGACTAAACACAGTCAGACCTAATAAAGCATTTATTCCTTCCAAACACAGTCATACCTAATAAAGCATTTATTCTTTCCAAACACAGTCAGACCTAATAAAGCATTTATTTCTTCCAAACACAGACAGACCTAATAAAGCATTTATTCCTTCCAAACAGAGTCAGACCTAATAAAGCATTTATTCCTTCCAAACACAGTCAGACCTAATAAAGCATTTATACCTTCCAAACACAGTCAGACCTCATAAAGCATTTATTTCTTCCAAACACAGTCGGATCTAATAAAGCATTGCAGTTTCAAGCACAGACAGGACAGCAGGCCAAAGAACTCATGGCAATGTCATTTCAATTCATTTCATTTCCAATTAACCATTGCACTTTCAAGCACAGGCAGGGCAGCAGGCCTAACAACTCATGGCATTGTCATTAAGGACTAACAAATCATTTATTGCAAGTACTTTGTTGATTCACAGCTTAGCTTGACAGTCATGACCTCTCCCTCACAAACTTGCAGAGTGACTTACTCATGTCCAGCCATTCGGGGTTTTATAGTCCTGCCCCACCCCCCGGAAGGGGTGTAACCTTCATCGCGGTGATTGACAGGTGAGAGGACCAATCAGCTGATCTCAAGGTTTTTTAAACACTCATCATTTTTTTTTAATTGATGGGAAAAATCCTCAGGGCTGGCTCAGCGGTGGAGGATTGTGAGTAAGATGGCCAAAAACCACAGCGATATAGGGTAGCGCTTTTTCTAAAATCAATATTCAGCTCAGACAGGAAGTGGTCAAGATGAGACTTTTAATTATATAGATTTTACAGTTACAGTTTGGACATCTGTGAGTGACTAATAATCATTAATTGATGAGTGACCATATCTAGATTATATCAGAAACAGCATATGTGACACTGTAAGTTACTTATTGAATAAATGATTGTCATAAATATTAAATATCAAAGACTTCTCTTTTAAAAGCCGTCTGCATGTGTGCAATCAATGTTGTCATTACTTAACTGAAAACTATTTATAAACTAGTGAAATTGTATTTATATTATGTAAATAACCACATGTAATATATTATATTACATACGATAATATAATACATAATATATTAAGTAAATAACCATCCCCTTTCACTGACAGGCATAGCAAAAGATTTGCTCAGTATCTAAATATTTTATCTGTCCACAGTAATGCTACTTTGAAAATACCATGTCATTTCTTTAGTCCAAGGAAGGGACAGATGGCTACAGACACAGAAAGAGATCAGATAAAGAAAGTTAGTACACGGACAGTAGGACAAAATCCCGCAGAGAAAAATTCTGGGCTGGAAATCACACATCTTTAATGCAGTTTGAATCTGAATGTTACACATGCTTTGGTCAGACACCAGCTGAGTGCTGGGAGAGTTGACTCCCTTTCTTTTATGGTATGTCTTATATGTATAGTACATGTTCAGAACATCTGCTGTCAGTATTAACAAGGGGAAACCGAGGATCCTTGCAAAGCCATGTGGATGTTCCATTTGCTACTCTGTAGAATTGGGGAATGACTACCTACATATTTCCTCATAAATTGTCACCTCTTTCAGGGTATGCTTTTGAAAATTGATTTTGTTTTCCCAGAGTGAAAGCCAATTACAAACTTTTTTTGATTTTTTTTTGGGCACTTTCAAGTTCAACTAGGTATTATTTGGTGCGAGTCGCTTTTGTATCCTGATACAAAAGCGACTGTTGACTTTTAAACAATGGTGGACTTGAACAATGTACTCCTCATGAAGTTGTGCATGGCATGGTCATGGGGACCAATGGTGGCACAGTGGTGCAGAGTTACTCAAGAAATCCTGGTTCAATCCTAACCGTGGCTGCACACTGTGTTTAAGAAGGAACTGCAGATGCTGGAAAATCGAAGGTAGACAAAAGTGCTGGAGAAACTCAGCGGGTGCAGCAGCATCTATGGAGCGAAGGAAATAGGCAACGTTTTGGGCCGAAAACCTTCTTCAGACTAATGGAGGGTGGGGGGGGGGGGGGGGGGGTGGGGGGGGGGGGGGGGGGTGGGGGGGGGGGGGGTTGTCGGGGAGAATAAAGGAAAAAGGGTGCAGATTCTGGGTGCAGCATCTATTCATTTAGGTTAATTGACTGCTATAAACTGTCTCTAACTATGAGGGTGGCAGATGAACTGGTAGCTAAGGTGCATGTGAGAAAATAGATCGCATGGAAATCAGTAGGAAAATTGATTATTGTGATTCATTTGTGAGCCAGATACACTTAATGGTCTACTTTTATTGGTATAAGGAAATATGAAATATGAACTATATTATAGAGTGTGTTATTTGACAAGGAATATCCCTGCTTTCAAACAAGTCATACCAGGTTTATGAAACTGAACCAACAAATAGCCTAATGGAATGTTCTCTCATAGATCTTTCGTTTTCACAGAAGATGATATGATCTGAATACCACATTCAGAAATAGTGGGAATAATTTTAGAAATGTCACCCAGGCCATCTCCATGGTAACCAATGGACGAGTTAGGATGGAACGTAGGCATAGAGATAGGTGCATACATTAACAAGTTGGGAGACTGTGATCAACCTGTTGTCTCAAGCAAATGCATATAATGGGGATAGTTAACTAACAGAACATGAAGTAAGAAACATAGACCTCTGTGGGAGTGAGATATTTGGACATATTGGGCCTGTTCCTGGTACCATCACCATAGTAACCAAGGTCTTAGCTGAACAGAGAGATGCGCAGGCTATGGCAGCAACTAAACCTGTGCCCTGAACCTGGCCTTGAAACAAACTACCAGATTGCACACAGATTAATGTTTGACTATTGTGGACATCTCCAGAGATTGAAATAGCGCTCTTCAGAATATGGCAGCCAGTATGATATGTATAATGCTGCACACAAAGTAAAATGCCACTGCAGTCAAATATTGTGGCCTTGAAGACCTTCCTTGCAATCCCTTACATGTGGGAAGTAATTTGCAGCTGCTTGTAAAATATCTGGAATTTTGAATGAAGTATAGATCAGATTAGCTGCAGTTGTATCATATCCGGACCTTCATATGTTAATTTTCCAAGACACGCTAACATGTAATATCGAACATAAAATATATCAGCACAGGAGAAGGCCCTTCGACCCATAATTTTTGTGCCAATGATGACACCTAGTTAAACTGATCTCATCTGCCTGTACATGATCCATATCCCTCTATTTTCTGTACTTCCATGTGCCTATTGAAAAGTATCTTAAATGCTGCTATCATATCTGCCACCATCACCACCCCTGGTAATGTATTGAAGGCCCGCACCACTCTCCATGTAAAAAACTTGCCCTGCACATTTCCATAAAATGTTTTCCCTCTCACCTTATTGCTATGTCCTCTAGTGTTGGACATTTCCACCCAAGGAAAAAAGGTTCTGACTGTTTACAATATCTATGCCTCTCATCATTATCTATGCTTCCATCAAGTCTCCTTTCAACCTCCAACTTTCCAGGAAAAACAATGTAAGTCTATCCGGCCTCTTTCTGTAGATGAAACACTCTAATTCAGGCAGCATTCTGGTTAACCTCCTCTGCACTCTCTCCAAAGGCTCCACATCTTCCCTGTAATGGAGCGATCAGAACTGTAGGCAATACTCCAAATGCGGCCTAACCAAAGTCCAATAGAGCTATATCTCTCCCACACCCTACTGTCACAGAGAATTGGAGGAGAAGCACCTAATATTTCGCTTGGGTAATTTACACCCCAGCGGTATGAACATTGACTTCTCCAATTTCAGTCCTTGCTTTCTCCCTCCTACCCCTCCCCTTCCCAGCTCTCCCACACCCTACTGTCCCCACCTCTTCCTTTCTTCTTCCCACCTCCCCCACATCAGTCTGAAGAAGGGTCTCGACCCGAAACATCACCTATTGCTTCGCTCCACAGATGCTGCTTCACCCGCTGAGTTTCTCCAGCATTTTTGTCTATCTTAGAGCTATATCATGACTTTCCATCTCTTATATTCAATGCCCCTAGCAATAAAGGCAAGCATACCATAGGACTTATTTACCACCTATCTACTTGAACTGTCTTCTTCAGTGAGCTATGAATTTGGATTCCAAGATCCCTATGCACATCAATGCTGTAAGGGTCTTGCCATTAACTGTACATTCACTCCTTACATTCAACCTCCCAAGTGCAACACCTCACACTTGCTCTGCTTCACCTGCCACTTCATCTGCCATTTCTCCGCCCATTTCTGCAGCTGATCTATATCACTCTGTACATCCTGACATCAATTCTCATAGTCGGCGACTCCGAATTTTGCTGTCATTAGCAAACTTACTCACCCACCCATTTACCTTTACGTCTATGTGCTTTATACAGTGGCTTGCAAAAGTATTCATACCCCTTGAACTTTACCACATTTTGTCACGTTACAACCACAAACGTAAATGTGTTTTATTGGGATTTTATGTGATAGACCAACACAAAGTGGTGCATAATTGTGAAATGGAAGGAAAATGATACATGGTTTCCAAATTTTATTACAAATAAAAAACTGAAAAGTGTGGCGTGCAAAAGTATTCAGCCCCCGAGTCAATACTTGAGTAGCACCACCTTTTGCTGCAATTACAACTGCAAGTCTTTTGGGGTATGTCTCTACCAGCTCTGCACATCTAGAGACTGACATTTTTGCCCATTCTTCTTTGCAAAATCGCTCAAGCTCAGTCAGATTGGATGGAGAGCATCTGTGAACAGCAATTTTCAAGTCTTGCCAGAGATACTCAATTGGATTTAGGTCTTGACTCATGTGTATAATATGTTAAGCAGAGTAAAAGCTTATATATTTTTTTATCTGTTAGGCGTGTCCAGAAGCCTTAGAATTAGATTTCTACCTTTTTCAATTTTGTATGTGAGATTTACCATTTTGCCTCAGTAAGTGGATCCATGGTGTGGAAATGAAGAACAAACTAGTTGTGATCTAATAGAATAGCAGATCAGGTGCAAAGGATGTCTTTGCATGATCCCTATTCCCACAAAGGGCGAAACATTATTTAGGGTTGACAATAGATAAAATCAAAATATCTTACAAAGCTTTATTCTGTGCAATTAGAAACATAGAAAATAGGTGCAGGAGGAGGCCATTCGGCCCTTCGAGCCAGCACCGGCATTCATTGTGATCATGGCTGATCGTCACCAATCAATAACCCATGCCTGCCTTCTCCCCATATCCCTTGATTCCACTAGCCCTTGTGGATGCTGAGATGAAAATAAGGTTAGTATGCAATGACACTGACCAAATTAAATATTCTAAATCAATCCCTCTGAGGTTTCACCTAATAAAGATTGACTTGCATAGAACTTGATGAGTTTAGTTCTGTTACAATTACTTGAGCTTATTAAAGTTCACAAGAATAAGAAGATTGCACATGTGAGCATGCACATGTGAGACTACAATTACAGACTTCCTCAAGTCACCTATTTCTGGTAAATATAAGTGGAATATTTACCAGTGTGTTCATCAACAGATTGGGTAAACTATAAAGAATTATTAGGAGAAATAAAATTAATTTAAAACATGTATTCCCAAGATTTTATATGTGAAAATCACATTATTAAAAGAAAGGCTATCTAATGGCCAAAAATGAAAGGAACTTGAATAAGCTGTGATTATTTAGGTTCTTGAAGTTTAGAGCAATACAATATGAATTGAGATAAATTTACAGATAGCTAAAGATGTGAATGATAGTCAAAATCCAGAGGATTCGTTTTAGAATCAAACCTTTGTTGCTCTCTGAGTCGTGTTAAGTATGAATCACTTTTTGAGTTCAATAGCAATCGGCATCTTTCAACATCACCAGAAGAAAAGAATAGAAAGCTACAAATATCTTTTTCCAATGTACTGCGGTCACATGTACACATGTATACATGTATACATGCATTGAAACTGTATGATAATGGCATGTTTACAAGTCCCTCTCTCCTCATATCTAGAGCTTATTTACATAACAAGATAACAAGTAAAATTATAATATAAAAGTAAAAAAGAATTAAAAAATAGGTTTCATTAAAATATAACAGTGAAGAGAAAGACATGTGATGACAAAACAGCCTGAAGAAATGGTAAGTAATAATAAGAAGAAAAAAAGAGGGAGAACTGTTCTGTGGTAACAGACATTCGTCTATAAGAGTCTGCTGGCAATGTTACGGTCAACCTGAAATGATATTGCCTGCTTTTGTGTCTCATTTTGCCTAATTTCCCACTTTTTATTATATTTTGTGATGCTGATCTACAGGGAACAAAGATAAATGGATTCAGCCACTCATCCTTAAAATTAGCAGCTCTTCTGACATGGTCATGACTGGGGTTTTGGACACCATAAATAATGTGCAATCTTTCATCTTTGCTGAGGCTGCTTTTCTGACTAGGATGGTGGCAGTAGTTCATAGCGAAAGGATTTGAGTATAGGAGCAGGGAGGTTCTACTGCAGTTGTACAGGGTTTTGGTGAGGCCACACCTGGAGTACTGCGTACAGTTTTGGTCTCCAAATCTGAGGAAAGACATCCTTGCCATAGAGGGGGTACAGAGAAGATTCACCAGACTGATTCCTGGGATGTCAGGACTTTCATATGAGGAAAGATTGGATAGACTCGGTTTGTACTCGATGGAATTTAGAAGATTGAGGGGGGATCTTATAGAAACCTACAAAATTCTTAAGGGGTTGGACAAGCTAGATGCTGGAAGATTGTTCCCGATGTTGGGGGAGTCCAGAACAAGGGGTCACAGTCTAAGGATAAGGGGGAATTCCTTTAGGACCGAAATGAGGAAAACATTCTTTACACAGAGAGTGGTGAGTCTCTGGAATTCTCTGCCACAGAAGGTAGTTGAGGCCAGTTCATTGGCTATATTTAAGAGGGCGTTAGATGTGGCACTTGTGGCTAAAGGGATCAGGGGGTATGGAGAGAAGGCAGGTACGGGATACTGAGTTGGATGATCAGCCATGATCACATTGAATGGCGGTGCAGGCTCGAAGGGCCGAATGGCCTACTCCTGCACCTATTTTCTATGTTTCTATGTTTACTACAATAGGGATTTTAAAATAAATCAAGGAATGCTTTAGAGAGCAAGAACTTGTTCAGTTGTTGCTGATGAAATTCAGTGTAAACCTCATTCTGGTGCAATGCAATAGTTGTGGTCCAAAGGAACCTCATGTTGAGAAAATCACATTATAAAAATAATAGTATCAATGGGGGAAAAGGAAATTAGGGGCTAGAGAATTTCAAGTTCACAATAATAATGTTATTTCTCCCAGAGGATCAATCTTATCAAAGATGAGAAGCAGCAGACACAGAAAATGACATCAGCCAAAAAAAAACAAAGATGGCCATTCACAGGAGGGAAAGAAGGGAAAGAATTACAAGGATGTCTAAAACAAAATTCCAGCTAAAGAGGATGTGTATCCCTTCATCCCACCCTGGCTAGTTGGCCGGAGTGGGAGATTGCAACCTTCACGTGGTCCACCCTGTTTCGACTAATACAATCAACCCGACGTGCACAAACAAAAGATCAAATAGAACAAGTTGACCTACAACTTTAGGCTGTGCACGCCATACACAAGAAGAAGAAGCTAGTTGGCCACAACAGTAAAAAAATGCTTTAGGGAGGGAATTGTTCATTAATAAAAGCAGACCAGGAGAAACAACATTGCAAAGAACCTTTAATAAACGTAGCTATTAAAAAAACCTTTAGTTTTTGACAGTCCTGTAGGAGAAATATCTTTGTTATTTCAAATCTAGAACTCTCTAGGCCCATTGCTCTTTACCCCTATTGGCACAATTGTTTTTATAACATAATCTTCCATAACACGAGGTTTCTTTGGAATATAACTAATGCATTGGAGCAGAATGTTTAAGAAAGAACTGCAGATGCTGGAAAAATTGAAGATAGGCAAAAAAGCTGGAGAAACTCAGTGGGGGGAGGCAGCATCTATGGAGCAAAGGAATAGGCGACGTTTCAGGTCGAGACCCTTCTTCAGACTGATGTTGGGGGGGTTGCGAAAATGAAAGGAAGAGTTGGAGACAGTAGGCTGTGGGAGAGCTGGAAAGGGGAGGGGAAGGAGGGAGAAAGCAAGGACTACCTGAAATTGGGGAAGTCAATGTTCATACCGCTGGGGTGTAAACTACCCAAGCAAAATATGAGGTGCTTTTCCTCCAATTTGCGATGGAACTCACTCTGACCATGGAGGAGGCCAAGAAAAGTTTAATCATACTGTCATACAAACGTTTTCAAATGGCCGATCTTGTCATGTCAGCAAAAATGAAGCTGGTGCTGGCAATTCTATTTGGTACTCATAACTTAAGTGAAAGAGACCTTGTTGAAATTATATTCTTCCAGATTTGATGTGGATATTTTATCAGATGGGGAGAAACTAAACAAAACAAAAATCGTCCTCCATATTGTTTCCCATTCACCAATAACTGCAGAGGCTGAGGGTGAGATGAGGGTGTGAGGCAGGTTATCAAAGATGAGAAAAACATGCCCAGATACCTTATTCATAAAAATTGTGCTCAGAGATTATAGTTCATATTTACTATATTTGAAACTAATCACAAATCAGGATCACCAAAAGATCACAAAACTGTTACATCTTTACTTTAACAAAGGTTTACACTAATTTACGTTATTTCACAAATGGAAGCTGCAATAAACTGCCCTCTCATTCACATGCAACCTGCTTTAGCAGCCATGGACTGCCATGGAGATGGAAAAAGTCGGGGAGCGAGGGCAAGAACCTGAAGTGAGGGATTGAGGAGAGGGGTTTATCAAAGACTTGAGGCTTCTCCTCCCAGGTTAGTAAGTGATGTGTTCATGGCCAGTGACATGGTTTCCCCATGGCACCTGCCACTGATCTACCTGGAGTTATTAATGCATGGATGTTTTGATCAACGCCCTGAGTTTTAATAAATTCAAGTGACTAGAAAGGGATTTTTGTTGAAAAGGGCCCTTCGACCCCCTGAGTCTGTGCTGACCAGCGATCACCCCATACAGTAGCACTATCCTAGACTCACTAGGGACAATTTACAATTTTACTGAAACCAATTAATCTACAAACCTGTTTGTTTTTGAAGTGTGGGAGGAAACCGGAGCACCCGGGCAAAACTCATGCAGTCACAGGGAGAACATACAAACTCCATACAAATAGCACCCATTCTCAGGGTCGAACCCGGGTCTCTGGCAGCAACTCTACTACTGTGCCACCATGCCACTGGATTTATAACATTTAGAAAGAAGACAGTGGCAAATTTCCTTAAATTCCAACTGATTTATTTTTGCAGTGTGATATTCCGTAATGAACTGTGTGTTACTTATAAAGATTGTAAGAAGCAAGTTTTTGTCTGAATATCTGTCAGTAACTAATGAGTTGGTATTGCATATATTAATGACATCCTCACGTGCACTAGATACAACCAGAAATTAATAGCACCAGGGAGCTCCAATTTCCCAATGGGCAAGCAATAAACACAAACAAAACATGCATAAAAGTTAAGATCCAATTTCAAGCAATAGCGTTGAAGAAATTGGCTTCATAGATCAATATTTATTTTATGTCCTTATTGAATAAGAACTAATAAAATTTATCTTTATTGTTGTTAGCAAACCTTATGCACAATAAATAAAGAGATCAGAGATTTGTAGAAGTTTATTGTAAAGCAAGAACAATGGATAAAATTTGGGAGAGGGAGGCACGGTGGCACAGCGGAAGAGTTACTGCCTTGCAACGCCAGAGACCCAGGTTCAATCCCAACTACGGGTGTTGTCTGTACGGAGTTTGTACGCTCTCCCCGTGACCTGCGTAGGTTTTCTCCAAGATCTTCGGTTTCCTTCCACACTCCAAAGACATACAGGTGTGTAGGTAAATTGGCTTAGAAATTTTAAAAATTGTCCCTAGCGTGTGTAGGTATTAATATGCGGGGATCGCTGGTCAGCGTGCTCCCAGTAGGCCGAAGGGCCTGTTTCTGCACTGTATCTTTAAACTAAACTAAACAAAACTAAAATTATCCATTATGCTTGTTGTTCATCCATCAGGCGAGAATGAAATGCTTGGAGAAGGAGAAAGAGGTGCAGCGCACAGGCCTTGAACCTGGTGAGATGCAGGAGGAGTCCGGCCGGGAGTCACCCCACAGAGCCCAGTCCCTCCATGCAGTAGAGTCTCCCAACTCCTGCAGAGTAGTTATTAAGAGGGCTGATCCATGGACGGTTGCTGCTGGGACGCAAGTCGGGGCCTGATCAACCCCGGCTGGGTCACCTGGGCGAGGGTGTCAGATGTTGTGAGACCCGAAACACCCGATGACCCCAGGGCACATCACTGAGGATGCGTCCCAGCGAATCTAGAAGATGCATA
Organism: Raja brachyura; assembly: GCA_963514005.1. The sequence goes on along the minus strand of OY740784.1, from coordinate 99,988,798 downwards.
TTTTTCACATAACAAAACTAAAATTATCCATTATGCTTGTTGTTCTTAAGTTCTTCTTAAACACCCGCAACCATAGGCCCCTGAAGCATGTGCAGCTGGATAGTGGGTCAGGTGTTTTCAGGTGTTGCTAACGGCTGAATGATACAGATATCATGCCCCTTGAAATTGGAACTGAGATATCTGACAGCAAAACTCAGTGGAACTATTGCAATTACACACACAGACACCAATGAAAAAATATCCTATTTATTATGAAAGGTTGGTGCAGAGCCAAGACAAGCTTGAATGCTCTTTTCAGCCACATGGCTTTATTAAGGGATGTAGCCAGATAGCCATCTGGCTTACAAAAAATACCTAAGGACTGCTGTTGACAATATATTTTTGCTATATGTATGCCCTTCTTAAATGTAGAAGGGACAAGATGGCCATTATAATTATGGAAGTGAAACATAAGGTCCTGTCTTGGATCAGCCTCAGGGTCTGGTTTGGGCTTGTATAGCCTGCAATTCTTGGACAAGAGGCAGAAAATAGATCATAACTGATTTCTATTCCAATTATGCCAGTTTCACGGGCAAGTTATAACTCAATGTTTGCATTGTTTTACTATATGACATTACTTTGTTTGGCCTTAGGCTGGCCAACCAAGACTGATATAATTAAAGTTGCATCCTGATATAGTGATTCAAACCACTAAAGTTTATAATTTAGAACTGCAGATGCTGGGATCTTGTATAGAATGCAAAGTGCTGGAGCAACGCAATAGGTCAGGCCTGACATGGATAAACAATGTTTCAGGTAGGGAAATGAATCAGAACTGAGTGCAACTGATATTTTACCTTATATGGAATCATTGATCATGAACATATAGTTGAGGATTAAAAGATTGCCTCTAAAATGCAATACATATCATTCTTCTGTGCTCTCTTGAATGACAAGTAGCAGAAGCATTAAGGGCCTGTCGAGTTTATCTGCGAGTTTGCACTAGCAGCATGGTCGACACGTGGTCATAGGTGGTCACTGGTAAGTCTCCTTCATGATCGATAGGGGTTCCTGCTTAGTGATTACTACTCGCGGCCTCAGTTTGGCCGCGGAAAAATTTTCAGCAGGCTGAAAATTTTTCTGCGAGCAAAAATTGGTCAGCGTGGAATAAAATTGATACTCGTAGGTTTAGTCGAAGTAGGTTGTAGTAGGTCAGCATGTTATCGTAGGTGATCGAAGGAAATCAAAGGTAATCGAAGGTAGTCAAGTCCAATTTTCCCCAGAGCATCGGCGATTAAATCGACGCTGGTCAAAGCTAGTCTTCAACATAGTCGAAGGAGGACAAAGAAGGTCTTCTACACAGTCGAAGTAGGTCTTCTACATAGTTGTAGGAGGTTCTCTACATAGTCGAAGGAGGTTGTAGGAGATGTTCTACTTAGTCGAAGGATGCCAAATTTGTGGCAATACAACAGGACCATGACACTCTTCTCAACTCGCAAATAAACTCGCCATAGTGGGACAGGCCCTCCAAGTGTTTGGTTACAGATTTGGTCTATGTGGCTTGATCAGCGTTGAATCTCCGCCCAGCTCGGCCTGTGGACTTCGGGAGCCGCTGAGAGTATTCTTCTGTACGCGGGCCTGAAACATCGGGGCCGCCATAGTGGTGAATGCGGGGGGTCTCAATAGGCCCCGATCACGGGTGAACAGAGGAAGAGGACTGAACTTTGGTGCCTTCCCTCACAGTGGGAAACGTTGATTCTGTTGTGTGGGGTTGTTTTTTATATTTTATGTTGAATTCTAAAGTGTTGTGTTTATCTTATTTGTGCTGCCTGGTGACTCAAATTTAACTGTACCAATTGGTGTATGTGACAATAAATGTCCTTTGTCCTTTGTCAAAGGTTATGGATAGAAGGGAACAGTGATGACCAATTATATTGTTTACGCAGTGATATAGTCCGAAAATAAATAGAAGGGAATAGTTAGAAGTGGACACAATCTCTTCACCTAGATTGAGATAAGAGATAAGAGAGCCATGCAGCACCGACTCCAGCAAAAATACGATGAGGGATTACGTGAAGAAGCCGTGCCAGGCGCATGCGCATCATACTTCAAATCAGCGGCGTGAAAACACAGAAACCCGATAGCCGAAGTAAGATAGTAAGGCTTTCAGAAGACTAGAACTACCAGATGATCCTTTTGATTATGAGGGCCGGGAGCGGAGGGCATGTAAGCCCTCATCGTAACTCTTCATAAAATAAGGATCAAACTTCGAACTGGTAGGTTCTCATTTAATCTTACTATTTTACTTCAGAGTCACGTGAGTGACTACGTGAATATTTCACAGCTCTGTGATTTCATGCCGTAGATGCACTCGATGTGACACACTGCTTCAGTTGACACAGTAGTGAACAAATAATATATTGAACATTACTTCAAATTATTCAATAACTATTTTAATAATAATAATAACGATAACAAAAGAAAGTAATAACCCCTCTATCCCAGGGGGAAATTACAAAGAAATTATATGAAAACAAAGCAACCCAAATTAAACGGAACCCAACACAGCATGCCCAAACCCTGGCACTGTAACAACAGGTTTATCATAGAACTTAGAGAAAGTCGATTCTTTAGACCATCCTGCGGCCTCGAGGATTTGGTTGAGCGGCACGTCCTGCGCCTTCACCGCGGATGTTGATGCAGCCCTGGTGGAGTGAGATTTAAACACAAATGTCCACTCCAGCATAATCCAGAACCTGTTTTAACCATCGAGAAATAGTTTGTACTGACACTTTTTTATATGTTTTTTTGTGGGTAATGAGCATTGCTGTCTCAGAACCTCTGAGACTCTTAGTTACTTCAATATATTAACTCAGATGCTTAACCACACATAATGCTTGATCCACAGGGTATGCTTTAAAGATTACCTTAGTTCCAGCCATTCCTGGCCTGCTTTGCTTGATTAGATCATAGACATAAAAAGTTATTTTATCTACAGACAAATGCATACAATCTAGTCGTAACATTTGCAATGTTTGTACTTGTTGTGCTGATACTAACACCATGAGCATAACCACTTTAAGTGTTAACTTCTGAAAAGACAGTGACATAATTGGAGCCCATTGCCGAAGCAGTGTGAGAACTATACTGACATCCCAGATTTCTGTATATCTAAGCTTGGGAGGATTTTTATTAAAAATTCCTCTCATGAATCAGGACACTAACGGATGAGACCCGATAGATAGTCGTTCTGAAAAATGTCCTAAGTAGGAGGACAAAGCACTCCGAGCACTATTAATGGCACTATAACTCAGGTGCTGATCAAAATGCAACATAACAAGGAACTCCAATACATTCGGTATGCTTGCAGTATGATAAGATATATCTGACTGTACATAAAAGATTTCCCATTTCTTTATCTGAGACATATATTGTTTCGTAGTGCTATCTCTCCAAGCTGCAGTTATGACATCCATGGTCCTATCCGACAGTCCAAGTCCTGGTAACGGTCTGGTCAAAACCTGCAGATTAACAAATTAATACGGTCATGTAATGGATGACTTTCTCCTGTTACTGGATGTACCAACAAATTACTACAGTTGGGGATTGTCATGAATGGCTGAGTCATCATTCTGAGCACCAATGGGAACCATAGGTGTGTAGGCCAGTCTGGAACCACCAAAATGCCTGTGGTGGAGTCCTGCTCTATTTTGGTGAGGTATTGCCTAATCAGGCAGAATGGGGGAAAAAGCATAGAAGAATGTATGTCCCCAATGTAGCGAGAATGCATCCACCGCTACTGCTCCTGGATCCGGCTCCCATGAAACATATTTCGGCAACTGGTGATTTAAGCTGGATGCGAACAGATCAATATATGTTAACCCATAGCGGCTGACAATCTTTTTAAAAACTTCTGGATTTAACATCCATTCTGTATTGTCATTGAACTTCCGTGACCTGTTGTCTGCCACCACATTATCTCTCCCTGGTAGGTAGATAGCTGAGAGCCACATGTTCCTGGAGATACACCAGTGCCACATGAGTTTAGCCAGATTATCACATTATACTGACCTCACTCCTCCCATGCGATTGATATATGCCACAGCTGTGGTATTGTCCACCTGGAGTTGAACGTGTGAATTATTCATTGTGGAACAATAAGATTTTAATCCATAAAATGCCCCCAATAACTCCAAATAATTTATACCATGCGTTTGGAGAATTGAATCCCCTTGGACACTCCATCTACCACCACAGCTAGATTCGCTGTCTGTGGCTCCCCATCCGAGACCGCTCACATCAGTCTGCAAAACCACTGAAGGTTGCTGAACCAAAATATTTTTAGTGGCTTGTGCAACCTTGATAATCCACCATTACAATTCAGCTAAGGTTGTAGTTGGTAACTGCATGGACCTATCAAAATGACCTGCACGCTTTTTTAGTGCTTGTTCTCTGGCTCGTTGCAGACTGATAGTGCAGAGGTCCAAACTCTACAGCAGGAAACACTGCTACCAATTTACCAATAACCCTGGCTACTTCTCAGATGGAGGGATATGGTTTCTCAGTGAGGCAAGTACAGGCATTTGTAATATCCACTGCCTCAGCTGTTGGCAAAGTTACTGACATATCAACTGAATTAATGTCAAAACCCAAATAATCAATTGTTTGGGATGGCTGTAACTTAGATTTGTTGGATGGACCAGAAACCCTAGCCTTTTAAATAGGCTTGTGGTTGCTGAAACCGATTTTTCAGCTATCTCCTGAGTGGTGCTTACAATTAAAATATCATCTAGCAATTACAATGTGTTTTTGAACCCTCAGTAACACCAGTACTGGCTTCAATAATTTTGTGAACAACCTAGGAGCTGAAGTTAACCCATTAGGTAATGCTTTAAATTGCCACAGCTGACTCATTCAACTAAATTTCAAGTACCTGTGATAATGATGATGAATTGGTACTGAATAATATGCATCTTTTAGATCTATAGTAGCCATATAGCAGCCTTGTGACAACAGCTGCTTTGCAGTGTTGAAGGTGTCCATTTTAAAATGCCTATACTGAATGTAGGAATTTAAGTGTGTGAGTTCCAGAATGACTACAACCCCCATCTTTTTTCGGTCTGGGGAATATATTGGACACAAATTGTTGAAGATGATCAACCGTCCTTTAAATTACCCCTTTCTGGAATAAAATTTTAATTTCTTCTTCTACCTGCCATGTTTCTGGTGCAGCAAACACCAAGACTCTAGTAGGCATATGCTGTACAGGTGGATCAACTCCTCCCATAAACTCTATTGTAGAGCCTGACACAGTATCTAGTATAAACCGATCAGATGTTATGCAGCACCATTCATCATAAAACAATTGTAATCTACACCCAACGGGAGGTTGTACCCCAGAAGTTTTATCTGTGATGGAATGAAGTTCCTGTACCTCAGCAAACGATCTGGAAGGTCTCCTTCTCCCAATGTAAGGGTTGATGTTGGGCTGTACTGGGTAATACTATTTTCGCCCCATCGGCCTCCCTCTGCTGGGCCCTGCCCCAGAATTAAACCCCCTGCATATCCAACCTGCTTGTTTTCTTGGAGCAGGGATGAAAGGTTTAATAAGGCCAATTGTTTTCAACTCCTCATCAATGTCCTTAATTTGTTTAGGAAGATTTTTGCCGAATAAATAATCCGGTGCCTGGATGTTACTTGCTCTACACAGTCCTGCAAATTTTGGGTGTAACGTTGGTCAAATGGCGATCTTCCTCATACAGTTAATCTCAAAATAAGCATTGCAGAATAATGCGGGCATGTCCTATTGGGTTTTAGACATTGTCGACCCTTGTATTATCTTCCCAAACGCAGTGATGCCTGCTGATACCAGCTTGAGGACACGCTGGAAATGCATTTCCTGCCCTCGCATCATTGCACTCGTGGGTACCCATATTGCTGAGTTTACTGTGAGCACCCTGAGCGAGGCACAATTGACGAGTGTTTTGTACCGTTCTGTTGTCTCAGTCATGATGGATTCTTGGAGCTGGTGAGAAACAAAATAATTGATATTGGCAGCTAAGTTTTCATCCATCGCCTCACCAGTCCCTTCCAGTATAGCAAAATTACGCACTACATCGGGAACACCCGGACCGTGGCTCTTGTGCTCTGGTGTGTACACATATGCAGGGACACCAGCTTCAGGGTCAGGCTCCTCCTGCCCTGGTACTCCTGAGTCTTGCTCCAGGGTGACCTCATCCAGACCCAAACAAGGTTCTGGAGAGACAGATTTTCACCGTTGACAGGCACCATATTCAGTATATGGAACTCCTTGGGAGGTTGCCTGGGTAATCTCTGGGTCCTTGGACCCCTGACTGATGAGAGTGTGGAGCATTTGCTACATTTGGTCCAGTCTCCCCCACATTCTTTTATGATCTGGAGGGGAGTCCTCTTCATCAGACCCATCAGACAAAACGGGCCTGACAGACTTTCTTTTAGCCTTTTTTCCTACAGTTGTGGCCTCACTGACCTGTGACGCTGGAGCAGCTGGAGGTTGTTCAATCATGGGTAAAATGGGCACCGGTATCCGAGCCGGCATTACCGCACTTATCTCTTTACCCGATCGCTTCGATGGGACCACATCGCTGCGCGACCCACGCTTACTCCAAACAGATTTCCTTCCAACGCTCTCCATAACCATTGTCTCCTGCTGACTCGCAAGCCAGACTTACAAGCTTAAGTACTCGCAGTAAAGTTTTTTAAATTACTTACCTGCGAGGTATCTACTTATTGCTGGTGGAGCTGCGCTCTCCAGCCCGTTCAGTGCGACATGCGTCGACGTAATGACGTGCATGCGCCTGGCGGGGCTTCTTCACGTAGTAAAATTAGGTGTCAAATTAAACTTCTTTTTATGCTTTGTCTGATGGGATAAATTGCAGACTTGATTTTTAAAATCTCAAAATGTTGTAACATTGCTACTTTAGTTAGGCCACATTTGGAGTTTTGCATGCAGTCTAAGTCACCCTGTTACAGGAACTATGTGTCGGCTTAGACAAGGTGCATAGGAGGTTTACCAGAATAATGGAGTAACTCACTCCAAAGACATACAGGTGAAATGGCTTGGTAAATGTAAAAATTGTCTCTAGTGCATGTGTGGGATAGTGTTAATATGTGGGGATCGCTGGTCGGCATGAACCTGTTTCTGCGCTGTATCCGCGCTGTATCTCTAAACTAAATGTTTTGGAAGGAACTGCAGATGCTGGTAATGCCTAGATCCGGGAACATTAACTGTAAGGAGAGGTTGGACATACTCAGATTGTTGTGGGGGACCTAAATTATGAGAGGCATAAAGATGGTGGTTAGTCAGAACCTTTTTTCTCAGGATAGAAAAATCAAATACTCAGGCCATAGCTTTAAGATGAGAAGGACAAAGTTTAGAGGGGATGTTTGGGGCATGTTTTTAACTGTGCTGAGTGCCTGGAATGTGGTGCGGGGGGTAGTGATTGAAGCAGAAACAATACTGGCATTTCAGAGATTTTTGGATAGGCATATGGATATGCAGGGAATGGAGGGATATGGATTAAATGCAGGCAGATAAGAGTTGGAATGGCATCGTGTTAAGCACAGACATTATGGGCCAAAGGATATGTTCTTGTGGCTGCACGCTTCTATGTTCTTTGAATGTGCCTTAATGACTACTATCCAGTGGCTCTAACATCCACCATCATGAAGTAATTTGAAAGACTAGTGATGGTGCTTATTAACTTCCATTCTCCCAGCCAGCCTTGATCCACAGCTTACTGTCGCAAGAGCTCCACCGCAAATACACCATCTCCCAGGCCATAAACTCATCTCTGGATCACCTAGACAACAAAGATTTACATTAACCCCATTGTATCAAATATAACCCTGCCATCAACTCATCCAAACTCATCTCCAAACTCCTGGACCTAGGAATCAGCTTCCACCTCTGCCCCAGGGTCTTTGACGTTCTGAACTCCATGTACAAGTTTGCCAATGACAACATTGTGGTGGGCCAGATCATGAACAATGATGAGACTGAGTACAGGAAGGAGATCGAAAATTTAGTAACATGGTGTCAAGACAACAACCTTTCCCATAATAGACACAAAAAGCTGGAGTAAATCAGCAGGTCAGACAGCATCTCTGGTGAAAAGGAATGGGTAAAGTTTTGGGTCGAGACGCATCTTCAGACTCAACATGAAATGTCACCCTTTCCTTTTCTCCAGAGATACTGTCTGACCCGCTAGGTTACTCCTGCTTTTGGTGTCTATATTTGGTTTAAACCATCATCTGCAGTTACTTCCTTAGAGGGAATTAGGAGCAAGAGGGAATTAGAAGCAACACTAGCAAATTTGTGGATGACACAAAGCTGGGTGGCAGTGTGAACTGTGAAGAGGATGTTAGGAGGTTGCAGGGTGACCTGGACAGGTTGAGTGAGTGGGCAGATGTGTGGCAGATGCAGTATAATATAGATAAATGTGAGGTTATCCACTTTGCCGGCAAAAACAAGGGGGCAGATTATTCTCTCAATGGGGTTAGGTTAGGTAAGGGGGAGGTGCAGCGAGACCTGGGCGTCCTTGTACACCGGTCACTGAAAGTTGGCTTACAGGTACAGCAGGCAATGAAGAAAGCTAATGGAATGTTAGCCTTCATAACAAGAGGATTTTAGTATAGGAGTAAATAGGTTCTTCTGCAGTTGTATAGGGCTCTGGTGAGACCACATCTGGAGTATTGTGTACAGTTTTGGTCTCCTAATTTGAGGTAGGACATCCTTGTGATTGAGGTAGTGTAGCATAGGTTCACAAGATTGATCCCTGGGATGGCAGGACTGTCATATGAGGAAAGATTAAAAAGACTAGGCTTGAATTCAATAGAGTTTAGAAGGATGAGGGGGGATCTTATAGAAACATATACAATTATAAAAGGACTGGACAAGCTAGATGCAGGAAAATGTTCCAATGTTGGGCGAGTCCAGAATCAGGGGGCCACAGTCTTAGAATAAAGGGGAGGTAATTTAAGACTAAGGTGAGAAAAAAAAATTTCACCCAGAGAGTTGTGAATTTATGGAATTCCCTGCCACAGAGGGCAGTGGAGGCCAAGTCACTGGATGAATTTAAGAAAGAGTTAGAGCTCGAGGGGCTAGTGGAGTCAAGGGAAATGGGGAGAAGGCGGGCACGGGTTATTGATAGGGGACAATGAATGGCAGTGCTGGCTCGAAGGGCCGAATGGCCTCCTCCTTCACCTATTATCTATATTTCTATGTTTCTAAACCTTTCCCATAATGTCACCAAGATAATTGAGTTAGTTAATCAGCTTCAGGAAGTATGGCAGCATACATGCCCCAATCATCATCAATGGTGCCAAAGTGGAAATTGTTGAAAGCTTCAAGTTCGTTGATGTCAACATTGCCAATGATCAATCGGGAATGCATCACATTGATGCAACTGCCAAGGAGGCACACCGTTGCTTCCACTTCCTTAGGAGACTGAGGAAATTCGCAATGTCTCCAATGACCCTTATAAACCTCTACAGAAGGCATACTGTCAGATTGTATCACAGCTTGGTTTGGGATCAGCTCTGCCCAAGGCCACAAGAAATTGCAGAGTGTTGCAGATGTCGCATAGTCCATCAAAGACCAGGCTTCCCACCCTTGACTCCTACTATACACACTGCCTCAGAAAAGCAGCCCACATAATCAAAGTTTTGTCTTTTCTTTCTGCTTCTTTCTTCTTTTCTTTCTTCTCCTTGCTCCTGTTGGGCAGAAAGTACAGAAGCATGAAAGTGTTTACCACCAGACTCAAGAACATTTTTTTCTCTTCTGTTATCAAGCTTTCTAAAGGCTCAAGAAATATCTGATTCATCTCTTCCCCATTGCTGAGAACTACATTCTGCATCTATATCTTCCACTTTGCTCTATCTATTATATTTGAGTTTGGCTTGATTGTATTTATGTATATTATTTTCTGATTTGATTGGATAGCATGCAAAAGGAAGCTTTTCAATATACCTTGGTGCATGTGACAATAATTATTCTGAATTGAAACCTAATAATGGCAGAGACATCATCAAAGTTAATCCATTCACTAACTTTTCAAAATCCCGGGAAACTCAGATTTTTGTTATGATGATGATGATCAAACATCAGATAGAATTACATTTATTTGATTAAAATGGACAAATTCACTCAATTACCACATTTATGGACCACAATAAAAAGTGGTAAAGATGGGATGTTCAAGGGATTGGAATGGGGCTGGGGCTGGGGCTAGGGCTAGGGCTAGGGCTAGGGCTGGGGCTGGGGCCTATTCAATCAAAATGACAAAGGTGTATTTTTTTGTGGTGTGACATAGAATGATTAAAGGCAGACTCTAACAACTGGCAGGAAGCGAGGCTATTCTGGACAAATCCAATTATGGAAGCTGGATCTGACCTGGTAGGAGATCAAATCTGGAAATCGATGCTTGTGCTGATAAGGTATAAGGTCAGATGAAGTAAAGGTCTGAGGTGTTGCTTGCGTAATCATGCATGGCCGGATAAAATAATAAATCAGAAAATGTGATACTCAAGGATCAGGGTTTTAAACAAAATAAGCTTGCTCTGATCATGGCATGTTCATGCAAGATATGTATCAGAAATACTTGTTCCCTGGCTTAATCCTGAATGCCTGCAGGCCAAGAGAAGCAAGTCAATTTCAAATTAGCACATACAAGATCTGTTTCAAAGGTATAAAAAACAAAGCAGTGCAAAGGCAAATATCACTGAAGTACTGGTCATTGGGGAGGCTATTGACATGTGATATTGGACTTGGTCAGAAGCTGACTCAATAACGGCATTTGTACTTATGTAAAATAACTGGCTATACAATCAACTGAATGCAAAGATCAATATTTCCCGCTCATTTTTCCTTTGGAACCAAAGGAAATTTCAAAATTTGCATCATTGATCAATTTATTTGAAGTCACAATATTCCAAATTTTAAAGAGATAATTTCTTCAATTGCCTTAAACATGACACATGAGGCACGAGCAGTAACTTGTGGCTCTCGTAATTATCAATGTTATTAATTAGAGCCTGCACTGGGCCACTGTGCTTCTGATAAGCTTTAATAACATGACCATTTAAATGGAACGCTTTGTGCAACTGACGTGATATCAAGTCACTGGCAGTTTGTAAGACAGAGAAGATTTTTTTCTGATGGCACCAATGCTGCCTTTAGATTTTTTTTCAGCAGCACAACATTCCTTTATCATCAAACCAAACATATGAATTACTGAAATTTTGATTTCTGTCTTTATATTAAAGGTTTTCTTTGTATATACGACCAAACACAGCTGAAGCTGTTTGTGATTTTTTGGGACTCAGAAACAATTGATTACACAACAGCAACATTGAAAGGATAGACCAGGCAGCTTGTAAACTTAGATTAATGTTTAATATTGAAACAGGTCAATGAGCTCACGGTATAAAGAAAACTATGCAAGAAAATTTTAAAAAAAGAGATTTGATGGCAAAAGAGGAAAAATAAGCAAAGCATAGTTAATTTGTGAACAAAAAGAATAATAGGGAGAAACACAAGTAAAATGTAAAGATGAGATTAGTAGGAGATAGGAATTTTCTGTATTCAGGTGACTACAGTGTTTCATATAATCTATCCTTGTAATGTAACTCAATCCAACATTATATCAATAAAACTCTCCTTCAAGGTCAGTTTATCTTCGCTGATATATGGTGTTAGAATCGAAAAGACGTTGTCCAGATGCATTTGAACCAAAATTCTGTTCAGTTTAATATAATCTTTCCTTTTAAATAATCCAACCTTCTTGATTCCAACATGTTCTTAATTCATTTTTGTATATATCCATTTAGTGATAGTGAAAAAAAACCCATCAGAGATAACAGAGTCTTGCTTAGTTAATAATGCTGTGCTACTGAAATAAGCCTTTCAGCCCAAATCGTCCATGCCAACTATCAAATATGCGTATATACCAATCCCATCTATCACTGCTTGACATGCTTACTCACCAGAAGCCACACGAGAGAACCTCCTACTAATTTTCTTCAACACACACTATGCAATATGGCACAGTCAATTGCAAACATGCATACAGAAAATTGCAATATATTTCCGATAGATTAACAGAAAGGGTAAAAGAGATGGCGGGGAAATGTGAGCTCATCTACATTTAGTGATTTTGTAATAGATGGACTCAAATTCTGCAATCAAATTCACTTAGACCATCTCCGGCATCTCCCTATCATTTCTTGATCTCACCGTCTCCATCAGGGGATTCTAAGGGGAGTAAGGGGCAACCATGGCTGACAAGAGAAGTTAGGGACGGTATAAAACTAAAAGAAAAGGCGTATAACATAGCAAAGAGTTGTGGGAAGCCAGAGGATTGGGCAACTTTCAAAGGAAATTAGAAGGTAACAAAAAGAAAAATACGGGGTGATAAGATGGTGTGCAAAGGTAAGCTCACCCAGAATATAAATAAGAATAGTAAAAGCTTCTCTAGGTATGTTAAGAGAAAAAGATTAGTAAAGACAAATGCGGGTGACTTGAAGGTGGAAACAGGTGAAATTATTATGGAGAACAAGGAAATGGTCAAGTCAAGTCAAGTCAAGTCAAGTTTATTCGTTCCATACACATATGGGATGTGCAGTGAAATGAAAAGTGGCAATGCCTGCGGACTTTGTGCAAAAAAACAAACAAACAACCAACATAGAAACATAGAAACATAGAAAAATAGGTGCAGGAGTAGGCCATTTGGCCCTTCGAGCCTGCACCGCCATTCAATGTGATCATGGCTGATCATCCAACTCAGTATCCCGTACCTGCCTTCTCTCCATACCCCCTGATCCCTTTAGCCACAAGTGCCACATCTAACACCCTCTTAAATATAGCCAATGAACTGGCCTCCACTAAATTCTGTGGCAGAGAATTCCAGAGACTCACCACTCTCTGTGTAAAGAATATTTTCCTCATCTCGGTCCTAAAGGAATTCCCCTTTATCCTTAGACTGTGACCCCTTGTTCTGGACCTTGTTTCTATAAGATTCCCCCTCAATCTTCTAAATTCCAGTGAGTACAAGCCGAGTCTATCCAATCTTTCCTCATATGAAAGTCCTGACATCCCAGGAATCAGTCTGGTGAATCTTCTCTGCACCCCCTCTATGGCAAGGATGTCTTTCCTCAGAGTTGGAGACCAAAACTGTACGCAATACTCCAGGTGTGGCCTCACCAAAACCCTGTACAACTGCAGTAGAACCTCCCTGCTCCTATACTCAAATCCTTTCGCTATGAATGCTAACATACCATTTGCTTTCTTCACTGCCTGCTGCACCTGCATGTCTACTTTCAATGACTGCTGTACCATGACACCCAGGTCTCATTGCATCTCCCCTTTTCCTAATCTGCCACCATTCAGATAATAGTCTACCCTCATGTTATTGCCACCAAAGTGGATAACCTCACATTTATCCACATTATACTGCATCTGCCATGCATCTGCCCATTCACTCAGCCTATCCAAATCACCCTGCAGCCTCCAAGCATCCTCCTCACACCTAACTATACCCCCCAGCTTGGTGTCATCTGCAAATTTGGAGATGTTGCATTGAATTCCCTCGTCCAAATCATTAATATATATTGTAAATAGCTGGTGTCCCAGCACTGAGCCTTGCGGTACCCCACTAGTCACTGCCTGCCATTCTGAAAAGGACCCGTTTACTCCTACCCTTTGCCTCTTGTCTGCTAGCCAGTTCTCTATCCACATCAATATTGAACCCCCAATACCGTGTGCTTTAAGTTTGTATGCTAATCTCTTATGCGGGACCTTGTCGAAAGCCTTCTGAAAGTCTAGATATAACACATCCACTGGTTCTCCCTTATCCACTCTACTGGTTACATCCTCGAAAAATTCTATCAGATTTGTCAGACATGATATACCTTTCGTAAATCCATGCTGACTTTGTCCAATGATTTCACCACTTTCCAAATGCGCTTCTATCCCATCTTTAATAACTGACTCTAGCAGTTTCTCCACTACCGATGTTAGACTAACTGGTCTGTAATTCCCTGCTTTCTCTCTCCCTCCTTTTTTAAAAAGTGGGGTTACATTAGCTACCCTCCAATCCTCAGGAACTACTCCAGAATCTAAGGAATTTTGAAAAATTATCACTAATGCATCCACTATTTCTGTGGCAACCTCCTTGAGTACTCTGGGATGCAGACTATCTGGCCCTGGGGATTTATCGGCCTTCAATCCGTTCAATTTACCCGACACCACCTCCAGGCTAACCTGGACTTCACTCAGTTCCTCCATCTTATTTGACCCCCGTTCCACTGCTATTTCCGGCAGATTATTTATGTCTTCCTTAGTGAAGACAGAACCAAAGTAGTTATTCAATTGGTCTGCCATGTATTTGTTCCCCATGATCAATTCACCTGTTTCTGACTGCAAGGGACCAACATTTGTTTTAACTAGTCTCTTTCTCTTCACATATCTATAAAAACTTTTGCAATCAGTTTTTTATGTTCCCTGCCAGTTTCCTTTCATAATCTATTTTCCTTTTCCTAATTAAGCCCTTTGTCCTCATCTGCTGGATTCTGAATTTCTCCCAGTCCTCCGGTAGGCTGCTTTTTCTGGCAAATTTGTATGCCTCATCTTTTGTTTTTATACTATCCCTGATTTCCCTTGTTACCCATGGATGCACCACCTTCCCCGATGTATTCTTTTGCCAAACTGGTATGAACAATTTTTGTACTTCATCCATGCAGTCTTTAAATACCTTCCATTGCACATCCACTGTCAACCCTTTAAGAATCACCTGCCAGTATATCTTGGCCAATTCACATCTCATACCTTCAAAGTTACCTTTGTTCAAGTTCAGAACCCTTGTTTCTGACTTAATTTTGTCACTCTCCATCCTAATGAAGAACTCAACCATATTATGGTCACTCTTGCCCAAGGGGCCACGCACAACAAGACTGCTAACTAACCCTTCCTCATTACTCAATACCCAGTCTAGAATAGCCTGCTCTCTCGTTGGTTCCTCCACATGTTGGTTGAGAAAACTATCCCGCATACATTCCAAGTAATCCTCTTCCTCAGCACCCCTGCCAATTTGATTCACCCAATCTACATGCAGATTGAAGTCACCCATTATAACCGTGTTACCCTTGTTGCACGCATTTCTAATTTCCTGTTTGATGCCATCCCCATCTGCAATACTACTGTTAGATGGCCTGTACACAGCTCCCACTAGCGTTTTCTGCCCCTTAGAGTTTCGCAGCTCTACCCATATCGATTCCACATCCTCCACGCTAATGACCTTCCTTTCTATTGCATTAATCTCCTCTCTCAGCAGCAATGCTACCCCACCTCCTTTTCCTTTTCGTCTATCCCTCCTGAATATTGAATATCCCTGGATGTTCAGCTCCCAGCCTTGGTCACCCTGGAGCCATGTCTCTGTGATCCCAACTATAGCATAGTCATTAATCGCTATCTGCACCTTCAACTCATCCACCTTATTACGAATGCTCCTCGCATTGAGACACAAAGCCTTCAGGCTTGTTTTTACAACACTCTTACTCCTTATACAATTATGTTGACAAGTGGCCCCTTTCACATTGATCCCTATTACACTTGGCCATACTCTCCTATCCCTTTGTGAGCTTTCTTTCCCGTTAATTCTGGGATCATTAACCATCCCTTTACTCTCTTTCCCTTTAACTCCGTCCTCGACTATCCCATTTGACACCCCACCCCCCTTATTCAGTTTAAAACCATTTACTTATGTCACAATATGATAACATAATAATTTCGGATCATGCTCCATTAACGTTTATGATTAAACTAAATGGAATGGACAAGAAACAGACACAATGGAGACTTAATCCTCAAATCGTAAAGGCACAGGTATGTTGTGAATATATTGTAAAACAGATTAATATGTTTTTCGAGGTCAATGACTAGCCTGAAATCTCTGCTTCCCTTCTCTGGGAAACATTTAAAGCATTTATATGAGGGGCATTAATTTCTTCTCAGGCACTTCTTAATAAAGAGAATAGAGCTAAACAACAGACATTGGAAATGGAAATAAGGCAATTAGACATAGAAAATGCAGGAGCACCTTCATTGGCAAAACATAACAAAATTGCAGCACTGAAATATAAATTAAATTAAATATACTCTGACCAAGTAATAAAACTTTATCAACACACAAAACAATTAAATTTTGAATTTGGTGATAAACCACAAAAACTATTTGCACGCCAGCTTCGTAAATTGGACGGGGAAAAAATGATTCATAAGATTAGATCAAATAAGGGAGAAATACTACACTCCCCAAAGATATTAATGACAGATTTTCACAATACTATCAAAATCTTTATTCAACTAAAGTGGCAGAACAATCAACAGGAATGGAAGCATTTTTACAGAAATGTAACCTTAAAGGCTTAGATTTGCAAGAGCAAGAATTATTAGGAGCTGAAATAACGACAAAAGATCTCGAAGAGTCAATTGGATCTTTAAAAAATGGAAAGGCCACAGGCCCTGATGGCCTAAGCTCTGAATTTTATAAAAAATGTTATGATCTGATTCTCCACGCTCACAAACACTGTATAAACACACTTATAATCAACAGCAACTCCCGGAAACTTTAAACAAATCTACAATAATACTTGTACCTAAAACTGATAAGGATCTGGAAGACCCGGCCTCATATAGAGCAATAGCTCTATTAAATACAGATCAGAAAATATACTACTAAACTCCTATCTTATAGATTGAGTTTAGTGATTAACAAATTAATTCACCCTGACCAAACAGGCTTTATCCCAAAATGTCACTCATTTTACAATCTGAGATGATTATTTAATATTATATACTCAAATAGAATTGCTAACGCAGATCTAGCAATTATTTTGCTAATGCTGAAAAAGCCTTTGATCAAGTAGAATTGGTCATATTTATTTTCAGTGATGGAAAAATTTCAATTGGGAGAGAAGTACTGTACATCGGTTAAACTTTTATACTCTAACCCAACAGCTGGAATACTAACAAACCAAATGTTATCAACTAAATTTAATCTCTCTAGAGGTTGTAGACAAGGATGCTTGCTATCTCCATTATTATTCGCAATTGGCAATTGAACCACTCGCAGAAAATGTCATATCTAATCCAGAAATACATGGGTATAATACTAAAGATACAATGAATAAAATTTCTCTATATGCAGATGATGTATTAATACATATTACAAAGCCAGAAATTAGTATTCCAAATTTATGAAATATAATAACTCAATTTGGTCAGTTCTTAGGATATAGAATTAATTGGACTAAAAGCAAAATCATGCCAATAACGGAACTCAATTTACATATACTACAATAATCACCTTTTAAAATAGTTGAGGAAAAATTTAAATGTCTAGGTATTTATGTAACTAAGGCGTATACTTCTTTATTTAAATCAAATTTCCCACCTTTACTGAATAAACTTAATAAGAATATTCAATACTGGAAAACATTTCCTATTTCAATGTTCGGTAGAATTAATGCTATAAAAATGATCTTTCTGCCGCAATTATTGTACTTATTTCAGTCAATCCCAATATATATCCCAAAATCTTTTTTTTTTTAAAGTAGATTCTACTGTTACAAGTTTCATCTGGGATTACAAGAATCATAGAATAAATAAAAAACATTTATGTAAATCAAAGATTAATGGAGGTTTAGCTCTACCAAATTTTCTGTTTTATTTTTGGGCAGTCCATATTAAAAACATGAATTTTTGGCTGGAAGAAATGGATCAACAACCAGACTGGTTAAGGATGGAAAAGGAGGACTGTTTACCTTTTGAAATCGGTTCGATTATATTTGCACCGACAAAATTGCACAAAAAACCTGTAGGGAAAACCCTATAATATATAGTGGTAAACAAATCTGGAAACAACAAAAAAAGGCTTTAAAATTGGATAATATACCACTCTGTCTCCCTATTGTAAACAACCCCTTATTCAAACCTTCCATGCTGGATAAAGGTTTTACACAACGGAAAAACCATAGAATCAAAAAGATGGAACACCTCTATAAGAAAGGCATACAACAGATTTACAACAGATTTACGGATTACATTCAAATAATTGTTTTCGTTATCTACAACTCAGAGATTATGTTAAATCAAATACACAAGATTATAGGAATAAGGAACCAGAAATCCTTGATGAATGTTTGAATAAGCATCCTAATACAGAAAAACTAACAACTTATATTTATAATACCCTTTTAGATAGTGAGGTACCATCGACGGAAGCATATAGACATACATGGGAAAATGAAATAAACCAACCCATAACGAAAGATATATGGGACAAATGTTCACAATATATACACCAATGCTCGTTAAATACCAGACATGCTTTAATACAATTTAAAGTATTACATAGATTACATTACTCAAAAGTTAAATTGAATAGAATCTACCCACAGATCTCCTCTATCTGCGATAAATGTCAGCATCAAGAGGCTAATTTAACACATACTTTTGCAAATTGTATAAAAATTAAGAATTTTAGATGAAAAATAATTTTAGATGAAAAGTCATATTCTATATTCCTTGATCTTATCTCCAATTACGTATTAATGGTAAATTATTCCATTCTTTATGATTTCTTTTTGATTTATATTTTATTTTTCTCTCTGTTTCTCTCTCTTTAAAAAAAATTATTAGAGACAAAATGATTAATTTGATAATATTAATAATGTATGATTGTTGCACATGAAATATTACTATCATAATATGTGTTTGCTAATGTACTGCTTACCTACTCTAATAAAAGAAAATATATATAAAAAAAATAAATAAATAAGAGCTCCTGTAGTGAATGAGCAGAACTTTTCAAAGGTCCCCACTGTTTATACATTTTAGCATTTACTCCATGGTTAACATTATTTGGATGAGTCACTGGTGCTGAATAAAAACTGTATGAGGGTAAACAAAAATCTTGCCCAACAATGAGAATACAATATTACCAAGGAGAGAAAAGCCACCTGTAAATGTGCAAAATTGTTTTACTTGGGGTTAATATAAGACAATTGCATTGAAAGTTTATTAAATAATTAAGTTAGGTGCAATTTATATCATAATTAAGACATGTGGTAATTAATTAGATCCAAAGGGATGACATTAAAAATAATCAGACGATACAAACATTGAAGTGTTCTGAATATCATCAAATTCAAATATGCCACATAATTAATGATGAATACCAAGAAATAACAATAAATTAATTAATAAACAAAACTAAGATTTATAAACTATAACTGAATTTGAATTTAAGCAAATGTTCCAGCTAAATATAAATTAGATCTCAAATATGTGCTAAAAATCGGAAACTAACTGATTAACAAACGAACTAGATAGATAGAAATTAACTGGGGGGTACACAAAAAGCTGGAGAAACTCAGCGGGTGCAGCAGCATCTAAGGAGCGAAGGAGATAGGTGATGTTTCGGGTCGAGACCCTTCTTCAGAAATTAACTGGGTTGTGTGTCAAGACTGCATATTGTAGGTGTCTTTTAAATAAGAGTTCAGATATGATTTTTGCCAGTGCAGCTTCATTCTACATGAATTTCAGTGCAGATACATGTGAAAGAGCTGAAAAATAAGAAGAGGACATAACCCTGGAAAAATCAATGTGGAAAGCAGACTCAACATGCTGGAGTAACACAGCATGACAGGCGACAACTCTGGAGAGAAGGAATGGGTGACGTTTCGGGTTGAGACCCTTCTTCAGACTGATGTCAGGGCAAAGCGAGATACATAGATTAGGAAATGTAATGTGTGAAAATAGGGCAAAGGGAATGGCGATCAAGGAAAATGTAAAATAGATCATTGTTACCAGGGAGAAGGTAACAGCAAAGTAAATAAAGATAAAATTTTCTCGGAGACAGTAAGACTGGTCAGAGAACTGGGAAGGGGGAGAGATGGAGAGAGATCCAAAACAAGGGTTATTTGATGTTAGAGAAGTCAATGTTCATACCACTGGGGTGTAAGCTGCCCAAGCAAAATATGAGGTGCTGTTCCTCATATTTGCGCTGGGCCTCACTCTGACAATGGGGGAGGCCCAGGACAGAAAGATTAGTGTGGGAAAGGGAGGGGGGTTAATGGGTTTAGCAACCGGGAGATCAAGGAGGTTTTGGTGGACTGAGCAGAGGTCTTCAATGAAACGATCACTGAGCCTATGCTTGGTCTTGTCGATATATAAGAGTTCATACCTGAAACAAGAGATGAGGTTGGAGGAGGTGCAAGTGAACTTCTGCCTCACCTGAAAAGACTGTTGGGCTCCATGGAGGGACAGGTGTTGCATCTCCTGCAGTTGCAGGGGAAAGTACCTAGGAGGGGTGGTTTGAGTGGGAAGGGTCGAGTTGACCAGGGAGTTGCGGAAGGAATGGTATCTGCCGAAAGGTGTGATTCATGGTGGATCCTGTTCGAGGTGGCGAAAATGTTAGAAGATTATGTGCTGTGTGCGATGGCTGGTGGGGTGGAAGGTGAGGACTAGGGGGGCTCTGTCCCTGTTACGACTGGGGTGAGGGAAAGCAAGAGCGGAGCCCTAGTGAGGGCCTCATCTAGGATGGAAGAGGGGAACCCCCATTCCCTAAAGAATGAGGTCATCTCGGATGTCCTGGTATGGAATACCTCATCTTGGGCGCAGATGTGGCGCAGATAGAAGAATTCGGTAAATAGATAGAAAATAGGTGCAGGAGGAGGCCAATCGGCCCTTCGAGTCAGCACCACCATTCATTTTGATCATGTCTGATCATCTACAATCAGTAACCCGTGCCTGCCTTTTCACCATATCCCTTGATTCCGCTAGCCCCAAGAGCTTTATCAAACTATCTTTTAAATTCATCTAGTGAATTGACCTCCACTGCCTTCTGTGGCAGCGAATTTCACAACTTCACTATTCTCTGGTGAAATTTTTTTTTCTCATCGCAGTTTTAAATGGCCTCCCCGTTATTCTAAGGCTGTAGCCCCTGGTTCTGGACTAAAATTAGAGCATTGGGGGTAGGGTATTGACATGGATAGAAAATTGTTTGGCAGACCGGAAGCAAAGAGTAGGAGTGAACGGGTCCTTTTCAGGATGTCAGGCAGTGGCGAGTGGAGTGCCGCAAGGCTCGGTGTTGGGGCTGCAACAGTTTACCATATATATTAATGATTTGGAAGAGGGAATTAGGAGCTACACTAGCAAGTTTGCGGATGACACAAAGCTGGGTGGCAGTGTGAACTGTGAAGAGGATGTTAGGAGGTTACAGGGTGACCTGCACAGGTTGAGTGAGTGGGCAGACTCATGGCAGATGCAGTATCTATATTACTAAAAGTAAGATCTTGACCACTTTTTGACGCACTGCGATTTGATTTCCGAGAGAACGCCGCCACTTATGCCACCTCGCTCAGAGCCCCCATCCGCCGGACTGTACCAGAGGTTTTTTCCCATCGATAAAAAATCAGAGAGATGTTCATGTTTTTTAAAAATTGCCATTCTCTCTGCTGCCCCTGCTGGTGGGAGGGGGGAGGGACTATAAAACCTGGCGTGCCTCACTCAGTCTCTGCAAGATGGAGGAAGCCAGAGTGTCACGTCTCTCCGAGCTCTGGATAACACTGGACACATGTCTACTCAACTGTGAGAGCCCTGAATGTGGTTTGAAAATGTAAATATGGTTGGGTTGAAGTAAAAAGGCACTGCAAATGGTTGTTTGGGAGGATTTGGGTTGAAGTCAAAAAGGCACTGCAAATGGTTGTTTAGGGGATTTGGGTTGAAGTAAAAAAGACACTGCAAATGGTTGTTTGGGGGGATTTGGGTTGAAGTGAAAAAGGCACTGCAAACGGTTGTTTGGTTAAACTAGACAACTTCCTGTTTGCACTATATTGTTTTTAGATAAAACGCCACCACTTATGGCTGTGATTTTTGGCCATCTTACTCAGTCCCCCTCTGCTCATCAGGTGCAGAGGATTCTTCACATCCATGTAAAATAAAAGTGTTATTAGTGTTTTAAAAATGTTGAGAATCTCTCTCGAGTCTATCACGCCATGAAGGCCACACCTTTTCCGGTGGGAGCGATTATAAAACCTGGAAGTGTGGGTGTGGCTCAGTCTCTGCATGATGGAGGTGGAAGAGGTCTGAGCTGTGAATCAACTGAACACATTGAATGTCTACTGAACTGTGAGTGTGGTGTTTTGTGTGGTTTTATGGTGCTTTCACTCTGCTTGAAATGGTATGAAACTGCATTTGAATGTGGTGGCCTTGTACCCTGCATGAAATGGTATGAAACTGCATTTGAATGTGGTGTTGTTGCACCTTGCATGAAATGGTATGAAACTGCATTTGAATTTGGTGGCTTGCACCCTCCTTGAAATGGTATGAATCAGCACTTGAATTTGGTGGCCTTGCACCATGCTCGAAGAGGTAAGAAATTGCACTTGAATTTGGTGGCCTTGCACCCTGCTTGAAATGGTATGAAACTGCATTTGAATGTGGTGTTGTTGCACCTTGCATGAAATGGTATGAAACTGCATTTGAATTTGGTGGCTTGCACCCTCCTTGAAATGGTATGAATCAGCTCTTGAATTTGGTGGTCTTGCACCATGCTCAAAGAGGTAAGAAATTGCACTTGAATTTGGTGGCTTGCACCCTCCTTGAAATGGTATGAATCAGCTCTTGAATTTGGTGGTCTTGCACCATGCTCAAAGAGGTAAGAAATTGCACTTGAATTTGGTGGCCTTGCACCCTGCTTGAAATGGTAGGAAAATTGATTTGAATTTGGTGGTCTTGCACTCTGCTTGAAATGGAATTTCAAGGAATAGCCGTGCGTCAACTGCCAGCCTACCAGCAATGAGTGAGCTGCCAGCACATCAGGCTTGAGGGACTGAGCTGCCATCCCAAGAATCCATTTGGCCCACAATGTCCATACTAGCCCTCTGGAGACCAGCAGTCCCTGCAGCCAAAAACACCCATACTAGTACTCCAGAAATCCCCCCCCCCCCCCCCCCCCCCCCCCCCACTGGCCACCAATATTGGATTTGGTGGAGAGGTGGAATATTGCATCGGGGGTCCAGCCCCCCATGTGAACATGGGACCCAACGGGTCCCACTTAGTCTAGTAATATAGATAAATGTGAGGTTATCCACTTTGGCGGCAAAAACAAGGGGGCAGATTATTCTCTCAATGGGGTAATGTTAGGTAAGGGGGAGGTGCAGCGAGACCTGGGTGTCCTTGTACAATGGTCACTGAAAGTTGGCTTACAAGTACAGCAGGCAGTGAAGAAAGCTAATGGAATGTTGGCCTTCATAACAAGAGGATTTCAGTATAGGAGTAAAGAGGTTCTTCTGCAGTTGTATAGGACTCTGGTTAGACCACACCTGGAATATTGTGTACAGTTTTGGTCTCCTAATTTGAGGGAGTACATCCTTGTGATTGAGGCAGTGCAGCATAGGTTCACAAGATTGATCCCTGGGATGTCATATGAGGAAAGATTGAAAGACTAGGCTTGAATTCACTGGAGTTTCGAAGGATGAGGGGGAATCTTATAGAAACATATAAGATTATAAAAGGACTGGACAAGCCATATGCAGGAAAAATGTTCCCAATGTTGTGCGAGTCCCGAACCAGGGGCCACAGTCTTAGAATAAAGGGGAGGTCATTTAAGACTGAGGTGAGAAAAAAACTTTTTCACCCAGAGAGTTGTGAATTTATGGAATTCCCTGCCACAGAGGGCAGTGGAGGCCAAATCACTGGATGGATTTAAGAGAGAGTTAGATAGAGCTCTAGGGGCTAGTGGAATCAAGGGATATGGGTAGAAGGCAGGCACAGGTTATTGATAGGAGACGATCAGCCATGATCACAATGAATCTAGCTGGCTCAAAGGGCCGAATGGCTTCCTCCTGCACATATTATCTATGTTCATATTTCTCACCCAACATTGGGAACATTTTCCTGCATCCAGCTTGTCAAGTTCTTATATAAATTTTATGTGTTTCAATAAGATCCCCTCTCATCCATCTAAATTCCAGTGAATACAATAGCAATGATATCCTTCCTCAAATTAGGAGATCAAAACTGCACACAATACTCCAGGTGTGGTCTCATCAGGGCCCTGTACAACTGCAGAAGGACCTCTTTACTCCTATACTTAAATCCTCTCATTATGAAGGCCAACATGTCATTAGCTTTCTTCACTCACTGCTGTACCTGAATGTTTACTTTCAGTGACTGGTGTACATGGACACCCAGGTCTCGTTGCCCTTCCCTTCTCCCTAATCTGATATAATTGAGATAATATTCTGCCTCCTTGTTCTTGCCGCCAAAGTGGATAACCTCACATTTACCTACAATATACTGCATCTGCCATGCATCTGCCCACACACTCAACCCGTCCTAGTCACCCTGCAACCTCCTAGCATCTTCTTCGCAGTTCACACTGCTATCCAGCTTTGTGTCATCTGCAAATGTGCTAGTGTCACTTTTAATTCCATTATCTGAATCATTAATACATATTGTAAATAGTTGCGGCCCCCGCACCAAGCCTTGTGGCACTCCGCTCGCCACTGCCTTCCATTCTGACAGGAACCCATTTATTCCTACTCTTTGGTTCCTGTCTGCCAACCAATTCTGTACCCATGTCAATACCCTACCCCCAATAACATGTGCTCTAATTTTGTCCACTAAACTCATGTGTGGGACCTTATCAAAAGCTTTCTGAAAGTCTAGATACACTACATCCACTAGCTTTCCTTCATCCATTTTACTTGTCACATCCTCAAAAAATTCCAGAAGATTAGTCAAGCATGATTTCCACTTCATAAATGCACCGTTATTACTTCTTTAATAATTGACTCCAGCATCTTCCCCACCACCGATGTCAGACTAACTGGTCTATAATTCTCTGTTTTCTCTCTCTCGCTCCTTTCTTGAAAAGTGGGATAACATTAGCTACACTCCTATCCACATGAACTGATCCTGAATCAATAGAACATTGGTAAATTATTACCCCAATGCGTCCACGATTTCTAGAGCCACCTCCTTGAGTACCCTGGGATGCAGACCATCAGCCCTGATGATTTATTAGCTTACTGGCCAATCAGTCTACCCAATACTATTTCTCACCTAATGCAAATTTCTTTCAGTTCCTCTGTCTCCATAGATCCTTTGTACTCTAGTGCATCTGGGAGATTGTAATTTCCTTTGTGAAGACAAAACCAAAGTATCTTCTGCAGCACTCGTAAGGCAAGGCAGCACCTTTATCACCTCAGGCAATTGAGGAAATTCAGAGTGTCGCCGATGATCCTCTAGTGCTTCTACTCTGTGGCTCTGGAAAGCATCTTGTCCGGGAACATTACAATATGGTTTGGGAATTGCTCTGCCCAGGACAAGAAGGCTCTGTAGAGAGTAGTGTGTTCGGCCGAACACACTATGGGAACTTCTCTCGCCCTTCTGCAGGAACTACACATCAGGAGGTGCAACTCCAGAGCCAATAAGATAATGGGAGACCCCCTTCCACCCCTGCAACAAACTGTTCCAGCTCTTACGGTCAGGCAAACACCTCCATTGCCATGCTGTGAGAACGGAGAGGATGAGAAGGAGTTTCTTCCCATTCGGACTGTAAACTCCTATCTCAACAGGGACTAACTCTACTAACTTACTGTACCACAATACCGCCCACAATATTTAATATGGAAAAGAACATGTGATTCTGTTTGTAGTTTGTTGTGAATTGATCATGGGGAACAAGGACACGGCAGACCAATTGAATAACTACTTTGGTTCTGTCTTCACTAAGGAAGACATAAATAATCTGCCGGAAATAGCAGTGGAACGGGGGTCAAATAAGATGGAGGAACTGAGTGAAATCCAGGTTAGCCGGGAGGTGGTGTTGGGTAAATTGAACGGATTGAAGGCCGATAAATCCCCAGGGCCAGATAGTCTGCATCCCAGAGTACTCAAGGAGGTAGCCACAGAAATAGTGGATGCATTAGTGATAATTTTTCAAAATTCCTTAGATTCTGGAGTAGTTCCTGAGGATTGGAGGGTAGCTAATGTAACCCCACTTTTTAAAAAAGGAGGGAGAGAGAAAGCGTGGAATTACAGACCAGTTAGTCTAACATCGGTATTGGGGAAACTGCTAGAGTCAGTTATTAAAGATGGGATAGAAGCGCATTTGGAAAGTGGTGAAATCATTGGACAAAGTCAGCATGGATTTACGAAAGGTAAATCATGTCTGACAAATCTGATAGAATTTTTCGAGGATGTAACCAGTAGAGTGGATAAGGGAGAACCAGTGGATGTGTTATATCTAGACTTTCAGAAGGCTTTCGACAAGGTCCCGCATAAGAGATTAGCATACAAACCTAAAGCACACGGTATTCGGGGTTCAGTATTGATGTGGATAGAGAACTGGCTAGCAGACAGGAGGCAAAGGGTAGGAGTAAACGGGTCCTTTTCAGAATGGCAGGCAGTGACTAGTGGGGTACCGCAAGGCTCAGTGCTGGGACCCCAGCTATTTACAATATATATTAATGATTTGGACGAGGGAATTCAATGCAACATCTCCAAATTTGCAGATGACACCAAGCTGGGGGGTATAGTTAGGTGTGAGGAGGATGCTTGGAGGCTGCAGGGTGATTTGGATAGGCTGAGTGAATGGGCAGATGCATGGCAGATGCAGTATAATGTGGATAAATGTGAGGTTATCCACTTTGGTGGCAATAACATGAGGGTAGACTATTATCTGAATGGTGGCAGATTAGGAAAAGGGGAGATGCAACGAGACCTGGGTGTCATGGTACAGCAGTCATTGAAAATAGACATGCAGGTGCAGCAGGCAGTGAAGAAAGCAAATGGTATGTTAGCATTCATAGCGAAAGGATTTGAGTATAGGAGCAGGGAGGTTCTACTGCAGTTGTACAGGGTTTTGGTGAGGCCACACCTGGAGTATTGCGTACAGTTTTGGTCTCCAAATCTGAGGAAAGACATCCTTGCCATAGAGGGGGTACAGAGAAGATTCACCAGACTGATTCCTGGGATGTCAGGACTTTCATATGAGGAAAGATTGGATAGACTCGGCTTGTACTCACTGGAATTTAGAAGATTGAGGGGGGATCTTATAGAAACTTACAAAATTCTTAAGGGGTTGGACAAGCTAGATGCTGGAAGATTGTTCCCGATGTTGGGGGAGTCCAGAACAAGGGGTCACAGTCTAAGGATAAGGGGGAATTCCTTTAGGACCGAGATGAGGAAAACATTCTTTACACAGAGAGTGGTGAGTCTCTGGAATTCTCTGCCACAGAAGGTAGTTGAGGCCAGTTCATTGGCTATATTTAAGAGGGTGTTAGATGTGGCACTTGTGGCTAAAGGGATCAGGGTGTATGGCAGGTACGGGATACTGAGTTGGATGATCAGCCATGATCACATTGAATGGCGGTGCAGGCTCGAAGGGCCGAATGGCCTACTCCTGCACCTATTTTTCTATGTTTCTATGTTTCTAAATGGAATTAGTTTAGAGTCTACTAAGGAATAGTCTATCCTTGAATATGTTTTATGCACAGGTGAGTAAAATGAATATTCTCGTCCGGATGGGTTTTCAATTCTCCAAACATCCTTAATATTGCTATTGTTTATATATGAGTATATTCTTTATATATAAAATTCACTTGACATAGATTTTGATTTTCTTTGAGTTGATGATCTATCTAAATATGGATCCAGTGTACAATTTAAGTCGCCACCAATTATTAAATTATTTTGTGTGCATTCCGGAATGATATTAAGTATTCTCTTGAAAAACAGTGGACTATTAAAATTTTGTCCATATACATTAACCAGAGTCACTTTTTTTTAGTATAATTCGCATACTACTATGATATATCTACCATCAGTATCTTCTATAGTTGATATATGTTTGAAAGGTATACCTTTACGGATTAAAATTGCAACCCCTCTAAATTTATGTGTGAATGAGGAATGATACGTTTGAGTGATCCATTTTGTTTTCAATCTATATTGCGCTTCCTTTTTAAGGTGAGTCTCTTGGAGGAAAATTATGTCTGTTTTAAGCAATTTTAGGTGAGCTAATACTTTGCCTCTTTTAATGGGTTCATTAATTCCCTTAACATTCCAACTGCAGAATGTAATTCCTTCACCCCCAGTTTTCCCTTTTATATCTTGCATCTTATGATTAGGGTGGTCTATAATGGAGCAGATGATTCAGCACGTTAAACCATACCTTACACCCGTACCTCAGAATTTTAGATCTTGTAAGTTTTCTTCTCAGTCATATCTCCTTAAATAATAATTATAATTCCATTCAAAATAACGAATATATTGAAAATAGAAAAGATAATAGATTATTATATTAGTAAAGTGTGAAAGAAAGAAAAAAAACTACATTTATGATTAGTGCAGTTAGTGATAGCCACCCTAATGTGGCTAGGCATCTAAGGACTTCCGTAGCTTTTGGTAAAATAAAATGTTACTAGCTGCATACTTTCCTTAAAGGAAAAACTTCAAATTCAATAAAGAGAAACATTATACGGGGGGGGGGGGGGGGGGGGGGGGGTGGAATATTGGTTATATTCCAATAATGGAATAGTTGATAATTTCAAAGTAAAATATTAGTTTCATATGACAAAAGTATTCGTCCATGATTAGTCTAAATAGTATCAAATATCAAGGATTAAAGCTCCATTTCCTATTTTAATCAACTTTTCGTTCATCCTTTTAACTAATTTTGAATGAATCCAGTTAACTATAATTGATGATATTTAATAATTATGATTAATAATGATTAGTAATAATTAGTACTATAATATAAAATATTATATAACAATAATCAATTTCATTCTAAGTTCATAACTGTCCTTGAGTATAGTAATTTAAAGTTCAGTTTCTTCACAGTAAAGTACCGAGTCCAATATCATCACGTATATATTTAATGTTAAGTATTAATCCTCATTCTCTTCTTTATCGCTCTCGCCCTCGGTAATCTCAATATTCTCAATGTCCTCAATGTTCTTTGCAAATTTAAAGGCCTCTGTGTGGTTGGTGAAGAAGTATCCTTTCTTGTCGTAGGTGATTCTCAATGTGGCAGGGTACATCAATCCATATCTCAGGTTCTTTATATTCTTAAGTATTCTTCTTGTGTCTATAAACAATGCTCTTTTCTGGACAACCTCCACCGGGTAGTCTCGAAATATGCTGATCTTGTCTCCTTCAAATTCAAGATATCTGCTGCGAACGATTTTCTTCATCAAGTCATCCAAGACATGGCCATATTGCACCTTCACTATCAGTTGGCTTGGAGGGGCGTCCGCCCCTGGACGGCGTCTCAGTGTTCTATGTGCCCGAGCAAGTAAAGGTGCTTGATCCAGATTTAAAACTTTCTTCAGTAGATCTGCAGCAAATTCACGGGGGTCACGGTTCCCCTCTCTTCCTTCCCGGACGCCAATAATTCTTAGATTCTGGCGTCTCTGTCGTCCCTCCAAGTCAATGCATTTTTCAGTTATTTTATGCAATAAATCCGATAAATGCTTGTTCTCGGAGAGAAGCTTGCTTTTAGTTTCAGAGCTTGTTTCAGCGATTTCCTCTAATTCGATTACAGATTTATGTTGGTGTTCTAGTGCCTGCGAGATGGGGTCCAACTTCAAATTAAATACGGAATCCATCAGTTTCAATTTAACGTTTACCTCTTCAATCTTTTGATTTAGATTTTCTTCCATGGTCAGCTGCCAGGCATCCAGTTGTTCCTGTATGATAGCAATTATATCTTTCTTAATTTCTTCTTTAATTTCTTTTTAAAAAGTTTTCATCTCATCTGTAAAGTCATGTTTGAGTTTTTTCAATTCTGCCATTATTTTTGAGATTTCCAGAGCGAGGAAACTTCTTAATTTTTCCACATCTGTCTTTTTCTTCCTTGAGATTTCTTCTTGGGACGCTGTTAAACCTGAGGCCGAGGCTTCAGTCGGGTCTACTTCTTTAGACCTAACTGATTTTCTCTGTTTGGGGGGGTATGTTGTGTAGACATACCGTCGGTTTCGTTGCATGCTTGATGACGTTACAGGCTTATTGCAAGCAGCCTGTAGCATTGTTGAGCAGGTAAGTCCCGATTTTTCCCCCCTTTTTTTTGATTTTCGGAGCTAAATGGCGTGATTCTGCCTACTCCATAGCTCCACCGGAAGACAGGAGATCTTATTAACACTAAGCTTCGAAGCAGTATTACTTAGTGTACGTGATACAAGGCATCCTAATACCAGACTGCTATTCATCACCCCTCACTTCTCCAGACACTTTACTTAAACCAAATCTGACACATAATACCTAATGTTCCTTGTTTATGAACATTTTAGGTACAACAGATGCTTTTCTGTTATCACAGACATCCATGATGACCTTGCCACAGGAGTTTTCAAGGGTTTAGTGCCCAATACCATATCCACGTAGGCTTTCACTTATCTATGTTTATTGGGAGGAGTTTGTCTGTAGAGTTTACATTTTCATGCATAATCCTTAAGCATCTGGGATCTCCGGGTTTGCACTACTCTCGCAGTCAAAGCCATCCTTATTTTCAGCTCCTCGGGCTCAGGATCATTCCAACTTGTATTTGACAATATACCTGCATGCATATTTCATAGGTTGCTGCTCAGTGATTAATTGAAAGATGTTGATAGAGGAGTGGTGTCAGTGAAACTCCACAGGATCAGACCTCACCTCTTCCACATTAGCTCACATAGTCAGACCAAACACAGGCAATTGGTGTTATGTTTTATGTTTTATGTTTTATGTTAAATTCTACAGTGTTGTGTTTATCTTATTTATGTGGTGCATGTAACTCAAAGTTCACTGCAACAATTGGTGTGTGCGACAATATATGTCCTTTGTCCTTTTGTCCTACTGCGGAATTTCCCAATGGGCAGGCTCTCACAGATGGCACAAGTTTAGGCCGAGACCCCACTGGCAACTTTCTCACACCCTGGCTTTAGCTTTGAATGATCTCACTCAGACTGACAGGGCTGCTCTGTATTTAAATAAAAGAATGTCTATCTTGAAGCAAGATCAACATGAAGATCTCTTTAGATCCATGTAACAATATTCTGAGTGTTGCAAAAAATGCCAACAAATACCCCAGGCAAATGCAAGGGAGCACTGCTAACTATTTTGGCACAACTATTTGGAGAGTAAAGCCCATCTCACTTAAGTTAATTACGCTAATTACGCGACATCGTAGTCGCGTTGAGGCACGACGGTCCCGCGAAGGACGAGAGCAATTTCATGCGCCCGCACAGCCATCTGGAGTGTGTGACGTCATTTGAAGATGGACACAAAATGCTGGAGTAACTCAGCGGGACCGGCAGCATGTCTGGAGAGAAGTAATTGGTGGCGTTTTGTGTCGAGACTCTTCTTCAGTCTGAAAGAAGGGTCTTGACCCAAAACGTCACCCATTGCTTCTCTCCAGAAATGCTGTCGGTCCGGCTGAGTTACTTCAGCATTTTGTGTATATCTTCAATTTTCTTGGCCCCGCTCTGGGAGTAGAAATGGGGGCGGATCCGGACCGCAATGGGGCGATCATTTGCCTGCCTCTGCTGCTGTTGGAGGTGAAACGTTGCATTGCGCCAGGGTCTTGGGCCTGTCCCACTTTGGCCGGCAGTTACACGACAGGCCGTTGGCACGCGAAGATTTTGTTTGCTACAAAATTTCTGAGCGCCATGCGATACCACGCACAACTACATACCCCTCCGTGCTTCTCAGTGGGACCGGCCCGCGCGGCTATATGATGCCCATATGCCTCAACGCGACGACGAGGTTGCGTAATTTGCTTGCCAAGGACACGTAAGTGGGATAGGCCCTTAAGATAGTGGGAAAATTACCTAGAGATAATTGCATATTTTTGGAGATCAATGTTGGTAGCTCTGGTCAATGTGTCCTTCCCCCTTTTGAAGGCCATTCCTCCTGAAGATCATGTCTTTCGGCCCAACTTGCCCTTGCCGACCAAGATGCCCCATCTACACTAGTCACAACTGCCTGTGTTGGCCCATATCCCTGGAAACCTTTCCTAACCATGTACCTGTCCAAATTCTGTCTATATGTTGTTATAATACCTACTTCAACTACCTCCTCTGGCAGTTCATTCCATATATCCACCACCCTCTGTGTGAAAAGTTCCTATTACATTTGTCACCTTTCACCTTAAACCTATGTCATCTTGTTTGTAATACCTCTACTCTGGGTCAAAGACTCTGTGCATTCACCCTATCTATTTCCCTCATGACCTAATCACAACACCAGAGACCCAGGTTAGATCCTGACCATGGATGCTGCCTGTGTGGAGTTTGTATGTTCTCCCTGTTACCATGTGGATTGTCAATAGGTGCTCTGGTGTCCTTTTATATTCCAAAGATATACAGGTTTGTAGGTTAGCTGGCTTCTGTAAATTGCCCCTTGTGTGCAGGATACAAAACTAGTCTATCATAGAACTACTGTGTGGGTAATCGATGGTTGCGTGGACTTGGTGGCCTGTTTCCACGCTGTATCTCTAAACTAAATTGCTATAAAATCACCCCTCAAACTCCTGTGGTCCAAGGAATATCAACCAATACAGCACAACCTCGCCATATTGCTCAGGCCCTCATATCTTGGCAACATCCTGAAAAAATCTTCTCTATACTCTTTCCTGCTTAACAACACCCTTCCTTTAGCAGGGTGACCACAATTGAACACAATACTGCAAATGCAGCTTCACCAATATCTGGTACAATTGTGATGTAACATCCCAACTTTTATACTCAATGCCCTAACTGATGAAGGCCAATGTATCGAAAATCTTCTTGACCACCCTGTTCAACCAGCTGTACTCGAACATGGTTGGCATTGGAAGGAGGAGGGGTGAAAAGTGAATTGATGTGTTAGAAAATGAATACAAGAGCATTCGAGACTGTTTACTTGCATCGTACATGGACCGACACAATGAAAGTCCTACTTGCTGTGTTGCCTTACAGGCACATTAGATGAGACAACAAAAATAATAATAAATATACAATAAATTATTGTGCCAAAAATACAAAGTACATAGAACAACAATAGTAGTCCAAAGTCTCTAATGGTTTGGTGATGGGGTAAGGTTGTTGTTTAGCATTGTACAAAATGGTTCATGAGCCTGATAGTTGATGTGAAGAAACTTTTCTTGAACCTGGAGGTTACAATTCTAAGGCTCCTGTACTTTTTTTTCCCAATGATTGGGGATGATCAGGCATGATCACATTGAATGGCAATGCTGGCTCGAAGGGCCGAATGGCCTACTCCTGCACCTATTGTCTATTGCCTATAATGGCAACAGCAAGAAGAGAGGATGGCCAGAATGTTTTGAGTCTTTGATGATATTTGCTGCCTTCTTGGCGCCGAGCCTGTAATTCCCTTCAATGGTAGCAGGTCAGTAGGCATGATGGATCGGTCAATATTCACCACTTTCTGCGCCCCTTATGTTCTTGAACACTCAGGTTACCAAACCAGGCAAAGACCCAACCAGTCAGTATTCTCTCCCTCGCATACCTGTGGAGGACTTGAAATTATTAAAGGCTTCTCCTGGTGAACAAAGCCACACTCGGTTGCATCCTTCATTCACATTGGATCTCGTGGTGTGGAATACCTTGCAATCAATAGTCTCTATGGAAAGTAAACGGGAGAAGAAAAAAATAATGTTTTTGATACAAGTATCAGTTAGAGGAGCCATAAATAGCTTAGGATGATCCTTTAGACATGGTCGTTGGTAGTGTACCTGTGAAGGCAGGATAACACCACTGTGATTTTGGAGAAAGGGGTAGGGTGCAATAGTAAAAGCTGTCATAGACAAGGTCAAGGACCCAGTCTTCCTTCTTTCCTCCCACAGCAATTGGTTCACAGAGTAATACGGCATGAAACAGGACTTTTGGCCCTCTTGAGCCCTTACTGAGCATGGAAACATGCCCTTTGGCCCACTGAGCCTTTGGCACTTGCAACCTGATGCCAACATCAAGCACATTCCATAATCTTCCCAATGACCTCCACACTTTCACCATCATTTTCGCCTTCCTTCCTCTGTCAGCATTCTGAAGGAATCATTCCTTTCATAGTTCTATGGTTCACTCTTCAATTACCACCAACATTATTTGCTGTTTCCTCAGCACCTCCACACACAAATCCAGGCAATTAATTGATTAAAAGATGCAACGTTGAAACAGGCCTGTCAGCCCACTGAATCCATGCTAACCACCGAACATCGGTTCACACAAGTTCTATGTTATCCCACTTTCCTATCTATGCCCTAAACACTATGGGCAATTCACAGAGGCCAATTAACCTACATACCCACACATCTTTCAGTTTTGGGAGAAAACCGGAGCACCGAAAGGAAACCCACAAAGTTACAGGGAGAATATACAGACTCTATGCTGACATCACTGGAGGTCAAGATTGTACCCGGATCTCTGGTGCTGTGAGGCAGCAGCTCGACCACCTACACCACCGTGCCATGCGATGGTGAACCTGCCTATTGCATGATTGCATGAAAGTCTGGGCAAAATGACTTCATATGCATTTTTCA
Organism: Raja brachyura; assembly: GCA_963514005.1. The sequence goes on along the minus strand of OY740784.1, from coordinate 99,954,191 downwards.
TTTACAAGAATTTTTGTGGCTTCAGTTTTGAGGTAGTTAAATCATTTTGAGTGACCACTTTGCAGAACACATCCATTCAATCCACAAAGGAAACCCTGAACTTCTAGTCATCAGTCAGATTAATTTTCCAGAAAATCTTGATTTTCCATATAACTCTTGTAACCTTGAATTCTTGATCGCCTGCAGGGTCACACTAAACCCATTGTAATCTGATAGTAAAACACTTTATTATGGGCATATTGCAGTTTTGTGGACTGAACAATAAGTTCACAAATTTAGATAAAGATTTACCTTCACATCCCCGATCCATCTTTTGCTTCAATGCCTATAATGTCATGAAACTCTTTAACCTTGCCATTATTCCTTTGTTATTTGATATTTTCTTTTCATCTTTCCTCATATTTAATCCAAAAATAAAATACTGCTGATATTGACGACATGGAATATAACCATAAGACCATAATATATAGGCCACAATTAGGCCATTCATCCCATCGTTTCCACACCATTTGATCATGGCTGATTTATCTTTGCCTCTCAATCTCATTCTCCTACCTTCTCCGCATAATCTTTGACACCCTTACTAATCTCTGCTTCAAACAAAAACTAATATCTGGGCCTCCACAGCCATCTGCGGCAATGAATTCCATGGATTTGCCACTCTCTAGCTATATAAATTCCTCCTCACCTCCATTCTCAAGGTACTTCATTTTATTATGAGGTTGTGCCCTCTGGTCCTAGACTCTCCCACCACTGGAAACATCTTCTCCATATCCACTCTTTCTCGGCCTTTTCAATATTTGGTAGGTCTCAATGAGATCCTTCCTCATACTTCTGAACTCACTAACCAGACCAAGAGCTGTCAAATACTCCTCAAACCCCAACTCATCTGAAAACATCCAAACTGCATCTGAGAAGTGAAAAACAGTCAATATTTTGAGTTGATATCCTATAACGAACCTTCCCTTGTGTTCATTATTCCCAACCTAACACAACGACCCTAAACATACAGCCAGAGCTACAATGAAATCAAAGCATATTCATGTGTTAGAATGGCCCAGTCAAAGTCCAGACCTAAATCCAATTGAGAATCTCTGGCAAGACTTGAAAATTGCTGTTCACAGACGCTTTCCATTCAATCTGACTGAGCTTGAGCTATTTTGCAAAGAAGAATGGGCAAAAATGTCAGTATCTAGATGTGCAAAGCTGGTAGAGACATACCCCAAAAGACTTGCAGCTGTAATTGCAGCGAAAGGTGATTCTACAAAGTATTGACTCGGGGGGGCTGAATACTTTTGCACGCCACACTTTTCAGTTTTTTATTTGTAATAAAATTTGGAAACCATGTATCATTTCCCTCCCACTTCACAATTATGCACCACTTTGTGTTGGTCTATCACATAAAATCCCAATAAAACACATTTACGTTTGTGTGACAAACGTGACAAAATATGGAAAAGTTCAAGGGGTATGAAAACTTTTGCAAGCCACTGTAGGTCTGTAGATTATAAAGTGTAACTATTCATCCAATCCTGGATTCAAGTTTCAGTCAAGCTTCTGTGCTGGACCAATTTACCCTTTCAGAAAATCAATAAATGGAGACCATATTCTAACAAATAATTCTGGTTTGTCAATTAAGACAAGTCTAATTTTTTCGAAGTGTAAGGTCTCAGACATCTCCATAACCCACATTTTAATTGTGGATTATGTTGGGTTTTTCCAACATTTTTATATTAATTTTTTCCCAATTATTATACTATAATCAACGAAATGTGTTTGGCTTGTTGTACGTTTTAGGCTTTGTTCTGATATTCCTAATATTATTAGTTTTGGATCAGGATCCAATTGGATATTAACAACTTCAGAAATAATTTTTTAAATATCCGTCCAGAAATTTTTAATTTTTACACAGTTTACAAAAGTATGTTAGATTAGCTTCTGAATATTGACATTTGTCACATAGGAGAAATATTTGGAAAAATTATATTTAATTTTGTTTTAGAGTAGTGCAGTCTATGTCGTAATTTAAATTGTATTAAAGAGTGTCTGGCATTTAACGAGCATTGATGTATATGTTGTAGAATTTAATCCCATATATCTTTCATTATAGGTTGAGCTAGTTCGTTTTCCCATGCTTGTCTATATAATTCCATTGACGGGACCTCCCTATCTAACTCCAATACCAATGAAGTGCTTTGAAAGGCTGGTCCTCTCCCACACCAAATCCAGCATCCCTGCCTCACTGGACTCTCATCAATTTGCATACAGGGCAAATAGATCCACAGAGAATGACATCTCTGTGGATCTTCACACTGTTCTGACTCACCTGGAAAGACAGGGCACATACGTGTGGATGCTCTTCATAAACTATAGCTCTGCCTTTAACACGGTCATCCCCACCAAGCTCACCACCAAACTCCACCAGCTACGCCTCAGCTCGCCGATATGCGACTGAATCCTGAATTTTCTGACGGAGTGACCGCAGGCAGTGAGACTGGGCCTGCACCTGTCCTCCACTATCACCCTGAGCACCAGCACACCACAGGGCTGTGTACTGAGCCCCATGCTCTACTCCTTCTTTACTCACTCACGACTGTGTTCCTGCATTCGACACCAACACCATCGTCAAGTTTGCAGACGACACAACGGTGATTGGGCTGATCACCAACGGTGATGAAACAAACTACAGAGCGGAGGTGCAGAACCTGGCAGACTGGTGCTCATGTAACAACTTGTCCCTAAACACCGCCAAGACCAAGGAGCTGATTATCGACTTCAGGAGGACATAATGGGGAATACGCCCCAATCTCCATCTACGTGGACAGTGTGGAGAGAGTGTCCAGCTTTAAGTTTCTGGGCACTCACATCTCAGAGGACCTCACATGGTCCACCAACACCGCTGCGCTGGTCAAGAAGGCACAGCAACGACCGTTTTCCTGAGAACTTTGAAAAAGACTGGTCTGCCCCAACAACTGCTGACGACCTTCTACCGCTGCACGACAGAGAGCATACTAACATATGCATCTCTGTGTGGTATCTCAGCTGCATGGAGGCGGAGAGGAGAGCTCTTCAGCACGTCGTCCATAGAGCGCAGAAGATTATTGGGACACAGCTACCTGCCTTGGAGGGCATCTACCACACACGGTGCCTCAGGAAGGCCGTCAGCATCCATAAAGACTCCTCACAAAAGGACTGTTCGAACTCCTACCTTCCGGCAGACGTTACAAGGCCTTCTACGCCCGCACCTCCAGACCAGGAACAGCTTCATCCCCAGAGTCACAGCGGCTCTGAACTGGCCCTGCTGAGTGCCCCCCACCCCCATGAACTGTCTCCCTTGGATGGTCATGTCGCAAAGACACATTTGCACTTTAGACTGTTTTACTGTTTTACTGTTCTTTTTATAAACCATGTTCTTGGGGTATCTAAATCTAAATGTTATGCGTTGTTTAAGTTATGACATCGGATGGAAGCTGTATACCAAATCTCGTTGCACATATGTGCAATAACAATAAAATATATTATTATTATTATTATTAAAAGAATATTATAAATGTGAGATATTAATTTATCTGTTAGGATGTTTATTCAAACATTCTTCAAGGGTCTCTGGCTCCCTAGTTCTATATTCTTGTGTATGTGATTTAACATAATCTCTAAGTTGTAAATATCTAAAATAATTATTTGAACGTAGTCCATAATTCTGTTGTAACTCCTGAAATGAGAGAAAAATACCTTTTCTCTAAAGATGTCCCACCTTTTTAATTCCATAATTTTTCCATTGTACAAAACCTTTATCCAACACAGAGTGTTTAAATGAAGGATTATTTACAATGGGGAGAAGGAGTGATAAATTATCCAATTTTAAAGTCATTTTTTATTGTTTCCAAGTTCATATACCACTATATAATATAGGATTTTCACTATGTTTTTTATTCAGTTTTGCGGGAGCTAACAAAATCGAGCCAATTTCAAAAGGTAAACAATCTTCTTTTTCCATCTTTAATATTTTTTCTAGTTCTCATGGAAGTTCATTGAGTAAAAACAGTAACAGTTAAGATGGTATCTGACTTCTAATGGGCCTTTCCCACTTACGTGACTTTTTTGGTGACTACAGGAGTCATAGGGTGTCATAGGTTGTCATACGCTGTCACCGGTGCTGACCAGTGCCCTTCATTGACTCATTGGGAAAAAAAACCCATAAACAGTAGTTTTCAGAACCAAGGATAACCGACCGGTAATGTGAATGTCCGCTGAGCTTCACAGCCGTGTATCCCTGCCTTCTTAAAAGGTCTCCACTCTTTGTCACCCCCTTCTCCCCCCTTCTTCCCCCTTTCGCCCCCTCTCCTCCCTTTTCTTTTAAAAGGGGGGAGAGGGGGGGAAAGGGGGAAGGGGACCCTTCCCTTACGTGACCCTTCCCGTACACTGTGCTTTCATTGTCTTAATTACAGCGCCAACTTTCCTGTTCTTCGTGGTGTGTGTCTGTATCACATTGGCTTTGCTCCCCTCGCTTGCCCTGTCCCCCAACTGCATAACTGGATGGTGAAGGAAGTGATGTGTGTGCGTGTGTGTGTTCCACTCTGACAGTCGCCGTTCCAGTTGCCGTTTCAGTCGCCGGTTTTTCAGCGACCTGCTATGATTTGATAGTCGCCGGCAGTCACTTGAAAAATCACCTAGGTGGGACAGGCCCATAGGTATTTCCAGCATTTTGTTTTTTCTAAGTTATAGTTCATTTTAATCTGTCACTGATATGCTTTCCATTCTTTCCCCATCATTATTTTTCTGATATATACCTTTCCACTCAATCTTTCCTGATATTTTCTCTCTTATCTTCTTGAAGTTAGTTGGTCTTCTGACTGGAATAATCCACATCTGTCGTTGTAGATAATTAGTGCAGTTTGTTCATGTTTTCTCAACTTTTTTTCTGAATTTGAACTCTAAGAAATATTGCAGATTATTGGGTTTCAGGGAGAAATACATTTAACCATTGTAGCATGTGTTAAAATTGGAAACAAAAGTTGACTATCATCTTCACTGACTAACATTAATAACTTGTCAATAAAATTACCAGATATGGTTCTGCATGATTAAATCTTTACATATATTGTACTTGATCTAACAATGCTTTTGAATAAGAAGACATTTTATCCTGCCTTAGACGTGTTAGTGGGAAAGTATAGATTGAGGCTTAATTTGTTTTGAACTCCTATTATTTGAAGTCCAATAGCAGAGCCTGGGAATGGGACTTGCAACATCTCAAACAGAAAGGGCTAAGGCTGTTTCATAAGATAATGAATGATAGTACTTCTCTGAGTGGACAGCTTACTTATGATGTGACTGAAACACATCCTTGGTTATGCAACTATAGTGAAAGTTATTCTGGAAATAGAAAGGACAGCTGAAACCATTTCAAACTTTATTTCTATAAACAGGAAGTGGGATGAGTAATGAACATTTTAACATTCAAATGAATAATATGCCAAATGCCATTAATTGCAAACTTAGGCAAGGTCAGGATTTACTGGGGATTTGATTACCTGATTTTCTTTCCTGCATCTTTCAGTTGAAAGCTCATCTGCCTGATTTGTTGGTGGAAGTGCCATCTAGTAATGACAAAGTGAGACCAACAGGGACATTGTTGAATGATGGGTCCAGTATTGCATTGCCTTGACCAAAACTATTGATGAGCTGAGAAAAAAATAAACTCGAGTGAATTAATTTAATGTCATATTAGATACTGATAAATAAATGAAAATAAGATAGTTGAAATATGAGACAAAGTGAAAGTAAACAGTGGCATTAAATTTAGAATTTGACATTTGAAATATCAAAATTAAAATATCAAAATATCAAAATAAAATATCACTAAAACGCTCATCTTGACCATTTCTGGTCTGCTTTGTATTTAAATTTGTGCAAAAACTATCCTAATGGACAAATATGAAATCTTTGAACAGATATGGTCTCCATATATACAATATTTGAGGGGGTAGCTGTTCTTGGCATCACAACTCAATGGGTACCCATCAGGATTTGATGAAAATAATTCATTTTCAAACTGGGATTTGTATACATGTCTCTATTGATATTATCATTTGTAATAGTTTTATTTACAATATATTTTGTTGTTTCTCTTTTATTTATATATATAATACTTTTTACTGTTTTAAAAAATATATATATGTATTAAATAGATATATTAATTGGTTTTTTTTTCTTCCTTTCTTTTTTTATATATAATCAAAATCATTATTTAATCACAACCTTTATTGATTTAAAACCTATTCTTTTCTCTTTTTCTCTCTATTTCTAAAAAACAGAAGATAATAATAATCAATGTGATATTTGTATAAATACTGAATTAAGTTGGTATTTGTAAATTTGTTTTAGCATTGTGAAATGCTTACTTCTAATAAAAATATTATTAAAAAAAAACTATCCCCCATAGCATTACGATTTTTCGCCACCTTACTCACGATTCTCCTCAAAGTCAAATAAGGTTTGTTCCGATCGGTGAAATACTACAAAAGTTATGAAGGTTTAAAAATCATTAAAAAAACACTCCTTCCGGAACCCGCTGTCAATAATGCGGTGAGGAGAATAAAAAGCTGGAACAGGTCACGGAGAGTCAGCAGAGTGCGAGCCCCCTTCCCCACACCTCCCCCTCCCCCTTCGCCCACCCCCCACCCCCCATCCCCCACACCCTTTCCCCACACCCCCACACCCCTCCTTTCCCCACACACCCACTTTACTCACACACACCCTTTCCCCACCCCCCCCTCCCCCACGCCCTCCCACACACACCTGCACACACACCCCATACACCCCCCTCCCCCACAACACCGAACCCACACCCCCCTCCCCACAACACCCCACCCCCCCCTCCCCCACACACCTCTCCTCACACCCGCCCCTCACCCACACCCCCTCCCCACACCCTCCCCACACCCCCCACCTCCCCCACACCAGCCCCCTTCCCCAAACCTACCCTCCCCCATACCCCCCTCCCCCACACACCATTCTCCCCCACCCACCCCTCTCCCCCACCCACCCCACACACCCCCTCCCCCACACCCCCCTCCCCCCCACATCCCCCTCCCACACACCCCCAACCCACACCACCCTCCCCATCTCCCCACACACACACACTTTCCCCACACACCCCCTTTCCCCCCACACACACACTCCCCTACACCCCCCCTCCCCGCCCCCCTCCCCCACACCGCCCCCCCACAAACACTATCCCCCAACCCACACTGCCCTTCCCCCCCTCCCCCACAACCCACCCACACATCCCACACCCACCCTCAACCCCCTCCCACACATCCCCCTCCCTCACAGACACGCCCTCCCCACACCCTCCCCCACACCCTCCCCAAACCCACCCCCTCTGCCACAACCCCCCCCTCTGCCACACCCCCACCCCCACACCCCTCTTCCTCCACACCCTCCCCCCCCACAACCCCCACACGCATCCCCTCCCCACACCCGCCCCTACCCCACACCCCAATCCCCCATACCAGCCCCCTCCCAACATCCCTTCTCCCCCACACCTCCTCCCCCACCACCGCCCCTTACCCACAACCCTCCCTCTCCACCACTCCCCTCCCCAAACGCCCCCTCACATCCCCCCAGATCCCCCCCCCACCCCCCACAGCCCTATAACTGTATAACTATGATTCTATCAATTAGTCTGTTGATGCCTTATCGTGTACACTGAGTGAGAAGATGCAGCAACTACATAAAACATGTTCAGGTTTAAAGTGTTTTTGTGAACCTTGCCGGGTAGCACTGCAATAGAGCCAGCAATTTGTAGCAATTCATATTTCTTGGTGTCTCTCTTCCTCACATCAAATCACAGGATGATTTTCACACAAATTAAAGTGTAATCACTCATCCATTATTTTGTCAGCAAATCCTTGTTCTTAATCCTCTCCAAAACTAGAGACCATCGACTGGAGTTATTTTTTGGTATTTCGGCGCTTCATGACTACTTTGAAATTGAGAAATATAGTGCACCATATAATTACAATTTGAGAAGGAGAAAGACTGAAGAAGGGTTTCAGCCCGAAACGTTGCCTATTTCCATCACTCCATAAATGCTGCCGCACCCACTGATTTTCTCCAGCATTTGTGTCTACCTTCGATTTTCCAGCATCTGCAGTTCCTTCTTGAACAGGTTAAATCGGAAGTGTCAGTGATGCAGTTGAACAAAGGGGACTATGAAGGCATGAGGGAGGAGCTGGCCGAGGTAGACTGGAAAGGGATCCTAGCAGGAATGACGGAGGAACAGCAATGGCAGGAATTTCTGGGCATGATCTGGAAGACGCAGGATCATTTCATTCCAAAAAGGAAGCAAGATTCTAAGGGGAGTAGGAGGCAACTGTGGCTGACAAGAGAAGTTAGGGATAGAATAAAACTAAAATAAAAGATGCATAACACAGCAAAGAGTAGCCGGAAGCCAGAGGATTGGGAAACTTTCATAAGACAACAGAAGGAAACAAAACAGGCAATACGGGCTGAAAAGATGAAGTATGAGGGGTAGCTGGCCAGGAATATAAAGAAGGACAGTAAAAGCTTCTTTAGATATGTTAAGGGAAAAAGAATAGCAAGGTCAAATGTAGGTCCCTTGAAGGCAGACACGGGTGAAATTATTATGGGGAACAAGGAAATGGCAGAAGAGTTGAACAGGTACTTCGGATCTGTCTTCACTAAGGAAGACACAAACAATTACCCAGAAGTACTGGAGGACAGAGTATCTAAGGGGGTAGAGGAACTGAAAGAAATTTTCATTCGGCGAGAAATAGTATTGGGTAGTCTAATGGGACTGAAGGATGATAAATCAGTTCCTGTGGATTGTAGGATAGCTAATGTTATCCGACTTCTCAAGAAAGGAGCGAGAGAGAAACGGGAAATTACAGACCAGATAGTCTGACTTTGGTGGTGGGAAAGATGCTGGAGTCAATTATTAAAGAGGTAATAATGGTGCATTTGGATAGCAGTTAAAGGATTAGTCAACATGGATTTATGAAAGGGAAATCATGGTTGACTAATCTGGAATTTTTTGAGGATGTGACAGGTAAAATAGATGAAGGGGCGTCAGTGGACATAGTGTATCTAGACTTTCAGAAAGCCTTTGATAAGGTTCCGCACGGGAGACTGGTGACTAAAATTAGAGCACACGGTATTGGGGGTAGGTTTGATGTGGATAGAAAATTGGTTGGCAAAGAGTAGGAGTGACCGGGTCCTTTTCAGAATGGCAGGCAGTGGCGAGTGAAGTGCCGCAAGGCTCGGTGTTGGGGCCACAACTGATTACCATATATATTTATGATTTGGAAGGGGGAATTAGGAGCAACACTAGCAAGTTTGCAGATGACACAAAGCTGGGTGGCAGTGTGAACTGTGAAGAGGATGTTAGGAGGTTGCAGGGTGACCTGGACAGGTTGAGTGAGTGGGCAGATGCAGTATAATATAGATAAATGTGAGGTTATCCACTTTGGCGGCAAAAACAAGGGGGTAGATTATTATCTCAATGGAAGGACATCCTTGTGATTGAGGCAGTGCAGCGTAGGTTCACAAGATTGATCCCTGGGATGGCGGGACTGTCATATGAGGAAAGATTGAAAAGACTAGGCTTGTATTCACTGGAGTTTAGAAGGATGAGGAGATATCTTATAGAAACATATAAAATTATAAAAGGACTGGATAAGCTAGATGCAGGAAATATATTCCCAATGATGGGCGAGTCCAGAACCAGGGGCCACAGTCTTAGAATAAAAGGGACGCCATTTAAGGCTGAGGTGAGAAAAAACGTTTTAACTCAGAGAGTTGTGAATTTGTGGAATTCCCTGCTACAGAGGGCAGTGGAGGCAAAATCGCTGGATGGATTTGAGAGAGAGTTAGATAGAGCTCCAGGGGCTGGAGGATTCAAGGGATTTGTGGAGAAGGCAGGCACGGCTTATGGATTGGGGTCGATCAGCCATGATGATAATGAATGGCGGTGCTGGCTTGGAGGTCCGAATGGCTGCCTCCTGCACGTATTTTGTATGTTTTTTTTCTACATGTAAAGCAGCAACAAAGTCTATGGCACATCATTGATTTAAAGCCATTAAACTTAACTGATTACCCAAGTGATTCACAGAGAGGTTTGATAACATCCTAAGATGGATGGTATTATGCTGTATATCTTCATGTTCTAACCAGAACTATTTATCTGATATATAGATCATGATTATATAGTTATAAACACAGATTAATGGGTAAAATTGTTTTCCTGGATAATAATTTAAAGAACACTTCTTTTTATGATGAATTCAATATAAAAACACTTTGTTTTAACTTCTACAGTATTCAGTTGTGTTTTGAATTAAACATATTTAATTTGAAGATTTCTCAACAGGATTTAGACCTCAGAATTTTCAAGGATTAGTTTACATATTCATTATGAAATTGCATCTTTGCTTCATGCTGTTGTGCACAATAGATTTCAATTACAAACAATAGTGATTGAAAAAATCTTATTTTGCAGTTCCACTACACAACAGAAATGTTAATAAAATGCAAGACTAATTAAGTTATTTCATTCTAAATATTAATGTAGCCATTAGGAAAAGGGAAAGGATGTTTTATTTATTTTGCCTTTGTTAGTCAATTTACTTGGGCTGAGCTTTCCTTTGAAATGCTACCATTCTTAATTTTGAGATACAGAAATGAAAGAAAAGGAAATGAAAGTCCAAATTATGTGATGAGCTGATGTAATCCAATCTAAAGAAGTGGCTATCACTGTTCTGTTCTCTAATGTGAATACTCAGGATGAATATGTGCCTTAAATACATCCTGGCAGAGTTAATGTGGGATCGACAGACCCAATTAAGTGATTTCTCTCAATACATGTTATGTCATGAGACAATTTCATTAAAGAGACACAGTGTGGGCCTTGGGGAAGAGATGCACCCTGTTCCCAGCACCAATGTGCTGATTGCTAATGTGTGCTGTAAATCTTAAATAAAATATTTTATCTGTTAAATGATTAACCTGATTGATAGAGACTTCTGTGCAACAAAAAATGGATTTCAAAATCAGAATATTCCCTATCTGGGTTATAGAAAAAGCAGGGGTAGAACATTTTTAATAAATTGGTAAACTGTAAAACAAAACATGCTTCCAGAAATTCACTGCTCTCTCCTTGGGATTTATAGGACTCCAGGGTTTAATCACCAAGGAATGATTTACAAGGCATAACGTTATAATTAGTGTAGACTCGTGTGCTCTGCTGTATGTTGATCAGGATATCACTTAAATCAAGTGCACTGGAATTAGGCACGGCTTTTTAATACATTTGACCCTTAGATATGAATTTGACTTCTCAAGAAGTTAACCTAAATGCACTTAACTCTTTTCCATTATTCCAAACCTACGCAGGTATGGATCTTGCTAGACATGTGCTGTAATGTTCATCAGCATATGATGCATGAATGTCATGTACAACATCTCAATGATTCAGCCATCATTTTCACAGATATTGAAAAATTGTATGATCTCTTATCTGGAGAGTTAACATCCGGCCCTGGATTCGTTAAATGGCTGACACTAACTGGGCTATTGGCCGGGATGTTCTCTGAATATGAATTGATCTTCTTTAATGTAACTAACTTCACAGACAGAATATTCAACTTCAAACCACCTTCCATCTTTCCCTCCAGCACCAGAAACGGACAGCCTATGGTTTCTTCCTGTTTTAACTTGCACAGTATTATTGTGAAATATAAGGAAGTTAAATTGTGAATGCATTCATTTTCTGGATCAACAAAACTCACTTCCTGAGCAGGTCACTGACACTAAGGGTGAGTCTGTTAGTTCATAACTTTTCAATATAATCTGCAAACAAAGCCAGAGATGACGATGAATATTATTATTATTATTATTATTATTAATCTCATTAGCAGCTGAACGAACATATGCCAAGAAAACAGAATAAGCCTCTGTTTGGTTAGATAAAACATGGCTCCGTTTTTATTCATGTTGACTGACTGGGTTCCCTGTGAAATGAAAATATAAATATGGGCAAATCCATTGTGAATCAGCTAGAAACAACAGAGGTGCATATTATTGCTGCTATGGTGGCTCAATCTTTGCCTCTGTGTGTAGGTGCAATGTGTAGGCAGGTAAGAGACACTGGTGGTCGCAGGCTGCCCTGCTCAATTAGTCTTGGCCACAGTGGAGATATGGCTGTCTCGGACTTGCCATTCAGTTTGCCCTTCCTCTATCCGTTCCCCCCTTCCTTCCCCTCTCCCCCTCTTCATTCCCCTCTCCTCTTTCCTTCCTTCCTCCCTCCCTTCCGCTCTTCCTTCATCTCTTCCTTCCTTCCTCTCCCTCTCCTCTCCCTTCCCCTCCCCTCTCCCTCCTTTCCCATCCCCCTCCCTTCTCCCTAATTGGAGGCAGCTGGTAGTTATTTAGTTGTGGCCGCAGCTCAATGGTGCTAAGGTTTGGTCTGTCTGCCTGTGATGGAGAGCAGAGCGGCATCCGAGGGAGAGGGTGCAGTCACGACGTGTACTGCTTACTCTTAAACTTCACGTAAACAAAGGAATATCATCGCAGCCTGGTGTAAATGACAATAAATTAATTTGGTATCTGAAAGTCACTGTTTGTAACAGTAAACATGATTTCTTAGTTTCCAAAGAGTGCCTGCCATGTTTTTACAGCAGCAGATAGAGGCTGGCTCTGGTTGAGATGCAAGACAGATAATTAACACATTAAAACTAATTGAAGCTGCACATCTTCCAGAAATTAGAAAACATGGCAATGAACATGAGGTGGGTGCTGCCAGCTTTATTATATTGGGGCTTGTTTCAATGTTGTTCTTGAACTATCACTTCTCACTCCAGCATATCTTCATCATCAACCTTCCAACTGATAGCTTCTCCCGAGTCTCATCATTCCTGCCTCTCTTGATGGTCAGCTCTCAGTCGTTTCCACCCATGGATTCTGTCCAACCTCTTAATTGCCAGAAATTGCAACCATCTGCCATTCCACCTACAACCAGCCTGTTCATTTGGCTGCGTGCAAGTGTGGAAACAGAGCTAAATGAGGTTAGTCAGGTTATACAGTTAATTTCAGTCTTGCCCACTATTCATTACTGAAAAGAACACTCCTGTTGTCCCAGTCATCTTTGTGGTCATACTTGTATGGCTCAGAATTGACATTAGAAATTAGGGAAAAAAATAATTATTTTGTACCTATCATTCTGAGTATTGTGGTACCAGGGATGAAGGTGGGTCAACAATGCCTACATGACAATCGCGGTAAGGTGGACTCGCGTGATATAGTTTTATTTATAGTGAAGGACAATAGTGCCGAGGAAGTCAGTGTCCACATGGGGACACAGTCCCTCTTCGTCAGTGTGCATGTGAGGTGGCGCTGGCAATCTCGGGCTTGACCCGACTGCTCAGTCTTGCCCTCAAATGAGACACTGGCTGTCCCAGGCTTGACTCAGCAACTCAGTCTCGTCCCCAAAGGAGATGCTGGTAGTCTTGGGCTTATTCTGACAGTTTGCCTCGAAGATGTGGTGCTGCCATTCTCAAGCTTGTCCTGGCAGCTCAGCCTTGGCCTTGAAGAGGAAGTTCTGGCAATTTTGGTTTCATCCCACTAGCTCAGGCTTTACTCTTCATGTGGGGTACAGTCCCTCATGCTCTGTGGGCAGGTGAGGAGATGCTGGCAGTCTCAGGTGTGCCCCGGCAGCTCAGTCTTCCTCCATGTGTGCAAAAGGGGAACACAGCTAGTAGGGAGGTACCCCCCTGTTTCCTCTCTCTCTTTCACCCCCACCATTTTCCTCCCCTAGCTGGAATTTCATTGGTTTTTAAGGAGGAGGGTAAAGAGGTGCAGGTGGGCCATCCAATAACCATTAATTGGAGATGACTGTTTTTCCTTTGACTGTGGCCTCAGCTCAATCCGGAACTCTGTCCTAGGTGCCGGTGTTTTCCAGCAGCCAGGCACTTTTCAGGGTGTTGAGGGTTGGCTTCTCCTGGTCTGTAAGCTGGCGACGGGGATCAGAAGGCACATGGGGAGGAAGAGCTGTCACAGTATTCATATTAGCTCATAAGTTGTATCATTTGCAATGTGAAAGCTTCTTGTTGAAATCTTCCTGTACACTTTCATTGTTATTGCAAGTGCAACTGTAGGAATGTATCATTTCCACCGCTAAGTGAATTGAGTCAAGTCCAAAGAGGCAAATTAAAACTAGACAAATTAATGTTAATAAAGAAATGCTGAAAACCTACAGCTTCGGCCGCAGCACAGTGCTGGGACACCATCAGGGAGCAGGCGATGCCTTACCGGGTCGCCGTGCGGTAAGCTCCGGAGTGCTGTGACCGCCGACTCCAACATCCGAGGAGCTGTGGCTGCGGGCGTCCAGCCGCGGGCGGCACTGGATTTAGAACACCGTGGAGCCTGGGATCCGAGATCGGCAGAGTCAGAGCTCAAGCCAACACGGCCTGAGGACTACGGGTGCTGGGGTCTCCGGGGAGGGAGCGACCGCTCCAGACATTTTCCAAGCCTCTGAGGAGTGTTCACCCGATGCCGGAGTTCCAGCTTACCGGCAAAGAGGGCCTGAAAACATCGGGCTGGCTGCGGAGGCCACAAATAGGTCCCGACCTCGGGTGTTTCACAGAGGAAGAGGACTAAACTTTTTGATACCTTTCCCCACAGTGGAAATTTTTGATTCTGTTGTGGGGGGACGTTCATGTTGAATTCTATAATGTGTTGTGTCATTTGTCTTTTTTTTAATTTTTCTATGGATGTACGGAAATTTTATTATTTCTTTTAACGCGAGTTGATTTAAACGTGCTATATAAATTAAATTTACTTACTTACTTTACTGAGGTAACTATGTTATTGGCTGCATATATAAACCATCTACACTTACTTACTTACTAACACTGTAGCTGGGTTACAATCTAAACATCGCTGAAATGTGAACATTATTTGTTCCTATAAACTGTAAATATTGTAATATTATGTACAATAGCAATCAGGATGTGAGAATATGATTGCATGCTGAGGAACAATTGGGAGAGTGCACCAGAACGCAGTCATATTCCAGGAAATTAATTGCTATCCATGGCACTTCACACTTTGGAGGGATCTTTAGTGGCTCCAATTGCTTTGCCAATGGCTGTGAAGGTGTAAAATTGACTGTGACAATCAATTTCCTAACAACAGGTCATTCCAGCCACCATTTCATTGGCATTCATCAGTGTACCAAGTCCATTTGTATTCAGCAGTTGACTGATGTACTGTTCAAGAATTCTGACAGATTCATCCCTTTTAGAAGAAATTCTAAGAGACAGCTGGGTAAATAGTAAAAGTTATATTTCTTTGTTGATGTTCGTGGCTTTCCCAGTGTTTGTGGTTTCCACTAAACTCCATTGCATGTTGAGTTGCCAATATAGTTTGTAAATTTGTGGGACGATCATAACAAAATGTTTTCTTGTCCTTTACTATGTGAATGATTCCCAGTGATAAACAAAATATCCTCTTAATTAATCTGAATTATATCAAAAAGTGTTTAAAGTTTTCTGATACACTGCTTCATCACAAAACATGGATAAATGACTAGGTAAAGGGGAAAAGATTAGGAATGAATGGGTCATATTCTGGTCAGCAAGCTGTTATTGGTGGGATGTCACATGGACCTCTACTGGAGCCTCAGCTATTTACAAAATGCAGCTAGGTTTTCTGATAATATGTGAACGTAAACTGTGAAGAGAAGAGAATCAGTCTAAACATATGCCAACGATTTAGGAGAGAACTGCCGATGATAGTCTCCTCATGGTCAGATTATCTTTGACTTCCATTTCTTTGCAGTGAAATACGGTACTCTGAAGGTGGAGATCAGATGATAGTCCATCCAGCCTTTCTCACCACATCTGGGCTCAGCTCTGTATACAGTGTGAAATGCACACATCCTGAATGAATGACTCCCATTCATTTACAGAAAATCTTGATTGAAAGGGTAAGTAGAGTTAAGTGTCTTGTTTAACAAACTTTGCTTTAACTTTGTGTTTTTAAATAATTAAGGAAAGTATCCATATTTTTGTCTCTTTGGTTGTACTCTAAGGTATTGAAAACCACTTCAAAATCTTTGGCAACAGCCAGTAGTCAGAAGGTGCACAGAATGCTTCCGGCACTGTTACCTAAAGGGTACACAAAAGGCTGGAGAAACTCAGCGGGTGCAGCAGCATCTAAGGAGCGAAGGAGATAGGCGACATTTCGGGTCGAGACCCTTCTTCAGACAGTCTGAGGAAGGGTCTCGACCCGAAACGTCGCCCATCTCCTTCGCTCCTTAGATGCTGCTGCCCCCGCTGAGTTTCTCCAGCCTTTTGTGTACTCTCGATTCTCCAGCATCTGCAGTTCCTTCTTTAACACTGTTACCTAAAGCTTAGTTGTTGCTTTGGATAATTGTATTATTCCAAAGAGGAAGAAAGATTCCAATGGGAGTAAGGGGCCACAGAGGCTGACAAGGGACGTCAGGGACAGAATAAAATTAAAAGAGAAGAAGTACAATGTAGTAAAGATGAGTGGGAAGCAAAAGGATTTGGTCATGTTTAAAGAGCAACAGAAGATAACTAAAAAGCCAATATGGGGAGAAAAGATGAGGTACGAAGGTAAGCAAGCCAAGAATATAAAGGAGGTTAGTAAACACTTCATTAGGTATGTGAAGAGGAAAAAATTAGTTAAGACTAAAGTTGAACCCTTGAAGTCTGAAAAAGGTGAATTTATTATGGGGAACAAGGATATGGCAAATGAGTTGAACAGGTACTTTGGATCCGTCTTCACTAAGGAGACACAAACAATCTTCCTGATGTACTAGTGGCCTGAGGATCTGGGGTGACGGGGGAACTGAAGAAAAACCACATTAGGCAGGAAATGGTGTTGGGTAGATGATAGGACTGAATGCTGATAAATCCCCAGGGCCTGATGGTCTGCATCCCAGGATACTTAAGGAGGTGGATCTAGAAATCGTGGACAAATTTGTGATAATTTTTGAATGATTTTTATAGATTCAGGATCGGTTCCTGTGAATTGTAGCTAATGTTATCCCACTTTTTAAGAAAGGTGGGAAAGAGAAAACAGGGAAACAGGGTCCCTTTCAGAATGGCAGGCAGTGACTAGTGGGGTACCGAAGGTTCGGTGCAGGGACTGCAGCTATTTACAATATACATTAACGATTTAGATGAAGGGATTCAAAGTAACATTAGCAAATTTGCAGAAGACACAAAGCTGGGTGGCAGTGTGAACGGTGAGGTGGATGCTATGAGAATGCAGGGTGACTTGGACAGGTTGGGTGAGTGGGCAAATGCATGGCAGATTCAGTTTAATGTGGATAAATGCGAGGTTATCCACTTTGGCAGCAAAAACAGGAAGGCAGATTATTATCTAAATGGTGTCAAGTTGGCAAAAGGGGAAGTACATTGGGATCTGGGGGTCCTAGTTCATCAGTCAATGAAAGTAAGCATGCAAGTACAGCAGGCAGTGAAGAAAGTGAATGACATGTTGGCATTCATAACAAGAGGAGTTGAGTATAGGATCAAAGAAGTCCTTCTGCAGCTGTATAGGCCCCTACTGGGACCACAGCTGGAGTATTGTCAGTTTTGGTCCCCTAATTTGAAGAAGGATATTCTTGCTATTGACGGATGCAGCGTAGATTGACAAGGTTAATTCCCGGTATGGCGGACCTTTCATATACGGAGAGAATGGAGCGGCTGGGCTTGTATACTCTGGAGTTTAGAAAGATGAGAGGGCATCTTATTGATACATATCAGATTATTAAGGGTTTGGACACGCTAGAGGCAGGAAACATGTTCCTGATGTTATGGAGAGTCCAGAACCAGGGACCACAGTTTAACAATAATGGGTAATCCATTTAGAACGGAGAAGAGGAAACACTTTTTCACACAGAGAGTTGTGAGACTGGAATTCTCTGCCTCAGAGGGTGGTGGAGGCCGGTTCTCTGGATACTTTCAAGAGAGAGAGCTAGATAGGGCTCTTAAAGATAGCTGAGTCAGGGGATATCGGGAGAAGGCAGGAACAGGGTACTGATTGGGGATGATCAGCCATGATCACATTAAATGGTGGTGCTGGCTCGAAGGGCCGAATAGCCTACTCCTGCACCTATTGTCCATTGTCTATTGTCTTTTGTCTATATAGTGGTGCCGTGAACTTCCAAAATACAGACTTCATGTTACCTGCCCCACCAGAGGGGACAGAACACCTAATCACTGTTATACGGCAATCAAGAACGCATGTCGCTCTGTTCCCCGGGCGGGTCTGGGTCTCTCTGATCATTGTCTAGTTTACCTTATTCTGACCTACAGGCAGAAACTAAAAGCTGCTAAGCCTGCTGCTCAGAACAATGAAAAGGTGGACAAGCGAGGGCATTGAGAACCTACAATCCTGCTTTGACTGCTCGGATTGTAATGTGTTCAGAGAAGCAACCATAAGCCTCGATGAGTATACGGACACTGTATCATCATATGTCAGCTTTTGTGAGGACAGTTGCTTTCCAACTAAGGCCCGGACATGGTTCAACAACAAGAAGCCCTGGTTCACTGCAGAACTCTGACAGCTTCAACGATCTAAAGAGGAGGCCTACGGGAGTGGGGATGCAGACCTCTGCAGGCAGGCCAAGTACAAGCTGAGAAGAGGAATCAGAGCTGCCAAGGAAAGGTACTCTGAGCAGTTGAGGAGCAGGTTCTCGGCTAGTGACTTCAGTTCGGAAGGGCTTGCAAGAAATTACCAGCTAGAAGAGGAAATCCCCCCACTCTTTGGACAATCATCAGCTGACCAATGACCTGAATTTGTTACTACAGGTTTCAAAATCAGAAACATAACCCTGGTACCCCCTCCCACCCCCCTCCCCAACCAACACAGCCAGACCCCAGTCTACAAAGAATGGAACCTGCACCCTCTCCTTCCCATTCACCACTTCACACCTACTTAAGGCAAGACTCCAGTACGAAAAGACTGGACCATTTCCCACCCAAACCAACAATTCACAGCCTGACCTCAGTCTGCAAAGACTGGGCCCTTCTACACCCACCCACATCCAATCACCACTTCACACCCAATCACCCACACCCTCTGTGCTGCACAACATTACTTATCCAATATCAACAATAAAAATAGAGGAGGTGGAGAGGCTTTTCAGAGGACAAAAAAGCTGGGACCTGACAATGATTCCCCCTCTACTCCTAAGCTCTGTGCCAAACAGCTGGCACCGGTCTATACAGACATTTTTAACCAGTTCCTGCAAAAATGTACTGACCCTGCCTGCTTCAAAGTCTCCACTATTGTCCCTGTACCCAAAAAGGCAAGGATTACTTGGCTTAATGACTACAGACCTGTCACACTGACCTCTGTAGTCATGAAGACACTTGAGAGGCTTGTGCTGGCGAAGCTGAAAACTACCACAAACCCCGTGCTGGACCCATTGCAGTTTACATATCGGGCTAATAGATCTGTGGATAATGCAGTCAACCTGGGCCTGCATTTCATCCTACAGCACCTAGACCACCAGGGGACCTATGCGAGGATCCTGTTTGTTGATCTTAGCTCTGCATTCAACACCATTGTGCCAGAGCTACTACACTCCAAACTTTCCGAGTTGACTGTGCCTGAACCCCTCTGTTGGTGGATCACCAGCTTCCTGACAGACAGGAAGCAGCATGTAAGACTGGGAAAGCACATCTTGGACCCGCAAGAACTCAGCATAGGAGCACCACAAGGCTGGTACTCTCTCCTCTCCTCTACTCTCTCTAAACAAATGACTGCACCTACATAGACACCTCGGTCAAGCTTCTCAAGTTTGCGGATGACACAACCCTGATTGGACTGATCCCGGATGGGGAGGAATCTGCCTACAGACAGGAAGTGTCGCAGCTGGCGTCCTGGTGCCATCGCAACAACCTAGAGCTCAATGCTCTTAAGACAGTGGAATTGATTGTAGACTTTAGGAGAGCTGCCCTTCCCCTCACCCCACTCACCATCAACAACACCACAGTCACATCTGTGGAGTCTTTTAAGTTCCTTGGAACCATCATCTCCAAGGACCTTGAGTGGGGGGCTACCATCGACTCCACAGTCAAAAAGACATAACAGAGGATGTACATCTTACGGCAGCTGAGGAATCACAATCTGCCACAGGCAATGATAGTCCAATTCTACACAGCCATCATATAACCATATATAACCATATAACAATTACAGCACGGAAACAGGCCATCTCGGCCCTTCAAGTCCGTGCCGAACAACTTTTTTCTCTTAGTCCCACCTGCCTGCACTCATACCATAACCCTCCATACCCTTCTCATCCATATGCCTATCCAATTTATTTTTAAATGATACCAACGAACCTGCCGCCACCACTTCCACTGGAAGCTCATTCCACACCGCTACCACTCTCTGAGTAAAGAAGTTCCCCCTCATATTACCCCTAAATCTCTGTCCCTTAATTCTAAAGTCATGTCCTCGTGTTTGAATCTTCCCTATTCTCAAAGGGAAAAGCTTGTCCACATTAACTCTGTCTATCCCTCTCATCATTTTAAAGACCTCTATCAAGTCCCCCCTTAACCTTCTGCGCTCCAGAGAATAAAGACCTAACTTATTTAACCTATCTCTGTAACTTAGCTGTTGAAACCCAGGCAACATTCTAGTAAATCTCCTCTGTACCCTCTCTATTTTGTTGACATCCTTCCTATAATTGGGTGACCAAAACTGCACACCATACTCCAGATTTGGTCTCACCAACGCCTTGTACAATTTTAACATTACATCCCAGCGTCTATACTCAATGCTCTGATTTATAAAGGCTAGCATACCAAAAGCTTTCTTTACCACCCTATCTATATGAGATTCCACCTTCAAGGAACTATGCACGGTTATTCCCAGATCCCTCTGTTCAACTGTATTCTTCAATTCCCTACCGTTTACCATGTACGTCCTATTTTGATTTGTCCTGCCAAGGTGTAGCACCTCACATTTATCAGCATTAAACTCCATCTGCCATCTTTCAGCCCATTTTTCCAACTGGCCTAAATCACTCTGTAGACTTTGGAAATCCTCTTCATTATCCACAACACCCCCTATCTTGGTATCATCTGCATACTTACTAATCCAATTTACCACCCCTTCATCCAGATCATTGATGTACATGACAAACAACAAAGGACCCAACACAGATCCCTGAGGCACCCCACTAGTCACCTGCCTCCAACCCGACAAACAGCCATCCACCATTACTCTCTGGCTTCTCCCATTCAGCCACTGTTGAATCCATCTTGCTATTCCTGCATTTATACCCAACAGTTGAACCTTCTTAACCAACCTTCCATGAGGAACCTTGTCAAAGGCCTTACTGAAGTCCATATAGACAACATCCACTGCTTTACCCTCGTCAATTTCCCTAGTAACCTCTTCAAAAAATTCAAGAAGATTAGTCAAACATGACCTTCCAGGCATAAATCCATGTTGACTGTTCCTAATTAGACCCTCTTTATCCAGATACTTATATATATTATCTCTAAGTATCTTTTCCATTAATTTGCCCACCACTGAAGTCAAACTAACCGGTCTATAATTGCTAGGTTTACTTTTAGAGCCCTTTTTAAACAATGGAACAACATGCGCAGTACGCCAATCCTCGGGGACTATTCCCGTTTCTAATGACATTTGAAATATTTCTGTCATAGCCCCGGCTATTTCTACACTAACTTCCCTCAATGTCCTAGGGAATATCCTGTCAGGACCTGGAGACTTATCCACTTTTATATTTTTCAAAAGTGCCAGTACTTCTTTTACTTTGAAACTCATAGTATCCATAGCTACTCTACTAGTTTCCCTTACCTCACATAATTCAATATCCTTCTCCTTGGTGAATACCGAAGAAAAGAAATTGTTCAATATCTCCCCCATCTCTTTTGGCTCTGCAGATAGCTGTCCACTCGGTCTCTCCAATGGACCAATTTTATCCCTTGTTATCCTTTTGCTATTAATATAGCTGTAGAAACCCTTTGGATTTACTTTCACCTTACTTGCCAAAGCAACCTCATATCTTCTTTTAGCTTTTCTAATTTCTTTCTTAAGATTCTTTTTACATTCCTTATACTCCTCAAGCACCTCATTTGCTTCATGCTGCTTATAATTATTGTAGATCTCCCTCTTTTTCCGAACAAGATGTCCAATTTCCCTTGAAAACCAGGGCTCTTTCCAATTTTTATTGTAGAATCCACAGCCATCGTAGAGTCTGTTCTCACCTTTCCATCGTGGTCTGGTTTGGCTCAGCCATCAAGCACGACACCTGGAGGCTGCAGCGAATTGTCCGATCAGCAGAGAAGATTATTGGCTGCAACCTTCCCTCCATTGATGAACTGTACACTGCAAGGGCCAGGAAGTGAAGAGGTGAGATCATGTCGGACCCCTCTCACCCTGGCCACAAACTCTTTGAATCACTTCCCTCTGGAAGGCGACTCTGGACTGTTAAAGCTGCCACAGCCAGACATAAAAACAGTTTTTATCCACAAGTAGTTGTTCTATTCAACAGTCAAAAATCTGTAGCTTCCCTTTGATCTGGTGCTTTGTTGGTTTGCATGCTTGATCAATGGTGTTTTATCATTAATGATTTATTATTATTAATGTTCAGTGTTTTCTGAGTACTTTGTAACTATCACTGCATGGCATGTTGTTACTTGTGGGCGGAGCACCAAGGCAAATTCCTTGCATGTGAATACTTGGCCAATAAACTTACTTACTTATATCAGTATGGCTTCCAGCCTAATCAAGTCAAGTGGACTGCAGAATATGAGTACCACTAGGGTTGGGGTGCTCAGCTGCCAGGCTGATTTAAGTAAAGTCATTCAATGATTTGTATCAATGAGTGTCACAAGGAGATTCAATGCAGCATAAAATAAGATATTTGCTTATAAACATCTTAATGTGCCTTAAGTTTATAAATAATAAAGATAAAAGGAAACTGAAGACAAATACTCTATCCACTTTATTATACTTTCCTTCCCAATCAAGACTTGGGACTACAATTAAACAGATGGAGTCATCCATCTCTCAGCTCAACTCAAGTGAGCAGACGAGGAAGTAGCAGATGGAGCCCATGTGGTAAGGGAAGATTCCGTCAAACATTTTAGGGAGAATTGTTGAGAAACAATTAAACATTACTGTGCAGAAAAATGTGTCCATGGTTTGTACTCATACAAAGAGTCATGCAAGCATATCATGTAATCAAGAAAATAAATGGTACGTTGGCCAGCATTTCAAAGTGTTTAGAGTTTAAGTGCATGAAAATCTTGCTGCAATTGCGCAGTGCTTTTTTTTTTAACATCAATCCGGGTATAAAATAGGCAACTTTGGTTTCAATATCTAAGGAAATAGGTGCAGTGTAAAATTATTAGATTGACTACTGAGTTTCTGAGGTTCTCAATGAGGATACATTGCATAGGATGGGCTCATATTCACCAATTGGTGGTGACCTTGTTGAAAAATGATAAGGTGCTGACATTAATTGGCATGGTAAGATGTTGAGAGGTCAATTCTTGTAAGTGGAGATGTTGAGATGTGCATATCAACTTCTATGTGAATAAGGACATGGCTGACGCCACAATGGATCAACAGGCTATACTATATTGCTGGCTCTCCACTGCTCCCACCTCCCATTGAAGGGATTTATAGAAACGCCGCCTCAAAATAGCAGCCAGCACCATCAATGAACCACATGATTCAGGCATACACTTTCATTTTGCTCCTACCTTTGGGAGGAAGGTACACAAGCCTGAACCATCCGGTTCAAGAACAGCTTCTTCCCTCCAACCATCAGAACCTTGACAGCTACACAATGCTAACCTCAGCAAATATGGTCCTCTATGGACCGAGTCTTTGGTTGCACTATGAACATTGGTTTATGCACTATTATTGTTACCTAATGTTATGAGTTTTTAAATTTGTATTTTTGATTATTATATATTTATCTGTGTGTTATTCCATTTATGTTCCTGTTAAACTGCAACAAATAATAATTGTTCTGTTGTCATTACATT
This sequence comes from Raja brachyura, assembly GCA_963514005.1. The sequence goes on along the minus strand of OY740784.1, from coordinate 99,930,096 downwards.
TGACAATTAAACAATCTTGACTATTGACTTTTTTCTTGACTCGCATATGAATCCAGCAGTTCGAATCAGATTATTCTGCTTTGTCTGTACTATATACTGCTCACAGCATAGGTGTGGGATATGCCCCACAGTACAGGTTAGATTTATAGGAAGAAAAAAAACAAGCCAAATTCAAGGATGAATAGCAGGAATGGCTAGTTTTTATGGAGACAGAACAAAAATGAAGACACCTAAAGTTGGGGAATTCAGTATAGAGTCTGAAAGATTGCATTGTGCCCAGGTAGAAGATAATGCATTGTTCTTCAAAGCTTCTGCTGGGCCTTGGTGTAATTAGAGCAGTTGGCCACAAAAAAATAAATCAGAAAGTGAGTGAACTTGGGAATTAAAGTGGCAGGCAATTAAAAGCTGCAGATGCAACATAGGTACTCTGCAAAGTAATCACCCAATCTTTGCCTGATGTAAAGGAGGCAACAAATCTTGAAACAGAATGCAATGCACAATGTTGGAAGAAGTGCAAAAGACCTGTAGTCTCAATTAAAACTACAGTTTGGGCTCCTGGATGCTAGAAAGTGAAGGGGTGAAAGGAATTGCATCTCTTGCCTCTTCTCTCCATTGCTGGTATAGTGACAGAATGGAACTCCTGAATTCATAGAATATCTCATGCAAAAATATTGATTTTTTAATGCACAGAATCCCTTTAAAACACAGAAACATTAAAAAGCTATGAACAAATGTGTTTGTCATACCCAATATGACTCTATGTTGTTTAATACAGGAGAGAGACATCATAAAACCACTGATCAAAGTTCTGTCTCCTGGTGGGTGATCAAATCACCTATCTGGGAATGATTGATCTTTCTCTGGTGCTTTATGGTTCCTACTCTGTTCTTTATGTAGTCTGAATTCCATAAAATTCAGATCTCTGAGACTGCGATCAGCCCATTTATCACATATCCTGCTTGTTATGTTGGAATTAAACCTGACCTGATCCTTTATTCTCAATTACAATAAGGTACAGTCCCTTGGATGGACTATTGAAAACTTTATTTTTACAAATTTGCAATTTTTTTATCTCTTTTCATCTCTTTGTTGAACAATCTGTTCACTGTCACCCTCTATATTATAATCCAAATATTATGCACACATATTGACAATAATTAATAGTAATAATATTATCAGAAGTAGCATGTTTTGTGCAAGTCTGGCAGCTGAGCCTCCTCTCGGAGATCATAATGAAAAAATTGTATGCTGACAAGCAGCAGAAATGTAACCATCACATTTGCTGCCAGCATTTTCATTGCTACAAGTGCAGACGTACCAAGCAAAATATTTTGAAATCTACCACATTGATATTTGACATGCTTGTTTCCATCTATTTTCCTGAAATCCAAATTGAATTTTATCAGGTTTGGATTGTGAGAGTAGGGCATCAGCACCTATTCTCTGACACCTGGTTATCAAAGTACAGGCTGGGTTGTGTTGTCTTGAGGGAAGTGTGAAAGCCATGCAGTGAGAGTGTGCTTGGAATCTGTAACACTGTAGATAAATTTGAAAGCAAACACTCTGTCTATCACGATGCTGACTCAGTGCAGTAAGGTCTCATTGAAGCTGAATGCTGCCATTAATCTGGTAAATGTAGACTGCATGACAATCCCAACCTTAAAAAAAATATTTCATGACTGACAAACCAAATTCCCTGTTTCAATTTCTATCAGCTAGCTCTAAAGGAATTCAGTGACCTGACCCAATGTCAAATAAATCTGCACTAAAATAGGGCTGTGACACACATTCTCTACTGCTGGACTCCAAAGCATTTTGGCTAATGGTGGTTCAGGAGTAAGGCTGGGTGGTAGTCATTTGATAATTTTATGGAATGTAGCACGTCCCACCATAGTATTTCAATATTAAGATGAACCTTTACTGGTTAGTCCATAATTTGAGCATTGCACCAAATTCTGATCACCACTTTTTCGACAGGATGTGAAAGACATGGTAAAGGGTGCAAATAAAGTGATTGAGAGATGAAGGTATGTTACGGGAAAGAGTCATAGAGTTGCTAACTATTTTCTTTCAAGCAGAGAAGATTGAAACAGTGAATAGATGGGATCCAATGGTTCATTTAGATACTGAATACATAGATAATGGTGGGGGCGTGAGGTATACCTTATAAACATTGGAATGAGTTCACTTCATGGGACATCTTTGATGCTCATTGGTTTAATGTTACTAGCAGTTATTGACAATCCTGTGGGGGACAGGGAATCTTGGGGTGGACAGGGGACATATGTCCTCCCCCCCCCCCCCCATGTTTTGTAATCCGGACTTTACTAGCCGCTTTCTAAGGGCTGAATCGGCATCGAGGCGATCAAGGCTCCCGATGTTGAAGCTCCCGCTGGTCGATGAAAGACCCCGTGAACGGGCCGATTCAAGCCCCACAATTCGGGGCGGACAAAACTGCTGTTGCTGGAGTTCGGAGTCTGTCACCAACCAGGTCAGCTTCCGATGTTACTGTCCACAGGGCCCACGGCCGAAGCCTCGCGCGCATGAGCGCACACGCGTGGCTGCCAAGAAATTGTGTCCCTGCATGTTTTCTTAACGATTTCCGTGCCTAGTTATTATCACTTTAACTTTAGAATTCAACACTTTGTTTTGGACCAAAGGTTTGATGAGGCCTGGTGCCTAATGATCCTGCCAAAACTCAAACTGGGCATTGGTGAATCGGCTGTCTAAATGGCATACTTAATGGTAACTTCTATCACTTTACTAATGATTGATTGGATAGTTAATGGACAGAAATTAGCCAGAGAAGAATTCTCTCTCTGTGTGAAAAGATAAATGTGACTATTTTCCACATTGTCCAGAAAATGGAAGATTTTAGTATTCAAAGCCCACAGATAGATTTGTTACTAGTTCTGGACCCCAAGTCTTTTGCACTACAGCAAGATTGACATCAAGTGCTATCGCATTTGCTTTATCCAATGCTCTCAGTTACTTAAACCACATGAAGTGATCAAATTGCATGTGATTGGGGAGGGGACTGTGGGGAGCGGGGCTGTGGGGGAGGGGGTTGGTGTGGGGGCAGGACTTGTGGGGAGAGGGGGGATGTGTGGTGGAGGGGGTGTGTGGGGGAGGGGGTATGTGGAGGAATGGAACACAGCCCCCGCTTGCCCACAAACACAGCCCCCGTCCGCAAACACAGCCCCCGCCCGCAAACACAGCCCCCGACCGCGAACACAGCCCCAGCCCACACTCTGCTCACTCCGTTCCTTCAGCTTTATTCTCACCGCCGGTGATTGACAGTGGGTGTCCGAAGGGGCGTCGCTATCCTGGCAAATGACAGGAGAGAAGACCAATAAATATTGTAATATATCACTGATCAGAACAAAATTTGCGCAAATATTAAAACAACACAAACCGGAAGAGGACAAGTGTTATAAGTTTATAGACAAAGTTTGTGCCTGGTCTGAACTTCATGATGCTTGTTTGGCTCACATGCTGTCTGGAGTTATAGTTATAACAGTTATTTCTTCTCAGCTGATATCAGACAAGCGAACTGTCCTCTCCCCAGCTGAAGTGTGATCCGTCAATCTCATTAGAGACTTTAGAACTATCTTCAATCGGACTTTATCTTGCACAAAATGTCCCATACCTGTGGACAGCTTGATTATAGTTATATATAGTATTTTCTTTCACTGGATAACATGAAACAAAAGCTTTTCAATAATTGCCAATATGATGATTATCACATGACAATAATAATCTAAACTAAAACTAAACAAATGAAAGAAAAAACATGTTCTACGTTCTCAGCAAATCAGACTGCATTCAAGGAGAAAGAAGCATAGTTTAACCTTTACTCAAAGTGGCAAGCAGTCCCCTGAACCCAAACTTCCTTCAACTCGCTGAATTTATTCGAACATTAAACAACTTATCCATTAAGATCCATTGGAGTACAGCCGGGATGCAGTTCCACTTCCTCTACAGTAATGTATTACCATGGTCTTTTCTGCACTGGAGAAATTAAATTCAGATTGGACCTTGCAGAAAATCAACACACAGTCCACAGGAGAGGTTCTTGCTTACGACTTCAATTCCCCATCCCCCTCTGTTAGCTCTTTTTTTCCCTCTCCACAGATGCTGTCTGATATGCTGAGTATTTCTTGAGTTTTCTATTTCAATTTGAAATTCCAAGCATCTGCCATTGTATCTCCTTGATTTTTTTTTTAGCATTGCCCAGTGCTGTTCCTATTATACCCTTGACATTTCCCAGAACTTTTACGATTCACGGAAATATATATTTTGCATTTAATAAAGGCAAAGTAATAGCCATATCTTGAAGTTGCCATTGTTGTTGCTAAATAATCAAAATAAAAAAAATCACAAATTGGTCACTACCCAACATTGGAACCTCCCCATCATTTGATATGTAGATTACAAGAGTAAATCATTACATGTGAGTTATGGTTCATGATCGACTGTTAGTGCAGCAGTAGCAGTAACAGAAAGCAGAATGGATTACTAATGACTGAAGATAATTAATATGTCCAGTCATGTCAACCACACTGCCACAGGAAAAGGTTTCAGTAGCTCAGGAAACTAAAATAATTGTCAATGAAAAAAAATTGCTGTAATTTTGATGAACCAACCAGGATTAGATTAAATTCACTGGTACCTCTCAAAGGTCATTGACATTAGAAAAAAATGAATTGAAATGTCCAAAATTCTGGGTACTTCCACAAAGCCAAAATGAAAATGATTCACATTGTGGGTAAAGTTAAAGACATACTAAAACATGTTTCACCCATGCAGGAAGATTTTTGCTATGTCTATATTGTATCCAAACAGAAGATAAAATTCTCATATTTTCACAGGAAGAAGTAGAGACATTTGCAGCGTATCCAAGATGTATGTGCAAAGGCCATGAAATGTGTTGGATTGAGCTTGATGTGGCTGGAGCCTTGCATTTACCAACTGTGGGTTGCCCATGGATGCACTTGCCCTTTTGTGGCCTCATGGTTCCCAATGTCCTGCTGCCTTCAATATTTTGGTTACTCTGCAAATTGGCCATAAGAGAGATTTGTCGGATGTACATGGCAAAAACCAAGGCCTCTTCCAATTGATCCATACTGCTGCCACTTGCACATGGCTGGTGTGAAAGGCACAGTTGGCTGGAATTAAAGAAGGTTGAGATGACTGTCAATCTTGAGAGAGCTGGGACATTTTCCACTTTCCACCATCATTAAACTTTTGATTCAATAAGCTATTATATATGCACTCTGAGGTTAATTTTGTTTATTATTGTTACATGTATTAAGATACAGTGAAAAGCTTGTATTTGTGTGCTATCCAGTCAAAAGATATATACATGAATACAATCAGGCCATTCACAGTGCAAAGATAAAGGATAAAGGATGCACCATTTAGTGCAATGATATAACATTAAAATCTTATAAGATCCGATTAAACAGAGTTCAAAAGTCTCCAGTGACGTAGATGGGAGGTCAGGACCACACTTAAGCAGATGTGAGGACCATTCAGATGCCTGCTAACAGCTGGGAATAAACTGTTCATGACTCTGGAAATCTGTCTTTTCAAATATCTGTATCTCTGGCCTGATGGGAGAGGAGAGAGGAGGGAATGACCGGGGCAAGACTGATTCCTTGATTATGCTGGCAGCCTTGCTGAGGCAGAATGAAGTGTAAATGGAGTCAATTAAGGGAGGCTGCTTTGTCTGATGGTCTGGGCTACATCACAACTCTCTCCAATTTATTGTGGTCTTGCATTAGCTGTTTACAAACCAGGCTGTGGTGCATTCCGATAAGATGCTTTCTACGACGCATCTGTGGAGGGTTGTTGGAGGCATGCCAAATTTCTTTGGCCTTCTGAAGAAGTAGAGGTGTTAGTGTGCTTTGTTGGCCATAGCTTTGATGGGGTGGTCCAGGACAAATTGCTGGTGATATTTATTCCGAGGAACTTGAAGCATTTGATCATCTCTTCTTCAGCGCCGTCAACGTAGCCTGGGTTGTGTGTACTGCTTCACTTCATGAAGTATTGTTAAAGATAACATATGCAATAACATATTTTACTTCTGAGTCACGTGAGTGATTCCGTGAAGAACCCTGCCAGTCCGCATGCGTGTCATTACGTCTGATGCATGGCGCAGCAACCGGCTGGGAGGAGCATTGCTCCTCCAGCGGTAAGTTTTAAAAACCCTCAGGTAAGTGTAAAACTTAGTCGGAAGTCATTTTCTGTGCTTGATAATTCTTGTTTCAGGAACAAGTTCAAGTATGGAGAAAGTCTGCACGGCCAGTAGACTCGGACGAGTCGGGCCAGGAGGGTTCCCCTCCAGGAATGGATAACGTCTTAGGACAGTTGTCCAGAATGGAGCTCCTAATGGAGAGGATGCTCCATCTAGATACACTCCACCAGGAGGAGTAGTGTCAGCGCCGGCCTCTTGGAGAGCCAGCGCCAGCGGCACCTGGGACAGGGCTGCTTAATGTCTCCCTCTTGGAAGAGGAGAGCGTGCGTCAGTGTTATTCTGATGCAGAGTCTGAGGGCGTAGCCATGGAGCATACCCCAAGGGATGAAAGGCACGTGTCAGAGGTACCATCCCGGGCAGCAAGATTTGCCATCCTAACCGACTCGGGAGAACCGCTGGGTGAAGAGTTGGCTGCAAGTATTAACTTTCTAGCTTCACACCAGCTTCAAGAGCTGACTATCAATGAAACAGTCAAAAAGTACGAGACACCGGCTAACTGTGTCCTACTCAAAGTGCCGGCTGTGAACTATGACATATGTGCTCATATGGGCATACACATGCTGAAGCTCCTTGCCTTGGGCATATCAGTGTTTGCCAGGTCGGTGGATGGAGGGCACCTGTCTGATGTACAGCAGGATGCCCTGGCCCTCATGTGTAATGCACACTTTGAGATAAACTGAGGAAGAGTGCCATCCACCCCACCATCAACCCGAAGTTTGCCGCTCTGTGCAAACCTAGTAATATTCAGCCACAAAATCTGCTGTTTGGTGAAGACCTCGCAAAAAGAGTCAAAGAACTGGACGACGAGGCAAGAATGGTCGGGCTCATTAAAGCACCGTTGACCGGCAGAGCACTTCGACGGCCGTATCCCTCTAAACGGTTTGCTGAAACCGGGCCAGGTCAAGGACCAAGCCGGCCATTCACAAATATGCGCCGCTGGCGCACGCCAACAGAGGCATGGGCGAACATGCTCTTTCCCTGAAACGGGACAGAAAAATCCTCTGGTAACCATGGAGGTAGGTGGGTCTGGTTCCTGTCGGAACATATTAAGTGGAAATCACCAACAAGTTAGAGGGAGATTAAACTTGTTTCTGAAGGAATGGTATAGGATCACATCAGATTTGCTTATACTGCATCGTATACAAGGGTTTTGAATTGAATTCCTTCCCAATTTGTGTCCTCCATTACAGTAAACCCCAAGTCGGACACTCATTTCCCCACAAAAAGAGAATTTGGAGGTACAAGCTGAAATTGAAAAATTATATAGAAAAGGGATAATTGAGAAGACACATTATCAACCTCACCAATTTTGTGTTTAATATTTTTCCTAGGTCAAAGAAGAATGGGGGGTGTCGAATCATCCTTGACTTGATGAGCCTTAACCCTTTTGTGCAGTATAAACATTTCAAAATTGAGACATTTGTTACTACCCTTTTGTTGAGCATTCGCTATTGCTTCCATTTTCGCCTTCACACGGTGAAGTCCATTGGCATCTACTTTGAGTCCAAGGTAGACCACCTCTAACTGCGCAAATGCACACTTACTTTGTCGCAGTTTGACATTGTGGCAGTTCAGTCGTGTGAGAACTTGCTCGAGGATTTCCAGATGTTCTACCATGCCCTCTGTGAATATCAGTAGGTAATCCTGGTTGCGCACACCGTGCCTTGTAACATTTTGTCCATGACAGACTGAAAAATGTTCAGGGAGGATTTCACACCATAGGGAAGTTTTGTATATGAATACAAGCCCTTATGTGTGTTGATAGTCAAGTACTGCTGACTTTCTTTGTCGACCTTGAGTTGGGCGTACGCATGAGATACATCCAGTTTAGTGAAAACTCTTGCTCTGCTACGTTCTGCGTACAGATTCAATTCAATTCAATCTTTAATTGTCATTTAGCAGTGTACAGTAGAGACAATGAAATGCAGTTAGCATCTCACCCAGAAGAGTGAACTTAGGATAATGAACAGTAAAATAACAGTATCAGTAGTGCAATTTTACTGGGGGAAGGAGTGTCTGAGGGGGGTGGACTGGCAGAGTTAAGTAGTGTAACAACCACAGGGAAGAAGCTGTTCCTGAACCTGCTGGTTCGGCAATGAAGGAACCTGGAGCACCTCCCAAATGGGAGGGTAAACAGTCTGTGGCTGGGGTGAGAGCAGTCCTTGACGATGCTGCGTGCTTTTCGCAGACATCGCTTCCTTTGGACAGACTCAATGGAGGGGAGTGAGGAACCGGTGATGCGTTGGGCGGTTTTCACCACCCTCTGCAGTGCTTTCCGGTTGGAGACAGAGCAGTTGCCATACCATACTGTGATACAGTTGGTAAGGATGCTCTCGATGGTGCAGCGGTAGAAGTTCACCAGAATCTGAGGAGACAGATGGACGTTCTTGATGTATTGTGTGTCCAAGAGAGGTCATCAGAGATGTTGACCCTCAGAAACCTGAAGCTGGAAACACGTTCCACCTCCGTCCCGTTAATATGGATGGGGGTGTGCATGCAGCCCCTAGACCTTCTATAGTCCACAATGTGCTCCTTGGTCTTCTTGGAGTTAAGGGCCAGGTACAGATCTTGCGAGGTTGGTAACTGATATTGTTTATCATCAATGGCTTGGTTGATTGTGACTTTGTAGTCACCACATAGTCGAATAGTTTTGTTGGCCTTGGCGACGCCCACAATTGGCATTGCCCAGTTATTCTGGTCTGTCTTCACGAGTATTCGATTCCGTTCTAACCTGTCAAGTTCTTCCTCCACTTGTTGCTTTAGTGCATATAGTACAGGTCTTGGTCGACAATACACAGGTCTCACATCTTGCTTAAGTCGAATGTATTCAGAGTTCCCTGTTATTCCTGTGAAACTGTCAGCAAAAATGTTTGCACATTTGCTTATGACATTTTCAAGATGTGATTTGGACAAATCAATGCTGAAAATGTTCATCCAGTCTAACTCTATTCTATCAGCCAATCCTTTCCAAGGAGGGTTGGTTTATTTCTGTAGTTGGCCACTATGATGGGCAGTGTCTGACCATTATGCTGAACTTTACAATTCATTTGTCCACATGTTTCCAAAACCTCGCCTGAGAAGGTTCTCAGCTTTACTCTCAAACAATGGTATCTATGGGAACTTTGTTTCATACAGGCCTTTGCTCACGACTGAACAATCTGCTGCCGTGTCAATACACATATCGATTAACTGTTAATTTATCAATAGTTTAGTTCGAAAGTCCTTGCCTAGGCTGGTTGTAGGCTTATTGATGTTAGTTGCTTAAATGGCGTACAACCCAAGTTCATTTCCATCAGGGTTCATCTCCATGTTACAAACTCTTCTCTGGTGTTGTCGCTTGATCCATGCAGATTTTTGGTTTCCTGTTTTAAGCTTGGCCCGACATGCTGAGACGATATGGCCTTTCTTCTGGCAGTTATAGCACTTGGCCATTTTGAACTGACAAAATTGGAATGAGTGATTACCGTTGCAATGATAACAACTAGCTGAACTTGGCTCCCCACAATACTTTAATTTTGGTTTAGTGCCTATTGGATTGGCCATAGGCACTGCCTTGTGACTGTAAACAAAACTCGTGAGCATTCTTTGATGCCATCTCCATTGTGGTAGCAATCTTGCATGCTTTCTTGAATGTAAGATCTGGAGTGTTCATGAGTTTGGACTGAATTCGTTCATCCACTAGACCACAAACAAATCTGTCGCGTAGTGCGCGTCCGAGAAAAGTTCCAAAGTTACAGCGCAAACCTACGTTTTTCAAGGCAACGATGTACACATTGATTGTCTCATTCTGCTTCTGGTTTCTTGTGCCGAATTTATAGATTTCTGCAATTTCCAGAGGCTTTGGTTTGAAGTGCTCCTCCAACCTCTTCATAATGTCATTGAATGGCACGTCTTTGCCTTCATGGGCACAAGGGGATTCACGAATGTGCCGTACACTTCAGGAACGAACTCCGCGAGCAGAATTTCTTTCATGCGTTTGCAAACGGCCTTATTTGTTTCAGTCACTATTTCTCCTTCACCACTAATCTCCATTATCTTGTTTGCTCTCTCCATATAGGAGCTGAACGGCTCTCTACTCTTGTCAAAAGTGCCAAGGTTTCCGAAGTATCCCGTGGACATTGCCATCTCTTTTTTTAAGTCCAATCAAAACCTCAATTTCCTGTCTGTTCTGGTGCAACAATTCACCTAAAACTTAGCTGTACAAAGGCTATTCAGCTTGAGGAGCTCAAAAAAAAAAAAAATGTATACAATCCCAAGTACAGCATCTTGCCACACAGACACAACATAGAGATAGCCTGACAAACTCTCGACGATTTGTCCAGCTGCAGTTTTAAACTACAGTCCCCTTCATAGAAGGATCTGCAGCCTACCGTGTCCAGCAAACAATTGCGACACAACTCCGTATTTACTGTTTAAAATGTTAAACAATACTGCATGTTGCAAAATAGTCCTGCAATGTATTTAAAGGAAGAGTTCACAAACTCTATCCCATTCTCGACGCCAATGTTGTTATATTTTGGACGGCACGATGAATAACAACTTACACGCAGGTTGCCTGGATCATGAGAGAGAGATTTATTACCCAACATTCCCTGCTTATATTGAACACCAACTCATTAACATACACATGAATATGTATGTATACATTACACCATGCAGTTCCAATTGACAATTGTGTCATTGGATATAGATGGGTTTGGCCCCAAGGCTAATGAAACACTTAGTAGTTAGCCTAAGCTAGCCTTTGGTGATATCCGACTTGATTGAAGACATTGATGCTTTAGTTGACCAAACAATTATGGATCCTTCCTCTGTTATTTTGTTTGCCATAGTTTCGTAGGTCAACACCATATAGTTTAATTTCATACTTCTTAGGCCCCCTTCGGTCATGGCTGACCATGGGTGTCTCCAGGGAGCTATTCCCTATATGGAGGACGCCTGTGCATGACTTTGTTTAACGTGGGGAGACTGGTGCACAGACAGCCACCCCACAGTCCTTGACAGATCTGGTCAGGATCCAGTGGCATGGAGTCCAAGACGACCGGAGACCCTTTTCTGCTGCAGCATTCATCCACCTTCGCAGCTGTTGTGATGCTCCACTAAGATCAGACATCATCCTCTGCCTGGTTCACGTTGAGGTCTTGGTTGGATTACTCTTTGTCAGAGACCTCCCCCTCGACCTTATTGCCATGGGTGGCCCTACCAGGAGCATAGGTCCAGATGGCATCACTCTCAGGATCTCGGGTACAAACAAGCTTCTCCACCACGACAAGGTGGCAATCCATGGAGAAGTTAATTTCATAACACCAATATCAATTGTCTACATGCCCGGCGATTATAAGGAGCATGCACAATACACTCCACATGTGTGAGAATAATATTTGCACAGAGGACTGCTCTTCAATTTTACAAAGTACAAATCTAGTTAACTCAAATGTTGACTGTCCAGTCTTACCAGTGCCATGTAAAGTTGCATTAAACTTTCTTACTTTTAAGTTCTACAACCTTCGCAGTAAAGGCTAACATTCCATTAGCATCTCTAATTACCTGCTGTTTCTCATACTAACTCTTCACATCACTCGAATTAAATAATCATTTATTTTTACATTCTTCTTTCCAAACTGGATAAAACTCACTGTTATTCAATCAGATTGCATCAGCCAACCTCTTGTCGACTCTATATCTCTTTGGAAGCTTGTTGCGTCTTTCTAAATTGTTAATCCACCAACCTTTGTTTACTGTGCATTTAGTCCCTTCATTCTGGTTATTAATATAACAGATAAACATTTGTGGCTCCAGCACTAACATGCATACTAATCTATTAATATCAACCCCACACATTCTGGTGCAATGGCCTTTTAGGTGACAGCTAAAAGACTTTCAGAAATCCCAATGGACTACATCTACTGGTTCTCCTTTACTCATCCTGTTTATGACATCCTCAAACTACTCAAGCTAATTTATTGAACATGGTTTCCCTTTCATAAACCCAATGACTCTACTTAATTTCCATGATATAATGATATAATTTCCATGATATAATGAATGACCTGCTATTACTTCCTTACCAATGAATCCCAATGAAAGATGTTAGGACAACTGGCCACAATTTCCTGATTTCCACCTTTCCCTTTCTTGAACAATGTTGTTACATCTGTGTTTCTTTAACTAAGACCCCTATAGAGCCCTGGAATTGAACATTAATTTACCTGCTATCTCTATAATTGCTTCCTTCAGGTGTCAAGGATACAGGTCATCATGTACAATATACTCTGAGCCCCTTTAGTTTGCTTGGTACTTATTCATCCTGTTCTTGAGGTTGTTTTCTGTTACTGCCTGACACCCTCCTCCATAGCACCTTGATTATAGAAACATAGAAACGTAGAAAATACGTGCAGGAGGAGGCCATTCGGCCCTTCAAGCCAGCACCATCATTCATTGTGATCATGGCTAAGTTAATTCTAATTCTAAGACTGTGGTCCCTGGTTCTGGACTTTTTCCTGCATCTAGCTTGTCTAGTCCTTTTATAATTTTATATGTTTCTATAATTCTATATCTTAGAATAAAGGGGAGGTCATTTAAGACTGTGGCAGGAAATTCCATAAATTCACAACTCTTTTGACAAAAAAGTTTTTTTTCTCACCTCAGAGGGCAGTGGAGGCCAAATCAGTGGAAGGATTTAAGAGAGAGTTGGATAGAGCTCTAGGGGCTAGTGGAGTCAAGGGATATGGGGAGAAGGCAGGCACGGGTTATTGACAGCAGACGACCAACTATGATCAACTATGATCACAATGAATGGCGGTGCTGGCTCGAAGGCCCGAATAGCCTCCTCCTGCACCTATTTTCTATGTTTCTATATAAGATCCCCCCTCGTCCTTCTAAACTCCAGTGAATAGTATTCAATAATTTTATAATTACATTTTTGGGTGTCTTAAATTGGGAAGGCCAATCCAAAATGTATTTCAAGAGTGTTTTATTGTCATATATGCCAGATAGAACAATGAATTTCTTACTTGCTGCAGCATAACAGAATATGTAAACATTGTGTATATATATATATATATATATATATATATACTATGGAAGGACTATACTATACTATATATATACTATGGAAGGACTATACTATACTAGGGCAGGAAAAAGTGCCTGAGAGAGCTTGATGAGGGGCCTTGCATTGACCATTACTTTCTAATAGGTAGGCCAAATCAGTCGAGTGATGCCCAGTGGCAGGTTAACCACCACAGTCCACAGGGTATCAGCACCCCAGGCGAAGCTCAACCAAGTACTGTCCCACCAATAGACACGAGTCCAGAGCCCAACCATCCACAGTCAGCAGTAGAGAGGAAGATGGAAGGAAAAAGCCAAATGGAGCAGTCACTGGCTGTGGCTGAAGAGAAAAAAATGATGTCTGGGCTGCCACGTGACCGCCTATAGGCCAACCATAAGACACATACCCAGGTCTGATCTCCCTGCGGTGGGCCTGCCTCGACTAAGGGTGACTTGTGATAAAAGGCCAAAACACCCAGTGAAGATGTATCTGATTGGTAGCAAAATCACCTAGTGGTCATCCCCAAGAATACCAAATGTCAATTGAAGTGAAAAACCTTAGAGATTGTAACATCCAGTCCTACTAATCAATATACATATACTCATAAAGCACACAATAGTAGTGCAATAATCATAATAATAATAATAATGTCTATTGAAGTTCAGAGCTTATTTGAGGTTGTAGTGTTTAATAGCCTGATGGCTGCAGGGAAGAAGCTGTTCTTGAACCTGGACGTTACAGTTTTCAGGCTCCTGTATCTTCTTCCCAATGGCAGGCGTGAAATGAGTGTGTGGCCAGGATGGTGTGGGTCACTGATGATGCTGGATGCCTTTTTGAATGCCTTTGATGGTGGGGAGGTCAGAGCTGGTGATGGACAGGGCCGTGTTCCAATTATCAATGTAATAGCCTCATTTATCATTAGTTATTACTTCAACTATTTATTTCCTTCTTATATCACTGTTGAATCCCTTACTGGCTATTTTTATATTACGGTAATTGCTAGGCTCATCTCATTCTCTATTTCATTTCCTTCTATAGTTTTAGTCAACTTTTACTGGTTCAAAAAAGAAAATCCCACATGGTAGCATTAGAATCCAGGTCATGAGTCTTGCAATTTAGTGTAAGAAGTGATATGTTGGGAAAACAAAGAAGCACAGTGAATACGTCATGTGATTGACATCTGGTGAGAGCACAACTGAAAATAATTTCACGGCCATGTAGTATTGCCTTGAGAAGATAAAGTGTTTGAGACAGCCATTTTGCAAAGGGAGTATACGTATGATGAAAAGGAAAATATGAACAGGCAACATAATGAATAATTCTCTAACCTCACAAGGAAAGGAGATATGTTGTTATTCAGCCTTTGGATCAGTGGCAATATGAAATGTTTGGCTTCACAGTTGTGAGAGCCTTGGGTTAAAGCAAGGGTTCCCAACCAGGGGTAAATTTACCCTCAGGGGGTAAATTTTGCCTACTCGGGGGGTAAATTTGTTGATTCTGCATTTGTACATATTTTTTCTCATTGACTGACTGTGTTTGGTTCTGGTATACCAGTATCTGTTCGTCATTATTTGCTCATAAATAAGTGAAATAACATTGGCATGTGCTATTAATGTTGCTGGGGTAAATGGGACAAAAAAGCTTGGGAACCCCTGGGTTAGAGCAAAGATTTCCTTGAAAAGATTGAGATAAAACAAAATGTATTAAAGAAGGGCAGTCCCTGACATCACATCACAAGATGGAGGAGCCTGAGTTCAAAGCAGAGAAAATCTGGCCTATTCATTCATACGGTAGTATTTGAATCCAAGTCATGAGTCTTGCGATTTAGTTTAAGAAGTAATATGCCGGAACAGTAAATCAAAAGAAGTCATTACAAATCAGTAGTTTGCATGTCTCTTTAGGTTTCCATGCATAATTAGATGACTTGAGATTAAGTTGTACTAAATCTTACTTTTGGATCTTTTGTTCAACATGTCAGTAGATATCCTATAGAGGTAATAGGCTTTAGCCTTTGCTAAAATTTGATATTATTTAAATTTATGTCATTATATCATTATGTCAATCAGTGTAAAAAGAATGATTTGTTTGCGGTGCTATCAAACTGGAGTACAAACCTGTAACTATTGGTTTCTTCCAATCTTGCACAAGTGGAGATGTTATCAGCAGCAAAAAGCACCTCTCTCCAATGCTCTTTAAAGATTGAATAACTGCTTGTTGATTGAATTTTTAATGGCCTGTTAGTACAGTTCCACAAGGATTTGCTGCTTTGTTATGGTCAGCAGGGACTGGTGTATTAGATGATGAAAGACTTTGTCTATATTTCAAGAATTCTTTACAAAACAGTAGCTCCCAGAAATTGATGAGCATTCTCTTTGTCATGGATCACCCTCTGAATACTGCAACTTGGTCTAATTTTTTTTAAAAATATTACCCCTACACAACAACCACTGCACACTGAATTAAGCCATCATTTCAATTGCTTTGAAAACCTAGAGTATAAATTAAATCTGTAATATTCTAAATTGGGGGAAGCATTTCACCATTGAGGCAAATGGGAGAATTAGAATACAGAATTTATAAAATTTAGCCTTCAACTTCATCTCCAAATATTAACACGATTTACACTTTATACCAGCAACTACATGTTCCACTCTGCTACCAAAAGCCAATGGTACAAATTTCAGAAGAAAGGTCCACAGCTGCAACTATGCAGCAAATTTAAAACAACTGAAGATATGAAAAGAACGTAATATGAAACAAAATATTCTGCATTCTTCATTTCCTTGCAATGTTGTGGGATTATCTTTGAAATACCAACAGACAACAATATATAGAAAATAAAGGTGAGCGATGAATAATTACACATTTTATAACTAAGAAAAGTAAAGAAAATAAATTAATAATTGAAAATAGGAATGATCGGCATGATTGTAAAAAAAATCTTTAATTATTTGATTAACAGTTTGAAAATATAACCAATGTAACATTGGTCACTATATTTATTTTAAGCAATCCACTGGTAAATCTAATCTTGAATTTAAAATGTAGGGTTCCATTCAAAGCTAAACGGAGAACTTAATAGAACAGAAATCATTTCAGCATCTGCCCAATTTTGACTGTCAAAGGTGGCTGGATTGCTTGTTGTTTTAAATCAATTAAAGGAAAATAACTTCATAAATTTTACAAGTTCTGTAAATGCAAAAGTGCTCCAGAATTAAAAATATATATATTTAGCCAATATCACAGCTTCTTAATCAATTTGCAGTAGTCCTATTAACTGATCCAGTGGAAACATCACTATTTGTCAATTGATAGGGAAAAACTTATAATGTTACTCTGCTAAAGCCATCTTTTCAATTGTGCAGAAAATGTTATATTGCAAACATGCCAATATACTGCAAACTAGAAAACAAGATAAAATCCATTAAAGATCCAACAATTAAAGAGAGCTGATTGGTGGCTGCAAGCAAAGCATTTGACTGCCTTATCACAGGTGATTATAAAGTATTCCATTCCAAATTAGCTGTTTTAAATTCCACTGTGAGCTTAGATTTTTTTCATTAACTGTGACACTACATTAATTAATTACATTTCTTTCACAAATAAATCCAGCTCCTTCATGCAAGGGTTCACTTACAGTCCAAACACATCAATGGCATCTAATGGAAATCAATCTTTACAAAATAGATTTAGATTTTACTGTTCTCAGTGATTTATGAAGGTGAGACCACAAGTGCAAACATGATCAATAACTGAATGGGT
Organism: Raja brachyura; assembly: GCA_963514005.1. Next base: position 99,913,024 of record OY740784.1, on the reverse strand, counting down.
CCATAATGGGCTGGGACAAAGAGTGGGTAGCTTAATGTGGTTAAGCCAAGCAGGAGATTTCAATGAATCAGATCCTTGCATGCATTGCAATGGAATATACAGTATGAGATGAGCTAATATTCAAGTAATTATTGTTTGTAATCTGTTATTCAGTGGTTTTGCAAACAACATAGTGCTTAAAATTAGATGGCTCTCATGTTTAAATGTTTGTACCAAACACAAATTATGCATCCAGAGTACTGCTTGAATCTAGTAGGTGATATTAATATAGCAAATGCAGGCTTCTTTGTTGACCATTTTCATTCCCTCCTGACCCTATGCCAATTTAGCCAAAGGGTCTTGACCCGAAAAATCACCCATTCCTTCTCTCCAGACATGCTGCCTGCCCCGCTGAGTTACTCCATCATTTTGTGTCTACCTTCAGCTAAAATACTGTTAGGTTTGCAAAACATCTCCTTTGCTAAATTGACCAGTTTAAAGTGCCTGGAGTGGTTGTTCAGGGGCTTCTGACAAAACAGTTACTTTCTTTATGCAAGTTCTGTAAATACCATGACACTTAGAAGACAAGACAGGAGAAGAAGACACTGTGGTGGAAAGAACAATGATAGATGTGTGGGTACACAAAAGGCTGGAGAAACTCAGCGGGTGCAGCAGCATCTAAGGAGTGAAGGAGATAGGCGACGTTTCGGGTCGAGACCCTTCTTCAGGCATCAATGATAGATGTGTTGTCAGCAGACTTTGTAGAAACTAGGATGATCATAGAAATCATCAAATATACTGGGCCAGGAGAACATATTTGCAATTTGATGAGAAGTGGCACATAATAAACCTAGAAAACAGGTACAGGAGTAGGGCCCATTCGGCCCTTCAAGCCAGCTCCGCCATTCAATATGATCATGGCTGATCATCCAAAATCAGTAGCCCGTTCCCGTTTTTTCCCCATATCCCTTGATTCTATTTGCCCTAAGAGCTATATCTAACGCTCTTAACAAATAAGTTTGTGTTTCTCCAGTGAGGCTGTCAGAGTATGATGCAATAACCTGTAATAAAATAATAAGTGATTGGCAAACCAGCACACATATTTGCCCATTGCAGCTCTGGCTTTAATTTTGCTGTCACCTTGTACCCCAAATCTGAGCATATGACTAATGACATATGGAGTAAATGATTGCATTAAACAGATAATTGATGGCAGTTTTCCCAATACAACACGGCCATTATTTTCCACACTGACAAATAGAAGCCTCGAGTAGGTTCATAGCCTTTTGCTCTACAGGACATGTCAGCTACACATATCATAATGTGGGCTCTTGGAGTGCCAGGGTGTCCACTGCATTCATCTTTTAAATTAATCAGCAGCGCCACAGCAGGCAGATGTGTGCTTAGATTTCTGGATACTCGCAAAACAACCTTACCTAGTCTTGCCTTCTGATTAATCATAATCATAATATATTGTCCCCGTTTGCTATTCGGGGACAATATATTGTCCCCGAATAGCAAATATCAGGCCACATTGAGGTGAGGGTTTTGCACTGCATTTGATTCACAACACATGTTGGCTACCCACACATACAGCAACTAAATTTGACTGAAATCAGGACCATGAACAATAGATCATTGGAGCCTACTCATGGACCCAAGTACATATGTCATAGGTATATGAAGCCATCATAAGGTTGAGTAGCAATAAGGAACTATCCTTATTTACACTTCATTCAGTCGTGTCTATCATCTTGATATAAATAAGCTTTATCCACCAAAGGACAACATTGATATCAAAGCTAAGTAAACTCATTTGTTAATTAAGAACCCTGTTCTGCTTGTTTTTTTTAAAATATGAAATGTAGAAAACAATATGTTCAGCAGTTTGTGGTTCTGCTTCTCACCCTGATCTGAGAATCCTTAGCCTATATTACTTTGCCTCGTACCAAATATAATGCATTACAAGGCAGACTGGGCGGTGGAAGATTGGTGTGGGTCAGACAAATTAACTTTGCATGCTATTGGTTAGTGATCACAATAACTTTATTTGTGGGAGGGATCAGACATATACTGCAATAATTGGCTGGTGGTTGGGATATTTGCAAGGATGTAAATAAGTTGTTATAGGAAGAAGATAACAAGTTCCATTCCATTCTTTCCTTTCAGCACCTTGATAATCAGATTGGGGGTTATTTGTGATGTGAATGAAGGTCTTACCCATTGAATATCCAGACTCCAGAAAATAGACAAGATACTGGAGACCAATATCTGTGGCTCTCCAATGCAAGATAAGCTGAGAGATGCTTTTGCAAGTGGACATTTCCTTTTCCTGGACTGCATTATGCATTTAAATAATGGCGCACTGTCAGTCTTCTCACTATCAATAACAAGCTCATAAAACCATTAAACGGCATTGGCATCAACCTGACCACAAGAAAAGAAGTATAGGAATCTTCAACAAAATGCAATAGGACAGCAAAGTGATTCAACCAATACATGCCTCACAGCAGCATCCTTCCAGCTTCTCTTACATTTGGTAAGTTTTTACTAAGTCTCAAAAAATATATTCATAGTCAATGCACACATTTAATAAGTACAGTGCAGCAACTGATATAATTTGCTCAAGAAATGTCTACTTGAAAAAAACAGAATGTATTCATTTAGTTTGGTTATTGATTTATTTAGAATCCAAGGAAAGATGTGTTTTTTTTAAATTACATTATAATAGTATTTGAGCATCAGAGCTTTTAGCACTGATTTCTTGAAATATTAACAAAAAGTGTGATCTGTTTCTTCTTGAGGTGGACAGTCATCTCATAAATTATAAAAAAGTAATATGATTCACCTATTCCACAAGAACATTCCTGAACCCCAACCTTAGTATGTATTCCCTGAACCCAATTTAGCTGCTTATTAATATTTGCAATTTAACAATTGTATGAATCTGCCATTTACGTAGAAATTATTTACACAAGTCATTGATAAAACTGCACTTGCCAGTCCATTTCTATGTAAATATTCAGAGATGGCACATCCAACGCCTGCTTATAATTTAACCCTTTAATCTTCAGTGCCGTTTTGGTGAATGAATCAAATACGACGTCAGCTCTAGCGACGCAATGGCTAGTGCATCTTTCCATGGTTTTACTGCACAAGGCTGAATGCAGTTCCCTGTTCCCACCCCTAACAAACCAAACACGTACAAAGAATAAGTTGTAAATTGTTCAGAATTCATTTGAAGCACACTGAACAAACATTTCACTCATCTAATTGTATATTTGGTTTGCACCTTAAGTGAAGGAACACATGAGGAGTTGTAAATAGATAGAGGGTATATGCTTAAGATAGACACAAAATGTTGGAGTAACTCAGAGGACTTGCAGCATCTCTGGAGAGATTTGGGGTCGAGACCCCTCTTATTAGGTGACAGAAATAAAACACAAAATCCTGGTAGTCATTCAGTCTTTTTCCAGGTTAAAAATATCAAATACTAGACGGCAAAGCTTGAAGTTGAGAAGGATAAAGTTTAAAAGAGATGTGTGAGGTTTTTTTTCTACATGGAGAGTGATAGGTGCTTGGAGTGCGTGCCAGGAAGTGAGGGGAAGGAGGTGGTGTAGTTAGACCCATGACATTTAAGATGCATTTAGACAGGCACATAAACATGTAGGCTATGTACAATGTGCAGGCAGATGGAGTTAGTTTAATTTGACATCATAGTGAGTATAGATATCATGGGCCACCAGTAGCTGTATTGTTCTATGATCAATCTGTGGAGAGAGAAAGAGTTAAGGGCCTGTCCCAATTGGCCATAATTTGCGCGCCATTTATACATCCTCGTCGTCGTGTTGAGACGCACGTGTAGCATGTGAGCGGCGCGGGACGGTCGCATGGAGAAGCGTGGATGGGAATGGAGTTGCGTGCAGTACCGCGCGGTGCTCCAGGATTTTGTAGTGCACAAAATCCTGACCTCGTACGTGCAGTACTGTAGTATACGAATCAACTATCTTGAATATCTTCATTGTACATGCTTTTGATGGTGGAATGTAGGTGCATTTTGTGATGGAGTTTGAAATCAGAAAGTCCCCAGAGAATATGTCATCTCTATTGAGTCATTTGCCTGTATACATGTTGGTAACATATTGTGTAAGCAGATCTGCAACGTTTGATGCTGATGATAATTCATTAAAAATTGCAAATATTCAGACACTTGACACTCTTTTATGCAGTTTAAAACATTTTGTTCAACGGGCAGCTGCACAGATAATTCAGTTTGTGGCGCAAGGTTCAATATTAATACAAGGTAAGAGAGTCAAAGAACAATATTCGGTATTTTGCTTATACGCTGAGTCGGCTCTGATTATTTTACCTGTTTATTTATTTTTTGTCCCAGTTTCACTCACAACGTGTCAAGTTCTCGTCATTTCGAACCCGCATCCCACACCCCCGAGGGAATGCGCAAAAGTCACTTAATTAATAGTTTTACTTCGGAGTCACGTGAGTGATTCCATGAAGAACCCCGCCAGTCCGCTTGCACGTCATTACGTCTGACGCATGGTGCAGCAACCGGCTGGGAGGAGCAGCGCTTCTCCAGCGGTACGTTTAAAAAGCCTCAGGTAAATGTCAAACTTGTTGGAGGTTGTTTCTGCGCTTGTTAGATCTTGTTACAGGAGGACAAGTCCAAACATGGCGAAATCGTTGAGAGCAAGGCGAGCCGTTGCGAAAGTAACTAAAGACCGCAGGTGTGCGGGTAGCGGGCGGCCGCCTAGTTCATCTACCGAGTCGCTAATAGCAACACCAGTGACTACAGACTTGGTGTCTGAGGGCACCGTGGCTGCGCCAGAGGGGCGTAAGGCCACCAGAAAGTCTCAGACGAGTCCGGTCGGGAGGGTTCTCCCTCGAGAATGGATACCATGTCACGGATATCCAGGATGGAGCTCCTAATGGAGAGGATGCTCCATCAAGAGCGCCGGCCTCTCCAAGAGCCCGCACCAGCAGCACCTGCAGGGCTGCCTAGTGTCTCCCTCTTGGAGGAGGAGAGCATAACGGGTCAGTACGATTCTGATGCCGAATCTGTGGGCTTAGCATTTGAGGCTGCCCCAAGGGTCGAAGGACACGAGCCAGAGGTCCCATTCCTGGTGCCAAGGTTTGCTGTCCCAATAGACTCCGGAGAGCCACTGGGAAAGATCTGGCTGCGAGTATAAATTACTTGGCCTCACACCAGCTTCAGGAGCTGGCCATGGATACAATGGCCAAGAAGTACGAAACCCCGGCGAATTGTAGTACTTAATTGTAGTGCTTAAAGTACCGGCCGTAAACCAAGCCATCTGGGGCCATATGGGCGTAGGCATCAGGGCGCAGGAGATAAAGCTGCAAAGGGTGCTGAAGCTGCTCGCATCGGGCATTACGGCTTTCGGTAGGTCGGTGGATGGTGGGCACCTGACAGACGTTCAGCAGGATGCCCTGGCTCTCATGCGCAATGTGCACTTTGAAATAAACTGCCTTAGGAAGAGCGCCATCCGCCCTACCTTTAAACCGCGGGTCGCTACCCTGTGTAAGCCTAGTAACATCCAGCCACCAAATCTGCTGTTCGGGGAAGACCTCGCAAAGCGGGAGAAGGAGCTGGACGACGAGGCAAAAACCATCGGGCTCATCAAGGCGCCAGTGACCAGCAGAACTCTTCGGAGGCAGTACCCCTACAAGCGGTTTGCTGAAACCGGGTCCGGTCAAGGACCAAGCCGGCCATTATATGTGAGCAGCTGGCATACTCCAGCAGGAGTGTGGGCAAACATGCCTTTTCCCTCCAGAACCAGGGGACAAAGAACTCCACCGGTAACCATGGAGGTAGGTGGGTCTGGTTCTTGTCTAAACATATTGAGTGAGAATTACCTACCAGTTGGGGGAAGGTTATACTGGTTTCTGAAAGAATGGTATAAAATAACATCAAACTTGTTTATACTGCAGAGTATACAAGGGTTTCGAATTGAATTTATTCCCAATTTGTGTCCACCCACACAGCACATGCAAGAGCAGGCACTCATTTTCTCACGAAAAGATAATTTGGAGGTTCAAGCTGAAATTGGAAAATTATATTTTAAAGGTGTAATTGAGAAGACAGTTTATCAAACTCACCAATTCGGATCTAATATTTTTCCTAGACCAAGGAAAGATGGTGGGAGCCGGATTATTTTGGACCTGACAGGACTTAATCCTGTCAGGTCCAAACTTGTGCAGTATAATCTTTTTAAAATGGAAATATTTGCTACTGCTAAGCAATTGGTTTCCAGAGGGTGTTATATGGCATGTATAGACCTTCAGGATGCATATTACTCAGTGCCTGTTCATAAAGAGTATCGGAGATATTTGAAATTTAGCTGGATGGGGCAATTATGGCAATTTAAAGCACTGCCTAATGGGTTAACCTCAGCCCCTAGATTATTTACAAAGCTGCTAAAACCAGTACTGGGGTTGCTCCGGGCTCAGGGTCATATTGTAATGGCTTAATTGGATGACACCTTAATAATTGGAAAAACTCGGGTGGCAGCTGAGTTATCGGTTTCAGCTGTTAAACTCATGGATGAGAGATTGGGGTTTATCATCCATCCAGCTAAATCAAAATTGGTGCCGGTTAAAGTAATTGACTATTTGGGATTCACAGTTAATTCAACTCGCATGTCTGAGACTCTACCCAAGGGCAAGAGATTAGATTTAATTGAAGGTTTTATTAAGCTCTTGGGGGAGCAATCACTTTCAATTAGACAGGTGGCCGGCTTGATTGGCAAATTGGTAGCTGCCTTTCCAGCTGTGCAGTAGGACCTTTGCATTACCAACATTTACAGAGGGCAAAGGTACAGGCACTCAGAACACAGGTAATTTCAACCGGCCCAAGCAATTACCATTTGAAGCCATTGCTGGAGTACAGTGGTGGATAAGAAATATTTCAAATTGTTCTAGTAAAATTCTGATGGAAGCATCTTCAGTTGTTTTGCAGACTGATGTTAGTGCCCTTGGTTGGGATGCTACTGATACCATTTCTAGCTGTGGAGGCAGATGGAATATGCATGAGGCATTTATTGTCCAATCATATGGAATTAATTATTTAGAGTTTTTAGGGGCATTTTACGGGCTCAAGGATTACTGTATCACTAAGCATCACTTGCATGTTCAGCTTCAGATTGACAACACCATGGCTGTGGCGTATGCTAATCACATGGGTGGAATCAAGTTGAAATCTTGTGACAGATTGGCTAACCTTATTTGGCACTGGTGCATTAAAAAGAACATTTGGATTGCAGCTGTCTACTTGCCAGGCAGATTCAATATGATGGCAGACCCCAGGTCACGCAAATTCAATGACAACACTGAGTGGATGTTGAATCATGATGTATTTAATGAGATTGTTGTTCGGTATGGGATGCCAGATATCGATTTGTTTGCATCCAGACTCAATCACCAGGTACCAAAGTATGTTTCATGGGAACCAGATCCAGGGGCAGTAGCGGTAGATGCGTTCTCACTACACTGGGGTGGAATGTTTTTATATGCATTTGCCTCATCAGTCGGTGCTTGACCAAGATCAAGCAGGACTCCGCTTCAGGAGTTTTGGTGGTATCCGACTGGCCTACACAGCCATGGTTCTCTCTCATTTCGGACATTATTACACAGCCTATTATGGTGGTTCCAAAACGTCATGATCTATTGGTGTACCATGTGACTGGAGATCAACACCCGTTGTATGAGTATGATCGTGTTAATCTGTTAATTTGCACATTCTAAGAAGGCCATACCTGGGTCTGAGACCATCCAATCATACCGTGGATGTCATCACATCACCCTGGAAGGATAGTACGAAATAGCAATACATCACTCATGTCAGGAAATGGGAGGAGTTCTGTTTACATGGGAACATTACATACTCAGCTTCCATCCCAGATGTGCTTGAATTTCTGTCCAAGTTATATTTTGATGAAGGGTTGAACTATAGTGCCAGGAGTGCCCTGTCATCATACCTATGCCTGGGATCGGAACTTCAGTCTGTAGGATGTCATCCGTTAATATCCAGTCCCCCCCAGGCCTAGGTACTCTGAAATCTGGGATGGGAGCATGGTACTCATGCTGCTTCATCAGTGGGGTCCAGCCACATCCTTGTCATTGGCAAAGATTACCCTAAAGTTGGTCATGCTCATGGCGCTGGCATCAGCGCAAAGGGTTCAGACTTTTGCACAAACTGCGTCTGGACAGGATAGTGTCATCAGGGAATGATGTTATATTTTACATCTATGACCTAATTAAACAAAGCAGACCAGGGGTGTCAGGATTAAAGCTTGTGCTGTTAGCATAACCCACGGATTTATGGCTGTGTGTAGTGGCGCACTTGCGGTTTTATATCGAGGTCACCAAGAGCCTCAGAGGCTCCGAAGTAGCATTGTTTATTAGCCACAAAAAGCCACATATGAAAGTGTCCGTTCAGACCATTTCAAGATGGCTGAACCAAGTGCTGGGTTGTGCAGGAGTTAATACTGACAATTTTAAATTTCACTCCACCAGGGCACCATCAACGTCAGCAGTGAGGGCAATAGACGTCCCTCTAGACCATATCCTCGCAGCCACAGGATGGTCAAATGAATTGACTTTTCAGAGGTTTTATAATAAACCACTTATTGAACCCTGGGTGTTCGCCCATTCCATTTTAAGTTCTGTTTCATAGCTTCTCACTGGGAGAGAGGAATCACTATTGTGTTTTTCTTTTGTTTATTTTGTGATTTAAAGTATCAACATGTTAATCAGTACCATGTTTCAATGTATTGCTCATTATTCCCTCCTCCTGAGTCGACTGATGCAGTGTGAGATGCCTGGATTGGATCGGCATGAAATCACCGACCTTTGAAACTCCTTTGACTCCGAAGTAAAATAGTAAGATTAAATGAGAATTTACCAGTTTTAAGTTTGATCTTTATTTTAAGAGGAGTTACGATGGGCGATTACATGCTCACTGCTCCCGGCCCTCAAAATCTTAAAGGTCAACTGGAAGGTCTGGTTTATAATCTTACTATGTTACTTCAGTTACTGTTATCTGAGATTTCACACTGCTGCTTTGAAGATTGACGTGCATGCAGACTGGCGGGGTTCTTCACTTAATCGCTCATCATAACCCATAAAATGAAGATCAAACTTCAAACTGCTGTATTCTCGTTTAATCTCACTAATTAGTCATTTCCTCAGTGTGGGGTACCATCCACAATACAGCAATTGGAACCAATACCATTTGTACTGGTCACGGAGCACGCATGTATATTCCGTGGTGGGGGAGAGGGGAGGATGAAAACATAACCAAAGCGACCAATTTTCTGAATTGCACCACAATTCGAAAGAAAATACGGTATTTTGCACTAAACAACTTTCCACAGGGTATTCAAATGACTTCACGTGCTCCAGACTGCTGTGCTGACGCATGAAGACATGCGCGACCGTCACTAGCGGCCTGTAAATGACGGCAGAGTGGGACAGGCCCTTTAATGCTTCAGTTGAGTAACCTTTTAACAGAATCTGTAACAGATCAAATGCAAGCTCATTGACCAGAAACATTAAGTGAATCACTTCCCACAGTGGCTGCATGTGTGCTGAGCATTTACAGCATTTTTATTTTTATTTCAGATTTTCAGCATCTGCCACTTGTGCCTTTAGTATGAACAAGATCCTGTGTTTAGATCATACCCATGTTTTAGAATATACAATTTCTGAAACACAGATAAAAACCCAACTCTCTAAGACACCTTGTGTCAATTATTATGTGTTTAGTTTAGAGCTACAGCGTGGAATCAGGCCCTTCGGCCCACCAAATCTGCACTGACTAGCGATCCCCACACATTAACACTCCCCTACACATACTAAGGACATTTTTTACATTTATACCAAGCCAATTGACCTACAAACCTGTACTTATTTGGAGTGTGGGAGGAAACCAAAGATCTTGGAGAAAACCCACGCAGGTCACGGGAAGAATGTACAAACACCGTACAGGCAAGCACCCGTAGTCAGGATCGAACCCAGGTCTTTGGCATTGTAAGGTAGTTGCTCTACAATTACGCACCATGCCGCCCAATGAACAATGAACCCTTGAACAATTTTCAAGTAATTACATGTTGTCTTCTTATTCGAAGAATCGGCAAGATACACACATAGTTGTGCCTAACCTAGTTACAAGATGACAAGAATATGTAATTACAACTGGAACAAAGTCGAGTCCTCTCAGCAATGAGCCGTTCAGCAGAATGTAGTATTACCAAGACAAGGCAAACAAAGAGTACTTCACTAATTTAATGCAAGACTCATTATTAATTTACTGTTTAAGCATGTAAAAGAAAGAAATGTAGATTTTTGTGAATCACCCAATCCTACTCAGACGTCTATCATCATCACAGCCATGCGAATCATTATATTATTCCCATGCCAAGATCTTGTGAAATGACACTAAACAAGGTTCAACCCAAAACGTCACCCATTCCTTCTCTCCAGAGATGCTGCCTGTCCGACTGAGTTACTCCAGAATCTATGTCTTTCTTCATGTGAAATGACAGTTACATCAGGAGCAAGAATGCATATGTTGGTGACTTATTTGCAAACATTTGCTACACAGTTGCAAAATGTAAAGAAACTTTGCAGATTGCCCAGAATCTATTTGGTGGACACTTGCTGGAGGGATCCCAAATAATCAGGCAATAATTACCGTTAGAGCATCAGTATTCTTAAAGGGGAGTCTGCATCCTCTGGGCTTAAACATTGAATTTTCTCAATTCTGTTAACCCTTGTTGCCTCCTCCCCTTCCCACCTCTCACTCAGCCCTCGGGCCCTGGCATTCCCTCTCTCTCTATCTCTCCCCCACCCAAGTCGCACTAGCTTCTCATTTTCACACTACAAACAGCTTACAATGGCCTGTTTCCTTTATCATCGATACTTTTTTGCATATCTTTCATTCATTGTTCTTTATCTCTCCACATCACCGTCTATATATCTTGTTTCCCTGATCCCTAACCAGTCTGAAGAAGGGTCTCGACCCGAAACGTCGCCTATCTCCTTCGCTCCTTAGATGCTGCTGCACCCGCTGAGTTTCTCCAGCCTTTTGTGTACCCAGTATTCTTAAAGGAAAAGGTTTAAACAGCACCTCATTGCATCATTGAGGAACTTCAAACACAGCAAATTACTTTGAAGATCTAATGATTGCAAGGCAGTTGATATCATTAAGGTAGTGGGCTCCAGACAAAACCATGACAAAATCTATGTTGTCAGCTTTACTGAGCTCAGGGATAAATTCAGAAAACCAAACATGAAGAAACCAAGACATTAATTGTCTGTATCCAAGTGGATCAGCAGCAGTTGATAACATTAAATAAAAAGGGATAGGTGGTTCGTTAAACTATAAACAGAAATGTTTTCAGCCACCATGTCTTGTAATACATCTTGCATAAATAGTTAAGTAAATGATGCAGCATTCCAAAACAAGGGAAAAGCAAATGGCTCATTGCATTATACATTCAGCCCATCTTCATGTTATTTTCAATGATGATCACGATATTACGCAAATCATGAAGCTTTTTTGAAATTCTGCATTCACATCATCCCAGTAATAATTAAATATTAGTTCTCAAAAAAATCTAATCAGTTATAAATGTAAATCTTAAGAATCATTCTCTGGAAAGCAATGATGTTTCATGAATCGGATGTTCCCTCTGCAAACTCCTTGTATCGAAGGATATTGATATTGATTTTCCTACTTGCATCCAGTCTCCAATCTAAGAATCATTGTAAAACTCAACAAGAACATGCAGAAGCTGGAAATTTAAAAGAAAATAAAAAAAATGCTGGAAATACTCAGCAGGTAAGCATATATGTGGAAAGAGAAATAGAGCTAATGTTTCAGGTCAAAGATCCATTTTACCAAGGGTGTTTGAACCAAAATGTTAATTCAGTCTTTCTTTCCAATAATTACAGTTAAACATTCAATTTTTAAACAAATATGTCAAATGCTATTTATGTCATCAAAATAATTCCACACATTTTCCATGTGTCTTTTCATTGCCAGAATCCAGATAAAAACAAAAAGCATTTTGGCTTGAATTTGGTATCCTTCCTCTGTGCCCCATCTTAAAGGAACATGTAAATGATTTCCATATTCTCTGTGGGAAAAATAATTTATTTCTATCAGACTGCAACTATAAAACAACATAAGCGTATTGAACATTAAACAGATAAATGAATAATACCTATTGCAATTGTTTCTGTAATTGGAACTTTTCTTCTTTTCCTCCCTGCTTTTCCTGAAGATGATACTGCAGAGTGATTGCATGTGGATGAGATCAAGCAAGGATGGCAGGTTTCTTACCCTGATACACATCACTGAATGAGTTGGCTTTTCAACACTCTAACAGTGCTTGTGGACATTTTTGATTCCTGCTCTGAAAGTAGAAATATTTATTTAATTCTGTCCCATTACCTGGTGTGGTATGGATCTTTGTTAGCATAATGACTTGCCTACAAGATCTTTCAAAAGTAGCCACAGTTTTAACAAATTTATATTCTGTTCCTGATTTCAAATTCTAAACAAAATTCTTGGAGCACTCCAGGAACTTGTTAGCAATCACAAGATGTTTCCTACCATTCACAAAATTGCTTCTCCTTTCAGAACTGTTTTCTTAAATACAATGCTATGTTTAACTTTATTGGCCACCTTCCTTGATGAAATTTATTTAGGGCTACCATATTTTATACTTTTACATGGGTGACAGATGGGAGCATGAGATCATTTATTTCTGAATCCAGATAGGTTGTAACTAATGTACCAACTTAAAAGTTGTCCTTAAATTTGTATTTGATAACTGTTTACTGATAATAGAAATACAACTGAAATGTAATATTCTTATTTCAGATATCTAAAATCATTTAATAGTAACTAAGCTCAAATGGCTGGCAGCCTCTTAAAGCCTTTCAAAAATACATCAGCATCCCCAGTCTGCTAACCTTCTTCCTTGAATATACAACCTGATAAAGCATAACTAATGTAATTTAATGTTACTTAACTAATGTAACTTAATGTAACTTAAAGCATAACTGATGTAGCATAATTCCTCCTTTGCCAGAGTGAGGCTGCATGCAATTTGAAGGAACAGCACATTTCTGTCCTGGACCTCATCAAATTGCCAGATGGAGGCCATATGCAAATTGGAAGAGCAGCACCTCATACTTTGCTTGGGTTGCTTACAGCCCAGTGGAATGAATGTTGAATTCTCTAATTGTAGGTCACTCGTAAAAACACTCTCCTCCTCCCCCCCCCCCCCCCCCTTCCTCCATTAAAAGTTGGTTAACCAGTCCATAGTTCGCAACAATTGAATTATACCTCTTGGGATCACACCGTCCCTAGCCAACTATCGGCCCATCTGAACCATCTTGCCTGATATCATCTGTTGCTGGATTTCTCCTGGTCTTTTCTTGCTTGCAGTTCTTCCCCCGTACAATCAGTCTGAAGAAGGGTCTCAACCTGAAATGTCACCTATCCATTTTCACCAGAGATGCTGCCTGACCCACTGAGGTACTCCAGCATTTTGTGTCTATCTTTGGTATAAACCAGCATCTTCAGTTCATTTTTATTACCATAACAAATCTCCTCGATATCATTCCTGCCACAAGCGTTCCTTCTACACTGACCCTTTGGACTCTGCCAGCAGTTCAGCAGCAGCCGTTCATTTACTCTTCACCTCCTTCTCCTGAACATCTATTCAGTTGCAAATGAACTAATTGTGTTTTATAATCTAATTATGGTTGACAATGTGATTTTAGAGAACATGACTTGCAATTAATGACATCTTGGGTTAGAAATTCATTGATGGTCACGTACTGAATGATGATATGTTGGTGTAATCATATTCTACTCCACTTGTACAATTTGGTTGCATTGATTTCAGTGGAGCTGAAAATTAGAGGAGGAGCTGAATACACATAAACAATTAAATTGTGCATCCACAAATAAAAATGGATGAAATGCCTTCCCCTTTTTGCATGAATACAGTTTTCTTACCAAGACATATTTATCATTTAATACACCAGGGCTGCTTCCTGCACGTGAAGGTTTTGTGGACTTCACTAATGTTATCACAAACTTCCATCCTGCTCTCAAATTCACCTGGACTATCTCTGACATTCTTATCCCCTTTCTTGATCTGTCTGTCTCCATCACACTCTCAATTCTTCCATCTCTGCCGCATCTGCTCCCAAGATGAGGTTTTCCACGCAAGGATATCTGAGATGTTTTCAGTCTTTAGTGAACATAGTTTCTCCCTAGCTATCATAAATAGATACCTTACACATGTCACTTCTGCATGTCCTAGTTCTGCTCTCCCTTCTCTATCCCCAGATGTAACAAGGATAGAGATGCCTGGTCCTCACCTTTCATCCCCAACAGTGTCTGCATTCAACGCATCATCGTCTGACATTTCCATCACCACCGTCATAATCCTATGACTAGTCACTTCATTCCATCTCCATCCCTTTCTGCCTTGCACAGAGATCCCTCCCTCCACAGCTTCTTGGCTCACTCATCCCTTCCCCTTCAGACTGAAGAAGGGTTTTGGCCCGAAACGTTGCATATTTCCTTCGCTCCATTGATGCCGCACCCACTGAGTTTCTCCAGCACTTTTGTCTTCCATTGAATTTTCCAATTCTAGGTTACTTCTCAAACCCTCCCTTCCCTTTAACACCCCTTCCCCCCCTTACTTTTACCCACACTCCACCCGCTGAACCCTGGCTGCATTAGTTTGCATTAGTACCCCCCCCCCCCCCCACCTTGCCTGAGATAATCTGTTGCCAGCTATAATTTATCTAACCCCATCATATCTCCCATTTATTTTCACACTTCCACTGCAATTATTCTGAAGAAGGGTCCTGACCCAAAACGTCTCCTACCTATTTATGCCAGAAATGCTGCCTGACTCACTGAGTTTCTCCAGCATTTATATCTATCTTTGCTATGCCAGCATTTGAAGTTCTTTGTTATTTATCATGTTCACCATGTTTTCCCTGGACTGGTGACCCTGCAACGCCTTAGTTTGTTTGTTTAGTTTATTGTTGCCGCGTGTACTGAGGTACAGTGAAAACGTTTTGCGTGTTATATAATCAGACTATACATGAATACAATCCAACCATTCACAGTGCATAGATAAAAGCTAAGCACAGTACAAGATAACGTCCGATTAAAGATAGTTCAAAGGACTGCAATGAGGAAGATGGGAGATCAGAACCGCACTCTAGCTGATAAGAGGACCAGTCAGTTGCCTGATAACAGCTGGGAAGAAACTGTCCCTGATTCTGGAGGCATGCATTTTATAACTTTCGTATCACTTGCTTAATGGGAGAGGGGGGAAGAGGGAGTGACCAGGGTGAGACGGATTCTTTAATTATGCTGGCAACCTTGCCGAAGCAGCATGAATTGTAGATGGAGTCAATGGAAGGGAGGTCAGTTTGCAATCTGGAACATTCAGGTTCAAAAACAGCTTCTTCCCCACAGCCATTAGGCTATTAAATATGACATCAAACAAGCTCTGAACAATAACAGTCTATTGCACTTTATCTGTTTATTTATTGTGTACATATATGGTCTATGGTAATAGACACACTGAACTTTTATCTCTTGTTGTGTATTATGTTTACATATTCTGTTGTGCTGCAGAAAGCGAGAATTTCATTGTCCTATCTGGAACACATGACAATAAAACTTATTTGATCTTGATGGTCTGGGCTACATCTACAACTCTCTGTAATTTCGTGCAGTCTTGGATGGAGCTGGTCCCAAACCAGACTGTGATGCTTCCCAATAAAATTATTTCTGCAGTGCATCTCTTGAGGTTGTTGAGGATACTTGGGGACATGCTGAACTTCCTAAGCCTTCGAAGAAAGCAGAGACATTGGTGTGCTTACTTGGCCATAGTATCGATGTAACTGGTCCAGGACAATGCTCTGCTTCACGTTGGTCATTTCCTTCAGCTGTGGGCATGCTTAGTGTGTGAGATTGAGCAATGTTCATTTACTTTGGGGAAATTTGACATTTTTGTTCTCACACTGAACTTCACAATGATGGAGATTTTCTTCATTCTCTGCTCTGATAACTTTGTCATTGATCAGGAACTGATCTCTGGGAAGTACTAATGAGCAATAAGTTCCATTTGTACATTTTGTGGAAAAGTGAACAAGAAAATAATTGTAAAAGGATAGGAGATCAGAGAACAAAAATTTATTCATATAAGGAAAGACACGCGTAATATACTACATGGGTACTTTGCACTAGTCTTTGCCAAGGAAGAAAATGCTGTTGAACTGTCAGTGAAAGAAAATGTAGTTGAAGTTATGTATGTACCAGAAATAGGTAAAGAGAAATTACATGCTGCAATTGCAGTGGAAACATTTCTGGGTTCAGATGTGATGCATTTTACACTGTGAAGGAAAGTTTTAAGAGATTCTGGGCATAATCTTCCAAATATTTAGAGATTCATGATGGTCATGAAGACTAGAAGATTTTTATTAGGAAAAAAAGGGTATGGGGATAAACACAATAACTACTGACCAGTTGGTTTAACCTCAGTTATGGAAAATACTCTAGTAACCATAATCTGAGACAGAATTACCAGTTAGTTGATTAGAAAAAAAACAGCATTAAAAATAAATAAATAAATAAATAAAAACAGCATAGACTTCCGGTGGCGCCATGTTGTGAGAGGGAATCGCGCCAGCTCAGCTCTGCCAAAATCTGTAAAAAAAAAACGGGGGTAAAGGGGACTGCTAACTGTACTCACCGCAGGAGAACGACTTTGAACGGCTCCGGTTGCGATCGCAAGGTGCGTGACGTCATCAGGCGCGCGACTCTAGTAAGAAATTTAAAATGCAGTGTTGCATATGCTACATATTCATTGTCGCAGTCCCAACCTCCTGCACTACTTTGTATCAGGCACACTCACCACACACACACTGTGATTAGGTATGTAAGCACTTTCAGTATTACTACGCAAGGCAGACAAATGAGCCAAATAAAGGAGAGCAATAAGGCAACTGAAACAACCTGAATTGTGTCATTTATTATCAGGATATATAACACGAAGACACAACATGGTGGCAGCGGTGGGATTCGAAAAAACCGCGCTATTGTGAATCGCTATTGGGAATTAGGAACAGCGGCTGCAGAGAAATTGATTTTTTTTTGTGCACCCGCCTAACAACACAAGATGGCGGCCTCCACAGCAGCAATGAGCCTCCACCCTACGATGAACTGGGACGCCGATGATGTGGTGGAGGCGTTCAAGAAATTCAAACAAAAGAGCCAGCTGGCATTCAAAAGCTTCCTGAAAGGAACTGCAGATGAAGAGAAGGTCAGTTATATTTTACTATGGCTCGGGGAGAAGGGTCTAGACATTTTTAACAGTTGGAGCTTAACAGAGCCCGACTGCAATAATCCGGGAATAGTCCTTGAAGGGTTTGCGAACCATATGGAGCCCAAATCAAACCACAGAATCCATCGGTATGAGTTCCAAGGGCTAAGACAAGACCCACAAGAAACAACCGACACTTTCCTGTCGAGACTAAGGAACGTGGCCAAGAAATGCAGATTTGGTGAGGAAGATGACAGAATTGTCGACCAGTTAATATGGGGGTGCGCCCACCAAGAGGTCCAAAAGTCCCTAATAGGGAAAGACACCCTCAACCTAAAAGACGCCGTAGATGCTGCCAGAGCTTTCAAAGCCACAAGGAAACAAATGTCCTCCCTCTGCCTTCAAGTTGGCTCATCTCAGAGCAGCACCAGAGTGAATATAGACGCTCTCTCAGAACGTGACCCTGGCTCCACATTAAAGGCTCCAAAACAGACATTTTCTAGGCATGCAAACAAACAAGCAAGCCAAAGAAGCTGCTGGAACTGCGGTACAGAGCATGCATTTGATGATCGCAGGGAGTGCCCAGCATACGGGACTACCTGCAACTCCTGTGGGAGGCCTAACCACTGGAAGAAAATGTGTAGGTCAACAAAATCGTACAGCACCAAGCCAAAGCAGCAATGGTCAAAGAACGATAGAAATACGAGAAGGAAACAAATACACGCACACGTCCAACAGGAAGAGGAGATAACCTCAGATACCTCTGAGGAAGAATTCCTTTCCGTTGGGACCATTGACGTCCACGAAATGGGAAACGACAAACCACATAGCAACAGATATGAAGCATATACTATAATACAACTACAGAAAAAAGTGGGAAAGAAAAGAACAACGATTAATCTAAGGCTCAAAATTGATACTGGAGCCCAGAGCAATATCTTACCAGTCCATCTTTACGGAAAGATATTCCCTGAACACATGACAAAAGATGGCAGCGTCAGGAAAGGAATCCTTGGAAGTAGCAATGTAGTCATAGCTGCATACGGAGGTTCCATAATCCCACAGCTAGGCAAAACAATCATAGCAGGAACATACAAAGGGAAAGAAGTGAAATGCCCCTTCTACATCACTAAATCGAAAGGACCTGCTATTCTCGGCCTGAACACGTGCCAAAGACTGAAGATTGTGTCAATCAACCATGAAATCAAGACAAACTTCTGCAGAATTGACAGAAACATACCCATCAAAAACCGGCCGCCCATCAGGAACAAAGAAGAATTGATTGACATGTACCCAGAGTGTTTTGACGATACCGTTGGTTGTTTTGAGGAATACGAATACCATATCACAGTAGACCCCAGTGTGAAACCAGTGATCCACCCACCCCGCCGTGTTCCCCTTGAACTGAAAGAGAGGCTAAGGGAACAACTAAACGAAATGGAAAAAAAGGGCATCATCACAGCAATAACTAAACCAACTGATTGGGTAAATTCAATTGTTGTCAAAGAAAAGCCAAACGGAAAACTAAGGATATGCCTTGATCCCAGGGATCTGAATAATGCATTGAAGCGCAACCATTATCCAACTCCAACCCTTGAAGAGATCACACCAGCACTGGCCGGTTCCAAGGTGTTCAGCAAGCTGGATGCTAGTAATGGATATTGGAACATCAAAATAGACCGAAAGTCATCAATGCTCACCACTTTCAACACGCCATTTGGCAGATTCAGATTCAACAGGCTCCCATTTGGACTGAAGGTGAGTCAAGATGTCTTCCAGCGGAAAATAGATGAAACATACAAAGGCTGTAAAGGGGCAATCGGGATAGCAGATGATATCCAAGTATACGGCAGAGATGAAAACACGCATGATTACAACCTCCATGAGGCTATGGAAAAAACTCGAAGAGCCGGCATAAAGCTCAATGCAGACAAATGCATAATCAAAGAAAGGGAGTGCAAATTCTTTGGGCTGATTTACTCTGCAGAAGGAGTGAAACCGGACCCTACAAAAGTGGATGCTATCAACCACATGGAGGAACCCAAAGACAAGAAACAGCTAAGAAGTTTCCTAGGGCTCATACAATACATGGGAGTCTTCATACCTAAGCTTGCTAATCACACAGCAAATCTCCGTGAATTGATGAAAGACGACGCTGAATTTGATTGGTGTGCTTCACATAGCCAAGATTTTGGGAAATTAAAACAACTCATCAGCAAAGAAACGATCCTGCAGTACTATGACAGACAGAAACCTGTAACACTCCAAGTTGATGCCTCCATGAGAGGAGTTGGAGCAGTACTGATACAAAATGGCCGACCTATTGCGTATGCATCCAAAGCACTCACTCCCACAGAATCAAGGTACGCAAACATAGAGAGAGAACTCTTAGCAGTAGTCTATGGCTGCGAGAAATTTCACACTTACCTATATGGAAGGTATTTCGACATTGAAACAGACCACCGCCCTCTAGAAAAAATCGGAAAAAAAAACCTAACCAAAGCACCAGCCAGACTACAGAGACTATTACTGAGGCTACAGCACTACGACTACAACATCAGATACAAGCCAGGAAAAGACCTGCTGCTAGCTGACGCCCTATCCAGACTATCAACACATGACAAACAAGAGATGGAAGGGCTGAGCATAAAGATCCACCACATTGTGAGTGTGACAAGCGTGAAGCTGGAACAGATCAAAGAGGAAACAGCCAGAGATGAAGAACTCCAGCTCCTCACCCAAATGGTAATACAGGGATGGCCAGAAAAGAGACAACAAGTTCAGCCTCTCCTCCGCGAATACTGGACCATCCGTGATGATATTTCGGTAGAGAATGGAGTCCTGATGGCCGGATCACGAATAATCATACCCAAGTCCATGAAAAAAGAAATTCTCGAAAAGATCCACCAGGGACACTTAGGAATGGAAAAGTGCAGACTCCGTGCTAAATCCGCTGTGTACTGGATAGGCATGTACAAGGACATAGAAAAGCTGGTATCTACATGCCACATATGCCAAAAATACAGGAATTCACAACAGAAGGAGGAAATGACACCCAGTGATATCCCAAGCCGGCCATGGCAAACCATCGGAGCAGACCTGTTCACAGAGAACCAGCAATGGTATTTGATTATGGCCTGCTACTACTCCAAATTCCCATTTGTGAGAAACGTAAAGGACTTGAAAGCTAAAACAATTGTGTCAATTGTTAGAGGGTTGTTTGCAGAGCAAGGAATACCTGAGCAGATCGTATGTGACAATGGAACCCAATTCACATCTCGGGAATTCAGAGAGCTAGCCACCGAATACGGGTTCAAAATCACAACATCTTCACCACATTACCCAAAGGGCCATGGGTTTATTGAAAGGCAAGTACAGACAGCCAAGAAAACACTAATAAAATGCCGAGAGGCAAAGGAGGATCCAAACCTGGCACTTTTATCCTTACGGGCAACTCCACTAAAGGCTGACATGAAGTCTCCTGCAGAAATGCTAAATGGCAGGAAATACAAAACCACCCTGCCAAGCAAAATCCAACCCCCTATCGACCAAGAAGAAACAAGGGCAAAATTGGCAGCCGCCCAGGAGGAGGGGCTGAAACAATACAACAAAAATGCACAGTAATTGCCTGAACTATTTCAAGGCCAAAACGTACATGCTCAGGATCCAACAACAAAGAAATGGACCCCAGCACAAATCACCTGCAGGGCTGGAACCCCAAAATCATATATCATAGAGACAGAACCGGGCAGGCAGTTGAGACGAAACAGAATTCACATCCGCCCGACACCTGAAATGTCAACACCAGCAACTCCTAGGACACCACCCACAGCAGCAGCAACACCTGCCATTGATGACAACACATTCTCACAAACTGCTACCAGTGAGTCATATAGTCAACCAGCACCAACCAATGGCCAGGAAACAACTCAACAAGTTACCAATACATCGAGTGCAACGCTGCAGGCAACAACCAGATATACTAGATCCAGGAGCAACATTTTACCCCCAGCGCGTTATCGCTAGCACTGGAAGGGACAAGTCACGCCAAGACATGACTCTTGACTGGCTACGCACTACCTGAAAGAAAACAAGCTGCCATCATATATTCTGTTGTGTAGTATAGTAGAAAGCAGAATGCCATGAATGTGGGCAGAATAATCCCACGGTATCTGCTACAGGATTGCCACCCTCGCTCTGGCAATCCTCTAGTGTCACAAATTTTTTTTTTTTTTTGTTCTTTCTTTTGAGAAGGGGGGATGTTGCATATGCTACATATTCATTGTAGCAGTCCCAACCTCCTGCACTACTTTGTATCAGGCACACTCACCACACACACACTGTGATTAGGTATGTAAGCACTTTCAGTATTACTACGCAAGGCAGACAAATGAGCCAAATAAAGGAGAGCAATAAGGCAACTGAAACAACCTGAATTGTGTCATTTATTATCAGGATATATAACACGAAGACACAACATGCAGCGCTCCCCCCCCTGCCACTGGAAAAAAAGTTGTAAGAAAGGAGGTAGGCCTCACCGGAGCCTCGGGCTCGAGTTTGCCTGCCTCCCAAGAAGAAATCTCACTGAAGAAAGGTGAAATGGAGGAACTTAAAAACTCCATGTTAGGTGAGATGAAGAAACTGCTGAGAGAAATGAAGAAGGAATATAAAGAAGAAATAAAAATTTTAAGAGCAGATATCCTGGTGTTTCATGAAAGAATTAAAGATGAATTAACAAAAGAAGTCATAAAGACGGTAAAGATCATGATGAATGAATGGAAAGAAAAGGCGGACGCTGAGTTACAAACCCAAATGGCTGAGGTAAACGACAAAGTTGCTGGGATGGAAAAAATAATGGATGCGAAGATAGATCCTATTTTAATCTCACTCGACCAACAAAATGATGCAATTAAAGAACTGACTGAACTTGCTGTATCAAATACTAAGGAGAGAGAGAAGCTCCGCGCCGAGAATAAACGCCTCTCAGAACTACTACGCAAAATAAATGAGAAATGTATCGATTTGGAGGGACGTCAAAGACGTAAGAATTTGCGTATAGTAGGATCGAGCGAGGGTCGTGAAGGAAATCAAGATCCGCGAAAATTTGCTGCAAAACTCCTAAAGGACATTCTGAATTTGGATCAAGAACCCCTGTTGGGCCGTGCGCACAGGGCTTTAAGACGGGTCCCTGGGAGAGGTGCACCACCAAGACAAATGATTGTAAAGGTGGCTTATGATCACGTTTTCGAAGAAATGATGAAGATAATAATAAGAAAGAAAAATCTGAAATACGAGGGAGATAACATCAGTATTTTCAGAGATTACCCAGCGGAAGTGGCTAAGAGAAGATCTCTATTCACAGAAACAAGAGGTATTCTGAGGAATATAAAGGATATAAAGGATCTTAGATATGGCTTGATGTATCCAGCAACACTGAGAGTAACCTACGATAACAAGGAATACCGTTTCGTTAAGCATACAGAAGCACTGGAATTCGCTCGAAGCATACCGAAGAAGGCAGAAGAGGAAGCAGACGAAGAAGTACTGGAGGAAGAAGAAGATGACTGAACTTTTATCACCGGCCTGCGGTTATGAATTACTCATTGAGAAAGAGGAGGAATAATGGACACGAAGTTGTAGTTTTGTATTAATTATTAAACATTTCAATTATTCCTCTAACATAGTATTACTTATTATAATATTAATTATAATAGAAACTAGTAACTAGAAACTAGTAATATGAATAATAGAAATAAATACTAAGTATATAAAGTTAGTATCCCACCCCAATATACACAGCATCCTAGATAGGAGCTGGAACAACTAACATCTTTTAAAAAAAAACGGAAGTCACTAGATTAATAGCCACGCTAGTGTGGCTTCCACTAATGCACACTACACAATATACAAGTGTAGTTTTTTTTTTCTGGGCACTCTACTAACACCCTTTACTTTTTATTAATTTACATTTTTTATTATTTTTTATATATCAAATATTTGATCTTATATTATATATTATATGAATGCATTTACGATCGATATTATACAATTAGTTTAAGAAGACGTGTATATGAATTAATAAGGATATTAATTTTCATCAAATTGATGTTTGGGTATAATGTTGAGCTGGAGGAGTCGAGAAGGCTACTCCAAAAAAAGCCACCCTAACAGTAAATTGCAAGACATGAATGTGAAGATTGGGGGTGATGGAATTACCTTCTGTAGTTGGAATGTTAAGGGAATTAATGAACCAATTAAAAGGGGAAAGGTATTAGCTCAGTTGAACAGATCGAAAACAGATGTTACTTTCCTTCAAGAGATTCATGTCAAAAAAGATGCTCAACATAGATTAACAGCTAAATGGATTTCGAAGGTGTATCACTCTTCATTTACACATAAATCTAGAGGAGTTGCAATAATTATTCGTAAAGGTATACCTTTTAAACAAAGTTCTATAATAGAGGATAAGGAGGGTAGATATGTAATAATTACAGGGGAATTATATTCAAAGAAAGTAATTTTTATGAATATGCCCCTAATTTTGATAACCTATTATTTTTTAAGAAAATATTTAATATCCCTATATCTACTCAATATAATTTAATAATTGGGGGTGATTTAAATTGCACTTTAGATAACTATCTAGACAGATCTTCAACAAAAAGGAAAGCTCTCTCCAAGTCAAGTAAACTTATAAATTATTTTATTAGCACAGCAAATGTTAAGGATATTTGGAGATTAGATAATCCATCCGGACGAGAATATTCCTTCTTCTCGCCCGTATTTGGAACTTACTCGAGGATAGATTATTTTTTAATAGATTCAAAACTACTCCCATTCACGTATGATGCAAAATATCACAATATTTTTATTTCGGATCATGCGCCACTAACATTCAAGATAAAATTAAAAGATATATTTAATAAAACTACTACTTGGAGATTTAATCCCCAGATATTAAAGGACAAGGACTGTTGTGATCATGTGCTGGAACAGATTAAATTATTTTTTGAAACTAATGACAAACCTGAAATTTCACCATTGCTACTTTGGGATACATTAAAAGCATTTATGCGTGGTGCAATAATATCAGCACAAGCATATTTTAATAAAGAAAATCGAAAGACAGAACAAAAGTTAGAAAAGGAGATAAAACAATTAGATAGTGAAAATATAAAACATCCTTCTAAAGTGTTAAGTAATAAAATTGTAATATTAAAATATAGACTAAATAAAATATATTCTAACCAAGTCATTAAACTTTTTCAACAAACCAAACAAGTGCATTTTGAATTCGGAGACAAACCACAAAAAAATTGTTGGCACGACAACTCAGAAAACTAGATGTTGAAAAAATGATACATAGAATTAGATCTGAGCATGGAAATATATTGACCATACCAAAAGACATTAATGACAGATTTCTACAATATTATCAAAATCTTTATTCATCGAAATTAACAGGACAAACAGATGGAATGGAAACATTCCTACAAGAATGACAAATTAGTAGTTTAGATCAGGAAGGTAGACACTTGTTAAACGCTGAAATATCTGTAAAAGATATTGAAGAATCAATTGGTTCGTTAAAGAATGGAAAAGCTGCGGGCCCTGATAGCCTGAGTGCAGAATTTTATAAGAAATTTCAAGATCTGATTTCCCCAAGATTACACACAGTGTATAGATATGCATATGAACAAGGAAAATTACCAGAATCTTTAAATGAATCCACAATTACACTTATTCCTAAGGTAGACAAGGATTTGGAAGATCCTGGATCATACAGAGCGATTGCTCTTTTAAACACAGATCAAAAAATATTAACTAAAGTTTTGTCTCGGAGATTAAGTCTGGTGATCTCCAAATTAATACATTACGATCAAACAGGTTTTATTCCAAAACGTTATTCATCCCATAATCTCAGACGCTTATTTAATATTATATATTCAAAAAGAGTATGGGATACAGAATTAGCGGTTATATCGTTAGACGCAGAAAAAGCATTCGATCAGGTGGAATGGTCATATTTATTTAATATAATGGAAAAGTTTCAATTGGGGGATAGATTTTGTAAATGGGTAAGAATTCTATATTCGAATCCTATTGCAAGAATATTAACTAATCAAATATCAGCTAAATTTAAGCTTTTTAGGGGATGTAGACAGGGATGTCCGTTATCGCCTTTATTATTTGCTTTGGTGATAGAGCCTTTGGCGGAAAGAATTAGATCGGAACCTGAAATATATGGTTATAACACTGATACAACAACTAATAAAATATCTTTATATGCAGATGATGTTTTGATTTATATTACAAAACCGGAAATTAGTATTCAATATAACCATATAACCATATAACAATTACAGCACAGAAACAGGCCATCTCGGCCCTTCAAGTCCGTGCCGAACAACTTTTTTCCCTTAGTCCCACCTGCCTGCACTCATACCATAACCCTCCATACCCTTCTCATCCATATGCCTATCCAATTTATTTTTAAATGATACCAACAAACCTGCCGCCACCACTTCCACTGGAAGCTCATTCCACACCGCTACCACTCTCTGAGTAAAGAAGTTCCCCCTCATGTTACCCCTAAACCTCTGTCCCTTAATTCTAAAGTCATGTCCTCGTGTTTGAATCTTCCCTATTCTCAAAGGGAAAAGCTTGTCCACATTAACTCTGTCTATCCCTCTCATCATTTTAAAGACCTCTATCAAGTCCCCCCTTAACCTTCTGCGCTCCAGAGAATAAAGACCTAACTTATTCAACCTATCTCTGTAACTTAGCTGTTGAAACCCAGGCAACATTCTAGTAAATCTCCTCTGTACCCTCTCTATTTTGTTGACATCCTTCCTATAATTGGGTGACCAAAATTGTACACCATACTCCAGATTTGGTCTCACCAACGCCTTGTACAATTTTAACATTACATCCCAGCGTCTATACTCAATGCTCTGATTTATAAAGGCTAGCATACCAAAAGCTTTCTTTACCACCCTATCTATATGAGATTCCACCTTCAAGGAACTATGCACGGTTATTCCCAGATCCCTCTGTTCAACTGTATTCTTCAATTCCCTACCGTTTACCATGTACGTCCTATTTTGATTTGTCCTGCCAAGGTGTAGCACCTCACATTTATCAGCATTAAACTCCATCTGCCATCTTTCAGCCCATTTTTCCAACTGGCCTAAATCACTCTGTAGACTTTGGAAATCCTCTTCATTATCCACAACACCCCCTATCTTGGTATCATCTGCATACTTACTAATCCAATTTACCACCCCTTCATCCAGATCATTGATGTACATGACAAACAACAAAGGACCCAACACAGATCCCTGAGGCACCCCACTAGTCACCTGCCTCCAACCCGACAAACAGCCATCCACCATTACTCTCTGGCTTCTCCCATTCAGCCACTGTTGAATCCATCTTGCTATTCCTGCATTTATACCCAACAGTTGAACCTTCTTAACCAACCTTCCATGAGGAACCTTGTCAAAGGCCTTACTGAAGTCCATATAGACAACATCCACTGCTTTACCCTCGTCAATTTCCCTAGTAACCTCTTCAAAAAATTCAAGAAGATTAGTCAAACATGACCTTCCAGGCATAAATCCATGTTGACTGTTCCTAATTAGACCCTCTTTATCCAGATACTTATATATATTAACTCTAAGTATCTTTTCCATTAATTTGCCCACCACTGAAGTCAAACTAACCGGTCTATAATTGCTAGGTTTACTTTTAGAACCCTTTTTAAACAATGGAACAACATGCGCAGTACGCCAATCCTCGGGGACTATTCCCGTTTCTAATGACATTTGAAATATTTCTGTCATAGCCCTGGCTATTTCTACACTAACTTCCCTCAATGTCCTAGGGAATATCCTGTCAGGACCTGGAGACTTATCCACTTTTATATTTTTCAAAAGTGCCAGTACTTCTTTTACTTTGAAACTCATAGTATCCATAGCTACTCTACTAGTTTCCCTTACCTCACATAATTCAATATCCTTCTCCTTGGTGAATACCGAAGAAAAGAAATTGTTCAATATCTCCCCCATCTCTTTTGGCTCTGCAGATAGCTGTCCACTCGGTCTCTCCAATGGACCAATTTTATCCCTTGTTATCCTTTTGCTATTAATATAGCTGTAGAAACCCTTTGGATTTACTTTCACCTTACTTGCCAAAGCAACCTCATATCTTCTTTTAGCTTTTCTAATTTATTTCTTAAGATTCTTTTTACATTCCTTATACTCCTCAAGCACGTCGTTTACTTCACGCTGCCTATAATTATTGTAGATCTCCCTCTTTTTCCGAACAAGATGTCCAATTTCCCTTGAAAACCAGGGCTCTTTCCAATTTTTACTGGTTCCTTTCAACCGAACAGGAACATAACGATTTTGAACTCTTAAAATTTCCCCTTTAAATGTCCTCCATTTCTCCTCTACATCTTTCCCATAAAACAAAATGTCCCAGTTCACTCCTTTTAAATCATCTCGCATCTCGTTAAAGTTAGCCTTTCTCCAATCAAAAATCTCAACCCTAGGCCCAGTTCTGTCCTTCTCCATAATTATATTGAAACTAATGGTATTGTGATCACTGGACCCGAAGTGCTCCCCTACGCATACCTCCGCCACCTGTCCCGTCTCATTTCCTAACAGGAGGTCCAGCACTGCCCCTCCTCTAGTAGGCAT
Source organism: Raja brachyura (assembly GCA_963514005.1). The sequence continues at coordinate 99,884,937 of OY740784.1, read as the reverse complement.
CTCTATGTATTGCTGCAAAAAACTATCCTGCACACATTTTACAAACTCCAAACCATCCATCCCATTTACAGAATGTGTTTCCCAGTCTATGTGTGGAAATTTGAAATCTCCCACAATCACTACCTTGTGCTTACTACTAATATCTGCTATCTCTTTACATATTTGCTCTTCCAATTCTCGTTCCCCATTTGGCGGTCTATAATATACCCCTATAAGTGTTGCTACACCTTTCCCACTTCTAAGTTCCACCCAAATAGCCTCCCTAGATGAGCCCTCCAATCTATCCTGCCAAAGCACTGCTGTAATATCTTCCCTGACTAGCAATGCAACACCTCCACCTCTTGCCCCTCCAATTCTATCACACCTGAAGCAACGAAATCCTGGAATATTTAGTTTCCAATCACAGCCCTCCTGCAACCATGTTTCACTGATCGCCACAACATCATACTTCCAGGTGTCTATCCAGACTCTAAGCTCATCCACCTTTCTGACAATGCTCCTAGCATTAAAATATGCACATTTAAGAAACCCCCCATCTCTTGTTCTCTGTTTATTTCCTTTTTTTTCTTTCTCCTCTTGTGTCCGAGTGCTTCCCTTTTCTGCTTCCTGCCTCCCATTCTGTCTACTAGCTTTTGCTATTTGCATCCCTCGCCACAACCATTCTAGTTTAAAGTCTCCCCAGTGGCCTTTGCAAATTTCCCCGCTAGGATATTGGTCCCCCTCGGGTTCAAGTGCAACCCATCCTTTCTGTACAGGTCCCACCTACCCCAAAAGAAGTCCCAATGATCCAGAAACTTGAATCCCTGCCCTCTGCACCACTTTCAGCCAAGCATTTATCCTCCACCTTGCTCCATTTCTACTCTCACTGTCACGTGGCACAGGCAGTAATCCTGAGATTGTTACCTTTTTGGTCCTTTTCCTCAACTCTCCTCCCAAGTCCTTAAATCCTCCCTTCAGGACCTCTTCCCTTTTTTTACCTATGTCATTGGTACCTATATGTACCACGACCTCAGGCTCCTCTCCCTCTGATTTGAGGATATCTTGGACACGTTTAGACACGTCCAAGACCTTGGCACCAGGGAGGCAGACCACCATCCTGGTCTCCCGACTGCGTCCACAGAATCGCCTATCCGACCCCCTAACAATAGAGTCCCCAATTACTATTGCCCTCCTCTTTTTTTCCCTACCTTTCGGAGCAACAGGGCCGGTCTCTGTGCTGAAGGCCCGTCCGCTGTCGCTACCCCCGGGTAGGCTGTCACCCCCATCTGTACTCAAACAGGAGTACTTATTTGCCAGGTGTACTGACATTGGAGTACTCACTCCTTCATGCCTCTGCCCCTTGCCCTTCCTTAGCGTGACCCACATGTCTCTCTCCTGTGGTTTTGGAGTGACCACCTCCCTATAACTCTCCTCTATCACCTTTTCACTCTCCCTGACCAGGCAGAGGTCATCGAGCTGCTGCTCCAGGATCCTAATACGGTCCCTTAGGAGCCCCATCTCTCTGCACCTGATGCAGATGTGGACGTCAAGAGGGCCATCCGACACCATGACCTCCCACATCTGACATGCAGTACAGTACACTGCTCTGGCTGACATTCTCTCGCCTTACCCTGGATCGATATCAGTATAATATAATGGAAACTGCTGTGAGAAATCAGCAGGTATCTGACTCGAACAGCTGCTCCCTCTTGACCCTTAACCTACACCTTTATTATACAAACCAAAAGCACTGTACCTTTACTAACCCCCTGTACCTTTACTAACCCCCTGTACCTTTACTAACCCACTGTACCTTTACTAACCCACTGTACCTTTACTAACCCACTGTACCTTTACTAACCCCCTGTACCTTTACTAACCCACTGTACCTTTACTAACCCACTGTACCTTTACTAACCCACTGTACCTTTACTAACCCACTGTACCTTTACTAACCCACTGTACCTTTACTAACCCACTGTACCTTTACTAACCCACTGTACCTTTAACCAGAAAGCAGAAATACTAACCAGAGGCTCCACCCAATCAGCTGCTTCCTCTAGTCTGCTTCCACCAATCAGCGGCTTCCACCAGAAACCTCCCTATTCAGAATGGAATGTTCCGGATTTCAGTAAGCTCCTGACCCTCCTCCACTCGCACCAACGGTCCCGGGCCTGTCTCTAAGCTATTCCTAAGCTGTTTAATGTTATAACTAAATTTAGTACATTTTCTGGATATAGGATTAATTGGAACAAAAGAGATATTATGCCTATAACTGGAATAAATTTAAATATACTACAACAATATCCACTAAAAATAGTTACAGATAAATTTAAATATTGAGGAATCAACGTATCAAAATCATATAACTCATTAATTAAATCTAATTATCCCCAACCATTAGATAAACTTAGAAAAAATATTTTATATTGGAAAACACTTCCTATATCTATTATTGGTAGAATAAATGCTATAAAAATGTTTTTTTTACCACAATTGTTATATTTGTTTCAAGCTATTCTTTTTTTCCTCCCGAAAACTTTTTTAAAAAAAATTGATAATATTGTTAATAGTTTTATCTGGGACTATAAAAATCATAGAATAAGTAAAAAACGTTTATGTAAATCTAAGATAAATGGAGGATTAGCACTCCCAAATTTCTTATATTATTTCTGGGCAGTCCAGATTAAGAATATGAATTTCTGGTGGGTAAATATAGATCATGAGCCAATGTGGTTAAAGATGGAAAAGGAAGATTGTTTACCTTTCAACGTAGGCTCGATTCTCTTTGCGCCAAAGGAAGTACAAAAAAAAATTTATAGGGACAACCCTATAATTTATAATAATAGACACATTTTGAAACAAATAGTTAAGACTTTACATTTAGATAATCTCTCACTTAGACTACCAATTATGAATAACCCATTATTTAAACCCTCTATATTAGATGGGGGGTTTAGACATTGGGATAATTTAGGAATTAAAAGGATAGAGCACCTTTATAGAAAAGGTAAATTTATTTTATTTCAGGAGTTACAAGATATCTACGGATTGTCTTCAGATAACTTGTTTAGGTACTTACAAATTAGAGATTATATTAAATCAAATACACAAGATTATAAAAATAAAGAACTAGGATTATTAGATGAACTGTTTAACTTGCACCCAAATACAGAAAAATTAATAGCTTATATATATAACACTATCCTGGATAGGGAGAATCCAATAACTGAAACATATCGTCAAGCATGGGAAAATGAAATAGGATTATCTATAACAAAAGAAAATTGGGAAGAAAGTTTACAACGTTTACAAAGTTTACAATCGGTGTTCGTTAAATGCTAGACACACATTGATACAATTTAAAGTATTATATAGATTACATTATTCGAAAACTAAATTAAATAGTATCTTTCCTAATGTTTCCTCTATTTGTGATAAATGTAAGAATTTAGAAGCAAATTTAATACATAGTTTTGTAACATGTCCTAAATTGAATTATTATTGGACAGAAATCTTTAAAGTTATTTCTGAAGTTCTTAGAGTTAAACTGGACCCAGACCCAAAGTTAGTAATATTCGGAATTCCGGATTCAAATTTGGTACTAACAGCAAATCAAATAAATTTCTTTGATTATTGTTTGATAATAGGGAAAAAAATTATACTGAAATTTTGGAAGGGAACACTATCCCCCACAATTAAAATGTGGACAGCACAGATGTTGGAGACGTTACATTTGGAAAGAATTAGATTTGTCCTATTGGACAAATATAATTCCTTCGAACAGATATGGTCTCCATATACACAGTATTTAGAGAAGTAGCTGTTCTTGGCATCACGGCTCGACGGGTACCCTACGGGATTTGAAGAAAATAATTCATTTTCAAACTAGGATTAATATGCATGTCTCTATTGATATTATTAGTTGTAATAGTTTTATTTACAATATATTTTGTTGTTTTTCATTTATATATATATTTTTTCACCTTTTTGTTTGTTTGTGGTTTTTTTTCTTTAATTTTTTTTTTTTTTTAATTTTTTTTTTTCTCTTTTCTTATATATAATCAAATTATTATTTAATCACAACTTTTTTGATTTACAACTGCTCTATTTTCTTCCTGTCTTTATTTCTAAAAAAATAGAAGATAATAATTATCAATGTGTTATTTGTATAAATACCAAATTAAGCTGATGTTTGTAAACTTGTTTTAACATTGTAAATTGGTTACGTCGAATAAAAAAATATTTAAAAAAAAAACAAAAAAAAACAGCATAGATTCATCAAAGGTAAATAATCTCCAACTATTAATAAGAGTTTTTATTTTACACATACCTCAATTCCATCCTATCCCCCTTGGTCCAATCCTTTCCCACCTATGTCCATTACGCCTCACATGCACTTTGACTCTTTATTGACTTTCGGTTTCCAGGCCCCCATTCCCTCATCTTCACTGTGGATGTTCAGTCACTCTGAGCATCCATTCCCCACCAGGAAGGCCTTACAGTCCTTTGTTTCTTCCTCAACTAAAGACCCAGCCAATCTCCCTCAACAAACACTCTCCTCCGTCTAGCAGATCTGGTCCTCACCCTTAACAGCTTCCCCTTCGATTCTCCGACTTCCTCCAAATCAATAGTGTAGCCATGGGCATTCACATAGGCCTTAACTATGCCTGCCCTTTTGTTGGGTATGCTGAACAATCCCCGTTTCAGATGTACACTGGCCGGTACAATGATGACTGCAATGGGGCTACCTCCTGCACAATGTTGTTATTGTTTTGACTAAGTTTGGGATTAATTTGGTATGAAATATGTGTTGAAAAAATGACTATTGGCTCCAGCTTCAGTGCTTTCATGTTATAGTTGCGGTGTTAACTTCAGCAACATCAATCAGTTTGCTGTCCACAAGGCAATCAGGCAGGTGGCTGAGAATACACCAATAAATCACTTTCCTCCTCAGAGCTGCTGATTAGCTTGAGAGAATTCTCGGGTATGCTTGTGGGGCTTCATTTCCCCAGGAGGGCAATAAAATTGGCTACACACACGTTGTTGTGCATTTCCTCTACCAAAATCAGGTACTTATTGTATCAGCAAAGAGCTTACTTCTTTATCCTTTCCGTTATCCAAGAAAGAGTCCAAAGATGTTCAGTTTATATCAGTTTTTAATTCACCACCATCCAGGAATGTATTTTGAGCCCCTGCTTCCAACTTCACACATGAGCCCATGCACATGTGCAAAACACACACAGACATATGCACACATACGCACTCACATACTGCTCTGTGCAGGCAAGAAAAGTCCCCTGTACACCTGTACACCTGACATCATAATTGTAATGTTAATTACAATGGTCAATTACACATTTTAAAAGATATTTGAAGAGTTGTAGTAGAAAGGAAAGTTTTAGAGGGCCATGGGCCAAATGCAGGTAAATCAGTCTGGCTCAGTATGCCAACTTAGTTGGCAGGGCCAACGCGGGCCAGAAGGTCTGTTTCCATGTGTAGGAAGGAACTGGAGATACTGGTTTAGACCACAGATAGACACAAAATGCTGGAGTAACTTAATGGGACAGGCAGCATCTCTGGAGAGAAGGAATGGGTGACGTTTCGGGTCGAGAACCTTCTACAGACTGTTTCCATGCTGTACAGTTCTGCGACTCAGAGTCCAGCTCAGCTCTGTCACCCAGCATAAACACAAGTCTCTATTACAAACTTCAACATGGCAACTGGATTCAACTTCTGTCAAGGAGAAGCTATTTGTTAGACCTCATTTGGACTACGCAGTTACAGTTGTGTATGGGACCCATACACAAATAAAAATATTTCTTCCATCCAACGTGTCCAAAGGCAGGCAGCTCGATTTGTTACTAATGAGAGAGAAGCGAGTGTTACCAATCTTCTGATTTCACTGGGGTGGAACCCTCTCCAAGACAGACATGAAGCTCACCATTTGACCAGTTTTTACAAAATATTATATGGCCAGCTCGACATAGATTACAAAACCTACACCAAACCCAAACCAATTAGGAGCAGACGAGGACATTTGATCCAATTTGAGATACCAGCTATCAAGATGTGTACAATAATTTATTCTTCCCCCACACAATTAAAGCATGGAATTGTCTTCACCCTACTATAGTTACCCAACCAGATGCAACTACATTTAAGGTGGCTCTTTCTACACAAAAACCCTTCGGGCTTAAGTCCGCCCTCCACCACCTCCAGTTTAAATTCCATTTGGAATATTTTGGAGGACCAAGAAACCAAGAAACAAGGATCTCCCACTGAGAAAATGATCGGTGACTTTAGAAAAATGTCTTGATGCCCAAACTGCTGTGGGGCAATTATTGTTCTCTGCAAAATATGATCTGTTACAGTAGATAGCCAGAAGGATGTGGAAGCTAATGATGCCAAGGAAGACCATGGCTGAACAATGTCACAAGAAATTTAAAGCCACAAGTAGCTTCTCTTGACAGTTCCTTCCACATAGATTAAAAGTCCCTTCCGAGATATAACAAAATCTTCACATATCTGAATGCCTCCAATATCATTACATTGTGAGTGTTTCAATTATATTACAAATAAACTGCAAACATAACAACATTTAGCTATCTTTAATGGACACAATACCTTTAATTACTCTGAAGAAGGGTCTCGACCCGAAACGTCGCCTATCTCCTTCGCTCCTTAGATGCTGCTGCACCCGCTGAGTTTCTCCAGCTTTTTGTGTAACCTTTAATTACTCGTTCTTGATTGCCTGTCTCCTCCCCTTCCCACAATCTCCCTCAGCCCTCGGGCTCCTCCTTTTTCTTTCTTCCCCCCGCCTCCCATCACCCCATATCAGTCTGAAGAAGGGTTTCAGCCTGAAACATTACCTATCTCCTTCGCTCCATAGATGCTGCTGCACCCGTTGAGTTTCTCCAGCATTTTGTGTACCCTCGATTTTCCAGCATCTGCAGTTCCATCTTTAACACCTTTAATTACTCGCTTTATGAGTAGTAATGATCAGAAAATTTTAGTCATACTTTCTATGCTCTTTTTTTATTTGCATTCATTCCTTTGCAGAATATGGGCAATATTTGAAATGTTGGCATTTATTGTCCATTCTTGATTGCCCTGAAAGGAGGAGATTAAACATTAACCATGTTGGTGGGTCCAGAGTCACAAGTAACAAAGACTGAATAAAGGGAGATTATTTTTATTCCTGAAGGACTTTAAAACAATGTGAGTTTTTTTACAATAACGCAGTAAACTCATGGTTATTGTTCTCATACAAGCTTTTTTTTCAAGTTCCAGGCTGCCTAAGATTATAATCTCTATGCCTTAAGGGCCAGCATCCGACTCCATGCGATGAGCATGATCAAACTAGAAGCAGGGGCCGCGCGGAGGTCGGGTGATCCCCGTACAGGGCCGTTCCCACCAGCATGCGCCTGCATGCGGCAAGTGCGACCAAACCGGCAGCGAGGCCACGTGGAGGTCGGGTGAGTGGCACAACGCGGCGCAAAGTGAGGCGAACCTGGAGCGAAGTCTTCAGGTAAGTTCGCCAGGACAGAGAGGGACACACAGAGAGGGGCACAGAGGCACACACACAGAGGGCCACGGAGCCACACACATAGAGGGTCACAGAGGCACCTACAGATAGGTTCACGGAAGCACGACGTCGAGACGGTGTGTAATGCGTCGAGGCGACTGCGAGCCGTCAAGCCGTTGGCGCGAGGAATTTTCGAACATAGTCAGTTTTTCGGAGCCCCGCGCGATGTCGGGATGAACTCCGTTCAATTCCGCACGGCTCCGGCGATCGAAGTGGGACTGGCCCCGCGACGCCGGACGGCTCAAGCGACCACGTTAGGTCGCGCTCATCGCATGGAGTTGCATGCTTGTAGGACAGGCCCTTTACTCCTGCTCTCATTTAAGCCAAGCCAAGAGAGTTTATTGTCATGTGTCCCAGATAGGACAATGAAATTCTTGCTTGCAGCAGAACAGAATATCGTAGGCATATAAGGAACAGATCAGTTTGTCTAAATACAATAGACCCTATATATATATATACACACATAAATAAACAGATAAAGTGCAATAGGCTGTAAAGGTTTAGAGTTTGTTTGATGTTGGATTTAATAGCATGATGGTTGTGGGGAAGTAGCTGTTCCTGAACCTGGATGTACCAGATTTCAAGCTCCTGTACCTTCTACCTGATGGCAATGGAGAGATGAGTGTGTTGTGTGGGTCCTTAATGATGTTGGCAGCCTTTTTGAGGCAACGACTGCGATAGATTTAAAACAGCATTTAAATCAGATAGTGCTTGGTCTAAACAACAATAAATAAATAAAACATTTTACACAAAGGCCTGAACATGTTGAATGCACTGGCTATGGCTTGTGGAAAGCTAAGGTGTTGGATATAAATTATATCTAATTTTTTCGTTTAGCCAATTATTGCTCAGTACAAGGTAGAGTGAGAAGATAGATCTGCACATATATGATGTCCTGTGTACTTCCCGTTCTTGAATGCATTGTAGTGCATAAATCTGGAATGCCTTACTTGCTGCCAGCTGATAATATATGTGTAGGAATGAACTGCTGATGCTGCTTTAAATCTAAGGTAGACACAAAATGCTTGAGTAACTCAGCAGGACATGCAGCATTTCTGGAGAGAAGGAATGGATGATGTTTCAGGTCGAGACCCTTCTTCAGACTGCTTCAGACTTCAGTTACTCCATCATTTTGTGTCTATCTTTGATTTAAACCAGCATCTGCAGTTCCTTCCTACACATTGTGTTCCTACACTCATTGACGAATAAAACACCATGCGGGTTGGAGCAGTTCTTCTGTGTGCTCTCTTTGCAGTTATTTGCAAGCACACTGGCAGGTTGCCCACCTCTGCTAAATGTGTTTGGCATAGATCAATTAGTCTCTTTATGTAGCTTGTGTCCTCAAATTGTTCATTTTTGCCTTCTGCAACAGATCAAGGATGTGACTTTTCCCTGCAGTAAGCTATTTCCTTTTCCTCTGCTCATGTTTAAGCATAGAAGGTTGCTGATTACAGACCCATCTAGTATTCTTAAAAAAAACACAGTACCACACTCTGATCTGGTGCTGGGTCAAGTGATGCTATGTTATCAGTTCTGCCCTCTTTCAGCTCTCATCCTCAGGGACTTTATATTTGCTTCTCCTGGAAGGGATCAGCAGGGCAAGTTGAATATCTGCTAAAAACAGCTGCAATTCATCATGCAATGTGTGGAGATGATTTCAGTGAGTATGGCAAGGGTAAAAGGTAAGTGATGACATCAAAGGACATCTCAAGTCTCACTGCTCTTAGTGCTCCTAATGCCATCCCTTCACACAATCTGTATAACAGTTATAGAGAAATACAATTTGGAAACAGGCCTTTCAGGCCACTGAATACGACCTGATGCAATTACACTAACCCCAGTCTGACGAAGGGTCCTAACCCGAAAAATCACATTTCCATGTTCTCCTGAGATATTACCTGACTCGCTGAGTTACTACTTTGTGTTGTTTTTTTGTAAACCAGTGTCTGCAATTTCATGTTTCAACTAAGCCCAGTGTATTCTCCCCAAATTTACTTCAATTCCCACCAGACTCTATCACCCAGCTAAAACTATGGAATTTACAGTGGCCAATTTGCCTTCCATTCCACATGCCTTAAGGATGTGGGTGAAATTAAAACAGTCATAGAGACTGTTATAGAGACTAGATATTTGCAAATTACACCCAGATGGCACTAGAGGTAAGGACCAAAATCAGAGTCACTGGAGCTGTGAGACAGCAGCTTCAGTACGATGTTCTCCACGACTGCGAGGAGAATCATAACAAACATTCTTCCTGCTTCCGAAGAAGTCTGAAGAACGGTCTCGACCCGAAACGTCACCCTTTCCTTCTCTCCAGAGATGCTGCCTGTCCCGCTGAGTTACTCCAGCATTTTGTGGCTGCCTTTGATTTATACCAGCATCTGCAGTTCTCTCCTATACATTCTTCCTGCTTCTCTCCACTGTATTAGTTGTGAAATTGTGAAATTGTCCTACAAAGATGAAGGAACGAAGGAGGTACAAGTGACTGCAATACTAGAATATTGAGCCAATGGCAAAGTGCTTGAGAAACTCAATGGATCATGCAACATCTGTGGAATGAATGGACAAACATCATTTTGGGTTGGGACCCTTCTTCAGACTGGTCTCCAGAGTCTGATGATGGTTCCCGACCACTAACGTCGTTTGCCCATTCTCTCCACAGATTCTGCCTGACCAACTAGTTCCTAGAACTTGTTTTTTTTTGTTTTGAAAGGCGAACAACATTGAAATAGGGGGTTACACAAAAAGCTGGAGAAACTCAGCGGGTGCAGCAGCATCTAAGGAGTGAAGGAGATAGGCGACGTTTCGGGTCGAGACCCTTCTTCAGACATTGGAAATAGGTTTATGAATTTCTTTGAGGATGAGCATACTCCGAACCTGCTGTGAGCACGAGAGTATAAAGTGGTAAAGAACCAGCAAGCAAAGTGGCAGAGTATGGAATTAAGCAGCATAATAGGCAGAGGAAGTGAAGTGTGCCACAGAGGATGACGTCAATAATCAGTGAAAGGAAAATCTGTGTGAACTAAAACGACAAGTAGTTTTTGATTAAACAAAGCTGACGGGGACTGGGCTAATTCTCCCTTCTCCTCGGAGCTTTAAATAGGTTCTCAGATCCATTTTTTCAAGGCAAAAGAATGATTTAATTTTCAAACTAGCACTGACAAAGTGTGATGAGCTCTGTCTTGTAATTGGAAAAAAATATTCAATATTCATATCAGAACAATGACCGTGTCATCTAACCTCCCATTCCAAAGCCTGACATTTCAATTTCAGTAGGTCAGATAAAGTGTACTTATAGTTCAGTGTTCTCCTATATAATGACAGAGCACCAAGGAGGATTACCACATTTAGCAGCAAATAAAATATATACTCTGTGTTTAAGTATATAAAAAATCTAATAGTGGATCACAGAATGGTTATTGAAAAGAAGGGGAAGGAGGTTATTCGGCCCATCCATTCACACTCTCTTGGCCTCGTCCCATAGTCCTGAAATTCTTTCTTCTCAGATAAATATTCAGCTGAATGCTATAATTTAATTTCCCACCACTATTGCACTTGGCAGTACAATCTAGATCATGTCTGTTGGTTGCAGAAAACTAGTTTTCCTTGTCATATAAATTATTTTTTTCTCAATCACTTTTTTTATACCTAAGCTCAGGGACCCTCTGCCAGTTGGAAGAGTTTTGTATGCTATTTTCTATGACAGTAACCTTCAACATTTTAAATACCTGCATCAATTGTGTTGTGATTTTTCTCTTCCAAAAAGAACAACCCTAGTTCCACAGTTCATCTACAGAACCAAGATTTCTCATTCCCAAAATAGTATTTTGCATTTTATCTTTGTTGCATCTTCTGTAGTTTTTTAAATCTTTTTAAAATTATGGTGCTCAGAAATGGACATGATATGTTTGTTCTGTCCAAACCAGTGTAATACAAAGGTTCAACATGACTTTCTTGCTTTTATGCTTCAGAGGAAATCAAGATCTTTGTAAATTTTAACTTTTTATCAATCTGCCCATAGTGCCCTGGTTCCCACTGTTCTTGATTCATTTTTACTCATTAGTTTCTATTGGCATTTAGTATAAGATTTGGAACATCGTATTGCAATATTGAAAACTCGTCTAACCATGTTCTCCAGATGTTGCCTGACCACTCAGTTTCTTCAGAAACATGTTTTTTTAAACTAAAATAGTAAGATTAAACGAGAACTTACCAGTTTGAAGTTTGATCGTCATTTTATGAGGAGTTACGATGAGGGAATACGTGAAGAAGGCCGTCCCCACGCATTTGCGTCAATCTTCAAAGTAACAGTGTGTGAAGTCACAGATAACAGCTGTTGAACTGACATAGTAAGATTATAGATGACTAGAACTACCAGATGATTGTTAAATTACGAAGGTAGGGAGCGGAGGGCATGTAATCCCTCAACGTCTGCTCAGTGAGTCAGAGGGGGAAAGCAGTTGAAAAGGAGAGACAAAGCACAGGCAGACTTTACTCAGTCTTCCCGTGGATTTTGAAGCAACAGCAACAAAGAGAAGCAGGAGAAAGCACTGATTGGCTCTAGCCCAAGTGGGAGGAGAGTTCTCAGTGAGTCAGAGGGGGAAAACAGTTGAAAACTGAGGAATTTGGTTTGTAAATTAGGCAATTGAACAGTCAATATAAGCAAGGCAGCTCTTGGGGAGCGGCAGTGAGAGAAGTGCCCTGTGAGTAAAGTGTGAGACTTTGGCTCGAGAGTCTTCGGAGAGGAGGCTGCGCAAAACACTGGATAGGGAGAGACCGAGGCAAAAGAAGGAGATGTCAAGCAAGCTGATGCAGTGTGATGCTTGCAGTATGTGGGAGGTCAAGGAGACTGCTGGTGCCTCTGGATGCTACAAATGTGAGAAGTGCATCCAGGTACAGCTCCTGAAGGACCGTGTTGGGGAACTGGAGAAACAAGTGGATGACCTCGGGTTCATCCGAGAAACTGAGTCGTTCCTCGACAAGTCCTTCAGTAAGATTGTTACACCCAAGGCACTAGAAGAGAGAAGGTGGGTGACGGTGAGAAAGGGAGGAAAACATGGAATGCAAAGGTCCCCCGGTGTTGTACCTCTTGTGAACAGGTTCACCCACGTGGAAGCTGCCGGGACAGAAGACGGTATCTCACTGAGCGGCGGACTGGCTTGCAAAACGAAAAGGGCTGATGAGCCAAAACCAAAGAGGCCAAAGTCGGGCAACACCATTGTAGTTGGAGACTCCATAGTGAGAGGTACGGACAGGGGTTTTTGCGGCAACAGACGGGATTCCAGGATGGTGTGCTGCCTTCCTGGTGCCAGGATCCAGGATGTTACGGACAGAGTGCAGACAATCCTCAAGGGCGAAGGTGAACAGCCGGAAGTGGTCGTGCATGTTGGCACAAATGATGTTGGAAAGAAGGGGATGAATATTTTGCAGCGGGACTTCAGAGAGCTTGGAAAAATGCTGAAAAGCAAGACTTCCAGGGTTGTTATCTCCGGTTTGCTTCCAGTTCCTCGTGCTGGCGAGAGCAGGAACAGGGAGATACGGGACCTGAATGTGTGGCTGAGGAACTGGTGCAGGGGGCAGGGATTTACATTCTTACATCACTGGGATCTGTTTTGGAGTAAGGGGGAACTGTACAAAAGGGACGGATTGCATCTTAACAGGTGGGGGACCAGCATTCTGGCCGGCAGGTTTGCCACTGCTACACGGATGGTTTTAAACTGAATAAGGGGGGTGGGGTGCCAAATGGGATAATCGAGAACGGAGTTAAAGGGAAAGAGAGTAAAGGGATGGTTAATAACCCCAGAATTAACGGGAAAGAAAGCTCACAAACGGATAGGAGAGTATGGCCAAGTGTAATAGGGATCGATGTGAAAGGGGCCACTTGTCAACATAATTGTATAAGGAGTAAGAGTGTTGTAAAAACAAGTCTGAAGGCTTTGTGTCTCAATGCGAGGAGCATTCATAATAAGGTGGATGAGTTGAAGGTGCAGATAGCGATTAATGACTATGCTATAGTTGGGATCACGGAGACATGGCTCCAGGATGACCAAGGCTGGGAGCTGAACATCCAGGGATATTCAATATTCAGGAGGGATAGACGAAAAGGAAAAGGAGGTGGGGTAGCGTTGCTGGTGAGAGAGGAGATTAATGCAGTAGAAAGGAAGGACATTAGCGTGGAGGATGTGGAATCGATATGGGTAGAGCTGCGAAACTCTAAGGGGCAGAAAACGCTAGTGGGAGCTGTGTACAGGCCACCTAACAGTAGTATTGGAGTTGGGGATGGCATCAAACAGGAAATTAGAAATGCGTGCAACAAGGGTAACACGGTTATAATGGGTGACTTCAAACTGCATGTAGATTGGGTGAATCAAATTGGCAGGGGTGCTGAGGAAGAGGATTTCCTGGAATGTATGCGGGATAGTTTTCTCAAACAACATGTGGAGGAACCAACGAGAGAGTAGGCTATTCTAGACTGGGTATTAAGTAATGAGGAAGGGTTAGTTAGCAGTCTTGTTGTGCGTGGCCCCTTGGGCAAGAGTGACCATAATATGGTTGAGTTCTTCATTAGGATGGAGAGTGACAAAATTAAGTCAGAAACAAGGGTTCTGAACTTGAACAAAGGTAACTTTGAAGGGATGGGATGTGAATTGGCCAAGATAGACTGGCAGGTGATTCTTAAAGGGTTGACAGTGGATGTGCAATGGAAGGTTAGATTGCATGAGAACCAGGAAGAACTAAAGAAGAACAGTAAGTTTCTGAAAGATTGTTCCATTTCCTGGATGCTCTCTAAGGGGAAAACAAACACCTCTGACTTGGACCGTCAGCTTGGCTGAGTTATGGGATGCCACAATGGCTGTTATGATGTGTGAAGGCATCATCCATTATAATTCTAAATGTTGTACTGAGCTGGAGGGGAAAAAGGAATGTTCATAGATGCATTTTTGCTCTCCCTTATCACTCGGCTGGCCTGTCACTTGCTTCCTTGTTCCCAGCGCTAATCTGTGAAATGTACAAAACACTGGAGATTTCCAGGGATGAAAATCCTGTCCCCTGCCAAAAAAGAAAGTATTAAATTGTGAGAATTATATTAAGAAAGAAAGAGCTGCAGACCCATCATCTATCTCAGTCGAGAACCTTAGACTATATTTAATTGGATTATTTTTAATCGGACTTTATCTTGCACTAAACGTTATTCCCTTCATGCTGTATCTGTACGTTGTAGACAGCTTGATTGTAATCACATATAGTCTTTCCACCAACTGGATAGCAGGCAACAAAAAAGCGTTTCACCAAACCTCGATACTCGTGACAATAAACTAAACTGATACTGGTTTACACAGAAGGGCGCAAATTGTTGGAGTAACTCGGGCAGCATCTCTGGGAAACACTGATAGGTGACTTATCAGGCCGAGACCCTTCTTTGACAATATTAAGTTCACATTGCAGGTTTACACAAACAATTTTCCAACTATGGCAATGTTTTTCATTAAACCTTAGTCCCAGATATCATTGAATTAACACCAGTTTGAATTGATATGGACTCCACTATGAAGTCTGTGTTCATCTTTTTCAGACAACAAGGGTGTGTGTTTTTCGCCAATTTCATCTATAGATCAGAAGGCCCATGCAGAAAAAAAATGATTTTGATAAATTCTTGGATTTGGACGTGCTGTAGGAGGAGAGATAAAAGCCCTTGTTTCAAATAGCTTGTCTTGGCATTATTCCTGGTTATTGACAAATGCCAACCATTGGCAAGAGATCTGCATCCAGCAGGGCTCTTGTAACAAAATATTAAATGTTAATGGGCAATTAGTTATTGGCGTCCGTCCTCTGTTTAACGAGTATCCAAATTAGGTTCTTTAGTTGTGCTCCATTTGATCTTTGATAATTTGCAAGAAGCAAATAGAATGTTATATTTAAGAGGGCGTTAGATGTGGCACTTGTGGCTAAAGGGATCAGGGGGTATGGAGAGAAGGCAGGTACGGGATACTGAGTTGGATGATCAGCCATGATCACATTGAATGGCGGTGCAGGCTCGAAGGGCCGAATGGCCTGCTCCTGCACCTATTTTCTATGTTTCTATGTTTCTATGTTTCTAAAGAACTTTTTTAAAAAGGGAGAGAAAAAACGGGGAATTACAGACCAGTTAATAACCATATAACCATATAACAATTTCAGCACGGAAACAGGCCATCTCGGCCCTTCAAGTCCGTGCCGAACAACTTTTTTCCCTTAGTCCCACCTGCCTGCACTCATACCATAACCCTCCATACCCTTCTCATCCATATGCCTATCCAATTTATTTTTAAATGATACCAATGAACCTGCCGCCACCACTTCCACTGGAAGCTCATTCCACACCGCTACCACTCTCTGAGTAAAGAAGTTCCCCCTCATGTTACCCCTAAACCTCTGTCCCTTAATTCTAAAGTCATGTCCTCTTGTTTGAATCTTCCCTATTCTCAAAGGGAAAAGCTTGTCCACATTAACTCTGTCTATCCCTCTCATCATTTTAAAGACCTCTATCAAGTCCCCCCTTAACCTTCTGCGCTCCAGAGAATAAAGACCTAACTTATTTAACCTATCTCTGTAACTTAGCTGTTGAAACCCAGGCAACATTCTAGTAAATCTCCTCTGTACCCTCTCTATTTTGTTGACATCCTTCCTATAATTGGGCGACCAAAATTGTACACCATACTCCAGATTTGGTCTCACCAACGCCTTGTACAATTTTAACATTACATCCCAGCTTCTATACTCAATGCTCTGATTTATAAAGGCTAGCAACCAAAAGCTTTCTTTACCACCCTATATATATGAGATTCTACCTTCAAGGAACTATGCACGGTTATTCCCAGATCCCTCTGTTCAACTGTGTTCTTCAATTCCCTACCGTTTACCATGTACGTCCTATTTTGATTTGTCCTGCCAAGGTGTAGCACCTCACATTTATCAGCATTAAACTCCATCTGCCATCTTTCAGCCCATTTTTCCAACTGGCCTAAATCACTCTGTAGACTTTGGAAATCCTCTTCATTATCCACAACACCCCCTATCTTGGTATCATCTGCATACTTACTAATCCAATTTACCACCCCTTCATCCAGATCATTGATGTACATGAGAAACAACAAAGGACCCAACACAGATCCCTGAGGCACCCCACTAGTCACCTGCCTCCAACCCGACAAACAGCCATCCACCATTACCCTCTGGCTTCTCCCATTCAGCCACTGTTGAATCCATCTTGCTATTCCTGCATTTACACCCAACAGTTGAACCTTCTTAACCAACCTTCCATGAGGAACCTTGTCAAAGGCCTTACTGAAGTCCATATAGACAACATCCACTGCTTTACCCTCGTCAATTTCCCTAGTAACCTCTTCAAAAAATTCAAGAAGATTAGTCAAACATGACCTTCCAGGCATAAATCCATGTTGACTGTTCCTAATTAGACCCTCTTTATCCAGATACTTATATATATTATCTCTAAGTATCTTTTCCATTAATTTGCCCACCACTGAAGTCAAACTAACCGGTCTATAATTGCTAGGTTTACTTTTAGAACCCTTTTTAAACAATGGAACAACATGCGCAGTACGCCAATCCTCGGGGACTATTCCAGTTTCTAATGACATTTGAAATATTTCTGTCATAGCCCCGGCTATTTCTACACTAACTTCCCTCAGTGTCCTAGGGAATATCCTGTCAGGACCTGGAGACTTATCCACTTTTATATTTTTCAAAAGTGCCAGTACTTCTTTTACTTTGAAACTCATAGTATCCATAGCTACTCTACTAGTTTCCCTTACCTCACATAATTCAATATCCTTCTCCTTTTTGAATACCGAAGAAAAGAAATTGTTCAATATCTCCCCCATCTCTTTTGGCTCTGCAGATAGCTTCCACTCGGTCTCTCCAATGGACCAATTTTATCCCTTGTTATCCTTTTGCTATTAACATAGCTGTAGAAACCCTTTGGATTTACTTTCACCTTACTTGCCAAAGCAACCTCATATCTTCTTTTAGCTTTTCTAATTTCTTTCTTTAGATTCTTTTTACATTCCTTATACTCCTCCAGCACCTCACTTACTTCATGCTGCCTATAATCATTGTAGATCTCCCTCTTTTTCCGAACAAGATGTCCAATTTCCCTTGAAAACCAGGGCTCTTTCCAATTTTTACTGGTTCCTTTCAACCGAACAGGAACATAAAGATTTTGTACTCTTAAAATTTCCCCTTTAAATGTCCTCCATTTCTCCTCTACATCTTTCCCATAAAACAAAATGTCCCAGTTCACTCCTTTTAAATCATCTCGCATCTCGTCAAAGTTAGCCTTTCTCCAATCAAAAATCTCAACCCTAGGCCCAGTTCTGTCCTTCTCCATAATTATATTGAAACTAATGGTATTGTGATCACTGGACCCGAAGTGCTCCCCTACGCATACCTCCGCCACCTGTCCCGTCTCATTTCCTAACAGGAGGTCCAGCACTGCCCCTCCTCTAGTAGGCACCTCTATGTATTGCTGCAAAAAACTATCCTGCACACATTTTACAAACTCCAAACCATCCAGCCCATTTACAGAATGTGTTTCCCAGTCTATGTGTGGAAAGTTGAAATCTCCCACAATCACTACCTTGTGCTTACTACTAATATCTGCTATCTCTTTACATATTTGCTCTTCCAATTCTCGTTCCCCATTTGGCTGTCTATAATATACCCCTATAAGTGTTGCTACACCTTTCCCACTTCTAAGTTCCACCCAAATAGCCTCCCTAGGTGAGCCCTCCAATCTATCCTGCCAAAGCACTGCTGTAATATCTTCCCTGACTAGCAATGCAACACCTCCACCTCTTGCCCCTCCAATTCTATCACACCTGAAGCAACGAAATCCTGGAATATTTAGTTTCCAATCACAGCCCTCCTGCAACCATGTTTCACTGATCGCCACAACATCATACTTCCAGGTGTCTATCCAGACTCTGAGCTCATCCACCTTTCTTACAATGCTCCTAGCATTAAAATATGCACATTTAAGAAACCCCCCATCTCTTATTCTCTGTTTATTTCCTTTTTTTTCTTTCTCCTCTTGTGTCCGAGTGCTTCCCTTTTCTGCTTCCTGCCTCCCATTCTGTCTACTAGCTTTTGCTATTTGCATCCCTCGCCCCAACCATTCTAGTTTAAAGTCTCCCCAGTGGCCTTTGCAAATTTCCCCGCCAGGATATTGGTCCCCCTCGGGTTCAAGTGCAACCCATCCTTTCTGTACAGGTCCCACCTACCCCAAAAGAAGTCCCAATGATCCAGAAACTTGAATCCCTGCCCTCTGCACCAGTCTTTCAGCCAAGCATTTATCCTCCACCTTGCTCCATTTCTACTCTCACTGTCACGTGGCACAGGCAGTAATCCTGAGATTGTTACCTTTTTGGTCCTTTTCCTCAACTCTCCTCCCAAGTCCTTAAATCCTCCCTTCAGGACCTCTTCCCTTTTTTTACCTATGTCATTGGTACCTATATGTACCACGACCTCAGGCTCCTCTCCCTCTGATTTGAGGATATCTTGGACACGTTTAGACACGTCCAAGACCTTGGCACCAGGGAGGCAGACCACCATCCTGGTCTCCCGACTGCGTCCACAGAATCGCCTATCTGACCCCCTAACAATAGAGTCCCCAATTACTATTGCCCTCCTCTTTTTTTCCCTACCTTTCGGAGCAACAGGGGCGGTCTCTGTGCTGAAGGCCCGTCCGCTGTCGCTACCCCCGGGTAGGCTGTCACCCCCATCCGTACTCAAACAGGAGTACTTATTTGCCAGGTGTACTGACATTGGAGTACTCACTTGTTCATGCCTCTGCCCCTTGCCCTTCCTTAGCATGACCCACATGTCTCTCTCCTGTGGTTTTGGAGTGACCACCTCCCTATAACTCTCCTCTATCACCTTTTCACTCTCCCTGACCAGGCAGAGGTCATCGAGCTGCTGCTCCAGGATCCTAATACGGTCCCTTAGGAGCCCCATCTCTCTGCACCTGATGCAGATGTGGACGTCAAGAGGGCCATCCGACACCATGACCTCCCACATCTAACATCGGTAGTGGGGAAACTGCTAGAGTCAGTTATTAAAGATGGGATAGCAGCACATTTGGAAAGTGGTGAAATCATTGGACAAAGTCAGCATGGATTTACGAAAGGTAAATCATGTTTGACGAATCTTATAGAGTTTTTGAGGTGTAACTAGTAGAGTGGATAAGGGAGAACCAGTGGATGTGTTATATCAGGACTTTCAGAAGGCTTTCGACAAGGTCCCGCATAAGAGATTAGCATACAAACTTAAAGCACACGGTATTGGGGGTTCAGTATTGATGTGGATAGAGAACTGGCTAGCAGACAGGAGGCAAAGGGTAGGAGTAAACAGGTCCTTTTCAGAATGGCAGGCAGTGACTAGTGCGGTGCCGCAAGGCTCAGTGCTGGGACCCCAGCTATTTACAATATATATTAATGATTTGGACGAGGGAATTCAATGCAACATCTCCAAATTTGCAGATGATACCAAGCTGGGGGGTATAGTTAGGTGTGAGGAGGATGCTTGGAGGCTGCAGGGTGATTTGGATAGGCTGAGTGAATGGGCAGATGCATGGCAGATGCAGTATAATGTGGATAAATGTGACAAAAACATGAGGGTAGACTATTATCTGAATGGTGGCAGATTAGGAAAGGGGGAGATGCAACGAGACCTGGGTGTCATGGTACACCAGTCATTGAAAGTAGGCATGCAGGTGCAGCAGGCAGTGAAGAAAGCAAATGGTATGTTAGCATTCATAGCGAAAGGATTTGAGAAGGGGGGCAGGGAGGTTCTACTGCAGTTGTACAGGGTTTTGGTGAGGCCACACCTGGAGTATTGCGTACAGTTTTGGTCTGCAAATCTGAGGAAAGACATCCTTGCCATAGAGGGGGTACAGAGAAGATTCACCAGACTGATTCCTGGGATGTCAGGACTTTCATATGAGGAAAGATTGGATAGACTCGGCTTGTACTCGCTGGAATTTAGAAGATTGAGCGGGGATCTTATAGAAACTTACAAAATTCTTAAGGGGTTGGACAAGCTAGATGCTGGAATATTGTTCCCGATGTTGGGGGAGTCCAGAACAAGGGGTCACAGTCTAAGGATAAGGGGGAATTCCTTTAGGACCGAAATGAGGAACACATTCTTTACACAGAGAGTGGTGAGTCTCTGGAATTCTCTGCCGCAGAAAGTAGTTGAGGCCAGTTCATTGGCTATATTTAAGAGGGCGTTAGATGTGGCACTTGTGGCTAAAGGGATCAGGGAATCAGGGATAATGGAGAGAAGGCAGGTACGGGATACTGAGTTGGATGATCAGCCATGATCACATTGAATGGCGCTGCAGGCTCGAAGGGCCGAATGGCCTACTCCTGCACCTATTTTCTATGTTTCTATGTAACTCCTCATAAAATAATGATCAAACGTCAAACTGGTGAGTTCTCGTTTAATCTTACTATTTTACTTCGGACTCACGTGAGTGACTATGTGAAGACAGAAAGGTCTGTGATTTCATGCCGAGGAATGAGTCCACGCGTCACAGCTGCATCAATTGACAAGGACAAGTGAGAAAAATGAATGCATTCAAACATGACATGTTTTAACAATAGTAATGGTTTAATAACAGAAAAGAAAAACAGTCACTTTGGGGAAACTGTAAAACAGAACTTAAAACAGAGTCAGCTAAACCCCCGTATCTGGCGACAGGCTTATTATAAAACCTCTGGGACGTCCTCTCATTCGACCATCCCGCAGCCACCAGGATTTGGTCAAGAGGAACGTCCATGTCCCTTGCTGCTGATGTCGATGCAGCCCTGGTGGAATGAGGTTTAAAAATGTCAGTGTCCACTCCTACACATGACAGAACCTGTTTGATCCATCTAGAGATGGTCTGCACCGTAACCTGTTTGTGAGGTTTGGTGTAGCTGATAAAAAAGGAGAGTTCTGAGCCTCTCAAGCTCCTAGTGACCTTAATGGGTTATGGATGATACTACACACACTCGTGGATCTGAGGGATATGCCATGAAACTCAACTTGAGCCCTAGTACCCCTGGCCTGCTTTGTTTGACCAGATCCCGAATGAAAAAGGTGACGCGCATGCTTGGGGTTTGGCCTTCTTCACGTAGTCACTCACGTGACTCCGAAGTAAAATGGTGGTTAGGCTACACTTGGAGCACATTACAGAAAGGATGCAAGGATGCATAAACTATGCAGAAGAGATTCGTCAGGACATTGCATAAAATAGAGAGCTTTTGTTACTGGAAGAGATTAGATAGGACTTGGTTTATTCTCACAGGAGCATTGGAACCAAATCATACACAAGTTAATAAGATTAGAAGAAGAACAAATATGGTAGCTAGTCAGAATCTTTCCCCCAGGGTAGGTGAGTCTAAAACTGGATGGCAAATTTTTAAGGTGAAAGGAGAGAAATTTAAAGGAGATCTGTGTGGCAGGTTTTTGTCACACAGAGGGTGGTGGTTACATGGAATGAGCTGCCAAAGGAGATAATAGAGGCAGATACAATAGTAATGTTTAAAAGACATATGAACAAGTATTTGGCTTGGAAAGGAATAGAGGGATGTGTGCCGAATGAGGGCAAATGGGATTAGTATGGATAACCATCACTGTCTGCAGAATATGAAATGGGCTAGAGGACCCGATTTTGATCTGTATAATTCTGTAATGCTATTATTATATATTGCCTCATTTCTCTGACCGAAATGCGACAAGGTCTTACATTTTATTTATTATCTCAATTCATATTCCACTAGCATGTTTATATCTCCTTGAAGTCTATAATTATCCTTCAATAATTTTCATGTCTCTTAGTTTTGTGTCATACAAATTGCTAAGTGTACTCTAAACATCCTTGTCTAAATCATTTGATATACAAAAAGAAAAGCTGTGGTCCTAGTACTAACACCTAGGGAACACCAAGGCTATTTCCCTCTCAGTCTGCCAAATAAAACAGACACTCTCCTCTCTGCTTTCCTGCTAATACTTAGCCAATGCTCTTTCATGGTCTGTGGCTTTTTTTATTCCATACCCTTCAATTTTGATTACATTTCTGTTTTGTGGTAATCTATGTGATTTGTGTTTGTGGTTGTTTTGGGAAATCCATATACACTGCATCTCCTTCATTCCCTTTGTACCTTTCAAAAACTCCATTAAGATGATATGTCTTTAAGACCCAAAACATCACCCATTCCTTCTCTCCAGAGATACTGCCTGCCCTACTGAGTTACTCCAGCATTTTGTGTCTACCTGCCTTTGAGACATCTGTGTTGTCCCGATGATTGTTTCTGGAACTTAACTCTCCATCAAGTTGATTCCAGTGGAATGAAAAGTGTGACACCTAAAACTTTAAATCACAAAGATATCAGTACATCTGATTAATTCAGTCGTTTACTTGATTTATTTGTTTATGTTGCAATCACAGGCTTTTAGCCGCTCCATCCTTCCATTTATTTATATTTTCTGTTAGTATTAGTATTCTAAACTTTGTAGAAGATACATCAGCCTTTCCTCAATTATTTCCAAACCATAGCATCTTGGGACTTCAGTTCAAGCTCTTGTCGTTGTAGTCATTGCCCCTTTGCATCATTTACATTTTCATTTGGTTAATACCTTTGTTGAAGTTACAATTAGACCAGTGTGATTCTTGCTGCAGCAAATTTGAGGTTTAATTGGAGCAAAAAAAAAAAGTGCTGGAGGAACTCAGTAGGCCAGGCTGCATCTGTTAAGGGAAATAGACAGACAAAGGTTTGGGTCGGGACCCTTTAGAGTGATGACGTAGAGGCTAGAAGCTGGAAAAGAGAGGTGAGGGGATTGAGTGGGGCATAATCTGGCAAGTGATAGATGGATTCAAGCATGGGCAGAAATACCGGGGGGAACGGGGGGTTGGGGGGGGGGACATGTCCCCCAATGTTTTTGAGAGGTGGGGGACAATCCCCCCAAGTTATTTCTTCTCCCGCGGTCAGGAAGTCAAACTACTGCATTGAGATGATCGAGGCTCTCGATGTTAAAGCCCCCACTGGGCGATGGTAGATTCTGTGGCCGATTTTAAGCCGTGCCGGGCGATGAAAGGCCCCGCGAACGGGCCGACTCATGCCCCACGAATCACGGTGGAAGAAGCTGCTGTTGTTGCCGAATGTCGGTCACCAACCAGGGACCTACAAGCTCCCGATGTTACAGTCCACAGGGCCCGCAGCCAAAGCCTCCGAAGTCGTGTCGCAGCCACAACGCCACCACAGCCTCCAAAGTCAACCAGTACCGTGATGGTGAGTCCACAGGCACTGCGACTGCAGCCCTCAAGGTCGATTCCAGTTGGAGACCACTAGTTCCTCGATGTTAGGCCTCAGCACAAATATATATCTATTTTAATATTAAGATTAAACGAGAACTTACCAGTTCGAAGTTTGATCGTTATTTTATGAGGAGTTACGATGAGGGATTACGTGAAGAAGGCCGTCCCCACGCATGTGCGTCAATCTTCAAAGCAACGGTGTGAAGTCACAGATAACAGTAGTTGAACTAACATAGTAAGATTATAGATGACTAGAACAACCAGATGATCGTTAAGTTATGAGGGTAGGGAGCGGAGGGCACGTAATCCCTCAGCGTAACTCCTCATAAAATAACGATCATCGATATAAACGAATAAATCTTGTTTAATCTTACTATTTTACTTTGGAGTCACATGAGTGACTACATGAAGACTTTGAAGGTCTGTGATTTCATGCCGAGGAACGAGTCCACACGTCACAGCTGCATCAATTGACAAGGATGAGTGAGAAAAATTAATGCATTCAAACATGACATGTTTTAACGATAGTAACGGTTTAATAACAGAAAAGAAAAAACAAACAGTGACCCCTCTCACCCAGGGGGAAACTGTGAAACAGAACTTAAAACAGAGTCAGCAAACCCCCCTGATCTGGCGACAGGCTTATTATAAAACCTCTGGTACATCCTCTCATTCGACCATCCCACAGCCGCCAGAATTTGGTCAAGAGGAACGTCTATGCCCCTTGCTGCTGACGTCGATGCAGCCCTGGTGGAATGAGGTTTAAAAATGTCAGCATCCACACCTGCACACGCCAGAACCTGTTTGGTCCATCTAGAGATGGTCTGCACCGTAACCTGTTTGTGGGGTTTGGTGTGATTGACCAAAAGGGAGAGTTCCCAGCCTGTCAAGCTCCTGGTGACCTTAATGTAATGGGTTATGGATGATACAACACACACTCGTGGATCTGAGGGATATGCCATGAAACTCAACTTGAGGCCTAGACCCCTGGCCTGCTCTGTTTGATGAGGTCCCTAATGAAAAAGGTGACATTATTGCCGGACAAACTCATAATGTTCAGTCTAAGTTTGTGTAGTGTTTGGACCCGTTGTGCTGAGGCCAGAGCCATGAGCATAACTACTTTCAATGTCAGATGGTGTAGAGACAGAGGTGAAACTGGAGCCCACTGACGGAACAGCGTGAGGACCATGCTGTTATTCCAAATATGAGTGTACCTGTGTCTAGGTGCAGTAGAATTAAAAACGCCCTTCATAAATTTAGTTATTAGAGCGTGGGACCCTACCGTGTGATGTGCTGACCCCAGCTGTAAATAATTGGACAGAGCACTGCGGGCACTGTTAATGGCACTATAACTAAGTTTACTATCGTGATAGAGTGATGATAGAAACTCCAAGACATCAGTAATTGTAGCTGTGTGGTATGAAATGTGAGAGCGGGAAAAGTACATCTCCCATTTTCTTATGTGAGAAATATACTGTTTCTGAGTGCTCTTCCTCCAGGCTGCAGTGATGACATCAACGGTACACTCTGAAAGCCCGAGCCCCAGGAACCGTCTCCTCAGAATCTGCAAACCAACACATTTTTACGGTCATGAAGAGGGTGGCAATCCCATCCACCGCTACTGCCCCTGGGTCTGGCTCCCATGACACATAAATTGGTAACTGATGATTAAGCCGAGAAACAAACAAATCAATATCCGGCACACCATAGCGAAGGACAATATAATTGAACACTTTGTGACTTAACATCCATTCTTTGGTATCATTTAACTCTCGTAACCTGGTGTCTACCACTGTGTTATACCTTCCTGGTAAATAGATAGCTGAAACCCAGGTGTTTCTTGCAATACACCAGTGCCAGAGAAGATTGGACAACCTATCACAGGATACAGACTTACTGCCACCCATGTGATTAATGTATGCTACCGCAGTAGTATTGTCAATCTGAAGTTGGACATGCACATGATGCCTGTTGGTACAAAAAGCTTTTAACCCATAGAGTGCACCCAACAACTCTAAATAGCTGTGTGATTGAAGCATGGCTGCTTCCTGCAGGTCCCATCTGCCACAGCAGCTTGAGACAGTATCAATAGCACCCCAACCTAGTGCACTGGCATCAGTCTGCAGGATGATTGATGGTGTATTGTCTCGGATAGTACTAGAGCGGCACTGAATATTGGCTATACACCATTGTAACTCATTTAGAGCATCAACAGGTAGCTGCATGGGTCTATCGAAATGATGTCTCTGAAGCTTAAGTGCGTGTTCCTTTGCACGTTGTAAATGTTGGTAATGTAAAGGCCCAAATTGAGCAGCTGGGAATGCTGCCACTAATTTTCCAATTACTCGAGTCACATGTCTAATAGACAGGTGATTATCAACAATCAGTTTCCTGCAGGCTTCAATTAAGTCTAATTGTTTGCCCTGAGGCAGCGTCATTGACATGTGTACTGAGTTAATGGTAAACCCCAAATAGTCAATTATCTTAGATGGCACCAATTTAGACTCAACTGGATGAATATTGAATCCAATCTTTTCGAAAACGAGTTTTGTAGCTGACACAGATGATTCAGCTAATTCAAAAGTCCTCCCAATGACTAAAATGTTGTACACATATGCCATGACAATATGATTTTATGCTCTGAGTAACCCCAGGACTGGTTTAAGCAATATTAGAAACATAGAAAAATATGTGCAGGAGTAGGCCATTCGGCCCTTTGAGCCTGCACCGCCATTCAACATGATCATGGCTGATCATCCAACTCAGTATCCCGTACCTGCCTTCTCTCCATACCCCCTGATCCCTTTAGCCACAAGTGCCACATCTAACGCCCTCTTAAATATAGCCAATGAACTGGCCTCAACTACCTTCTGTGGCAGAGAATTCCAGAGACTCACCACTCTCTGTGTAAAGAATGTTTTCCTCATCTCGGTCCTAAAGGAATTCCCCCTTATCCTTAGACTGTGACCCCTTGTTCTGGATTCCCCCAACATCGGGAACAATCTTCCAGCATCTAGTCTGTCCAACCCCTTAAGAATTTTGTAAGTTTCTATAAGATCCCCCCTCAATCTTTTAAATTCCAGCGAGTACAAGCCGAGTCTATCCAATCTTTCCTCATATGAAAGTCCTGACATCCCAGGAATCAGTCTGGTGAATCTTCTCTGTACCCCCTCTATGGCAAGGATGTCTTTCCTCAGATTTGGAGACCAAAACTGTACGCAATACTCCAGGTGTGGCCTCACCAAAACCCTGTACAACTGCAGTAGAACCTCCCTGCTCCTATACTCAAATCCTTTCGCTATGAATGCTAACATACCATTTGCTTTCTTCACTGCCTGCTGCACCTGCATGCCTACTTTCAATGACTGGTGTACCATGACACCCAGGTCTCGTTGCATCTCCCCTTTTCCTAATCTGCCACCATTCAGATAATAGTCTACCCTCATATTTTTGCCACCAAAGTGGATAACCTCACATTTATCCACATTAAACTGCATCTCCCCTTTTCCTAATCTGCCACCATTCAGATAATAGTCTACCTTAATGTTTTTGCTATATTGTGAATAGTCTGGGAGCCAAAGTTGTAACGTATCCATTGTAGTTGCGCCTACCTTAGGATTTACCGGCAGTAACATCGCTGCTTCTGCCCCCGAGGTCTGAGGGGTAGGACTGCTGGAGAGCGCCGCATCTTGAACATGGCCCGGCTCGGGCCCTGCCCTAAAAAAGGCCTCTGTGTAGTTTTTGCTCCACACTACGTCCACCATAGACAGTGAACCATTTGGCAAGCCCCTGAGGGTAGGGGTACAGTCTGCAAAAAGACAACCCCTTTGGAGGCGCCTTCATGAGCCCAACAGTCTTACACTATTTGTCCAAATCTTTCACCTGCTTACTCAGGTTTTCTCCGAATAGGAGGTCTGGGGGTTGAACTGTTCCCGATTTACAAAGTCCAGCAAATTTAGGATTGATGGTAGTGCGGATGGCATTTTACGGATACAATTAATTTCAAAATGTGCATTGCACATCAATGCCAATGCGTCCTCCTGAGTTTCTGAGAGAGGCGCCCCCTCCACTGACCTTGCAAAGGCCTTGATGCCCGAGGCAAGTAGCCGGAGTACTTTCTGCAATTTTACCTCCTGGGCTCTGACGCCCCATCCAATGTGTCCCCATATAGATTGGTTTACTATGGGGACACTCAGTGAGGCGCAGTTCTGTGGATTAGTGTACCAGGTAGTGGTCTCCTCCATCATCTGTTCTTGCAGAGGATGGGAAGCCATATAATTAATATTC
This sequence comes from Raja brachyura, assembly GCA_963514005.1. The sequence continues at coordinate 99,856,726 of OY740784.1, read as the reverse complement.
TCGGCGAGCTCTGTGTCCAATGGCTCGCCGGTGAGGGCTGGGACCGCATATCTGGATGCTATGGCCAATACACCTGATGGTCCCTCTAGCCCAACTGTGCCTCCGTACTCTGGGTCAGATTAGCTTTGACCTCGTACACTCCTGTCATCAGACAGGGAGATATCACAGCCCTGACACAGGCACTGCTGCCTCGGGTACAATAAACTCCCCGGGCTCCGATAGCTCCTTCCTCTGGAGTGTATCGTGCTGGAGTAACCTCTCCACATGGCTCTCCAGTTGGGCAAGCCTGCCGGTAACACTGCCCTGAGGAGGGAATTCGTCCACCTCCTCCTGGCCCGACTCCTCAAAGTCCAAGGCCCTAACAGACTTCCTTTTGGCTTTCCTCCCTCGTGGAGTAGCCAAGGTGCCTTCTGGCCACACCAAGCCTGTGTCTGCTGGCTGCTCTGCCAGCAGCCCTTTAGGTGAATTCGGCGGTCGCACGCTGCCCATAGGCCCGTGGTCTTCCGCAGCCATTTTGGTCGCGGCTCGCCCATTCACCTCCGACATATTTGCACAAATACAATACGAAAATGTCTCCAACAAACGTACTTCGAACTGGGAGCAACGATTCCAGCAAAAGCTGTTTGAAAAAACACTTACCTGGACCTTTTAAACTTACCCGCTGGAAGGAGTGACGCGCCTGCCAGTCGGTCGTTGCGCAATGCATCAGACGTAATGACGCGCATGCGTGGGGACGGCCTTCTTCACGTAGTCACTCACGTGACTCCGAAGTAAAATTGACACCACTTTTGGCCTTCTTTCACTGTCTCTCAAGTCTTCCCCAGGCCCCAGGATCATCACAGTAAGATGTGTGTAAGATGTATGTAAGATGTGTGTAATGTGTGTGTGTGTGGGGGTGGGAGGAGATCAAATTGTTAGTTGTCATGCACACTTGTCAAGTTCAAGTTCAAATTTATTTGTCACATGCACCATAAGGTTATTTACCATGCAGCATTACAAACAAAAAAGGACACAATACACAACATAATTCAACACAGACATCCACCACAGCATTCTTCACTGTGTTGGAAGGCAATACAGTTCAGACAGTCCTCCTCCTCCTCCTCCTTTGTTCACCCGTGGTCAGGGCCCTGCCCCCCCGTAGTCATCGTAGGCCCGATGTTCAAGCCCTTTTGGTCGGGATGGTTGGACCGCCAGGAAATTGTGGCCCCCGCCAGGACATTTGAGGCACTGGGTGTCATGGTACACCAGTCATTGAAGTGGAATCAGAAGGGCTCTTAATAAAGAAGAAGGATGGTGAGTGAAATGCAAAATCAAAGGGTGGAATAGTGGGTGAAAGGGAATGGGGCACAGGGCGGAAATAATATAGGAGATTGACTAAAGGGAAGGGTGGAAGATGAGCAGATGGAGCAGCAGAACGGAACTGGGTGACGGGGATCAGTGGAAATGGAAAGAACGGTCTTTGGAGGGGATGTGGGAACAAGATAGATGTGAAGGAGGGGATGCAGTTTACCTGAAATTAGAGAAACCTGGAGAATTTTTATCACATGCCATTGGATTGTATACTACCCAAAGCTGCAGATGAGGTGCTGTTTTTCCAGTTTGGTGGTGACCGCACCCAGGCAGCAGAAAGGTTGGTATGGGAATGAGAAGGGGAAATCCAAAGGCTGGTAACTTGGAGCTCCAGTAGCCCTTGGCAACTGGAAGGGCTGCTGGTTGAATGGAGGTGAGAGAGAATGTGTAGGGGCCGATATTGCAGCTCCTGCAGATACAGGGGAAAAATGCTCGGAGAAGGTAAGGGTTCGGTGGGGAGTAGTGAGAGAACCATGGATTTGCGGAGTTAGAGGTCTCTGCTGAAAGCATTAATGATTGTCACAGGAAGATGTGGTGGGCTCATGCTGAAGGTGGGGAAAATGTAACAGAATAATGTTTTGGATGCACAGATTGGTGAGATGAAAGGTGCAGACCAGGGGAATGCTTTTCTGTTTTGTCTGGATGAAGGGTTGCGAGAGCAGAACTACTGGAAATGAAGGAAACATGAGCAATGAATCTTTCTGAAATTGTACTGGGGCAATGGAGGTAACCATGTTTTTTGGAGATTGGGAAATTGAAAGTAAGGAATGGCATCAAGATCCTTTAGTGATGGTGGGGAGAAAATTGGCAAAGAAGGTTAAGGGGAAGGAGTGAGGTAAAAACTGGCAAGTGATCGACAGGATGCAAGTGACAATTATTAAATATTGGATGTAGGTTGGGGAGCAAATTTTAATTTCCTCTCCTTCGCATACAGAGAAACTCAGAAAATTCAGATGCTGGTGACTATCGAATATCCTTCAGCAATTTCTGATGCAAAATGCTTTGCTTATAAAACAGAGCATGGAATGAAGCTTTCAACCCACGTTCACAAACATTATAAGCAAACCCATTCCTTACTTCTTGCAAATGCAGTATTTTCAATCTCAGACATCTAACTTTTGTGTTATGAAAGCTATGATTGAGTTTGCTTCAAACATAATTTCAGATAATGAAGTCCAAACTTTATACAGGCTACATAACAAGAGATTTATGCTGGTAACATCTGTTTTTTTGGCAACCACTTTAATTTCAGCAGTTGGCAACAATTCTATCAATGCAAATAGTTTTACCTTGGAATTGAATGATACTTGTTGAACAGTCAGTTTGCCTCAGACTGGCAAACATTTTAATCAAGTGCATGCCATTTGGGATACTTAACATCAGTCAAGACAAGAGGCATAAGTGATTTTAGTTTGGAGTCACGTGAGTGATTCCGTGAAGAAGGCCCGCCAGGCCGCATGCGCACCAGTACGTCAGCCGCATTGGCGCAAGCACCAGTCTGGCAGGACGCAGCTCCTGCCGGTGGTAAGTTAAACTTAAAAGGTAAGTTTGGTTTTTTACTTACCAGTGGTTTTTAGGCAGGAGCCTCTTTTTACAGGGGTTTTTCCTGCCAGTTTCGCAGCCCGACAAGTTGCCGGTTATGGACTGTGGGGAAATTCCAGTCCGACTGCAAATGCGGATAAACTGACAAAATTGATCGGGTTGTGAGATAAGGAGCCGCTAACAGTGCAGTTGGCGGCTCCCCAACCTGCAGGGATGCCGTAAAAATGGCAAGAAATTTAAGCAGAGTCGCTGACAGGGGGGTCAGTGGCTCCCAGCCTGTGGGATGCCGTTGGAACGGCAAGGAAGCAACGCTGGAGCCACTGACATTGGCTCACGGACGTTAGTCCCCAGTCAAGAAATTACTGGGACTCATTCAGCCCTCTTTGGACTCAGGTGAGTCGGGCTATAAAGGGTTTCTCCTTATAATAAAAAGTATGTATTTTATAGTGTTTGTTCTTTAAGTAAAAGCTAAAGACAAAGTAAAAAGTTATTGTTATATGTTCTGACAATGTTAAAATTGTTTAAATACAGGTTGCTATGAATTATTTTTACCCTTCACAGGTAAAGCTGTACATCAAATGTTGATTTAGTGAGCTTACACAGCAATAGCGCGGGCCTATCAGACAGGCCACGCCAGCAGCGCCTGACAGGGCTGTATCATGTGTAAAACGTGCGGGCCTATGGGAGGGGCCGTGCCAACAGCGCCTGACAGGGCTGCATCATGTGTAAAATGTGCGGGCCTATGGGACAGGCTGTGCCAGCAGCGCCTGACAGGGCTGCTTCATATATTAAAGTTGTTTGTTTCCATTGTTAAATAAACCCTATTTCTACATTGAATGTAATGCTACTACTAATGCATTTATTTCTCTTTTGAGTTCATCAATGCAGTGAGATGCCAAGATTTGTAATCTGCGGCATGAAATCACAAAGCTTTGAACTCTTCACGGAATCACTCACGTGACTCCGAAGTAAAATAGTAAGATTAAACGAGAAATTCCCAGTTTGAAGTTTGATCTTGATTTTATGAGGAGTTACGTTGGTGATTACGTGCCTGCCACGCCCAATCCTCTCTCATAAAGGATCATATGGTAGTTCTCGAGTCACTGACTTTACTATGTACTTCGGTGTTGTTTATTTGTGATTTCATACCGCTGCTTTGAAGTTTGGTTCGCATGCAGCCTGGCGGGCCTTCTTCACGTAATCACCAATGTAACTCCTCATAAAATCACGATCAAACTTCAAACTAGTAAGTTCTTGTTTAATCTCACTATCATACACTAATGCGCTTGCATCTGGAGCAATTGTTCTTTTACACAGTTCACCATTGGAGAAACACACAATGAACCTTTTGAAAAACTAAAGTTCTCTGAGGGTTTCATGGGAAGGGTGACTCAGGAGTGAAAGGGATGGCCAAGGATTTGAAGGGAGAACAGGTTAATCAGTAAGCAAAGAGTCAAGGAAAAGGTTGGCAACTTTTGGCTTCCAGTAATAATGGGGAAGAAGGTTTGGGGTCAGATAAGGGAAGGAAAGTTGGTAGTCAATTGTGTCAACATATTGGTGATTGAGTGTGATTGGGTAAGGGTCATGAGGGTGGGAGGGTGTAGGTGGGTAGTTCCTCCCTCATTTGATTTGAGTGTTTTTTGGGAGAGAGACAGAGTGCTTGAGCAAAAGACAGATAAATTAAGGGGTTGTCTTGAGGTAGATGTCGTACTAGACCAGGACATATTCAGGCAGGTCTACTTTAAATAATGATGAAGCTGATCTCACAAGCATTGTGTGGCATGCATCTGGGTGACCATTGAAGGATACTCGCTGTGTATATATCAACAGTAATTGAAAAAGTGGGGATCAGTTGGAAGCCTCAGACACAAAAGAATATTGCAAAGTTCCTATGATTTACAGTTTTAGTTTACATCAAAATTGAACCATACATTGCGGAAAATTATGGTCAGAGTGTAATGCGTTTTCTAGGAATTTTTCTTTATGAGTTTAAGCTCCTCTATCAATTCATTCTGCAATCTTGTTTGCTCTAGGAAGAACAACACTAACTTCTCCATTTAATCACATTGCAGAACTCTATAATCGATTGCAATACATTTTAGCGACTGAATTGCTCCAAGGTCTTCCCATGGTGCGGTGACCAGAATTGCATGCAATATCTTAAATGCAGTTGAATGAGCATTTTCTCGAGGTACTTGACCAAGTGCCAACCCATTGGGCCTGCACCCCCTACGCACCCATTCCCTACCCGGAGCCCCCAATTGCACTTGCCCTGCATGTTGCAATAGCAATTCATCTCCCCCCCCCCCCCCCCCCGTGAGGTGAAAAGTTCAGTGTTCCTGTGTCACAACATTGGATTGAAGTGTGTTGGCAGCTGGCAGGAATGATTTTAACAGTAAAAATCTTGTGAAAGTTAGCATTTAACCATATAATATAACCATATAACAATTACAGCACGGAAACAGGCCATCTCGGCCCTTCAAGTCCATGCCGAACAACTTTTTTCCCTTAGTCCCACCTGCCTGCACACATACCATAACCCTCCATACCCTTCTCATCCATATGCCTATCCAATTTATTTTTAAATGATACCAACGAACCTGCCGCCACCACTTCCACTGGAAGCTCATTCCACACCGCTACCACTCTCTGAGTAAAGAAGTTCCCCCTCATGTTACCCCTAAACCTCTGTCCCTTAATTCTAAAGTCATGTCCTCTTGTTTGAATCTTCCCTATTCTCAAAGGGAAAAGCTTGACCACATTAACTCTGTCTATCCCTCTCATCATTTTAAAGACCTCTATCAAGTCCCCCCTTAACCTTCTGCGCTCCAGAGAATAAAGACCTAACTTATTCAACCTATCTCTGTAACTTAGCTGTTGAAACCCAGGCAACATTCTAGTAAATCTCCTCTGTACCCTCTCTATTTTGTTGACATCCTTCCTATAATTGGGCGACCAAAATTGTACACCATACTCCAGATTTGGTCTCACCAACGCCTTGTACAATTTTAACATTACATCCCAGCTTCTATACTCAATGCTCTGATTTATAAAGGCTAGCATGCCAAAGGCTTTCTTTACCACCCTATCTATATGAGATTCTACCTTCAAGGAACTATGCACGGTTATTCCCAGATCCCTCTGTTCAACTGTATTCTTCAATTCCCTACCGTTTACCATGTAGTCCTATTTTGATTTGTCCTGCCAAGGTGTAGCACCTCACATTTATCAGCATTAAACTCCATCTGCCATCTTTCAGCCCATTTTTCCAACTGGCCTAAATCACTCTGTAGACTTTGGAAATCCTCTTCATTATCCACAACACCCCCTATCTTGGTATCATCTGCATACTTACTAATCCAATTTACCACCCCTTCATCCAGATCATTGATGTACATGACAAACAACAAAGGACCCAACACAGATCCCTGAGGCACCCCACTAGTCACCTGCCTCCAACCCGACAAACAGCCATCCACCATTACCCTCTGGCTTCTCCCATTCAGCCACTGTTGAATCCATCTTGCTATTCCTGCATTTATACCCAACAGTTGAACCTTCTTAACCAACCTTCCATGAGGAACCTTGTCAAAGGCCTTACTGAAGTCCATATAGACAACATCCACTGCTTTACCCTCGTCAATTTCCCTAGTAACCTCTTCAAAAAATTCAAGAAGATTAGTCAAACATGACCTTCCAGGCATAAATCCATGTTGACTGTTCCTAATTAGATCCTCTTTATCTAGATACTTACATATATTATCTCTAAGTAGCTTTTCCATTAATTTGCCCACCACTGAAGTCAAACTAACCGGTCTATAATTGCTAGGTTTACTTTTAGAACCCTTTTTAAACAATGGAACAACATGCGCAGTACGCCAATCCTCGGGGACTATTCCAGTTTCTAATGACATTTGAAATATTTCTGTCATAGCCCCGGCTATTTCTACACTAACTTCCCTCAATGTCCTAGGGAATATCCTGTCAGGACCTGGAGACTTATCCACTGTTATATTTTTCAAAAGTGCCAGTACTTCTTTTACTTTGAAACTCATAGTATCCATAGCTACTCTACTAGTTTCCCTTACCTCACATAATTCAATATCCTTCTCCTTGGTGAATACCGAAGAAAATAAATTGTTCAATATCTCCCCCATCTCTTTTGGCTCTGCAGATAGCTGTCCACTCGGTCTCTCCAATGGACCAATTTTATCCCTTGTTATCCTTTTGCTATTAACATAGCTGTAGAAACCCTTTGGATTTACTTTCACCTTACTTGCCAAAGCAACCTCATATCTTCTTTTAGCTTTTCTAATTTCTTTCTTTAGATTCTTTTTACATTCCTTATACTCCTCAAGCACCTCATTTACTTCATGCTGCCTATAATTATTGTAGATCTCCCTCTTTTTCCGAACAAGATGTCCAATTTCCCTTGAAAACCAGGGCTCTTTCCAATTTTTACTGGTTCCTTTCAACCGAAAAGGAACATAAAGATTTTGTACTCTTAAAATTTCCCCTTTAAATGTCCTCCATTTCTCCTCTACATCTTTCCCATAAAACAAAATGTCCCAGTTCACTCCTTTTAAATCATCTCGCATCTCGTTAAAGTTAGCCTTTCTCCAATCAAAAATCTCAACCCTAGGCCCAGTTCTGTCCTTCTCCATAATTATATTGAAACTAATGGTATTGTGATCACTGGACCCGAAGTGCTCCCCTACGCATACCTCCGCCACCTGTCCCGTCTCATTTCCTAACAGGAGGTCCAGCACTGCCCCTCCTCTAGTAGGCACCTCTATGTATTGCTGCAAAAAACTATCCTGCACACATTTTACAAACTCCAAACCATCCAGCCCATTTACAGAATGTGTTTCCCAGTCTATGTGTGGAAAGTTGAAATCTCCCACAATCACTACCTTGTGCTTACTACTAATATCTGCTATCTCTTTACATATTTGCTCTTCCAATTCTCGTTCCCCATTTGGCGGTCTATAATATACCCCTATAAGTGTTGCTACACCTTTCCCACTTCTAAGTTCCACCCAAATAGCCTCCCTAGATGAGCCCTCCAATCTATCCTGCCAAAGCACTGCTGTAATATCTTCCCTGACTAGCAATGCAACACCTCCACCTCTTGCCCCTCCAATTCTATCACACCTGAAGCAACGAAATCCTGGAATATTTAGTTTCCAATCACAGCCCTCCTGCAACCATGTTTCACTGATCGCCACAACATCATACTTCCAGGTGTCTATCCAGACTCTAAGCTCATCCACCTTTCTTACAATGCTCCTAGCATTAAAATATGCACATTTAAGAAACCCCCCATCTCTTATTCTCTGTTTATTTCCTTTTTTTTCTTTCTCCTCTTGTGTCCGAGTGCTTCCCTTTTCTGCTTCCTGCCTCCCATTCTGTCTACTAGCTTTTGCTATTTGCATCCCTCGCCCCAACCATTCTAGTTTAAAGTCTCCCCAGTGGCCTTTGCAAATTTCCCCGCCAGGATATTGGTCCCCCTTGGGTTCAAGTGCAACCCATCCTTTCTGTACAGGTCCCACCTACCCCAAAAGAAGTCCCAATGATCCAGAAACTTGAATCCCTGCCCTCTGCACCAGTCTTTCAGCCAAGCATTTATCCTCCACCTTGCTTCATTTTCACTCTCACTGTCACGTGGCACAGGCAGTAATCCTGAGATTGTTACATTTTTGCTCCGAAAGGTAGGGAAAAAAAGAGGAGGGCAATAGTAATTGGGGACTCTATTGTTAGGGGGTCGGATAGGCGATTCTGTGGACGCAGTCGGGAGACCAGGATGGTGGTCTGCCTCCCTGGTGCCAAGGTCTTGGACGTGTCTAAACATTTTAAAGACCGTTTTTAAAGCTTTAATCGCGAATAACGTGAACTATAGGATTCAATCTTAAGTGAAGCTGATCTACCAGACCTTCTCTGTACCCCCTCTAGCAACTCTGTAACTAGCAGAATTAATAAGGGAGAACCAGTGGATGTGTTATATCTAGACTTTCAGAAGGCTTTTGACAAGGTCCCACATAACAGATTAGTATACAAACTTAAAAAAACACACGGTATTGGGGGTTCAGCAAGGCTCAGTGCTGGGACCCCAGCTATTTACAATATATATTAATGATTTGGACAAGGGAATTGAATGCAACATCTCCAAGTTTGCAGATGACACTAAGCTGGGGGGTAGTGATAGGTTTTTAGGAGGATGCTAGGAGGCTGCAAGGTGACTTGGATAGGCTGGGTGAGTGGGCAAATGCATGGCAGATGCAGTATAATGTGGATAAATGTTAGGTTATCCACTTTGGTGGCAAAAACAGGAGGGTAGACTATATCTTAATGGTGGCAAATTAGGAAAAGGGGAGATGCAACGAGACCTGGGTGTCATGGTACACCAATCATTGAAAGTAGGCATGCAGGTGCAGCAGGCAGTGAAGAAAGCAAATTGTATGTTAGCATTCATAGTGAAAGGATTTGAGTATCGGAGCAGGGAGGTTCTACTGCAGTTGTACAAGGTTTTGGTGAGACCACACCTGGAGTATTGCATACAGTTTTGGTCTCCAAATCTGAGAAAAGACATTTTTGCCACAGAGGGGGTACAGAGATGATTCACCAGACTGATTCCTGGGATGTCAGGACTTTCATATGAGAAAAGACTGGATAGACTTGGCTTGTACTCATGTTGGGGAGGTCCAGAACAAGGGGTCACAGTCTAAGGAAAATGGGGAATTCCTTTAGGACCGAGATGAGGAAAACATTTTTCACACAGAGAGTGGTGAGTCTCTGGAATTATCTGCCACAGAAGGTAGTTGAGGCCAGTTCATTGGCTATATTTAAGAGGGAGTTAGATGTGGCCCTTGTGGCTAAAGGGATCAGGGGGTATGGAGAGAAGGCAGGTACAGGTTACTGAGTTGGATGATCAGCCATGATCATATTGAATGGTGGTGCAGGCTCGAAGGGCCGAATGGCCTACTCCTGCACCTATTTTCTATGTTTCTATGATCACTGCTAGCCAAGCCATTGTGACGACATCAGTGAAAGCTGGTCGTTTTAAATTCAAACTCTTTTCATAATTTTAAAATTCTTACTTACTTTTAATCAGTAATGTCAAGAAATAAAGCATAATATGTTCAGTGAAGGTGATCTCAGCCTCGAGGAAAAAATGTCAATCAGTATATGTAAAAATGTAATTGTTACCACGTAGTGATTTTGCGAAGATGTAAAGACAATCACATATACACACACATATACACACACGTACAAGATCAAACTTTTAATAAGTATATGATAAGAAGTTAGCTAAATAGGGCATGCTTTATGAATTACTTACTTTAATAATCCCTAAATGTCCCAGTGACTATAATCCTTTAACCTGAATGTTGTCTCTAGCATTTAGTCCAAGGTTAAAGTGACTGGCCTGTAGTTGCTGGATTTAGTTTTACATCTTTTTGTTGAACAAAAAGGATTTTAAGTTTATTGCCAATACCTCTGCAAATTTTGGCCCACTACAACCTTGTCTGCATTTCATCCAAATTTTATGGCTCATTTCCTTTAAGTACATCCACTCTAACTAATGTCCCGTTATCCCTTATCAATTTTCAATCAATTCAGTATCTCACCCATCTCTTTCATCAGAAATGTGGCAGCGATGTGGTACTTAATACAGCCAGATAAAAAACACACATTTAAAACTTTTGTCATGCAGGAATCTTACAAATGTTCCTAACCCCTTCTCATCATAGACAGTGCAGAAAGTCATTCTGTTGAAATGATCAGACTCACACATAGAGATTAGAAGATTAGAACCTATAGTCTTTTATTATTAATTCTATGGAGGAAACACCTTGTGCTTTTGTTTCCTTGGGAGGGGGTGGAGTTACCCTGGTCCTTCTTGATGATAAAGATCATGGCTTTGGAAAATACTGTCAAAGAAGTCTAGGTGGGTAGTTGTGGTGAATTTTGTGCATGGCCACTCTGTAGCCATGGTAGAAGTGTTTAATGTGGCAGATGGATTACTAATCAGGTGAACTCGTATGTCGTATGTCTAGAAAAGGACACAAGACGCTGGAGTAACTCAGCAGCTCATTTAGCAACTCTAGAGAATATGGATAGGTGATAGATACAGATGAATACGTGGCTTGATGCAGATGAATACGTGGCTTGAAAAATGGTGCAAGGGGGAGGGGTTCAAATTTTTAGGGCACTGGAACCATTTCTGGGGGAGGTGGGACCAGTATAAACAGGACGGTCTGCACCTGGGCTGGAATGGAACCAATGTCCTTGGGGGAGTGTTTGCTAGTGCTGTCGGGGAGCATTTAAGCTAATGTGGCAGGGAGATGGGTACAAGAGCAGAGAGGCAGGTGGGTCTAAAACGAGGGTAGAAGCAATAGGGAGCAAGGTGAAAAGTAAAAGTGGCAGGCAGACAAAACTAGGGCAAAGATCAAAAAGGGCCACTTCTCAACATAATTGTATAAGGGGTAAGAGCGTTGTAAAAACAAGCCTGAAGGCTTTGTGTGTCAATGCAAGGAGTATTCGTAATAGGTGGATGAGTTGAATGTGCAGATAGCTATTAATGATTATGATATAGTTGGGATCATGGAGACATGGCTCCAGGGTGACCAAGGCTGGGAGCTGAACATCCAGGGATATTCAATATTCAGGAGGGATAGAGAGAAAGGAAAAGGAGGTGGGGTAGCGTTGCTGGTTAAAGAGGAGATTAACGCAATGGAAAGGAAGGACATTAGCTTGGAGGATGTGGAATCGGTATGGGTAGAGCTGCGAAACACTAAATGGACAGAAAACTTGTTGTAAGTTTCGATAAGATCCCCTCTCAATCTCCTAAATTCTAGAGAGTATAAACTGAGTCTATGCAGTCTTTGTTCATAAGACAGTCCTAACATCCCAGGAATCAGTCTGGTGAACCTTCTCTGCACTCCCTCTATGGCAATAATGTCCTTCCTCAGATTTGGAGACCAGAACTGTACGCAATACTCCAGGTATGGTCTCACCAAGACCCTATACAACTGAAGTAGAACCTCCCTGCTCCTATACTCAAATCCTTTTGCTATGAAAGCTAACATACCATTCACTTTCTTCACTGCCTGCTGCACCTGCATGCCTACTTTCAATGACTGGTGTCCTTTTATGTATTAACCAGCACCTGCAGTACTTTGTTTCTACATGTTATTGAAAGGGTCAAGCATAAGTGTTGTCACATTGTATTAATTCAGGAGTAAGGCATATTCACATTCCTGTTTTATAACATATAATCCATGGAAAGGCTTTGGGACTTCAGAAGGTGAGTCACTCATCACTGATAAATAACCACCACCTTGTTTTTTGTATTTGCAGTATTTATGTGACAGGTCTAATTGAGTATTTGATAAGTGACGTTTCTGTGGCGTCTCTGTGGCGTTGGAGATGGTCTTTTGTCTGTTAATTGTGGAGCACTTCCCTCTCATTAGCTTGTCGTGCTATCAAGATCTTTCTGTGTGCATGCAAGGGCCATCTCATTTTTTTATTACTTTTAACTGTGTTTGATCTCCACAATCTTACTGATTGGGAAAAGCAACCCTGCATTTCCAATGAGTGTCAAACCTGGGGTCTACAGAATGTTTGCAGGACATTGATTACTCATTTCTGTTAATAAGTTCTAAATAGCAATAAATTACACTAATCCATGGAGAGGCCCCGAGCAGAAAACATAGAAAATGTGTACTGCCATCATTAAGCTGGCTATTGCTGATGTAATTGCCTAGGGATATACTGCAGCATGGTGTAGATAACTCAGCACATTCAACACAAGTTCCCGATGATTAGACATAACTGGGGAATCTAAAACAGAGAACCATGCTGAACAAAGAACAAAGTTCAGCAGATCTATCCCACATTCTATCTATAAGACATCACACACTTGTACAAAAAAATCTAAGGGATCATGTATAATGAGAACAGCAGCTCTCAAACTCATATTTTGTTATGTGCCCAATGTTTAAGAAATCTGTTGGTCTACACTGCAGATGTAGTGTGTACAAACCCCTGTTGGAACTTGCATCTAAATTTGGAGAGCCTCGGGCACGACTGAAAGAGCATTGCAGGCTTTGCCAATGGAGTAGTGCTAATTAACACAAAGGGTGAACCTAGGGTCTGTAGTGAGAGGGCAGACAGTCATTAGCCCAAACAGACTATAGCGTTAGGTGCAATCAGCAATCTGGTCAGATGGGAGACTGATGCAGTGTTGCAGAGGAGGTGGGAAGTAATACAATGAAAATCTTAGCATTGACTTTATGATCAAATAAATGTCTGGTGTGGGGAATATTCGGGGATCACAGTGCAAAGAGGGAGATCAGAGAAGGAGGAAGCAGGGGAAAAATGTGTGGGAGGATCAGATCTGGTTTGAAGTTTGTATTAGAGGATAATGCTGTTAGTGATCAGTTAATAAGGGTAAACAGTCAAGATTGGGGTTATGGGATGATGAAGAGAGACAGGCCCAAATGGATGAATCCCAAGACAATTACTTTTGTAGGATCCCTGTTCAATGCTTCACACATAATTAGGTATCCTGGGAATTGCCACAGGGTATAAGGTTATACAGAAAGAGAGTAAAACATGAAATGACACTTTGCACTAGGATGTGTCTGATAAAATTTCCCCAGTATTTTTCAGTGCATTACTGACCCTGTTGACTTCAAGTTTTTGAAGTTTCAATCTGCAACGTAATCATATTTAGAAAAAGATGAGCTCCTGTATTTTTCGTTCATTTTTGATAGTGTTGAGTAGACATTCGAGAGTAGAAATTTCTTAAACTGACCTCCGAGCAAGTATTGCAGTAGTTTGTGTTTTACCAGCAAGAGGGGTCACACAGTCCATTATGTCTGCTCCAGCTCATTGCCAGAACAATCAAAACCTCATCCCACTAACTTCCTCTCATCCTCTTGGTCCTGTTTAAACGTTGCTAACTTTGGGTTCATATGGTTCACACTTAAAATATGCAATATCCAACAATTGGTGCCTGCTTTCCTTGTTCATTTGCATTGATGGTTTTGCAGCTCATTCTTCACTGTCTTTTTTTTTCTATTTTCATCTGACTGTGACTTTACAACTTTCATCACGAGGCTGGGTGTCAAAGAAAATTGATAGAAGATGTAGAATACAACAATTAATCTTGTAACCTTGGGAGCTTTTTGCGGGGGGGGGGGGGGGGGGGGTGGGGATTCATTCTGCAAGCATCCCTTCTCTCCTTCCAGTCAACAGTTGATAATGAGTAAATTAGTTATTTCAATAGAATATTTGATGTTTTCGATGCAGGTTATTGGTGCTTTCTGTTTTTTGGTTAAGGTGATTGGTGAATCATTCCTTAATTTACGATCTTTTGAGAATCAAGTTACCCATCTAAAACATGTCTCTGGGTAGGATATTGGGTATTTCCCTATATTCTGGTGGACATCTAATCTGCTGTGGAAAGAACACATTTTTAAAAAAACATGCCGGAAACACTAAGCAGGTCAGGGAGCATATAAGAAAAGAGAAATAGAGTTAATGTCAAGAGTCAAGTCAAGAATCAAGAGAGATTTACTGTCATGTGTCCCAGATAGGACAATGAAATTCTTACTTGCTGCAGCTCAACAGAATATGTAAACGTAATACAGAACGGGAGATAAAAGTTCAGTGTGTCTATAGGCCATAGACCATATATACACTATAAATAAACAGATAAATTGCAATAGTAATAACAGACTGTTATTGTTCAGTGTTTATTTGATATTGTGTTTAATAGCCTGATGGCTGTGGGGGAAGCTGTTCCTGAACCTGTATTTTACAGATTTCAGGCTCCTGCACCTTCTTCCTGATGGCAACGGAGAGATGAGTGTGTGACCAGGATGGTGTGGATCTTTGGTGATGTTGGCAGCCTTTTTGAGGCAGCGACTGCGATAGATCCCTTCAATGGTCAAGCCGGTGATGGACTGGGCAGTTGTCACAACCGTCTGCATTCTTTTCCTGGAGGTTTAAGTTGCCGTACAAGACCACCAAGCAGCCAGTCAGTCTGCTCTCTACTGTGCACCTGTAGAAGTTCGAGAGAGTCCTCCTTGACATACCGACTTTCCGTAATCTTCTCTGGAAGTAGAGGCGCTGATGTGCCATCTTTATAATTGCATCAGTGTGCCAGGACCAGGAAAGATCTTCGGAAATATGCACGCCCAGGAATTTGAAGTTTTTGACCCTTTCCACCATATAAATGGGATATAACCGGGATTGTGGATCCCTAATGCACTCCTTTCAAAGGACCCCTGTTTCAGGTCCTTTTGATTTTCTTGGAAACATAATTTTCCTCTGCCTGTTTGGAGTTTGGCATAAAGTGTCTGAATCAGGTGCCTCGTGTTAGACAGGCAAATAACATGTTATGAAGAAGGGTCTCTAACCAAAACGTCACCCATTCCTCTCCAGAGATGCTGCCTTATTATGCTGCCTGAGTCACTCCAGCATTCTGTGTCAATCTTCGGTTTAAACCACCATCTGCAATTCCTTCCTACACAATATGTATCACCTAACGGAGCTAATGTACATACCAGATAGAAACAGATGATTTACTTATGTTTCCTGATAATATTTCTGGTAGATCATTGCTTTTGCTCCTCGTTCATGTTTCAGACAACTGGCAAGGAAGTTATCCAGGCAATGCACATGATTGTTAAGTTGTCTTCCTAGATATAAACAGTTGTGTTTTCTGCAGAAACCCAAGAACATTTGCTGAGCTCTAGCAGCAAATTCACTTGCTCAAAATTAATTTAGACAACAAACAAATTGACTCACCGATGGAGAAAAACAAAAATAAGAGCTTAATCGGGAGTACAAATTGTACAATTTCTTTATTGCTTTAGCACATGTCAGGAAACTTGTCTCCTTATTTTAAGGATGATTGATTTCTCCCAAGCAATTCTTCACTGGTTCATAATACTAACATCAACAGCAATGCACAATTCATCTGCAGTAAGATTTCCAACTCCACATGAAGCTGAAGCTATTTCATATGAAAGTCTTTATTTGTCAAGATAAACAGACATTCTCATGGAGACCCTCTTGGTAGAATCTCCCAAACTCAAAGTACATTGAGTTTATATGTGTTAAACACTAAGACAACAATAATGATTAAATACAATTAGCATTTAGAAACAAGGAACTGCTAATGCCAGTTTACAAAATAAATCACAAAGTACTTGTAAATAGGCAATTTACAAACTCTAAAAGTGTTCAACACATTTTAATGATAGCACAAGGTATTACATACATCCTCAAATACTGGCTACATTCTTCTAGTGAACCGTATCCAGGAAGGGGAGGGCGTTATGATTGATGTTAACTAGGCGGGGTTAATGGTACTGAGGTAACTATGTTATTGGTTGCATGCAAAACCATCTACATCCTTCCCCTTGGAAAATTTAAAAGAAACAGACCGTTGTCACTACAACAGAATTAAACAGAATCGCCATAACGAACAGGTGGCTTGCTGATCCGGCCCGAGCGCGTACGGATGCCTCCCCCTTCCCCCGGAGGAGCAGAAAAAACAGGGGGACCCGAGACAGCAGGGGAACCAGGGAAGGGCGGTGGGGTTGGAGGAACAGGAGAGGGAGAACCACGACCGCCAACAGGCGACCCGCGCAGAGGGGAACCGGGCGCTCGATATGGGGACCGAGGCATGCAGGGAACGCTGGCTGGGACAGGAGCCGGCTGCTGGTATGAGAGCGGCGGGGCATAGGGGCCCGGGGCCTGCGGCTTCGGCTCATTAACCGCAAGCAGGTGTTGTCGGCTTCTACGGTAGATTGTTCCCTCATAGTCGACCAGATACGAACGAGGTGAGTCGGCCACCCCAACCACAGTAGCCAGACGGGAGTGACCACTGGCGGTTTGCAATCGAACAACCTGTCCAGGCAACAGAGGATCGAGTGGTCTGCACGACCGATCGTGGGAACGCCGCTGGCTGTCATGTTTCTCTTGAATGCGCCTCTGCACAGAGGCAGGCTCCAGCACCCGAGGTTTCAGCTGGCGCTGGGCAATCGGTATGGTAGATCTGGTTGTTCTGGACATCAGACGCTGAGCAGGGGACCCCATGGCCGGATCTCTGGAAACATTCCTGAGGTTCAGGAGATCCAAATACAAATCAGAGTTAGACAGTCTCGCTTGTTCCATCAGAAGCTTGGCGCTGCGGACGGCCCGTTCAGCAAGGCCGTTGCTCTGTGGGTACTCCGGGCTGCTGGTGAAATGCACAAAATTCCATTTGTCAGCAAAACTTTTGAACTCACGGCTGGTAAACTGCCTGCCATTGTCAGTCTGCAGCCTGACAGGGGACCCAAACGTGGAGAAGTGTTTCCGCAGCTTCCGGATCACCATCTCCGACGTGAGGGATGTCAGCAAATCCACCTCGAACCAGTTTGAGTACGAGTCGACCAGGACAAGGTAGTGGTTACCACGCCACTCGAAGATGTCGGCAGCCAGCGAGGACCAGGCCAAGGCAGGAGCGGGCTGTTGCAGCAGGGGCTGTCGCTGCTGATGTGGAGCAAGACTGTTGCACGTGGAGCAGGCAGAAACACGGTCTCGAATATATTTGGCCATTCCAGGCCAGTAGAATTGGCACTGAGCGTGGGCGAGTGTTGCATCGACCCCGGGGTGTCCGCTGTGGGCTGCGCAGTAGTAAGAATCGAACAGGGAGGACGGGACCACCACTTTATGTCCCTTAACGATAACGCCATTCTGGAGCACCAGTTCGTCACGGACCAGGAAGAAGGGCTGTGTTTCAGGCGGTGCAGCGGAGCGCTTTGTTGGCCACCCTGATTTAATCACAGACGCAAGCCGTTGCAAAACTGGATCGGCAGCGGTGTGCTCGGCCAAAAGCTGCAGCTGCTTGGTGGGTCTGGTCTCCACTTGGAGGCGTGGGTTCGTATCCCACTTCTGACACCATGTAAATAGGCAATTTACAAACTCTAAAAGTGTTCAACACATTTTAATGATAGCACAAGGTATTACATACATCCTCAAATACTGGCTACATTCTTCTAGTGAACCGTATCCAGGAAGGGGAGGGCGTTATGATTGATGTTAACTAGGCGGGGTTAATGGTACTGAGGTAACTATGTTATTGGTTGCATGCAAAACCATCTACAGTACTGGAGTAGCTCAGTCGGTCAGGCAGTATTGCTGAAGAACATGGTTAGGTGATGTCAGGACCCTTCTTCAGACTTATCGTGGGAATGAAGAATTGGGAAATGTGAAGCCATAGAAAGGAATATAGGTGATGGGGAAGGGGAGGGCAAAAATAAGTGTGTGTACAAGTGGGGTATAGGGGATATTTGGTGGGGAAGAAAGGGGGATGTGAAAGAGAAAGTGGAGGAGGAATGGGGGGCGGGGTATGGTTGTTAAAGGATATCTAAAATTGGAGGATTCAATGTTATTACAGTTGGGTTGTAAGCTACAAGCGGAATATGAGGTGCTGTTCCTCCAGTTTGCATGTGGCCTCACTCCGGCAGTGGAGGATGCCCAGGACAGAAAGGTCAGTGTGGGAATGGGAAGGGGAGTTAAAATGGTTGACAAGTTGATCCTTGACAGACTGAGCACGTGTTCGGTGAAAGGGTCGTGGAACTACACTTGGTCTTACTGATGTACAGAGGGCAACTTCGGAGATTTCCGAAGCAGTAGATGAGGTTAGATGAGCCCATGAAGCTCCTTCACACCTGGAAGAGCTGTTGAGGATGCAAGGGGAGAGATATAGGGACAGATGTTGTATCGCCTGTGGTTGCAGGGCAAAATACGTAATAGAGGCGTGGTTTGGGTGGGAAGTGAAGTGTGAGTCGAGGAGATGCAAAGGGTGCAGAAGGCGGAAAGGGGTGGAGAAGGAAAGATGTGGCTAGTGGTGGGATTATGGTAGTGGGATCTACAGTTTCTCTTGCACACCAAGGCAACAATAAACAATTAACTAGTTTCAATGGCAATAATTATCTATTAAGCTTTAACATTTTGAGTGTAGACAAGTAAAGGCCTGTCCCATCAGCATGCGACTGCATGCAGCGAGCGCGATCAAACGTGGTGGCTTGAGCCGTACGACCTCGCGGGGCCGGTTCCACTTCGAACCACGGAGCCGTATGGAGTTGTGCGGGGCTGGATCTGACATCGTATTCACCAATCAGCTGGGCAGGAGGTGGGCTGAGTTAATTTGGATGCCGCATGGCGTCGGGCGGTGACATCATCGCGCAACGCCATGCACTAGGCGTACGGTGTCAAGACGCGGCATACGGCGTCCAGACACTGCGTATGATGTCGAGACGTTGCCTACGGCATCGAGGCGGCTGTTGGCCGTTGCCGCGCGGGATTTTGAACAGTGTCAGTTTTTCGGAGCACCGCGCGATATTGGGACCAGCCCCGCACAACTCCATACGGTTCCAGCGATCGAAGTGGGACCTGCCACGCGCGGCCATACGGCTCAAGCGACCATGTTAAGTTGCGCTCGCCACTTGCAGTCGCATGCTTGTAGAACAGGCCCTTTGCTACATAATTACATAATTACAAAGGGGGACATATTGTAACTGTTATGATACAAATGTTGAGGGCCTGTCCCACTTACACGACCTTGGCTCGCAAATTATGTGACCTCATAGTCGCTTGAGGTGTACGGGCACCGTATGGCCACGCGGTGCTGCTCCCACTTAGAAGCGCGAAGTTGTGCGGAGCTGGTCCAGACATCTTGCAGTGGCCAAAATCTTCGCGCGCCAACGGCCTGTTGGCATGCAGGCGCATTGCGGTCGTATGCAGCGTCTTGACGTCGTGCGCAGCGTCTTGATGGCGTACGCCTAGCGTGTGGCGTTGCGCGATGATGTCACCACGAGACGCCGTGTGACGCCCAAATTCAGTCGGCCCGCCTCCTGCCCAGCTGATTGGTAAGCATGATGCAAATTAGGTCACGCGCGTACTTAGCGCGAACTTCGCGTGAACTCTGCTTCCGTTTGGTCACGCCAAACACACGCAATCGTATGCAAGTGGGACAGGCCCTTTACTGTTGTGAGAACTGATTATTTTGAGTACACAGATATTCCAATTATTGTACCAAGCTTTATGCACTAAGTGACAAAATGTCCAATTTGGAAGCCTCCTTCAGCCCTATCACAATAACTTCAGCTGAGAACTTCTGATTTGACGCAGGGCCAATTAACTTATTCAATTGTCATAGTGGACAACTTGTCTGTTTGCAAAGCTGTCCATTAGCTTTGAAGTAGAAACAGAAGGAACTGCAGATTTTGGTTTACAAATAAAGAAAAAAAGATATAAAGTGCTGGTTGCCAAGCAGCTGGTTGCCAAGCAGCAGCACTGGAGAATATGGACAGGTAACACCCTGGGTTGGAACCCACGCACCCAAATTACTATTGATGGGTTGCAAGCTATTCAAGATGAATATGAGATGCTGTTCCTCCAGCTTACATGTGGGCTCACTCCGGCAATGGAGGAATCCCAGGGCAGAAAGGTCAGCGTGGGAATGGGAAGATGAGTTGTAAGCTGCACCATGTGGAATATGACGTGCTTTTTCCTGCAGATTGCGTAGGTTGTAAGCTACCCAAGTGGCGTGGGGGATGGAAGGGTCTCAGCCCGAGGTTTCACCTGTCCATGTTCTCTGGTGGGTGCTGCCTGGCCCATTGAGTTGCTCCAGTAACTTTGTGTCTTTTGATTTCAAATTGATTACTGCTTCCACTGTATATTAGAACAGATATCCAGAAGACTATTTCTGGTTTTGAATTAATGGCTGCTACTTCCACATAATTTTATAATCCAATTAATAATCCCTAGCAGTTAAGGGGATAATTCAAGGATTTTCACCTTGCGACAATGAAAGAACAGCACTATATTTACAAGTCAGAATGCCATGTAGCTTGGAGGAAAACATGGTGGCATCCTCATGCTTTTGCTGCCATTGCCCTTCTGACTGGTAAAGGTCATGGGTTTGTACAGTGCTGTTTAAGCACTGAGTGCTGCAGTGCACCCTGTAGATGGTACAAACTGCTGCCACTGTGATTTAATGTTGGAGTAAGTGAATGGTAGTGTACAGGGTACTTTTCAAGCAGGCTGCTATGTCCAGTATGGTGTCGAACTGCTTGAATGTTGTTGAAGCTGCATTTATCCAGGCAAATGCTGTCTATTCCTAACCTGTTGAAGCTGCATTTATCCAGGCAAATGCTGTCTATTCCTAACCTGTTGACTTGGACCTTGCAGACAGTTTTTAGATTAGATTACTTTAGATTGGATTAATTTAGATTAGATAATTTAATTAGATGAATTTAGATTAGTTTTGTTTAGATTAATTTTGTTTATTGTCACGTGAACCAAGGTACAATGGAAAGCTTTTGATGCATGCTAACCAGTCAGCGAAACTACTATACATGATAACAATCGAGCCATTCACAGTGCACATGATAAAAGGAATAATGCTTTGTGCAAATGATAACGTCCAGAAATGTTGATTAAAGATAGTCCAAGGGTGTCCAGTAAGGTATATAGTAGATCAGGGTCTGCTCTCCAGTTGTTATCAGCTCAGTTGCCTGATAACAGCTGAGAAGAAACTGCCCCTGAATCTGGAAGTATGCGTGTCCACACTCCTGTATCTCTTGCCTGATGGGAGAGGGGAGAAGGGGGAGTGACCAGGGTGATGCATGTCCTTGATTATGCCGAGGCATTGTGCAGTGTACATGGAGTCGATGGAAGCACGGTTGGTTTTGGTTTGCGTCCACAATTCTCTGCAATTTTACGTGATGGATGGAGCTATTCCCGATCATGCATCCTGGTAAAATGTTGCATCTGCAGAAGTTAGTAAGAGTTGTTGGGAACACTTTGAACTTTTTAAGCCTTCTAAGGAAATAGCATTGGTTGGCTTTCTTGGCATTTGCTTCAACATGGGTGGTCCAGGAGAATTTTGTTGGTGATATTTACTCCTAGGAATTTGAGGTTTTCAGCCTTCTCTACTTCGGCGACATCAAAGCAAATTGGTGTATGTGTACCACATTGCTTCCAGAAGTCGATCACTATCTCTTTAGGCTTGCTGACATTGAGAGAAAGGTTGTTATCTTGACACCAGGATATGAGGTTCTCAATTACCTTCCTGTACTCGATCTCATTATTATTTGATACTGGACTAAGTGGTACCCATTGGGTCCTTGTCGCACAGGAGGCCTGGTCCCCCAACGCAACCCGTTCCCCAACACAATATTCCACCACGCACCCGTACTCCCAATGCAACCCATTCCCCCAACACAATATTCCACCACTCACGCCCATGTCCCTCCCATCAAACCCATCCCTCCATGTCCCCCTCTCCCTCTACTCCTCCATCGATCCCACCTTGCCCATCAACCCGGCCCCCTTCTACCCACTTCCCTACCCTGCTGTATTCCACCACCCCTCTACCCCACTCCCTCCCTCTATTTCTGCCTCCCACCCTCCCTCTCTCTCGCCCTCCCTCCCTCAGCCCTCTCTCCCCTCTCCCTCCTCCCTCCCTTTGTCTTTTCTCTCCTCTCGTTCTGTGGCGCGCCCTCTCTCCGTGTAACGGTGCAGTGCTTTAGAGCCACTCCCGGTGTCTGTGCGCACGGGCAGGAGCCGTTGGAGCGCTGCCCGACCCGGGACCTGCTGTGTCCCTCACCAGCGGGTGGACAGCGGGGCTCTGTGCTGCACCCCCCCCCCCCATCTCTCTCTACCACCCCATCTCCCACCTCCCCATTTCCCTCATCCTCCATCACTCACTCCCATTCCCTGCCCCTGCACCTACACCGGTCGTAGAGCAGCACCAGGGCCTGGAACTTGGCCTGGTTTTCTTACTCGGCCCGGCCCTGGCTGTAGGCGGCCGAAGCACTCACGGACCTGGGCATCAAGAGAGATGGGCCGCTGTGCCGGGGGTGGGGTGAAGGTGGCGTGCGGCTGAGCCAGAGCTGCCTGCAGATCAGCAGGCGGAGGCTGGGCTGCAGGATGATGGTGGCCGGGCAGCACCTGGTACACCTTGACCCAGGCCCCGGGCTTGTGCACGACTCCAGCCCTCAGATCGGCCACCGCCTGGGCTCCAGTCTAGGCCTTGACTTCATCTCCAGGCTTGTCCTTGACCCCGGACCCAGGTTCGTTCTTGATGCCGCACCGGCGACGCCCCTTCCTGACTGACAGGACAATAGACCAATCTGCATGGCAGCGATTGACAGCAATCTGTGCATGTGCAGTTTTTACGATTTTTAAACCTTAATAGCTTTTACAATATACCATTGCTCGGAACGAAACTTATCGCGCTCGCGGCACAAGAGAACGATAAGAAGGCTGGCAAAAAATCATAGCGCTATCACGTACTATTTTTGCGCTAATAGAAAAACCACACAAACTGGAACACAATATCAGAGTTTTAGTTATGTATAGAAGAATGCGATTATCATTTATGTCATTATTGTGGCGGGTAAGGACATGCAGGTGCACGATGACAATTTAAGGAAGGTGCTCGATCGTGCCAGGGAGGCACATTTGAAACACAACCCCCACAAGTGCAAGTTTCGTGCCAACCAGGTGAACCATGTGGGACATGTTTTCTCTAGCGACAGCCTCAAAGCAGATCCTGCAAAGACGGCAGCCATCAGCGAGATAGCAGTGCCAACTGATGTTACCAGCCTGCAGAGGTTTCTGAATATGGCAAACTATCTTGGCATCTTTGGTGAACTCTCAGCTCCACTGAGACAACTTACTCACAAGGACACTGCCTGGACGTGGCATGAGCAGCAGCAGCTGTAGGTTCAAGCTCCTAGATAAATCTGAAGAATAGCCGAACCGGCGCACTAGATCACGTAGTGGAAACCCAAACTGAATTACTGACTGGAAGTCCGTGCAGAGAGTGGTGAGGACAGCAGAAAAAATCATCAGGACCTCTCACCTCAATCGAGGATATTGCGACAAAACGTTGCATGTTCCTGGGATGTCAGGACTTTCATATGAGGAAAGATTGGATAGACTCGGCTTCTACTCGCTGGAATTTAGAAGATTGAGGGGGGATCTTATAGAAACTTACAAAATTCTTAAGGGGTTGGACAAGCTAGATGCTGGAAGATTGTTCCCGATGTTGGGGGAGTCCAGAACAAGGGGTCACAGTCTAAGGATAACGGGGAATTCCTTTAGGACCGAAATGAGGAAAACATTCTTTACACAGAGAGTGGTGAGTCTCTGGAATTCTCTGCCACAGAAGGTAGTTGAGGCCAGTTCATTGGCTATATTTAAGAGGGCGTTAGATGTGGCACTTGTGGCTAAAGGGATCAGGGGGTATGGAGAGAAGGCAGGTACGGGATACTGAGTTGGATGATCAGCCATGATCACATTGAATGGCGGTGCAGGCTCGAAGGGCCGAATGGCCTACTCCTGTGCCTATTTTCTATGTTTCTATGTTTCTATGTCTAAGGCCAGCAGTATTATAAAAGACCCCACACATCTCCATCACTCTGCTGCCCTCGGGCAAAAGATATCGTTGCATAAGGAGCAGAACATCAAGGTTCTGCAACAGCTTTTCCCACGAGCCATCAGACTCCTGAATGCCATGTAATGGGCTGCCACCATTGTCTATTTATCCTTTTATCCTTTTTATCCATTTTATCCATGATTATCCTTCTGTTGATTATCGTGTTGCACAGGGAGCCAAATGCAACGGAATTTTGTTTGGAATTGCATATATCGATGTATTTCTAAATGACAATAAAGTTTGTTTGACTTGAGGAGGGATTGGGTGTACAATGGGAAAATCAGACATGGATCAAATCAATTAATAGTGATTGATCTACATGTGTCTCTCTTATGCAGATGTTCCAGAGATGGGTGTAAGACCAGGGAGATGGCATCAGCCATGGATCTGTTGTGGCGGTAGGCGAACAGCTTGTGCATAGCCTTTGTGTGGAGTTATGTGGCAAGTTACTCCCTACACGATTCCTCGCCTCTTTCCATGTGGACTGGGCATTCCTGGGCAATTTTTCCACATTGTCGGGTTGTATTGGACAGCCTAGCCAAGGAAGCAGCAAGTAATGAAGCACGTCTTCAGTACTATTGCTTGAATATTGTCAGGGGTCATAGCTGTTGCTGTATCCAGTTTTTAGCTATTTATTGATATCACGTGGAGTGAATCAATTTTTCTGAAGACTGGAATCTAACATGTTGGAGACCACTGATGGAGGCCAGGGTGAATCATCCACCTCACAATTCTGGCTGAAGGTTCTTTGAAATGCTTTGTCTTTCTTTTTTGCGTTCTATTGCTATGGTACCCCCATCATTAAAAATGAGGATATTTGTGGAGCCTACTCCTCTAGAGACTTGTTTAATTGTCTACCGTATTCACAACGGGCAAAACAAAGCTTTGATCTGATTTTGGCTGTGGGATTGCTTCCCTCTGTCAATTCCATGCTGTCTATGTGGTTTTGTATGCAAGTCGTCCAGTTTTGTAGCTTCATCTAGTTGATTCCTCACTCTATGGTACTGCTCCTTACATGCCCTCCTCCACTATGTGTCACTTGAATCTTTTGAGTGATTATTATTCAATTATATTGGTGGAAAATATTGATGTGTTGGAAGGAATGCTTTAGCTGGACTGGAGACATTGACTTACCAGGTTCTGAATGAAAATTGTCTCCATCAAGTTGACTCTTTCTCCCATTTTGGCAACTATTTCCCTCCTCTGTTGGATGATGATGATGTTAGTGCTCTGCTGAATTGAATTTGAATTGGATTGATTACTTTATTGTCACAGTGAAATTCGTTGCTTGCATAACTTGCCATGGTATGCAAATAGTCACCCATAGAGGGCGCTTACAAAGTTACAAACCACCCCCCCCCCCCCCCACCCCCCCCAACACCCCCCCTCCCCGACTGCAATTCCCCTTTGTTCTTCACCCCATCCCTCATGACAGATCCCCCATGCTGGGTCCTCATTGTCCTATTCACCTTTTCTTGGCGGTCCCCATCACACCAGGTCCACATCGTTCTTCCCCCTCCTTCATGGTGGTCCCCCCACACCAGGTCCTCCTTTGGTCCTTCCTGCATTTTTCCTGCATGCGTTCCTCATTCTTCTCACTATTCTGTTCAGTTTCTGATGGCAGTCAGTGTTCTGTTAGGCTGCAGACGTGTTTCCTACTTTTCCTCTGACTTTTGCTACTGCCTTTGAAATACTACACAATGCAGCTTACAGCAACTTCACTGAAACGTCCACAGATGTTGGGCCTACATTGCAGGGTGCCTCCTCACAACAATGCAGACGAAATGTCTCAACATTTACCTTGAGTATCCCAGTACTTATGTGGATTTTGTTGTATATTTCCTTGGGAACCCAGCCTTCACCCATTTGGATCTAGGCAGTGATGTCTGCCGAAAGTATCTCCATGAATCTACACTTCAAGTGCGCTTCCAGATAGGTGCCATTTATCACCAGGGAAGTCTGATGGTGCACAAACAGCTACACATTGAGAGAGTCAAAATCTTTTCTATTGAGGAAAAGAAATGGAGTATTAATAAGAGCCCTTATGATCACTGATTGTAATGAATGTGAAAATAATTACTTACAAATCCTATGACACTTAAAATTGTTGCTCACTTAAAATTATTGGTAAAATTGTCCCTGCATTAATATGCGCCTGGGTGATCTTTTTGACAACGTGCTGTGCAGCTCAATGAAAGAAGTGGCAGAGAACTGCAGTCTGAAGAAGGGTTTCAGCCCGAAACATTGCCTATTTCCTTCGCCCCATAGATGCTGCTGTACCCGCTGAGTTTCTCCAGCATTTTTGCCTTCGATTTTCCAGCATCTGCAGTTCCTTCTTAAACTGAGATCTGTAGTGGCTGCTTTTAACAATGGTGTGGCAAGGAAATGAAGCTTTTCTGTGGAGATTGAAGTCACATTGGTCTGCACAAAGGGCAGTCCTGGAATGAAAGCCAAAGGTATTCCTTCAGGTCATCATATCTTGGTCACGGCAGCTTTGACACCCTCTAAGCCTAACGCACATAAACAACAGCCGATAAATTATTCAATTACCAGGCACGTGTTGATACCTGCATGGGAAGATCTCTTGTGATAGGGACAGGGTTTAGAGTGTGACTGAAGAAAATTCTGGGGTATTATTGTTAGAATGTTCATAAAAACAGACAACATGAGCTGGGAGTCAGTGGCAAGTGAAAACCTGTTGTTTTTAAATTTCCACTCAATTCATAGGATACTCTCATTATGCCGCACTGCCAGAAACATTTGCTGGATTTTGCTGCCTGCTGCGGAAGTTGAATATTGTGTATCTTTCTGTGTCTCTTCTGCTCTAATTGGTCTGTTAACCTGGAACCACAATGGGAGCTCAGTGGTGCTGTTGTCACCTCACAACGCCAGAGACCGTGGTTCGATCCTGACTATGGATGCTGCTTGTACAATGTTTGTACATTCTCCCTGTAGCCATGTGGGTTTCCTCTGGGTGAACCAGTTTCCTCCAAAGATATACAGGTTTTGTAGGTTAATTGGCTTTGTCAAAATTGTAAATTGTCCCTAGTGTGTAGGATTGTGGTAGTGTATGGGTGATCAGCAGGGACAGCATCAAAGAGCTAGTATCCACGCTGTAACTCTAAAACTAAATCTTAACACAAACGGATACCGAGCAGTTGAGTTAAATCTATTCCAATAGAAATCCTGCAAATGAGATAGAATTTCTGCTCTCGTGCAGGAAACATTACCCCTGTTGCCCAAGTATAAGAGAGTTGAAATTATCCCACTTTTCAAAGGTTTCAAAGGTCTTTTATTGTCACATGTACCAATTAAGGTGATATTCGTATTACCATAAAGCCATATTTAAAAAAAGCAACAAGACACACAACAACATAAAAGTAAACATAAACATCCTCCACAGAGGATTCCCCACATTCCTCACTGTGATGGAAGGCAATGAATTCTAATCTTTTCCCCTCATTTTTCTCCCATGGTCGAGGTAGTCGAATCATCCATCGGGGTGATCGAAGCTCCCCCGTCAGAGCAGTCGACGTTCCCGCGGTTAGAGCTCCCGAAGTTGATCTCCAGCAGAGGCAGCCAACTTCTTGATGTTAAGACACAGTGTGGACGGAGATACGATAAGGAAAAAAATTGCATCTCCGTCAAAGTAAGAGATTAAAAAAATGTTGCCCCCATCCCCCACAACCCTCACAACCCCCACCCCCCCACATAAAATAAGCTAAAGAACAGTAAAAACATACATTTAACACATACTAAAACAACAGACTGTTGGCGAGTCAACCCTTTTATCCTATTTTGTGAATTGATGGCGACAAGAAAGCATGATCACAAAAATTCAATATGTGTTTCTAATTGGAAATTGGAAGATTCCTTTTCAAGATATGTGTTACAGTAAATGCATGTTTATTAGCATCAAGTTTAAATAAATGTAACATGTATGCCAAAATGCTCATAAATATTCAGAGGTAGGAAATTAGTTTCTGGGTGGGAAATAAATTATTTGCTCACCTACGTGACAAAGATCAGCATACATTATAGGCACACTGGATTGAAAAGATCATGAAAGTCATGTAAACGTTTTTATATAAGGACTTGTGTGACATTTCATCAAAGTTTCCCAAAGTGTTTCACATTCAAATTAATTACATGTAAATATAACCAGACTAAATGGGACCCATTGGGACCCAGTCACATGGGAGGCCTGGTCCCCCAATGCAACCTATTCCCCAACGTAATATTCCACCACTCACACATAGCTCCTAATTGCGCAGGCGCGGCTTATTTCTCCGAGCACTCCCTCCCCCTCTAAATGGGGAGGAGGGGAGAGGGTTGAGGGAAGTGTGGTGGGGGTGGGGGTTGGGGCGGGGTGGTGTGTATGTTGGCTGGAAGGATGTGGGAGGGGGAGGAAGGATATGGATGGGTGTGTGTGTGTGGGGGAGAGTGTGTGTGGGGAAGGGTGTGTGGGGGAGAGTGTGTGTGGGGAAGGGTGTGTGGGGAAGGGTGTGTGGGAAAGAGTGTGTGTGAGGAAGGGTGTGTGTGTGGGAGGGGAGGTGCACGAGGGGGGATAGGGTTGTGTGGGGAGAGGGTGGTGTGGGGGGAAGGGGGTGTGTGGCAGGGGGGTTTGGGCTGGGGGAGGTGGGTATGTGGGTGGGAGGGGAGGGGGAGGAGCGATATGGGAGGGGGGGTTGTGTGGGTGGTAGGGGGGATTGTGGGGTCAGGGAGGGTTGTGGGAGCAGAAGGTTTGTGAGGATGGGGGGGTTGTGAGGGTGAGGGCATAATGGGGGCTGGGAATGGTGGGAGCAGGGGTGTGTGGGTGTGGGTGGCGGGGTGGGGGTGTGGGCGGGGGAGCTTGTGTGGGAGAGGGGTGTGTGGGTAGGGGGGTTGTGTGGGGGAGAGGGGTGTGTGGGCAGGGGGGAGTGAGCTCTGCGAAAAGACGGGGGAAGAACCATGGGGAAGAGGGGGGTATCACAGGGAGGGGGAAAAACCAGCAAAGGGTCCAGAGGGGTAGTGGCTGGAATTGCCGGTGCGATGCGGACTCACAGCGGCCGCTGGTCACTGGTCGTTCTCCTCCGCTGGTATCTGAGACACCACTTTCCGTTTGGCGACATCTCCAACTGGACTGTGCTGGGTCTCCGGCTCAGGGCTGGGTCTCCCATGCTGGGCTGGGTCGGATCTCCAATGCTGGGCTGCAGCTAGGGGCTGGGCTGCTACTTGGGGCGGGGCTGGGCTGCTTTGGGTCCCTCCAAAAGCCTGGTTGGAAACCTCCGCCGGCCATTCTCAGCTCCAGTAAAGAAGCGATGGCGCAGGAAGGGGCGAACCATCCCAGGGAGTGACAGGGGAAGAGACTAATCCACGCAGCGTTGACTGGCAGGAGAAGAGATCGATCTGCAAACAAAGGTTTTTAAACCTTGCTAACTTTCACGACATTCAACCGATCGGAACAAAACTTGGTGCACTCCCAACACGGAACAGTGTGAACTGGCGAAAAATTGTACTGTTATTGAGAACCGTTTTTGCGCATATAGAAAGCCCGCCAAACCAGAAGATTAGAAGATCAGAGTTTTAGTTATGTACAGACAGACAGACAGACAGACAGACAGACAGACAGACAGACAGACAGACAGACAGACAGACAGACAGACAGACAGACAGACAGTACAAGATAGATAGATAGATAGATAGATAGATAGATAGATAGATAGATAGATAGATAGATAGATAGATAGATAGATAGATAGATAGATAGATAGATAGATAGATAGATAGATAGATAGATAGATAGCATATGACATCTGTTAGTCTTGCAAATGAGAATGAGGTAAATGTTCAGGTAGTCTGTTTTGACAGTGTCAACTCAGTGAGGAATGTTAGCCAGGCCTTCAGTACCATGTGCATTTCTGTCATTAATGGGACAGGATTTTTCACACCCACCTGATCACCAAAACATATAAACAGGATCTGTAGATGTTTTAACTGAAATACAACATGATCAGTAAGCAGCATTCCTTAAGTGCTGTACAAAATGGAGAGATGTGATTGTGGGCCAAACTTTAATTTGGTGCTTTGAGTCTGGGTGAAATGGTTCTTTGCCTTAAACAACATCTCAATCCACACATAACAAACTGAATCTCAGATTTAAGCAGCAATTCAAAGAGTTGGAAACCATTCCCATCCCAGAATTGGGTGGCAATTATGTATTTCAACTGGGCTATTGGCAACTAATTTGATCTGTTTTGCTTTTTTAACCCTGAACATAACTATTAGAAAGACAAGAAATGCTTTTGTGAATGGGTTATTGGCTCTTCCATCACCCAACGTCACAGTGCGGTGGTGGAGTTGCTGCCTTATAGCACCAGAGACCCAGGTTCGATCCTGACTATAGGTGCTGTCTACACAGAATTTTTATGTTCAGCCTGTGACTGCGTGGACTTTCTCCGGGTACACTTGTTTCCTCTCGCATTGCAAAGATGTGAATGTTTGTAGGTTGTTTGGTTTCAGTAAAATGTCCCTAGCGTGTGGGTATAGAACTAGGTATGGGCGATCATTGGTCAACGCAGACTAGATGGGCCAAATGGCCTGTTTCCACGCTGTATCTCAGAACTAAACTAAATGCTTCATTTTGATACATCTCAATTTTATCAAGGTTGTGGTTTGTAAATACCTATTTGGGGGCGAGCTGTAAACATTGTTCCCCATGCTCAACCATTATGGGTTGGAGCAGGCATCCTCATGCTCCCATTGACAGCAATAGCAGTCATACCAACAAATGCAGCCCTCTTTGCCTGATGAGCCATAAGCTTGTCAAGCAAGCTAGGTTCCCAGTGGGGTACCTGTCTGAGCTAAGCCATAAATCACACTAACCCTATGGATATCTCAGTAGACTCTCACTGTCCCACTGTCTATGAATCCCCATGCTTGTTAAAATTCAATACAACGTGTTAGTCCCTGAATGGTACATAAGTTTAAACTTTCTTTTTAAGGTTAGCACTGAGTTGCTGCAAAGTCCAGATTTTGAAGATCAACTACAATAGCATAAGGTACTAGCATCAGCCACTGGCAAGATTAATTTGGTAATTTCATGGGAATGATTCCATGCATTAAAAACTAATAGCTAATAAAAGAAAAATACCACATTTTATCCATTATAAATGGCATTATCTGGGCTCGTGAGTAAAGACTTGGATTTGTTCCAGTTAATTTCCAAGATTAGCTGTAATTTCTGATAATCAGTATATCTCAGAATATCCCTTTTAAATTGCATAGGTAGAATTCCAATATCATCAGCAAAGTCATGGCACCTTCTCTGCCAGCCATCAAACTGGCAAATGTGGAATAAAGATTGAAAAAATGCTAGAAATGCTCAGCAGCTTAGACAGCAACAGTGGTAGAGTTGCTGCAATACAGCGCCAGACGTGCGGGTTTGATCCTGACTACTCTTGCTGGCCGTACGGAGTTTGTAAGTTCTCCCTGTGACCGCGTGGGTGAACACTCCAAAGACATAAAGATTTGTAGATTGGCATTGGTAAAATTGTAAATTATCTCTAGTTTGTAGGATAATGTTAATGTATGAGGCAATTGCTGGTCAGCATGGATTCAGAGCACTGAAGGCCCTGTTCCCACGCTGTATCTCTAGAGTCTAAAGTCAAAAATAAAATAAACAAAGTAAATGTTACAAATCCAAGACCTGAACCATTAACTTTTTATTCCACAGGTAATTAATCCCTGCCTTTTTTATTTTTACTTATTACAGATTTCTCGTAACTGTAGATTTTCCAATGGTAAATGTTCCCCTCATGTGGTATATATTCATCGCATTTTACACTAATTTTGAGTTATAGATGAAAAAAAATGTATAATGACAAAAAATGGCATTTCACCCTGATATTCACAAGCAATTGTAAACCTTAATTGACTTGAAAAATTTACAAGCATTTTCAATTACTTAAATTGACACAAGGTGGAATCAAGCAGTGGATTTAAACATATTAAATGGCATACGGTAATTTGTAATATGGTGACATTGATGGTATTATATTTTAAACTTGCCTTCTGGAGGAAAAAAGGGAGATTTGTTTGTTCAACAACATATTTAAATAAGATGAAAATTTTAATTTGCAAAAGGCCTATTTGGGGCATTTTACCAAGAATGTCAATAAAACGCACAAGACCATAAGGAATAACAGCTAAATATGTATTCATAAATGAATAACAGCTAGTATTCATTTGTAAACCACTAAGTGGAATGGAAGAATCCTTTTTTAAGGACCTTATAGTAAAAATATATGAGCCCATGGCAGAATTATATCCTCAATCATATTTGCTAAACTTAGGATATATTAATGAAGTCAACATTTCAGAACCAAAGTACAACATAGGTTCACTGCTATTTTTCACATTCAGCACTTGCAACGTGGATTAATATCTTCCATAGAGATTTTTAAAATAGTGGGAAAAAACTGAACTTACATAAATCATAAAACTGATCACAAACTTCAGAAGTTAGGTGAATAAATTATATGAATAACCATTATTACCCCATGCCACTGGATCCTAACTCAGATCTGTCAAGGACCGTGTGGTGGTTGTCAGTGCACCAGTCTCCCCATGTTAAACAAAGTCACGCACTGGCGTCCTCCAGCCCTGGAGACACCAATGGTCAGCTATGACTGAAGGGGGCCTAAAATATTTCAGATACAAATACATTAATTTATATTTCACTCCATAGACTAGTGGGAGTTCAATTAAAAAAGAGAAAATGCTGGGAACACTTAGCAGGTAGGGAGTTTCTGTGGAAAGCGAAACATCAAGAGACAAGAATCAAGAGTGTTTTATTGTCATATGTCCCAGATTGGACATTAAATTCTTACTTGCTGCAGCACAACATAACATGCAAACATCGTACACAACAGGAGAAAAAAAGTGTTCAGTGTGTATATATACTTATCCATACATACTCAATGAATAAACAAATATAGTGCAATAATCATAATAATAGTCTATTTGCTTATTTGCTGCTTATTTGTTGTCATGTTTAATAGCCTGATGGCTGTAGGGAAGAAGCTGTTCCTGAACCTGGTCATTACAATCTTCAGGCTCCTGTATCTTCTTCCCTATGGCAATGGTGAAATGAGTCTGTGGCCAGGATGGTGTGGGTCTTTGATGATGTTGGCTGTCTTTTTGAGGCAGCGACTTCGATAGATCCCATTGATGGTGGGGAGGTCAGAACCACGATACAGCCAGTCAGTAGGCTCACTACTGTGCACCTGTTGAAGAACTAACAAGAATGGGCGCATGGAATTGCCAATATAATTAAGTGAATTAACTTTCTCCTTCATTCTGCTTCAGTGAAGCATCTTGATTGTGGCCCCAAATTCATTGACTTGAAATATTCTCCTTCCATGGATGCTGCCTGGCCTGCTGAATATCTCCAGCATTTTCTGGTTTTATGCTAACATATAACTTAATTGATTGGGCTAAACGGTCAACAAAGCGCTAACACCTCCATTAACTAAACGTAACCAAAACTCTTGTCAGTTATCTTGTTATCTTCTGGTTTGTGCAGTCTTTCTATTTGCGCAAAAACAGTTTGCGATAGTGCTAAGATTTTTTGCCAGTTCACTCGCCATTCTCCTATGCTGCGATTGCACCAAGTTTTGTTCCGATCGGTTGAATGTCGTAAAAGTTAGCGAGGTTTAAAGAATCATAAAAATCGCGCGTGCGCAGATCGATCTCTTCTGCTGTTCAGCGCTGCGTGGATTAGTCTCTTCCCCTGTCACTCACCGGGACGGTCCACCCCCTCCTGCGCCATCGCGTTTTTATTGGAGCTGAGGATGGCCGGCGAAGGTTTCCAACTGGACACCATTTTTGGAGGGTCCCGAACCAGCCCAACCTCAAGCAGCCCAGCCCCCAGCAGCCCAGCTTCAAGCAGACCAGCGTCAAACAGCCCAGCGTCAAGCAACCCAGCATCGGAGACCCAGCCCAAAGTCAGAGACCCAGCCCAGCCCAGTCGGAGATGTCACCGATGTCGCCAAATGGAAAGTGGAGACTCTGAGCCCTGCGGAGGAGAATGACCAGCAACCAGCGCCCGCTGGGAGTCCCCATCGCAGCACTAATTCCAGCCACTACCCCTCTGGTCCCCCTCGCTGGATCCTTCCCCACTCTCCGTGAACCCCCCACCCCCCGTCTTCCCTGTCTTTTTATCCAAGCTCACTCCCCCCTTCCTTACCCCACCCACAACTCCCCCGCCCACACCAGACTCCCGCCACATCACCCCCCGCCCCCACAACCCCCCCACCCCTATATCCCCTCCCCTCCACAACCCCTCCCCCTCGCCCCCACAAGCCCCCCCACCCCCACCTCCCCCGCCCCCACTAACCCCCCCTCCCCACAACACCACCTGCCCCCACAACACCCCGTCAGCACATCCCCCCACCCCCACATCCCTCCACAACCCCCCACCCGCACCCCACAATCCCCCAGCCCCGCCTCCACAACCCCACCTCGCCCCCACAACCGCACCCTCCAACACAACCCCCCTTGCCCTTACAATCCCGCCCACCCCCACAACCCTGCCCTTGCACCCCACAACCCCCCCCACAAATCCCTCCTCCCCCCTCCCACATCCCTCCTCCCCTTCTCCCGCCCACATACACACCTCCTCCACGCCACACACCCCCCCCCCCCCGCCACACACCCCCCCTCCCACACCCCCCTCTCCCCACACCACCATCTCCTCCCCCCTCCTACCCCATACCCCTCCTCCCTTCCCAAACAATAAGAGGAGGGGGAAGGAGTGCTCAGAGATGAGGGGAAATGCACCGCACCTGCGCAGTTAGGGGCTATGTTATCTTTGGGATCTTTGGTGTGGAGACGGAAGCCGGTTATGGAAATGGGGCCGAACATTATCCATGAATCTGCCCTTGACCATACTACGTCTTTTTCGGACTATCTTGCTTGCTATTGGATCTTTGCTCCGCTCTATGATCTATGATCTTTCATCTATGATATCTGATCTATGATCTTTGATCTAAGATCTTTGATCCCCAGAGCCTGATGGTCTGCATCCCAGGGTACTTAATGAAGTGGCTATAGAAATCATGGATGCATTGGTGATCATTTTCCAATGCAGTGAAGAAAGCGTCATAATAAGAGTTGAGTAAAGGAGCAAAGAGGTTCTTCTGCAGTTGTACAGGGCCCGAGTAAGACAACATCTGAAGTATTGTGTGCAGTTTTGGTCTCCGAATTTGAGGAATTCTTGCTCTTGAGAGAGTGCAGTGTAGGTTCACAAGGTTAATTCCTGGGATAGCGGGACTGTCATATGTTGATAGAATGGAGTGTCTGGACTTGTATAATCTGGAATTTAGATGGATGAGAGGGAAGCTTATTGAAACATATAAGATTATTAAGGGATTGGACACGCTACAGGCAGGAAACATGTTCCCGATGTTGGAGAAATCCAAAACCAGGGGCCACAGTTTAACAATAAGGGGTTGGCCATTTAGAACGGAGATGAGAAAAAAAAAAATTACCCAGAGAGTTGTGAATCGGTGGAATTCTCTGCGGCAGAAGGCAGTGGAGGCTAATTCTCTGTGGCAGAAGGCAGTGGAGGCTAATTCTCTGGAGGCTTTCAAGAGAGAGTTAAGCCCCTGTCCCAGTTACATGTCCTTAGCCTGCTAATTGAGGCACGACTGTTCCACGAAGGTCGCGTGTGATTTCATGCGCACGCACAGCCGTCTGGAGCATGTGATGTCATTTGAAGAAGGACCGGCAGCATCTCTGGAGACAAGGAATGGGTGACGTTTCGTGTTGAGACTATTCTTCAGTCTGAAAGAAGGGTCTCTACCTGATACATCACCCATTGCTTCTCTCCAG
Source organism: Raja brachyura (assembly GCA_963514005.1). Next base: position 99,820,446 of record OY740784.1, on the reverse strand, counting down.
AGATGCTGACGGTCCCACTGAGTTACTCCAGCATTTTGTGTCTATCTTCAATTTTCTTGGCCCCGCTCTGGGAGTAGAAGTAGGGGCGGATACGGAACACAACGGCCATGAGCCCCAGGCCGAGCTCAGCGATCGTTGGAGGTGAGATGTTGCGTCGCGCCAGGTTCTTGGGCCTGTCCCACTTTGGCCGTCAATTACGCGTGATGTCGCGCACAACTACATACCCCTCCGCGCTTCTCAGTGGGGCCAGCCCCGCGCGGCCATACGATGCCCGTGCACCTTAACGCGACCACGAGGTAGTGTAATTTGCGTGCCAAGGACACGTAAGTGGGACAGGCCCTTTAGATAGATCTCCTAAAGATAGAGGAATGAAGGGATACAGGGAGAAGGCAAGAACGGATTACTGATTGTGGATGATCAGCCATGATCACAGTGAATGGCGGTGCTGGCTCGAAGGGCCGAATGGCCTACTCCTGCACCTATTGTCTATTGTCTATTGTTTATAACACAGCGAGAAGATGAATTGGAGGGAAAGAAATGACAAGCTTGTGATGGATTGGGCTGTATTCACCATTCTGTAGGGTCAGGCAGTCAAGAGCAGAACAGTTGCTATACTCAGATGAGCTGCTCCCATCAGAATAATCTCTGTCGCACATCTGTGGATATACCAGATCTTCTCAAATGACTGAGCAAGATGCTGATGAGGTTTTTTGATCACTGAATCAGTGTGAAGGAATCATGTTGTGTTGCCGGTGATATGGATGCCAGGGAACTAGAAGATGTTGATCATCTATACAGCAACTCCTTTGACAAGGACAGGGTTGCTTTCACCCCTTCCCACCCACAAATCAGTTTCCTTCGGTCAAAAAAAAATGATTTCATCTTTCTGATGTGAAGGGCTAGTTTGAGATCAAGGATCCTGTACTCCATATCATCATCTGGCCAACAACAAAGTATCAATAGCGAAGTTACAAATTGAGTTGGTATTATATTTAATGACACGGTCACTGGTCTATAGAGAGTAGAGCATGAGACTGAGCACGCAACCTTGAGGAGCACGTGTGTTGAGGGTCAGCATGAACAAATATTGTGACCAAGTCTAATCGCCTGAGGTCTGTCAATTAGGAAATCCAGAAGCCAGTTTCAGATTAAGGCATCTAAGCCAAGATCCAGAAGTTCAGCAATGTTTATTCAGTACTATTTGGCAAACATAAAAAAAATAAACTATCCTTTCTATTGTTGAAAGGGAAAATAGTATATTGATATTGCTAATCAATTTCATTCAACTCTATAGACAATCTTATCTTAACAAGAAAAGTGACCTTCAAATATGACAACATATTTAGTTCTGTAATTTTTCTTTTCTCAGCTTTCTGTAATGAATGTGAGTGTAATATATATCTTAGGCAGGGATATCTCAGGGATCTAGGACATATTACTGTCAATGAGCTTTTTAAAGTATGTAATGTACTTTTTACAATGGGCATTAGTTTAAAGGAATATACCACAAATATTTTAAAATAATGCTGATGTGGCAATCTCAACTCATGTTGATTGACAATGGAAGACTATTACCAATGAGGAAATACTCTAATAAAATCTATATTCAACATAGTAGAACATCATTACTGTGTGGGTCGGGAATAATAATCCTAAACTACTGTGCCAAATTACACCCAAGGTGCAGTTTTTGGCTCAGAAGAGATGTTCCCCTTTGCATGCAAATGGGAATGAACAGAACCATTCAGATAATTTGTTAAGAAAACTAGATTTCAATGCTAAATTGTTAAAAAATGTAAGCAAGATTTAGACAGACTGCATATCACAGTTCAACCCTTCCAAATGTGAAACCATGCGTGTCACCAGAAAGAGGAATCCAGGCATCACATCTTGCAACATACTTGGTGTCACCCTTGAAGAATCCAAACAAACCAAGTATTTTGGCATCAAATTGCAGAACGATCTACGTTGGAATGGTCAGACTCATCATGCAACAGTGAAAGCAACAGGTGTCCTAAACTTCCTGAGGCGCAACTTCCATCATTGTTCAGCTTCTGTCAAGGAGAAGCTGTATTTCACCCTCGTTAGGCCTCATCTGGACTACGCAGTTGCAGCTTGGGACCCATGCACTGATAAAAACATTTCATCCATCGAACGTGTCCAAAGACAGGCCGCTCGATTTGTTACTAACACCTACGAGAGAGAAGTGAGTGTCACCAGATTTCTGAATTCTCTGGGGTGGAACCCTCTCCAAGACAGACGTGAAGCTCACCGTTTGACCTGTTTTTACAAAATGTTAAATGGTTAGCTAGGCATAGATTACAAGACCTACACCAACCCCAAACCAATTAGGAGCAGACGAGGGCATTCGATCCAATTTGTGGTCCCAGCCACAAAGATAGATGTGTGCAGCAATTTGTTCTTCCCATGCACTATTAAAGCATGGAATAATCTCCACCAAACCACGGTTGCCCAGCCAGATGCAACTAAATTTAAAGTGGCACTTTCTTCCCAATAACCCTCTCTGGCTAAACCCCTCCCTTCACCACCTCCAGTTTAAATTCCAGTTGGAATATTTTGGAGGACGAAGTAACAATGAACCAAGAACCAAGTTACATTGGGAATTTAGGGTATGACAAACTCAAGTGAGTGCATAAACACCAACAAAAAATGTATTCCTATGACCCATTTGAGGGATTGGGAAGCATACAATATGAAAACTAATATGAAATTGCAAATTAATAATTAATTGTAGAAAAAACTATTAGAAACAATAATCAATGAGGACAACATGGAGATTTGTCTATGTTTGGAGAAGAAACTAAAGTATGAAGTTTTTAAGGGGACTCACTTATGATAATCTTGATTTTGAGGTGCTAACAGTGGAGGTTGAGGAACTGCAGTAGATGATGTAACCAGAGAAGATGGGTCACAAGGGGGAGACATTTAATAGGTACCTGAGAGGTAACTTTTAGTTTAGCTGACGTACAGTGAAAAACATTTGTTGCGTGCTATCCAGTGCGGAAAAACTATACATGATGACAATCGAACCATCCACAGTGTACAGGTACATGATAAAGGTACATTTTGGAGGACCAATCTGCTGTTGGAGTAGAGGTTTAAAAACCTGGAGCGATTGTAATACGTAAAACAGTTTAAAAAGAGCACCAAAAAGCCAGTGCTCACGTGGATCTTGGAGAAGCAGCAATCAAAGAGAAGCAGGGAGAAGAGCTAATTAGCTGAAACCTGTGGGAAAGGAAGTCACAGGGGAAAACCAGTTTAAAACTGAGGAATTTGGTTTGTAAATTGGCAAATTAGGCAATTTATCGGACAATATAAGCACGACTGCTCAAGGGAGCGGCCTTTTGAGGCAAGTGTGAGTCTTTGGCTCGAGAGTCTTAGGAGAGGAGGCTACGCAAAAGGCTGGAGAGGACGGGACACAGTGAACACATGACAGGTAAGGTGAGGCAGTGTGATGTTTGCAGGCTGTAGGAGCTCAGGGACACGGATGGATCCTCTGCCTGCTACAACTGAGGCAAGTTTGTTCAGGTTCAGCTCCCGAAGGACCGTGTTGGGGCACTGGAAAAGCAGCTGGATGACCTCAGGGCCATCCGGGAAAACAAGAGTTTCCTGGACAGGACCTACAGTGAGGTTGTCATGCCGAGGATATGGGAAGAATAAAAGTGTGTGACTGAGAGAAAGGCTGGTATCTGTGGAGTGCAGGAGACCCAGGTGGCTGTGCCTAATGAAAAAAAGGTGCGCCCTCTTGGGAACTGTTGGGGAAGACGATGCTTCCAGTCCAAGCGGCGGACATGTTGGTGGCTCCAATCCTAGAGAAGGGACTCGACTGGCATCGGGCAGAGCCATAGTGGTGGATGACTCCATTGTGTGAGGCGCAGACAGGAGATTCTGTGGCAGGCAGACGAGACGCGAGGATGGTCTGTTGCCTCCTTGGTGCCAGGGTTCAAGATGTCACGAGCCAAATTCAGAAAATCCTCTAGAGAGAGAAGGTGAGCAGCCAGCAGTAGTTGGGGACATTGGGACAAAGACATCGGGAAGAAGAGGAAGGAAGTTCTCCAACATGAGTTCAGAGAGTTAGTAAAAAGACTGAAAAGCAGGACTTCTAGGGTGGTTATCTCTGGATTGCTTCCAGTACCTCGTGCTGGTGAGGACAGGAACAGGGAGATAGGGGATCTGAATGCGTGGCTGAGGGGATGGTGCAGGGAGCAAGGATTTAGATTTATAGACCACTGGGATCTCTTTTGGGGTAGGGGTGACCTGTATAAAAGGGACGGGTTATACCTTAACTGAACGGGGACCGACGTTCTGGCAGACGGGTTTGCTAGGGCTAAACGTGTGGGTTTAAACTAAATAGTGGGGGGGGGGGGGGGGGGGGTTAACAAATTGGGAGTATAAAGATGGAGTTGAAGGGGAAGTGAGTACAGGAAAAATTACAAAAGATTCTCGAATTAATGGGAAGGTAAGTTTGAGAAGGGATAAAAGAGTAAGGTCAGGGCCAATTGTGAGCGGTGCGAGGTGGGAGGTGAATACGGAAGTCAAAGTGTGTATATGAATGTGCGAAGTATAAGAAATAAAGCGGACGAGCGGATGAGGCTCAGTTAGAAATCGGCAAGTATGATGTGGGAAATACAGAGACATAGCTGCAAGAGGGCCAGGGCTGGGAACTGAATATCCAATTGAAGAGTCAGACAGGTGGGCAGACGGGGTGGGGTAGCACTGTTGGTGAGGAATGAAATTCAGTTCCTTGCAAGGGGTGACATTGAAACAGGAGATGTGGAGTCAGTATGAATAGAACTAAGGAATTGTAAGAGTAAAAAGGCCCTAATGGGACATCTACAGGCCCCCAAACAGTAGCCTGGACATAGGGTGCAAGAAAATCAGTTTGGTATTGGACCCTAAGAAACGGGGTATGTGGAGTGCCTTTGTGATGGATTCTTAGAGTAGCTTGTATTGGAGCCTAGCAGGGAGAAGGCAATTCTGGATTTAGTGTTATGTAATGAACCAAATTTGATAAAGGAACTTGAGGTTAAGGAGCCATTAGGAGGTAGTAACCATAATATGGTCAGGTATAATCTACAATTGGAGAGGGAGAAGGGTAGATCGGAGGTGTCAGTGTTACAGTTGAATAAAGGGGACTATGCAGCCATGAGGGAGGAGCTAGCCAAAATTGACTGGAAAGATACCCAAGCAGGGATGACAGTGGAACAACAATGGAAGCTATTTCTAGGAGTAATACAGGTGCAGGATCAGTTCATTCCAAAGAGGAAGAAAGATTCCAAGGGGAGTAAGGGATGTCAGGGACAATATAAAAATAAAAGAGAAGTACAACATAACAAAGATGAGTGGGAAGCAAGAGGATTGGGTAATGTTTAAAGAGCAACAGAAGATAACTAAAAAGACAATACGGGGAGAAAGAATGAGGTATGAAGGTAAGCTAGCCAAGAATATAAAGGAGGATAGTAAAAGCTTCTTTAGATATGCGAAGAGCAAAATATTAGCTAAGACCAAAGTTGGACCCTTGAAGACTCAAAAAGGTGAATTTATTATGGGGAACATGGAAATGGCAGATGAGTTGAACAGGTACTTTGGATCCGTCTTCACTAAGGAGGACACAAACAATCTTCCTGATATAGTAGTGGCCAGAGGATCTGGGATGATGGAGGATCGGAAGGAAATCCACATTAGGCAGGAAATGGTCTTGGGTAGACCGATGGGACTGAAGGCTGATAAATCCCCAGGGCCTGATGGTCTGCATCCCAGGGTACTTAAGGAAGTGGCTCTAGAAATCGTGGATGCATTGGTGATAATTTTCCAATGTTCTATAGATTCAGGATCAGTTCCTCTGGATTGGGGGGTAGCTAATATTATCCCACTTTTCAAGAAAGGTGGGAGAGAGAAAACAAGAAATTATAGAGCAGTTAGCCTGACATTGGTGGTGGGGAAGATGCTGGAGTCAATTATAAAAGATGAAATAGCCGCAAAATTTGCATAGCAGTAACAGTATCAGTCCGAGTCAGCATCGATTTACGAAGGGGAAATCATGCTTGACTAATGTTCTGGAATTTTTTGAAGATGTAACTAGGAAAATGGACAATGGACAGCCAGTGGATGTCGTGTACCTGGACTTCCAGAAAGCATTTGATAAGGTCCCACATAGGAGATAAGCGGGCAAAATAAGGGCACATGGTATTGGGGGTAGTGATGACATGGATAGAAAATTGGTTGGCAGACAAGAAACAAAGTGTAGGGATTAACGGGTCCATTTCAGAATGGCAGGCTGTGACTAGTGGGGTACCACAAGGCTCGGTCCTGGGACTGCAACTATTTAAAATATACACCAATGATTTGAATGAAGGGATTCAAAGTAACATTAGCAAATTTGCAGATGACACAAAGCTGGGTGGCAGTGTGAACTGTGAGGAGGATGCTATGGGAATGCAGGGTGACTTGGATAGGTTGGGGGAGTGGGCGGATGTATGGCAGATGGAGTTTAATGTGGATAAATGTGAGGTTATCCACTTTGGTAGCAAAAACAGGAAGGCAGATTACTATCTAAATGGCGTCAAGTTGGAAAAAGGGGAAGTACAACGGGATCTGGGGGTCCTTCTTCATCAGTCTATGAAAGTAAGCATGCAGATACAGCAGGCAATGAAGAAAGTGAATGGCATGTTGTCCTTTATAACAAGAGGAGTCAAGTATAGGAGCAAAGACGTCCTACTGCAGTTGTACACTGCCCTAGTAAGACCACACCTGGTGTATTGTGTGCAGTTTTGCTCCCCTAATTTGAGGAAGGACATTCTTGCTATTGAGGGAGAGCAGCGTAGGTTTACAAGGTTAATTCCTGGGATGGCCCAACTGTCATATGCTGAGAGAATGGAGCGGCTGGGTTGCACACTGGAGTTTAGAAGGATGAGAGGATATCTTATTGAAACATATAGGATTGTTAAGGGTTTGGACATGCTAGAGGCAGGAAACATGTTCCCGATGTTGGGCGAGTCCAGAACCTGGGGCCACAATTTAAGAATAGGGGGTAAGCCATTTAGAATTGAGATGAGAAAACACTTTTTCTCACAGAGAGTTGTGAGTCTGTGGAATTCACTGCCTCAGAGGGCGGTGGAGGCCGGTTCTCTGGATACTTTCAAGACAGAAGTAGATAGGGCTCTTAAAGATAGCGGAGTCAGGAGATATGAGGAGGAGGCAGGAATGGGATACTGATTGGGGATGATCAGCCATGGCGGTGCTGGCACGAAGGGCCGAATGGCCTACACCTGCTCCTATTGTCTATTGTAATTGCAGATACACTTCTGTGATCAGCACACAAAAAGTCGCCTGGCTTTGATGCCATCTTGGATCCACTTGATCATAACCAAAAGGAGGAGAAGAAATTGTTCTGGTCACCTGGCCCAGAGGTCTTCCACTATCAAATTTGGATATCAGGCAAATGTGCTTGCCAAGTTTTGTTTTTGACATTTTTGAGGAATCAAAGTGCTCATCTATTATGTAACGGATGTTTTTATTTTCATCATTATATGATGTTTCTTTATACACAAGGCGGTGGGTGTATGGAACGAGCTGCCGGAGGAGGTAGTTGAGGCAAGTACTATCACAACATTTAATAAACATTTAGACAGGTGCATGGCTAGAATAGGTTTAGAGGGATATCAGATTCAGATTCAATTTTAATTGTCATTGTCAGTGTACAGTACAGAGACAACGAAATAATGCAGGCAGATAGGACTAGTTTAGATGGGTTATGTTGGTTGATGAGGGAAAGTTGGGCTGAAGGTCCTGTTTCCCCGCTGTATGGCTCCACCACTCTTTGTCTCTATGTTGCTTATCATGATTTTTGAGACGTACCATACTGTAAAAGACTGGTTAACAAAACTAAAGCTCATGAAATTACAGAATCAGAAGAAGAATGAATAGGAAATTGGCTTCAAGGCAGAAAGCAGAGAGTTGGAGGAATTAGCTGGAGGAAAGCAGATAATGTAATTGCCAGAAGAATACTGGAATAATTACTTGTTTTGATATATTTTCCCAACATCAACTGAGATGTAAAGTGTAATAATTCCAAATTTCAGATGATATAAAGCTTGGAAGTGCTGTAAATAATAGGAGGATAGGCTGACAAATGACAAACAAAATTGAATACAGTAAGATGTGACATGATAACTTTTGGCTGAAAGAATAAGGAGATACTATATGGACTAAATGTCACAGTTTTAAAGGGTATGCAGGATCAGTGTAACCTGGATATATATATGTGCCCAAATCTTTGATTGTGACAAGACATGTTGACATAGTGTTTAGTAAATAATATGGATACCTGGGATTCATAAATCAAGAATTGGAGCGCAAAAACAGGGACAAGGTGACAAAGGAGATTGATGAAGGTAGGACGGTGGATGCTGTACACTTAGATTTTAGTAAGGCTTTTGATAAGGTCGCTCAAGGTAGGTTGATCCAGAAGATTAAGTTGTCCAAGATTCATGATGACCTAGTGATATCGACTCAGAACTGGTTCATTCACAGAAGACACTGGAGGTCTGTGACCAGTGGAGTTCTGCAGGGAACTTTGCCGAGGCCTCTGCTATTTGTGATATATATAACTGACCTAGATGTATATGTAGATGGCTTGGTGAGAAGATTTGCTCATGACATGAACATTGGAGGAATTGCAGATAATAAAGGAAGCTATCAGAGCATAATAAGGGAATATTATCAGAGATAATAAGGAACGCTATCAACAGTATAAAGGTCAGCAGCAGAAATGGCAGATGGAGTTTAACCTGAGCAAATGTGAGGCGTTACACTTTGAGAGGTTGAAATTCAGCACGGTATATACAATTAAAGGCAGGACCCTTAACAGCATTGGTGTGCAGAGGGATCTTGTAGTCCAAGTTCATGGCTTACTACAGATGGCAGCACATGGTGCGTTTGTCTTCATTGCTAGACTCATTTAATATAAGAGTCGGGAAATGATTCAGCTTTATAAAACTTTGGTGAGGCCACATTTGAAGTATTGGGTGCAATTCTGCTCACTGGATTACAGGAATTAATGCTTTGGATAGTGTGCAGAGAAGGTTTTCCAGAATACTGCCAAGATTAGAGGGTTTCAGCTACAGGGTTGTATTTTTCTGGCATTCGGGAGTTGAAGGAAAACTTGATAAAAGTATATAAAATTATGAGAGGCATAGATAGGGTAGACCGTCAGAACCTTTTTTCCCGGGTGAAAAGGCTGAACATAAGATGGCATGGCTATAAGGTGAGAGGGGGAAAGTTTAACGGAGATGTCTGGGGAAATTGTTTTACACAGAGGGGGATAGTTCCTAGAGTGGTGGTGGTGGTGGAGGCAGATATGATAATGGTATCCAAGAGGATTTTAGATAGGCACATGGAAATGTAGGGAATAAAGGGATATGGATCATATGCAGTCAGTTGAGATCAGTTCATCTGGACATCATGTTTGGCACAATAATTGTGGGTCAAAGCGCCCATTCCTGTGCTGTGCTGTCCTGTGCTAACCTTCAGGACCTAACACTCAAGTAAGCAATTTCAGATAACCAGCCTTTGTGTCAGTATTGGCTGATTCTAATGAAACCATATGTTCTAAGAACAGAAACTCACGGGCATAGTCCGCAATTCAGGCAACATCTTTGCAGGAAAGAGCAGATATGTTTTTATTCATATTGATAACCTTTCATCGGAACTGGGGGAAGTTGAAAAATTAAACATGTTTAAACAAAGAAGGGAGAAAACAGGAAAGTGACAAAAATAATTATTTGGAGCACAAGAGAGACTGAATGACATGCGTGCTGGTGGCAGGGTTGACTGAAGGAGTGTGCCTTAAGGTTCTTAATTGTCACTGATCTGCCTCAAAGAAATCTAGATAGAAATAAAACATATATGGAGTGAGAAAAGCAAAATCATGACTGCGAGTTTCATTCAATCCAGCCAATCCTGACACAAACTTAAAAGGCTGGTTATCTGAAATTGCTGACTGGAGGTTAGAATGTATCATGTCAAACAATGAAGCACTGTTTCTCAAATGTATACCAAGATTTATCTATCTTAGCCATATTTACATATATACTTAATGACATAGATGCATAATTCATTAGGATAGAGAGTTCTCAAATTTCACAACTATCTGAGAAAAGCGACTCCCCCTAAGTGGGCGATGTTTTATCTGACACTAAGATTCCCTCATTAGGAGGCTGACCCCACAGCATCTTCCCACAACCCTACCCAGAATCATATATTTCCATCAGATAATATTGCATTGTTCTAAACTTGAGTGATCATAGGCTTAAACTTCTCAATTTAACGTAACCTCTTCATTCTAAGAAACAATCGTGTTGTACAGTATGTTCTTTTCAAAAACAAATATTTCTCTTCTTTTAAATAAGGGGACCAAAGTTTTTGATGAGCGAGGTAGCTCCAAAGCCTTGCACAGTTGAAATATCTCTCCTGCAACAAAGGCAAACATTCTATTTGCCTTTTAAATTACTTGCTGAAATTGCATGCTACGTTTGGACTTTTTGTGCATGGGCAATCACATCTCTCTGAAAGTCAGCAGTCATTAGTCGCTATTTAAATGATAGGCCAAATTGTGCTGATGACAAGTCAATGATTCTGCGGAGAACTGCTGACTAACTGCAGTGAGTGCATTCCTGATTTCCACAGTTGTGCACTGCAGTGCAGAAATATGATGTATCTGCGTCGAAACTCTTGCTCCAAGCCTGCATTTACCATTGAGTCCAGGGTCTTACAATGATGTCCTGAATTTTGTGTCAAATACCTTTTGGCACTGGCTCTTCAGCTTGGTGCAAGCCACAGCTGGGATATATTGCACAACTCCATCAATTTGAACGTGGTAGCTATAATGATTTAAAAAAAGATAATTTTAGTTATGATCTTTGTTATTTTTTCTTTATTTAACTGTACTTGAGCGTTTTAACTAAATCAAATGCTGTTTACTATTTTAAATATCTATGTTTTTTATATGCTTTAAAACAGTTTCACTTGCTTATCCATGTCTTATAGGATTAAGCCTATCCTTTAAACCCATGAACCTCTGCTGGGCTCCAAGCTGCCGAACCTAGAACATAGAAACCTGCAGCACCGGAATAGGCCATAAGTTCCACATGTCTGTGCCAAACAGGATACCGAGATAAATGAATCTTACATGATCCATGATCCTTTACATGATCCATACCCCTCAATTCCTTGTATTTCTATGTGCCTATCTAAATGCATTTTAAATGCCACCATTGTTTCTGCCTCTACCACCACTCCTGGCAGTACATTCAAGATGACCAGCACCCCTCAGTGTAAATAATATTTGACTTGCACAGTTTACTTTTAAACTTTGCCCCTCTCACCTTAAACCTATGCCCTTATTTCTATGACATTTCCACTCTGGGAAGAGATACAGATTATTTTGTAGAGAAGTCCTTTCAGACATATTTCTGGAATAAATTGACAGCTCACTAAACGTGACTCCATCCCTCCTTCACTCCATCCCAACTGATATTTTTGTTCAGGGCAATCATTTTGTTTAGGGTAATCCTTTTGATTGTTGAGCTGAACACAGTCCACCTTGGCCTACGTGATTTACCATTTGCCAAACATTTTAACACCCCTTCCCATTCCCATAATTATCTTTCTGTCCTGGGCCTCCTTTATTGTCAGAGTGAGGCCCAATGCAAATTGGAGGAAGCACACCTCATATTTCACTTGGACAACATACAATCCAGCAGTATTAATCTTTATTTCTCTAACTTCAAGTAAACCTTGCATCCCCTTCCTCCCCCATCCTAGTTGTCGACTAGTTTCACTGTCATCCTGTTGAGTTTTACTGTCTGTATAGTTCGTTATCACCTACCCCACAGACAACAATGGACCATTGTAGGCGCCACAATTCCTTAATCATTGTTGCTTTTAGCATATTTTTTAATTCATTCATTCTATTTACTTTCTATATCTCTCGTTTCCCCTCTCCCTTGACTCAGTCTCAACAAGGGTCTCAACCTGAAACGTCACCTATTTCCTTTCTCCAGAAATGCTGCTTGACCTGCTGAGTTATTCCAGCATTTTGTGTCTATCTTCTATCGTAAACCAGCATCTGCAGTTCCTTCCTACACCTTTGGGAAACGAGCTCTATTAAAACATTTTTTGGCCCACTATCATACTTTCACTGGGGTTATGGATGGGGATTGGTTGCCTGTCCCACATGACCACCCTGCAAAATATGAGGCAAGATCAATTCCACAGATGCCTTAGCCCGGACTAGAGTTTTATGTAATGGTTAATATTATGATGTGCTTTTTCATCTGTTGCAAGTTAGAGTGAGGCCAATGGCAAATTGGAGGAACAGCACCTCATATTTTGCTTGGACAACTTTCTGCTCAGTGGTATGAATATTGATTTCTCTAACTTCGTAACCCCTGCATCCCCTCTCTCTCCATCCCTCCCCCATCCTAATTGGTGTACTCGTTTCACCGTCTCCCTGTGAGTTTCACTCTCTGTATAACTCTTTATCACCTACTCGTTATCACACCAAAGATAGACACAAAAAGCTGGAGTAACTCAGCGGGGGGTCAGGCAGGAACAATTAAGAATAATGGCAAACTCTTTCCAAACAAAGAAATATTGTCACCACATGAAACTTACTTCTATTCCATTGTTACATTGCTACATTGAAATCTGCCACTCGGGTTAATTGCAACTCCCATCTGTTTTAAGCAGGTTGTAATTAAGGGTTTTCAACCTAAAATGATTACTTTGTTTCTCTTTCCACAAGTATTGCCTGACCTGCTGACTATTTCCAGCATTTTTTTTTGTTTTGTTATATGTTCAACAGTTATGAAATGCTAATTTAATACAGAACACCAGTTCCATCATTTTCCATGTAAAAAATGCTGTGTGTCACTTGAGGCAGTTTCTTCGAATTTTGAACATTCTTCATATCATTTAAATTGTATTTAGGACATCATGCATTAAACCATGGGCCCTGCAGGTAACAAATATTAATGTTATTTACTTACTCTTGAAGTATAATTTAACATTGAACCATTACAATGCCGATTAGGTCTCCTTATTTCCACAAGGTGCTTTAATAATGCAGCTGGTTAGGTTTTGGAGTTAAAGATCAACTAATTGCTTTAGGTGAAGGAGATTGCACTGCATTCTGTAGCTGGTCACTGACTTCTTTAAAAGTCCAGGTTAGAGCACTAGCAGAAAAACTGTGACACCTGTTTGTTGTTTTGCTAGAAAGGTATCTTGTGCAGTTTAATCCCAAGGACATCGCAGTGCGGCAGATTATGCTGCTGCCTCCAGGAGATCATTGATCAATTCTGACCTCCAATGCTGTTTGTGTGCACTTTGCACATTGATCCTGTGATTGTGTAGGCTTGTCCCAGGTCCTTTTTTTTTCCCCCACATCCCAAAGATTTGCTGGTAGGTTTGTTAATAGGTTATATCCCATACCCATGTGACACAATAGATCCCATACTCATGTTAGCCATGCAGACAGAGGTTCTCCTGGAGTTGGAAGAAGAATCCCAGCTACATTCACATACCATTTCATGGGTGGTGGCCAACTTAATGTCAATTTGGATCAGGAAATGGCAAGCACAATATTGGCAGATCAGGGAAAACCGATGCGAGGAAAGAACCTTTGGGAAGAGATCTTGACAAGGGCTTGGAAAATAACTATTTCCATAAATATAGAAACATAGAAAATAGGTGCAGGAGTAGGCATTTCGGCCCTTCGAGCCTGCACCGCCATTCAATATGATCATGGCTGATCATCCAACTCAGTATCCTGTACCTGCCTTCTCTCCATACCCCCTGATCCCTTTAGCCACAAGGGCCACATCTAACTCCCTCTTAAATATAGCCAATGAACTGGCCTCAACTACCTTCTGTGGCAGAGAATTCCACAGATTCACCACTCTCTGTGTGAAAAATGATTTTCTCATCTCAGTCCTAAAAGACTTCCCCCTTATCCTTAAACTGTGACCCCTTGTTCTGGACTTCCCCAACATCCGGAACAATCTTCCACCATCTAGCCTGTCCAACCCCTTAAGAATTATGTAAGTCTCTATAAGATCCCCCCTCAATCTTCTAAATTCCAGCGAGTACAAGCCGAGTCTATCCAGTCTTTCTTCATATGGAAGTCCTGCCATCCCAGGAATCAGTCTGGTGAACCTTCCCTGTACTCCCTCTATGGCAAGAATGTCTTTCCTTAGATTAGGAGACAAAAACTGTACGCAATACTCCAGGTGTGGCCTCAGTACAACTGCAGTAGAATCTCCCTGCTCTTGTACTCAAATCCTTTTGCTATGAATGCCAACATACCATTTGCTTTCTTCACAGCCTGCTGCACCTGCATGCCTACTTTCAATGACTGGTGTACCATGACGCCCAGGTCTTGTGCATCTCCCCTTTCCCTAATCGGCCACCATTCAGATAATAGTCTACATTCCTGTTTTTGCCACCAAAGTGGATAACCTCATATTTATCCACATTAAACTGCATCTGCCATGCATTTGCCCACTCACCCAACCTATCCAAGTCACCTTGCGGCCTCCTAGCATCCTCCTCACAGCTAACACTGCCCCCCAGCTTCCAAACTTGGAGATGTTGCATTCAGTTCCCTCATCCAGATCATTAATATATATTGTAAATAGCTGTGATCCCAGCACTGAGCCTTATGGTACCCCACTTGTCACTGCCTGCCATTCTGAAAAGGACCCATTTACTCCTACTCTTTGCCATAAACCATGTGAATGCACACTTATAAAACAATGGTCCTTGATCCAGTGTAATAACCATTTGGATGAAATAGCTCCAAGACGGCATCTGAAGGCGAACCTTAAGATAGCAGCTGAAGACGAAGAGCTGCTAATTTTGGCTCGCTGCGCCCGCAAATCTCAAAACATTTAGAAATGAACAGTATTGTGGAATCGGCAAAGTGAAAATGGGATATGTATTCTCTTTGTTATGGAACTATAGATTGTCTACTGCCACAATAGATCAATAGGGGATGTGGTCCCACTGGCTCGCTAAACTGCACCGGATCATGTTGATAGTAAGAACAGTACATCAGACTATAATTCAACACCACCATCCTCCCCAAAATTTTTTACCGAGTAAAGTGATGATACAAACCCAAACATTAGATAATGACAAAGATGAAAACAAGAAAGATGCCCCAAAGGATGGTGGGCAGTCAAAGGATGGTAGAGTATGGGTACATTCTCCAAATTCTCATATCTAGTCAGAAAATCTGTTGCAGATGGACAGGGAAACACAGCTTGGATGTTAATACAGGGACAAGAGGGACCTGTATTACTGCCATGGTGCTAACCTGACTAAATGGTGGTAACCTGATATTGACAGGTAATATCGACAAAAAATGCTGGAGAATCTCAGCGGGTGAGGCAGCATCCTTGGAGAGAAGGAGTGGGTAATGTTTCGAGTTGAGACCCTTCTTCAGACTGATGTTGTGGGGGGGGGGGAATAAAGGAAGTAGGAGGAGACAGTAGGACTGTGAGATAACTGAGAAGGGGAGGGGAAGGAGGGAGAAAGCAAGGGTTATCCAAAATTAGAGATGTCATGCAGACTACCCAAGCGAAATATGGGGTGCTGTTCCTCCAATTTGCACTGGGCCTCACCCTGACAATGGGGGAGGCCCAGGACAGGCAGGTCAGATTGGGAATGGGAGGGGGATTTGAAGTGCTGGGCCACCAGGAGATCAGGTTCGTTGGTCCGCTTGGTCCGTCTTAACCAATCTGATCTCCCGGTGGACCAGCACTTCAAACCTCTGCTCAGTCCATCTTAACCAACCTGATCTCCCAGTGACCCAGCACTTCACCTCTGCACAAACTGCAGAGGGTCCAGCAGGGGGTTTGTGATATTTTTCAGCTTGGCCAGCACAAGCCTTTCAAGGGTCTTCATGACTACAAAGGTCAGTGCAACAGGCCTGTAGTCATTAAGACCAGTAATGACTACATTAACATAGAAACATAGAAATTAGGTGCAGGAGTAGGCCATTCGGCCCTTCGAGCCTGCACCGCCATTCAATATGATCATGGCTGATCATCCAACTCAGTATCCCGTACCTGCCTTCTCTCCATACCCTCTGATCCCCTTAGCCACAAGGGCCACATCTAACTCCCTCTTAAATATAGCCAATGAACTGGCCTCAACTACCCTCTGTGGCAGAGAGTTCCAGAGACCCACCACTCTCTGTGTGAAAAAATTCCTTCTCATCTCGGTCCTAAAGGATTTCCCCCTTATCCTTAAGCTGTGACCCCTTGTCCTGGACCTCCCCAACATCGGGAACAATCTTCCTGCATCTAGCCTGTCCAACCCCTTAAGAATCTTGTAAGTTTCTATAAGATCCCCTCTCAATCTCCTAAATTCTAGAGAGTATAAACACAGTCTTTGTTCATAAGACAGTCCTGACATCCCAGGAATCAGTCTGGTGAACCTTCGCTGCACTCCCTCTATGGCAAACCTTCGCTGCACTCCCTCTATGGCAAGTTACAGGAAATGGTAGAAAAGATTGAAGTTGTTCTTCTTTGAGAAGTGAATCTTAAGAGGAGATGTGATTGAGGGAGATTTATGGCAGCACAGTGGTAAAGTTGCTGCCTGACAATGCCAGAGACCCAGGTTAGATTCTGACTACAGGTGCTGTCTGTAAGGAATTTGTACATTCTCCCTGTTAGATTTCCTTGGGTGCTCCAGTTTCATCCCACACTCCAAAGATGTTTGTGGCTTCAGTAGAGTTGTAATAGGCCCTAGTATGTAGGCCAGTGCTAGTGTATGAGGATCACTGGTTGGCGTGGACTCTGTGGACCAAGGGGCCAGTTTTTGTGCTGTATCTCTCTAGAACTAAAACCAAAAAGTCTTTGAAATTGTAAGTCTTGAATGAAGCAAGCGGCAAAGTGCAATGGCATCTATTGACTGAAGGCTGAAAAAATGGAGAATTAATTTAAAATGATTGGTGAAGGAAGGTGATATGAAGAAAGATTTTTTATGTGACAGAGTGATGGAAACAATTCAATCTTGGTTTTCAAAAAAGTACTGGATCTATACTTAAATGAAGAAATATTGCAGAACAGTGGAGAATGAAGAAGTGAGAGCTGCCGCATTGTTCATGCTGAGATGTGGCATGGATGTAGAGGGTTTGGAGTGTTTGCTGGCATTGTTCTGTGCTATTCTGCAAGGTTAAGATCTGTGATTCCAATTCATTGTGACTGAAATAAGTATCCATGTTGTTTGTGTTGATTTGAAGCGGCACTGGGATGAGCACCAGTTCCTGCACTGCGTAGTATTTGGCCAAACTCATACTTCATGATGATTAAAGATTAAAGTTTATGATCACCGAGGAACATCATCAAAGATTTATTACACACTTAGGGCGGCACGGTGGCGCTGCGGTAGAGTTGTTGCCTTACAGCGATAGCAGCGCTGGTGACCCGAGTTCATTCCCGAGTGCCGATGCTGTCTGTGCGGAGTTTGTACGTTCTCCCCATGACCTGCGTGGGTTTTCTCCGAGATCTTCGATTTCCACCCACACTTCAAAGACGTACTGGTATGTAGGTGAATTGGCTTGGTAAATGTAAAAATTGTCCCTAGTGTGTGTGTAAGATAGTGTTAATATACAGGGATCGCTGGTCGGCGCAGCCCCGGTGGGTCAAAGGGCCTGTTTCCACACTGTATCTCTAAACTAAACTAAAAGATGGGAATGAAACGGGGGGAAAAAAGGGCCTGGATAGAGTGGATGTGGACCAGAGGTCATAGCATCAAAATTAAAGGACATTCCTTTAGGAAGGAGATGAGGAGGAATTTCTTGAGTTGGAGGGTAGTGAATCTGTGGAATTCATTGCCACAAAAGGCTGTGGAGGCCGTGAATGAATATTTTTAAGGCTGAGATAGGCTCTTGATTAGTATGGGTGTCAGGGGTTATGGGGAGAAGGCAGGAGAATGTGGTTGGGAGGGAGAGGTCTGCCATGATTAAATGGCGGAGTAGACTTGATGGTCCCAATGGCCTAATTCTGCACCTATCACCGGATCCTATCACCAGGTGGCACCATCAGCGATGGCAGCCTCGCCAACAGTCTGTCTTTTCATCTTTTTTGTTATTTTTAGTGTTTTAAAAGTATGTCTTAATGTTCTCTGGTTTGTTTTATGTGGGGGGTGTGGGATGGGGTCAGAAGAATCTTTCTTCAATCTCTTACATTGCCAGAGATGCGATTAGTTTCTGGATCATATCTCCGGTCGCTCTACGGCCTAACATCATGGAGTTGGCAGCCTTACTTGAGACTGACTTTGAGCCCCACTGCGGGGCCGTGGACTTACCATCGGAGCCTGCGATCCCTTGCCTGCGTTTACTTTGTATTTCAACATTGAGGAGCTCGCTGCCTCGGGTAGAGACTGATGTCGGGAAGCACCAAAGTGACAGGAGGTTCAACTAGCCCCTACCAATGTGTGTTCCCCAACTTGAAATGGAACACCCAATGATTTGTTTTAGACACAAAGTCAGCCTCTCCATGGACCTCTATCATTTCCATCCTATCAAGGACGAAGAGTTCACAAGTTTACAAGTAATCATAATCATAATATACTTTATTAGCCAAGTATGTAACACTCATGGCAGGCTATAATAACTTAATACAAATAATATACATAAGTGAACACTATGGATGCAGCTGCAGGAGTCCCTTCTGCCATCGATGACTGAGAATGTCAAGAGGAGTGTGCAGCACGGAGCAGCAATGGCCTTGAATGGAACCAATAGCATTGTGCTATTGAGTCACTAGGTCTTAAAGTTACAAAAGAGAGAAAATAAGAATAGCATATCTCCTTAGACTTGAGCACTGATGGATGCCAGACGGCGTTGGAGGTGGTGACTCTTCGCCCACTGTCCCAGATGAGGATCTACTATTTCACTCTACTTTCTTCAATCATTCCACTCCAATGAAAGAGATTCAATACTGATCCTTCAATATTGAAGAAATTGAAGAAATATTACTCTTGTTGTCAATGTACTGAGGTACAGTGAAAAGCTTTGTTTTTCATGCTATCCAATTAGATCAGATAATACTATATATACATACAATTAAGCCAAACTCTAATACAATAGGTAGAGCAAAGGGGTATTACCCCTGTGATCCTTTTCCACTCAGTGGTCCACCTAGGTTCTCTCTCCCTTTGTTGACCTATCAAATTTGAATTTGGCCATCACTCTCACACCTATCCATATTTCCTCTCCCATGGCCTACATTCACATCATTTTCCTCATCTGTTTCCATCTATCCATCACTTTTTTCTTATTTGGTTCAACTCATCACCTTCCGGTCTCTGTCTATCAATTCCCAACATTCCCCTATGGCTCCATCTGCCCATTTTTTATTGGTTTACAACCATCACCCGCCAGCAGCTCTAGTTTTGCACTTTCCCCACCTCAGATCACCTGACCACCCATCTCCAACATTGCCTGGTTCCACTTATCATCTATCAACCTCTGTCTCACTCCTCACAGGTTTATTTCAGTCCAAGTTATAAACCTCTGTCTCATCTCTTTCAGTATGCTGTATGTAATTCACTCACATGATGGGCTTTGATATATGGCAGAAGACATATTATAATATGTTGATGCAGCAGGAGGCATGCCATAATATGCTGATCACAAGTCATGATCAAAATTCTGCTAATTCTATGATGCCAAAATATATTATGAATATGATCCAAATTTAGGCAATAATATCATTATGATTACAGAACAGATTCACTTTTGGCAATAGATCACGGTCACAGAAATGGCTACAACAGCAAAGGAGGCTATTTGGCCCATTAAGTCTGCACTGGCTTTGTTTAAGACTCTCCCCATACAGTTCTCTCCCCATAGCTCTGCCATACATCACAGTTCTCCCCCCATAGCTCTGCCAATTGTTTTATTCCAGTCGAAGCTCGTAATCATCCCACAAGACCAAAACATGGTTACTCAATGGAATTGCAATCATTTTGATGAAAATTTAGACTGATTTGGTAGATGCCTAGGGACAATTAGCCTTTCGCAAAAGAAATTGAAAGACTGCTGCACTTCCTGTGTGTACAATTATTGACGATTTGCACTTTGAAATGGGTATAAACTAAACAATCAGTCGTAACTGGCCATATGTTTTGGCTCTCTTATCCTTTGTACATTGTTTATCATTATTTTCAATGTTTCCTTGTTCTTGATCTCCTCATTTGCTGCATCAAAGAACAAGAACAATATGAAGAACAGTGAGGACAGTTGTTTATTGCAACAATGTTAAAACACTTGTGTGCTCTTTCAGTCCAAATACAAGTTATAAAGTAGACCATACTCTGAATCTCCCCAAAGGCTCTTTAAAATGTATATGCAGCTCTTAAATGTGTGGTATTGTAGTCGCTGTCACTGCACATTCAAAGGCTTATCAATGGGCCAAGTGTTGAGATCAGACAATGAATATATTAACAATTCTCCATCTTAACTTCATGGACATTATGATACTAATTTAGTTTATTTTAGTTGAGAGATAGAGCATGGAAACAGGTCCTTCTGTACACCGGGCCCATACCAACCATCAATCTCCCATACACTAGTTCTATGTTATCCCAGATTCGTGTCCTGCACATGAGAGACAATTTACAGAAGCCAATCAACCTACAAACCTGCACTTCTTTGGAATGTGGGAGGAAACTGGGGCATCCAGGGAAAACCCATGCAATCACAGGCAGAGTGTGCAAACTCCATACAGACAGCGCTCATAGTTGGGATCGAACCCAGGTCTCCGGCGCTTTGAGGCAGCAGCTCTGCCACTGTGCTGCCCAACTATGTCAATCAACTATATAAATTGTTGCACTTTTTTAAAATGTAGCCTGTTGATAAAACTGAGGATATATTCTGCCAATGCAATGTGCAAACATTTGCTTTTTCCTTCACTCATTTTTTAATTGAAATGCATAAAAGTTCAAGAAAGCCATCTGTCAGTTATGGTCATGCTAGAATGGTTATGCATGATTATTTGTGAATAAGTGACTTTCCATAACCTTATAATACTGCATAAAATTATAAAACCGGCTATTGACGTCAATTTCATGTTCCTCTTAATTTCAAAAGGGGAAGTTTGAGGAATGCTAATGGATCTATATTAAATGCTTCCTCTTTCTGTTTTAAATTTGAAAACAATTAGTTTCTTCCTATTTGATATACTAAGTTTTTCGATATAGACTTGATCATTTTGGAACGTAATCATTGCCGCAATCACAAATAGTTCTGTTCCAGTGACTTCACAATGAATTTCATAATAAAATGAATAGCATGTCCCAGATGATCAAATAAATTGCAGGTTGAAACTTTGTGTCTAGGCAATTAAATTACTTAAGGGGCTGTCCCACTTGGGAGACCTAATTGGTGAGTTTAGGAGAGTTTCATAAAATGTCATGTAGCAGACCTCCTTCGACTATGTAGAAGATCTCCTTCGACTATGTTGAAGACCAGCTACGACGAACTTCAGGAAAATTGGACACCGAATAGTGGAGAGTGAAGCCGACCTCCCTTCGACTATGATGAAGACTATCTATGACTACCTTCGACTACCTTTGATTACCTTCGACTACCCTTAACTACCTAGGACTAAAATGCCGACCTACTACGATTAAACCTACGAGTAAAAAAAGTATTGATTTTTTCCATGGCGACCTTTTTTTACTCAAGGGCACTTTTCAACATGTTGAAAAATACCTCGCGACCTAGCTGAAGCCTCGGGTACACGGGGACTACTCTTGAGCATGAAGGAGAGTTACAAAGACTTCTTAGGACCTCGTGTCGACCATGCTGCGAGTGTGAGTCGAGGGCAAACTCGCCAGAACTCGCGGATTAGGTTATCCAAGTGGGACATACCCTTTAGTAACTATGCTATTTCCCAATGCTGAATATTACTTTATCATCTTAATTCCAAAAAGGTGGAAGAGGCAAGATAAGAAAATTGGATCTCTTTTATAAAGTGTGGAGACCTAAAAGATTGAAAAAGCTGGAATCCTTAGTGTAAAAAAAAAAGTACTGGAGGAACTCAGCAGGTCCGGCAGCATCTGTGAAGTGAAATAAACTGTATAAAGAAAGTAGACAATAATGCTGGAGAAACTCAACAGGTGAGGCAGCATCTATGGAGCAAAGGAAATAGGCAACGTTTTGGGCCAAAACCCGTCTTCAGACTGCAAAAATATATTGTGTTTCCATTGTATTGCAGCAAATTTGTCATGGCAGTGCAATTTACCAATTTCATGTGCTTTAAGCAGTTACAAATTATGATAATTTCATTTCAAGTTCTGCTAGATACATTTGGGGTTTGGAAGTTGTGAACAGTGGAGTGCCAATTGGATTGATACTGGGTCCTGATTATTCACAATCTGACTTTCTCAATCATTTGAATGAGGGAACATGTGCAACATATCCAAGTTTGCAGGTAGTCTGGAAATTATTGATTGTGCAGGTTTCCACAGGATAAAGGAAGGCAAAAGGGGGACATAGACAGGATTATTGAGAGGGTGTGAACATGGCAGATAGAATACAATGAGAACAATTTGTTAACCACTTTGATATAAAATAAATGGAGTACAAAGTATTTTTTAAATGGTGAGCTATTGAAAGGCGTTGGTGTTCAGAAGAAACTCGATGGAGAGAGTTCAATGAAGTTTAAACAGCTTGATTCCTAGGAAAGTGGGTTTGTGGAAAGGATGTAGATTAAGCACACTACCTTTGCTTCTTAAAGTTTTAAAGAGTGAGGGGTGATTCGATAGAAACACAAGAATCTGGGGCAGGGTTGTTCAGATATAAGGTGGAAGGATAGTCCGTCTGAAGAGGTGATGAAAACTAAAGGCATTGGTTCAGGACTAAGTGGTTAAAACAGATAGGAGGATTTTTGTTCTCCCTTGGATGTTCTGAATATTGGTAATTCTTTACACAGTGAGCTGTGGATAATAGTGACCTGTGAATAACAGTGAGATGTAGATAATATCATTTTTAATACTAGATTGTGATAGAAACACAAGGAATTCCAGATGCTGGAAATTGTGCTCTTTGTGTTTTGCACTCGACTGAGATATATGAAGATTGGTGTGTTTGTTGCTTTGAGATGGAATAAACGTTGAACTTTCAGAAAAACATGGGTTTACCGGGATCAGGTCAACAATCATGCCAGCTATAATCTTATTGAAAGGCAGACCAAGCTTGCTAGAGGGATGGATCAATCCTGCACAGATTTCTTATGCTTTTTTGTTTTTATGTCTGGATACAAATTAATCTGGTAATATTTGTGCCTATATATAGCCAGATCTCTTTCATTCTCCATTAGGTGGCATCCATCCATTTGCAAGAGATGTGGTGCAGCTTTGACGTTGTCCTGCTTGGAGAGGGAAATTTATCATCTGTGGTTGCCATTCCTGCTGTGGCTGACTAGGCCTATCCTTGACAAGCAGACATTCCCACAGCTTTCACAGATGACATTGTTTGTGGCTGTTGGATTGGGGAGTGTGTTGCTTTTGCTGTTGATCATTTTGTGGCATTGAAGCCTGGCCAATGAGGTATGGAACCACATGCTTCATATCACCTGGAAGTCCTTTTTACACCCCCCCCCCCCCAGGTCTTCTGCAGCTGCTTTCCAGTTGTCAGTGTTAAACATTAAAATTTGTCATATCTTTATTAATGGTATTCTTTTTGCAAAACTTTGGTCTTCCTCTTGGCTTCCGTGTATTGGCGACCTCCCCATACAGCACATCTTTGGGGATGCGTCCATCTTCCACCCTGTGGGCACCTCGAAGCCAGCAGAGAGTCATTGGTGATTTTGCTGTGCCAAGAAACTCCCAGCATGCAACACAGACAGCGGAAATGTAAATGAGTCAATTTTTATTCTTGATGTGAGTAAGATGTTCAAGTTTCTCTGTTGTACAGTAACGTGCTCCAGACGCACGTTTGTAGACAGTTATTTTGGTCTTGATTGTGAGTTTCCTGTACTTCCATGACCGTTTGCTTAGCCTGCTGAAAATGGGTGTTGCCTTTCCTATTCGTGAATTGATGTCCTCATCCAGTGAGAGGCTATCAGGTGAATTTGTTGACAGTTTCCAGCGGACTGACATTTAGGTTGATTTCAGGAGAGAGTGGAATGCCCTGACCCATGCAAACAGTCTTCTTAACATTGATTGTTATTCAGTATTTTTTCCGAGAGAGCATGACACAGTCAATCAGCCCCTAAAGTCATTCATCCATCGGGACAATGTGCAGTATCATCAGCGTAGAGGAGTTCCCTTATAAGCACAGAGTGGGCTGAAAGATGGCAGATGGAGCTTAATGCTGATAAGTGTGAGGTGCTACATCTTGGCAGGACAAATCAAAATAGGATGTACATGGTAAATGGTAGGGAATTGAGGAATGCTGTGGAACAGAGGGATCTAGGAATAACTTTGCATAGTTCCCTGAAGGTGGAATCGCATGTAGATAGGGTGGTAAAGAAAGCTTTTGGTGTGCTGGCCTTTATAAATCAGAGCATTGAATATAGGAGTAGGGAAGTAATGTTAAAATTGTACAAGGCATTGGTGAGACCAATTCTGGAGTATGGTGTACAATTTTGGTCGCCTAATTATAGGAATGGTGTCAACAAAATAGAGAGAGAACAGAGGAGATTTACTAGAATGTTGCCTGGGTTCCAGCAACTAAGTTACAGAGAAAGGTTGAACAAGTTAGGTCTTTATTCTTTGGAGCGTAGAAAGTTAAGGGGGGACTTGATTGAGGTCTTTAAAATGATGAAAGGAATAGATAGAGTTGACGTGGATAAGCTTTTCCCATTGAGGGTAGGAAAGATTCAAACAAGAGGGCATGACATGAGAATTAAGGGACAGAAGTTTAGGGGTAACATGAGGGGCAACTTCTTTACTCAGAGAGTGGTGGCTGTGTGGAATGATCTTCCTGCAGAAGTGGTGGAGGCAGGATCGATTTTAACATTTAAAAGTAAAGTGGATAGGTATATGGACGGGAAGGGAATGGAGGGGTATGGTCTGAGTGCAGGTAAATGGAACTAGGGGAAAATAAATGGTCAGCACGGATTGGAAGGGCTGAGATGACCTGTTTTCGTGCTGTAATTGTTATATGGTTATATGGTTATTTTGGCTTTAAACATTGCTAGATTGAAGAGCTTCCTGTGTCTTCTGATGTAATGATACACTCCTTCCATGTCTGTTGGCTGGGCAAAAGACAGAAGGGCAGATAGGACGATGCTGAACAGAGTGGGAGCTAGGTCACAGCCTTGTTGCACGGCACTTCTCAAGGGGAAACTGGGGAATACAGCCTGCAGATTTTCACGGAAGGACTGAATGAGGTTTACAAGACATGGTGGACATCGGATGTTCTCTAGAGGCCATGTTTGCTGACAGAATGGAGAGCTTTCATAAGATCCACAAAAGCAGTGTATAGTGGGGTACGTGCTTTCTGCATTTTTCTTAGATTTGTCTATTGTTGCTCTATCTCCACAAAATCCACATTAAGCCTAAATGTATATCATAGAAACATAGAAACATAGAAATTAGGTGCAGGAGTAGGCTATTCGGCCCTTCGAGCCTGCACCGCCATTCAATATGATCATGGCTGATCATCCAACTCAGTATCCCGTACCTGCCTTCTCTCCATACCCTCTGATCCCCTTAGCCACAAGGGCCACATCTAACTCCCTCTTAAATATAGCCAATGAACTGGCCTCAACTACCCTCTGTGGCAGAGAGTTCCAGAGACCCACCACTCACTGTGTGAAAAAATTCCTTCTCATCTCGGTCCTAAAGGATTTCCCCCTTATCCTTAAGCTGTGACCCCTTGTCCTGGACCTCCCCAACATCGGGAACAATCTTCCTGCATCTAGCCTGTCCAACCCCTTAAGAATCTTGTAAGTTTCTATAAGATCCCCTCTCAATCTCCTAAATTCTAGAGAGTATAAACCCAGTCTATGCAGTCTTTGTTCATAAGACAGTCCTGACATCCCAGGAATCAGTCTGGTGAACCTTCGCTGCACTCCCTCTATGGCAATAATGTCCTTCCTCAGATTTGGAGACCAGAACTGTATGCAATACTCCAGGTGTGGCCTCACCAAGACCCTATACAACTGAAGTAGAACCTCCCTGCTCCTATACTCAAATCCTTTTGCTATGAAAGCTAACATACCATTGGCTTTCTTCACTGCCTGCTGTACCTGCATGCCTACTTTCAATGACTGGTGTACCATGACACCCAGGTCGCGCTGCATCTCCCCTTTTCCTAATCGGCCACCATTTAGATAGTAGTCGGTTTTCCTATTTTTGCCACCAAAGTGGATAACCTCACATTTATCCACATTATACTGCATCTGCCAAACATTTGCCCACTCACCCAGCCTATCCAAGTCACCTTGCATTCTCCTAGCATCCTCCTCACAGCTAACACTGCCCCCCAGCTTAGTGTCATCCGCAAACTTGGAGATATTGCCTTCAATTCCCTCATCCAGATCATTTATGTATATTGTAAATAGCTGGGGTCCCAGCACTGAGCCTTGCAGTCACTGCCTGCCATTGTGAAAACGACCCATTAACTCCTACTCTTTGCTTCCTGTTTGCCAGCCAGTTCTCTATCCACATCAATACTGAACCCCCAATGCCATATGCTTTAAGTTTATATACTAATCGCTTATGTGGGACCTTGTCAAAAGCCTTCTGGAAGTCCAGATACAGCACATCCACTGGTTCTCCCCCATCCACGCTACTAGTTACATCCTCGAAAAATTCCATAAGATTCGTCAGACATGATTTACCTTTCGTAAATCCATGCTGACTTTGTCCAATGATTTCACCACTTTCCAAATGTGCTGCTATCCCATCTTTAATAATTGACTCTAGCAGTTTCCCCACTACCGATGTTAGACTAACTGGTCTGTAATTCCCCGTTTTCTCTCTCCCCCCCTTCTTAAAAAGAGGGGTTACGTTTGCTACCCACCAATCCTCAGGAACTACTCCAGAATCTAAAGAGTTTTGAAAGATTATCACTAATGCATCAACTATTTCCGGAGCTACTTCCTTAAGTACTCTGGGATGCAGCCTATCTGGCCCTGGGGATTTATCGGCCTTTAATCCATTCAATTTACCCAACACCACTTCCCGACTAACCTGGATTTCACTCAAGTACTCCTTTGACCTGCAGTCCCCTGCTATTTCCGGCAGATTATTTATGTCTTCCTTAGTGAAGACGGAACCAAAGTAGTTATTCAATTGGTCCGCCATATCCTTGTTCCCCATGATCAACTCACCTGTTTCTGACTGCAAGGGACCTACATTTGTTTTAACTAATCTCTTTCTCTTCACATATCTATAAAAACTTTTGCAGTCAGTTTTTATGTTCCCTGCCAGTTTTCTTTCATAATCTATTTTTCCTTTCCTAATCAAGCCCTTTGTCCTCTCTGCTGGTCTCTGAATTTCTCCCAGTCCTCTGGTATGCTGCTTTTTCTGGCTACTTTGTACGCATCATCCTTTGCTTTGATACTATCCCTGATTTCCCTTGTTATCCACGGATGCACTACCTTCCCTGATCTATTATTTTGCCAAATTGGGATGAACAATTTTTGTAGTTCATCCATGCAGTCTTTAAATGTCTTCCATTGCGTATCCACCGTCAATCCTTTTAGAATTGATTGCCAGTCAATCTTGGCCAATTCACGTCTCATACCCTCAAAGTTACCTTTCATTAAGTTCAGAACCATTGTTTCTGAATTAACAATGTCACTCTCCATCCTAATGAAGAACTCGACCATATTATGGTCACTCTTGCCCAAGGGGGCACGCACAATAAGACTGCTAACTAACCCTTCCTCATTACTCAATACCCAGTCTAAAATAGCCTGCTCTCTCGTTGGTTCCTCTACATGTTGATTTAGATAACTATCCCTCATACTTTCCAAAAAATCCTCTTCCTCAGCGCCCCTGCCAATTTGATTCACCCAATCTATATGTAGATTGAAGTCACCCATTATAACTGTTTTGCCTTTGTCGCACGCATTTCTAATTTCCTGTTTTATACCATCCCCAACTTCACTACTACTGTTAGGTGGCCTGTACACAACTCCCACTGGCGTTTTCTGCCCCTTAGTGTTTCGCAGCTCTACCCATACCGATTCCACATGCTCCAAGCTAATGTCCTTCCTTTCCATTACTTTAATCTCCTCTCTAACCAGCAACGCTACCCCACCTCCTTTTCCTTTCTCTCTATCCCTCCTGAATATTGAATATCCGATCAGCGAGTCTGTGAAGTCTTTGCCGGGATCACTCTGGCAAAGGCTATTTCTGTACACTTAGAAGTAAGATGCTTCTGTAGTTGTTGCAATCACTGTGAACTCCCATGTTCTTAAGCAGTGTGATGAAGTTGGCATTAACCGTGTTTTTACAGACGCCACCCTCTCTCCAGCAGAGCAACAGAAAGGTGTGCAGGTATGAAAAAAGTTGTTGGTTTCCATACTTTAGGAGCTCAGCAGAAATGACATCCTGTCCAGGAGTCTTTCTGGCTGCCATGCGATTGATGGCTTTATCCAGATCATGCTGGGATGGTTCATTATTGAGCTCGCTCATGACTGGCACCTGAAGGAGAGCATCAAGAGCTGTGGTGGAGATGTCATCCACATATGAATATTGCTGAGAGTAGTGTTCGTCCCAACGACTCATCTGCTTACTTTTGTCAGTGATGCTGGTGCCATCTACAGATTTCAAAGGAACAATCTTGGAGACCTTTAGGTCTTTTGCTTGGTTTATGTCATTGTACATAGCACTGAACCCCAGCATGCAAAAAGGCCAGCTTGTAAAAGCAGCCACACAGAAGGCATTATGCAAACAGGTAAAGAAGCAAATCATGCAAAGAAATCCAAGCTGCAAGCAACTGTGGAAACGTTTGTGCCACATACTGGGTGACACAGTGGTAGAGTTGCTGCCCTACGGCCCCAGAGACCCGGGTTTGATTTTGACTTTGGGTGCTTCCCGTTTGGAATTTACCCATTCTCTCGATGACTGCGTGGGTCACTTTAATCCTGCTTACCCTTTAAAATATTATTTATCTTTATTCTTTCTGCGTAAGCAGACAGCTTATACACAGTCAAGTTTAGAGGAATTAGAAGTAATCTCATTGAACCATTCAACAATCTTTTGGATGAGACAGAGTAAATGCACACTTGGTGTTTTCCAGAGTTGAGTGTGGAGAACCATACCTTTTAGTCTCAAAAGAAGGGATGGCCATCCACTGAGATGATAAAACATTTCTTCGCTCAATACTTTATCGGAACTATCTTCCTAGGTGGTCCATGGATGTTTTTCTACTAAGTATATAAAGGACAAGGGTGATTAGACCTGTAGATGTAAAAGGAATCAAGGGACATAGGAATTGTACAAGAAAGCGGCACTAACGTAAATGCCATGATCTCAGAGAAATGCAGAGCATGGGCAATGAGGAATTAGCTCACTCCTAATTTTAATTCTCTTTTCTCTGTTAATCTACAATATAAGAAAATGTACATAAAAATTCAAATCTGTATTACACAAAAATGTGATTATGTTTTACTACAGAAATATCTTTGGTGTTTCAATGCACTGCTGAAAGATTTTGCTTGAAATGTCTTCTGGCAGTTTATGTTTGACATAATATGCATGCTCAGTGCTGTGACTCGGGGAGTTACATTTGAATTATGCAGTCTAATTTCCAAGGATATACCAGACCTGTAAGCTGTATCAACGAGATGCATCTTCATCTTATATCAATTTATATCGAGCACATTACATAAATAAAATTTTGTGACTCCAAGAAAAAAAAATGTGAACAAATTAATTCAGGTATTATTTATGAGAATGCTTAAAAATTAGAATGTGTGGCTACATGAGAGAAATAAAGAGAGGGAATGGCATGATTGTTCACATATGAAGGGAAAAGAGACCAAGGCTGAGGAAAGAGCTGTGATAAATAGTGTGGGTGTTCTCCTGTTGATCTGGGAAATTGTTAGCCTTCAGCCTGTAACTGAGTTAAATGATTTTGGGCAGTGATTTAAAACTTCCCACCTGGGAAGGTAAAGGGCCTGTCCTACAAGCATGCAACTCTATGCGATTAGCGCGACCTAACGTGGTCGCTTGAGCCGTCCGGCGTCACAGGGCCGGTCCCACATCGATCGCCGGAGCCGTGCGGAATTGTGCGGAGTTCATCCCGACATCGCGCGGGGCTCCGAAAAACTGACTATGTTCAAAAATTCCGCGCGGCAACAGCTTGTCGGCTCGCAGTCGCTTCGACGCATTACACACCGCCCCGACATCGTGCCTCCGTGAACCTATCTGTAGGTGCCTCCATGACCCTCTATGTGTGTGGCTCCATGGCCCTGTGTGTGTGTGTGTGTCTCTGTGCCCCTCTCTGTGTGCCCCTCTCTGTCCTGGCGAACTTACCTTAGATTTTGCTCCAAGTTTGCCTCACTTTGCGCCGCGCTGCGCCACTCACCTGACCTCCGCGTGGCCCCCGCTGCCAGTTTGGTCGCGCTTGCCGCATGCAGGCGCATGCTGGTGGGAACGGCCCTGTACAGGGGATCACCCGACGTCCGCGCGGCCCCCGCTTCTAGTTTGATCGCGTTCATCGCATAGAGTTGCATGCTTGTAGGACAGGCCCTTAACACTCTGGAATTCCTGACTCGGGTTGTGGAGGTTAGATCATTGGGGGGATTGAAAGTGGTAGTAAATACATTTTTGAAAGTTCAGAAAATATAGAACTATGTAGAACTGGCATAGAAGAAGTGATGAGACCTGGAACAGATCAGCCTTGATTATATTGATTAGCTATGCAGCATTGAGGCTTATTTATTGTGACTACATGGCTTATTTATTATCTTGTGTTCTTATGTTCAATACTAGATTTTCAGAGTCTCCATTTACAGGATCCTGCCATGTATAGGTCGACTGGTGTAGTTCCTACATATCACCAAAAACCAATTCAAAAGCTATTCCATTAGATTTGTAGCTATTTATTTAGCTTGAGGAACCTTTATAAAATGTTTCCTGCATGTAGCTGGAGCATTACAGTCCACTTCTTGATGCCATGGTTCAGTAAAGATGTAAAGGCTTGAGAGGAGGTGCAGAACAAATTTACTAAAATGATTTTGTCAAAAGGGACTTTGGTCATGCAGATAAAATGAATAGTTATTTAAAATCATGTAAAATGCACAAAGTAAGTTTAGAGAACCTGTTCCCGCTGTCAAAGAGACCAAAAAGTCAGGTACAGTAGGTTGCGAAAGTATTCATACCCCTTGAACTTTTCCACATTTTGTCATGTTACA
Source organism: Raja brachyura (assembly GCA_963514005.1). Next base: position 99,789,028 of record OY740784.1, on the reverse strand, counting down.
ACCACAAACGTAAATGTATTTTATTGGGATTTTATGTGATAGACCAACACAAGGTGGTGCATAATTGTGAAGTGGAAGGAAAATGAAACATGGATCCAAATTTTATTACAAATAAAAAACAGAAAAGTGTGTCGTGTAAAAGTATTCAGCCCCCCTGAGTCAATACTTTGTGGACCACCTTTCGCTGCAATTACAGCTGCAAGTCTTTTGGGGTATGTCTCTACCAGCTTTGCACATCTAGAGACTGAAATTTTTGCCCATTCTTCTTTGCAAAATAGCTCAAGCTCAGTCAGATTGGATGGAGAGCATCTTGGAAAGCAATTTTCAAGTCTTGCCAGAGATTCTCAAGTGGATTTAGGTCTGGACTTTGACTGGGCCATTCTAACACATGAATGTGCTTTTATCTAAACCATTACATTGTAGCTCTGGCTCTATGTTTAGGGTCATTGTCCTGCTGGAAGGTGAACCTCCGCCCTGTCTCAAGTCTTTTGCAGACTCTAACAGTTTTTTTTCCAAGATTGCCCTGTATTTGGCTCCATCCATCTTCCCATCAACCCTGACCAGCTTCCCTGTCCCTGCTGAAGAAAAGCATCCCCACAGCATGATGCTGCCACCACCATGTTTCACAATGGGGATGGTGTGCTCAGGGTGATGTGCAGTGTTAGTTTTCCGCCACACATAGCGTTTTGCATTTAGGCCAAAAACTTCAATTTTGGTCTCATCAGACCAGAGCACCTTCCTCCACATGTTTGCTGTATCCCCCACATGGTTTGTGGCAAACTGTAAATGGGACTTATTATGGCTTTGTTTCAACAATGGCTTTCTTCTTGCCACTCTTCCATAAAGGCCCGATTTGTGGAGTGCATAACTAATAGTTGTCCTGTGGACCGATTCTCCCACTTGAGCTGTGGATCTTTGCAGCTCCTCCAGAGTTGACATGGGCTTCTTGGGTGCTTCTCTAATCAATGCTCTCCTTGCCCGGCCTGTCAGTTTAGGTGGACAGCCATGTCTTGGTAGGTTTGCAGTTGTGCCATACTCTTTCCATTTTCGGATGATGGATTGAACAGTGCTCCATGAGATGTTCAAAGCTTGGGATATTTTTTAATAACCTAACCCTGCTTTAAACTTCTCCACAACTTTATCCCTGACCTGTTTGGTGTGTTCCTTGGGCTTCATGATGCTGTTTGTTCACTAATGTTTTCTAACAAACCTCTGAGGCCTCCACAGAACAGCTGTATTCATACTGAGATTAGATTACACACAAGTGGACTCTATTTACTAATTAGGTGACTTCTGAAGGCAATTGGTTGCACTGGAGTTTATTTAGGGATATCAGAGTAAAGGGAGCTGAATACTTTTGCACGTCATACTTGTCAGTTTTTTATTTGTAAAAAAAATTGAAAACCATGTATCATTTTCCTTCCACTTCACAATTATGCGCCACTTTGTGTTGGTCTTTCACATAAAATCCCAGTAAAATACATTTACATTTGTGGTTGTAACGTGACAAAATGTGGAAAGGTTCAAGGGGTATGAAAACTTTTGCAAGCCACTGTAGATGCAATGAAGGTGACAATATGAGGAGACCCCATCTAAAAGATAGGTCAAGAGTCAAGAGTTTTTTATTGTCATATGTCCCAGACAGAACAAAGAAATTCTTACTATGAGCAGTGTGTGGGTGTGTGCACACACACACACACATGCACATAGTTATTGTGCAAAAAGACAAAACCAATACCCCCAATTCTATGTAGTTCAGAGCTTATTTGGTTGTATTGTTTAATAGCCTGATGGCTGTAGGGAATAAGTTGTTCCTGAACCTAGATGTTACAGTTTTCCGGTCCCTCTATCGTCTTCCCAATGGCAGGACTATAAATGAGCACGTGGCCATGGTGAGGTGGGTCTCTGATGATGCTGGCTGCCTTTTTGAGGCAGCAACTCCTGTAAATCCCTTTGATGGTGGGAAGGTCAGAACCCATCTTGAACTGGGCAGTGTTCACCACTTTTTGCAGTGTTCTTTGCTCCTGGATGTTCAAGTTGTCGGACCAGGCTGTGATGTAACCAGTTATTATGCTCGACAGTATTATCGACAGTAGACCTGTAGAAGTTCAAGAGAGTCCTCTCTGACATATTGAATCTTCACAATCTTCTCAGAAGTAGAGGTGTTGATGGGCTTTCTTTATAATTGCATCAGTGTGTTTGATCCAGGAAGGATCTTCAGAAATATGCATGCCCAGGAATTTTAAGCTTTTGTCTCTCACGTGGGTGAGTAATCCATCTACAACTGTGGGGGATAAAATGATTTTACTGTTTTATATATATCCAGCAAGGACTCAAAGGGACCAGATCTTCATCCATTCTATAACTATAGTATAATTCTGAGTTAGTAATAACCATTGGATTATCCTAATGTTGTGAAGCATGAAATTTAAAATAAAGTTTTTTTTGTGTTGCTTCTATTTTCAAAACTCAGCAGTAGAATTACAGATGAGCGATGGCCAATTCTAATTGTGTGTGCCTGTGTGAAAATAAGGTTTTCTTCACTTTATCACTGAACGAAAGCTGCAGCAAATCTGCTGTCCGCCTGACAGCTCATTGATTTCTTTTCTCACTGCTGGAGAAGTGTGAATGATTGGAGTGGTGGTGAGAAGGGACATGCCAATGACACTTTCTTTTTCCCCAAAGGGAGCTGGTAGCAACTTGTGTCTTCTTCCATAACATAGCACCCACCTACACCTGAAAGATGAATAAAGGACAGATAGTAAAATATAATGATGTACCTTGGGGGAAGTTAATAGCAGAAAAAAGGGGGTTGAAAGATGGGTAGAAGGAATTGGCAACATGAAGGGACCCGTGTCAAGTAAGATGGTGATCCTATTATCCAAAAAAAAACACATATTAAGTTAGGTATCACATTTGTCCTTTTCAATCATATTACAATCATATCATGTCGTAGGCACCCCTTGGTCATCCTGGTCGGATGCAAGCCCGGGTGATGTCATATGGATGACAGGCTGTTGCCCATGCAGCACGTCCCCCCGCTCCACGTCACTGATCGATCCAAAGCAGGAGCTGTCAGAGCGAGGTTGTAGACAACGACGAACTGCCTTAGGGCCTCCGACTCCGGATTTTCTTCCTGGAGCCTTTTCCATCTCATAGTTGGACTGCCTTCCCAGGCTGAGGAGCTCCATCTACCTGAGACTCGTGGGGGCGGAAACATCTACCTTCCCGTGCAGGTCTATAGCACCTGCCCACTGCATATCACATATCTCAGAATTAAAATACATTCTTTTAGGAAGATGAGGAGACATTTCTTTAGTCAGAGAGTGATGAATGTGTGGAATTATTTGCCATAGAAGTCTGTGGAGGCCAAGTCAGTGGATATTTTTAAGGCATATAGATAGATTCTTGATTAGTACAGATATTATTGTATGTATAGATCGCTGGAATTCTACACAGCCTGCACCCTTTGCTTGGATCAAATGTGGCATTTACCCCAGTCTTTTTTCTCCTGTTAATGACCTCTCCCTTCATGCCATGTCAGATTCAAGTTTCCCTGCGGTTACATTCAGCTTTTTTCACTGCAGCTTCTTTATGCAACATTTGATTGATCTGTGTAATTTCTAAAGATTTGTAGCTGTCCTTGCCATTTCCAATTCCACTAATAGAATCTAAGTCTCTGGATGTCTCTGATTTTCATTTATCTCTAAGCCAAAGTTTACTTTCCAATCAGTTTACTGATTACTTACGCAATCATTGGCTTTCCTTCAATCTTTCAAGGAGTTAAACATGATGATTTTAATGTGGATAATGTGGATAGTAATAAATACTTGAATTAATTATATCCACAGTTTGTCAGCAACTGACAGTAATTATTAATTTCAAAATGTTTACAATGTGTTTCCACCCACACATCAGAATAAAGATTCCAATTGTTTATTGACTTTAAATGTTGACATGGGGAGAAATATTTTCAACACCAAGTCCTGCTAACATTTATAGCACCTGCTGTGAAATTTAGAACTGAGCTTGTGGAAGATGTGTTATGTTCAGCCCTCTGGCCTGACAACCTTTACAAATTTAATAACAGTGAAATATCAACATGGGTTTGCAGTGATAACAGACTTGGAGTTTGAATCAAGGCCCACTGCTAAACTGCTTAAGAGACATAGCAATCCGATTCAGAATGACAACTGTGGTTTACGCAGCACCAGAGTCATAATGATGGGCAATAAATTCTGCCTTGCCTAACCCAGAGTTCAGGCAAAAGGAAGTAAATAAACACATTATACCATTTTGCACATTGATGCAATTACAAAAAAGCTCATCAACACAGAGGTTTGAGGAGATTTGAAAAGCTAAGGAAGGCAGTTGGGCAAAGGGGACTTGCTCAGATGGGGCATTTTGCTCGGTTTGGGCCGATGGGCCTGTTTCCATGCCGTTTCACTTTATGACTATGTCCTTTTGAATATACAAACTTCTGCCAACTTAACAAAGCTCAAAAAGTAGGCAAAGTAGTACCAATAGAGAGAAGAAATAAATCAATAATTAACGGTTACATAATCATAGAATTTAATGGTTATTATTATTCTATGATTATTATTATTCTAATAATATTCAAATAATGTAACAGTTTAATGACTGTATCTGTGCAGAGCAGTACCATATTCTCAGCTGGAACATGACATCTGTAAATGGCAGCTTGAGGTTCAAGTTGGCATTGCATATTGATTGGCACCCCAATGCACCTGTTATACATGGACATTAGTGCATCTCATTCCCCATTTTTAAATGCCACAAGGATATACATTTCTAATTTGTGGGTGCCACATAATTCCATTGTAGTTTCCCCCACCCCCTCCTGGAAATTAGTAATGAATGACAATAGAATATAGAATCAAGAATAGTTATTTTCTTGATGTTAGCAGATTCATGTCTGCATTTACAAAGAAAAAATGAACACTTGCAAAAATTAGCCTTTGGTAATTTGCAACTACATAGATAATTCCAAAGTTGCTCCAGCCAAACAAATCAGAAAGCATTCTCCATATTTTAAAATAAATTGTAGATTTGTACATAATGCATTGTACAATTTAGACATTCTGTGTAAATATGTCCAATGTGGAATAGATCAACACTTCATTCCTCCTCACTGATTTTTTTCATCTCAATGCAATGCACCTAATAGATGTTTATTATCAAAGGTGGAACGGCATTTATTTGAAATAGTAATTCATGTGGATTGGGAAATTCAGATTTCAAACTTCTTTTGAGACAAAATATTGCATGTGCAACTCTGCAGCATAGGCAAAATGTGACTTTATGTAGAATTGGCAATTTGGACTGAAACCTGTTTGAAAGGATTGATCGTTTCATGGCCTTTTGGCTCAAATCAACTGTGGCGTCTGTTCTTATCAATTATTTGAGTCAGAGGTGGATCTCTGTTGTTTGAGGGACCCATTTAACACCTCTTTCCAGCAGTAAAATTAAATCCATTGAGCAGGATGGCTGACGCTTAGAGTTCCTTGGGAAGCCAAGGGAATCAAACATGCTGAAGATGATGGTGAATGACTCCAGCAAGGGGAACCCCCTTCACCAGGCTTCTTCATCAAGAATGTCCTGCTGGAGTCCTGCAAGTTTGAGGTCAAACACAGCTATGGCCACCAGGACTTCCCGGGTAATGGATATTTCAACATTACCTTCAAGCACCCAGTGGGATGGCAGAAACTGTTCCAGAAATTGCACCAACTGTTATTCCCTTATTCCCTTATTCTCTATGAATTGCTCAATTGTAATCATGTATTATCTTTCCACTGATTGGTTAGCACACAACAAAAAACTTTTCACTGCACAGTGACAATAAACTAAAACTGAAACTGACGAAGAGGAAATAAGTTCCACCTTTGATGCTGAAGGTGCAACCACTCTTCACCCTTCTCACTAAGGAGGAAGCTGTGATAATGCGCACACATTTTTAATCTTTATATGTCGGTTGTGGATGTGCTCACCTTCCTGTTTCATTGTGTCAAGGGAGCAGGGAGCTGCATTGATGTGATCAGGATGTGGATCAGCAAGGGTCAGGTGAAGGTGAGGATGGATGAGGAAGGACCCATCATGTAATCTCACCCTCACCCTCGGTATTCACTATTGGGGAACTGAGGATTTATAGTGTTCACAGGATAGTCCAAGATGTGTCGCAAATGCAACAAACCCCTGGACACCTGGCGTCCAATGCGGCACTATCATCTGCAAGCAGGAAGACCACCAGACTACGGACAGCATGGAAACCAAGCATTGCAACCTATGCAGGGAGGCAGGACACCTCTACTGGGACTATCCTAAACAATCCTGCACCTCTGCTCAAGCAATGATAGAGGCAGTTGCCAACAATAGCCCCTGGGATGTCGACACACCCCCTACTACCGCCAGGACCCCCACAGAAACGGAGACTAGGAGGAATAAGGATAGCCTGACCACCTCAAGCTCCCAAACTATAGACATGAACCTTCAGATCTCTCTCCTGGAGTGCCCAGTCCACCTCAGCTCTGGGAGACCAGGAACAGTGCAGAGGCCAGCTGCCCCAAGTTCAGGGAGACTGGGAGCAGTAAACTGCCCAACACACCCCAGCTCAGGGAGTTGGAGGGTACAGAGCTTTCGTAGGATAATGGATTAAGAAGGGATCTCCCCCTATCAACACTGCCAGTTTTGACAGAAGATACCCCTCTCCCTGACAGCTGAGCCCGGAAATGGAGCTGCAACTGTTGGAAAAAGGGGAAATACAGCGGGATCTGGGGGTCCTTGTACATCAGTCTATGAAAGCAAGCATGCAGGTACAGCAGGCAGTGAAAAAAGTGAATGGCATGTTGGCCTTTATAACATGAGGAATCGAATATAGGAGCAAAAAGGTCCTTCTGCAGTTGTACAGGGCGCTAGTGAGACCACACCTGGAGTATTGTGTGCAGTTTTTGGCCCTTAATTTGAGGAAGGACATTCTTGCTATTGAGGGAGTGCAGCGTAGGTTTACAATGTTAATTCCCGGGATGGCGGGACTGTCATATGCTGAGAGAATGGAGCAGCTGTGTTTGTACACTCTGGTGTTTTGAAGGATGAGAGGGAATCTCATTGAAACATATAAGATTGCTAAGGGTTTGGACATGCTAGAGGCAGGAAACATGTTCCCGATGTTGGGGGAGTCCAGAACCAGGGGCCACTGTTTAAGAATCCGGAGTAAGCCATTTAGAATGGAGACAAGGAAACATTTCTTCTCACAGAGAGTGGTGAGTCTGTGGAATTCTCTGCCTCACAGGGCGGTGGAGGCAGGTTCTCTGGATGCTTTCAAGAGAGAGCTAGATAGGGCTCTTAAAAATAGCGGAGTCAGCGGATATGGGGAGAAGGCAGGAACGGGATAATGATTGGGGATGATCAGCCATGAGCACATTGAATGGTGGTGCTAGCTCAAAGGGCCGAATGGCCTACTCCTGCACCTATTGCCTATTGTCTAACTCACCAAAGCTCAGGACAAAGGATCATAAACTCCAAGATAACAATGGAGTTAAAACTGACATAATTAAATAGATGGGTAACAGATAATTTCCCCATCAGGCCTGGAGTCAGGCAAGGTTACCCACTCTCCCCTGCATTGTTTGTATAGAACCTTTGCGGAATCCATCAGGAAGGACGAGTTCATAGGAGGGGTGGCTTTTCCAGGCATTGGGGGCACATAGGTTATAAGGTCGTAGGTGATCGGAGCAGAATTAAGCCATTCGTCCCACTTAGATGAAAGCCTCCCTGCACATGGACGATGACGCTATCTTTTGCACAGATCCATGGTCGGTCTGCAGATTGGTCAGCATTTGCAACCAGTTTGAGTTGACATCATGGGCCAGAGAGAATCGTAGGAAGAGCGAGGCCATGTTCTTCAGCAACTGGCCCGACCGATCTTCAGTCGCCTTCACCATCAGGTCTAACTACCTGAAGGTGCTGTGGAAATCAAATGTATAATTGTCATATGCACAACTGGAATAGAACAATGACATTCTTCCCTGATGCTGTTTCACATGCACATAAAGACAAAACTCACAAATAAATATACAATACACAATAATACAATAAATTATCAGTTATACTTGGTAACCAGATCATGATAGAGCAAGCCGAGTTGCCTAGTGCAACCTATGCAAAGTCTATAGTAGTTTGTTAATGAGGTAGGATTGTTATTAGGTTTGTGCATGTGGATCAAGAGCCTAATGGTTGATGGGAAGAACGGTTCCTGAACTTGGAGGTACAGCATCTTCTTCCTGTCGATGACAACAGGATGAGAGTATGGCCAAGGTGGTGTGGTTCCTTGATGATATTAGCTGCTTCTTGAATTAGCAGTTCCTGGAGATTACCACAAGAGTGGGGCATTTAATATCCTTGATGGAGTGGATTAGAGTAACTTAAAGGAAGTTTCTCACTATAAAAGAGTTGAAAGAGATGTAAGATCTTTTTGATCAAACCTGCGATATTTTGATTCATAACTGTACAAGAAGAAGAGAAAATGAAGGCATTCTGTCAATGCCTTTGAGGTTTAGACCCTCACTGAGGTTGTGAACTAGCAAGGTTAAAAGGATGATAATGAATTTATCCAATCTTCCTCTCATCCAAATTCACCTCCATTCTTTAATCTCTTCTTAATTTCAAACGGCAAGTGAATGAAGCAGAACATTATCTTTTATTTTACTTCGGAGTCACGTGAGTGACTACGTGAAGACCCCGCCAGCACGCATGCGCGACATATCGTCGTGCGCATGTGGAAGCGACGGTCGGGAGGAGCGGGGCTCCTCCAGCGTGAGTTTAAAAAGCTCACGCCAGGTAAGTCTCACCGAAGGAGTGAGTCGACCATTATGGAAGGGAGAAAATCTAAGAGAGCGGCGGCCAAATCAGCGGCTAAGGACAGCAGCCAACGGAGAACCGCCTCTCCAGAGCTACAGGTTCTACCTGCAGCTCCCGACTTTTCGGACTTTGAGACCGTTGGTACGCTACGGTCGGGGAAAACTACCCGGAAGTCGGCCGGGGCCGACTCAGCGGAGTCCGGTCCCGAGGGCACCCCGCTCGCTGGCAGCGACGGAGGTCGCCTTGACCGCATTGAGCGGATGATGGAGCAGCTGCTCCAACGTGACCTGCTAAAGCAGGGGCAGGATCACAGTGGGACCCCTAGTAGGCCCACGGCAAGTTCCTTTCGAGGACTGCCTAATGTATCCCCTTCTATACAGGGGAGCATTGAGGGTCAGAACTGGGCTGACCCAGAAGAAGGGGAGTTGGCTGAAGCACCTGCAGCGTCAGGGGTGTGTGAAGATTATATGGATGTGGTGAGCAAACATGCCATGCCCAACCAGAAGGGCCTACCCATCCACCCCAAGCTGGCTGCCAGCATTGATTATATGGCCACTAACCAACTTCAGGAACAGGCCATCAACGCCACAGCAGACAAATATATGGCGCCAGAAAACTGCAAGTCATTAAATGTACCCGCGGTGAACAACCCGATATGGGGAAACATGAGCCCCTCGAGTAGAGGGCAGGAGATGAAACTTCAGAAGATCCTGAAGCTCCTAACCGCAGGGATTACTGCAGTAGCCAGAACAGCAGTGGGAGTGGATATGCCGGAAGAACTACAAGATGCTTTGGCCTTACTGTGCAACACACAGTATGAAATAAATAATTTCAGGAAAAGCATTATAAAGCCGGCGCTTAACCCCAAGTTCGCGGGGTTGTGTAAGCCTGGGAAGACGCAGCCTCCAAGCCTGCTATTCGGGGAAGATCTCCCCAAACAGGTTAAAGATCTTGACGAGGAGGCTAAGGCTTTGGGCCTTATTAAAGTACCTGGGTACACTAAGCCTCATCACCCACACAGAACGCACCCCTACGCACCCACCGGGCAGAGTTACCCTAACAGGTCTGCCGGTGGTGAAAGCTCGAAGGCCGGCATACCTGCTCAGCGGTCTTTTTTAGGCCAAGGCCCAGGCCGGCCTCCTTGGAAGATGCGCCACTCCCAGAACACCTACAACCAGCCGAGGAAGCAAGGGCAGAAACCACCACACCGGCAGTAACCATGGAGGTAGGTGGGTCTGGGATCCCCAAGAACACTACTGACCCAAATTCACTTTGCATAGGGGGCAGGTTGCACATGTTCCTCGAGAATTGGCTCACTTTTACCTCTGATCCTTATATACTCAGGAGTATTCAGGGCTACAAAATTGAATTTATTCACGAACTCCCTACCCCGGTACAGCATGCACCTAGTCGGAAATTCGTCCTTTCTCATAGAGATAAGGCAGCAGGGCATGCTGAACTACAGAGGTTGATAGAAAAAGGGGTAATTGAGAAGGCCTTTAAAGAACCTCAGGAGTTTGTGTCTAATATATTCACTAAAAACAAAAAAGATGGCGGTTACCGCATCATCATAGATTTGACCGACCTGAATACTTCTGTCCAGTATATTCATTTTAAAATGGACACCTTCGACACTGCTATTCAGCTTATAGCCAATGGGTACTACATGGCATGCGTTGACCTCAAAGATGCATACTATTCAGTACCCATACACAAGGATCATAGGAAATACTTAAAATTTATCTGGATGGGACAATTATGGCAATATAAAGCTTTGCCTAATGGGTTATCGTCAGCACACAGATTGTTTACCAAGATATTGAAACCAGCTTTGGCCTATTTAAGGAAACAGAATCATACTGTTATGGCCTATCTTGATGACATCCTCATAGTGGGGGAGAATTTGGAGATGGCTACCTTGGCAGTCACAGCCACAAAACATATTTTTCAGAAACTGGGGTTTACGATACATCCAGATAAATCAATATTGGAACCCTCTACCACCATGAAATATTTGGGGTTCATTATTGACTCAGTGCAAATGTCTGTCACGTTACCACCAAGCAAGGTGGAAGACCTGATAGAGGCTTGCAGGAGCCTCATTGGCATTAAGGTCCCATCCATTCGGCAGGTGGCCAGGGTGATTGGGAAGATAGTAGCTGCATTTCCTGCAGCACAATATGGGCCCTTACATTACCAAAACTTACAAAGAGCCAAAATTACGGCGCTCAAAAATCATGCCGGCCATTTTGATAGGCCCATGAAAATTCCAGAAAAGGCAAAAGCCGAATTATATTGGTGGATGGGTAATGCCCAAAATTGTTCCAAACCCATAACTATCACCAATCCCTCGATCACCTTACAAACGGATGCCAGTGCCAAAGGGTGGGGAGCTACTAACACTACCTCTAGCTGTGGAGGTAGATGGAGTGCACCAGAGTTAACCCTATTTAAAAACTTAGGGATTAACTATTCAGAAATGCTGGCAGCATTTCACGGCCTTAAGGCATACTGCACTAACATGCACAAAGTTCATGTTAGAATACAGATTGACAACACCACGGTGGTAGCCTATATTAACCACATGGGCGGTGTAAAGTCGATATCGTGTGATGAATTGGCCAACAATATCTGGTACCTGTGTCTGCAAAGAGAAATTTGGATCTCTGCAACTTACCTTCCAGGTAAACTAAACACAGTGGCAGACACCAGGTCACGGAAATTCAACGACAACATAGAATGGATGTTGGATCGGAATGTGTTCACAGATATTGTAGAACGTTATGGGACACCAGATATCGACCTTTTCGCGTCCAGGCTAAATCACCAACTACCAACGTATGTTGCTTGGGAGCCAGACCCGGGGGCAGTAGCGATGGATGCTTTCTCGCTACACTGGGGGGATTTATTTTGCTACGCTTTCCCCCCTTTCTGCCTCATCAGTCGGGTCTTGCAAAAAATCAAGCAAGACTCCGCATTGGGTATCTTGGTAGTGCCCGACTGGCCTACTCAACCATGGTTCCCTCTGGTACAGAAGATGGCCACAGAACCCTGTATCAGGGTGAATAAAAGACCAAGCCTGCTTGTTCATCCTGTTACAGGAGAATGTCATCCATGTCATGACCGCATGGATTTGTTAATTTGCAGATTTTAAAACGGCCACTTCATGGATTCGGACTCTCCAACAGGACCATTGATACCATCACGGGAGCCTGCAGAGAGTCCACAAGGAAGCAGTACCTGACCTACATCAGGAAATGGGAAGGATTCTGCGTGACTACTAAAACAACATACGAAACCGCCACCATCACGGAAGTGCTGGAGTTTCTGGCTACCCTTCATTTCGATGAGGGTCTAAGCTACAGCGCCATTAACTGTGCCAGGAGTGCCCTATCATCTTACTTGGGCAAGGGGAGTGACCAATTGGGAATTGGGTCACATCCCCTAGTATCCAAATTTATGAGGGGAATATTTAATTCTAATCCCCCCAGGCCCAGATATAGCCATACCTGGGACATCAGCACGGTATTGACGATGCTGCGAGGATGGACACCGAACACGGGACTCCCTTTGGCCAAATTAACCTACAAAATGGTCATGATAATGGCACTGATCACGGCGCAACGGGTCCAGTCCCTGCACAAACTCAGTCTGGATGCCATGGCAATTACCAGTGGGAAAATCACATTCCAGGTGCAGGGACTATTGAAGCAAGATCGACCCGGAGTGTCTGGACATACTTTGGAGTTCCTGGCTTACCCAGCGGACACTCGTCTTTGTATCGTTACATTGATTCTGCGATACATTTCAGTCACTAAAGATCTAAGGGGCACGGAAACAGCTTTGCTTGTCAGTCACAAGAAGCCTCATCACAGGGTCACGGTGCAAACCATTTCCAGATGGTTAAGGGTGGTACTGGATGCGGCGGGGGTGGATACTAATGTGTACAAATCTCACTCCACCAGGGCAGCATCCACCTCGGCGGCTAGAAGGATGGAGGTACCACTGGATCACATCCTGGCCGCAGCGGGTTGGAACAATGAGAAAACCTTCCACCGCTTTTATAACAAACCCGTGACCTCCCCTGACAATTATGCAGGGAGGATTTTAAGTGCTGCCAGATAAATAACCCTTATGGGACACAATATTGTGTTTGGTATGAATAAATACCTATTTTGTTTTTCAGCCAGTGTCTTGTCTGAATCACGTCCATCCTCTTATCCCAGCTTTAGCGGTGTGTGAGCATGGAGCTTCCAGGGCATGAAATCACAGAGCTTTGAAATCTTCACGTAGTCACTCACATGACTCCGAAGTAAAATAGTAAGATTAAACGAGAACTTACCAGTTTGAAGTTTGATCTTTATTTTATGAGGTGTCACGATGAGGGATTACGTGCCCTCCGCTCCCGACCCTCTATTATAAAGATCACCTGGTATGAAAGTTCTCTTTTTTCTCTTACTATGTCAGTCATGGTGACTGTTTGTTCTGTGATTTCACACCACTGCTTTGAAGAATGTCGCGCATGCGTGCTGGCGGGGTCTTCACGTAATCCCTCATCGTGACACCTCATAAAATAAAGATCAAACTTCAAACTGGTAAGTTCTCGTTTAATCTTACTATTTTATTTTCCCCTCTCCGTGTACCAGAAGTCAAGCCTGTACCATATTCAATTCAGAACTGGAATATTCCCAAAATGTGGGCAAAGAAACAGGCAGTGATGAAATTTTATTCTTGCTCACATTATGCTTGCATCTGCAGGCACAATGATGGACAGTTATGTATTTTACAATATTATATGATACGATACGATATAACTGTATTTATCCCAGGAGGGAAATTGATCAGCCAACAGTAATAAAAACACAAATTACATGACACATGAAATTAAGTGATGTGGAAAGGATTGGGGATGTGCAAAGATTAGGGGAGGAGACTCATAGAAAATAGGTGCATGAGTAGGCCATTTGGCCCTTCGAGCCTGCACCACCATTCAATATGATCATGGCTGATCATCCAAATCAGTATCCTGTACCTGCCTTCTCTCCATACCCCCTGATCCATTCAGCCACAAGGGCCACATCTAACTCCCTCTTAAATATAGCCAATGAAATGGCCTCAACTACCTCCTGTGGCAGAGAATTCCACAGACTCACCACTCTCTGTGTGAAAGATGATCTTCTCATCTCAGTCCTAAAAGACTTCCCCCTTATCCTTAATCCTTAAACTGTGACCTCTTGTTCTGGAGTTCCCCGACATCAGGAACAATCTTCCTGCATCTAGCCTGTCCAACCCCTTAAGAATTTTGTAAGTCTCTATAAGATCCCCCCTCAATCTCCAAAATTCCAGCGAGTACAAGCTGAGTCTATCCAGTCTTTCTTTATATGGAAGTCCTGCCATCCCAGGAATCAGTCTGGTGAGCCTTCTTGTATTCCCTCTATGGCTAGAATGTATTTCCTCAGATTACGAGATCAAATCTGTACGCAATACTCTAAGTGTGGCCTCACCAAGACCCTGTACAACTGCAGTAGAACCTCCCTGCTCTTGTACTCAAATCCTTTTGCTATGAATGCCAACATACCATTCGCTTTCTTCACAGCCTGCTGCACCTGCATGCCTACTTTCAATGACTGGTGTACCATGACACCCAGGTCTACCCTCCTGTTTTTGCCGCCAAAGTGGATAACCTCACATTTATCCACATTATATTGCATCTGCCATGCATTTTCCCACTCCCCCAACCTATCCAAGTTACCTTGCAGCCTCCTAGCATCCTCCTCACAGCTAACACTGCCCCCCAGCTTCGTGGCATCTGCAAACTTGGAGATATTGCATTCAATTCCCTCATCCAGATCGTTAATATATATTGTAAATAGCTGGGGTCCCAGCACGGAGCATTGCGGTACCCCACTAGTCACTGCCTGCCATTCTGAAAAGGACCCGTTTACTCCTACTCTTTGCTTCCTGTCTGCCAGCCCGTTCTCTATCCACATCAACACTGAAACCACAATACCGTGTGCTTTAAGTTTGAATGCTAATCTCTTATGTGGGACCTTGTCAAAAGCCTTCTGAAAGTCCAGATACAACACAGTCACAGGTTCTCCCTTATCCACTCTACTAGTTACATCCTCGAAAAATTCTATAAGATTCGTCAGACATGATTTACCTTTCATAAATCCATGCTGACTTTGTCCAATGATTTCACCACTTTCCAAATGTGCTGCTATCCCATCTTTAATAACTGACTCTAGCATTTTCCCCACTAGGGATGTTAGACTAACTGGTCTGTAATTCCCCGTTTTCTCTCTCCTTTTTTAAAAAGTGGGGTTACATTAGCTACCCTCCAATCCTCAGGAATTACTCCAGAATCTAAAGATCCACTATTTCTGGGGCTACTTCCTTAAGTACTCTGGGATGCAGCCTATCTGGCCCTTAGTAGTCAACCCCATGACAGAAGGTGGGGGGGGTTGTACAGTTTGATAGCCACAGGATACATGCCATCGACGGGTTACGAATACCCGATGTATGGACACCCTTACGAACAAATGAGTACCTATAATATTTAAGGTAGACAAAAATGCTGGAGAATCTCTGCGGGCTAGGCAGCATCTGTGGAACGAAGGAATAGGAGCAATACCTATTCCTTCGCGCCATAGATGCTGCCTCATCCACTGAGCTTCAGCATTTTTGTCCACCTTCGATTTTTCCAGCATCTGCAGTTCTTTCTTAAACCTACAATATTTATTTTAATTTAGTTTAGAGATTCAGCACAGAAATAGGCCCTTCTACACACCAAATCTGCGCCGACCAGCAAACACTGTACAATACCAATATCCTACACACACTAGGGACAATTTACTATTTTACCAAACCAATTAGCCTACAAACCTGTATTTCTTTGGAGTGTGGAAGGAAATTGGAGCTCTTGGGGAAAACCCACATAGGTTACAGAGAGAATGTACAAACTCTGTACAGACAGCACCCATAGTCAGGATCAAACCAGGGACTCTGACATTCTCAGGCAGCAACTCTACCGCTGTGCCACCGTGTCACCAATATTGTTAACTTCAAACAGCCAATGTACATAAACAGTTAGTTCCAGCAAATGACAGATGACAGTTTCCTCTCTCCGCTCTTGTAATAATTGTTATCAGTCTTATGTTGCTATCCGTTACAATACTGCGGAGATATGGTTACCATATCGAGTGATTTTTGGGTATTTTCCAATCTATGGACAAAATCGATGTTAGGACATCTGTAAAAATGGAAGCAGTTCATCACCCAGGGATGACCTGCTGTTGGCATTAACAGTATGTTTTTTTCAAGGGAATTAATTCCCTTATGCTCTGTTATAAATCATCTTTTAATAGTAAATGGAATTACAGATATTTGATGCTTACATCATTTACCCAACCACGGTAATAACACACAGAATTGGATTGGAATTGATTATTTTCTTTCAGCGTGAACAGCTTTTATTTTCCAAAATAAGCAGAATGCAACAAAGTAAAATTAAGCAGCTTTGACTCCATTGGCATTACACCATTCACACAGCATGGACCTCTGGCAGACCAGAAGCTGCTAAGTGACAAATGTTGCAATTTCAGTCAACACATTCTGTCGCTAAACTCCATGTGGCATCCAGTGACTGAGCCCAGATTTGGTGGGCTCTCCTATTATATCCTGCTGTTGGAGTAACTCAGGTCACACACTGCGATTAAGATCCAAAGACCTTATTAGCAATACAGCATAGGTAACTTCATCTTAATACGTAACTCAAGACTGAGGGAGAAAGGGCTGAGAAGCTTTCTGTTAAACTAGTGGGCATAGTTACAAAGTATGACTCATTACATGAGTGACACTGATCTACATCCTCCAAGAATTAATTGTCAGTACAAAACCATTGACTAAATAAGGCATGCATAGAAATTGATAATAAGCTGGAGGAAAGTCAAACATAGCCCGGGTACTTCACGGTGGGCTTGCAAACACGACCGGCACGTGTGCGATAAAAAACATCTCAGTTTTTCCCCACCTTGGACAGAGCCGGTCACAGGTGACAGAGATTGAACCAGCATTCTAAGTGATGAAACAGGGGACTGCAGCGCAGGCGCAGGGGGCGTCGCCACTGGCAAAACAGCCGCTCCTGAAGTGGGTTGTTGTGCTGGTGTAAGCGCATCAATGCCGCTGGACACGGATGGAAGTACACTTCTACGGTCTGGATAATAAGGAGGTGGAGTCGGCTCATTCACAGGCAGTATATGTTGTCTGTTATGCCTGTAGGTTCTGCCATCAGCACTGACCAGATATGAGCGTGGCTCAGAAGCAGTTCCAGAAATTCCATCAATACGGTGATGGCCTTTGTCAGTTTGCAAACGAACCACCTGCCCCTTGGTTAATGGTGGCAGCAGCCTACTTGTCTTGCCATACCAATGTCTTTGAATGTCATGCTTTTATTGGACTGGACTTCCAATGGTAGAACCATCTGTGGGATCACTGCCTGATCCGCCAAAGGCACCGTGGCTTGGGTCTGCCATGACAATAAACGTTGGCCGGACGAACCCAAAATGGGGTCGCGGGAGACGGTGGCTTCAGCGCCTGGGTGCCCTGCATGGACAGCGTCAAAATACTTGCTGTGCAATGAAGCAGGGACCACAGCCTTATATCCTTTTACAATAATGCCATCCTGCAGCACTAGCCCATCGTGGACGGCAAAGAAAGGCCGAACTAGCAATGGAACATTGTAGTGTTTGTCTGGCCAGCTGCGCTTAATGACAAAGGCAAGCGACTGTGAGGTACTGTCAGCAGCAGTGTGGGCAACCAAATCTTCCACACAAGATGAGGGAATAAAGGACACAATAATTACAATAAAGTTATCATCCGGCGAGTACGGTCCTCACAGGTCTTCTGGGGTGCACGCGAGAGAGTGTCAGCCAGGTGCATATCCTTACCATGTTTGTAGGTCAAAACAATGTCATATTTTTGAAGCTGCAGCAGCATCTGCTGTAAGCGCTGGAGAGGCATGAATCTGTTTGTTAAAGATGCTGATCAGAGGTTGGTGGTCGGTTTCAATCGTTACCGTATGTCCAAATATAAAGTAGTTAAATTTCTTGCAGGCGAAAACAACCGCCAGTTGCTCTTTATCTATTTGGACGTAGCATTGTTCTGTGTCAGTCATGGTGCGCGAGGCATAGGCAACAGGCTTATTGCCTCAACCATCATTTTGAGGACATGCTGCACCTAATCTGTGTTGTAAAGTGTCACAAGTCAGTGTGACCGGTCGTTTAGGATCAAAATAAGCGAGAGTATGAGCACAAGACATTTGCTGCTTAAGAGTGTCGAACACCCTCTGCTGTTGCTCGTGCCAGGTCCAAGCAGTGTCTTTGTGTGTAAGCTGGCGCAACGGGGCTGATATTTCACTGAAGTCCGGAATAAATTTGCTCAAGTAGTTCACCATGCCAAGGAATCTCTGCAGACCGAGCACGTCTGTGGGTGCTGGGAACTCGTTGATGGCACTGGTTTTCGCTGGATCAGTTTTTAGGCCATCCTTTGTGAACATGTGGCCTATGTATTTCACCTCACTTACCCTGAATTTGCATTTTTGAGGGTTTAGCTTGAGGTTAATGGCCTTGGTGTGATCCAGGACCTTTGTCAGATTAGCATCGTGTCTTCTACAGTTCGTCCAGCAATGAGGATGTCATCCACTACAATGGAGCATGGGTAATTTGCAAACAACTGCTCCATAGCTTGTTGAAATACTTCACTTGCAGAGCTTATGCCAAAAGGCATGCGAAGAAATCTCTATTGCCCAAACGGTGGTTAATTTGGAGGAGTTGTGTTCCAGCGAAATCTGCCAGAATGTACTCTTGTCATCTAGTACAGTGAATACAGTTGCCTCAGCCATGTGCACTGCAATCTTGTCCACAGTGCGCATGGAATAGTGAGGTAATTTAATGGCTATGTTTAAGTCCTTAGTGTTGATACAATTCCGTATTTCATCTTTATTCTTCATCCTTGCCACAAACATGGTGGAGACCCAATCCGAGGGGTCAGCGACGGAAGCAATCACACCTAGAGACACCATTCTGTTGAGTTCACTTTGAACACAGTCCCACATAGCATGGGGAATCTTGTGCGCGGGACGGACAACTGGGATTATCTCAGGGTTAATGGTAATTGTGTACTTAACAGGCAACCTGCCCAGCTTGTCATCAAACAAAGTTTTGTATTGTGTCAGGATTTGTTGGCTAAAATCACAGGTTGTAGTCAGATGACAAACAGAAGGGATGAAAGAGACAAGTCCCAGATCGTGACAAGTGTTGGCACATAGCAGAGACGGCACATCCTCACAAACAACATAGAAACTCAGGTTGTGGACACGTGATTTAAGACAGCAGCGTAGCTTGACTTAACCGATAGGGTGCACTGGACCTCCTGCAAATGGGAAAAGGGAGGCAGCCGTAGGAGTGATAGTCTCTGTTTTTCATAACTTTTTCAACACAGCTAGACAGATCACATTACATATGGCCCCTGAGTCAACTTTCAGATAAAAGTTTTGCCATTAACGAGCAAAGCGACCTTGGGGTCTAGTTGTTTGTGTATTGAGTCAGACAGGGAATGCACATTCAAGTCAAAACCTTTGCTAGCAGCCTGCAAATTCGTGGGAGCTGTTTGTGAGCCCCCAGAGTTAAAACAATTGTCTATTAGTCTCACGATAGAGTTGTCGGGCACTTGAGGGGAACGGCGAGAGATTTGATAAGACATGCCGGCAACATTAATTTCACGACCAGCAGAGTGCCCTAAAACATTTGTGTGAGCATCAGCCATTTCAGCAATGCAACAGCAGTTTTCAGCAGTCTCTAGAGAAAGATCAGCATTCCGCAGTAACTTGTCGTGTAATTTGTCATTGCGGACACCATAGACCAAACGGTCACAGACCAGGCTATCACATATATCCCTGAAATCACATCGACTGGCAATGTGCTTCAAGGCACTGACATATATCACCCTGTCTCTGGCTTTGGGAAATGAACAAATGCCTCTCCATGACCAAGTTAGTGCGTTACTCACATAACTGTCGGAATTTGCGCAGTAGGCAATCAGGGTCACGGATAGACTCAGCGGGAGCGATCTGGACACCAGCTGGGTCAAACCGAGCCAGTTCATAATGAAATCTTCTGGCACGTTGGGCAGCTCCTGTGCCTGCTAGATTAAGACGAATTGACGCTCGAACACCGCGAGCAGCAGTAGGGTGAGCTGCTTCAATGTAAATTGAGAAATCTTCTTCAAATACGTGCCACCATTCTGCGAGGTCTTCGTCAAACACCAGTATCTCTGGTTTTCTGAGAGCAGATACCATAGTAATATATACTGGAGAAAACAACAAATTAAAATAAATGCAATATAATTTAGCAAGGAGTGAGTCCGTACACTCTGACACCATGTTGAGCTTCTGCTGTTGGAGTAACTCAGGTCACACACAGCGATTAAGATTCAAATACTTTATTTGCATAACAGCATAGGTAACTTCATCCTAATATGTAACTCAAGACTGAGGGAGAAAGGGCTGAGAAGCTTTCTGTTAAACGTGTGGGTGTAGCATGACATGAGTGACACTGATCTACATATCCCAAACCATTTTAAAATGGTTAAGCCAGGAGACATGCTGAGGAATTACTCCCCATTTTTAAACCAGGTCATGACTACAGTTGGAGAGGGCAATGCATTCATAACGCTGGCTATTCCTGTTGGCAGAATGGGGAAGGTACTTAAATATCCTCAGCAAAATTACAACAGTGCTTTTTCATCGTTTGCTTATTTCACATTCTTGATTAGTTATCTTCTTCATAAACAATTACTATGCTCTTTGCTCAAAGTTGATTAATAATGTACTTTTAACTGGATTCAATCAGTTATCAGATATTTTCCTGTGGTCAATTTAAAATTGTAGAATTAGCAATAGAAAATAGCCCATAAACTCTGGGTTAATTTATCTGGGAATAAATTAATGAATAAACTGGGAATAGCCTCATAAAGACACCACAAAAACTACAGTAGAGCCAGACTCAATGCAGGAGTGAGAAGCAGCCTATTTTGATACAAAATCTATAGAAAATTAATATCTCCTTTAGATAGAACAGCTAGTGTTTCAGTACCAACTGGTTTTCAAGATGGGTTACTATGTGGGAATGAAGCAAATTGCAGGTCACCCATGAAGCTTGCTGATTTAGAATGAAAAATAAATTAACATAAATGTCATTTTATTCTGCAGGACCTCTTGCATGACATTTTGGTTTGCAAGAATGCAAACTTAATACTAGCATTTATTTCGAGAGAGCTTGTATACAAAAACAGGGAGGTAATGTTGTGGTTCTATAAGGCGCTGGTAAAGCCGCATTTGAAATAGTGTGAGCAATTTTGGGCACGATATCTGAGGAAGGATCTGCTGACTCTTGAGAGGGTCCAGAGAAGGCTTACAAGAATTATCCCAGGAATGAGTAGGTTAACCTGTGATGAGTGCTTGTCAGCACTGGGCCTGCACTCCCTGGAGATTAGAAGAATGAGGGGGTACCTCATTGAAACATACAGAATGGTGAATGGCTTGGATAGAGTGGATGTGGAGAGGATTTGGGAGAGTCTAGGACTAGAGGTCATAGCCTCAGAATTAAAGGACATTCTTGTAAGAAAGAGATGGGAAATGTATTTAGTCGGGGGTGGAATTTTTGCCACAGAAGGCTGTGGTGGGCATATCAGTGAATATTTTTAAGACCGAGATAGATAGATTCTTGATTAGTACAGGTGTCAGAGGTTATGGGGAGAAGGCAGGAGAATGGGTTTACGAGGGAGAGATAGATCAGCTATGATTGAATGGTGGAGTAGACTTGATGGGCCAAATGGCCTAATTCTACTGCTATTCCTTATGATCTTTTCACTCTTTCAACTTGTCTTTTGAAAGTAAACATCCAAACATATCTTAACATCTCTCATACCTAGCTTTATAGTAAAGACATACATTTCTTACTCCAAACCTATCACATGCAAAAAATAGAGACACAAGTGATTGCAGATGCAGGCTCTGGACTACGTCTGAAGAAGGGACTGAAACATTGTACGGCCATTTACTTTCCCAGGTGCTGCCTGACCCACTGAGTTTCTCCAACAGTTTGATTTTCCATGGAAAATAACTTCCTTGGGTAAATCAAAATCTATTAAGCACATGCATTTATAGCTAACCATTTCAAACCTCTAACAACTTAATTGTAATTGATCACTCATTACAATGCATTACATCCTCCAGACTGACAATCTGCTGTTTTCCATTTAAAATCTTAATGAACCTATTTGTACTTTTTTTTTTCTTTTGCTAGTTTGATCATGGGTCTCAACCTAAATGTTATCTATCGTTCTCATTCCGCAGATGCTGCCGTATTTGCTAAATATTTGCAGCATTCTTTGCTTTTATTTCAAATTTCTACCATATGCATTTTTTGAATTTCAAGGACAGGTCACCTTCCTTAGAACATCTGGTGCTAAAATCAGGGAAGCTGAGGTAAATCAGGCTTATCTTACTCTAAGGGAATTGCCCTCCATAATGTTTGGAACAAAGACCCACCATTTACTTATCTGACTCTTCTCCACAATTTGAGATTTGTAATAGAAAAAATTATATTTTTTCATGGTGGTGCAGTGGTAGTGTTGTTGCCTTCCAGAAAATGCAGTGCCGGAGACCCGGGTTCGATCCCTACGGGTGCTCGCTGTACGGCATTTGTACGTTCTCCCCGTAATCTGCGTGGGTTTTCTCCAAGATCTTCAGTTTCTTCCCACACTCCAAAGACGTACAGGTTTGTTGGTTAATTGGCTTGATAATGTAAAAATTGTCCCTAGTGCATGTGGGATAGTTTTAATGTGCGGGGATCACTGGTTGGCGCAGACCTGTTGGGTCAAAGGGCCTGTTCCGTGCGGTATATCTAATCTAAACTAAACTAAACATGTGGTTAAAGTACACATTTTAATAAAGTCAGATTTTAATAAAGGGCATTTTTATGCAAATGGATTCACCATGTAGAAATTACAGCAGTGTTTATACATAGTCCCCCCCATTTCAGAGCACCATAATGTTTGGGACATAGCAATGTCATGTAAATGAAAGTAATCATGTTTAGTATTTTGTTGCATATCTTTAGCGTGCGATAACTGTTTGAAGTCTGCCATTCATGGATAGGTTGGATGAGTGGGCAAATGCATGGCAGATGCAGTATAATGTGGATAAATGTGAGGTTATCCACTTTGGTGGCAAGAACAGGAAAGTAGACTATTATCTGAATGGTGGCCAATTAGGAAAAGGGGAGATGCAACAAGACCTGGGTGTCATGGTACACCAGTCATTGAAAGTAGGCATGCGGGTGCAGCAGGCAGTGAAGAAAGCGAATGGTATGTTAAAATTCGTAGCAAAATGATTTGAGTATAGGAGCAGGGAGGTTCTACTGCAGTTGTACAGGGTCTTGGTGAGACCACACCTGGAGTATTGTGTACAGTTTTGGTCTCCTAATCTGAGGAAAGATATTCTTGCCATAGAGGGAGTACAGAGAAGGTTCACCAGACTGATTCCTGGGATGGCAGGACTTTCATATGAAGAAAGACTGGATAGACTCGGCTTGTACTCGCTAGAATTTAGAAGATTGAGGGGGGGATCTTATAGAATCTTACAAAATTCTTAAGGGGTTGGACAGGCTAGATGCAGGAAGATTGTTCCCGATGTTGGGGAAGTCCAGAACATGGGGTCACAGTTTAAGGATAAGGGGGAAGTCTTTTAGGACCAAAATGAAAAAAACATTTTTCACACAGAGGGTGGTGAATCTGTGGAATTCTCTGCCACAGAAGGTAGTTGAGGCCAGTTCATTGACTAACTCCCTCTTGTTAGATGTGGCCCTTGTGGCTAAAGGGATCAGGGGGTATGGAGAGAAGGCAGGTACAGGATACTGATTTGGATGATTAGCCATGATCATATTGAATGGTGATGCAGTCTCAAAGGGCCGAATGGCCTACTCCTGCACCTATTTTCTATGTTTCTATGGACCGCCTGTTGCTGGGTGTCTTCTCTGGTGATGCATTGCCAGGCCTGTATTGCAGATTATGCTTGTTTTGGAGGCTAGTCCCCTTCCTTTTCCTCTTCAGCATATAAAAGGCATGCTCAATTGGATTCAGATCAGGTGATTGACTTGGCCACTCAAGAATAGACTATTTTTTCAGCTTTGAAAAGCTCCTTTGTTGCTTTATGGGGATTCTTCAGTAAGTTTTAAGTTTCTGGAAACCCAATTATAAAACTTAATTTTTTGCAACTTTGAATGTTGTTTCACATAGATGAACATCTCTACTATGGGAAAAATATGTTTGGCACAATCTTTTAGAAAATTTAATTTATTTTTTTGCCTTCTTTTTCCAGGTTGCCCATTGCATTTAGACTGTTGAATTTTTATGAAGAGCAACACTAAAATATAACTGATTATATAAAATAAAATTTTTGTCGTGATCTTTCAAATTATAGAGTATCTTCCTCAAATAAACCACCAAAAAAAAACTTTTTCAGTCTGACGCGTTGATTATAAACCTTCGTAACAGTTTACTGACGAGAAAATATTGTGATTTTCAGCATGAATTGTAACTGTCACATAACTTTTCACCAACTTCCTCTAAAACAATATTGTTTCAGATGAATAGGCAGAAGCATACTGTTCATTTATCAATTACAATTGATAATTATGGTCATTGTTGTATTATTTTACACATTATGAGCATAAAATAATCATGTGTCGGATATGACTCACTGTGATGGAGATAATCAAGTTCGGGAGTGTCGCATGACGGAGATGACTAAAACTATCTTTAGGGTTAGGGCAAGGGTTATTCGTTTATCTATAAATTATAAACACTGTCTATGCATGGACAGGAGTCCCGGCAATTATCCCGTGGATCAACTAATGGGTCAGGACACTCCCGGTGAGTAGGGACACTCCCGGTGAACAGGAACATTCCCGTGGATGGTTAATGGGAGAGTTGGTGGGGGTGGGGTGGGGGGAATGGGGGGGGGGGGGGGGTGGGGGAAGGGGATGGAAGCAGATGCTGAACAAGGGACTGGTGAGAAGACCCGGGAACGTTATCCTGCGTGCCATCGAGGCTGGCTGCAGGAGGCGCACCCCCTCCCACCCCTCCATTCCCACCGGGGAACAAGGGCTGAAGAGGGCCGGGCGTAGGGAGGGACATTTGGTCACAGGAAGAGGCGACGGCTACAACAGGCCTTTGTGACCAGTTGGAGATGGAGATGGAGCTAGATGGAGATCGGAGGTCAAGTGACAGTTGGCTGTGATGGGTATGGTGGCCCAAGCCTTTAGCCCAGCATGGCCTCGCCGGAAGGCTATGCTTGGCCATATCGTTTGAACGAATGGCACATGGTACAAACACATCTCGAGTACAAATCTAAAAAGAACAATTTTAAAAAAATTTCTAAGACTTCAACACCGTTCGGAGATGGCGCTGATTAAAGGTACTCACCCATTATGCAGCAAAAAGCAGAGTTTTCATGCGCTTCTCGTCCCGCAAATCAGGAGAAATTCGCATGGTAGGTGACTTTCGAATTCCACGGCCTTTCGGGGGCGGATGTGCACGTCCATTCCATTTATACCTACCTTGGATGGCTCATCACCGGTTATTGATGGTATCTGACTCCAATCGTCAGGACAACAATTTTTTGAAAACAATGGTAAGATCTATCATTTTATGAAGAATAGAGGAATATTTTTAAGGGTGATAAATATTTTAATTATTAATACCTACGGTTCAAAATTATTTTAATTTCAGATAGATCCCCCAATAAATAAATATGCCGACTTGAATTTTTATGTAACCATCGGGATATGCAGTTTTCCGGGGGGGGGGGGGGGGTGCGGGGGGCATCGAACATCGGGGAGAAAAAAAAAACACTTTATTCATTTAGGGTTTAATCTTTATTTATGAGGATTTTGTTTATTAACAATATGGAAAAAGAAGAAATGGGTTAGAATTACAGATTTTCCTTATATACCACATCAAAGTAGCGGGACACCAAAGTAGTTACTGAAGAATCACCCTTAGCAGTATGTTTGGGATCATTGTTTTGCTGTAAAATGAATACCGGCAATGAGTTTTGAGGCATTTGTTTGAACTTGAGCAGATAGGATGTGACTGTACACTTCAGAATTAATTATGCTACTGCCATCAGCAGTTGTATTATCAATGAAGATAACTGAGCCAGTACCGTCAGCAGCCATACATGCCCAGGCCATAACACACCCACCACCGTGTATCACAGATGAGGTGGTATGCTTTAGATCGTGGGCATTTCCTTCTCTCCTCCATACTTAGTTCTTATCATCACTCTGATCTGTTGATCTTCATCTCATCTATCCACAAGACAATTTTCCAGAACTGTGGTTGCTCTTCTACGTACTTCTTGGCAAACTATAACCCAGTCATCCTATTTTTGCAGCTAACCAGTGGTTTGCATCTTGCAGTATAGCCTCTATATTTCTGCTCATGAAGTCTTCTGCAGACAAATCCACACATGACTCTTGAAGAATGTTTCTGATCCGTCGGACAGGTGTTTGCATTTTTTTCTTTATTTTAGTCATCAGCTGTGGAGTTCTTCCTTGGCCTGTCAGTCCCTTTGCGATTAGTAAGCTAACCAGTTCCCTCTTTCTTCTTTATGAGGTTCCAAGCCGTTGATTTTGGTAAGCCTAAGGTTTGGCTTATGTCTCTCACAATGTTATTCTTGTTTCTCAGTCTCATAATGGCTTATTTGACTTTCATTGGCACAGCTTTGGTCCTCATGCTGATACAGTACTCAAAGTTGATGGAAATACTGGAGGAAAGGCTATGTGGTGAGAGCTCTCTTAGACCTGCATTAAGGAGCCAATTAAACACACCTGAGCAATTACAAACACCTGTGAAGCCGTGTGTCCCAAACATTATGGTGCCCTGAAATGGGGGGCCTATGTATCAACACAGTTGTAATTTCTACATGATGAAACCAAAATGTATAAAAATACCCTTTAATAAAATCTGATAATGTGCACTTTAACCACATCTATTACAAATCTCAAATTGTGGAGTACAGAGGGAAATAAATAAAGGATGGGTCTTTGTACCAAACATTATGGAGGGCACTGTATATATAAACCCCACATATGGTTTGAAATGTTATTCTTGATTATCAGCACATCAGCCATTCATTAACATAACGAGGCAAGATGGATGTCAGAGTCAGAGTTCAAACCAACTTTTCACCATGGCCTTGATATCATGTTTGTTTCAGTCCTGCACTCTAATACAGGTCAATCAGTGGAACTGTAGCATCAATGAAACAAAAGGAACCTGGTGAACAGAATTATTTCCCAGCTACATCATAATAATGATGATGCTGGTACAATTTTGTTTTCTCAATGCTGATACTTTGGAGATCCTTTACTGTTGAGGACAGCAAATGTAAATGTAATCAACTAATAACTCAACTTTGGGACTTCCATGTTCATTTGTCAATGCACTAAAACCTCACTATATCAGACCAGATGGGAGGACATGGGGTTTAAATGTTCAGTACTAATGGAAAAACAGCCAATAAACATACACCGCACAAAAAACAGTAAAGGGCACAAATTACACAATATATTGGAACGGCACAGTGGTGTCATGGTAGTGTAGCTACCTAATGCTCCTGTTCCACTTAGGAAACCTGAACGGAAACCTCTGGAGACTTTGCGCCCACCCAAGGTTTCCGTGTGGTTCCGTGTGGAAATTGCCATTAATTTATAGGCCAAATTGAAGGAATTTTGTGTTTAATGCCAGTAAATTAATGGGCTTTTTAAATAGCTTGCGAGTGGGATTTTATGGAATGCGCTGTATTGTAACGTTGTGGTTGCGGTGAATTTAAACCCAATATCGGAAGGAAAAATTATGGCAGTTCATATGGGGACTAAATCACTGTTTTGCAACATGAAATATTGATTAAAGTCCCCTAAACAAGCAGGTTTATATGAAAAACTAAACAGCTTTCACCTATCTGTCCCCTACGTAAAATCGGTCCCCGTTGTCAGCGTTCACGGCATTAGGAGCTATTCTTTATGTTACTGCAACGCAGAAATAGACGGGCGATTAAAAAAAAAAAAAATTAACTTATCGGTAGTCGGAACAAATCTCCAGAAAAAGCTCGGACTCCGACAAAATATTATTCCAGATGGCAAGGGGAAGACCACATTTTAACTCCCCCCCCCCCCCCAAAGGCACCAAAGTCGCGCACACGGCCAGCGGCAGAACTGCAGCACCGCTAAAGGTAAGTTTTGTAACATACCTAGAAGAAGAAGACTCTTGCATGGTTATCTGCTTCATTGATTATTGTCAGGTTTATTTGTCTGCGTCAGCAATGCAGAATGACCTTGCTATTAAGGATGAGATTTAGAGACGTAAAAACATTTGGTCAGTCCCTTTCAGAATTAAGGTCTTAAAGGGAACTGGCACAAAATAGGCGATGAGACCAGGAGCAGATCACATTGAATGGCAGGATCGGCTTGAAGATGCTACTGTGTGGCTTACTCCTGCTCCTATTTCTTTATGGTTTTCATTTATTCTGAGAAACCACACTTATTTTAGCATTGGTCTAATTGAAAAAAACAACATATTAAAATTGGTAAACGACCTCTCCCAAAGGGGTTCTTGGGTTGTAGCCTGACAGTTCTTGTTAAATACTTGTCACTCAATGGGACACAGGTGGCTTATAACTGTGACACTTCATCACAAACGGTGCATTTAAATCACCACCTGATCTTAAAACCATCTGTTGTTTTAAGACAGTTAAGACAGTTTGGGGAAATTACATGAGTGAACAGTCACCCAAGACCCAGGTATGCGGCAAATGTCAAAGGTTTATTGTTAGCAGCAGTGCGGACAAATCAGTGTGTGTGTGTGTGTGTGTATGTGCGTGTGAGTGTGCACATGGTTGTTTGTATGCATGAGAGTCCCAGGCAACTTCTCTCCAGAATAAAGGAAACCATCTATTATTATACCCTCTTCCATAACCCCTGGATGGCTGTTGTTCATAACCCCTGGATGGCTGTAGACATTAATATTAACATTCATTGTGTGCATTACACACACACTCAAACAGATGTCTGATGATGAACATGGGGACATTTTAACCATCTTATGAATCAACAATAGTCAGCTCTGAGTCATCCAATGATATTCACTGGACATGTTCATCGTCTATGAGCCAGAAATATGGTTCTTGTATTCAGTGACCTTGTGAATGCAACTTAAGCTGTTTTAGGGCAGCCCGGTGGCACAGTGGTAGAGTTGCTGCCTTACAGCAAATGCAGCACTGGAGACCCGGGTTCGATCCTGACTACGGGTGCTGTCTGTATGGAGTTCGCCCCATGACCTGTGTGGGTTTTCTCCAAGATCTTCCGTTCCCTCCACACTCCAAAGGCATACAGGTTTGTAGGTTAATTGGCTTGGTAAATGTAAAAATTGTCCCTAGTGGGTGTATGCAGGGATCACTGGGCCTGTTTCCACGCTATATCTCTCTACAAAACTAAGCTAAACTAAACTGGTACTGAGGTCAAAATTAGTCAAAGATAAACAAAAAGCTGGAGTAATGGGCCTGTCCCACTTAGGCGACATTTTAGGCGACCGCAGGAGACTATGGAGTCACCACATGGTTCCACATGTTCGCAGGTGGTTGCCGGGGAGTCACCTTCATGGTCGTGAGGAGTTCTTGCATTCTGGGAATTAGTCACAACATCATTATGGTCAGTGCAAATTTTTCAACATGTTGAAAAATTAGCGGCGACCAGAATGAAGCCGCCATGGAGAGTAGTGACAATTCTCATGCCGTAGGCGGGTCGCCAGGAGGTCGAAGGTTCTCAGGTTTTCGTAGGTTGTAGTCAGTGCTGACTGGTGAATTTCATTGGTTCATTGGGAAAATAAAACGTAAGCAGTAATTTTCAGAACCAAGGATAACCGACCGGTAATGTTAAATGTCCGCCGAGCTTCACAGCCATATATCTCTGGCATCTTGAAAGTTGTCTCCACTCCTTCCCCCTCCTTCTTCCCCTTCTCCCCCCTCTGCCCCCCCCCCCCCCCCCTCTTGCAAAGGAGTTACCGTACACTGTGCTTTAGTCATCTTAAGTACATTTCCAACCTTCCTGATCATCGCGGTGTGTGTCTGTATCACCTTGGCTTTGCACCATGTGAATTTCACTCACATAGCGTTCCTCCCGATTGCCCTGCCCCTGCCTGCATAACTACTGGTGCAGGAAGCGATGTGTGTGTGTATTTTACTCTGGCAGTTGCTGTACCAGTTGCTGGGTTTTCAGACGACTGAAAAATCGCCTAGGTGGGACAGGCCCATAACTCAGACTGAAGAAGGGTCTCGACCCGAAACGTCACCCATTCCTTCTCTCCAGAGATGCTGCCTGTCCCACTAATTTGCTCCAGCTTTGTTTGTCTATCTTCAGTTTTAACCAGCATCCGCAGTTCCTTCTTACACACGGTCAGAATTAGTCAGTTCTATTTTTTAAGAGGACAGGAATGGAATCTGGTTAAGTCCCATAATACTGAGTGAGCGCTCCATTTTGTCACACAATAAATTACTGTTCTCCACTTTATAAATTTGGTGCTTGTGCATCTCTACATGTCAACTGTAGTGATGCAGCTTTTTGTCTGCCTACTTCTAACAAAGAGCATTCCCACCAGCAGATGTAAAATTGGTGTACACAAATAATGGTGTGTTCACAGACAGCAATAAGCTGAGATATTTTGTTGGCTAGATGTTACTTTGAGAGTACTAATGAAGTATAATTTAATTCCCTGTGCCAAATGAGTAGTTATTATATCTGTCATTCATACATTTTTCAAGAATAAGACCCATTGCATATCTTTGGAAGGAAAAAAAAATTGTGTTGTGTAATATAATGTATCCACACAAATGAAAGAGAGAAAATTGAATGTGAATTTCAACTCCATAAATGATTTAATTGAGCAAAATGGAACAATTTTCCTCACATTAACCATCAAGAATTTCATGTCATTATTATGCTCTTTTGAATTTTGATAATTCCAAGGACTTTCTTTACTAGTGTAAATGTCCCCCAAATGACATGAACAACAATGTAACACATAAAATTTGTCTGCAGTCGGGATTTTAATAATGCTCCTCCGAGAATGATTGCCTTTGTTTGTTCACAAAACAATGTTTTACTAGCTCAAGTTCTCTACATGTGATCATAAACTATGAAAGCAACTTCAATAGCATTTTGAACCAGGATGAACCCCTGAATATTTTCAAAAGAAATTTGATGTTGCTAACTGAGAATGAACTGTGGAGTCACTGAAATCAAGAATATTTAATAAAAAAGAGAGGAATAGGATTACCTTTACAGCTTTTTTAAGGACCTAGTATCAATATGCTGGACTGAATAATCTCATTTTGGTGATATCATCAGATGTGCTTAAATCAGTTCAATAACCTGTTGAATCTCTCCTGATTTTCAGTTGCATGGAGATCGATGGAACAATATAATTCAGGTTTGATCAAGTAAAGTCAAAATTAACTAATATTGCTATGTTTTTGCACATAACTTGAGGCAGAATGAGGGATACCAGTGTTATATTCATATAAGCACTAAAAGTAGAGTAACATAAAAGAGTAGATGACACAAACCTTGGTGGCTGTGTGAACTGTGAGGAGCATGCTATGAGAATGCAGGGTGACTCGGACAGTTTGGGAGAGTGGGCAGATGCATGGCAGATTAAGTTTAATGTGGATAAATGTGATAAATCCACTTTGGTATCAAAAACAGGAAGGCAGATTACTATCTAAATGGAATCAAGTTGGAAAAAGGGGAAGTACCATGGGATCTGGGGGTCCTTGATCATCAATCTATGAAAGTAAGCATACAGATACAGCAGGCAGTGAAGAAAACGAATGGCATGTTGGCCTTTATAACAAGAGGATTCGAGGAAAGGAGCAAAGAGGTCCTTCTGCAGTTGTACAGAGCCCTAGTGAGACCACACCTGGAGTATTGTGTGCAGTTTTGGTCCCCTAATTTGAGGAAAGCCATTCTTGCTATTGAGGGAATGCAGTGTAGGTTTACAAGGTTAACTCCCGGGATGGCGGGACTGTCATATGCTGAGAAAATGGAGCGACTGGGCTTGTACACTCTGGTGTTTAGAAGGATGAGAGGGGATCTTATTGCAACATATAAGATTGTTAAGGGTTTGGACACACTAGAGGCAGTAAGCATGTTCCCGATGTTGGGGGAGACCAGAGCCAGGGGCCAGAGTTTCAGAATAAGGAGTAAGCCATTTAGAACCAAGACAAGGAAACACTTTTTTTCACAAGGAGTTGTGAGTCTGCAGAATTCTCTGCCTCAGAGGGCCGTGGAGGCCGGTTCTCTGGATACTTTCAAGAGAAAGCTAATAGATAGGGCTCTTAAAGATAGTGGAATCAGGGGATACGGGGAGAAGGCCGGAACGGGGTACTGATTTGGGATGATCAGCCATGATCACATTGAATGGCGGTGCTGGCTCGAAGGGCCGAATGGTCAACTCCTGCACCTATTGTCTATTGTCTAACATATTCACATTGCACTTTTACGTCTCTGTGGTGTTGCTTTTGAACTTGAAAGGCAGTGTAGGAGGAGATTCTCGTCTGCAGGTCATCTCATTCATGGGAACTCAATCAGGATGGATTATTAAGATTAAGAATAATGCATTCAAGTTGCTATAACCAAGGTACATTATTTTGCCAGTTCAGTGACACCCACAGAGTCATGCAGCCCATTACAACCTTTTTTTTGCTCTCTACACTAATCCCATTTACCCGCTCCTTGATGATCCACAGCACCTTGGAATTAGTAATGTGTGCTGTTAGCTGCTGCAGCATCACTAAGCATCTTATTGGGGTCAACATATTCATTTGCTCCTGCTTGGTAATACAATAAACTGTGATCTTCATGGTTGAGCTTTCATTAAGTAATATGGATTGCTACCAATACTGGAAAGGAAACGTTTACGCCATCCCTAACTTGATATTTATTCATTTTATGTAGAATAATATTTCCCATTGTTATGCCAGTTATTTGGAGAACTGTTTGCAGACAGAATGTGTAGGAAGGACGTGCAGATACAGGTTTACACCGAAGATAGACACAAAATGCTGGAGTGCTGAGTTACTCTAACATCATGTGTCTATCTTTTGTTTGCACACAGAGCTGAGAAAAGAAAGCTTCTCCAGCTTTCTCCCACTTACAGCAATCAGGCTGAAGAAGGGTCTTAACCCTAAACATCATTTATCCATGTCCTCCAGCTTGACCCGCTGAGTTACTCCAGCACTTGTTTTTTTAGTAAATTAGCACCTGCAGTTCCTTGTGTCATCTGAACACAATCCATCCTATTATGTGTCATATGAAAACACCTACTTACTCATCTGGGCTGAAATAAAATAATGATCCAATTTATGGAATCATTAGTAAGATAAAGTAGATAAATTTAGGTTAATGTGCTCTTTATAAAATGAAACTGAGGATAGTAAAAGTGAATAATGCATGTTATGTAAACTATTTATTTGAATATAGGAGCAAGTGAAATAGAATGTATCTGTAAAGTTTATGGCGTTTTACCTTTCCTTAGAATAATTACTTAATGTACATCCCCAATTTGTCAGCATCCTTCAATGATTCATTGTCAAGCTCTTGACAGTTGTTGTTATTTCGAAAGTAGTCGCTGCTGTAATGCAGTGGCCAATTTACCCAATGCAAAACGAGAAACAACCATGTTACATTGGCCAGATATTTTTTTTCCATGCTGTTAATTCAAGAATTGAAATTTGTCTGGAATAAATTTTACCCAGAACACCAAGAATAATATTACTTTATTGTGAAAAATTGAACGAATAATGTTTTTGTCTGCCCAAGACAACAGGTAGGCCTTTGATGTTTTGGCTCATTTAAAATCTTAATTTTAAACATTGCACTGTTGTTTGGTACAAAATGTGTTGGAAAGAACTGTAGATGCTGGTTTAAATTGAAGGTAGACACAAAATGCTGGAATAACTCAATGGGACAGACAGTATCTCTGGAGAGAAGGAATGGGTGATGTTTCGGGTCGAGACTCTTCTTTAGAATGATGTCAGAGGATTGAGCATGCCCACTCTGTCCCAACCACTCCCCTGACATCAATCTGAAGAAGGGTCTTGACCTGAAACGTCACCCATTCCTTCTCTGCAGAGATACTGCCTGTCCCGCTGAGTTACTCCAGCATTTAGTGTCTACCGTTCTTTGGTACAATATGGCTATTCAAGTTTTATTGCAAACTCCTATCTTGAACTCACAATTTTCAACTTCAGAGGGAAGCGTGTCAAAGGAGCAATTCTTTCATGAATATTTCTGAAGTTACTGCTTCAGGAGGGTATTGCCTAAAGTAATTGCTGATTACTTAGGCAATGTAATGTATTGTCTAAAGTAATTGCTGATATGCAATGTTAGTGAACGTAGTTCCAGAGGATGATCATAAAAATAAAGATTTATTATTTAAAATACTAATTCACAATATATTACAAGCACTGGCAAGGCCAACATTTATTGCACATCCCTTATTGCTCTTGAGCTGATAAGATTTGTTTTACCTTACACTCCAAGCAAACATTAATACAGTAGTTGTTTCCTCTTTGAATCTCTCGGGCTCGTAGATGTTGAGATTGGCAATGAGCTAGAGATCTAACTTAAAATAAGGTGAAGCACTGTCTGGATGCTTTGATCCATATCTCAGTCACATCTCACAGAGAACAAAGAATCAGACTGTGACTAGTTCCTGAGTTTCAATAAATAAGGAGAGAAAAGAAATCTGAAGAAAGGTCCCAATGCAAAATGACTACGTTCTCCAGATATGCTTCCTGACCTGCTGAGTTACTCTGGCACTTTGTGTCTTTTTTTTACCAAAAAATCAATCCTTGTAAACAGAATTAACACTGACAAATACAATGCCGTCTTCTCGTGCCAGGATAGGGGACATCTTTAAGCACCATAAACCAAGAGATTCCTGTCATAAGGAAAAAAGTGGTAAGCAGTGCATTTGGAGAGTGCCAGGCACTGAAAACTAAATTATAGGACAGGATATTCAAGGTTACAATCCCTGGATTACCATCTGAGCCATGTGCAAATTGAACAGGGCTAAGAAGATTTGGCAGGCATGGAATAACTTCATAATGAGGGCAGTTTTAAGTAGAGGTAAGCAGGCATTGGAGATTTTATGGATGGGATTCAGAAAATAAAAAAAAGAATAATCTAACAAGAGCTGTGTACAGAGTCCCTGGTAGCAGCTACAATACTGAATATAATTGCAAAAAATAAATATGCACGTTGAAAAGGATGGAATGATCTTGATAAAGACCTTTAAATTGCTTGTATACTAGGAAGCATATTTGGAAAGTAATGTATTGATGGACTGTGTCTATATTGTTTTCATCCAATTGTTTGTCCTGGAATCCACAAAGAGCAGGCCATATTAGAGTTAGTAATGAGACAGATTAAATTTATAGCCTGATGGTCCATTAACGTTTATCTAAAATCAATTACAACATGATTGAGTCTAAGGTTGTGTTGGAAAGAAAGAAAGGTAAAGCAGCTGTGAAAATTTAAGGCTTTGATAAGGTAGCTTGCATGCAGTGATGCAGAAATTGTCCTTCATAAACTAGTCAAATCTTTCAATGGAGGAAATGGCAGAAGTTCAAAACTCTATGTGTGTGCTATAAAACAGGTCAAACACCCTTGACCACTGTTATACGACCATCGCTCTATCCCTCGCCCTCACTTCAGAAAATCCGACCATTCAGCAGTGCTGCTTCTTCCTGCATACAGGAAGCAACTGAAGAAAGCACCCCCAGAGGTGAGGACTGTACAGAGCTGGTCGGGGGGGGGGGGGGGGGGGGTGGGGAGGGGGAGGGGGGGTGGGGAGTGGGGAGGGGGGGTGGGGAGTGGGGAGTGGGGGGCAGAGGAACAACTCCAGGAATGCTTGGAGTTTGTAGACTGGCCAATGTTCAAGGACTCGGCAATGGACCTGGATGAACACGCCACTGTCGTTACAGACTTCATAAGGAAATGTGTGGAGGACTGTGGAGGACCGAGTATTTCTTAACCAGAAGCCTTGGATGAACCATGAGATCCACACTCTTCTGAAGGCAAGATCCCGGGTATTCAGGTCTGGCGATGCTGAGGTCTATAAGAAGTCTAGATACAACCTTGGTAAGGCCATCAAAAAGGTCAAAAGGGACTTCTGCTCTAAGCTGGAGGATGAGACGGTTGTACAGCAATTGTGGCTGGGCTTGAATGTCATCACCTCCTACAAGACAAAATCAGGAGGCGGCTCAAACGACAGCAAAGCATCACTCCCTGAGGAGCGCAATTCGTTCTATGCACGGTTCGTTAGGGAGAACACTGATGCGTCTTCCCAAGCCCCTATTCGCCCTGACGGTGTTACAGTCATAGTGCTGAAATCAGAAGATCCTTCAGGGGGTGAACCCTTGCAAACTGCCTGGACCTGATGGTATACCCGGCCGTGTTCTAAAAACCTGTGCGGACCAACTGGCTGGAGCATTTACGGCCATTTTCAACCTCTCACTTCTG
The DNA here is from genome assembly GCA_963514005.1 of Raja brachyura. The sequence goes on along the minus strand of OY740784.1, from coordinate 99,752,450 downwards.
AGGTCTGAGTTTCCCACCTGCTTTAAGAGGGCATCAATAATACCGGTGCACAGGAAGATTAAGTAAGACGTGCGTCAATGACTATCGACCAGTGGCACTAACGTCTGTGGTGATGAAGTGCTTTGAGAGGTTGGTTACGTTGCACATCAACTCCTACCTCGACAAGAACCTTAACCAACTACAGTTCGCGTACCGCCACAACAGGTCAACTGAGGATGCAATTTCGCTGGCTCTCCACTCCGCACTGGACAACTTGGACAATAAAAACATCTATGTCAGGCTGTTGTTTATAGATTACAGCCCGGCATTTAATAACATCATCCCTTCCAAGCTGGTTACCAAGTCACAGAACTGGGCCTCTGCACATCCCTCTGCAATTGGATCCTCAACTTCCTCATCCACAGACCACAGTCTGTTCGAATTGGAGGAACCACTTCATCCTCAGTAACAATTAGTACTCACTCTACACCCATGACTACATAGCCGGTCATAGTGCGAACTCCATCATCAAGTTTGCCGATGACACCGCTGTGGTTGGACGAATCACAAATGGGGACAAGTCAGAGTATAGAAGTGAGATCGACCGGCTGACCAAATGGTGCCAGCACAACAACTTGGCTCTCAACATCAAGGAACTGATTGTGGACTTTAGTAGGGGAAGGATGAGGATCCACAATCATGTTTATATCAACAGGACGATGGTGGAGAGGGTCAATAACTTCAAATTCCTGGGTGTGCATATATCAGAAGATCTTTCCTGAACCCAGCACACCGATGCAATTGTAAAGAAGTTACATCAGCGACTCTATTCCTGAAAATATTACGGAGATTCAGCATGTCGAAGAGGATTCTCCTAAACTTCTACAGGTGCACGGTAGAGAGCATTCTGACTGGTTGCATCATTGGCCTGGTTCGGCAAATTGAACGTCCAGGAGTGAAAAATAATACAAAATGTTGTGAGCACTGCCCAGTCCACCACCGGCTTTGACCTCCCCATCGTCAAGGGGATCTATCGTAGTCGCTGCCTCAAAAAGGCAGCCAAAATCATCAAGGACCAACACCATCCTGGCCACACACTTATTTCACCACTGCCATCAGGAAGAAGGTACAGGAGCCTGAAGACTGTAATGTCCAGGTTCAGGATCAGCTTCTTCCCCACAGCCGTCAGGCTATTAAACACAATGAATAAACTATGAGCTCTGAACTGCAAAAGACTATATTATTATTTTTTATTTGCATATATTTGTTATTTATTTAACTTTTTCTTTTTTTCCCCGTTATATACAGTGTTTACATATTCACATATTCTGTTGTGCTGCAGCAAGTAAGAATTTCATTGTCCAGTCCGGGACATATGACAATAAAAGACTCTTGACTTAACTCTTGATTACCTTGATCAGTGTTTTCAACAGAGAAAGAAAAGCATATGCTGGATATACTGACAACACTAATATTGGGTCCAGGATCGAGACTCAACAAAATAAAGAAATTATATCACAGAAAGATATAAATCAAAGTCACTAAACAATGATAAACACATAAAACTAAATGGTTTCCATCCCAGGTTTTTGAAGAAAATAGATAAGCAAATTACAGAAGGCTCAACCACAATTTCCTTAATTTCCCTAGGTTCAAAATTTGATCCTTCCAATAGAAAAATTACTGACGCCATTTTACTGTTTAAGAAAGCTAGGAAGAAACCAGAGCAAAATAAGAATTAATTAGCCTGGAAAACAATAAAACCTATAACTAGGGATGAAATGGCTGAAATGGTACCTCAAAAAATGTCAGTAAACAAGAGGTAATGTTCAATCAACCTGGCTTCTTTTGGGGGATAGTTGGCTATAGTTATAATCATGTAAATACCAATTGATCTTGTTGACATGAATGTCCAGAAAACATGAGATGCTATTCTTCTGAACAGCTGTTATTAAGGTTAAAGTTCATACAGTCATACATTATGATTATAAATCATTCCATGTATCATTACCCTGGCTAAGACACTAACAAAGTGTCTTAGTTAATATGACTATTGTCAGGCTACACAAATTGGCATGCTGTGTGCTCTGGTTTCACAAAATAATCTCTCTCAAAGTACCTTTTTGCCTTGCTTGTAAATGATTTAAACAGTGAGATAAAAATAAATCAAACATACAGGTTCAATTTTGTCAATGATACAAAAATAATCAATTAGACAGAACCATGAAATGACAAACACAATATTTAAGATTAACTGAAATAATCCACATGTGAAAAGTGCTCAGCCCATCATTTCCAGGTGTAATATAATGGCCTCATATTTGAACAATCAGGAAGCCATTTACCACAGCTTTGTACAATTGCCAAATCTGTTCATGGGCTGGATTTTCCAGACCACTCTACCCATAATCCTCTTCAGTTGGCAACTCCAGAAACGGCCACCATCTGACCGTATTGCTTAGGTTAGTGTCTTCCTGACATGCATGGCTGCATTTTGTAATGCAGAAGGATGGAACACAGACCTTCCTCTGTGCCACTTGATTGAGCACAGAATCTCGGAATTCTGCTGAATACTCAGCATCCTACCCTCTCAGTTTTATGCCATGGACAAAGGACAAATGTAACATGGCCCCATTCATTTGAATGGAATCACCAACTTGAAATTAACAGATTGGAGCAGATGTGATTTTATAATTTTTTTAATTTAATCTTAACATTTAACTGAATCCAATACTTCATTGAATTTTACGACTTACAAGTAGTTTCAAAGCCAATTATTACATTTTACATACTGATTGGTTTTTAATTAATGAGTTTTTATTCGATTGTTTTAGAAGTCTCTAACTGCCAACAGTTGAAAAGATCAGCAACTTGTCAAAAAGCTGCCAGGGTGATTAAAGATTTCATGTTGTGGGATGTCTATGGTACTGAGGCAAGGGGTTTAATTTGACACACGGGGCTGCATTGGTTATGTATAGTATTGGGAATACCAACATGTAATGGTACTGTGGTGTCGAGTTGCCTGAGGTGCTGTTACAGCTGCTCTCATTCTGTTAAGCCAAGATTATCCTATCACATTCCTGTCATGTGTTGTGTGGATGATGGAAAGGTTTCAGGGTGTCAGGAATTGAGTTGTTTGCCACAGCTCCCATGAATTTCAAACATAACACCATTCATGATAAAGCTGCCCATATGACTGACATCGAATCCATCACTATACACCTGCCACCACTGGTGCAATAGTTTACAAAACACATTGCAGTTTCTTGCTTCTGATATAGTGACAGCACCTGTCATTAATGCTATAACTTGTTCTTCCATTCATGTAGCTGGGATTAGGTGAGTTAAACCCCACTATATTAACACTGGGGAACTTGGCAAAGATAATGCTATTGATTATTTAACTTTTAAATTCTTATTAGACTAAGTGGGACCTTTTGGTCCCCCAACGCAATATTCCACCTCTGCACCAATTCCAATATTGGTGGCCAGTTGGGGGGGGGGGGGGGGGGGGGGGTGCTTTCTGGAGCGGTAGTATGGGTGTTGTGGCCCAAAGAGACGGGTTTCCAGAGGGCTAGTATGGACATTATGGGCTGAATGGTTTATTGCGCTGGCAGCTCAGTCACTCAGGCCTGGCGGGCTGGCAGCTCAGAAACTGCCAGAAATTCTGCTTAAAACAGGTGAGAGAGGAGGAGAGGGTGGAGAATCAATTTTAGACATTTTTGATCTTTTTCTGCAGATCACAGCAATGAGGGAGGAAAGTCTATCCTGGGCTGGATCTCACAGGCAGCCAATGAAGGCTAGAAAGTCTCTCAATGATAAATCTCTCAGAAAACAAAGGCAAAATTCCTGACACCTAGGAAGTCTCCAACACAAGTTTATCTTCTTTCAAACGGGTACCCCAGAATCAGTCACACAAATCCTACATACACGAGATCCACACAGGCTTTTCAAAGCGGTAAACACACTTCGACTCCAGGTGGGACCACCTTCTCAAAAGAACAACAACACAAAAGAACAAGCAAACACAATACAGCAGCAAATTACCTGCACTTAAACACTTGGATTCAACCAAGAACAACTACAATTGTAACACAAGAGCAAAATCACACTCAAACCAGAAATAATTCAGCCAATAATTATAATGCCTAAACACACTGTGGGTTGGAAGATTGCAACCTTCACGTGGTCCGCCCTGTTTCTTCTAATGCAATCAACTCGGCGTGCACAAACGGAAGATCAAATAGCTCAAGTTGTCCAACAACTTTAGGCTGTGCACCCCACACGAAAGAAGAAGAATAACACACTGCAATGTAAAATATATGCATTCAATTACAGGACAATCCTAAGGCAAATCACACTATTTTAAATTACACTAGATCACACAATTCAAGCAAACCATTCTAACAATACAGGAGAAGAATTAGCTACATTATCAGAACAAAATCAGTTACAAGGCAGAGCAGTACAATTTAAGCAAACAGTTTTTTTAAAGAACAGTATTTACACAATTCTAAGCAAGTTGTTGTGTTACACTTGAGGAGTTATATGGAATTATATACAATTACGGAGCTATTTTACAATTTTACAAGATCTAGATCAAAACGGATATTAACACCTCAAATTTAGAGAAATTTAGAATCAAAAATTTAAGATCTAGATCAAAACAGATATTCAATGTGAACACCTCAAATTTAGAATCAAACATTTAGATCACAATTCAATTCTAATTTTCTACCTTAGCGCTGGACCAACTTCAGTACTGACTCATAATGTACTAACCATACACCAGCGCTGACTTTTAAAGTAAATAGTCAATCTTACCCCAGCACTGGACCTTCAATACTCCCACTACTTAATATTGAAAACGGCTCAACTCCCTGACTGCAAACTTATATCTGGGGCTCCATTGAAATCCCGGACGAATGCCCCCAATGTAAATTCAGGTTCTAGACTTACCAACTTAGTCTGGTTTAGTCAAACACTAAGTCAAACTCTGGTTCCAAAACCTTACTTTATTGAAGAACAAATGGCAGGGACAGTTGCTGATCCACTCACGCAAGCCACCAATATCTCGTGCAAACAGAACAGAAGTCACAATCAACCGACACACCCGAAAGAATTAAACACTTTCTTATACCCTTCCAAACTAAAGAATCAGAATCAGAATCAGATTTTATTCACCAAGTATGTTTTGCAACATACGAAGAATTTCACCAGCCAGGTCAGTCATACAATTAAAAGCAACAGACTCAAAAACACATTTTAACATGAACATCCACCACCGTGACTCCTACACATTCCTCACTGTGATGGAAGGCGAAATAAAGTTCAAGTCCTTCCCTTGTGTTCTTCCTTGGTCTGGGGCCTCGAGCCCCCGTTGACGGGATGATCTTCACTCCCGTAGCTGGTGGCGTTTGGGCCCTTTGCGGTGAGGCGTTCAGCTCCAGCATCGAGGGGTTGGCAGCTCCCCGCACCGGGCGATCAAACCTCGCGTTGCGCTCGTTGAACCTTCAGTGGCATTGGAGCTCCCGATTAGCCTCTCCTGAGACTGCGAGCCCTTGTTGGTAAGCCCACAGGCCGTGGTGGGAGTGATCCCAGGCAAGGGGTCTGCTCCTCCGATGTTAAGTCCACGCCCCAGCGATGGTAGGAAAATGATCACATCTCCGGGAAGGTAAGACCCTGAAAAAACTTTCATAGGACAACAGAAGGAAACGGGCAATACGGGCTGAAAAGATTTAGTATGAAGGGAAGCTGGCCAGGAATATAAAGAAGGACAGTAAAAGCTTCTTTATATATGTTAAGGGAAAAAGAAGAGTAAAGTCAAATGTGGGTCCCTTGAAGGCATCACGGGTGAAATTATTATGGGCAACAAGGAAATGGCAGAAGAGTTGAATAGGTACTTCAGATCTGTCTTCAGTATGGAAGACACAAACAATCTCCCAGATGTACTGGAGGACAGAGGGTCTAAGGGGGTAGAGGAACTGAAAGATATGTTAATTAGGCGAGAAATAGTATTAGGTAGGCTAATGGGACTGAAGGATGATAAATCCCCTGGGCTGATGGTCTGCATCCCAGGGTCCTCAGGGAGGTGGCTCTAGAAATAATGAACGCATTGGCGATAATTTTCCAATGTTCAATAGATTCAGGATCAGTCCCTGTGGATTGGAGGATAGCTAATGTTATCCCACTTTTCAAGAAACGAGCGAGAGAGCAAACAGGGAATTACAGACCAGTTAGCCTGACTTCGGTGGTGGGAAAGATGCTGGAGTCAATTATTAAAGAGGTAATAATGGGGCATTTGGATAGCAGTAAAAGGATTAGTCCAAGTCAACATGGATTTATGAAAGGGAAATCATGCTTGACTAATCTTCTGGAATTTTTTGAGGACGTGACAAGTAAAATGGATGAAGGGGTGCCAGTGAATGTAGCGTATCTAGACTTTCAGTAAGCCTTTGATAAGGTCCCGCACGGGAGACTGGTGACTAAAATTAGAGCACATGGTATTGGGGCTAGGGTGTTGACATGGATAGAAAATTGGTTGGCAGACCGGAAGTAAAGAGTAGGAGTGAACAGGTCCATTTTAAAATGGCAGGCAGTGGTGAGTGGAGTGCCGCAAGACTCGGTGTTGGGGCCGCAACTGTTTACCATATATATTAATGATTTGGAAGAGGGAATTAGGAGCAACACTAGCAAGTTTGCGGATGACACAAAGCTGGGTGGCAGTGTGAGCTGTGAAGAGGATGTTAGGAGGTTGCAGGGTGACCTGGACAGGTTGAGTGAGTGGCCAGATGCATGGCAGATGCAGTATAATATAGATACATGTGAGGTTATCCACTTTGGCGGCAAAAACAAGGGGGCAGATTATTATCTCAACAGTGTTAGGTTTGGTAATGGTGAGGTACAGCGAGACCTGGGTGTCCTTGTACACCGGTCACTGAAAGTTCGCATGCAGGTACAGCAGGCAGTGAATAAAGCTAATGGAATATTGGCCTTCATAACAAGAGGATTTCACTATAGGAGTAGAGAGGTTTTCCTGCAGTTGTATAGGACTCTGGTGAGACCACATCTGGAGTATTGTGTACAGTTTTGGTCTCCTAATTTGAGGAAGGACATCCTTGTGATTGAGGAAGTGCAGCGTAGGTTCACAAGATTGATCCCTGGGATGGCGGGACTGTCATATGCGGAAAGATTGAAAAGACTAGTCTTGTATTCACTGGAGTTTAGAAGGATAAGGGGCGCTTATAGAAACATATAAAATTATAAAAGGACTGGGCAAGCTAGATGCAGGAAAAATCTTCCCAATGTTGGGCGAGTCCAGAACCAGGGGCCACAGTCTTAGAATAAAGGGGAGGTCATTTAAAATTGATGTGAGAAAAATCTTTTTCTCCCAGAGAGTTGTGAATTTATGGAATTCCCTGCCACAGAGGGCAGTGGAGGCCAAATCACTGGATGGATTTAAGAGAGAGTTAGATAGAGCTCTAGGGGCTAGTGGAGTCAAGGCATATGGGGATAAGGCAGGCATGGGTTATTGATAGGGGACGATCAGCCATGATCACAATGAATGTTGGTGCTTGCTCGAAGGGCCGAATGGCCTCCTCCTGCACCTATTTTCTATGTTTCTAAACCGAAGTACATTAAATCAAACTTTTAACAAACATTAAAATAACAAAAAGATGAAAAAACGAACAGACTGCTTGCAGGGCTGGGCATCTCCCCGGCGCCCCTGGTGCTGACATTACTTGGAGGAGGCAACCCCAACAAACCAATCACACATATCGATCACATTATACAGTTATTGATAGTTCCCTAACACAATTACAAAGCATCCCATTACAATGTTTCTACAGAAGTAAAAATTAAAGTAATGCAACATTTTCCCAGGTAGTATAAACAATTCAAACAAGGCTTCACACTTCAGCCAATCATCAAGCAGCAGCACAAACACATTGCAACATTATTTACAAAACTGTTTCACACCCCCTTTTATAACCAATCCCCACTATGCATTTGCAGACCTTCTTATCTCTTTCTGCAAACACTCAAACATTTTAACAAAATAAGGACATCTGGACCTCTCTTTATCATCAACTTCCATCTGAGGTCCAGACTCCTTTAGAGTCATGACTCTCCGCTTGCAACTTTCACAGAAAGAGGCAAAGCAAGCCCTGCAAATGCAATGATCCTTCATTTTATAATAGCTGTATTTTGGCCAATATTAACATGGGCATAGAATATGGTCCAATAGAACTGCTTCAATGATGCGCTGGGGCTATCTGATTGCTTGACTGCACATTTTTTTTGCCTTTGATGTCTTGACATCAAACTCATCAGCATCCCTTGATGCCACATTAAATACACATGAATTTACTGCAGATTGACTTTTGTGATGGTGGAGATTCAGGAGAAAGTTTATGTTTATCAATCTAACTTGATTTGTTTTAGCACTCGCATGTTCGCCCGACTATCGTCAAGGGTGGGAATGCTCTTGGAGGTATCTCCTTCCATTAGGTTTTAATTGGCCTCTTTTACTCACAGTTTGGGATACAGATATTGGAATCTTGAACAAAACACAAGTGCTTAGAGTAACTTAGTGGGTCAGACAACATCTGTGGTGGAGACAGAATGGATAGGCGACGTTTCGGTTTCGGGTATTTCTTCAGACCCTTCGCCAACTCCATAGCCCTTGATCGTATTACAATCTCAGTCACAGACGCCAATGTCAGAAGGTCCTACAGGAGGGTAAACCTTCTAAAAGCATTGTGTTCTTAAAACCTGTGCAGACCTACTGGCTGGATTTTGCGGACATTTTCAACCTCTTATTACTGAGGCCTGACTCTGCCACCTGCTTTAAAAGCGCATCAATAATACCAGCGCCCAAGAAAATTAAAGTGATGTGCCTCAATGACTACCGACCAGTCGCACCAACGTCCGTGGTGACAAAGTGCTTTGATAGGTTGGTTTTAAATATCAACTTCTACCTTAACAAGAACCTGGATAAGCTACAATTTGCCTACTGCCACAACAGATCAAAGGAGGATGTAAATCACTGGCTCTCCAATCTGCACTGAACCAGTTGGACAATAAAAACATATGTGAGTTGTTCATAGATTACTGCTTGACAATCAAACAACACCTCCATGCTGGTTACCAAGCTCACAGAACTGGGTCTCTGTATATCCCTCTGCAACTGGATCCACTACTTCCTCATCAACAGACCCCAATTTGTATGAATTGGCAGCAACACCTCCTCCTCGATAACCATCAGTACAGGAGCACCTCAAGGTGCTCCGCCCCCTGCTCTACTCACTCTATACTTATGACTGTGTAGCTGAACACAGTTTGAACTCTATCTTCAAGTTCACAGTCGACACCACCATTGTTGGACAAATTACAGATGATGATATGTTGGAGTATAGGAGGGAGATCGATCAAAGGATCAAACAGTGCATAAACAACAACCTTACTCTCAACATCAGTAAGACCAAGGAACAATTTGTAGACATTGGAAGAGAATAGACAAGAATCCACAAACCTGTCTTCATCGATGGGGCAGTGGTGGAGAGAGTCAAAATCTTCAAATTGCTGGACCTGCATATCTCTGAAGATCCGAGCACATTGATGCAATCATGAAAGAAACAATCAACACTTCTACTTCCATAGAAGATTGAGGAAATTCGGCATGTCAACGAATACTTTGTTGAACTTCTAAAGGTGTACAGGAGAGAGCATTTTGAATAGTTACATCACGGCTTGGTTTGGCAACTCAAATGCTCATAAATGAAGAAGATTGCAAAAACTGATGAACAGTGCCCAGTCTATCATGGGTATTGACCTGCCCACCATCGAAGGGATCTACAAGTTGCTGCCTCAAAAAGACAGCCAGCATCATCAGAGACCCACACCACCCTGGCCACACTCTCATTTCAGTCCTGCCATTGGGAAGAAAGTATAGGACCCTGAGAAATGTAATGTCAGGTTTTAGGAACAGCTTTTTTCCCTACAACCATCATGCAAATAAACACCACAACCTAAATATAGGCTCCGAATTATATAGATTTGGGGCCATTCATATATTTGGAGGTTGTAGTATTTATATATATATATATTACTAAAAGTCTGATCTTGACCGCTTTTGGCTCGCTGTGCTGTGATTTCCGAGAGAACGCCGCCACCTACGGCCATCATTTTTGGCCACCTCGCTCAGAGCCACCCTCCACCTTCCGGGACTGGAGGATTTTTCCCATCGATGAAAAATCAGAGAGATATTAATGTTTTTTAAATTTTTTGCCACTCTCTCTGCTGCCTGGTGGTAGGGGGGAAGGGACTATAAAAAGTGGTGTGCCTCTGAGTGAGGTCTCTGCAACATGGAGGAAGCGAGAGGGTCATGTCTCTCTGAATAACACTAAACACGTCTATTCAACTGTGAGTGCCCTTAATGTGGTTTGAAAATCAAAATATGGTTGGTTTCAAGTAGAAATGCACTGCAAATTGCTGTCTTTGGGGTGAGGTGGGAGTGCACTGCAAATGGCTGTCTTTGCGGTGAGGTGGGAATGCACTGCAAATGGTTGTCTTTAGGGTGAGGTGGGAATGCACTGCAAATGGCTGTCTTTGGGGTGAGGTGGGATTGAACTGCAAATGGCTGTTTGGGCGGGGGGGGGTTTGGGTTGAGGTAGAAATGGACTGCAAATGGCTGTTTGGGGGTAGGGGTTTGGGTTGAAGTGGAAATGCACTGCAAATGGCTGGTTGGCTAAACTTGACAACTTCCTGTTTGTACTATATTGATTTTAGATAAAACGCTACCACTTACGGCTGTGATTTTTGGCCATCTTACTCAGTCCCCCTCCGCTCATCAGGTGTAGAGGATTCTTCCCATCAATGAATAATAAAAGTGTTTAGTGTTTAAAAAATGTTGAGAATCTCAGTCCTGTGAATCACGCCATGAAGGCCACTCCTTTTCCGGTGAGAGAGGTAAGGGATTATAAAACCCGGAAATGTGGGTGTGTGCTCAGTCTCTGCTTGATGGGGGAGGGAGAGGTCACGACTCTGAGCTGTGAATCAACTGAACACACTGAATGTCTACTGAACTGTGAGTGTGGTGTTTTGTGTGGTCTTATGGTGGTTTTACCCTGTTTGAAATGGTATGAAACTGCATTTGAATGTGGTGGCCTTGCACCCTGCATGACATGGTATGAAACTGCATTTGAATGTGGTGTTGTTGCACCCTGCATGAAATTGTATGAAACTGCACTTGAATTTGGTGGCCTTGCACCCTCCTTGAAATGGTATGAAAATGGATTTGAATTTGGTGGCCTTGCACTATGCTTGAAATGGAATTTGAAGGAATAGCCATGAGTCAACTGCTAGCCCACCAGCCATGAGTGAGCTGCCAGCACATCATGCTTGAGTGACTGAGCTGCCACCCCAAGAATCCATTTGGCCCACAATGTCCATACTAGCCCTCTGGAGACCAGCAGTCCCTGCAGCCAACAACACCCATACCAGCGCTCCATAAAGCAGCCCCCCCCCCCTCCCACCGGCCACTAATATTGGAATTATATATATTTCCAAAAAATGTTCAGAATATATATATATATATATATATATATACTCTGAACATTTTTTTTGGTTGTTTATTATGGGTTTGATAGCATATTATGTCCAATTATCTGTTGTGCTGCTGCAAGTAAGAATTTCATTATTTCATTTCAGGAGATATGACAATAAAGCACTTTTTACTCCCCTGACTCTTGACAAGCCGAAACATCACCAATCCATTCCCACCACAGATGCCGCCTGACCGATTGAGTTCTCCAACACTAGTGTTTCACAGTTTGATATGGCTGGATTGCATAGCTTTGATATGATACATGTGAGAGATTGTTTAATATTCCAACTGCTATACAGCTGATGTTGACTTCAGCCAAAGAGAAAATCCTTCTTGTCATACCTTCAAAGTCATTTTTGTTTCTTGACATACCATTACAATAGCAATATTTCAGCACAGAATCACTTTAGAAACACACATGATGACAAATGATATCTACTTCACACATGGAATAAACTGGAAAACTTCTCCAAGGGCAGTACATACTGTTCTGTATTCTGGTTAACAGCAAAATTAGATTTTGTCTTCAGCTTCAGCCAAAAAATATTTTAATTACTGTTCCTCACTGTTAAATCATCACTTAGATTTTACATATAATTAAGAAACTACAGTATTGGTAAAGGGATATTGAGAAATAAACGGATTTTTATCATTTAAATAATTAATATACTAGGGTCTGTTTGAAGGAATTCTGGTCCCGGTTGGAATATCCAGAGTATCAATTTGGAAAAGAATTAGTTTACAATGTTATTTTGGACTCTGGTAAATGAGGTGGCAGGGAGGAATTGTTGCTGTATTATAGGCACAGTCCTTTAGTTGCTGGAACAGGATTAAAGGAAAGTGTCTTGAAACAAACATTCCTATTGTAACAGAGCCAAATCCAACACTGTTACATCTTTCATGAGAATGTGTTTGGCAATTTCCTTTAGCTGTTGTTTGGAAACATACCATACAATAACATAAATCATCCATTCTTGACACAATTTGACACACAGCTTATTTTGGTACACACATCAAAAACAAAGTTTAATGCATCATTTCTCAAGATATTTTGGATGAAGTAAGCTTGATTTTGTCCTTCTAAATTCATGAATATGGTACAATATTCTGTTTTCACTGCCCGTGTCTCCTATGCCTTGCTTTCTGAATAGTCCAGTTGGACATTTACTCTGTGAATTGATTGCTCTTTAACCTCTGACCCTCATACAATTGATGACGTTTATGTTTACATTTATGCATTATATTTACCAATGTATACAGATAATGGAGAAGGTGTGTGAACACCCTAAACATTACCACCTCCTCTGATCACAAATGGAAGTTCTCCATTACGAACCAAAAAATACACTACTCAAAGAACTCAGCATTTGTGGAGGTAAAAGAATGGTTGATGATCAATGTAGTAACTCTGCATTAGAACTGAGAATACATAGGGGGAAAATAGCCAGTATATAGAAGTGAGATGGGAGGTGATAAACGGTCTGGTCGGGGACAAATTAAACCAGAGTTGTGGGAGGTGGGGATGGGGGTTGGGAGAAGGGTGGTCATGGGCCTATTGAGCTCAGATTGGGGGGGGGGGGGGGAGTGGAGGGGTGGTGGGAGGTGTTTATTAGAAGCTGGTAGTTGATCTTTTTTTTACACATAGAGTGATGGGTGCTTGGAACGTGTAAACACAATGGGCTTAATGGCCTAATTCTGCTCCAATGCCTTGGAGGAGTTCCTGCATTCTAGTCACGAACTAGTCGCGACCTCAGTATAGTCTCCACAAATTTTCATTGAAAATTACCTACCCTCCCCATGTCTTTGGAATGTTCGAGAAAATCAGAGCACCAGGGAAAACCTTGCCCTACTTAGGCGACTTTTTAGGCGAGTGCAGGAGACTCTGCGCTCGCCACATAGTCGCCACACGTTTGCTGGAGGTCTCTGGTGAGTCTCCTTCATTATCGCAAGGCGTTCCTGCATTCTGGGAACTAGTCGTGACCTCAGTATAGTCTCCACAAATTTTCGTTGAAAAATGTTCTGCAACCAAAAATTGGTCATCATGGATAAAATCTATACTTTTGTAGTCATTGGGGCAGTGGTAGTGGGGTCGCTATGTAGTTGTAGATAGTCGAGCTAGTCGTAGGTAGTTTTAGTTAATCACCTTTGCTGACCGGGCATTTTCATTGGCTCATTGGGAGAAAAAAAACGTAGGCACGAGTTTTCAGACTGCCAGCGACTGTCAAGCTCGCAGCATTCGCCTGAAAATCTGGGAAGTGGAACGGCATGTGTCAGAGTGGAACACACACACACAAACACATAGCAAAGGCAGGGTCCAGGGAAAGCGGGGGAGAGCTGTCTGAAATTCACACGGTCCTTTAAAAGAGCGGGGGGGAGGGAGAAGTGGGGAGAAGGTGAGAGAAGGAGAGAGAAGGAAGGAGAACGGGGGGGGGGGGGGGTGAGAAGGGGGAGTGGAGACACTTTTAAGAAGCCAGACAACTTTTAAGAAGCCAGAGATACACAGCTGTGAAGTTTGGCGGGCATTTGACAAGTCGGTTCTCCTTGGTTCTGAAAATCGTGCCTATGTTTTTTTTCTCCCAAAGTGAAGTGCGGCGGCCATGTTCAGGGAACCCCGGTCCGACGGCGATGCTCTGTAGGCCTGGTCCAGTGGCGATGTGGGGTAGGCCCGGACCGGCGGCATTGTGGGGTAGGCCCGGACTGGCGGCGATGCTCTGTCGGCCCGGTCCGGCGGCGATGTGTGGTAGGCCCGGTCCGGCGGTGATGTTTGGTGGGCCCGGTCCAGCGGCGATGATGGATGGGCCCGATGCGACGGCAAGGTAAGGTGAGCCAGGTGCGGCTGTGATCTTCGGCGGGCCCAGTGCGATGGCGATGCTGAATGGGCCCAGTGCGGCGATGAGGTTAGGTGGTCGGCAAGGTTCAGTGGTGGCGATAAGCGGGGGAATCAGGGAGGGGGAGATAAGCAGAGTTACCGGGCAGGCAGCGAGGCTGGACGTCATCGGTAGGCAGGTGGAGGTCGGCGGCAGCATCAACGTGGAGGTCGGTGAAGGCGGCGTCCTGGTGAGTACTGGGGGTGCTCCTCGTGGCCAAAATGGCGTCGGGAGACTCGGGCCAGCGGCTTGGGCCAGAGTGGGGCTCGGGGCCTGCAGGCGGTCGAGTGGGGGAGTGTCGGTGGCAGGAGCGGCCTGGAGGTGGGCTAGTTTCAGGTCCTTGGTAATTCCCAGTGATGTTCAAGATAAACTAACAAGGAACTAAGCTGGAAGCGAAGGGAATTAAACTGTTGGCAAGTAGCCAAGAGTGTAATTTTGGTTAACCCCTTCCAACCAGCAGTTTCTTACTTAAATATATGGGGCTCTGACTGTGAAGTTAACTATAGTAATTGTTAGTGAATAGTAAATACTTGTCTAGTGGAAAATTTAAGTAGATTTACATGTTAGATGGTTTTCTCTATATTACCCTGTTAACCAGAACATAATATTATGTTCCTTCTTTTATGCAATGTATGTTCAAGGGAATGGAGCTCAATGTAACTTAACATCTACGGAAGGTATTTGGTGGTTTCTTTTTTGCAGTATTTCTCTTTTTAAATACTGTAATATCACTATTCCTATGTTATTCACCCCTTTTTCTGATATTTCTTTAAGGGCTCTTTTACAATGGATATGCCAACAGAGTCCAGTAGATGTGAGTACCCACCTAACACCCAGAAGTTTGAGGGATTGTGTTGCACCATCGGATATAAAGGTACCAATTTATAATGCAAGGCAACAAGCAAAAGAAAATTGGAGGAATTATGTTTTGTAGCTGGAATATAAGGGACGCTAATGAACCAATTAAAAGGGGTAAGATTCTTGCCCAATTAAAATCACTCAACGCTGATATAATTTTTTTACAAGAAATACACTTGAAACTTCAAGCTCAGACCAGGCTGAAGGCAAATTGGATCGGCCAAACATATCACTCCTCCTATCTTTCTAAATCTAGAGGTACAGCAATTATAATTTGCAAAGGCATATTATTTAAACTTAAGAATACCATAGCAGATAAAGAGGGGAGGTATGTTATAGTTACTGGAGAGATTCACTCCACTCCACGCACTATGGTAAATATTTATGGTCCTAATTTTGATAATCCAGAATTTTTAATATAATTTTTTAATATAATGAGTTCAACTACCAAAATGTGATAATTGGGGGAGATTTCATTTGCGTTCTGGATCAATATCTGGATAAATCTGCGCAACAAAAGGGACTTAATATAAAATCAAAATCCAGTGAACTTTTAAATACATACATAAAAAACACAAATATAACAGATGTATGGAGGATCACAAATTCAGCTGGGAGTATTCCTTTTATTCAATGGTACATAAAACCTATACACGCATTGATATTTCCTAATGGACACAAAATTAATTCCCTTTACAACTAATCCTAAATATCGTAATAGTGTCATCTCTGATCACTCTCCGTTAACCTTTTTTCTAAAACTAGAAGGAATGTTTAATAATAAATCATTTTGGAGGTTCAATCCCCAAATTTTAAACAATCCGGACGGTTGTATATACTTAAGACAACAGATGGAACTTTTCTTTGAGAATACGATACCCCAGACATCTCACCCTCCTTATTATTGGAATCTTTTAATCAGAGGTTCTATTATTTCATATCAAGCTTTTCAAAATAAAAAGAATAGAAGAACAAATTAGACAACTGGACCTGGACCTAGAAAATGCGAAGGAGCCAACTATAAATAAACACAACAAGATAACATTACTGAAATTTAAATAAAACCGAATTCTATCTGCAAGAGTCATCAGATTATTTCAAATTACAAAACAGGAAACTTTTGAATTCGGTGATAAGCCACATAAACGTCTGGCACGTCAGCTGAATAAACTGGAAAAGGATCACACTATCCTAAAAATCAAATCAGATTAAGGTGAATTATTAACGCTGCGTTTACATTATTTTAATATAAACTTCCTGCCTTTAACTACTAAATTAAATGCTTTGATTCAATTCTGGAAAACGCTTCTAATGTCTCTAATAAGCAGAATATATGCCATAAAAATGTTTTTTTCTAATTCTCTACTTATTTCAAGCATGTCTGAGACGCTACATCTTGAAGATATGAGACTCGTCTTAGCAGGGAAATCAGAACAAATTTTAAAGACATGGTCTCCTTTTATAGATTCATTACAAGTATAACATGGTGCAACACAACTCTGGAAATAAACAGATTCACGAACTAGGTGATGGGTGTGGTGAGATATGAAGTAGGTATATCCACATATAAGGGTCCCTTTTTTTCTTTCTTTCTCTTTTCCCTTTTCTTTTATTTCTTTTTAAAAATTATTTATGGGTTTTTGTCATTATTTTTCTATAGGCTATTACTTGTTTACCCCTGGACCGCACACCCATAGTCCAGGGGTTTACACATCACTACTTCCTTTACTCTTTCTCTTTCTCGCTCTTTCTTTCTTGCTCTAATTATTTCTTGTTAAATTTAAAATAGAAGCGGTACACAAATGTATTTTGTCATATGCCGCGGTTTATATTACTGTACATTACATCTAATAAAAATATAAATAAAAAAAAATAAAAAAAATACAATTGAGCTGGATCTTCTGCAGACCGACAACCTACCAAGGCTCACTGGTCACCTGCGCATGGACCACACTGCCTACCCCAGCTGGTGGGAGAAGCTTTAGTAGCAGAGGGATGCTTCCAAGATACAAGGCTGATTGTGGAATTTCTTTGGTGGTGAGATTCTGCCCCCATCCTCATCGACTGTCACAGGTGTCACTGAGATTGAACATTTGTGACATTCACAGTCAGATCTGTTGAACAGCCCTCAAAATCACACATACTTGAAAAAAATAAGTACATTTAAACAAATTGAATTAAATCAGATTAACAGTTCAATGTACTGTCTGCAAACAGCTGTACCATCCCATTCATTTGAATAATGCACAGCACAGACTAAACAGTCAGAGTGAGGCCACATGCAAATTGGAGGAACGGCGCATATTTTGCTTGGGCAGCTTCCAACTCAGCGGAATGAATATTGATTTATTTAATTTCAAGTAACCCTTACATTCCCTCTCTGTCTGTCCCTTCTCCATTCCCCCTCTCTCTCTGTCTCTCTGCCATTGGTGCTAGTTCTGATTGTTCTGTATCTTTTCATATCTCTACTTTCCCTCTCCCCAGACTCTGAGGCTGAGGAAGGGTCTCAACCTTTTATTCAGAGATGCTTGCTGCCTGATCCGTTGAGTTACTCCAGCATTTTGTCTCTATCTACAGACTAATCTGGCTCAGGCTCAGGTACTAATCTAAGAGCTGGAAAGTCTGAGGAGATCTTCATGGTCCTGAATCCAGCAGATCTGCACAGATATCCTGAAACAGCTGAGGGTTCCACTTCTGGATAAGCTTGGGAGTCTTGAGATTCTGTCCAGTTTAATGCCACGAGGCCAGCAGTTACATGGGTATCGGCTTATTAAATGAGAATCTGCACCATTGTTTTGAGCATACTGTTCTGTCATAATAGATTATGTTTGGCATACATTTCTCTTGTGTAAATGGTAAAATGGTGACATGCCAAATCATTCTCCTTTAGCAAGAGGTGTATGAGCATCAAATTGATGGGAAATGCCGGCTGTCTGGGGGAGTGTCTTTGTTGTTATGAACATGAATAATGAGTGTTGGTAGAAGTTAAACTTGTAATCATTACTTCAATGGACGTTTGTTTTCAGACTGGAATGTATGTTATATCTTCTTTGTCTGATTTGGCTATCAAGGGATTATCAAAGTAAAGCTGACTAATTCAAATTAAGGTGTAAATCAGTCATGGTCTAATTGATCAAGGGACCGAATAACCTTCTCCAGATCTTTTATTCGCAACCTTTAATATTGACTTTTCTTTTGCCAAGTTCAATTGTAATGTTCTTGGAATAATCTGAGAACGACTCGAAACAACATTGTACCTGCTGATCAATAATAGTAATAAAGTCATCTATTTCATAAACTGACTATTTACATTTTTACATTGGACATAGATTTGCACCAGTGGGTGAGCGTAGATGATATAAATAAAATCCTAAGACGCTAATTCAGTCAGGGAAGCTTTATTTGGATAATATGCATTAGGGGGCCATGTTAAAGCTAATACCCAGTATGCACAATAATATCTTACTGCAGGGTATTCCTGCTGAAAAGGTCATGACTAATAATTACTGGAAATTTATTTAAGTAACTAAAATGTCACCTTAGCAGCTATAGTTAATAAAAATAACGGTGTAATCTGAAACATGATGATAATTTGTGATAATTTTACACTTGTGTACAAGCAAAGCTTTCTTTGAGCAAAGTAGGAGATCGATAACAGGATAACATTTATCAATGCTGTGATTGTCCTGTTTCAAATGTTATCATCACTTTCAGGAATTTTATTAATTGTATAAAAGGTGACGTTTCTATTAAAGCAATCAGTTTCAGCACATTTGACAATGATTTTTAGACAAAGTTATAGACAAAGCTCCTAATACGATGCCATGCAGCCATCCGATTGTCAAGCAGTAACAATCATAGCACACAAAATGTGGACATGACAGTATAATCATTCAAATAATGTGGATATCTAGAATTTCTGGAGTAATTCAACAGAAATTGGAAAGCTTGTGGATATTTGCTACCTGGAATGCATTGATCTTTGAAACATAGAGACATAGAAAATAGGTGCAGGAGTAGGCCATTCGGCTCTTCGAGTCTGCACCGTCATTCAATATGATCATAGCTGATCATTCAGAATTAGTACCCCATTCCGGCTTTCTCCCCATAACCCTTGATTCCACCAAGAACTATATCCAACTCTCTCTTGAATAAATCCAGTAAATTGGCCTCCATTGCCTACTGTGGCAGAGAATTCCACAGATTCACAACTCTCTAAGTGAAAAAGTTCTTCCTCATCTCAGTCCTAAATGGCCTACCCCTTATTCTTAAACTGTGATCCCTGATTCTGGACTCCCCCAACATCGGGAACATTTTTCCTGCATCTAGCTTGTCCAATCCTTAAGAAATGTACATGTTTCTATAAGATCCCCACTGATCCTTCTAAATTCCAGTGAATATAAGCCCGGTCGATCCATTTTTTCATCATATGTCAGATCCGACATACCGGGAATTAACCTGGTGAACCTACTCTGCATTCCATCAATAGCCAGAATGTCCTTCTTCAAACTTGGAGACCAAAACTGCACACAATACTCCAGGTGCGGTCTCACCAAGACCCTGTACAACTGCAGAAGGACCTCCTTGCTCCTATACTCAAATCTCTTCACTATGAAGGCCAACATGCCACTTGCTTTCTTCACTGCCTGCTGTACCTGCATGCTTACTTTCAGAGACTGATGTACAAGGACACCCAGGTCTCGTTGTACCTCCCCTTTTCTTAATCTGACACCATTCAGATAATAATCAGCATTCTTATTCTAGCCACCAAAGTGGATACTCACATTTATCCATATTATACTGCATCTGCCATGCATCTGCCCACTCACCCAACCTATTCAAGTTGCCCTGCAGCCTCATTGCATCCTCCTTGCAGCTCACACTGCCACCCAGCTTTGTGTTATCTGAAAACTTGGAAATGTTTCATTTAATTTCTTCGTCTAAATCGCGAATCTATATTACTAAAAGTCTGATCTTGACCACTTCCTGTTGTTCTGTATATTGACGACGGGGGCAGGATTGTGAGGTCTGGAAGCCCATAGTAATGAGCTAGCACATTAGATGGTGCATGCTAGATTCAGTTGCTGCACTCTTGGAACAAGACAGAAGAGCCCTTGGGCAGCTGCACCCACAACTGTGCAGTAATCTTTAGGATCCATTCTGCTCACTCCACTTGGAGAAAGGGCTAGAAAAGGTGCCCTATAAATAGCCTACCTCAAACTTACCGACTGGATTACCGCGTCCAGAGGTATCACCACACGTGGTCGGAAGCACAAAAATAAGAATTTGAATGTTGGAGCATGGAATGTGTGCACATTGATGGACAGTGCAACAAAACAGACCAGAGAGGAGAACCACGATCATCGCAAGAGAACTGAGAAGATTCCGGATTGACATATCTGCCCTTTCTGAAACCCAGCAGGCAGACGGAGGACAACTGAAGGAGGAGAAGGGTGGCTACACTTTCTTCTGGAAAGGAAAAGCTGCTGATGAGCCCAGGATCCATGGGTCTCGACCCAAAACTTCACCTATTTCCTTCGCTCCATAGATGCTTCCTCACCGCTGAGATTCTCCAGCATTTTTGTCTACCAGGATCCATGGTATTGGGTTTGCTATCAGCCCATCAGCCACCTCCCTGAACTTCCTGTGGGAATCAGTGACTGTCTATAGCCATCCATCTAGTGTTTGCCAACAACCAGATGGCAACAGTTGTGAGTGCCTATGCCCTTACTTTAGACTCTGAAGAGGAAGTAAAAGAGACCTTTTACGCCTGCTTGGACTGTCTAAATTCCCCAGGGAGGTTAAGATTATTCTCCTAGGAGACTTCAATTCCTTGGTCAGCCGGGACCAACACCTCTGGAAGGGTAATGTAACGTTCTCTGCAAGGCCCTGTTGTGACTAACACAATGAATACACGTCCGCCATCTTGTAAGTAAGATTTAATCTGAACAACCAACGGAAACTTCTCGAAGGTCACCTGACCTCAGTCATGAGGCACAGGCACATTTGCCAGCTTCAGCTTTTGGCCTCAAGGGGCACTGGCATTTATATTACATATACATCCCAGGTACCATAGGAAAGGAAGGCATCAACTCCAATGGTGCTCTGATTCTCAGCAAATGTGCTCAGCACAACCTCATCATCACGAAGACCCTCCAAACAGTGGCATTTCATTGACTATGTCATTGTACGAACCAGGGACCACCGTGACGTGAACATCACAAGGGCCATGATCGATGCAAATGACTGCTGGACAGATCATCACCTCATCCGCTCCATGATGTCCATCAAACTCAAGAGGAAGAGGAGGATTCAAAGGAAGCAGATCCGGCCAATGCTGAACCTTGAAAGCCCGGAGGAAACTGTCACCCTGCAGCGATTTCAGGCTTCTCTTGGGGAAAGACTCCAATAGGAATATCCTGATGATATTGAAGGGCACTGGAGCCAGCTCAAATCCACCATCCTTGATATCTGTAAAAGCATCCATGGGTGCAAATCCAGTAAACACCAGGACTGGAGTTTGGTCTGTGTCGTTCGACACAGAGATAGAACAGCTCATCTCCAAGAAAAGGAAAGCCTTTCGTGCCTGGCAATATTATGTGCCCTGCAAGGCCAAAAGAGAGGCTCATTCCAGAGCCAAGGCGGACGTCCAGAGCTGGGTGAGGGAGCTTAAGAACACGTGGTGGACAGATAAGGCTCTGGAAATCCAGAAACTGGCAGACTCGGGTGACACCAGAGGCATCTTCAGCGCTACTAAGGCTGTCTGTGTCCAAGCTACCGCGGCTTAACCCCCCTGCACTCAAAAGGCGGACAAGAACTGCTGAAGCACAATGAGTTCATTAATGCCCAATGGAAAGAGCACGTCCAGGAACTCCTCAACTGTGACAGCATAACTGAACCAGATATTATCCACTGTATCCCCCAGAGTCCCATTAGAGAAGACATGGAAGTACCTCCCACTATGACAGAGGTTCAAGATGCCATCAAGAGCTGTAAGAACAACAAGGCCACCGGTCTTCAGTATTAAAAATGTTATGGCCATTTTCATACTCGGAAATTAGCATCTTGTTCCCCAGACTGATTCTTGTGATGGCAGGACTTTCATATGAAGAAAGACTGGATAGACTGGGCTTGTACTCCTAGAATTTAGAAGATTGAGGGGGGATCTTATAGAAACTTACAAAATTCTTAAGAGGTTGGACAGGCTAGATGGAGGAAGAATATTCCCGAAGTTGGGGAAGTCCAGAACAAGGGGTCACAGTTTAAGGATAAGGGGGAAGTCTTTTAGGACCGTTAGATGAGAAAAACATTTTGCACACAGAGAGTGGTGAATCTGTGGAATTCTCTGCCACTGAAGGTAGTTGAGGCCAGTTCATTGGCTATATTTAAGAGGGAGTTAGATGTGGCCCTTGTGGCTAAAGAGATCGGGGGTATGGGGAGAAGGCAGGTGCAGGATACTGAGTTGGATGATCAGCCATGATCATATTGAATGGCGGTGCAGGCTCGAAGGGCCGAATGGCTTACTCCTGCAGCTATTTTCTATGTATCTATGTTCCCTATTGCTTTTCCATTGACTTAACTCAAAAGCTGTGATCAAGGACTGTCAAAAGCCCATAACTTTCTTAAAAATTAACAGAACTGAA
The DNA here is from genome assembly GCA_963514005.1 of Raja brachyura. The sequence goes on along the minus strand of OY740784.1, from coordinate 99,729,495 downwards.
ATACTTTTTCAGTATTTTTTAAGGAGAGGCCCACAGGAGCCGTTGGAAGAGGAGGAGGGGGAGGAGCAACACACGACCAGTAAGCTTAAAAATCCAGCGCGGTTGTTTTTTCAGAGGCCCACACGAGCCGTTGGAAGAGGAGGAGGGGGAGGAGCAACACCCGACCGGAAAGGATAAAATTCCAGCACGGGGCTTGTTTACCAAAATCCATAACATTCCATTTGGAGAAGTGATTTTGTTTTTTGAGGAAGCCGTTGATTGGTGGGAAGTGGACTAGGGTAAGCAGCTGATTGGCAGTCAGATTCCAGCAGTTTGTTGTGTGCTTTGTATTGTGTTGAGATTGTATTCTGTGTAAGGGGGGAGTATGAAGGCCAAGGCAGTGTACTGTTGTAAATGTCAGATGTGGGAGGTCAGGGAAGCTGATAGCCCTCCAGACGTCCACATCTGTGCCAGGTGTGTCAAGATGGGGCTCCTAAAGGACTGTGTTAGGAACCTGGAGCAACAGCTCGAGGACCTCCATCTGGTCAAGGAGAATGAGGAGGACATAGACAGGAGTTACAGTGAGATGGTCACTCCCAGACCACGGGAGGCAGACAAGTGGGTCACTGTCAGGAAGGGCAAGGGGCAGAGGCAGGGACTAGAGAGTACCCCGGTGGCTGTACACCTGGAAAATAGGTACTCATGTTTGAGTTCAATTGGAACGGACAACCTACCTGGGGGCAGCAACAGCAGCCGGGCCTCTGGCACAGAGAACGGCCCTGATGCTCAGAAGGGTAGCAAAAAGAGGAAGGCAATTGTAATAGGGGACTCCATAGTTAGGGGGTCAGATTGGCAATTCTGTGGACGCAGTCGGGAGACCCGGATGGTAGTTTGCCTCCCTGGAGCCAGGGTCTCGGATGTGTCAGAACGTGTCGAAACCATTCTCAAAAGGGAGGGAGAGGAGCCTGATGTTGTGGTACACATTGGTACCAATGGCAGAGGCAGAGAAAGAGAAGAGGTCCTGAAAGGACAATTTAGGGAGTTGGGGGGAAAGTTGGTTCGAAAAAAGAGAGATATCTACAATAATTATAGGAGGCATGGAGTAAATGAGGTGCTAGATGAGTATAAAGAATGTAAAAAGAATCTTAAGAAAGAAATAAGAAAAGCTAAAAGAAGATATGAGGTTGCTTTGGCAAGAAAGGTGAAAGTAAATCCAAAGGGTTTCAACAGCTATATTAATAGCAAAAGGATAACGAGGGATAAAATTGTACCATTAGAGAGCCAGAATGGACAGCTATCTGCAGAGCCAAAAGAGATGGGGGAGATATTGAACCATTTCTTTTCTTCGGTATTCACCAAGGAGAAGGATATTGAACTCTGTGAGATAAGGGAAAAAAGTAGAGTAGCTATGGAATCTATGAGATTCAAAGAGGAGGAACTACTGACACTTTTGAAGAATATAAAAGTGGATAAGTCTCCAGGTCCTGACAGGATATTCCATAGGACATTGAGGGAAGTTAGTGTAGAAATAGCAGGGGCTATGACTGAAATATTTCAAATGTCATTAGAAACTGGAATAGTGCCGGAGGATTGGCGTACTGCGCATGTTGTTCCATTGTTTAATAAGGGTTCAAAGAATAAACCTAGCAATTATAGACCAGTTAGTTTGACGTCAGTGGCGGGCAAATTAATGGAAAGGATACTTAGAGATAATATATATAAGCATCTGGATAAACAGAGTCTGATCAAGAACAGTCAACATGGATTTGTGCCTGGAAGGTCATGTTTGACAAAACTTCTTGAAGTTTTTGAAGAGGTTACTAGGGAAATTGATGAGGGTAAAGCAGTGGATGTTGTTTATATGGATTTCAGTAAGACCTTTGACAAGGGTCCCCATGGAAAGTTGGTTAAGAAGGTTCAATCTTTGGGTGTTAATGGTGGAGTAGCAAGATGGATTCAACAGTGGCTGAATGGGAGATGCCAGATAGTAATGGTGGATGGCTGTTTGTCAGATTGGAAGCCAGTGACCAGTGGGGTGCCTCAGGGATCTGTGTTGGGTCCACTGTTGTTTGTCATGTACATCAATGATCTAGATGATGGGGTGGAAAATTGGATAAGTAAGTATGCAGATGATACTAAGATAGGTGGTGCTGTGGATAATGAAGTAGATTTTCAAAGTCTACAGAGAGATTTGGGACATTTGGAAGAGTGGGCTGAAAGATGGTAGATGGAGTTTAATGCTGATAAGTGTGAGGTGCTACATCTTGGCAGGACAAATCAAAATAGGACGTACATGGTAAATGGTAGGGAATTGAGGAAGGCTGTGGAACAGAGGGATCTAGGAATAACTGTGCATAGTTCCCTGAAGGTGGAATCGCATGTAGATAGGGTGGTAAAGAAAGCTTTTGGTGTGCTGGCCTTTATAAATCAGAGCATTGAATATAGGAGTAGGGAAGTAATGTTAAAATTGTACAAGGCATTGGTGAGACCAATTCTGGAGTATGGTGTACAATTTTGGTCGCCTAATTATAGGAAGGATGTCAGCAAAAAATAGAGAGAGTACAGAGGAGATTTACTAGAATGTTGCCTGGGTCCCAGCAACTAAGTTACAGAAAAAGGTTGAACAAGTTAGGTCTTTATTCTTTGGAGCACAGAAGGTTAAGGGGGGACTTGATTGAGGTCTTTAAAATGATGAAAGAGATAGACAGAGTTGACGTGGATAAGCTTTTCCCATTGAGGGTAGGGAAGATTCAAACAAGAGGGCATGACATGAGAATTAAGGGACAGAAGTTTAGGGGTAACATGAGGGGGAACTTCTTTACTCAGAGAGTGGTGGCTGTGTGGAATGATCTTCCAGCAGAAGTGGTGGAGGCAGGATCGATTTTAACATTTAAAAGTAAAGTGGATAGGTGTATGGACGGGAAGGGAATGGAGGGGTATGGTCTGAGTGAGGGTAGATGGGAGAAGGTGAAAATAAATGGTCGGCACCGACTGGAAGGGCCGAGAAGGCCTGTTTCCGTGCTGTAATTGTTATATGGTTATATGGTTATTATAGATTAAAGCATTCTGAAACAAATATGAAACAATCTTACTTGGATGACCTGAAGTTAAAGGATACAATTAGTTAGTTACCTTATTGTCGCTAATTACAAAAATCAATTACTAGATCTAAACATCTACCCATTTCTTAAGAAAAGGTTAACATTTTTAAATAGCCTAAGTGTCCAAATAAAATTCACACAAGAATTCACAATATAACATGATTTTTTAATCTCATTGTCATCAATTCATAGGCCAAATGGAAGGAATTTAGTGTTTAATTCCCGTAAATTAATGGCCATTTAAATCATTTTGCGAGTGAGATTTTGTAGAACGCGATCGTTTGGAATGTTGCGGTTGCAGTGAATTTGAACACCATATTGGCAGGAAAAAAACTGCTGGTTCGTATATTTACATAATCACATTTTCACAACGTGAAATTTTGATTAAAGGCATCCTAACAAGCACGTTTATATGTAAAAACAATCGGCGTACCTTGCTTTGTCCCGTACGTGAGATCCGTCCTGTTATCAGCGTTCACGGCTTTAGAAGACAAATTTAATTTTACTCCTGCTATTAAATTATCCAGCGCTAATTTTAATAAACGTGATATAACGGCAGTCGGAGCGATTTTTCTTCAGCAACTAAACAGCCTGACAAAGATCGATTTGAAGAGCCTGGAGAAAAATGGCATTTTAAACCCCGCCCCCCCCTTTCAAAGGTGCCAAAGTTGCGCACACGGCCAGTGACAGAACTTCAGCGCCACTGAAAGTAAGTTTTGTAACATACCTACTAATAGTGACCATTTTCAAGAACGGAGACAAGGCTGAATGTGAAAGCTACAGGGGCATCTCGCTCCTGTCAACAACAGCCAAAGTCCTAGCTTGTGTCCTTCTACCACTGCCTGCGGATATACTCCCAGAATCACAGTGAGACTTCTGCCCATCCAGAGGTACAGCAGACATGATATTCACAGCACGCCAACTCCAAGAAAAATGCTGTGAAGAAAGGCGGCCTTTGTACATGGCCTTCATAGACATGACAAGGCTTTTGTCTCAGGAGACCACCAGGCTCTTTGGAGCATACTATCAAGGTACAGTTGTCACGACAAGTACACCAGAATAGTGAGGCTTCCACATGATGGCATGTCAGTCACAGTACTCAGCAACTGCGGCTCTGAGTCCGAGCCCTTCACTATGGAAACGGGGTCAAACAGGAACGCATCATCGTACCCACCCTGTTTGTCGTCTTCATTGCTGCCATACTTCACCTCATTGGTGAAGAGCTGCCACAGAGGATCCCAATCCTCTACAGAACTGACAGTGAGCTCTTTAACCTTAATAGGTTGAAGGCCAAGAGCAGAGTCAATAACACCACCACCATGTACCTTCAGTACGCGGATGACTGCGTCATTGCAGCACAATCTGCAGAAGACCTCCAAGGCATACTGAATGCCTTTGCCAAGGCATACAGAGCCATGGGCCTATCCTTAAATATCAAGAAGACCCAGGTCCTACATCAACCTCCACCCTACCAGCTGTCTATCCAGCCCATTATAAAAGTGGACGACACCACACTTGAAAACGTTGACCACTCTGAGGTCGACCAGCGTCTGAGTTGTGCCAGCGGATCCTACGCCAGACTCAGGAAAAGACTAATTGAAGACGGAGACCTAAAGGCCCATCAAAACTGCTGGTCTACAAAGCCGTTGTCCTGTCCACCCTGTTGAATGGAGCTGAGTCATGGACCACCTACAGCAGGCACCTGAGAGCCCTGGAACAATACCATCAAAGATCCTTACGAAAGATTCTAAGGATCAGCTGGGAGGTCAAACGCACAAAACATCAGCATTTTGAAGGAAGCCAACAAGACCAGCATCACCACCACAATAATGCAGCACCAACTTTGATGGACTGACCATGTCATCCGTATGTCCAACACATGTCTCCCTAAACAAATCCTGTACTCTCAATTGAAGGATGGTCGGCGAGCCAAAGAAACGCTTCAAGAACAACATCAAGAACAGTCTGAAGGAATTCCACATCATATCAAGCAACTGGGAGCACATTGCGCTGGACAGGCAGTAAGGAGCTGCACTTCATGAAATGGAACTACACCGTGTCGCAGAGACAAAGAAACAGCACCCTCAGGAGAGAGAGAAGGGGGCTCGATGACCACCAACCACTGCCAGTCTCCACTGCCCACATTGCACCAAGGTGTGTGGATCGCGGATCGGCCTCTACAAACCTCTGCAGACCCACAAGTAGACAGCCCTATGGAGAGGACAGTCATACTCGTTTCCAGTGACCGCTGATGATGAATAGCCTCTCTCCGCATGAAAATATCAATTCACATACAGGAAAGGCAGCAGTCACCTTCGGGAGGCTAATGAGTTGGGCATGGAAGAAGAGCAAACTCACAATCAAGACTGTCTACAAAGCATGAGCCTTGAGCACGTTACTGAAGCTTGGACGATTTACCCACATCAAGAACGTAAATTGAATAATTTTAATTTCTTCTGTCTTCATTGGATTTGGCAGGACAAAATCACCAATGTATCTGTCATCTACCCTGCCCAACATGCCTAGCTTTCATGTGATCCTCAAGCAGAGCCATCTCTGCTGGCTTGGACATGCACACAGGATGTAAATGGACACATACCCAAAGATTTGCTTCACGGGAAGGTTACCAATGCATGGAGACCAAGAGGAAGGCTGAAGCTTAGCTACAAGAATATGATTAAAAGAGATATGACAACTTTTACCAGTGATAATGACAACTGGGAAACAGTTGCTGAGGACCATGGGAGATGGAGAGAGGACCTCCAGGTGGGTATGAAGAACTACCACAGCATGTGGTTCAAGAATCTGGAGGCCAGGCGCCAATGCCACAACATGGTCAACAGCAAGAGTAACACATGCCCCAATCCAACGGCTATAACACCTTCACCTTTGGAAGCAGTGGGAGGGTCTGCCAGTGAAGGATAAGCATAGTCGGCTACACCAGGAAATACGACCACGGATGAAACATTCCCCTCTCAAGCAGGACAATGTCAAAGCTTGAAAACATGACTTCCAGCTTCAAGAATAGCTTCTCAACAACCATCCGGCTCTTGGACACTGCACAACACTAACCTCGACCAGAAATTCCTATGATAGTCACGAAAAGCTGGAGTAGCTCAGGCAGCATCTCTGGAGAGAAGGAATGGGAGACGTTTCAGGTCGAGACCCTTCTTCAGACTCCTGGACTGTCTTTGTTCCATTAAGGACTGTTTTTTTGCACTAGTATTGTGATTATTAATTTATTGATTTTTGTTTTAGTTTATTATATATTATCTGTGTGTATTGCGTTTATAGGCTTATTATGCTGTTACAGAAATTTATTTGTTCTATTGTTGATACATATGACAATTATACACTCCTAACTCTCTTGACTTAACTTGACTTACAAAACTGTAGAAAACTAGAGAGGAACTTGCAGAAGCCCTGGCTGAAATTTATGTGTGGTCCTTAAATAGAGGAGAGGTGCTGGATGACTGGAGAGCATAGGTTTAAAGTGAAGTGTGAAGGATTTAATAAGAATTTTTCTCACACAAAGGATGGTGAGTGTATGGAATGAGCTGCCAGAGGAGGTAGTTGAGGCAGCCACTATTGCAATTCTTAAGAAACAATTAGACAGGTACATGGATAGGACAGGTTTGAAGGGATATGCAGGCAAACACAGGCGGATGGGAATCATGTAGATGGTACATGTTGTCCGGTGTGAGCAAGTTGGGCCAAAGGACCTGTTTCCATGCTGTATATTAAATCAATGCCCATTGATCTTCCTGGCGATGTATAGATAAGGTATTGTACCTGAATGTAGCCACACAATTGTCCAGTCAAAAGCTGACTTGTCACTTATCCAGGACAACTGACAAGATTATGTTTTTTATTTTGAGATGCTGACGTCAAGTGACAATTGACAAAATAAACAAAATTGCTCTTACTGCAGAAAACTGCCTTGTGCGGATGTGGAGAAATGCACCCCATCATTTTCCATTCTTTGTCACTAACAGCCCAAGACTTGGCTCATGATCAAGTTTGATAAAATACTCAGTGCAACAATGATTATTTTATGTATCTGCTATAACATAATCAAAGGAAATAAAAAATGATCTCCTGGTGCTACTAAATATTGAACATTATAATACATCAAATTTTTTTCAAATGTCACAAGTCTGAATTGTCTACAAATTACCATTGTTAAACTATAATGTGCCTCCTGTATATTCACCTGCAAGTTCTAAGGGAAGTCAATTTAGCCAGCTTTGAAGTGTGGTCATTTGGCAAGACTGAAGGGACAGCATAATACACCATGACAAGCTGCACATCGTATATCCATGTTCTCCAGAGATACTGCCTGCCCCATTGAGTTACACCAGCAGTTTGTATAAACTACTGATGGGCCTGTCCCAATTAGGCGATTTTTCAGCGGACTGCCAGCATCTGTCAAGTTGCCGGAAGTCGCCTGAAACCGGGAACTGGGACGGCGACTGTCAGAGTGGAACACACACACACAAACACATTGCGTCCTTCACCAGCCCGTGTAAATTTTTTAGACAACGCTCCCCCCCCTGCTTGCCCCGTCTAAAAAATTCACACGGTGCAAAGCCAAGGTGATACAGACACACACCCAAATGAACAGGAAGTTTGGCGCTGTAAAAAGATGGCTAAAGCACAGTGTACGGTAAGTCCTTTAAAAGAGGGGGAGAGAGGGGGAGAAAGGGCGGGGGGGGGGGGGGGAAGGGGGGAAGAAGGAGTGGTGACAACTGTTAAGAAGCCAGAGATACACGGCTGTGAAGCTCGGCAGACATTTAACATTACCGGTCAGTTATCCTTGGATCTGAAAACTACTGCTTACATTTGTTTTCCCGAATGAGACAATGAAATTCACTGGTCAGCACCGGCTACAACCTATGAGAACTTCTGAGAACCTTCGACCACCTAGCAACCCATTAGGACCTCCTGGTGACCCACCTATGGCTCGAGAATTCTCGCTACTCTCCACGGTGGCTTCATGCTCGTCGCCGCTAATTTTTCAACTTGTTGAAAAATTCATGGCGACCACAATGCGGTACCTCCTCATGCCATGAACTGGACCCTCTCTCAGAGCCTCCTAAAATGATTAGTATAGTAATTTCATTCAAGAGATTTATAATCATTACCCCATTTTAAAATGAGCTATCGATAACCAGCAGATTTGTAGTGGGGCAGTCGGAAGAGAGCCGATTGGGCAGCACACTGGACAAGTAAATTTACGCTATTTATTGGGACAATTATTTGGCAAATGGCAGTGGAAATAAAGAGGGCCTTTTCTGGTTGGCCGGCAGTGATTTGTGGTATTCCACAGGTTTGGAGTCTGGTCTGCTACCTTTCTTGTTATATGTTAAATTTCTGAATGATGGAATTGATGGATTGAGGCCAAGTTTGCAGATCATATAAAGATAGGTGGAGGGGCAGGTCGTGTTGAGGAAGCATAGAGTCTGCAGAAGAACTTGGACATGTTAGGAGAATGGGCAAAGAAGTGGCAAATGCAATACAGCATAGCAAAGCATACAGTCATGCACTTTGGTAGAAGGAATTAAGAGATAGACTATGTTCTAAATGTGGAGAAGCTTCAGAAATTGGAAGTACAAAGGAACTTGGGATTGCTTGGGCAGGATTTACAAAAGATTAATTTGCAGGTTGAGTCTGTTGTAAGGTCAGCAAATACAATGTTAGCATTCATTTTGAGAGGACGAGAATATAAAAGCAAGAATGTAATTAGAGGCTTTAAAAGGTGCTTGTCAGATCACATTTGGACTATTGTGAGCAGTTTTAGGCCACATATCTGAGGAAGTATGTGTTGGCCTTGGAGAGGGTCGAAAGGAGGTTTACGAAAATGATCCCAGGGACGTTTGGTTTAAAATTTGAAGCCGCTGTAGAAAAAGGGGGCAAGGCAGAATAGTGGGAACTATAGGCCGGTTAGTCTGACTTCAGTGTTTGGTAAGATTTTAGAGTCCAGTATAAAGGGTGTGGTTACGGAGTACTTACATAGAAGTTCACCATAAAATAGGCCAAAGTCAGCATGGCTTTGTGAAGGGGAGATCTTGCTTGATAAATTTGCTGGAATTCTTTGAAGAAGTAAATAGCAGTACAGATAAAGGGGACATGTTGTTTACTTAGATTTTCAGAAATCCTTTGATAAGGTGCTACATATTAGGCTGCTTAGGAAGATGAGCCCACAATATCAAAGGACAGACACTAGCATGGAAAGTTGGTTGGCAAAGAGTGGCAATAAAGGAGACTTTTTCTGGTTGGCTGCCAGTGACTAGTGGAGTTCCACAAGTGAAGGACCGCCACTCTTCACATTGTATATCAATGATTTTTACGAAGGCTTTGTGGCAAAGTTTGCAGAATATACAAAAATAGGTGGAGGGTGAGGTAGTGTAGAGAAACCAGGGACTCTGCGGAAGGACTTGGACAGGTTGGGAGAGTGGGCAAAGAAGTGGCAGATAGAATATTGTGTAGCAAAGTGTGGAGTCATGTATTTTGGCAGTAGAAATAAAGGTGTAGACTATTTTTTAAATAGGGTGAGAACCCAGAAATCGGAGGTACAAAGGGACAGCCCAAAAAGTTAATCTGCAAGTCAAATCAGTAGTAAAGAAAGCAAACTCAATGATAGCATTTATTTCAAGAGGGCTTGTATACAAAAACAGGGATGTAATGTTGAGGCTCAAAAAGGTCGTTGTAAGGTTGCATTTGGAATGTTGTGGAGACATTTCTTTAGTCAGATGGTAGTGAATCTGTGGGATTCCTGCCACAGAAGGCTGTGGAGGCCAAGTCAGTTGATATTTTTAAAGCAGAGATAGGTAGATTCTTAATTAGTACATGTCAGAGGTTATGGGGAGAAAGGAGAATGTTGGGTTATTTTGGGTTATATTGGGTTATGGGGAGACGGCAGGAGAATGCGGTTAGGAGATAGAGATAGATCAGCCATGATCAAATAGTGGAGTAGACTTGATGGGTCGAATGGTCTAATTCTACTCCTACTCCTAGTGAGCTTAGACCTTATGACCTCTGATAAAGTAGATGGGGAGAGGATGTTTTCTGTATTGGGAGAGTGGACCAGAGGGCACAGCTTTAGGATTAAAAAAAAATACCTTTAGAATGGAGATTAGGAGGAATGTCATTTGTTAGAGGTTTACAGGAAGAAGGCAGGAGAATTGGGTTTTGATAGTGGAAAATAGGTCAGCCATGTTTGAATGATGGAGTAGACTCGATGGACCAAATGGGTTAATTCTGCTCCTCTGTCATGATCTATTTCTCAAGGCAAAAATAACATAGGTTGAAGAATTGGATTTTGTTCAAAGACGACTAGGATCTGGTGAAGAAGCCCCACAGCCAAAGCTTCTTTACAGAAAAGATCAAGGAAGGAAATATAGGAGAGCTCTCCTCCATAGGACCTATCAGCCAGAATCAACCATGAGCCCAGGTCAAACAGTCATCTCCCCAGGAAAAGCACCTGGAAGATAAATTTTAAAAGACAGCAGTGTCCACACCGCCTCCCCGGCAGCTTCCAGGTCGGACCTATTGCTGTCACCACCGGCCCACATTGCTTCCTCGGCCACTTCCAGGCCAAGCCTGCTGTCACTGTTGCAACTGTCAACCCTTACCTGCACTCGGGCCACCCGCAGGCCGCGACCATGACTCCGCCGATAATCGCCTTAACTTATCTGGAATCCAGGCCCAGTTCCAGACCGAAGGGTCTTGTCTCCAAACGTCATCTATCCATGTTATCCAGAGATGTTGCCTAAAAAGCTTAGTTACTCCAGCACTTTGTGTCCTTTTGTGTATTAACCAGCATCTACAGTTTCTTGCTTCTCTTCCTTAAAAAATGGCAATCCGTTACTCGCAGACAATCGGAAATAACGGATTCCATTACCCCGTCTCCATGGTCCTTTATCATGAGGATTTATTGTATCTACGTGGGCCACATCATTCACGTGCCTGCCACCTGATTTCCAACCAATGTCACAGAAGAGATTTGCGTGTGGATAAAGGAAGAAAATCGGACACCCCTATTTCCTATTACATGTGGATTTTACACCTTTGACAATTCACCATTTATTAATATTTAATCTCTAGTTTCCTATTATTAGAAAACAATTCTTCCATTTACCTAACAGATGAATGCAACTCACTCTATACTCATGAGTATGTAGCCGGACATAGTGTGAACTACATCATCAAGTTCGCCGACGACACCACTGTTGTGGGACGTATCACTGATGGGGACGAGTCAGAGTATAGAAGTGAGATCGACCGATTGACCAAATGGTGCCAGCACAATAACCTGGCTCTCAACACCAGCAGAACCAAGGAACTGATTGTGCACTTTGGAAGGGGTAGAATGGGGATCCACAGTCCCGTTTATATCAATGGTGCAATGATATAGATGGTGGAAAGGGTCAAGAACTTCAAAATCCTGGGCATGCATATTTCCGAAGAACTCTCCTGGTCCAGAACACTGATACAATCATAAAGAAAGCACATCAACGCCTCTACTTCCCGAGAAGATTATGGAGAGTCGGTATGTCAAGGAGGACTCTCTCGAACATCTACAGGTGCACAGTAGAGGGCATGCTGACCGGTTGCATTGTGGCTTGGTATGGCAACCTGAGCATCCAGGAGTGGAAAAGGCTGCAAAAAGTTGAAAATACTGCCCTGTCCATCATTGGCTCTGACCTCCCTACCATCGAGGATATCTATAAAAAAGGTTGCCAGCATCATCAAGGACCCACACCATCCTGGCCACACACTCATCGCTCCGCTGCCATCAGGTAGAAGGTACAGGAGCCTGAAATGTGCATCATCCAGGTTCAGGAACAGACACTTCCCCACAGCCATCAGACTATTAAACACAGCCATCAGACTATTAAAAAATTTCCTGCGACCAAAAATAGTTTGCCATGGAGAAAATCGATAATCCTGTAGTCGTAGGTGCAGTTGCAGTTGGGTCACCATGTAGTTATGGGTAGTCGAAGCAGACATAGGTAGTTTTAGTTAATCGCCTTTACTGACCGGTCATTTTCTTTGGCTCATTTGGGGAAAAAAACGTAAGCAGGAGTTTTCAGAACCAAGGATAACCGACCGGTAATGCTAAATGTCCGCTGAACTTCACAGCTGTGTATCTCTTGCTTGTTAAAGGTTGTCTCCACCCCTTCTCCCCCCATCTCAAGGACTTACTGTACACTGTGCTAGCCATCTTAATTACAGCGCCAACCTTCCTGTTCATCGTGGTTTGTGTCTGTATCGCCTTGGCTTTGTACCGTGTGAATTTCAGACAGCGCTCCCCCACTTGCCCTGGCCCCCACCTTTGCAATGTGTTTGTGTTTGTGTGTGTTCCACTCTGACAGTCGCCGTTCCAGTTCCTGGTTTTTCAGGCGACTGCAGGCAACTTGACTATCGCTGGCAGTCCGCTGAAAAATCATCTAAGTGGAACAGGCCCATAAGGCCACAAGAGATTGCAGGGAGTTGTGGATGTAGTCCTGTCCATCACATAAACCAGTATATCCCCCATCAACCCCACCTGCACTTCACACTGCCTTGGGAAAGCAGCCAACATAATCAAAGACTACTCGGGTCATGTTTTTTTCTCTCCTCTCCTGCCTGGCAGAAGATAAAAAAGTTTGAAAGCACATAACACCAAATTCAGAAACAACTTCTTCCCTGCTGTCATCAGAATATTGAACATTCCTCACATGTTAAAGGTGAACTCCCAATCCCCCAACCTACCTCATTGCAGCCCTCAGTCTTTTCTTTTATGTGTAACCTTTCTGTACCTATAACACTGTAATAATATATTTGAACGTGGTGCTTTTTCTTTGTATTACTTCTTAGACTTCTATACGGCTTGATTGTACTCATGTCTAATATAAGTTTGACTAGATAGCAAGCAAACAACATTTTGTATTATATATCAGGATGCGTGACAATAATAGACCAATACCTGCACAAATACCCAATGCCAACCATATTGCCCATCTGTACCAATTCCACCTGATAAATGTACTAGAGGTTTTGATGGGGTAGATAGTCAAAATCTTTTTTTTTTCACACAATAGGGGTATCAAAACAAGGGGGCTTAGGGTCAAAGGAAAGAGTTTAAAAATAATTCTGAATAATTTAAAAATAATATTTGTACACAGAGAGTGGTTGATACCTGGAATGGATTGCCAGATGACTGGTGGAATTAGGTACAATTTACATGTTTCAGATGCACTGAGACAGACTCCTAAGCGGGTAAGGCACAGAAGGGCAAGGACATAATATGAGCAAATTAGATTGCAGTCAGTCAGAAATATTTATGTGAATGTGGTTCACTTGTTTCTCACTGTACGATTCTATGATTCTATGATTTTAATGCCTGCAATTGCTGCCATCAATCACATGATGGGGATGTGGAGGGAACACCTTGCTGGCTCGATCAATATAGTGTAGTAACCCCTTCCCTGAAGCTGTTCATTGAAAGGTCGCACAGCCCAGCATTTGCGTTTTCAGCAGCATCTGATACTTCAAAATAGGTAACAATTTATTAACAATGTAATAAAAAACATGAAAGCTCATATAAAAAAAAATGCACTGACAACAATCAAAACATTTATATAATTAAAAGCATCTTTCTTACGATTTACCTTTCTTCCTCATGTTCTCATGATCTCCATTAAAACCATTCGGGTTACAATTCCTGCACTAGATTTAACCTGGCACAGAATCTTTGACATTCCCCAGTGTAAATAATGGGTAATTCCAGAAGAACATGCAATCTCACAGGATATCAACTAATGGTGATGAAGTTCAGGATTTCTGCATTGATTAACACAGGTGCAAAATTTCCAGACTAGTTGGCAATTCACAACAACATCTATGGGGCCTATGAATCAATTACACTAAAGTAATCAATAAACAATGCAGATAAAAATGCATTTGATGGACATTGCTTCTTAGAAACATGGAAACATAGAAAATATGGCTATTTGGCCCTTTGAGCCAGCAGCGCCATTCAATATAATCATGTCTGTTCAATATGATCATGACCAGTTCCTGCTTTCTCCCCATATCCCTTGATTCTCTTTAATTGCCATATTCATCCAGTGTTCCATTTAATTATTATGTGTCCAAATCACACTTTTAACCTGCATTCATTGATCTTATTTTCACCTAAATGAAATGAGTAATCATTAGCCTTTAGTATATTCTTGCATTTCTCATAAAATCATGCATTCAAGCATTCTGATCAGTCAAGAATATATTGAACACATATGAGCTTCAATGGTAAATCTCCGAATGTTGAATAGCAGAAAGCTAAATTAAATGTATCGGTTTCTATTCTCTCCAATGAAGATTCTGATTGCTGAATTATCCCTCCATGTGAAAGGCATGAAAACAATGAGGAAGATTTTCTATTTTGGCTAGAGGAGTAAAATTTGAGAGATTGGATAGATTGCTCTTTATATAACTTGCCCATTTCTACACTGATATTGCCAAAAGCAACTTGTGCCAAGTAGTTTTGCAAATCCTATTAACTTATGCTAAAAACATAAACACTGGCAAAAGAACAAACATTAATCAACATAAGTGATCAAGGCCCGAGGAAATTGCAAAACATAAGCCACTTTTATTTCCAGAAAATGTCATTATTGTGCTGAAAGTTAAAGCCTGAAGGCACTGATCAGACATTTATGTACATTAAGCATAGAAGTTTAACAAAATGCAACTGCGGGCAATCTTTTTTAACCTATAAGGTTTTATACACGATCCAATCAATCTCCAGTAAAATGAGAATTCATTCCATGCAAACTAACTTTGGTAAAAATTCAATAATGTCACTGCTATGTTTCAACTTATATCCAAAATTGTTTTACATTACAGCTTTCTCATCATCTAAAAGAATGTAAATGTAAACAGGAATCTATTAAAGCCATATTTCCATGAACAAATTACTCAAATCACCAATTGCTGATGTTGATTAGCTCATTTTATAATAATCTTATTCACCATCAATTGACAAAATCAACTCAATTCTGGCTGATTTGCTCAAATAAAGAAAAAAACATAATTTTTAGCACATTGTATCAATTTCAGTATGTACTTACACTTGTATTAATTCTTTTACAGAATATGAGATTTAGCTCATTTATTGTCCATTTCTCATTTATTTTCAGATGATGGCCGTGTGTTGTCTTCAGTTGTGTTGAACAGAACAATAGCTGGTTTTAATGGTGTTGATAATTATTGGTGTTGCATTGAGTCACAATGGTCTTGGTTACTGAGGGGAAAATATCAGCTAGGGTGCCAGTACATGTCCAATATCCAGGCACCCCTGATAGATAGTGTGATTATTATTTGTGGTCCAGAGTGGCTTTTGCTGTGGTGCCCTCATAGTCTAAATAATATAGGTTGTCACAACCTCACCTTGCAAATTAACTATACAACCATCCTGACATGCAATATTCTGAGCAGATCTAATAAAAATATATTTTAAAAAATATATATATTCTGAGCAGAAATAGGCCTTTAGCCGGCTCCATATTTAATTAGAATGCTGATCTGATTGCAACCTCAGCATTACTTTCCTACCTATCCATGGTCTGCTATCACCCCTTTGTTTATCAAGTATCTACCTGTCTCCCCTTGGCACGGTGGCGCAGCAGTAGAGTTGCTGCCTTGCAGCACCAGAGACATGCGTTCAATCCTAAATACTGGTGCTGTCTGTACAGAGTTTGTCTGTTCTCCCCATGACCGCATGGGTTATCCCCGGATGCTGTGGTTTCTTCCACATTCCAAAGACATATAGCTTTATAGGTTAATTAGCTTTGGAAAAAATTGTCAAATTGTTCCTAGTGTGTAGGATGGTGCAGGTGTACGGAAATTGCTGGTTAGCACGGATTTGGTAGGCCTAAGGGCCTGTATCTCTATACTAAACTAAAATAATCAAGAATCTGTCTCCATTGTTTCTTGAAAGCACCATTATGCTTCCAATCGCATTATTCCCTCCAAACTTATCTCCAAACTAGTGGAGCTTGGAGTCTTCATTCACCTCTGCAACTCGATCCTCAATTTCCTGATCAAACAACCTCAATCAGCGAGGATTGGTGACAAATCATTCTCCCAATTAATCCTCAATACTGGCGCCACTCAAGAGTGCCATATCAGCCCCCTTCTTTACACCCACGGCTGCAGTCAAATACAAATCCAACTCAATTTACAAATTCGCAGCCAATACCATCTGAGTGGGCCTGATATCAAATAATGACAAGATGGAGTATACAAAAAAGATTGAGAATGTTGCTGAGACTACAATCTTTCCCTTAATGTCAGCAAGACAAAGAAGATTGTGATTAATTTCGGGAAGGGAAGTGATACACATACCCCACTTTATATTGATGGTGATGAAGTAAAGATGGTTGAAAGCTTCAAGTTCCTTGGAGTAAATATCACCAGCAACTTGTCCTGGACCTGCCCATATCAAAGCAATGGCAAAGAAAGCACACCACTGTGTGCCTTAGTTAGAAGGCTTACGAAATTTGGCAGGTCCCAAACAACTCTCACCAACGTCCACAGATGTGCCATAGCAAGCATTATATCAGGGGTTACACAAAAAGCTGGAGAAACTCAGCGGGTGCAGCAGCATCTAAGGAGCGAAGGAGATAGGCGACATTTCGGGTCGAGACCCTTCTATATCAGGTTGCATCACAGCATGGTTTGGTAACAGCTCCATCCAAGACCACAAGAAATTACAGAGAATTGTGGAGGCAGCCCAGACCATCAAACAAACCAACCAACCTCCCTTCCAGTGACTCCATCTACACTTCATGCTGCCTTGGCAAGGCGACCAGCATAATCAAGGACAAATCTCACCAAGGACACTCCTTCTACTCATCTCTCCCATCAGGCAAGAGCTATATAAGTGTGATAATGCACACCTCCAAATTCAGGGACAGTTTCTTCCCAGCTGTTATCAAACAACTGATCCATTTTATCGCCAACTACAGAGCAATATTGACCTACCATCTACCTCATTGGAGACCCGCAGGCTATCTTTAATCTGATTTTATTGAACTCTATCTTGCACTAATATTATTTATTTTACCTTGATTCTGTTCACTGTGGTCAGCTTGACAGTAATCATTATCATCTTTCTGCTGACTGGATGGCATGCTAATTTTTTTTACTGTACCTCATACACGTGACAATAAACTAAACTAAATTAAAAATAGTTCTAAATACTCAAACCTTCTGAGAGAGAAAAGCAATGCTTATGTTTTGTTTTTTAGTTGTGATGCCCAAATAAAAAGAACGGAGACAGCACTATGTCGTGGTTCACATTTATTAAATGTGAAATTAATGGCTTGTGCTCTTAATGGCTTCTAGTATTGCACCTGCTCTGCAGATTGCTCCGAGTCATATGATGTCAGTACATCCTGTACTTAACCAGCATGTCACAACAACATAATTTTAAAAGCTTCAGTATCTGGCTGGTGGTTTTATGTTCTTTCTCCTTCTTGTAGATCTGATATTCATGCCAGCCCTCTGTTCCACATCATTTAACTCCATTGCATTGACATCTGGTGACATCACAGATTGCGTGTTTTGTGGCATTGTTGGTGTTGTGCCCCATGTTGTCAATGTGATCACAAGTGTTGTGGGCATAGTTAGCAAACTTCTCAGGTGTTGCCTGGATGTGGCCCTTGTTCCATTTCAGTTTAGTTTATTGTCATGCATGCCAAGCCACAGTGAAAAGCATATGTTGCATGCTAACCCGTCAGCAGAAAAACAATACATGAATACAATCGATCCATTTACAGTGTATAGATCCATGATAAGCGAATAATGTTTAGTGCAAGGTAAAGCCAGCAAAGTCCGGTCAAGGATAGAACCAGGGTCACAAAAAGGATACTTCAGGACTGCTATCTGGTTGTGGTAGGATGATTCTGTTGCCTGATAATAGCTGCAAAGAAACGGTCCCTAAATCTGGTGGTGTGCAAATTCACACCTATACCTTCTGCCTGATGGGCGAGAGGAGAAGAGGGAGTGGCCAGGGTGTGACTCGTCCTTGATTATGCTGCTGGCCTTGCCGATGCAGCATGAGGTATAAATGGAGTCAATAGAAGGGAGGTTGGTTTGTGTGATGGTCTGGGCTGTGTCCACAATTTGTTGCAATTTCATGCAGTCTTGGATGGAGCTATTAACAAACCAAGCTGTGATGCATCCTGATAAAATGATTTATATGGTGCATCTGTAGAGGTTGGTGAGAGTTGTAAGGGACATGCAAAATTTCCAGTGCCTTCTAAGGAAGTTGTGCTTTCGTGCTAGTGAATTGCTGTGCTTTCATGGTCGTTGCTTCAATATGGGTGGTCCAGGAGAAGTTGTTGGTGAGTTACACAAAAAGCTGGAGAAACTCTGCGGGTGCAGCAGCATCTAAGGAGCGAAGGAGATAGGTGACGTTTCGGGTCGAGACCCTTCTTCAGACTGGTCAGGGATCAGGGAAATGAGAGATATAGACAGTGATGTGGAGAGATAAAGAACAATGAATGAAAGATATGCAAAAAAGTATTGATGATAAAGGAAACAGGCCATTGTAAGCTGTTTGTAGTGTGAAAATGAGAAGCTAGTGCGACTTGGGTGGGGGGGGAGATAGAGAGAGAAGGAATGCCAGGGCCCGAGGGCTGAGGGAGAGGTGGGAAGGGGAGGAGGCAGCCTGAGTTAACAGGATTGAGAAAATTCAATGTTTAAGCCCTGAGGATGCAGACTCCCCAAGCGGAATATGAGGTGCTGTTCCTCCAACTTGCGGTGTTGCTCACTCTGGCCGTGGAGGAGGCCCAGGACCGAGAGGTCGGATACGGAATGGGAGGGGGAGGTGAAGTGCTGAGCCACCGGGAGGTCGGGTTGGTTATTGCGGACCGAGCGGAGGTGTTCGGCGAAAGGATCGCCCAGCCTCCGCTTGGTCTCACCGATGTAGATCAGCTGGCATCTGGAGCAACGGATACAGTGGATGAGGTTGGAGGAGGTGCAGGTGATCCTCTGTCGGACTTGGAAGGACTGCTTGAGTCCCTGAAAGGAGTGGATGGGGGAGGTGAAGGGACAAGTGTAGCATCTCTTGTGGTTGCAAGGGAAAGTGCACGGGGAAGGGGTGGAGCGGGAGGGAAGGGAAGAATTGACAAGGGAGTTGCGGAGGGAGTGGTCTTTGCGGAAGGCAGACGGGGGGGAGATGGGAAGATGTGGCGAGTGGAGGGGTCACGTTGGTGGTGGCGAAACTGGCGGAGGACTATCTGTTGTATGCGCTGGCTGGTGGGGTGAAAGGTGAGGACCAGGGGGACTCGGCCCTTGTTGTGAGTGGGGGAATGGGGAGAGAGGGCAGTGTTGCGGGGTATGGAGGAGACCCTGGTGCGAGCCTCATCTATAGTGGGGGAGGGAAAACCCTGTTCTCTGAAGAAAGAGGAGATTTGTGATGACCTGGTGTGGAACACCTCATCCTGGGAGCAGATGTGGCGTAGACGGAGGAATTGGGAATAGGGGATGGAGTCCTTACAGGAAGCAGGGTGGGAGGAAGAGTAGTCCAAGTAGCTGTGGGAGTTAGTTGGTTTGTAGTGGATGTCGGTCAGGAGTGTATCACCTGCAATAGAGATGGTGAGGTCAAGGAATGGTAGGGAAATGTCGGAAATGGTCCAAGTGTATTTGAGTGCCGGATGGAAGTTGCTGGTGAAATGGATGAAGTCAGTCAGTTGTGTGTGG
Organism: Raja brachyura; assembly: GCA_963514005.1. Next base: position 99,709,660 of record OY740784.1, on the reverse strand, counting down.
GTGCAGGAGGTGACACCAAAGCAGTCGTCAATGCAGAGGTTGTTGGTGATATTGACTCATAGGAATTTGAAGCTTTCAACCATCTCTACTTCGGCATCATCAATGCAAACTGGGATATGTGTACCCCTTCACTTCCCGAAGTCGATTACTATCTCCTTTGTCTGGTTGACATTGAGAGAAACATTGTTATCTTGACACCAGAACACGAGTTTCTCAATCTCCTTCCTGTACTCCATCTCATCATTATTTGCCATCCGGCTCACAATGGTGGTGTCATCTGCGCATTTGAAAATTGAATTGGATTTATACATGGCTGCATTGTCGTGCGTGTACAAGGAGTACAAAAAAGGGCTGGAAACACATCCTTGTGGAGCCCACATGTTGAGGATTACCATGGAGGATGATTTGTCCCATCTCCTCACTGATTGGGGTCTGTTGCTCTAGAAGTCAAGGACACCAAGTCCGCAAGTTTAGTGATAACCTTAGATTGTATAATCGTATTCAAGGCAGAGCTGTAGTCTATGAATAGGAGTCTGATGTAGGTACCTCTCTTATCCAGGTTCTGGGCATGATTGCAGGGCTAGGGCGATGGCATCATCTGTTCACCTGTTGGGGCAGTAGGCAAACTGCAGTGGATCAAGGTCGCTCAGTAGACTGGATTTATTTCCTTCTAAACATCTTCCCAGTCTCAATGATATATCATCTGGGTGTCTCAGCTTTGTCGGCGTTACATTTACCATGTGATGGATTTTAGCATCAAGATCTTCCAGCTTGTGCTTCTTGTATGGTGAGAGGCGAGATAGAGCATGGCAGTCATAATTTCCCTTCCTGGTTTGTATACTGAACCCCAATACCGTGTTCTTTACGTTTGTATGCTAATCTCTTATGTGGGACCTTGTCGAAAGCCTTCTGAAAGTCCAGATATAACACATCCACAGGTTCTCCTTTATCCACTCTAGTTTACATCCTCAAACAATTCTATAAGATTCGTCAGACGTGATTTACCTTTCATAAATCCATGCTGACTTTGTCCAATGATTTCACCACTTCCAAATGTGCTGCTATCCCATCTTTAATAACTGACTCTAGCAGTTTCCCCACTACCGATGTTAGACTAACTGGTCTGTAATTCCCCGTTTTCTCTCTCCCTCCCTTTTTAAAAAGTTGGGTTACATTAGCTACCCTCCAATCCTCAGGAACTAATCCAGAATCTAAAGAGTTTTGAAAAATTATCACTAATGCATCCACTATTTCTGGGGCTACTTCCTTAAGTACTCTGGGATGCAGCTTATCTGGCCCTGGGGATTTATCGGCCTTTAATCCATTCAATTTACCTAACACCACTTCCTGACTAATCTGGATTTCACTCAGTTCCTCCATCTCATTTGACCCCCGGTCCCCTGCTATTTCCGGCAGATTATTTATGTCTTCCTTAGTGAAGACAGAACCAAAGTAGTTATTCAATTGGTCTGCCATGTCCTTGTTCCCCATGATCAATTCACCAGTTTCTGACTCAAGGGACCTACATGTGTTTTAACTAACCTTTTTCTCTTCACATATCTATAAAAACTTTTGCAGTCCATTTTTATGTTCTCTGCCAGTTTTCTTTCATAATCTATTTTCCCTTTCCTAATTAAGCACTTTGTCCTCCTCTGCTGGACTCTGAATTTCTCCCAGTCCTCTGGTAGGCTGCTTTTTCTGGCTAATTTGTATGCTTCATCTTTAGTTTTGATACTATCCCTGATTTCCCTTGTTATCCACGGATGCACTACCTTCCCTGATTTATTCTTTTGCCAAACTGGGATGAACAATTGTTGTAGTTCATCCATGCAGTCTTTAAATGCCTTCCATTGCATATCCACCGTCAACCCTTTAAGAATCACTTACCAGTCTATCTTGGCCAATTCACGTCTCATACCCTAAAAGTTACCTTTCTTTAAGTACAGAACCCTTGTTTCTGAATTAACAATGCCACTCTCCATCCTAATGAAGAACTCAACCATATTATGGTCACTCTTGCCCAAGGGGCCACGCACAACAAGACTGCTAACTAACCCTTCCTCATTACTCAGTACCCAGTCTAGAATAGCCTGCTCTCTCGTTGGTTCCTCTACATGTTGGTTTAGAAAACTATCCCGCATACATTCCAAGAAATCCTCTTCCTCAGTACCCCTGCCAATTTGATTCACCCAATCTATATGTAGATTGAAGTCACCCATTATAACTGTTTTACGTTTGTTACACGCATTTCTAATTTCATTTTTGATGCCATCCCCAACTCCACTACTACTGTTAGGTGGCCTGTACACAACTCCCACTAGCGTTTTCTGCCCCTTAGTGTTTTGCAGCTCTACCCATATCGATTCCACATCCTCCAAGCTAATGTCCTTCCTTTCTATTGCATTAACCTCCTCTCTAACCAGCAATTCTACTCAACCTCCTTTTCCTTTCTGTCTATCCCTCCTGAATATTGAATATCCCTGGATGTTCAGCTCCCAGCCTTGGTCATCCTGGAGCCATGTCTCCGTGATCCCAACTATATCATATTCATTAATAACTATCTGCACATTCAACTCATCCACCTTATTACGAATGCTCCTTGCATTGAGACACAAAGCCTTCAGGCTTGTTTTTACAACACTCTTACCCCTTATACAATTATGTTGAAAAGTGGCCCTTTTTGATTTTTGCCCTGGATTTTTCTGCCTGCCACTTTAACTTTTTACCTTGCTACCTATTACTTCTACCCTCATTTTCCATCCCTCTGTCTCTCTGTTCATGCTCCCATCCCCCTGCCACATTAGTTTAAATCCTCCCTAATAGCACTAGCAAACACTCCCCCAAGGACATTGGTTCCCTTCAAGCCCAGGTGCGATCATCCTGTTTGTACTGGTCCCACCTCCCTCAGAATGCCCGAGAAATTTGAATCCCTCCCCCTTGCACCATTTTTCAAGCCACGTATTAATCTGCAATATCAAAACAGCCGTTCAGTGACATCCCTGACCCTTGCACCAGGGAGGCAACATACCACCCTGGAGTCTTGTTTGCGGCCGCAGAAACGCCTATCTCTCCCCCTTTGCTCACTGTACCTTTAGCTCACTTTACCTTTAGCTCACTTTACCTTTAACTCACTTTACCTTTAATGCAAACCTGGGGTTGCACCCAATTAGCTGCTTCCTCCAGTCCACTTCCACCGATCAGCAGCTTCCACCTGTGGAACATTACAGGTTTGAGTCCTCCTCCTCTTGCTCCAACGGGCTCCTGGGCCTGGACTTCATTCCAAGTGGAATTCTGCATGGAGGATGGATGAATGGTTTCACTGCTGGATCTAGAGTGATGTGCTACTCATAGTCCTCAATGCAGCCAATGGTGTTATCATAGAAATCAGGATACATTGCCAGGAGATCATCTTTGTTCCTGATTGGAGGTCACTCACTGAGACAAGTTTGCATCAATTTGGTAAGTAGATGATGTGCCAATGATCTTGCATTGTAGGGATGTGAGTTTTAAATCCTGGCTGGCATGCAGCCCAAGGATTGCTGATCGATCAGCATTAGACACAAAGAAAATTCAATTAGCTTTTTGTGCCTCCAAAAGTAGTTAGGGTTGTTTTGTCCTGCTGTAGATAAAATGGACTTGACATCCGTCTCTTATTCACTTTGTCAAGATACATCTGTCTGAAGACGCAGAGAGGCAAGATGTTGCTCTGTGCAGCAATGTCAATCTAACATCTCAGGTTGATTATGTGTTGTCACTGAACGCGGACCTTTGGGGAGATCTTTACATGATGATACTTATCTTCCAAGTTATGAATTTGAATGACCCCAGCACTGAGGTTGAGAAATTCCTCATTGTGCTGTTCTTGTGATTGCTAATTTTTCCCTTTTCTCTTGGTTTTACAGACTGACTGTCAGTGGTTCTGCTTTCTGCACTTCCAACATGTGGTTCCAAAGTCTGGGCAATTGGCTGAAGTATGTATTCTGAAACCATGCGATCTGTCACAATTCCTACACATTTGCTGTTTAGCTTTGGTTGACGTTTGCGGCATCTTCTCAGATCTTGGATGTTTGTGTCTATATTGTATACATGACTTCACTGCCTGTTAGAGACATTTGCCTGTTTGTAGCTTTATGCCCTTGTTCCATGTCAATGGCATCTTGGAAGGGCAACTTCTCATCCCTTCCAACAAGTTCTGGTCGTCTTGGTGGATTGTGCTCCATGTGAATTGGTCAAGCATCCTGACACTCACCTCTTGTGTATCTCTGAACTTACATTTCAATGCAATGTACTTCAGTGTGGTAATCATCCATAAATTCATCATTGCCTTGAATGAGCTCTTCAAAGTGTAGTAATTTATGTGATGGTGGGTCTTTGGTTTGAGGTATTGTTCAAACTTATATGAGAGCTTTTAGCAGGTTTTAGCTTTCATACTCTCACTAGCATCCCTTAACACACTGTTGAACATCAAGCCACATTTCTGTCTAAATCTGGTGAATACATTCACTATATCAGCAACTTCCCAGTCCATTAGTGATGCTAGAATGCATGTATTCATCACAGCCATGTGTGATGCAATGCACACAGTGTTGCCATTATAAATATACATTACAGGAAAAAGCAGGCTCAATCGGTTACATATATTTAAGTCTACAGTGTGGTTACTCACTCATCTTCACCAGCTGACAAAATGAAGTCAGTATTTTGTTGAACATTTTGAGTCCTCAGTAGCTGGTTGAAGCATGTCTAGCACTGGTGGATCATTGTAAGAATTTTATCTGCTTCCACCATGTTATGTTTTGTAGTTGTGAAGTCCAAATAAATAGAAAGAACTTTGTGCAATGGTTCAAATTAAATAAGTTCTAAGTTAATGGCTTCTGCTTTAACAGTTTCCAAACTTGCACCGACTCACATGACATCAGTATGTCCTGTATTCAACTGGCATGTCACAACTACATAGTTTCAAAATACGACAATACAAAGCCTAACCTTTGTCTTAAATGGGCAATCTTTTATTTTTAAACAGTGACCTCTAGTCACTGTTTCTCCCTATTCATATCCATTCTGTTAAAACCCCTTTATAAGATCTATAACCCATTTAAGATCTTATACATTTCAATCATCATTTCTGTTCTAATCTCCAGTGGACAGATACTCAAGACAAAGGACAGCTTCTGCTCAAAAATCATTCAGAAACTTGAGTTATCTCCTTCTTGAAGGAGAAAATTGGCAAAACAAATTCTGTAGGCAATGCAATATAATCATTCACTCTATAGTGCAGATATTATTAGACATCAAGTTACATGTCAGTAATTTGTGTGGTCAATATCTTTCCACAGTTGGACATTAATACCTGAACATTTGCAATTCATCTGTGGACTTTGAATTTCCAGCACTCTAGAAATGTTTAGTGTGGATAAATTAAAAACCTGCACTCAACTGTCACATATACATGGAGAGAATATTGCAGGATAGGATCCCTTGCATGTTTATTATAAATGAATATGTACTCAATTTGTGGCAAATGCACAGACATCATTTTGTTGAAAGAAAGGAGGAAGCAGTTCAAAATGAGATAGATGGGATGATCCCATTTCTAAATAATTTGCGAAATTAAATCTCACTACATTATTTTGGATTACAATACATTAATTTATGTGCACATTTTGTGGTGCTCTTTCCCCATCTCAAAGGTAGGGAAGACCCCCAGACTGAGGTTATGAGACAAAATATTTTTTCTCATACTGCCAATTTAGCTGACATTAAACAAGCATGCGAAGATAGCACAGAAAAGGTAAATTTTGGATTAGGAGACAGAACTGGAGAACAGATCACTGTCATTTAATTACTTAGCATTATGTTACCCAGTATGATATTTGCAAAGCTTTAGTATTTGGTGGAAAGTAAAATAAAGGATAAATTAGGAAGAAAGCAATTACAAGTATTGGAATTTTTGTTATTCTTGTAGGCTATAGCTCAAGAGAGATAGCATTTTATACTTTAATGATTCTAATCATAATTTGAAATGTAAGCTGAAAATAGTTGCTTTTGTCTTGTATTGAAAATGTGAATCTCCTGAATGACTTATGACTTTAGCTTATGACATTACTTCAATTCTCAATTTCACCAGTTTAAGCCAAGTTGTGCAAATGAAAGTCAGTCTCCACTTCAAAAGTGGCGGTCGTTGGAACAAAAGACAAATAAATTTGTAACTTTCCAAATGAAAGAGCAGAAAATAGATGAAGGAGGACATTTCAATTTTGCTTCTACATTATGAGGCTTTGGTTGAAAATATGGAGAGGGAGTTAGTTTTGTATAAGGAGTGCAGGAGTTCTCTAGGGCATTTTAATATCCCAAGGAGGGGAGACAACTGTGAAAGTCAATAGAAGGAATGTAATTCCATAGACAGAAATAAACTGATGACAAAAGTTGAATGATCTCACATGCATGAGCAAGGTCATTGAAAACATTGTAAAATTACATCTCCTTCTAATAGCATTACTTCAATTGGAGTAATAGCATTACTTCAATGCTGAAGGCAGGATCAGCATTTAGTGAGCACTGCGGATGTGACTGATCAGCAAAAGGAAATAAAAGTGAAGCTGCCAGTTCCCAAAAACCACCACAAATGTTATGTTGTAACGCTTCACAGACAAGGACTTCACCTGAATGGTATGCTTGATGGAATGCACCCACAACACTGCTAACAGCTTGCACACATTGTCAGAAATTATGCTTCTTGCATGTAACTTCACATAAGGCTTGCAGGCCTTCCTCACCGGCATGAACATATGATCACTTCCATTGTGATATTTCCAGGCCAACCATCATGCAGTGTTTGATGGCCAATGTGTCAGCTACCAGTGAAGCCGAAGTGGAAGCTGCCCCATGAGAATCAGAATCAGAATGCCTTTTATTGTCACTATACACATGTACAGTGAGATTAAAAACTGCTCCTACTCAGTGCAAAAACAAGACAAAAAGGGGTGGGGGGGATAAGGTGCACAGTTTCTGCAGCGCTATATACATATCTACAAAAAGACAATGGATAAATAGAATGGATAATAGGATTCCTATATCCAGTATGGGCTACAGTTATAGTACAAATCACAGTAGGTGGAAGATGAAAGTCCGGGGGTTAGGCTGTGAAGTCAATGCATGTGTGAGTTCAGGGAGATGATGGATTTTGGGAAGAAACTGTTCTTGAGTCTATTTGTTCTTGTGCTGATGCACCTATAGCGCCTCCCTGAGGGTAGCAGGTTGAACAGGCCAAATGCAGGATGGGAGCTGTCCTTGATAATGTTCTTCGCCCTGCTGAGGCAGCGGGAGGTGTAAATGTCCATCAGAGAGGGGAGAGGGCAGCCGATGATCTTCTGTGCTGCCCTGACTACCCTCTGAAGCCTCTCCCTGTCTGCCATGGTGCAGCTGCCGTACCATGCTGTAATGCAGTATGTCAACAGGCTCTCAATTACTCTGAATCTGTCATGGCATGCAGGTTTACGCTGCCGCCCTATAAAATCAGCTGCCAGTGTTCCAAAGGCCTTTATGTGTTTTGCAAATCTCAACAATTTTTCATCTGACTGGTTACACGAGTTGAAACACAAGTAACTGTAGATGCTAAGGTAGAGAAAAATGCTGGAGGAACTCAGCCGGTAAGGCAGCATCTATGGAGAGAAGCAATAGGCAGCGTTTTGGGTCAAGACCCTTGTTCAGGCTGATGTCTGGGGGGGGGGGGGGCGCTGGAAAAAGAAAGGAAGAGGCAGTGACAGTAGGCTTGTGGGAGTGCTGGGAAGGGGGAGGAGAAGGAGGTAGAAAGCAAGGACTATTCATTGTCTGTCCAGATTACAAAGTTTGCTGTGACACCATCCCAGAGGAGAAGCAGTGGCTCCATGAAATACAAACTCACTTTTCTGTTAATCCCCTGCCTGTCTTTCCTGATTAGTACAGGTGGGGGAGGGGGGGGAGGGGGGGTGGTGGGAGATTGCAACCTTCACGTTCATAGGCCTAATTCTACTCCTATTCCTTATGATCTTATGACCTTATGCCTTTAACAGTCATACTGATCGCCAAGATTCCCGCATTCCTGATCACATCACTGCCACTCTAGCTATTACCTGACAGCTACCTGGCTCAGACCACTGCAGTTCATGCTGAAACAGTGTAGCCTGAGTCCATGACTTGACCCCCTGTGGCTGTTTCAGCAATCCTCTGGGACCACCCGTACCCTCCCCCACCACATGTTCCCTTCCATTCATTAGGAGCAGTATAACTAGTAAAAGCAGGCAGGGGATTAACAGCACACACCAAGGTGATCAGCTGATGTATACGTCTTGTCTTGCTTGGATGTATTAACAAGGTTTGGGAAGTGGATTTGGTGTTAGCTTTTATTTTGTCACAAGGACACAAAGTGCTGGATTAATTTAACAAGTCAGGCATCATCTCTGGAGAACATGGAATGGTGACTCTTTGGGTTGAGACCTTTCCTCATTTTGTCACTGTTGTTAAACTGATGCTGTGTTAATCAACAGCAGAGAGAAGGAAAAGTGTGTCTATTGTTGATTGGCAAACGTGGATAGTGATTATTAAAAAAAGCACAGCCAAATGAGTTATTCTCTGACCCACCTCATGGAAACACTCACTTGTTATTGCCTCTTCTTTCTTTTTCTCCTGCTCCTGTTGCCCAAAGCCCAAACCTCTTCTGGATGCACTAATTTATGATGGCACTGTGGACCCACAGTTTGAAGATTGGTTTCAGTAGATGCACATTGAGCATCCGTGCATGAATTGTGCAATGGAGTCAAAAGCCAGGAAGCCAGGAAATGGCCCTTTGTCTCCCATTAGTAACCTTTGGCCTAGCATGTTAAGTCAAATATGGTGGGCATAATGAACTATCTCAAATGATTCAGGCAGTGTCTGGGATGGGTGTAACACTGGTTCCCCATTTAAAAGATGGAAGCCTTAGCAGTTAATCATTGAGCGCATATGCTGCACTCTAAATTTAGTGTGACATAGTTATTGGTCATTGGGATGCCAACAGGTCTGTTGAGGTTGTATGTTTACTCTACTTGCTACTCTCTGACAAGGAGGGAAAGATAAATTCTGGTCTTCAAGAGACAGAACCTGTCTGATGCAGCAATGTGCTGCAACCGGTGAAATGTTGCAAATACCCCTTGTCCCAACTGAAACATCTCAAAGTGTAACATATTGTGGAATATTGTGACCTTAATGGCCCTGTCCCATTTCGGCAACTCTTTAGGTGACTGCCAGGGACTAGCTTGAATGGAATTCACCTACGACACCTGGCGACAACCTATGATAACACCTACGTCAACCTAAGTCAACCTATGACAGCAAAAATTGTCGCCACTGTCGCTGAAACATATTCAACATGTTGAAAACTTTGTGGCAGTCGCCTGTAGTCACCCAAAAAATCGCCGAAGTGGAACAGGCCCTTTACACTTGCTGTTAATGCATGCTCAGCCCTGTTTTGTAGCTGTATTATTAGAGCAGCAAGTAACATATTTATTTTTGGACATCCTCATGGAATGAGAACCTCCTTGCAGAGCAGAATTGCTTTTCAGTAGGCAATCCTGAAGGCTGTCTTTCCTTATTTTCTAGCAAGTTGCCTAGTTATGTATGCCTTCCTCCCTAACGTTGTAATCCTGCAGAAATATTATAACTAGATCCCTTTATATATTCAGAGGACAAGTCTTTTCATAATGCTAAACATATTTTTTACCTTGTATGTTGCAAAACTGATATCATGATCAGCCATTTCTGCAAATTCAAAAATGATAGCAGCGCACATGCTCAGGTCTTTCCCCACATGGAGGACAGCATGCTGCAAATGTGCATCAAATTGTTAAACGGAAAGCAAATTAGCACCCATAGCAACTGACAACAAATGCTCTAATGTTAGGTTTTAGATGTACATTGTACTCTTCACAGCACTTCCAGCAACCCCCCCACTGTACTGAGCAACCAACCAATAAACACTTCACACACACATGCATGCACACACACCTACACTCACACACACACACACATACATACATACACACAGGCACCCACTTTCAGATAATGAACGAACAGGATCATTTGTTTCATACTTCGCTACCTGAATAATTTATCGCTATGTTAAAGGCAGAACTAGAGTTAAAAACGGAGCCCCTTTTGAATGGTTGACAGGTTGATCTGTCTGTGGTTCTGAAAAGACAGCAGTGAGCAAGTAGGGCTTGTGTCAACTGACAGTCGAAGATAAATCTATCCTTGAAAGAGAGAACTGCTCTGCACATTACAGATTCCTCCAACTGACATGTACTCAGCATTATCCAGCAAACCAAGAGCAAGTTTGAATTGTTTATTTACTTTTTATAAAAGATTATGGAGCATTTGAATATCACTTGAGCATAGTTGTAGATTGTGCTAAGCTGAACATCACAAATCACTAATATTAACTACATATTAGATATTCCCCTAACTATGTGGATGAACCCACTCAAACCACATTAGCTAAATATTAAAATTGAAGTTCGGCCCTTTAGGAATGAAATCAGGAGACAATTGTTAAATTTAAAAAAAACACACTCAATTAATATAAAAGAGTTCTGGGTTCCCTGTGCAGATTGCAATGTTCTTTGGTAAGAATAATATGGAATCCCTTTTTTCAGCAGATCCACAGGTTTAAGGATGACTTGCTTCTACTCCAGTTCTGAGAAGTGGAAGATGCATTTGTCGAGATTTTTCCTAACGTGGGCTAGCCTGATGGCAATAGTTACCACTGAACAATGTTTTAGTCAATTGGCAAGGTAATGGAACATGATTGGAGACTACACTCTGTTTTATTGGCTTTTTTGTAATGTAGATAAATCTGATGGATTTCATGAAATAAATGTACAAACCAGAATTAGATATAATACGTAGGGTAAAACACAATTTGGGGGTAAAGCTTCCTTTTTGCTTCATCATGATGTTTTTGGTTTTCAACATGTGGGAATTATCTATTCTTGAAAAAGACAAGCGAATCACCAATAAAGCTTCTGCAAATTGTAATTAAAAAGTTCTCAACAAGTCATGGCTTTACCAAAAATTGGTAAATGATTTTGAGATAAATCAATGATGATCATTTAAGATTAGACTGATAACAAATATAATATAATCCAACTAGACTAAGCAGGACCCGTTGGCTCCCAGCTTCACACATGAGGGCTGGTCCCCCAACACAATATTCCACCTCTCAACCAATTCCAGTATTGGTGGCAAGTGGGGGGGGGTACTTTCTGGAGAGTTAGCATGGGTGTTGTGGGTCAAGTCAAGTCACGTCAAGCACAGTGAGTGCAGGCCAACAATCCATTTCAATCCATTTCAAGTCAAGTCAATCCATTTCAAGTCAAGTCGTCAAATCAATCCATTTCAAGTCAAGTCAATTCAAGTCAATCCATTTCAAGTCAATTCAAGTCAATCCATTTCAAGTCAAGTCAAGCAGTTTCAAGCACGGGCAGGGCAGGCCAAACAACTCATGGCATTGTTATTTCATTTCCAATTTTGCATTGCAGTTTCAAGCATGGGCAGGGCAGTCCAAACAACTCATGGCATTACATTTCATGTCCAATTTTGCATTGCAGTATGAAGCACAGGCAGGGCAGGCCAACAACTCATGGCATTGTCATTTCTTTTCCAATTTTGCATTGCAGTTTCAAGCATGGGCAGGGCAGGCCAAACAACTCATGGCATTGTCATTATTTCCAATATTGCACTGCAGTTTGTAGCATGGGCAGGGCAGGCCAAACAACTCATGGCATTGTCATTTCATTTTCAATTTTGCATTGGAGTTTCAAGCACAGGCAGGGCAGGCCAAGGAACTCATTCCATTGTCATTAAGGGTTAACAAATCATTTAATGAAAGTACATTGCAGACTCACAGTTCAGTTGATTCACAGCTCAGAATCACAGTTGTGGCCTCTCCCTCGCGATCTTCCAAAGTGACTGACTCACGTCCAGGCATCTGGGGTTTCATAGTCCTGACAACCCCCCTCCCCCGGAAGGGGGGAGGATTGACAGGTGAGTTGACAGGTGAGGTGATTGTCATGATGATTGACAGGTGAGTGGACCAATCAGCTGATCTCAAGTTTTTTTAAACACTCATAACTTTTTTCTTTTTTCATCGATCGGAAAAATCCTCAGGGCTACCTCAGCGGAGGAGGACTGTGACTAAGATGGCTAAACATCATAGCTATATACGTAGCATTTTTCTAAAATCAAAAACAGTGCAGACAGGTCAAGATGAGACTTTTAGTAGTATAGATGTGGGCTGTGAAGGGATGTTAGACAGACTTGGATTGTTTCTCTGGAATGCCAGAGGTTAAAGGGGAGACTTGATAACAGTATAGAAAATTATGAGGCATAGATAAAGTAGACTGAATATTTTCTCCCACAATGGAAATATCACATACTAGATGGCATTGTTTTAAGTTTCAATAGGTAAAGCTTAAAAAGGAGATGTGTGGTGCAAGTTGTTTTACACAGAGGCTGGTGAGGGCCTGAAATTCCCTGACAGATGTCGAGGCTGAAGCAAATATAATAGTGGCATTTAGGAAACCTTTGGTTAGGCACATTAATGCAGGGAATGGAGGGATATGGATTATGTGCAGGCAGATAATAGTTGGCATTAGCAGAATGTTCACTACAGACAATGTGGGCCAAAGAGCCTGTTCCTGTGCTACACTGTTCCATGTTCTATACCAGTGTAGAATAGTGAGATTAAACGAGAACTTACCAGTTCGAAGTTTGATCTTTATTTTATGAGGAGTTACGATGAGGGATTACGTGAAGACCCCGCCTGGCGCTGGAACGGCATACTTCAAAGCAGCGGCATGAAAAACACAGAAACCAATAGCCGAAGTAAAATAGTAAGGCTCAAAATAGACTAGAACTACCAGATGATCATTTACATTATGAGGGTTGGGAGTGGAGGGCACGTAATCCCTCATCGTAACTCCTCATAAAATAAAGATCAAACTTCGAACTGGTAAGTTCTCGTTTAATCTCACTATTTTACTTCGGAGTCACGTGAGTGACTACGTGAAGATTTTGAAGCTCTGTGTCTTTCATGTCGTAAATTCATTTCATACGACTCTGTTTAGTCAAAACAGTAGTGAGTAAATAGTATTTTTAGGACATTGTTACAATTTATGTAATAAGTCCTTCAAGCATAAAAAAGAACAATTTTTTAATAATAACCCCTCTATCTTAGGGGAAAATTACAAAATAAATTGATAAATGTTGTCAATGGTAACATAAATCGATAATATAAATCGATAATATAAAACAAAGCAAGCATTAAAGAGAACCCATTACTGTGTGTCCAAACCTGGCACCGTGACAACAGGTTTATTCTAGAACTTTGAAAATCTCTTCTCTAGACCACCCTGCGGCCTCTAAATTTTATCGAGTAGCACGTCCTGTACCTTTGCCACGGACGTAGCTGCCGCCCTAGTGGAGTGAAATTTAAACACATCAGTATCTATTCTTGCTAGACACAAACCATCCAGAAATAGTTTGAACTAAACCTTTTGTATGTGGCTTTTTGTGTGTTATTAATAACACTCTCAGAACCTCTGAGATTTTGGTTACCTCAATGTATTGAGTTAAATGCTTAACCACACACAATGTTTCATCAATAGGATATGCTTTAAACATTACTTTCATTCCAGTTCTTCCTGGTCTGCTTTGTTTGATCAAGTCATAAACATAAAACATAATGTTATCTGTAGTCACATGCATGCAATCCAACCGTTGCAACTGCAAAGCTTGTACTCTTTTTGAGCTGATACCAATGCCATTAACTTTACCACCTTGAATGTTAATTTCTGCAAAGACATTGAATTAATTGGAGTCCATTGTTTAAACAAAGTGAGAACAATGCTAACATCCCAAATCCCTGTATATATGGGTTTTAGGATGATTTTTATTGAAATTCCTTACATGAATCGGGATACTAATGGGCGAGACCCAACTGAATTCCGACCTGAAATTTGTCCTAAATAGGATGACAATGCACTACGAGCACAATTAATGGCACTATAACTCAAATGCTCATCAAACTGTAACCCAGCAAGGAACTCTAATACATTTGAAATGTTTGCAGTATGATAAGATATCTTTGACTGTGTACAGTCAAACTTCCCATTTCCTTATATGCGACTTATATTGTTTTAGTGCTATTCCTCCAAGCTGCAACTATAACATCCATGGTCCTGTCCCACAGTACAACTCTTGCAATGGTCTGGTCAGAACCTGCAGATTAACAAATACATATGATCATGCAATGGATGAATTCCTTTTGTTACTGGTTGTGTCAACAGATTGTCGCAACTGGGAATTGTCATACATGGTTCAATAATCATATTAGCATCAATGGGAACCATGACTGCGTGGGCCAATCTGACACCACCAAAATTGCCTTCGACAGCGTCTTGCGCTTTTTATTGAGACATTGCCCAATGAGACAGAATGGGGAAAATCATAAAAGAACAAATTCCCCAGTGTAGCGAGAAAACATCCACCGCTACTGCCCCTGGATCGTGTTCCCCAAGACACGTATTTGGGCAATTGGTGATTCAATCTAGATGCAAACCGATCAATGTCCGGTACTCCATACCGACTGACAATATTTTGAAATTTTGTGGATTAACATCCATTCTGTATTGTCTTTAAATATTTGTGATCTTTTGTCTGCCACAACATTGTCTCTCCCCGAGAGATAAATAGCTGAAAGCCAAATATTTTTTGCCATACACCATTGCCACATCTGGTTACCAGATGATCACATTATATTGATCTGACACCACCCATGTGATTGATATATGCCACAGCTGTGGTATAATCTATTTGTACTTGGACATGCAAATCCTTTAATGAAGGGCAATAAGCTTTTAATACATAAAATGTTACCAAGAGCTCCAAATAATTAATACCATATGTTTGGAACAATAAATCCTCTTGGACAGCCCATCGGCCTCTACAGCTGGTCTCATTATCCGTAGCCCCCCCCCCCCCATCCGAGAGAACTTCGTCATTTTGCAAAGACACTACTGGCTGATGAACTACAAAGTTCTTAGCAGCTTATGGAACATTCTCAATCCACCAATGTAATTCTGATAAAGTTCCCTTAGGCAATTGCATTGGCCTATCAAATGACTTGCTCGCTAAATAAGCGCTTGAGTTTTTGCCCTTTGAAGATTTTGGTAATGTTGACGACCAAACTCTACTGTCTGGAAATGCTGCTGCCAATTTACCAATAACCTTGGCAACCTCTCGGATGGAGGGATAAGGTTTGTAAATCAGGTCTTGACACACATTTGTCAAATCCAACACTTATCCATTGGTAAAGTTACCAACATGGTAACTGAGTTAATCTCAAACCCCAGATATTCAATGGTTTGGGATTGCTGTAACTTAGATTTGTTGGATGGATCAGGAACCCAACTTCTCAAACAACTTGTAGTTGCTGAGACTAATTTTCCACCTGGCTCCTGATTAGCATTGACAATTAAATGTCATCTAGATAAGCCATAACGATGTACTTTTGTGCCTAAGGCAGTGCAAATGCTGGCTTAATCCTTAAAGGCAAAGCTTGTAGTACCACAAACTGTCTCATCCATAAACTTTAATTACCTACGAAATTATGGTGAATTGGGACCGAAATATGCATCTCTTCAATTTATTGTAGCCATATAACCACCTGTTGATACCTGCTGTATTGCAGTGTTGAATGTGTCCATTTTAAAAAAAAATTACTGGACAATATATTTAATTGTGTGAGATCTAACATGATTGTACAACCCCATCTTCTACGGTCTGGGGAAAATATTTGATACAATTGTTGTGGATCCTTTCCTGTTTCTCAATACCTCCTTCCTCACACAAATTCTTACGTCTTTGTCAATTTGAATTATTCCAAGACTATAAACATGAAGAATGATAAGGTTATTGTGTCCCAATGGATCCATACCTCTTCATCATCAACATTTGGAGTCTACCACCAATCTGAGGTTCATCCAAACATCCTTCTTTAATAGGATTAAGTTTTGTACCTCTCCAACTGTTTGACGAAATTACCTCCTTACCCAAAATATGGGTGTACATTCGTTATTTTATTTAATATATGGTCCCTAGATAAGGGACGTATCAGATTTAAACTGATAAGAACAGATACCATGCTTAATCTTAGCCAAAAAGCCGAGAAGCGATTTGCTGGCTGGAAATTCTTCCTTATCATACTCCTGCCTCGGCTCAAATCAAATCCCTTTTCCATACGACCAGCCTACTGGCCAACTGAAGGGTTTCATAACACCAACAGTTTTTTCCCCTTCATCCATACTTAATTTGCTTAAACAGATTTTCTCCGAATCAATAACCAGGAGTTTGAACATTGCTTGTCCTGTAAATCTTTGGATGTAAAAGAGGCTGAATGGCAATCTTCCATTTATATAATTTAACTCAAATGAGTTTGCAGAATAAACCTAACATATTTTGTTTCATTCTGAACTTTAGTCATTCCACAACTTCCCAGCTTCTCTTAAAAGACAGTGATGCCAATTAGTTTGAGGATTCTTTTAATCGTAATTCCTGCGCCCGCATAATTGCTGACATTGGCGCCCAAAACCCGGATTTACCAGGTACCTTCTTAAAGGTGTTTTGGAATGCTTCATGCATTTGCGTCATCCTTGCGCATCCTAATGTTTCTTATATTCTGTATTATTCCAATTTTAGTATATGTGCTGCCGAAGCGAGCACATGTTTAAATGCAAATCTGCTGTTTCAACCATAACAGCTTCTTGAGGCAGGTGAGAGACCATATAATTAACATTGGCCGCCAGGTTCCTTCCATGGCCTCACCGCCTCCACCAGGTATAGTAACTTTGTGCCCCTCAGACACACCTGGATTTGCATTATGGTGGGTACTTCTGACCACAAACACCACTTTCAGGGTCTGTCTCATACAGCCCTGGTACTCCTGAAACTCGTTCAAGGAGACTTCCTCCAGTCCATACCCAGGCACTGGGGTTTCAAATTCCCAATTCGAATTGGCACCATATTCACGATATGGAACCCCCTCAGGGGCTGCCTGGGAATATTCTGGGTACTTAGACCCTTGGTTGATATAATTTGGAGTATTTCCTCCATTAGATCCATACTTAGCCAATTTTAGGCTTACCTTACAGGATCTTTTAGAAACCTCAGGCCTTTCAAGCCTCTTTTTACTTTTTAGGCACTGGGTTTTCAAGTTTTGTTTGTGGAGCAACTAAAGGCTCCCTAATGGGTATTTCAATCGGCCACTGGTATCGGAACCGGCTCCGCAATAGTCTGCTGTCCCGACTTTTTACACCCCGGGACGCACGTTTTACCCGCGATTTTTTTAAAAAACATTTTTATTTTTTATTTTTATTTAAACTCCTGCTGGTTTCCTACCAGCCTACGGAGTTTTAAGAAAACGTCCTGGAAGTAAAATAATTTTACTTACCTGCGGGCCGTTTCCTTACCGCTGTGCTGGAGCTGCGCTCTGCAGCTCTTCCTTTGCCGATAGCGTCGACGTAATGCCGTTCCAGCGCCAGGCGGGGTCTTCACGTAGTCACTCACGTGACTCCGAAGTAAAATGAGTCTTGGTTAATGGACCAGAAAACTGAGAGGAACACTAAATATGTCAGAATTGGGTTACGATTCTCTAAATAACGTGTGTCGGAAAGATCAATGCTGTATTCCAAATGTTCACAATCTATGTCATTGATATGAATGAAGAGATCACGTGTAATGTGTCCGAGTTTGAAAATAAAGTTGGGTGACAGTATAACTTGTGAAAGGAATGCAAAGAGACCACAAAGAGTTAAGTAGATGAGCAAGGACATGGCAGGTGGGACATTGCATGACAAATACACAAAGACATCAACTTGGTAGAAAGAAAAAGTGGTAAGAGATTGAAATATATTGGTGTTCATAGTTTACTCTTGTGTCCTTGTTTGCAAATCACTGAACGTTAACTTACAGATAAGCAAGCAATTTAGCAGGCAAACAGTATATTGGCCTTTATTGTAAGAGTCCAATAAAGGGCATGTGTATCTTTAGGAATAATATGTATTAAGGGCCAAGTGTATCTTACCCCAAAATAATATGGCCCCGCTGAGTCCTTACCTGGAATACTGTGAACAGATCAAGGCCTAAATAGTGAATTAGATGTGACATTATTGAAATGTACAACATTTTGACCAAATTTGAAATGGATGCAAAGATTAGCTTTTCCTTCTCTAGAGTGTCTACAATCATGGGCCAAAATAGCCTGAAGATAGTGAGTCTTTAACATTCTATAACCAATGAGTCTTTTGGGACATGGTCGATAAATATATTCAAGATCAAGTTGAATTGATCTTGAGATATCAATGGATTCATGGACCATGTGACTAGAAGTGCAAGACATTAGCACTGAGGTGCTGAAAACCCTACTTCTGCTCCTATCCCATACATTTGTTTAAATGTTTTAATGTTGCATACACTGTACCCTATGAATAATATATTACTTATAGTAATTTCTTCATTCAGCTGTGCTGTGCATGAACACAATGTGTATTATATTACATCACTGTGTCAGAATAAACAGAAGTAACATTCACAGTACATCCCACATGCAAATATTTCAAAGCACAATGCAACCATTTCAATACTTACTGTATCTAGTACTATAATATTTTGACACCTAATTTGCAGAAAAAGAACACTCCACAAACAAAAGTTAGGAAAACTCCAGTTAATCAGACGTTGAATGATTGTTTAAGTTCATTTTTTGAAAAGCGTCAATGATTGGATGTTTTCAATCCACCCGATGGACAAATTGGACTCTGGTTTAGAAAAGAACCTCCGGTACAACACTCCCACAAATAAGAACATGAGGCAGAACTTCAACCCTGCACGAACACTTCTGATGGGGTACATTTGAATTTCCTTGTGGATGTTCTGGAGTATGATGGTGATATGAATGTAAAGTGGCAGTACAACCTTAGGTCCTGCTGCCTGACTCCCCGAGAATTGCATGGGAATGATGTCACCTTCCCCAGATTTTCCAGCTTTCAACAGAAATTGGCTGCCAAGTGAAAATTAAGTAAGAATTTTTGTTTGATTTAATTGAATTATTTTAAATGTTTTTGAGGGTGTTTGACTTTTATATTTTTTATCTCTCAACATTATTTTTAGTAAGTCCCAAGTGATTTTGTGAGTTTGCGAATGCTAAGTACTCATTAAGTATATTCACAATTAATGTTCATAATACTGTAAATGTAATTGTGATCATCTGGCTCAAAGCCAACAGTGCCCCTATCGAATCTTTGTACCAATTTTACTGGTCTAGTGATTCATAGTTATCTAATATGACACTTTGTAAATACATCAAGTGCATTAGATATACTGGGTTGGTATTATGATAGTTCCATATAGATAGTCGCAGTGACGTGCAGTGAGGTCCATGGCTGGGGAGGCACTGGCTAGTATCAGTGGCCTGGCCCTCCCTGTATTGATCACCGCATTTCCCTGAGGAGAGAGAGGGATGGAGCCGTGGCTGGGAGGGAGGGAGGGAGAGGGAAGAGAAGGGAGAGAGAGAGAAGGGAGAGTGAGAGAAGGGAGGGAGAGAGAAGGGAGAGCGATAGAGATAGAGAAGGGAGTGAGAGAGAAGGGAGAGAGAGAGGGAGAAGAGGGAGGGAGAGAGAAGGGAGAGAGAAGGGAGAGAGAAGGGAGAGAGAGGAGTAAGAGCAGGGATAGAGAGAAGGGAGAGAGAGAGAAGGGAGAGAGAGAGAGAAAGGGGAGAGAGAGAGAGAGAGAACGGAGAGAGAGAAGAGGGAGAGAGAGAGAGAAGAGAGAGAGAAGGGAGAGAGAAGGGAGAGAGAGAATGGAGTAAGAGCAGGGATGGAGAGAAGGGAGAGAGAGAGAGGAGAGAGAGAAGGGGGACAGAGAGAGAGAGAGAGAGAAGGGAGAGAGAGAGAGAGAAGGGAGTGAGAGAAAGGAGAGAGAGAAGGGGATGGAGAGAGAGAGGAGAGAGAGAGAGAGAGAGGTCGTGTGTTCTTCTCAGCTCCGCAAAGAGAAGGATTGAAGCAGCCTTTCAAGGATTTTGTCGTTGAAGAGGCCACAGACACAGGGGGGCTTCATAGTTTAACTCATCGTTGGGCTGTTGAAGCTTTCCTCTGGTCTGGGAAGCCTCCAACAGTGTGAGAATTCCTGAGTTTCTCCACATTGTCGAGGGTGCGGTTGTCGTTGGCGGACTGCCAAGAGTGCCTGTGATCGTGGGTATGGAGTATTTGCGGTGTCTTTGTTGTTTTTAGCACCGTTTCTCTGCCCTAAAGTCATTTTGCTCAGTGCGGCTGCCTGGCTTAATGTGAAGAAGGTACTTTTGCTTCCGGCGAGACTGGGATAGAGCTTCCCAAAAGCTGCTCTTGGCCGTGGACAAACCTGGGGACTTTCCTGCTTCAGCTGGAGGTTTCTGTTTTCTGCTGCCTGCCTGTCTTTGACTGTGACTGTCTCTGGGACTTAACTTGGAGCTGCGCTGCTGGGGTGTCTGGAGCTGGACTGTGCCTCTGCTAGGATGGCGATGGAGGGGGCGCGGCCGAAGGTCCGGACCTACGCAGCGATGGCATCAGTGGTGGGTACGAGGCCATTTGAGCGTGAGCCTCATGTTGACTTGGATGGGGACAGTTTTGGTATCTCTGTTCAAACTGGGCCTATGATATCTAGGGGGGCAGTTACGAAGGCCATGAATGAACTTCTTGGGAGGGGGGCTATTGTCTCTTCCGAGCTCGAAAGAGGAAAGGTTGAGATGATACTTAAGACCCGGGAGTGTGTGGCCCAAGCGTTGGAGATGGGGATCTCAGTGGGGGGTGTCCACGTACAGGTGGATCCGTGGGTATCTAGGGTGAGACCGGTTCTCCTGCGGAGCTGCCCCACATATATTTCGGTTGAATTACTTATTCCACATCTGTCCAAATTTGGGGAGGTGCGGTCTAAATGCTTTAGGCTCTTGCATCCCGGGGGGGACCCGGAGGAGAAAGGGGTCTTCAGTTTCAAGAGGAGGGTGTTCATGAAGGTGGGTGAGGGGGATGGTGCTGAGGGGAGTTTTGAGGTGGTGTATAAGGGTATCCCCAGAACCGTGCGTTGGAGTTGGGGAAAGGCACGGTGTCATGCGTGCGGAGAATTTGGACATCTCCGTAGGGAGTGTCTTATTCGCGGGGTCACTGCTCGAAGTTCTAGCGCAGTGGCCCAGGAATGCACTGCTGGCCCATCTGGGGTGGCTTGTCAAACCTCAGTGACGCGGGGTGGTACTGCTGACTTGGCTAGGGCTGCCAGCTCTGCCTTGGGGATCCGGGGCGGCAGTGATAATCCTTCTGGGTCCGCAGGTTCCGCTTTGGGGACCCTGGGCAGCGAAAGCCCACGCCCCCCGCGTCCTGCGCCTGTGGCGGCGGATGAGGGTGGGGCTCAGGAGGAGGGAAGTGAAGAGGGGGGAATTTGGGAGAAGCAGGGGAAGCACATCAGGAAGAGGGAGAGGCAAAAGGCCACCCGAGCGAAGAAAACGCAATCGGGTGTGCACCTGCCGAGTTCTGTGACCACCCGAGGGGCGCCTGGCAGCTCCAGTAAGGTGCAGACTGCACCTGCTGGGGCCCAGGGAGGAGTTGAGGTGGTTCGGAAGGGGGCAAGGAAGCCTAAACGTGTCGGTGGCAAAGTGGATGGGGTAATGTGGAGGCGGATGACCCTTCCCTTATGGAGGTTACCGTACCTCCGCATGCGAGCGGGACAAAAAGGAGGCATTTGCCTGGTGAAGATGAGGAAGGGCGTGGGTCCAGAGCTAAGGGGATGTCTTTCTCCGGGCTTTCCACCACTGATGTGGCTGAAAGTGGTCTAGACCTGGTGTCTTCTGGGTCGGTGGTTGGGCCTTCTCTTCATGGATCTACAGCGGGTGTCACAGGACCAGGTGCTGAGGTTGATTCCGGTGGAGTTGTGTCCTCTGGGCGGGAGTTTGTCCCTTCATCTCAGGGGCCCTCCGAGGGAGTTATCTCGTCGGGTGTTGAGGTTAGCTCCCTTGGGTGCGTACCCTCTGGGTCGGACGAGGTCCCCTCGTTTCAGAGGCCTACTGAGGGTGCTAGCACGCTAGGTGACGTGGTTGGCTCCCCTGGTAGTGTGCCCTCTGTGACGGGGGATGTGCAGAGTCAGCCCGAGGGGGAGGTTCGGGGGTGTTGTCGTTTAAGTCTGTGCTCCATATCAGTGCCAGTGGAGGTGCTGGGGGGCGGGATGCCTCACCGGATGAGTTGTCTGGGGTGAGTTTAATAGCAGGTGGTGATTCTCTGGGTGATGCCTGTGGAGAGGGCACTCTGGATGATGTGGAGGTCAGGGCTGTTTTGGGTCGTGATCCTCTTTCAGACTCCGAGGGTGCCAGTGCTCCACAGGCCCTGGGGATGCCTCTTGTTGTTGCTTCCCCAGGCCCAGACGTGGAGGGTGATGGTAGCGTGCAGGAGCCCAGCCATTCAGTGGGCTGCGAGTTTCCGGCAGGGGTGTCGGGACCCACCCCCAGCATTGATCCTGGGGGTGGTGTCATGGCTGAGGAGGGGGAAAGCGATGCGGCCAGTGGGTGTAGCACAGAGAGTGATTTGTCAGAGAGTTCTGGTCTTTCTGAGCTTGTTGTTTCAGGTGCGAGCGGGTTGGCTGCGAGCCCAGACTCCAAGGCCGTGTCTGAGGCAAATCTTATTGTTGAGGTGCGAGAGTTTCTAAAAACAAGCCGCTCCCCCAAAACAAGATGGGATGCTGCTAAAAGGCAGTGGGGGGACAGATTTGATTGCGAGTCTCGAGGCTATCCTTGGCAACAAGGATAGTGGTCTTCCTGACTCTGATTTGGGGCAGTTT
Source organism: Raja brachyura (assembly GCA_963514005.1). The sequence continues at coordinate 99,686,737 of OY740784.1, read as the reverse complement.
CGGGGTTTTTTGAAGTTCCTCAGAAAATAAGTTTTTGAGTCTACGGGGAGTGTGAGGTTCTCAATCTAGTGTGCCTTCACATTCACAGTAGCTACATTAAATTTAAATGGGAGTAGAGCGAGTTTTCGTAGATTTCAGCTCTTATCAGCCCTAAGAGAGGGGAAATTTGCGGTTTGTTTTCTGCAAGAGACACATACCGTTGCTAGTGACGAACCTACCTGGCGACTGGAGTGGGAAGGGGGGGTCTATATGAGCCATCTCAGCTCGACTTCGAGTGGGGTGGCTTTTCTGTTGGCCCCAAATTTTCTGCCAAGCTTTTTAAAAGTGGAGGAAGTGGTGCCAGGCCGTTTGCTCCATCTGGCCGTGAGCCTGGATGGCATGCCGTTGCATTTCATTAACGTGTATGCCCCTAGCTCCGGCACGATGCAGGCTGGCCTACTTCAGGAGATGAATGCTCTGTTGGGCACTATTGATAGGGGAGAGTGTGTCTTCCTTGGTGGGGACTTTAATTGCACACTTGAGGTGCGGGACCGTTCTGGTACTCAGTGTGCGCCTGCTGTAGCAAAGAAGCTGAGAGGCTTGATTGACGCTTTTGAGTTGCTTGATGCTTGGAGGGACCTTCACCCGGATTCCACTGCTTTTTCGCGGAGGTCTGAGGGTGGTGGTTCCCGCATTGATCGGTTTTATATTTCCCGAGCGTTTGTTTCCCGTGTCTCAGCGGCCTCAATGCGGCTGGTGCCGTGCTCGGACCACTGTCTGGTGCGTGTGGATTTTAATCCAGCGTGCGCTCGGGCTGGGTCTGCGTACTGGCACTTCAACAATAGGCTGCTGGAGGATCGGTGTTTCCGGGAGTCATTCACTCAGTTTTGGGTGAAGTGGAGAGAGAGGCTGAGGTGCTTCTCTTCCCTTAGGCAGTGGTGGGATGTGGGTAAAGCTCACATCCGTCTCTTTTGTAAGGAGTATACATGGGGGTCGACCGGAAGGCGGGATTCAGCGGTCGAGAAGCTTGAGAGGGAGATACTGGACGCTGAGTCTCGCCTGGGTCAGTTTGGTGAAGACTCCAGTGAATGGGGAGAGTTTCAGAGGAAGAAGGAGGTTTTGAGGAGTCTGCTGCTTGAGCGGTCCCGAGGCGCATACGTGAGGTCTCGGGTCCAGAAGCTGCATGATCTGGACCGAGCGTTGCCTTTTTCTCGCTGGAGAAGGGGCGGGGAGCTCGTAAACAGCTCGTGGAGTTGCTTGCAGATGACGGCTCCTCTGTCACTGATCCAGAGAGGATCAATGACTTGGTTAGGTCCTTTTATGGGTCCCTGTTCTCTGCGGATGGTTTCAGCATGGAGGCTCAGCAAGTTTTGTGGGAGGGTCTACCGACTGTAGATAGGGAGGAGGCTGATCTTCTTGATGGCCCCTTATCTTTGGAGGAGGTGACTCGCGCCTTGCATCAGCTCAGGAGGGGTAAGTCCCCCGGGCTGGATGGGTTGACGGTGGAGTTTGTTAGAGCTTTCTGGGATATCCTAGGGGTTGATTACATGTTGGTTCTGGGGGAGAGCCTGGCGACTGGAGTGATGCCTCTCTCGTGGCGTAGGACGGTTGTTGTCTTGCTGCCTAAGAAGGGCGAACTCCGTTTGTTGAAGAACTGGCGTCCAGTCTCTCTCCTATGTACAGAATATAAAATTTTTGCTCGGGCAATGGCAAATCGTCTAGGCTCCGTGCTGCATCAATTGATTCATCCTGATCAATCTTATACAGTCCCTGGCCGGTCCATCCAGGATAACATCCACCTGGTTAGGGACCTGATTCATTTAGTCCAGGGGACTGGTGAGTCAGCTGCTTTTCTGTCTCTTGATCAGGAGAAGGCTTTTGATAGGGTTGAGCATGAATACCTATTTGGGACGTTGCAAGCGTTTGGGTTTGGACCGCAGTTCGTGGCCCGGGTCCGGCTTTTGTACGCTGCTGCGTAGTGCCTTGTGAAGGTTAATGGCGCGGTGCTATCTCCTTTTCATTTTGGGAGGGGGGTCCGCCAGGGGTGCCCTATGTCGGGCCAGTTGTACTCGGTCTGTGTGGAGCCGTTCCTGTGTCTTCTTCGGAGGAGGTTGACAGGCCTGGCCCTACCTGGCCCGCGGGTTGAGGTGATTTTATCGGCGTATGCCGATGACGTACTTCTTATGTTCACTGATCCTGGTGACCTGCGGAGGATGCGTGACTGTCAGGAGATTTTCTCGGCTGCATCTTCTGCTAGGATTAACTGGAGTAAGTGCTCTGGACTTTTAGTGGGTCAGTGGCAGGTAGACTCCCTGCCAGAGGAGATGGCATTGTATGCGTGGAGCACCATGCACTTCCTCTATCTGGGGGTGTACCTGAGCCCCACTGAGGATGCTTGGCCGGCAAACTGGCAGGAGTTGGAGACGAAAGTGGTTGCCCGGCTGGGGCACTGGTCAGGCCTGCTTGGTGTTCTCTCCTTTCGGGGGAGGGTGCTGGTTATAAACCAGCTGGTGGCCTCCATGTTATGGTACCGGCTGGCTACTCTTGTCCCACCCTCTATATTTGTAACTGCTTTACAGAAGAAGCTGGTAGATTTCTTTTGGGGAAATAGGAAGCATTGGATTTCCGCTGCGGTCCTGAGTCTCCCGTTAGAGGAGGGCGGCCAGTCCTTGGTATGCGTGCGTACCCAGGTGGCGGCTCTCCGTCTCAGGACTCTGCGGAGATACATGTATGTAGAGAACCCTCCCAGATGGCACGCTCTGGCGACGTATTTTTTCCGTTAGGGTCGTTGCCTAAGGGGGGTCTCGCGGCTCCCGGTGGCGGGCATCAGTCGACCCGCTCTGAGGGGCTTGCCTGTCTTCTACAGGGATGTGCTCAGAGTGAGGAATTTGGCTGTTTTCAGCCAGAGTGTTGTTCCACGAGGAGAGGGGGATGTTGTGGCTGCGGGTGTGGCTGGTCCTCATCCTGTCATGGTGGGTGTCGAGGAGAGGCGCAAGCCTAGAGTGGTTCAGGTAGAGCTTACCCCCGCTCCGTCTGATCTGCTCATCGGGCCTAGGCTCCGGGATATTTCTCGGCCTCCGGCTCCACATAATCTGAGCTGCCTTTCTGAGATGACCAGTATGCCATTTTATGAGGCGAAGAGACGCGCACTTTATAGGATGCTCCTGCACATTCTGAACCACCGTGCCTTCGTCTCCCGTCCTGACTCACCATGGAGGACGGTGTTACCAGCCAAAGGCGGGGGTCCCCAGTGGGGGTCCTTCTATAAGGGAGTTGTACCCCTTTATATTGGGGACCTGGGGTGGAGAGTGTTGCATGGAGCGGTGGTTTGTAATAAACTTTTGAGTCGGTTCACGGGCTCGTCTGCCGCTTGTATTTTCTGCGGAGAGGAGGAGACCGTGTTCCATGTGTATATGGAGTGTGAGAGGTTACTGCCCCTGTATCATTATCTGAAGGGGTTGTTCCTCAAGTTTTGGCTGCATTTTAGCCCCACAATCCTGGTGTTCGGACACAAGGCAGGGAGTGGGGAGAGCCGAGTGTGGGGGGGGGGACTTACCTGTCGGTTTGCTCCTCGGCCTGGCTAAGATGGCAATTCGCGGGTCCAGGCAGCGGGCGGTTGACGGTCAGGCGAGAGTAGGCTGCCTGCCCCTCCTTCGGGCCTACGTCCGTGCACGTGTGTCCCTGGAGAGGGAACACGCGGTGTTCACGGGGACTCTGGAGGCCTTCCGTCAGCGCTGGTCACCGCGTGGGGTTGAGGCGATTATAAATGAATGTACTGTTGTACTACAATGATCTATTCGTAATAGTGTGATTTTTGATTGTGTTTTGATGTATTGTATTTTATGATTTGTGTTGAATAAAGTTTTTGAAATGAAAAAAAAAAAAAAAAAGGAGAAAGAGAAGGGGAGAGAGAGAGAGAGAGGGGTGAGAGGAATTATGGCACGTTATAATCCACAGCCATCCCATTCTTACCGCCGCAGAACCCCCCACTGGACCATTGCATCCTTCTTCACGCTGTCTTGTGAAGTCTTGGTTCTGACAATTCGATGGATCTAACCAGTAAGAAAATGAAGAGCAGCCCCTGGCTGCCGCGTTCCCTGACTTGAATCTGAACTGGAAAATTCACGTGATGGGTTAATGTGACCCTCGGGCCATATTTTGGAGACTCCTGCCTTACAAGAACAAAAACAAAAATGTGCAGAGTACAAAAATTGCTGACATTATTATTGTGATAAGTATAGATTTATTAAAATAAAATTAAATAACTTTCTAATGTACTGACAAATTGTACCTTCCCGATTACCATTTTTGCACCGAGTGGCATATCTTGCTCTGCCCTATGAACTTTGGTCAGCGCCGCCAGCAGTGAAATCCAGTACTGCGCCGCCGCTGCTGAAGCTAGCTAACGTGCAGGGAGAGCTATATAGCGTCAATTACGTGGGCTGAGCCTACCTAATTGATGCTCGCTCTTCCTCCACTGGGCTCAACACACGCCCCCTTGTGAGGCAGACATGATCGCTGCCTCCCCTGGTGCTTTTTCATTGCAGTTTTTTGTGAGACCAGCAAGCACAAATTTAATATATTTATGTGAAATAAGTTACCTGGACTATGGAAGGTGAGGACATGTATTGAAGGGGTTTACAAACATTACATTGGTGAAGTACTTAGAGATAGTAACAGGCACATGCTTATTGCCCACGTGCCAATGGTTTCTGAGGGGTTGTGCAATCAGAAGGGAGGCTCAGCTTGCCACTGCCTCACCTCTCAACTCTGAGGGAGTGCAGCATAAGTTTACAAGGTTAATTCAGCTGGATGGCGGGACTGTCACATGCTGAGAGAATGGAGCAGCTGGGTTTGTAGGATGAGAGGCGGATGTCATTGAAACATATAAGATTGTTAAGGGCTTGGACGCACTAGAGGCAGGAAACATGTTCCCGATGTTGGGGGAGTCCAGAACCAGGGGCCAAAGTTTGAGAATAAGGGGTAAGCCATTTAGAACGGAGGCGAGGAAACACTTTTTCTCACAGAGAGTGGTGAGTCTGTGGAATTCCCTGTCTCAGAGGGCAGTGGAGGCAGGTCTCTGGATGCTTTCAAGAGAGAGCTAGATAGGGCTCTTAAAGATAGCGGAGTCAGGGGATATTGGGAGAAGGCAGGAATGGGGTACTGATTGGAGATGATCAGCCATGATCACATTGAATGGCGGTGCTGGCTCGAAGGGCCAAATGGCCTACTCCTGCACCTATTGTCTATTGTCTATTATTTTTCTTTACTTTTCTCAACAGCTATTTTCATTGGGAGTATGACAGGTGAGGCTCTGCCTCCCTTGCCTCCCCTGCCTCCCCTGACCGCACGTCCCTTATTAGTAGGCAAATCATACAAATGTTCTCCAAAGTAAAATAGTAACTGCACCAATCAATGCTGTATGCACAATACAACCATGCTGTATGCACAATAGCCTGACATTCCCATTGAGAATAATGCTGAAGTTATCAGCACGCATCATTATCAAAGAACAAGTTACTGAAAATTCTCCTGAATATGCAGAACCCAAACCAAACAGACAAAGATGGAATTTGCTGTTTGAGTTACCCTGCTCCATTTTAGGCTGTGCTGTGCCATTATTGCATCAACAAATTCAATTGTGAAATCCATATAAGGGGTTGAAATTGCTGCACTCATACCATAAATATTCAAGTATGGCAGAAAAAAAGTTAATGATGGCCCATTCCTGGATTTGACTGCATTACAGCAAAGATTTGTCAGACTGATTGGTTGAAGAGCCACATTGTTATTTTCATGTTAAAAACTAGGTGATGATCTCAAACTTCCAAATTATGTTGAAAATGAACAGCTTTCAACATGATAAACAGTGATCTCCATTCCTTTGCTGCAGACCACAAAATCTGGGCCAATATATCTTACTTATTCCTTCAGATAATTATGTCTTGGAACATGGCAGCATTGATATATACTGCTGTCATGTCAATGCCAATCAAGATTCGGTGTTATAGCAGTCTCACATTTGTGTTCGAAAATGGAGAGCCTGACTGAGCACATAATCCATGCCAACATTACATTCTTGACAGATTATTGCATAATCCAAGATCCCACATTTTGGATGAAATGTTAAGCCAAGCCTATGTGAACAAATATGGTTTTAGAAAGAGTTAAAAAGAGTTAACAGCTTCTGCATCACCTCCAGCAGTGATTTATCCTAATTTATTTTAATTATCTCCAATTGATAACAGGGTTTTCAAGCCCAACTTGTCCTTTGTCCCATAGATTAGTTTATAAAATTACACCAGTAAGACAGCATCTAATCACTTAGGTTTGATAAGTTACATTCATTTCTCTAATCAAATTAGTCAAGAGGCCAAAGTTTTAAGATTTGATTTCATTCAATTATGATGTCAGTCTTAAGCTTTACAAGATTGGTCATTAGTTGAGATAGAACTGAAGCTCATGATGAGAACGCAGACAGCAATCTTCTTCTTGCGTTTGAGGCAGCAGAAGAGGCGAGGCCTTCCGCATTCATCTGCAGCAGGGTGATGCTATCCGGTTCCACAACCGTAGGTGCCCGCCCTAAGACAGATGCATGCTCCAGGTTGGCGCCAAGCTGCTGTGACTGAGGTTGCATTAGGGCTTCTGCTTCTGCTGCAGCAATAATAGGGGCCTAAGCATTGTCATAGTTATACATATTGCCAATATGATTGGATAATTTGTGGAGGAGCTTGTGAGAAAATATGCAATAGTGAATACCTTAAATGAAGAGACTGCAAAAAAATCAAAGTCACTGCCTTGAAGTTGAACATGAATAAGCTGCCAATGGAACAATTAACACACATTACAGCTATTACCCTACACTTGAGTCAATATAATCCATAACCAAACCATGCAAACTACTGCTCAAAGAATGTGATGTACAAAGTTCTTATTTTTCTTGAATAGCATCCAACGTAGGCAAATGAAGGTAGTGCAGAACAGGTAAAAAGTGATAGACAGAATCAGCATGTGATTAGCAGTTATTTCGTGAAGCAAATTAGAGAGCAAATCATCAAGCTGTAGCAAGTGGTTTCATAGAGGATCATGGATATTCAGTTATTCCCAAGGAAACAAGTGCTGGACAGTGAGATCCACAGTAATTACAGCGAGTTTACCGATAACACTGTATCTATCACTAAACTCAGTCCCTGGGCTCCACATAGAATCCAGTGTTGGACTCAGGTTATGCTGCAATTCCCTGGCAATATGCCTTGCCAATCACATACAAGAAAGTATTCGGTAATTTATTGGTGATCTTGATTATTATTATTTTTTTCACTTTAGTTTAATATATTTCATTATTTCTAATTTGTCCTTTTGTTATTATTTTTATGTTAAATACATGTTTTTAATACTTTAAAAGTATCAATTTTAAGTGCTATCTACAAAATGCAATGTAGGCCACTAACTGCACCTTCTAAACCTGTGATCTCACCCATCTAGAATGATAAGAACAGTAGCCGCTTGGAAACACCACTGCCTGCTGTAGCTAGACATGACCCATTCAAAATCATTTAAAGCAAAATGAAGTGATGAAAGTTCTTGGTTCTTGGTTTCTTGGTCCACCAAAATATTCCAAATGGAATTTAAACTGGAGGTGGTGGAGGGAGGACTTAAGCCAGAAAGGGTTTTTGGGAAGAAAGAGCTACCTTAAATTAGTTACCATTGGTTGGGTAACTATGGTAGGGTGAAGATAATTCCATGCTTTAATTGTGTGGGGGAAAAATGAATTGCTGTACATATCTGTCTTGGTAGCTGGTATCTCAAATTGGATCGAATGCCCTCGTCTGCTCCTAATTGGTTTGGGTTTGGTGTAGGTTTTGTAATCTATGTCATGCTGACCATTTTCCTTTTTTTAAAAAAAACAAGTCAAACGGTGAACTTCACGTCTGTCTTGGAGAGGGTTCCACCCCAGTGAATTCAGAAGTTTGATAACACTCGCTTTTCTCTCAAAGGTATTAGTAACACGTTGAGCTGCCTGTCTTTGGACACGTTCGATGGAAGAAATGTTTTTATTTGTGTATGGGTTCCATGCTGCAACTGCATAGTCCAAATGAGGTCTAACGAGGGTGAAGTATAGCTTCTCCTTGACAGAAGTTGAACAATGATGAAAGTTGCATCTCAGAACATTTAGGAAACCTGGTGCTTTCACCGTTGCATGATGAGTCTGACCATTCCAACGCAGATTGTTCTGCAATTTGATGCCAAGTTAGTGCCATACTAATTGTAAACACTTCTGTTTCTGTTGCAAATAAAACCATGCAAACATATTCCAAATGGATATTGAATCGAGTTGTTTTTTTAAAATTTCCGTTTAGGAATTCAAAGTGGGGGGATTTACTAACACTAAAGATAGTGGCCATGTGTATATTTTAAGCAATGATGGAGAGCACCGTCAAGCAACGTAAATGGATATGATTCCTGAGAGAGGTTCAGTATGTTATTGATCTACATTCTATTGAAAAGTAAGTAAAATAAATGTGAATACTGTCAAGTTCATCATGGAGATAATTGTGCCTCTATTAATGTTAAAGAAGTACATAATAGTGGCTATATTAAAATTAGGGATCATACAAGCAGATTTGAAAAACAGACCTCCTACATTTGACTTAAATGACCACAAATGATGTATTTTTTGTTAAGTGTGATGTTATTTTTGATGCAGTAGGCACAATTATGAAATGCTATGTGTGAAACAACAACAATGTGTAAATTCATGTTTTGGAAGGAACTGCGGATAGATACAAAAAGCTGCAGTCGCTCAGCGGGGCAAGCAACATCGCCGGATAGAAGGAATGGGTGATGTTTCGACCTTCTAAGGGTCTCGACCCGAAACATCACCCATTCCTTCCCTCCAGAGATGCTGCCTGCCCTAACTGTCCCAGCTGAATTACTCCAGCTTTTTGTGTCGATTTTCTGTGTAAATTCATGATGAAGATGAATTGATAAAGTGCCTCATACTTGAAAGTACCTAAACATAATATGGTTAATGATGTTCTGGAGAATGCAAACATTTTTAACCCAGACAATGCTATGTGTTCCGTCTTTTTCTGCAATAATTTTGAGTTAACCACACCCATAAACTGTAGGAGAGACTCAGATTAAAGAGATATAGATTCTGAGGGTCATTCTTTAGCTGGAATGTTAAGGGAATTAACAAACCAATCAAGAGAGGTAAAGTATTAGCGCATTTAAAATCATTTAAAACAGATATAATATTCCTTCAGGAAACTAACCTTAAAAAGGAAGCACAGCATAGATTGAAAGCTAAATGGATTGATAAAATATATCACTCATTTATGCATAAATCCAGAGGTATTGCAATACTAATCCATAGAGGAATACATTTTAAACATATATCGACTATAAGGGACAATTATGGTAGATATATTGTATTAATAGGTGAGTTACATGCAAACAAAGTGATTCTTATTAATGTTTATGGACCAAATTTTGATAGTCCCTTGTTTTTCAAGAAAATATTTAACACAATTCCGGGACTTACTCAACACAATTTAATAAATTGGAGGAGACTTAAACTGTACACTAGACCCTTATTTAGACAGATCATCAAGACAATGGAAAATAAAATCTCAGTCAAGTGAATTATTAAATGCATATACAGATACTACTAATATTAAGGATGTCTGGAGAATTGAAAACCCAACCGGACGAGAATATTCATTTTACTCATCGGTACATGAAACATATTCAAGAATAGATTATTTTCTAGTAGATTCCAAGCTTATCCCACTTACCTACAATTCAAAATATCATAACATTATAATCTCGGACCATGCACCCTTAACATTTATGATTAAACTAAATGGAAGGACGGAGAAACAGTCACAATGGAGACTTAACCCACAAATCCTAAAGGAAAAAGTATGTCAGGAATATCATACTAAACAGATTAATATGTTCTTTGAGACCAATGATCACCCTGGAATGTCAGCCTCCTTTTTCTGGGATACATTTAAAGCATTTGCCCGAGGAGCAATGATCTCCTCCCAAGCATTTCACAATAAAGAGAATCGGGTTAAACAACAGGCACTGGAAAGGGAAATAAGACAATTAGACATAGAAAATGCAGCTGCACCAACTATGATAAAACATAATAAAATAGCAGTATTGAAACATAAATTAAATAAAATATATTCAGACCAAGTAGTAAAACTTTATCAGTATACTAAACAATTACATTTTGAATTCGGCGACAAACCACAAAAACTATTAGCTCGCCAACTTCGAAAACTGGACAGGGAAAAAACAATTCACAAAATTAGATCAGAAATGGGAGAACCACTAGTACAGTCTAAGGATATCAATGAGAGATATCTGCAATATTATCAAAACTTCTACTCAGCTAAAACGATAGATCACTCGACAGGAATGGAAGCCTTCTTACAAAAATGTAACCTTAAAGGGTTAGATTTGAAAGATAGAGAATTACTAGGCACTGAAATAACAGTAAAAGAAATTGGAGAGTCTATCAGATCTGTAAAAAACGACAAGGCCCCGGGCCGTGATGGTATAAGCTCTGAATTCTATTTAAAAAAGTTATGATCTGATCTCTCCATGTTTACAGACGCTGTATGAACACATTTTTATCCAACAGAAATTACCAGAAATGCTAAACGACTCTCTAATAACACTCATACCAAAAACTGATAAGGACCTGGAAGATCCAGGTTCATATAGAGCTATAGCTCTCTTAAACACTGATCTAAAAATATTAACTAAAATCCTAGCACAAAGATTAATAAATTAATACACCCTGACAAAACAGAATTGATCCCAAAACTCTACTCTTCCTCTAACTTTGGATGATTATTCAATATTATATACTAAAAGAGAATTATTAACGAAGATTTAGCAATTATTTTGTGAGATGCTGAGAAAGCATTTGATCAGGTGTCATGGCCCTATTTATTCTCGGTCATGGAAAATTTTCAACTGGGCGAGAAGTTTAGTACATGGGTAAAATTCTTATATACTAATCCAACAGCCAGAATATCAACAAACCAAATGTTATCAAGTACATTTAATTCATCTAGAGGCTGTAGACAAGGATGCCCGTTATCCCCGTTACTATTCGCACTTGCATTTGAGCCACTAGCAGAAAGTGTTAGATCCCATCCTGAAATATACGGGTACAATACTAAAGACACTGAGAATAAAATGTATTTATATGTAGACGATGTATTAATCTACATTACCAAACCTGAACTTAGTATTCCAAACCTATTAAATTTAATAACTCAATTTGGCTCGTTCTTGGGATACAGAATTAATTGGAATAAAAGCAAAATTATGCCAATAATGGAAATCAACCCACATATATTACAACAATCCCCCTTAAAAATAGTTAATGAAAAATTTAAATATCTTGGAATTTATGTAACAAAGACATATACTTCGTTATTAAAATTAAACTTCCCACTTTTATTGAACAAATTGCATAAGAATATTCAATATTGGAAAACATCACCTACCTCAATGTTTGGTAGAATTTATGCAATAAAAATGATTTTTCTTCCGCAATTATTGTACCTTTTTCAATCAATCCCGATATATCTTCCAAACACTTCTTTAAAAAGGTAGACTCTATAGTCACTAATTTTATCTGGGATTATAAGAATCACAGAATAAACAAAAAGCATTTATGTAAATCAAAAATAAATGTAGGTTTAGCTTTACCAAATTGCATGTTCTACTTCTGGGCAGTTAACATTAAAAATATGAACTTCGGGTTGGAAGAATTGGACCAGCAACCAGATTGGTTAAAAATGGAAAAGGAAGACTGTTTACCCTTTGAAATTGGCTCGATTTTGTTTGTTACCACTAAATTATGCAAAAAAAACCTATAGTGATAACCCTATAATATACAGTGGTATACAAATTTGGAAACAATTAAAAAAGACTTTAAAATTGGATAATCTATCACTACTTCTTCCCATTGTAAACAACCCCGTATTTAAACCTTCAATGTTGGATAAAGGTTTTTTACAATGGAAAAATCACGGAATTAAAAAGATGGGTTATCTCTATAGGAAAGGCATATTCCTTTCATTTCAGGTGTTACAACAAATTTATGGACTTCACTCAAATGACTATTTCAGATATCTACAACTTAGAGATTGTGCTAAATCAAATACACAGGACTATAGAAATAGAGATCCCAAAATTCTTGATGAATGTTTGAATAAACACCCTAACACAGAAAAATGAATATCTTATATCTATAATATCCTATTAGACAGTGAGGCACCTACGATGGAAATATATAGGCAATCATGGGAAAATAAACTCGGCCAACCAATAATGCAAGATATTTGGGATGAAAGCTTACAACATATACATCATTGTTCGTTAAATGCTTGACACTCCTTAATACAATTTAAAGTATTACATAGATTACATTATTCAAAAACAAAATTAAATATAATCTTCCCAAATATATCTCCTATCTGTAAAAAAAATGTCAGCACTTAGAGGCTAACTATTTTATATGTAAATAGTATAAAAAATAATAATTTTTGGACGGAAATTTTAAAGATAATTTCGGAAGTTGTCAACACCCAATTAGATTAGATTAGATTAGATTACCTTTATTGTCATTCAGACCTTTCGGTCTGAACGAAACTTCGTGCCTGCAGTCATACATATATTAAAAGTAACAAAAACACACAATAAACACAAATTTAGAATCCACCACAGTGAGTTCACCAAACACCTCCTCACTGTGGTGGAAGGCAAAAGTCTTAGAGTCTCTGTCTTCTTCCCTCCTTGTTCTCCCTCTGCGCTGAGGAGATCCAGGCCTCTGATGTTGCCGTCCACCAGGCCCGCGGCCAAGCCTCCGAAGCCGGGCCAGAATGCCGGAACACCGCCACAGGGCTGGAGCACCGCAGCTCCAAAGCCAGGTCACTGCTGGAGCACCGTAGCCCCGAAAGCCAGGTCGCCGCTGGAGCATCGCAGCCCCGAAGCCAGGTCACCACTGGAGCACCGCAGCCCCAAAGCCAGGTCGCCGCTGGAGCACCGCAGCCCCAAAGCCAGGTCGCCGCTGGAGCACCGCAGCCCCAAAGCCAGGTCGCTGCTGGAGCACTGCAGCCCGAAAGCAGGTTGCCGCTAGAGCACCGCAGCCCCGAAGCCAGGTCGCCGCTGGAGCACCGCAGCCCCGAAAGCCAGGTCGGCGCCGGAGCACTGCAGCCCCGAAAGCCAGGCCGCTGCTGGAGCACCGCAGCCAGGTCAACGCTGGAGCACCGCAGCCCTGAAGCCAGGTCGCCGCTGGAGCACTGCAGCCCCGAAAGCCAGGCCGCTGCTGGAGCACCGCAGCCAGGTCAACGCTGGAGCACCGCAGCCCTGAAGCCAGGTCGCCGCTGGAGCACCGCAGCCCCGAAAGCCAGGTCGCTGCTGGAGCACCGCAGCTCTGGAGCCAGGTCGCCGCTGAAGCTCCAAAGCCGCGCCGTCGCTGCTGGAAGCTGGAAGGCCGCCAAAGCTCCAAGGCCGCCAGCTCCGCCATTAGGGCCTCACCACAGACGGAGACGGTGACGCGGGACACAACAAGAAAAGCCCGCGTCGCCAATTCAGGACCCCGACTGAAAACTAAAGGAATATTAGAACAAAGTCAAATATTTACTACAAGCCAAATCAACTTTATCGACTACAGTATAATAACTAGGAAAAAATTAATATTAAAATTTTGGAAAGGTCTTATAACCCCCACAATCAAAATGTGGATTATGGAAATGTTGGAGACCCTACTTTTGAAAATAATAAGATTTGTCTTAATGGACAAACAAAAACTTTTTATCAGAATATGGTCTCCATTTATTGATTATCTGAAGGGGCAAACTGGTTCGGCACAAGAATCTGACTGAAACCCGAGTTACATTTTATAATTTACGAACATATCTCCAATTATGTATTATTAGTTAATTATTCCATTTTTAAAAATTATACCTTCTGTTTTTTTTTGCTTTTTTATCTCTCTCTCTATTATTTTCTATCTATATAAAAATAAAAAATATATAGTAGAACTATTAAATGATTGATAATATTGACAATATTAATAATGTATGACTGCCACAAACAAAATGTTTTTATTATGCACTTCTAATTTAAAAAAATAAATAAATTTTTTTAAAAAGATTCTGAGGGTCGTAGAAGGGCTATATCCAACTTCCTTATCCACCCCCAACATATATTAGGCGCAATTTTACAGAGGCCAATTATCCTACAAGCGCACGTTACTTTGGGATGTGGGAGGAAATTGGAGCGCTGACAAGGTGAACGTACAAACTCCACAGACAGTGCCTGAGCTCAGGATCAAACCTTTGTCACTGAATCTGTGAGACATCACCTCTACAAGCTATGCCACTGTGCTGCCCAGTATAACTTTATAGCATCTTGGTTGGAATGGATGGGCTAGGCTGAAGGGCCTGTTTATGGGCTGTATAATTTTAGAAATGGCTATGAATCTATGAGACACGATTTGGTGCAAAAAATTATATTGGTTGCACTGAAAACCCAGAATTCACACAGATTTTCTACAGGGAGGTCAGACAAGAGATTGATTGGAAGATTTGAAAATTTATATTTCCTGTCAAGACTGGCAATATACATTTTTTGTTTAGATTATTTGTTTAACAGAATATGAAAAAATATATATAAATATACAATGTTGTTTGAAATATCATGTTCATGTTAAACTTAAAATGTTGAAATAATGTTATTTCAGTCTAATGAATATTCTTTGTATTCCTTTACACAATCTACACCATCCTTGATTTGTCATGGAGCTTGTTGACTTGCATTTAATTTCTTAGCTTTACAGGTTTCATTCATTCTTGCAATTAAATCAGTAAACAGGGAAATGTTTTAAGATTTAATTGGAAATAGTGCAGTAGTCAATGTTCGGCTTTGTATGATGAGCCATTAAGCACTGGTGGAACTGAAGACAAGTCTGTGCAGTATCTATAGCTGATCATATGAATATAACATTTAACATGGAACATTGAATAATACAGCACAAGAACAGGAGCTTTGTCCCTACTCACGCTGAACATGGTGCTCAGTTAAACTAACTTCCTCTGTAATGCATGTGACCCATTTCATCCATTGCTTATCATGTGCCTATATAAAGGTCTTTGATATGTCACAATAATATCCGTGTGCACCACCACCTAGCTTCAGAGAAAGCAATCCAAGCTTGTTCAAACTCTCATCTTAGCTAATACTCTCTAATCCAGGCAGCATTCTGGTAAATCTCATGCGCACATCACCAAAGCATTTACATCCTTCCTGAAAATGGGGTCAGCAGATTTACACGCAAAATTCTGTTTTTCAAAAACAGCCTGATCAAAGTTCCATAAAACGTTATCTTCTACCTCTTGTACTCAATACCCAGACCAATAAAGACAAGCATATGTCTTCGTTAACACACTATCTACTTGTGTTACCATTTTTAGGGAGCTATGGACTTGGACACCAAGATCCCTCTGTACATCAATTCTGTTAACCAGCTCATCCACATTTACATCCAATGTAAGGAGGGGGGGGGGGGGGGGGGAGAAGAACCGGATGCAAGAAAAAAACAGGACAAATTGGGGCCTGCAACTGATTACCTCAGGCTGGGTAGTTCCTTGGTTGGCCAATTGTTGGCGAGAGAAGGTGTGATTTCAAGAAGGATACATGGTTGCAAAACTGCAAAAATGTCTAAGGTAGAGGAAGGTGGGAGGGAGGGATGAAGAAAGTAACAGTAGGTTACTTAAAATGAGAGAATTCAATGTTGATACTGTTTGGTTGTAAACTATCCAAGCAAAATATGAGGTGCTGTTCCTCCAATATGTGTGTGGCCTCACCCTGGCAATGGAGGAGGCCCAGGACCGAAAAGTCAATATGGGAATTTGGAAGGGGAGTTAAAATGGCAAGCAACCGGGAGAACCCGTAGGCCTCAACGGACCGAGCATAAGGGTTCAATGTAAAGGTGCCGAGCCGACACTTGGTCTCGCTGATGTACAGGAGTCCACATCGGGAACAGCATGTACAATAGATGAGGTTAGAGGGTGTACATGTGAACATCTAACTCACCTGAAAGGACTGTCAGGGTCCTTGGGTGGAGTCAATGGAGGAGGTATAAGGACAGGTATTGCACCTCCGACTGTTGCAGGGGAAAGTACCTGGGGAGGCAGTGGTTTCGGTGGGAAGGGATGAGTGAACCAAAGAGTTGCGGAGGGAGCGGTCTCTGCGGAAGAAGTTGAATTCTCTATTTTTAAGTAACCTCTACCAACACTCCCCTCACCCCACCCCTCCCTCCCCAACTTCCTTTACCCTAGTTGTTTAATCAGTTCAACAATTGGCAACCATGTATCCCTCATGATCACACCTATGGGCACCATATGTGAGGAAAGATGTGCTGGCTCTGGAGAGGGTCCAGAGGAGGTTTACAAGAATTATCCCAGGAATGAGTAGGCTAATGCATGAAGAGCATTTGACAGCACTGGGCCTATATTCGCTGGAGTTTACAAGAATGAGGGGGGACCTGATAGAAATATACAGAACAGTGAAAGGCGTGGATGTGGAGAGGATGTTTCCACTAGTGGAAGAGTCTAGCAATAGAGGTCATAGCCTCAGAATTAAAGGATGTTCTTTTAGGAAGGAGGAATTTCTTTAGTCAGAGGGTGGTGAATCTGTGGAATTATTTGCCACAGAAGGCTGTGGAGGCAAAGTCAGTGGATATATTTAAGTCAGAGATAGATAGATTCTTGATTAATATGGGTGTCAGAGGTTATGTGGAGAATGCAGGAGAATGGGGTTAGGAGGGAGAGATAGCCTTGATTGAATGGCGGAGTAGACGCGATGGGCCGAATGGCCTAATTCAACTCCTATCACTTATGATCTTATGATAGTCCCTCGCCAACAATTGGCCTACCAGGGAGCCATACTGTCTGAGGTCTTCATCATTCCTTGCCTCCTGTTCTTCCGTTTGAAAAGAGGTCTCATCCCTAACATCATCTATCCTTTTTATCCAGAGATGCTGGCTGATGCACTGAGTTACTCCTGCATTTTGTGTCTACCCTCCATCTTTTGAATCCGTTTCCCCTTACATTCAACCTCCAAAAGTGCAACACCTCACACTTTGTTGAATTAAACCCCATCTGCCATTTCTTCACCTATTTCTGCAGCTGATTTCTACATCCCCCTGTGTTCTTCAACTGCCTTCCTCACTGTACACCTCCAGTAATTTTGATGTTGTCTGCAAACTTACTAATCAACACATATACTTCTATATGATGAGCACTGTGGAATTCCACTGGTCACAGACCTCCAGCCCTGCTACCACAATCTTCTGTCTTCTATAAGTAAGCCAGTTCTAAATCCATGCAGCCAAGTCACCGTGAATCCCATGCATCTTAATCTTTTGAAACAGCCTACCATGGGGAACTGTATCAAATGCCTTACTAAAATCCAGGTACACAATATACACCATTGATCACCTTTGCTGCCGCTCCTCAAAAAACAAAGTTTGTAAGACATGTTCTGCCAACTACAGAGTCAGGTTGACTGTCCCTCTTTAGCCTATTCATTGCTAAAGTGAAATAAATCCGATCCTGAATAATCCGATCCAGTAGACTCCTGACCAATGAAGTGTTGGGCACTGGCCAACAATTCCTTGGATTCCCTGTATTTCCCTTCTTAAACAAAGGAACACTCCAGTACTTTGCGATGTCGTCTTTGTCTAGAGAAGACATCAGGGACATTTTTCCTGCATCTAGCATGTCCAATCCTTTAAGAATGTTATAGGTTTCTATAAGATCCCATCTCATCCTTCTAAATTTCAGTGAATACAACCCAGTAGACCCATTCTTTCATCATAAGTCAGTCCTGCCATCCCGGGAATTAACCTGATGAACCTACACTGCACTACCCCAATAGAAAGAATGTCCTTCCTCAAATTAGGGGGCCAAAATTGCACAAAATACTCCAGGTGCGGTCTCACTAAGGCCCTGTACAACTGCAGTAGGACCTCCGTGCTCTTCTCACAATGAAGGCCAACATTCCATTAGCTTTCTTCACTGCCTGCTGCACCTGCACGCTTACTTTCAATGACAGATGTACAAGCACGCCCAGGTCTCATTGCACCTCCCCTTTTCCTAATCTGTCACCATTCAATAATAATCTGCATTCCTGTTCTTGCCACCAAAGTGGATGACCTCACATTTATCCACATTATACTGCATCTGCCATGTATCCACCCACTCACCCAACCTATCCAAGTCACCCTGCAGCCTCATAGCATACTCATCACAGCTCACACTGCCACCCAGCTTTGTGTCATCCACAAACTTGGAGATGTCACATTTAATGATCTCATCTAAATCGTTAATATATATTGTAAATAACTGGGGTCCCAGCACCGAGCCTTGCGGCACCCCACTTGTCATTGCCTGCCATTCTGAAAAGGATCTGTTAATTCCTAATCTGTTTCCTGTCTGCCAACCAGTTCTCTATCAATGGCAATACCCTATTCCCAATACCATGTGCTCTACTTTTGCACACTAATCTCGTGTGGGACCTTGTCAAAGGCTTTTGAAAGTCCATATATACCCATCTACTGGCGCTCCCTTATCCATTCTACTCTTTACACCCTCAAAATATTCCATAAGATTAGTCAAGCATGATTTCCCCTTCATAAATCCATGCGGACTTTGACTGATCCTGCAACTGCTTTCCAAATGCGTTGCTATAACATCTTTAATAATCAACTCAAGCATCTTCCCCACTACCGATGTAAGGCTAACTGGTCTATAATTTTCCGTTTTCTCTCTCCCTCCTTTCTTAAAAAGTGGAGTTACCTTGGCTACCCTCCAGTCCACAGGAACAGAGTCGAGAGAACATTGAAAAATGCAGAGTCGAGAGAACATTGGAAAATGAACATGAATGCATCCATGATTTCTAGCGCCACCTCCTTGAGTACTCTGGGATTCAGACCATCTGGGGATTTATTTGCCTTCAGTCCCAACAGTTTACCTTACACCATTTCCTGACTAATGTGGATTCCCTTCAGTTCCTCCCTCCCACTAGATCCTCAGTTCCCTAGTATTTCTGGGATACACAAAAGGCTGGAGAAACTCAGCGGGTGCAGCTGCATCTAAGGAGCGAAGGAGATAGGCAACGTTTCGGGCCGAGACCCTTCTTCACACTGGTTAAGGATCAGGGAAACGAGAGATATAGATGGTGATGTGGGGAGATAAAGAACAATGAATGAAAGATATGCAAAAAAGTATCAATGATAAAGGAAACAGGCCATTGTAAGCTTTTTGTAGTGTGAAAATGAGAAGCTAGTGCGACTTGGGTGGGGGAGAGATAGAGAGAGAAGGAATGCCAGGGCCGAGGGCTGAGGGAGAGGTGGGAAGGGGAGGAGACAGCGAGGGTTAACACAATTGGGGAAATTCAATGTTTAAGCCCAGAGGATGCAGACTCCCCAAGCGGAATATGAGGTGCTGTTCCTCAAACCTGCGGTGTTGCTCACTGGCCGTGGAGCAGGCCCAGGACCGAGAAGTCGGATACGGAATGGGAGGGGGAGTTGAAGTGCTGAGCCACCGGGAGGTCGGGTTGGTTATTGCGGACCGAGCGGAGGTGTTCGGCGAAAAGATCGCCAAGCCTCCGCTTGGTCTCACCGATATAGATCAGCTGGCATCTGGAGCAACGGATGCAGTAGATGAGGTTGGATGAGGTGCAGGTGAACCTCTGTCGGACCTGGAAGGACTGCTTGGGTCCCTGAAAGGAGTGAAGGGGGGAGGTGAAGGGACAAGTGTAGCATCTCTTGCGGTTGCAAGGGAAAGTGCCCAGGGAAGGGGTGGAGCGGGAGGGAAGGGTGGAATTGACAAGGGAGTTGTGGAGGGAGCAGTCTTTGCGGAAGGCAGACAGGGGGGGAGATGGGAAGATGTGGCGAGTGGAGGGGTCACGTTGGAGGTGACGAAACCGGCGGAGGACTATGTGTTGTATGTGTCGGCTGGTAGGGTGAAAGGCGAGGACCAGGGGGACTCTGCCCTTGTTGTCAGTGGGGGAATGGGGAGAGAGGGCAGTGTTGTGGGGTATGGGGGAGAGCCTCATCTATAGTGGGGGAGGGGAATCCCCGTTCTCTGAAGAATTAGGACATTTGTGATGACCTGGTGTGGAACACCTCATCCTGGGAGCAGATGCGGCATAGACGGAGGAATTGGGAATAGGGGATGGAGTCCTTACAGGAAACAGGGTGGGAGGAAGAGAAGTCCTGGTAGCTGTGGGAGTCAGTTGGTTTGTAGTGGTATTTCTGGGAGATTAGAAACATAGAAACATAGAAATTAGGTGCAGGAATAGGCCATTCGGCCCTTCGAGCCTGCACCGCCATTCAATATGATCATGGCTCATCATCCAACTCAGTATCCCGTACCTGCCTTCTCTCCATACCCCCTGATCCCCTCAGCCACAAGGGCCACATCTAACTCCCTCTTAAATATAGCCAATGAACTGGCCTCAACTACCTTCTGTGGCAGAGAGTTCCAGAGACCCACCACTCTCTGTGTGAAAAAAATTCCTTCTCATCTCGGTCCTAAAGGATTTCCCCCTTATCCTTAAGCTGTGACCCCTTGTCCTGGACCTCCCCAACATCGGGAACAATCTTCCTACATCTAGCCTGTCCAACCCCTTAAGAATATTGTAAGTTTCTATAAGATCCCCTCTCAATCTCCTAAATTCTAGAGAGTATAAACCGAATCTATGCAGTCTTTGTTCATAAGACAGTCCTGACATCCCAGGAATCAGTCTGGTGAACCTTCGCTGCACTCCCTCTATGGCAATAATGTCCTTCCTCAGATTTGGAGACCAGAACTGTACGCAATACTCCAGGTGTGGCCTCACCAAGACCCTATCCAACTGAAGTAGAACCTCCCTGCTCCTATACTCAAATCCTTTTGCTATGAAGGCTAACATACCATTCGCTTTCTTCACTGCCTGCTGTACCTGCATGCCTACTTTCAATGACTGGTGTACCATGACACCCAGGTCGCGCTGCATCTCCCCTTTTCCTAATTGGCCTCCATTTAGATAATAGTCTGTTTTCCTATTTTTGCCACCAAAGTGGATAACCTCACATTTATCCACATTATACTGCATCTGCCAAACATCTGCGCACTCACCCAGCCTATCCAAGTCACCTTGCAGTCTCCTAGCATCCTCCTCACAGCTAACACTGCCCCCCAGCTTAGTGTCATCCGCAAACTTGGAGATATTACCTTCAATTCCCTCATCCAGGTCATTTATGTATATTGTAAATAGCTGGGGTCCCAGCACTGAGCCTTGCGGTACCCCACTAGTCACTGCCTGCCATTGTGAAAATGACCCGTTTACTCCTACTCTTTGCTTCCTGTTTGCCAGCCAGTTCTCTATCCACATCAATACTGAACCCCCAATGCCGTATGCTCTAAGTTTATATACTAATCTCTTATGTGGGACCTTGTCGAAAGCCTTCTGGAAGTCCAGATACACCACATCCACTGGTTCTCCCCCATCCACGCTACTAGTTACATCCTCGAAAAATTCCACAAGATTCGTCAGACATGATTTACCTTTCGTAAATCCATGCTGACTTTGTCCAATGATTTCACCACTTTCCAAATGTGCTGCTATCCCATCTTTAATAACTGCTAGTTTCCCCACTACTGATGTTAGACTAACTGGTCTGTAATTCCCCGTTTTCTTTCTCCCCCCCCTTCTTAAAAAGAGGGGTTACGTTTGCTACCCACCAATCCTCAGGAAATACTCCAGAATCTAAAGAGTTTTGAAAGATTATCACTAATGCATCCACTATTTCCGGAGCTACTTCCTTAAGTACTCTGGGATGCAGCCTATCTGGCCCTGGGGATTTATCGGCCTTTAATCCATTCAATTTACCCAACACCACTTCCCGACTAACCTGGATTTCACTCAAGTACTCCTTTGACCCGCGGTCCCCTGCTATTTCCGGCAGATTATTTATGTTTTCCTTAGTGAAGACGGAACCAAAGTAGTTATTCAATTGGTCCGCCATATCCTTGTTCCCCATGATCAGCTCACCTGTTTCTGACTGCAAGGGACCTACATTTGTTTTAACTAATCTATTTCTCTTCACATATCTATAAAAACTTTTGCAGTCAGTTTTTATGTTCCCTGCCAGTTTTCTTTCATAATCTATTTTTCCCTTCCTAATCAAGCCCTTTGTCCTTCTCTGCTGGTCTCTGAATTTCTCCCAGTCCTCTGGTATGCTGCTTTTTCTGGCTACTCTGTACGCATCATCCTTTGCTTTAATACTATCCCTGATTTCCCTTGTTATCCACGGATGCACTACCTTCCCTGATCTATTCTTTTGCCAAATTGGGATGAACAATTTTTGTAGTTCATCCATGCAGTCTTTAAATGTCTTCCATTGCGTATCCACCGTCAACCCTTTTAGTTAAAGAAGGAACTGCAGATGCTGGAGAATCGAGGGTTACACAAAAAGCTGGAGAAACTCAGCGGGTGCAGCAGCATCTAAGGAGCGAAGGAGATAGGCGACGTTTCGGGACCCGAAACGTCGCCTATCTCCTTCGCTCCTTAGATGCTGCTGCACCCGCTGAGTTTCTCCAGCTTTTTGTGTAACCGTCAACCCTTTTAGAATTGATTGCCAGTCAATCTTGGCCAATTCACGTCTCATACCCTCTAAGTTACCTTTCCTCAAGTTCAGAACCATTGTTTCTGAATTATCAATGTCACTCTCCATCCTAATGAAGAACTCAACCATATTATGGTCACTCTTGCCCAAGGGGGCACGCACAATAAGACTGCTAACTAACCCTTCCTCATTACTCAATACACAGTCTAAAATAGCCTGCTCTCTTGTTGGTTCCTCTACATGTTGATTTAGATAACTCTCCCTCATACTTTCCAAAAAATCCTCTTCCTCAGCGCCCCTGCCAATTTGATTCACCCAATCTATATGTAGATTGAAGTCACCCATTATAACTGTTTTGCCTTTGTCACACGCATTTCTAATTTCCTGTTTTATACCATCCCCAACTTCACTACTACTGTTAGGTGGCCTGTACACAACTCCCACTAGCGTTTTCTGCCCCTTAGTGTTTCGCAGCTCTACCCATACCGATTCCACATGCTCCAAGCTAATGTCCTTCCTTTCCATTGCGTTAATCTCCTCTCTAACCAGCAACGCTACCCCACCTCCTTTTCCTTTCTCTGTATCCCTCCTGAATATTGAATATCCCTGGATGTTCAGCTCCCAGCCTTGGTCACCCTGGAGCCATGTGTCCGTGATCCCAACTATATCATACTCATTAATAGCTATCTGCACGTTCAACTCATCCACCTTATTACGAATACTCCTTGCATTGAGACACAAAGCCTTCAGGCTTATTTTTACAACGCTCTTACCCCTTATACAATTTTGTTGAGAAGTGGCCCTTTTTGATTTTTGCTCTGGTTTTGTCTGCCTGCCAATTTTACTTTTCACCTTGCTCCCTATTTGTTCCACCCTCGTTTTACACCCACCTGTCTCTCTGCTCTTGTACCCATCCCCCTGCCACATTAGTTTAAATCCTCCCTGACAGCACTAGCAAACACTCCCCCAAGGACATTGGTTCCATTCCAGCCCAGGTGCAGACTGTCCTGTTTGTACTGGTCCCACCTCCCCCAGAAATGGTTCCAGTGCCCTAAAAATTTGAATCCCTCCCCCTTGCACCATTTTTCAAGCCACGTATTCATCTGTAATATCCTCCTATTTCTACTCTGACTGGCCCGTGGTACTGGTAATAATCCAGAGATTATTACCTTTGAGGTCCTACTTTTGAGTTTATCTCCTAGCTCCCTAAATTCACCTTGTAGGACCTCATCCCTTTTTTTCCCTATATCGTTGGTGCCAATATGCACCACGACAACTGGCTGTTCACCCTCCCCCTCCAGAATGTTCTGCAGCCGTTCAGTAACATCCCTGACCTTTGCACCAGGGAGGCAACATACCATCCTGGAGTCTCTTTTGCGGCCGCAGAAACGCCTATCTATTCCCCTGACAATTGAATCCCCTATTACAATAGCCCTTCCCCTCTTTTTTCCCCCATCATGTGCTGCAGAGCCACCCATGGTGCCATGAACTTGGCTGCTGCTGCATTCCCCTGATGAGCCATCTCCCTCAACAGTATCCAAAATGGTAAACCTGTTTAGTAGGGAGATGACCGCAGGGGACTCCTGCACTATCCGCCTAATGCTTTGCTGGCTATTGGGCACCCGCTCCCTTTCTGTCCTCTTACCTTTTACCTGTGGCGTGACCAACTTACTGTATGTGCTGTCCACGACTTTCTCTGCATCGTGGATGCTCCAGTATGAATCCAGCCGCAGCTCCAATCGTTCAATGTGGTCTGCCAGGAGCTGCAGCTGGACACACTTCCTGCAAATGTAGTCATCAGGGACACCGACCATATCCCTGATCTCCCACATGTTGCAGGCTGAGCAAACCATGGGGCCAATCTCCACTGATATCTTACTCCCAAATTACTCTATTAAATATATATATTTTTTTAATTTATTTTTTATTAAACACAAAACTTTATTCTTTAAACTTTACTAATATATACTGAATCCCTAACACCCAGAATCCATAGCTCCCAGAATACTTAGCACCCAGAATCCTTAAACCTGTGGCCAGAAATGTAAAAATGTAAACCCCGGGTTGCAGCCAATCAGCTGCTTCCTCTGGTCCTCTTCAACCAATCAGAACCTTCCACCAGATTCCCTCACTGGAACGTTGCAGCTGCTTGTCTACTCACAGCGCAGGTAGCTCCACCCTCTGTCTCCAACG
Organism: Raja brachyura; assembly: GCA_963514005.1. Next base: position 99,661,851 of record OY740784.1, on the reverse strand, counting down.
GCTCCCCGGGCCTCTGTGAAAAGCAAGCCCCGCGCTAGATTTATAACCCATCACCAAGATTGTTTGTGTCTTCCTTAGTGAACACAGAACCAAAGTACTCATGTAACTCTGCCATTTCCTTGTTTCCCATTATAAATTCACCTGTCTCTGACTGTTAGAGACCTACATTTGTTTTCACTTTTTAAAAATCGTTTCCTTTTTACATATCTAAAGAAGCTTTTACAGTCAGTTTTTATATTCCCCACAAGCTTTCTTTCATGCTCATTACCCCCCCCCCCTCCACTTAATTAACCTCTTTGTTGAGTTCTAAATTTCTCCCAGTCCTCCAGTTTGCTGCTTCCTCTTGCCAATTTATATGCCTCTTCCTTAGATTTAACACTATCCATGATTTCCCTCGTTAGCCATGGTTGAGCCACCTTCCCCATTTTATTTTTTCGCCAGACAGGGATAGACAATTTTTGGAGTTCAACCATGCGGTCTTTAAATCTTTGCCATTGCATCTTCACCATCAACCCTTTAAGTATAATTTGCCAGTCTATCCTAGCCTATTCAAAGTCTCCTTTATTTAATTTCAGGACCCTAGTCCCTGAATTAACCATGTCACTCTCCATCCAAATGCATAACTGATCCCATCTGACTGACCTTCCAGAGTAGCCATTATGTTTTTTTGTGATGCTGTTGCAACTATTATGTTGTTAAGCACCAAGTTCCAGAGTATTATCGCAAACTCAGCTGGGGGATTGAAATATCATGATTTAATGCAAGCTTCCAATGGCAAGTTTGTTTCGTTAATGGTGGACGTTAAAGTGTAAGTTAAGTGAGTTGCTGCAATGTATTCTGTAGTTTGAAGTGAACAGCTGGATATTAAGCAAAAAACAAAGTTTTGATACAAAGCAGGAGGAACAGTGGGTCAGAGAGTATCTGTGGGTGAAATGGTCAGTTGACATTTCGGTTCGGAACCATTCTGCAGGCCAATAGGAGTAGGGGAGAAAGTTGGAAAAGGGAACACGGCAGGACAAAGCATGGCATGTGATAGATGGAGGAGTGAAATGTAAAGCCAGAGGGAATATTATGGGTGGAAGGCGACAGGAGTGAACGGGAATAAAGATGGAGATAAAAATAAATTGAGTGACTCAGGGATGGGAGACAAGTGTATGAAGGAGGGGAAAGCAGCAGGGTCACTGGATGGGTGGGAGATGGTGGGAGAAATTGGTGCACACCTGGATGGGGGATAGGGTTGTAAATTATCCCAGTGGAATATGAAGTGCTACTCCTCCAGATTGCATTTGGGCTCACTTTGGCATTGAATGTATGGTTGGCAGTTGGTATGGAAATGGTAAGGGAAGTTCTAATGGTTAGCAACAGGGAATTGGCGCCCACAGATTCATGTTGCAATCATGGTTGGAATTTTGACTAATTACTTTCAGTCCTGATCACAGTAACATTGTGTTCCATGTTACTGCTTCCAGTGATAGTTTATTGATAAGGTGATTAATGTAATTTGCAGAATGTGAACAATAATGAAATGACCTGAAAATGCATGTGGCGTTTCAAGGAAATAGGAAAGAAAAACCGCAGGAGCTAATGACTAACTTGTAAACAAGGAAGATCTTGTTCGAAGCATCTTCCTCCATACATCTTTATGTTATCTTTAATTTTGTCTGTCTGTTTATGCGATAACCCCGAAGCATTACACAAAGAAGTTTAAGATTAAAATATCAATTAGTGAGGAAATGGTGAGGCTATTGAGCCGGTTAGCCACCAGACTGTCGCCATAGATATAACGCTTCAACCTTACTAACTGACTGTGCCTTGGTTATACTTCAACAGAGTAACACCAAAAACAAGTCTGTTGTAACCAACAGAAGAAGGGTCTCGACCCGAAACGTTGCCTATCTCCTTCGCCCATTAGATGCTGCTGCACCCGCTGAGTTTCTCCAGCTTTTTGTGTAACCCTCTGTTGTAACCAAGTGATTTTAGTTGAAGGAAAGGTTTCACCTCCATTTCCATGTACATACAACCTTGAACATCATTTCAAATGCTGGGCAATTGCAGGGGGATAAAGGGTGCTTTTAAAAATTTGAAGCATCATTGAAGCATTGGAGCCTGTTTCACTAGGTGGTGGGGATCGATTAGACTCTAATCGAGAACTGCCGAGAACTTCCAAGTCAATTTTCTGCAAGGCGCCCGTGTCTCAGCTTCGAGAGGAGTTTCCTATTAATTCAATCCACCAGCACTGATAATTTAATCGGTACTTCCTTCGCCCACCACCCACCGCACCATCAGGTATATATTTTCACAGGATGATGGAGTTGCTTTCACCGCAGTGAGATGGTTGAATACTGACGGACAGAGGAGCAAAAGAAATGGAAATGTTTTGCCTCAGAAAAATGACCAGTTTGAGATGAGACAGTACGGGGCGCTTCCAATTCTGCACCACATATATATACATTTGTTTTGCCATTGCATATATACAATATGCATATCCGCGCGTATAGCTCTCTCACTCTCGATACGTCCCCTGCACAAGTACCCTAATCAAACCGAACGCAATGAGGCAAATCTGTTCAAACCATTTCTAAAAAGAATACCTCACTCTACATTTGCAAAGATTTCCTTAGATGTCCATTCGATTTCACCCCCTTTACTACTTCCGATTTTTTTTTTGTAAATGTCCAGAGTAGATGTACACACATCAAACCAAGAAGTTTATTCTTATTTGCAATAACTGCAGTTCACTCGGCGATGTACAAGAGTGGGCTGATGTGATTGAGCAATGGTACGAGTCTTCACTGGATGGGAACATTCCTTTTGCACAAATCGCTGAATATTTAATACATTGAGTGGGGGAGTTGGATCGAGTCTGCGGACTCGGAAGTCATTCAGTGGGATTCACTGATGGCAATGCTACTTGCAACTTGCGTCTCAGTTAATATGATAAGGAAAACCCTGATGTCTCGGGCGAGACATTGCCCAACCTTCCACCGTCTAGAGAGAGGGAGCTCGGCGTGAATGCTGCGCGACTGAATCATAAATTAAAAAAAATATCATTTGCAGTTGGCGAGCATCGCGCCATGTTCGTTGGCTGCAGATGCACAGTATTTTGACTGCAGCAAGTTCCTGGTGCCGGGCGTTTGCCGTTTGCTCCTTCCGCTGTTCCGAAATCCTACCTGTACCTCTGGACGAGGCTGTGTTGTGACTCGGTGACTCGCTCCCCCAGGGTTATACATCTGTGTGATGCTGTTGTTATTGATGCTGTCAGATTCCTCTCAAATACTTATATTTAAAATAGAATCCACTGTCATGTGACCGAGTCACTTTTTGTTCTTCTTTCTCCCGTTGCCACCGGCTTAAAGCGATGAACTTTAGCTTTCTTATTATTTTTTGCAACCGCAACGCGGATGGCGGAGGGAGAGATCCCGGTTCAGCTGGATGGTCGTAGGCCGGGGAGAGAGGCAGAAGTCGAAGTCTAATGCAAAACACGTCCCACACGAGGAAAAGGGGGGAAAGAGCGATTTGTGTACGAACTGGAAGGCTTTCAAGGGGGGGAAATCGTCGAAGTTGAAGCAAAACCCTTTAATGCCCGATTATTGGTGATTTTTAAATGGATGTTCTGTCTTTTTTTTAACGGATTTTGCTAAATACGATTTAAAAGAGAAGTAATTCTCCTTTTGTACGGATTATCTCGGAAGATTGCAAAGGTGGAGCGATCAGAGGGCTGATGACGGACCCGTTAATCCCTTTAATGCATCAAAAGAAGCAAGGCATCGTGGCAACGGTTATGTGGAAATCATGGGATATTCTGATCGGCTTGGGGTTCTGTGCGAAACTGCTGGTAATTAGTTTTGGCTGAGTTTTGAAAATACACACTCACACAAATACACATATATGCATAAATGCGCATATACATCTACAGTATTCTGAACGGAGTTGGGATGTGGACGATTTTGTGCTACCAGCTTTGCTCCTGAATCCATCCATCCATCGGTCTTTCGTCACCCTGTCAGCCACGCATTGCTTAAATGGAATTAGTTTGGATTGGAGTCCCTTGCATAAGAATCAGACATGGTACATGGGCATCGGCTCAGATTGCTTCACGGTAAGTTCTGTCCGTGCGGTTTCAGCGAGCTGGCGCGTATGGCCGTGAGCGAGATGGTTGTGGGGGCATGATAATCCAGATGGAGCATTAAAAAAACCCACGGGCAATGTACAACCGCTGCCGGGTACTCGATAATATAGATCAGACGGAGGTAACGTCGGGAGAGAACAGGAGTGGGGAGGGGGCGGGGTCGAGTGGAAAGAGGGAGAGTGACTGACGCTTTCTTAGCTAGTTGTTGATTCATCAGTTGACACTAAGATAATGACCAACTGTCTCCAACATGAACCTGTACTTGCAAGAACGGTTTAATTTTTCTTTACTTCCAAGCTGCATTTACTACATACATTTCTCCTTGCTAAATCTAACTGCTCAAGTTCGAGTTCCTTAATGCCATTTGTTTCAGAGCTCTCCGTTTTGAATGATGCGTTGAGAGCACCATTGGAAAGTGAATTAGAACTTCAATGGATTATTATTAGTTTCCGCCTACATGGAAGCCGGCGGAGGTAGTCTGACGAACAAAAGTGTGTATTCATTAATTTGTCGTCTGAATAGGTTTCCGAGTCGACGGATATAAGTGTCTCTGCTCCTAGTTACAAGGATAATGAATATAATCAATGCATTAAAATTGACAGAAACATCATTTGAAATGGCGGTAGAAATGTACGCGAACTCCTGCGAGCTGTATTGAACAATTTTATGGAGCATTACATGCAGTTAGACGTTGATTATAGATGTTTAACCATTCCACAAGCAACAACACACATCCTGGTGATAATTTCTTTTCTCCTTGCAGTTGTATCAAGTCTCATCCTGTTAGGACTGTTTGTATCAACAAAAAAGACATCAGGTAACATTTTTCAAAGTGCCCATTCTTCATGAATCATGTTTTGTTCCTGCTATTTTAATGATCTGGTTGTAATCACTGGCAGCTTCCCCTTTTAATGTCACTTCCTTTTTTTCAGAGTTTACTGCAGTGATCTGTCAAACATTAAAATGAATCATAGTTTGAAATGGCTGAAACATTTCTGCAATGCTTTGGCCAACATAAGACTACATTAGAATGAATATTGCAGTTTACTATTTACCAGAATAGATATGGATATTATTCTAAGTAGAGGAAGGAAATGAGAGTCATAGGTTTTGTTTTATATTAAGATTTATCATATCTGTTGTGCCCCAGCACACTCTGAGCTGAATCTTAATTTTCTCTCTCACCATCAGTCAAGCCTCTCTTCCGCTGGTAGCTGCAATATTTTCACAAAATTTTAACAATCACTCAATCATATTTCTTTATCAAATTCTGCCAAGTACATCGGTGAAAAAAAATCTGCTTAATCTATTAAAGCATAAATATCTCTGAAATATTGTCACAATTCTATATATGGAACAAGAAGAAATCTCCTGATAGAAGTGGCAGCATTAAATTAAATGAATTTTGTGGTGAGTTACTTGTCATGATGCTATAAATAAAATTACACTTCTATTATATTGATGCAGAGACCACTGGACCCTCAGTGAGCTTTAGACAGAATGGAAACAGCCTCCCTTTACTGGCAGAGTTTTCTGCAGCAACCTGACATACAATATTCTTACAACTACCAAAATTAGATGTCTGATCTTATACTATTTGCTTAGCCAAGCTGTATAAAAATACAAATACATTGCTGCTTTATTTATCCTAAAAAACTGACTGAACTGATTATATCATACCATGGGAATTTCTGAGGATAAAATAAACTATTATATTATACATTTATTAAAAAAAGACACAAATTGTTGGAGTAACTCAGCGAGTCAAGATATGCATCTCATTTAGTAGGAATGGGTGACGTTTCAGGTCAAGACCCTTCTTCAAAGTAGTCGGGAAAGGGAAATGGGAGATATAGACGGTGATGTAGAGAGATATAGAAAAAATGAATGAAAATATGCAAAGAGGAACAAGGATAAAGGAAACAGGCCATTGTAAGCTGTTTGCCAGCTGATAATGGGAACGTGGTACGACTTGGGTGGGGGAAGGATAGAGAGAGAGGGAGTGCAAGGATTACTTGAAGTTAGATAAATCGATAATCATACCACTGTGTTGAAAGCTGCCCAAGCCCTCTCCATTTTCCTTTTGTCTTAACTATTCTGAAGAAATGCTGCCTGTTCCGCTGAGTTATTTCAGTTTTTTGTGTCTATCTTTGTTTAAACCAGCATCTAAGTAAGTAAGTAAGTAAGTAAGTAAGTAAGTTAGTTTATTGGCCAAGTATTCACATACAAGGAATTGCCTTGGTGCTCCGCCCACAAGTAACAACATGACATACAGTGACAGTTACGAATGACTCAGAAAACACTAAACATTAATAATAATAAAATATTTATGATAAAACACCATTGATCAAGCATGTGAACCAACAAAATACCAGATCAAACGGAGGCTACAGATTTTGGCTGTTGAGTAGATCAACTACTCTTGAATAAAACTGTTTAAATGTCTGACTGTGGCAGCATTGACAGTCCGGAGTCGTCTTCCAGACGGAAGTGATTCAAAGAGTTTGTGGCCAGGGTGAGAGGGGTCAGAGATATTCTTGCCTGCTCGCTTCCCTTGCAGTGTACAGTTCATCAATGGAGGGAAGGTTGCAGCCAATAACCTTCTCTGCTGATCGGACGATTCGCTGCAGCCTCCAGGTGTCGTGCTTGGTGGCTGAGCCAAACCAAACCATGATGGAAAAGGTGAGAACAGACTCTACGATGGCCGTGTAGAATTAGATCATCATTACCTGTGGCAGATTGTGCTTCCTCAGCTGCCGTAGGAAGTACATCCTCTGTTGTGCCTTTTTGACTGTGGAGTCGATGGTAGCCCCCCACTTAAGGTCCTTGGAGATGATGGTTCCCAGGAACTTAAAATACTCCACAGATGTGACTGTAGTGTTGTTGATGGTGAGTGGGGTGAGGGGAAGGGGGAGCTCTCATAACGTCTACAATCAATTCCACTGTCTTAAGAGCATCCAGGTTGATGCGACGGCACCAGGACGCCAGCTGTGACACTTCCTGTCTGTAGGCAGATTCCTCCCCATCCTGGACCAGGGTTGTGTCGTCCGCAAACTTGAGAAGCTTGACAGAGGTGTCTGTGGAGGTGCAGTCGTTGGTGTAGAGAGAGGAGAGGACAGGAGAGAGTACGCAGTCTTGCGGTGCTCCTATGCTGAGCATTTGCGGGTCCGAGATGTGCTTTCCCAGCCTCACATGCAGCCTTATCTGCAGTTGCTTCCTCCACTATACATCTCATTTATTCTTTCCATATTCCATATTTACTTTGACATTTTTCACTCCCACCTATATTCTCCCTTTCCACTCAAAACACATCAGTACTCAGCTCCTGGTGAAAATTTTCATGTAAAAAATGTTCTCTTTGTTATAAAACAAGTAATCCGTAGCCTCACAGTTCAAATCTCAACACAGTATTCACGCTCACAATGAACCTCCACGTTAGCCTTTATCCAGACTGCCTTTACAACTAAAGATCAAAATGTGGGAGATCCAACCATGCATTAACCAAGTAAGCTCAAATGAATAAGAGCTTAAGGCTGAATATGATCTCTTTCCAGACAAATCAACTTCTTCAGAGTCAGTGCAATGTGGCTCCTGGATCAAGAATCCGGATGGTGGTTTCTTCACATCTCCCAATTATCCAAACAAGTATCCTCCTGACAGAGAGTGCACATACATTATTGAAGGTACGGTTATGGGGAATTGGCAGGCAAAACATACTGTAGTAAAAGTAATGGGAATGTTCAAATTGCTATCTAAAGTGTCTAGCAAGATTTATTTTTTTAAACAACAAATGTGGCAACAGTTGTGTTTCTATATGTATTATGCCCATATATTTCCATAGTAAGGCAACGTCAACTTTCATTTCTATAGCAACTCTACCTTATTCAAACCTCCTAAGGTGCCTCACATGGGCAATAGCAATAAAAATTTGACAATAAGACACAAAGTGAGACATTTGGGCAGGATGCCAAAAATTTGATCATAGTGGTAATTTTTAAAGTGAGCCTATAAAGGCAGAAAGGTTTATTTGGAGTTAAGAACTTTATCAGTTGAAGACATAGCAGCTGATAGCAAGGTGATTAAAATCAGCGAAGCTTGTGGGAAAATTGGATAAGTGCAGATATTTCAGATTGATATAGGGCTGGGAAAGATATAGAGATAGACAAATAGATGGAGCTGAGGGATGAGAGCTCATGCGAATATTATAACTGACGGAGTCACTGCATGTAAATTAACATGGAGTTAAGAGCAGGCAGTGAAGAAAGCAAATGGCATGTTGGCCTTTATAACAAGAGGAATCGAATATAGGAGTAAAGAGGTCCTTCTGCAGTTGTACAGAGCCCTAGTGAGACCACACCTGGAGTATTGTGTGCAGTTTTGGTCCCCTAATTTGAGGAAGGAAATTCTTGCTATTGAGGGAGTGCAGCATAGGGTTACAAGGTAAATTCCTGGGATGGCGAGACTGTCATATGCTGAGAGAAGAGAGCAGCTGGGCTTGTACACTCTGGAGTTTAGAAGGATGAGAAGGGATCTCATTGAAACATATAAGATTGTCATCTCATTAGAAGGATGAGAAAGGATCTCATTGAAACATGTTCCCGATGTTGGGGGAGTCCAGAACCAGGGGCCAGAGTTTAAGAATAAGGAGTAAGCCATTTAGAACGGAGACGAGGAAACACTTTTTCTCACAGAGAGTTGTGAGTCTGTGGAATTCTCTGCCTCAGAGGTTGGTGGAGGCAGGTTACCTGGATGCTTTCAAGAGAGAGCTAGATAGGGCTCTTAAAGATAGCAGAGTCGGGGGATATGGGGAGAAGGCAGGAACGGGGTACTGATTGGAGATGATCAGCCATGATCACATTGAATGGCGGTGCTGGCTCAAAGGGCCAAATGGCCTACTCCTGCACCTATTGTCTATTGTCTAAAAGGCACTATTGCCACACAGGATATTGACACAAAGCTTTGGACAAGGTTCAACATGGGAGGGCAACAGGGGAGAATAGTCAAGTTTAAAGTTAATAAGGTCATGGTTGGGGGTTTTAGCAGCAGATATGTTAGTGTGGGATCAGGAACAAATATGTCAAATTCAGGTTCCAGTAGTTGCTAGATGGAGGAATATAATCTTTGGCCAAGGAATGGTACTTTGTTGGGGACTAATGACAGTGGCTTTCGTCTTCTCAATGTGTAGATGGAGAAATTGTATGCTCTTCTTCCACTGCCTCTCAGGCAAGTATTGTGACAACTTAGGTGAAGTAGAGTGATTGAGAGATAGCCATGAGACTGATGTGAACATTTGCAGTATGTATGGACGCTGAGTTATCAGATAATATTAATGGATGGAGATGTCAAAGAGAAGGAGAAGGTTAATTACTTTTGTACAGCCACATGGGATGTCATTTATTACTTTCATAAGACCCATTTCAGTACTGGGGCAGAAATGAACATATGATTGGAGAGAATTAAATAATGAGTTCTGGGAAAAAAGGCATAGAACATAACAAGATTTAAGAAGGTGGGAAGGGAGGTGGAATCATTTTTTTTCTTTTGCCAAGCTTGGTGCTGAGCATTACACAAGAGGGTGCTTGGGAGAGGGTAGGATCACTCAAGGACAATGAAGGATATTCTATATCTGCAGCCAGAGAACGTGGGTGAGTAAATAAATGAGTATTTTGCATTGGTATTCACCAAGGAGAAGGACATTGAGGAGACAGGGATCATGGGACAGACATGTTGATATTCATGTTATCAAGCAAGAGAAGGTTTTGGATCTCTTGAAGAACACTAGGGTGGATAAGACACCATGGCCTGAAAGGATCTATCTCAGGTTCATGAGAGAGACAACAGAGGAGATTGCTGGGGGGTTGACAGAGATCTTTGTATTCTCTCTAATCACAGTCCCAGAGGGCTGGAGAATAGCCAATTGTGTTCCTTTGTTTAAGGAGGGCAATAGGGATAATCCAGCAAATTATGGACTGGTGAGCCTTACATTTAATGCTCCAAGAAAATTATTGGAGAAGATTCTTTGGGATAGGATCTATTCAGATCTGAAAAAGCATGAACTTATTAGTCATTGTTAGAATGGCTTTATGCTGGAGGGGACCATGTCTTATGAACATGATTGAGTATTTTGAGGTGGCTTCAAAGATGATTGATGAGAGTATGACAGTGGGTGTTGTATACATGGACTGCAGGTTGGTTTGAAGGAAATCCCAGATGGTAGGCGGATCCAAAAGATTAAGGCACATAGGTTACATCAGTTACATTAGGTTACATGCTGACTTGGTAGATTGGATTCAAAACAGGATTGGCTATGGAAGACAGAGATTAGTGGGTGGTATGGTGTATTATTCTGACTGGAAGTCTATGATCAGTGTTGGGACCTATATTGTTTGTGGTACATATAAATGATTTGTACTCAAATGTAAATGGGCTGAATAATATCCTTGAAGATGACACAAACATTGTGGAGAAGTGTAAGTAGCACACAAAAGAATATATTGAGTAAGGGTAGGACCACTCAAGGAATAAATATGGAAATATATGCCTGGAGCCAGACAAAATGGGTAAGGAAGGGGTTTAATAATTATTTGGGATATACTTCATTTCGATAAATGGACAGAGAATTGGTAGATATAATTTAATTTAATCCATACAAATGCGAAGTGTTGAAGTTTGGGAGGTAAAATGTAAGTTGGCAATATTCAGTAAATAGAAGTACCCTTAGGAGCATTAATGCAGAGAGGAATCTTAGGATGCTAGTCCACAGGTCCTTGAAACTGGCATCAGAAGAAGGGCATACTTGCCTTCATCAGTCATACATTGAGTAGAAAAGTTGGGAAGCCATGTTGGCACTTTATAAAACTTTGGTTAGGCCTCATTTGGAATATTGTCTGGAGTTCTGGTTTCAGCATTACATGAACATTGTGGAGGCTATGGGGAGGATGCAGAAGAGGATCACTAGCATAATACCTAGATTAGAGAGTATTAGCTGAAAGGAGAGGTCGGTCGAGCAACTTGGATTATTTCCTCTGGAGAATTGGAGGCTGAGGAATGATCTGTTTGGTTTAGTTTATTGTAATGTTTACTGAGGTACGGTGAAAAGCTTTGGTTTGCGTCCTATCCAGTCAAAATAATTATACTTAATACAATCAAACCGTTCCCAATACACAGATAAAAGATAAAGGGTATAACATTTAGTGTAAAAAATATACTGTAGCATTGAAGTCTGATAAAGTCCATATAAAGATAGTTCAAAAGTCTCCAGTGAGGCAGATGAGAGGTCAGGACTGCACCCTAGTTGAGCGGAAGAATATTCATTTGTCTTAAATGTAAGAGACACAATTAGCATAGATGGTCAATATATTTTTCTTAGGGTGGAGATATCAAATACTACAGGTTTTAGGTTTAAAGTGATGGGGGGAACTTTAAATAGTGATGTGCGGAGCAGGTTTTTTACATAGAGAGTTGTAGGTGCCTGGAGTGCTGCCAAGAGAAGCAGGTTTAATAGCAATGTTTAAGAGGCATTTAGATAGGTTCATGGACAGGCAGAGAATGGAAGAACATGGACCATGTGCAAATAGATGAGATTAGTTTAAATTTGCATCATGCTTGGCACAGACTTTTTTTGTCTTGTATTGTTCTATGTTCTACATTGAAAGAAAACGGATAGTTTTTGAGAAGACACACTATTAAAAAGCTCAGTTATCATAGCAGTTAAGAAGGGAACTTGAAACTATTTCATTTTTCTTTGAGGTTTTCTAAAACATAACCAGCAATATGTTTTGTGCTATTTCCATGTTATGAATTGTTCCATTCAAAAAGCTGAGGATTCAATTTTTAATAATATTTTTTTATTAAAGATAATCAATTACGATACCTTAAACAAGTTTACAGATATCAGATAATTCATTTTATCATACATGTAAAACATTAATAATACTTATCTATTATTTTTTTAGAAATAAAGATAAAGAAAAAGTAGCTTATAAATCACTGAGGGTATAGTTAACTAATAATTTGATAATTCAATTCAATTTTTAACATGTATAACCCACATCCTCTTAGCTTTTAAAAAATATGTCCTTTTGTGTTTTTTTTTAATTTTTAGAAATTAATTACAGACAGCTCTTCTAGCAAGGTTATTTTGGAACTGAAAAATAATTTGGCCTACTTTGATATTATAAATTCTTACACTGTGTAATTTAGTATTAAGAACTTTCCATATTTCATCAGGGCTGTGGATTTATTAATGACTGTAGATCATTTTGATGTAAGATGCAATAAGCATTTAAAACTATTCAGAAAAAAAATGTAAAGAGCAAACAGTTTTTATAATATTAATGACACATTAATTTATGATATATTGATCTATGTTATGCAACACATAAATTGGATTTAATTTACATCAGCTTTGAAATTTATTTAAGGTAAGGTTGCCATTATATGCCCTGAGCTGTGTTCCATGACATCTTGTAACTTCCAAATCTGTTTTCTGCTTCAGAATGTTATATCATCATAAGTTATTATGGTGACTATTAATATATTTATTATGTAGTATTAATGATTTGATATTTCTCTTTAGCTGCTCCAAGACAAAGTATTGAACTTTACTTTGATGAAAAATACTCAATCGAACCTTCTTGGGAATGCAAATTTGACCACATTGAGGTGCGGGATGGACCTTTTCCATTTTCTACTGAAATTGGACGTTACTGTGGTCAAAATATTCCGCCTTTTATAACATCATCGGGCAGATTTTTATGGATTAAATTTGTTGCTGATGGTGAGCTTGAATCAATTGGATTCCTGGCAAGATACAACTTTATACCAGGTAATTCAGGATTTATTTTTCTCCATATAATAAAGAAAACAAGAGCAAAATAGATATGAATCCCTTTAGATTTATCTAATGCATATGCAAGTAATATTTTGCATGTAGCATATATGTTTATTATATTAAGAATAGAGAAAAAAATACCATCTATAAATATGACTAATAATGGAACCAATTCCTTTTCCTATTTGCAAAAATATGTTTTGCTTCTGGTTCTGGTTGATTACTGCGTAAACACCTTATCGGTGGTTATCTCGCGCAGGTCGGAGTGAGTAGAGTAGTGATTACATTTTGAAGTAGGCCTTTTTGTCCAAGTTAAGGAGATCTAGTTGCTCAATCCCATTTTTAAATGGCATAACATCGGGAGCAGCAGATGTGTTGGGTGGTAACCTATTCCATTCTCTTATCGCCCTTGGGTAAAGGGAATATTGGTAGCAAAGTTTATTGAAATTTAGTGAGTTCTTGATGTAGTGACCATTATTTTGTCTTGTTTCTGCTCTGGTTGGTGCTCTGGGATGATGGAACATTTGATGGTGTGATTTTGTGAATCTCCTTGTAAATTGCAATAAGTCTTAACCCGATTCTGCGGAGCTCTAGGGTATCCCATCCGAGAGAAGTCAGCATGTTATTCGCGCTTGATTTGCGCTTGTAGTCATTACATACAAAGCGGGATGCTCGCCGTTGTACTTTCTCCAAGGTGATCTTGGTGTTGTTGTTGTTGTTGTTGAAAGGATCCCATACGGCTCCACAATACTCCAATTTGGGCCAAACCAAGGACTTGTAGGCATTCTCTTTGACGGATGTACTACATGCGTGAACATTTCTCTTGAGAAGGCCGAGAGTTCTATTTGGACACTTGACTAATATGCATCGGTGCTTAATTCGAATCCTAGATATGGTTGATGGTCAATAGCAAACAATGTATGGCTACCCATGTGGTATTCCGATAAACGTGGCTTAATCTTTTGTGAGACAAATTTTATGCTTTGCTGATACAATATAGATTCATGTTGACATTGTATGGACCAGGAAATGATGAAGTAATTATATAACCATCTGATTAGGATACACTTAATTAGTTGCATGAAAACAAGGTTTGAATGAGTATACAAAAAGATTAATAGGTGGGGCATTTCCTCATTATTTCTTTGTGGATATTGGGGAGAATGTATTATAACTTTTTGAACATCCCTGTGTTTAAAATGTGCTGCTATTTTAAATTAAGCTGCAGTTTTGTGAAAATTATAATATTGGATAAATCAAATGAGGTGACAGTAATTATTTTGCTGTTGGCATTTCTACGTAGGTTAAAAATCAATGTTTTCCAAATAGTCTGGTTACAGAGAAACACAATGGTTTCACACTAGGAGAAAGAAGTTTCACCCATACACTGTAACTTCAAAGTGAATGTCTATGTGTCAAGTTGTATTAAGATATCAGAATTAATGATAATTATAAACAGATGCTAAGTAATGTTTTATATTTTGTAAAAATCATTTGTGCTTACTATTAATTGAAATAAGATTTATTTAGTACCACACAGTAAAAGAGTGTATTTATTTTACAAGTAAGTTCCATTCAAACACTCAGGATATCAAAAGTTAAATTTGAAATGGGCACAAGGGTCAAGATCTTTCAACCAGTCCTATTGATTACCATATGGGCAACACTTTAATTTTAAAATGCCTGCTCATTCTATGGATTTCATTGCCCTGGCAGTACTGACTAGGCTAATGAAAGGCATTAACAGGGGCAAAAGGTTTGAATGGCTAACTCATTTAAATGTACCCCAAAATGCTGGAAGCTGGTTTGTATCTCCAATAGGGCAGGTGGATTTTGATTGGAGCAGTGCTGTCATGAATTCTGCAATGTAAATCTGGGAAACACTGAAGAATGGCATATCAAAGAGTAAATGCAGCAAGATAGTCCAAAGTTGCACCGCAGGGTTCGGTGGATTGCATGCAGTATTTGAGAGGCTCCCTCAATGTGGAGGGAGGCTGAAGATATTCCAGAAACACACTCATAAATGTAATGGGGGCAATTTCAGGCAGTCCTTGCTTTCTCCCTCCTTCCCCTCTCCTTCCCAGCTATCCCACAGCCTACTGTCTCTGCCTCTTCCTTTCTTCTTCCCGCCCCCACCCCCACATCAGTCTGAAGAAGGGTTTTGACCCGAAACGTCACCTATTCCTTCGCTATATAGATGCTGTCTCAACCGCTGAGTTTCTCCAGCAGTTTTGTCTACCTTCGATTTTTCCATCATCTGCAGTTCTTTCTTAAACATTACACTGTGGTATGCAGCTGGGTACAGCAAGTGATAACTAGAGAGGGCGGAAGAGTCTGCAAGTCTCTCTCATTGTGGAGGCATTGTTGTTGTCGAGGCCATGGCTGAGTGCAGGCTTGAGACTATAGAAAAGAAACCAGATATAATTTTACCCTAACAGAATGATTTTTATCTTCTGTCAGTTTGATAGAATGTTGACAATGTACACTCTGTGTCCAGACCCTGCAAACGTAGAGTAGATAGAAATGTTCCTTCAAACCAACCTGCAGTCCCTGATCCTACAATCAGCGGCCTTTCCACCCTACACATTGGGGGTTATAGCTGAGATCACTGCAAAGACACACAAGAAGCAGGAGCTAAAGAAACATTCAAAGATTCTGCGTTAGATATGGTGGCAATTAAATAATAAATATGGCATGCAATGTTTATTTTGCGTCGCTTTCAATGTTGTTTCCATGCAGAAATTGTGATGGTTAGTGATGGGCCATAATAGTGAATGACAATTGCTAGTGAATGACAAGTGATAATTGGATAGGATAAGATTGTCTTGGCTACTTCCCAATTCCTCGTTCATCTCTTTCTCTTCCACGTGTTTCTGAGCTGCTCATTCTCTAACAAACTGCATGTGTGGTCTTCGCACAATGTTGAGATGATGCAACATGCATTAGAGCACCAATCTTTGTGACATCAGCTCTGCTCTATTATGGGGCATTTCTAGAGCAGCCTGGAGAGAAATATATTTTGTACATTGATAGTTAGCTCGATCATATCACATTTCCTGAGGCACCATGACTTTCATTGTATGCCTGCTGTTAATGTGTACACCATTTATGCACTCCAGTTTTCGACCATGCCAATAGCAGAAAGCCTTTATCACCCATTAGCTGCCCTTTGGTTTGCCTTGGTGACTCACATGCAGCTGGCACTGCGGACATTCACAGAATGAAAGCATCATTGCTGTTGCTAGGACACCCAGTATTGATCTGCATGATTCACTACCTATGATTGCACAGCAGCTTGACTTTGTGGGAACAATGTGCGTAGAGTTAATTGCATTCTGAAATGTTAGGTAGCCTGTGATCCTATCCATTGCGCAGTCATCTTAGTTTGAACAAAAGTTATTAATTCATTGTTATTAAGTCAGTAAAATATCCTTCAAAACTAGCCATTCCATTTACTCATTTTGTTTTACAACTTGAAAGTATTTTCCAGAAAATGGCAAGCATTTGCAGAATTGAACCAACAACCAGCAAAAGTCATGCAGTAAATAATTAATAATGGCATTGTTTCATTTTGTAGTTGTGTTTATCTATATGAATGTTGGTGATTAGCTCAGTAGTATAATCTCTGGTATAAGAGAAAGTAAAGAATCTGGACAGTTCTTGTAATGCAAAAAATACTGTAGGTGCTGGAAATCTGAATGAAAGTGTTGGGAAACCATTACAGATCAGGCAGCATCTGTGGAAAGACAAACAGAGTTAACATTTCAGTTTAAATTCCTTGCTTCAGAATTAGGAAAGATTAGAAATCAAATATGTTTTAAGTTACAGAGAAAGTAACTTAGAGAGAATAAAGGGACTGCCGAATAAACGATGGAGACTATGAGAATGAATAACTCAAGTCACAGCTTTCTTTCATTTGCCTTCCAACCACATTCTCTTCGCTCTTCCCTCTTGCTCAATTCGCTGCAATCTAATGTAAGTTTAATTTCTAACTTTTTCTGGCTCTGCTGAAAAATTGTCAACTTGAAATGTTTCTATTTCTAGTTCATGAATGCCTCTAGACTTGCCGAGCATTTCCAGTATTTTCGACATTTTATTATGGACAATATTTGTGGCTGAATTTTGATATGGATGCAATTGAGAAGTAATTTTCATTAAAATTGCGAAAGATAGCTTGAGTTAGGAAGAAAAACATGTTTTTTGTTAATATCATAATCAGTTGATATACTAAGGTAAAGCTGATGGTCACATTAATTCCTTGTGAACTCATTGTACAAATTTGCGCATGTAACCAATCAGCTGTGATGCTGTTTACAGTAGACCATAGAAATTGGGAGCAGGAGTCAGAATGACAGTGATATCATCTGAGCTTGAATCTACATTGTCACAGTTGACATGAGAAATTTGAAGAGGATATACTGATACTGTAATTTACAATGGCAAATGTTGACACAAATATGTGACCTGAAATTGTAGAGAGAAGGTAAGATACATTGAAAGGAAGCATTTGCTCCATGTAAGATTTCAGCACTGTGCACACAGTGATTTTCAATTTACAAAATATTGGTGATGCAAACTTGTGGATAAATTGAAAAAGTGGGTTGAGATCAACACACATTTAATCCTGCCTGTGCTTCTGTGGATACAGTATAAGCATTTAGCCCATGCTAAATTTATGTAATGCTGACTTAAAGCCTGGAAATTATATTTGCACTGATAGAATACAAAATTGTGATTGCATGACAATGCTCAGTGCTTTACTCTAACATCGGTATTATCTTTTCATTTTATTCAATTTAGGATTTATTTTTGATTAGAAGATATACAGTCAATATTCTAAATAGAATCTTATTATTTAGGTTTTTATTTTGGTGGAGAAATATATCAACTAAAATAAATGTTGAATATGGTTAATTTTATACTCACAAGCTATTCCTATGACGAAGAGCCTTATTTAATTTTTCTCTATTAAAAAAAATATTCAATACACATTTCCAGTTATGCATTCTTCATATTCATGCATTTCTCTCTGTCAACTTCATCTTTGCTCAATTCATGATACAGGCTAGTATTCTCATTCTTAATTTTTTTTACCAAAGTTGCATTATAACCAGCTGTAAGATGGCACAGGAGCCATGAATACTGACCATTTCTGTTTGGAACATTGCTTGGATAAAATTAGCAGCTCACTGTGTGAGAAATCCAATAGGAGCTTATTGCTCTTAGCTTTCCATGGCGTGGAATATCACTGAATTTTGTGCTGCATTGGGTGAGGATACGATATAAATTGACTTTGTGAATATCTAATAAAAGATAGTTTTGGTGCATAGCTTCTAATATTTAACAACATTTATATCACAACAGGTGACAATGCCTGTTATCAGTTTTATTCGTAGACACTGACTCACAGTTTATGTTTAAAATTTGCATTTTAAAAGCTGAACCATTAATCACCAGGACAACAATTTTCTCTTTACGATACAAGAATCCATTGGTGCCCTTTTCTACTTCCACTTCTTTCACCTCTACTGAAAAAAATCAAAGCAACCTTTTTGGCACATTGCATGAACGCAGTAGCAGAATAGAACAATTTTGCTGTGTCGCAAGAAAACTGTGTGTAAAATTCATCAAAGTCTTCTGTTCAAAAAGTTCCTTAATGCATAACCTTCAGCATTCATTATGAGTTCAACACCAAGCAAAATGGTAGAAATGGCATCACATTGGGCTACCCCAACCCTTCTCCCTCCACCTCACCTCCTCCTTCAAGTCATACATAAAAAAACTTTCCCTTCTGCTGACTGATATATTTCAATTGTGATTGATCATATTGTCCACACTACCACCATTTCTAACCAATAAACTCATAGGCTGATCCCAGCCCCTGAATTTAACACCAGACTAATCCTGGAGGATATCTTGATTCATTCTCCAGCTGCTGGATAATCACCTGGTAACTGGCCAACTGCTCAAGTTGGCCAGCTTTTGGGTGGGAAAGGAATTCAAATTTTAGTTAAGTCTATCTGTTTAAATACTGCGTCTTTTCTTGTTCCCATGTCCCTATATTTTTAAGTATATGGACTGTATTCTAAAAGTTACTTGCTGCAGTCATTATCAACTAAATTGTAGGATGGTATAGAGGGTGCAAGTGTAGAGCGTGGACATTAAGAGTCATTGAGCCCAGGAACAAAGTATGCAGCAATCAACAAGGACCCATTTAAAGTAACTAGGGTTACACAAACAGCATCTGCAGTTCCTTCTTTAACACTTTGTCTACTCCACTGCGATATCTCCTCAAGGTATGCCTACTTTGAAGAAGTTCTCCTCCTCCCTACGAAGACAGGATCCCTGACCAGTCTGAAGAAGGGTCTCGACCCGAAACGTCGCCTATCTCCTTCACTCCTTAGATGCTGCTGCACCCGCTGAGTTTCTCCAGCTTTTTGTGTAACCCCCCATTTAAAGTAATCCTACACCAATGCCATTCTCCCCACATAGAACACAGAACAGCACAATAGAGGACAGGCCCTTTAGCCCACAATGATTATGCTAAACATGATGCCAAATCCCTCCATTCTCTGCATATTAATGTGAATATTTTAAAAACTCTTAAAATGTTTTTAATAGACAATAAACAATAGGTGCAGGAGTAGGCCATTTGGCCCTTCAAGCCAGCACTGCCATTCAATGTGATCATGGCTAATCATCCACAATCAGTACCCCGTTCCTGCCTTCTCCCCATATCCCCTGACTCCGCTATCTTCAAGAGCCCTATCTAGCTCGCTCTTGAAAGTTTCCAGAGAACCGGCCTCCACTGCGCTCTGAGGCAGAGAATTCCACAGACTCACAACTCTCTGTGTGAAACAGTGTTTCTTCATCTCTGTTCTAAATGGCTTACCCCTTATTCTTAAACTGTGGCCCCTGGTTCTGGACTCCCCCAACCCTTAATAATCTTATATGTTTCAATAAGATCTCCTCTCATCCTTCTAAATCCAGAGTATACAGACCCAGCCGCTCCATTCTCTCAGCATATTGACAGTCCCGCCATCCCGGGAATTAACCTTGTGAACCTACGCTGCACTCCCTCAATGGCAAGAATGTCCTTCCTCAAATTTGGAGACCAAAACTGCACACAATACTCCAGGTGTGGTCTCACTCCACCACCACCCAAGCACCCACCACCTCTGTGTAATAAAACCTGTCCCACGCATCTCCTTTAACTTTTCCCCTCTCATCTTAAAACTATGCCCTCTAGTCTCTGAGATTTGCGCGCCATTTTAACTTTCCTTGTATTTTACCACTCACCGGCATGAAAGATAATTAATAGTGGCTTATTAATCTACCAACATGCTCTGGGACAAGGGAATGGGAGATGGCTCTGGGACTTGTGAGGAAGCTGTAACAAACACCCAGTGAAAACCAATGTGCTCACAAGAAGAACATGTGAACCTCACGTAGTTGGCACCAGATGCCAGGATTGAGCCCATGTAGCTGTACCCATAAGTCTTTTATTTGCGTTGCTCTTCAGACTTTACATAAACCTTTGAAGGTAGCAGGACGAGCTACAAAGGTTATTAAAATAGAACTTTAGAAATTGAGCCATAAGCTGTATATAGAATACTTGTAGAATACTGTAAAAATGTCAAGACAAAACACTGCAGAAACATGCAAAAATCTTGGCATATGTGCAGAGGAAATGGGAAGAAAGGTTTTTGAAATGTTGGATTTAAGTCACGTGGAGAAATGTTAGAAATTGGAATTGTTTTCCTTTGACCATAGGAGGTTAAGTAGAATAAATGAAGAGAAAGCATTTCCAGTTGCAGAAAAACTAAATTCTATGGATATTCAGCCGGCTAGGTAGTATCTACAGAGAAACATAGATGCTTCTTCATCCTGAAATGGTAACTCTGCACTTCCCTCCACAGATATTGCGTAATCTGCTGATTACATCCAGAGCATTTATTGACTATTTTCAGCATCTGCAATTCCTTTTGCTTTCCACTTTCAAAAGGATTAGTAAGCAAGCCTGGTGTTTATTTACTTCTAATTTTTGAGTAATCAAGAGTTATGTGGCATGGCAGGAAAATGGTGTTCAGGTGAAAGATTAGCCCAGCCATAAATTTACTGAATAGTGGAGCAGGCTCAAGTGGCCATGTAACTCTACACCGGCACAATTTTCAAAGGCAATGACAAAGTAGTTGCGAAATAAAAACAGATCTGACATAAGGAAAATAGTGGTTATGATTGGAAATTTACTATCTGAGAGGGTGAAGGAAATAGACTCATTAGCACCTTTTAGAAGTAAATTGGATAAATACGTGTAAGAGAAAAATTATAGTGCTTTGGGAAAAGAGCAGGAATGGGACTAATTGGAGAGCTCATTCAAAGAGATGGTGCCAGGAAATGAATGGCTTCTGTCTGTTGTGTTTCATTCTGTGAAATGCTCAGCATTTCTCAGTGGGACAAAATTACAGCCAACCAGTTAATGTTTATTTTATTTTAAAAAGGTACATTTGTTGTGAAGACAAAAGACAGCTCACAATTCCCAAATGCTGCCTCTGCAACTGAAGAATGCACTCCCACTTTTGTACTGTAAAACAATTTTTTCATGGCCATTAACTCAATTATATTTTTCATTTCTGACACTGGAGGGAATTTCACATTTCACACACAGGCTTATTTATTAATGGAAATCTAGTGTTGATTTTTTTCTATCCACCACTCAAGAGATCAGGATGCCCCCGTGTTATGTGTGGTAGCGGAGAGAACATTCTGTCTTGGAACAATTAATAGTGAACTTTTAAATGGATATAATACAAAATAAATATATATATATATATATGTTAACATTTATAAAGTACAGACTTATTATACGAAGGATGTCAACAAAATAGGGAGAGTACAGAGGAGATTTACTAGAATGTTGCCTGGGTTCCAGTAACTAAGTTACAGAGAAAGGTTGAACAAGTTAGGTCTTTATTCTTTGGAGCGCAGAAGGTTAAGGGGGGACTTGATTGAGGTCTTTAAAATGATGAAAGGGATAGACAGCTTTGACGTGGATAAGCTTTTCCCATTGAGGGTAGGGAAGATTCAAACAAGACGGCATGACATGAGAATTAAAGGACAGAAGTTTAGGGGTAACATGAGGGGGAACTTCTTTACTCAGAGAGTGGTGGCTGTGTGGAATGAGCTTCCAGCAGAAGTGGTGGAGGCAGGATTGATTTTAACATTTAAAAGTAAAGTGGATAGGTATATGGATGGGAAGGGAATGGAGGGGTATGGTCTGAGTGCAGGTAGATGGGACTAGGGGAAAATAAATGTTCAACACGGACTGGAAGGGCCGAGAGGGCCTGCTTCCGTGCTATAATTGTTATATGTTATATATGTTATATGTTATTATTGTTTTCCATTAAATCATGCTTCAGCATGCTGCACCAAATGTTTTTTTTAATGGTCGATGCTATCATGTATCATATGTGGGTGCCAGCATTCTCCAAACAACAAATAATCAAGGTGAAAGCTGACATTTTAGTGACATTAATTTAACAATAACTATTATTCAATACACTGGACAGAAGTCTAGTGTCCTTGATCAAAGTTAAGGTACCTTTTACTTCAACCGAAGATGTCTCAGTTTAATTTCCCAGTTGGGAAATTGTATTTCACACGGTGCCGCACTCATTCAATACTGCAGTAAAATAGCAATTTTGGGTGGTGGTGGGCTAGAGATGTTACTACTCCTGCTTGTAAGGAACATGCACTATAGGCAGGTTGTGTGTTCTGATTTACTGCCAAACTGCAGTTGCATTTCAACCAAAGGAATCACATTTTTGAAGCAGAGGGGAAAATTGAACCACTCTTCAGAATTGAATTTCTGCCTCTCTAAAGTGGGAATTAGATAAACAGCATTCCAATACAGAGGCAAAGAAACCACCAGTGAATTTAGACTGGCCCCTGATGGTAAAGCTGACATTATAATATCTGATGAGTAAGTCATTTTCCTTTTACTGGTTGTGGAACTTGGGTAATCCATTTAATTATTTTGACACATGTAAACTTTGATGAGAAACACCTTTGTTCATTATTGTCATTGAAAGATTACTTCCATTAAAAATAGATTGCAGAAAATGATTCAAACATGAAAGATGAAGCACATTTTGATTGATAAATTTTATTAAGATAAAGCTCACAAAAATTAAGTGAAAATTGAAAGGAGAGTATTCAACTCCAAGTAAGATCTGCAATGAATGAAATTGATAATGATTACGAATTCACATCATTGCCAATAAAGTGTGAGAAAATTATATATTTTAAATCAAACGATTTTTTTCTGACGCAGATTTTTTTCTGTGACTTTTTGCAAAAGTAGCATCTCAATATGCAGGAACATTCCAGAGCTAACACATGTATCACAAGGTGGTGGGAGAGTCAAGTCAGCTGGCATTGAAAATGGGAGCATGGATTATAAGGCTTCATTGGTGTTTCCTGTAATCCATGGTAATAGCAGTATAACTTCACATTACCCACTAATTCTAAAGATTAAATGTTCCAATTGTCGGAGCTTAGTCGTAATGTCATTAGACATCTAAGTAGATCAATAAGGTGAGCATCTAGCATAAAGTCGGCATTATCCTTGCTCTTGCACATCAGCAATATTGTCCACATTGTGATGTTACAGTCAGATGCCAGGGATTCTTGCCATGGAGCTGCTCTAGGCAAACTCTCCAGGTCATACTTATATTTTCCACTGAAAATCACCTGCCTTCCATCAGCCGTAAGGCAGCAACTGAGTGGTAGTGTGTCGCGACAGTAGGGCAGGATAAAACAGAAACACACAACAAAGGATTGTTTTGGTGAGGTTTACATGCTAGGATTTGTATATTTGATTTGGAATGCTTATTTTGTATTGCCTTGTATTTTGCAACGTGGCCAAGCAGAAGATAAAATTGTCAGGAATTGAATTAATTTGAAGTGGGCTACTGTGGTTGGCGAGTTGCTATCTCCAATAGGTGGATTATTCACAGGCACTTGGACAGAAATAAATTGTTCCAGTTACCTCTTCCTCATCATCTTGCTCACATTCTTTGTAACCTACCATTTTTCTTCTTGATTCCCAGAAGATGTTGTTTGCATAAGTCTCAATGTCCTCCAGCATCTGTTCCACTACTCTGGCATTTTCCCAAGGTACTTAGTCCTTGGTCAATTTAAGAAGTAGTCTATAGAAGTCAATCAATGACTAACCTGCATACAATGGATGTGTCGGAAGGAACTGCAGATGCTGGTTTAAACCGAAGATAGAAACAAAAAGCTGGAGTAACTCAGTGGGTTAGACACCATCTCTGTAGAGAAGGAATGCATGACGTTTCGGGTAGAGACCCTTCTTCAGACTGAAACGTCACCCTTTCCTTCTTGCCAGAGATGCTGCTTGTCTGAGTTACTCCAACTTTTTGTGTCTATTTTGCATACAATGCATTATCTCTTTAAATAGCAATGGCAGGGATCTCTCCTGGTGCTGATTGCATCTTTAATGTGTGAAATTAAGAGGGAATGTTCAGTAATGGAGATTGGGATTGGTATTGGTTTATTATTGTCACGAGTAGCAATATACGGTGAAAATATTTGTTTTATGTGCTGTCCAGTCAGAGCTTCCCATACATGAATACAATCAAACCATAAATAAATACAAGATGTAGTGCAAAGAAAAATGAACAACGTGCAGAATATAGCATTACAGAAATGGAGGAAGTGCAGATAACAAAAGCGTGTAAGGTCCACAATGTGATAAATTGGGAGATCAGCCTAGTTACTTCAGAAACATAGTGGATATTACACAGAATAATACCACACCAATATGACATCCACCAAACCCACACATATATTCTGCCTAGCTGTTTCCACATTGAAACCAAAATAGCACTCTTTTGTCAAGGCATGGATGTTCTCTGACTCTTAACTTAACTACAGATGATTTTGCGCTCATTAATCGTATTCAGAGAACACAATAATTGTTTAATTTACAAACATTTGATTTACTGATTTTTGCTCTAATGCCATTGCTACATGTCCTCGATTTTTGAAGTTGATTCTTTCTATATAAGTGGTGTGCCATTCTATGTGCATTTCTCTGCATTCTGTCCAACCTTTTCAATTTAGGACATTTTGCATTAAGAGATTTGAGGGTGGGGTACATTTGGAATAAGCTGCCTGAGGAGGTTATTGCACATTTAAAATACAGGCAGCGGCTATTGTACATTTAAAATACATTTGGACAATGTACATGGATTGGGTATGAGTAGAGGGATAGAGAACTAACACAGGCAAGTGGGATTAACAGAGAGCGTGATTACAGTCAACATCGATGACTTATTGTAACGGCTCAATTTTGTGCTGCACCTTTTTATTATTATCCGATTCTTTGAAACATTTCTCAGGAATGCATCCTTTCAATTAATATGTATTGCCACCACGTTTTTACTTGTGTGTCATTTTATGTGCCGCTTGTGGCTATTCTCTGCAGCTGGAGTCAAGCAGTTCTATATGGTCGCTGGGTTATGTAAGATCTGCTACCATTGCAGTGATTAGCAATGATGGATATATGCAACTGCTATGTATTCATTGTTTTCAATTTCAGCAGTACTTCTCACTTTCATAGTGCAACCTAATAGCACAGATTTGATTCAACTGAAAAGGGGTGCCAATAGTTAAATCCTGCATCCGTACTGAAGGTTGCGGTGATAATGCCCACTGACCTTTGTGAAAATACAGTGCTAAGAATTTGTTAAATTCCATGTTTTCTGAAAGTCATTCACCGTGTAAACTGGCAATGATAACCTCTTAGAATTTTAATCCCAAAGCAATTCATGAGATGTGTAATCCACAGAACAAGTTCCTAACACACATAGGATGTTTCAATTGGCATGTATGTATTGATAGACAAAATGGAAACTGCCTTATTCACATCTAAATATATCAATTATCTCAATGTGCATTGTCTGTTTTTCCAATAGACACTTTAAAATCGGCATCACGATGCAGTCCAGGGGACTATTCTACCCAATATTGCTACTCCCTTTCCTATCTGATGGCTGATTGAGCAACTGCTATTTTATTCTCAGAATTAAAGATCTTATGCAATGAGGTTGTAAATTTTAAGTGGAGATGACAATTGTTGGTGCTTCAGATGAATAAGATTCTTCATCAGTTTGACGGTGAAGAAAGTGTGTGATGCAAAAGAGTGCAGAATAATTTGGGCAAATATTACCATCAGTGGCAATATAGGGAAAGATGTACTATCAATATGCACAAACATGTTCAAATCTTGTTTTGTGCAGACCGCTCAGTATAAGATTAAATTGGTTACCAGGAAAATTGGACTCACTGAAAACTTTGTTTTTTTTTAATATACATTTAAAAATTCTCTCTGCTTGAAAGGTTTTGTGCCCATTTCCTGCTGAAGTCCTGCCCACCCGGAAATTGGACTCAGCAATTTTATTGCAATTCCTCCTAACAAAGGTTTCTATTCCCCATTGTACTTTGTTCATAGGATGATAGAATCAATGTGCATGGCTTAATTTAATTACTTGATGAAGAAATTGGATCAAACGATCATAATATGACCTTGATAAACAACTCCCCAATGCAATATTGCAATCAAGGCAGGTGTCAACAATGCATGATTTAATAAGACACCCCTCACCCTTCATTAAGTCAAGAAGTCAAGTCAAAAATGTTTAATCGTCATAAGTATTGAAAAAGAACAGTAAAAATCTTATTTGCAGTGGAATTGCAGGCCTGTAAACACAGATAATACTAAACACAACAATTCAATAAATTAAGAACCCCAACACTAATGCAAAAATACAGTCATAAATAGTCCTTAGGTTATAGTTGAGTTTATTAGTTGAGGTTAGTGTTGTGTAGTATTCATGAACCTGATGATTGTTTGGAATAAGCAATGCTTGAACCTGGTGGTCACAGTTTTGTGATTCCGATCCCTTCCCGATTGCAGGAGAGAAAATGAAAGTGTGGCCATGATGATGTGGGATTTTGATAATACTGGTTCTTTTTTTGGGACAGCACCTCCTATAGACTCCTTTGATGGTGGGGAGGTAAGTACAAAGGACAAGGACAAAGGACAAAGGACATTCATTATCACATACACCAATTGGTGCAGTGAAATTTGACTTGCCATTTGCAGCACACCAATAAAAATAAGACACAACATTAAAGAATTTAACAATAAACATAAAAAAATTCCCTCACAATGGTTCCCACTGAGAGGGAAGGCACAAAGTCCAGTCCTAAACCCTGTTCACCCATGGTCGGGCCTATTTGAGGCCTCCGCAGTCGCCACTATGGCAGCCCAATGCTTCAGGCCCTCACGCTGGATGATGGAACTCCGGCATCGGCAGAACACTCTCAGCGGCTTGGAGCATCTGGAACGGCCGCTTCCTCCCCAGAGACCACGACTCCCGGAGTCCACAGGCCCCGCTGGTCGGAGCTCCAACACTGGAAATCTCGGCAAGAGATCCCGGGCTCCGCGGCGTTTAAAGTTCAGCGCCGCCCGCAGCTGGACGCTCCACAGACCGCAGCTCCACGATGTTGGAGTCGGCGGTCTCAGTACTCCGGAGCTTACCACACGGCAACCCGGGTAAGGCATCACCTGCTCCGTGATGGCACTTCACCGAAGCTGAAATCCTGGCCGGTTCTGGCAGGAAACGCCGCTGCAGGTCCGTTGGTAGGCCGTGAGGACGGGGCGAAGATGCGGCTCGGAGAAAAGCCTCATCTCCTACCAGTTAAGGACCGAGAAAATAAGTTTTCCCTCCCCCCCCCCCCCCCACCCCCATGTAAAAAAAGATTAGACTTCCAAAACAACCACTTTTAACTCACTAAAAATAAAGAAAAGGGTGAAAGGTATAACAGCCATCCACGATGGCGCACCTTGACTATGAGACCAGGCAGTGTCTGTCACCTTCGTAATATCATTTGTTCCTGTACATTTGAGTTGTCCAGTTCGTTGTTCCAAAACAAATTCCTGTACTGGAGTGCACCAAGTTTCATTCCATTAAGTGGTCTAATGTAAAGGTTAGCGAGGTTTAAAAATCTTAAAAACCACGCGTGCACAGATCGATCTCCTCTCCTGCCAGTCAGCGCCAAGTGGATTGGTCTTTTCACCTGTCACTCGGTGGGACGTTCCTGCACCTTTGCGTATTTACTGGAGCAGAGGGACTCTCTGGATGGCCGGCGAACATCTCCAACCGGACACATTTTTCGGAGGGATGGGAAGTGGCCCGGCCCAGCCCAGCCCAATCTAGCGCAGCCCAGCCCGGTGTGGTGCGGCGCGGTCGGACATGTTGCCGATGTCACCAAACGGAAAGCGGAGATTCTGATCCTGGCGGAGGAGAACGACCAGCGACCAGCACCCACCCATTGCACCATCAGCAACAGCCCCTTCCCCTTGCTGTCTCCTGCCCCCTCCCACGTGATATCCCATCTCCCCGCAACCACCGCCTTTTCTCCGAGCTCTCTTCCTCCCACCCACAACCCCCCCGCCCCCACATCCCTCCCCCCTCCCACACAACCCCCTCCCCCCACACCCTCCCCCACCCACACATCCCCCTCCCTCCACAACCCCCCCTACCCACACATCCCCCTCCCCCACAACCCCCCCTACCCACACATCCCCCTCCCCCCACAACCCCCCTACCCACACATCCCCCTCCCCCCACAACCCCCCCTACCCACACATCCCTCTCCCCCCACAACCCCCCCTACCCACAAGCCACCCACACAACCTCCACCCCTCCACCCGCCCCGCCCACACACCCCCTCCATGGGAGTGGTAGGCTATGGAAGCGCTCCCCACCCCCACTCCCCACCAGCCCCCAGCAGGCCCCGCCTGAAGCCCTCCCCCCCCAAAAGCTGCAGAACGCTGCCCCCTCCACCACTGGCCCCCGACTGGCCGCACCTGAAGTTGTCCCCCTCCCCGGCAGCAGGACCCCACCTTCCCCACTGGCCCCCAACAGCCCCCACCTGAATCCGTGCCCCTCCCCCGGCTGCAGGACGCTCCCCCCACTGGCGCCCAACAACCCCCACCTGAAGCTGTCCCTCTCCTCCGGCTGCAAAATACAAGAAGAGACGAAAGAATGGACTGAATACATCTCAGCTTTACTGTTTAAATTGTTGTTATATTTTAAGAGTTATTCACATTTTAAGTTTTAATAAATCACTTTTTCACTTTCCGTGCCCGTCAGCTGTGCCTGCGCAGTAATACCTGCATGTTCTATGTCACAATGGGAACCCAATGGGCGGGAATGGCTACGCCATCAAAGAGCCGCGAAGAGTGGATGGTGGGGGGGGGGGGGGGGGGGGGGGGTTGAGGGGGGATGGAGTGAGTGCATGGGGGGGGAGGGCAAGGGGCAGGGGGGTAGGGGGGCTGGGGGTGGAGGAGGGGGGATCAGGGGCGTCACAACAGGAACCCGTCAGCCGCGCCTGTGCAGTTAGGGGCTATGGGTGAGTGGTGGAATATTACATTGGGAGACCAGGTTGCCTTGGGGGAACGGGTGAGTGGTAGAATATTGCGTTGGCAGAATAGGTTGTGTTGGGGGACCAGGCTTCCCATATGGTCTCTCTAGTATTCACTAAAAATATTTAGTTGCTGATAGGCCTTTGTAAATACCGAGTTGTCTGTGAATTGATAACTGCAGATCACAGACCCTTAAACTGTGACCAGATGCAGCTGTTGATTATGGGGGGTTGATCCCTTGAGTTAGCATGCAATTGAGATGGCAGCTGTCTGCTGGAAAGCAGCAGCATGTGCGAAATGTGCAGGTCCAGATTTACTGTTTAAGAAGAAACTTCAGATGCTGGTCCAGATTTTAATGTTCTTCATGGGGAGCCAACTGCGTTAACAGTTTCTTAACCCAAGGAAGTTCCAAAGTGTTTTGGTTTTTTTAGCCCTTTGGTTTTGGCATTAGTGATATATCCACATTGATTTGGCACATCAAAAATGCCTGAAGTACAGTTTCTATTTAATTGTGCACCAATAATTCCAAATAGCTCTTTAGTCTTAGATCAAATTTCTTCTATTTAAAAAAATGTATTGGTTTGTGGTGCTCTATCTCCTGCCTTATGGTCATTTACTTGTGGAACCCAACCTGTAATGTATCGAAGTACCATGTTTGTCTTCAAATATATTTTTAAAAAAACAATGGGATGAAATGATTAGATCTTTGAAAATTGTTCTTATTATCTGTTCCTTTTTTTTTGCATAATGGCATCTATACTTAATTGTACGGCCATGCAATCTGCTTTTTCTTGTTAATTTTCATGACTCTTCTACATTACTGTGCAATGATTTTGAATGCCCCCTTTTACAAATCCGCCATTTCATTTTGTTTTACTGATACACTACCAAATTTTCGTTTCTTTCATATATTTGTTTGCAATCCTCCTGTGCTAAAGGCTATTCCTAAAGGTACGATTTGATTAACCAACCATTATCCACAATTATTTTGCATACTAGAATTATGTGTGCAAAATGTTAGACAATTCTATTAGTTAAACAGCATGTCAAGTGCAAGATCAAGAAAGTGATTCTATAATCTCCGGTACAGTCCCGATTTTCCAACCTACCTCATTGTGGACATTGGACTTTTTCTTTGGAACTGTTATGCTATGATTATGAAAACTATATTCTGCCTTCTGGTATTTTTATCTTTACCGCTACCTGTTGTATTTGTGTATGGTTTGATTGTATTCATATAAACTCTCTGATTAGAATGGATAGCACACAAACAAAACCCTTTCACTGTAATTTGTCAACATGACAATAATAAGCCAATGCCAAATATCAATCTATAGGTACTTTTCAGTTTTGCAAATCTGTTCACATTTTCTGCACACATTTCAAAGCCATGGCATCAGCTTTCAATTTATCACCCAGCATAGGGAGGTATTGTAAATTTACCACTTGATATAGACACCAGTCAAATGTAATTTGCATGGAGATTAATATTAGGTAATTTCAGTAATAGAAAGGCAATTGGTATTGTTTTATGCCCCATGGTCCTGAAATGTAATTAGCTGGTTGAGAAAAATTGAATTTATTCTCCAATATTTTGAAATGAAGGGAAAGCCTTGTCTTGGGTGATAATAATTACAACAAGCAATAGAGGAATGATTTTCAGCAGGTTTTGATACTGATTCTTGAATTTGGATGACTTCACCATAAAGCTGCTACTTCACCCAACTACGTTTGCGCATCAAGAGGACCTCCAAAATAAAATTGGTCTCAGATTATGATTCAGAGATCATTCTTTTCATATTAATTTCCTTGAGGTCAATGATCAAATCTTCACCCTCTGGTGGATTGCTTTAATGCTGTTGCTACATTCTGACAAGAGATTCAAGAGAGTTTATTGTCATGTGTCCCAGATTGGACAATTAAATTCTTGCTTTGCTTTCAGCACAACAGAATATTGCAGGCATAAATAATACAGAACAGATCAGTGTGTCCATATACCATTGAATAAATATACACACGTAAATAAACATATAAAGTGCAGTAGTGTGGGTCCTTGATGATGCTGCCAGATTTTGAGGCAACGACTGTGGTAGTGGTATGGAGGTCAGACCCGATGATGGACTGGGCAGTGTTTACAACTTTTTGCAGTCTTTTACGCTCCTGGGCGCACAAGTTGCCGAACCAAGCCTCGATGCAACCGGTCAGTGTGCTCTCTACTGTGCACCTGTAGAAGTTTGAGAGAGGCCTCCTTGACTTACCGACTCCGTAATCCTCTCAGGAAGTAGAGGCCTGAAGTGCTTTCTTTATGATTGCATCAGTGTTCTGGGACCAGGAGAGATCTTCGGAAATATGCACGCCCAGGAATTTGAAGCTCTTGACCCTTTCCACCATCGACCCATTGATATAAACGGGACTGTGGGTCCCCATCCCACTTCTTCCAAAGTCCACAATCAGTTCCTTGGTTTTGCTGGTGTTGAGAGCCAGGTTATTGTGCTGGCACCATTTGGTCAGTCGGTCGATCTCACTTCTATACTAGGACTCGTCTCCATCAGTGATACGTCCCATAACAGTGGTGTCGTCGGTGAACTTGATGATGGAGTTTGCCCTATGGACGGCTACGCAGTCATGAGTATAGAGTGAGTACTGCAGGGGGCTGAGCACGCAGCCTTGAGGTGCTCCCGTGCTGATTGTTATCGAAGCTGACACATTTCCACCAATGCGAGCAGACTGTGGTCTGTGAATGAGGAAGTTGAGGATCCAATTACAGAGGGATGCGCAGAGACCCAGTTCTGAGAGCTTGGTAACCAGCTTGGAGGGGATGATTATATTAAATGCTGAGCTGTAGTCAATGAATAACATCCTGACATATGAGTTTTTGTTGTCCAAATGGTCCAGAGCGGAGTGGAAAGCCAGCGAGATCGCATCCACCGTTGATCTGTTGTGGCGGTAAGCGAACTGCAGTGGGTCCAGGTTTTTGTCGAGGTATGAGTTGATTTGCGCCATGATCAGCTTCTCAAAGCAATTCGTCACCATAGACGTTATTGCCACTGGTCAATAGTCATTGAGGCACCTTGCTCTTCTTGGGCACCGGAACAATATCTGCAAGCATTCTCATGTCTATTGATCTTTCATCATCTTCTGTTTTTCTTCCTGTATTAATCAGTGAAAAACAGAAATTGTATTTAATTCCTAAAATAAGTTTTAGAATGTGAATTTAGGCAGACTGCACTTGTGGAAGCTAAATTGCCTTATTCCAACACTACCAATTTTTTGTGATTAATATTTATTACTGGAGAGTCAAGGCCATATAAGAAATAGCACTGGTCTCAAAGGAATCTATTTTTTAAATAAGCATGAAAGGTCTTTGAAGTCCAAAATGGTGTTTGAAGTATCCATGTATATTTTTGGCCCAAGTTAGGCTGCGTGCCATATTATTTGGAGTGTTAGTATGATTACACTGAACGTATGCGTAACTCCCAGTCCGGATGCTTGGTGCAATGCTCCAGTATTGCCATTTTAGGGCTATCCTTTAAGCATGCAGAAGTGATTTGCATTTAGCAGGAGGGACATCTCACCAGTGCCATTAGTGTGATCATCAACTACTCACATTTTACTTCGGAGTCACGTGAGTGACTACATGAAGACCCTGCCAGCACGCATGTGCGACATATCGTCCAACGCATTGCGCAGCGACAGGCAGGAGGAGCGTTGCTCCTCCAGCGGTAGGTTTAAAACGGACCTGCAGGTAAGTTTTTACTATTCTGAGGTCGTTTTTTGGCCGCTCTGTGTAATTTTACTTACAGAGCAAACAAAATGGACAAGTCCAAGACTAAGTCCAAACGGACCGCAACAAAACTGACTGTGGAGGACCGCGGGAATGCGGGCAGTCAGTAGCGGCCGATTTCACCTGGGCTGCTAACCGTGCGATCAGCAGCCCCTGACTTGGCACCGCTACAGCCCGTAGGTGCACCTCGGACTGGCGGTAAAGCCACCCGAAAGTCGGATAAGCCCGGAGACTCGGATGGGTCCGGGCTGGAAGACTCAACCCCTGTGGATAACGGCAGTGGCCGTTTATCTCGCATGGAGCGGTTGATGGAGTAATTGCTCCAACGTGACTTACTCCAACAAATGGAGTCTAGTCACCGTGGGTCTCGGAGGGGGAGCACAAGGAGTCACTTCTGGGCTGACTCTGAAGACGGGGGTTTGGCTGAAGACACTTCCAGCGTGCTAGGGGTGCAAGAACAACAGGAGCTGCTCGGCATGGTCTCCAATTTGCAATTCCTTCACAAAAGGGACAGCCGTTACAGCCGCAGCTGGCAGCCAGCATCAACTATCTCACCACCAACCAGCTGCAGGAACAGGCCATGAGTGACACAGCTGCTAAATACTTAGCACCAGAGAACTGTGTTTCCCCAAATGTTCCTGTGGTGAACAACCCGATCTGGGGAAACATTGGAGCTGGCATCAGAACCCAAGAGATCAAGATACAGAAGACCCTTAAACTACTGGCCTCTGGTTATACAGCATTTGCAGATCAGTTGCTGGCAAGGACATGACGGAGGAACAACAAGACGCTCTGGCACTCTTCTGCAATGCACAGTTTGAAATAAACTGCTTCAGGAAGAGTGTGATCCGGCCTGCCTTGAACCCCAAATTCGCAGGGTTGTGCAAGACTAGCAGCGCGCCGCCGCCCACTTTACTGTTCGGGGACAACCTGCCAAAGCAGGTTAAAGACCTCAATGAGGAGGCAAAAGCCATCAGGCTAATGAAAGCACCGTCCACTGCCAAAACCTCGCAACTTCAGCGGCAGCACCTCTACGCATCCACCAGCAAGTCGCGATACTACAATCAAAGAACAGCAGCTGGTGAAAGCTCCAAGGCCGTACGTTCAGGACAAAGGTATTTTTTAGACCAAGGCCCAGAATGGCCTTTGTGGAAGATGTGCCAACCCCACACCCCAGGGCCTCAACCTCCCAGGAGACAAGGACGGAAGAAACCATAGCACCACCAGTAACCATGGAGGTAGGTGGGTCTGGTTTCTTCCGGAACATAGGGTGTGTAAGTTCTTCACAGGTTGGGGGAAGGTTACACTTGTTTTGGAGCGCATGGAGTTCCATAATTTCTGATCCTTTTATACTGCATAGTATTCAGGGATACAAAATTGAATTAACCACAAACCCCTCCCTCTGGTTCAGCATGCACCTAGCTGAATGTTCGTGCATTCACAAAAAGAAACACTGGATGTCATGCAGAACTTTTGAGGTTATATACAAAAGGATTAATTGAGAAATCCAAACACGATTCTCTGGAGTTTGTGAATATTTCTCTGAAATATTTTTACAAAAAAACAAAAAAGATGGTGGATGCCGCATCATCATTGATTTGACACAGCTGAATACATTTGTGCAGTATACACACTTCAAAATGGAAACTTCTGTTACTGCCAATCAATTAGTTTCCAATAGATTCTTCATGGCTTGCATCGACCTCAAAGATGCATACTATTCAGTACCAATAGATAAGGATCATCTCACATCTCTGAAATGTAACTGGATGGGGCAGTTCTGGTAGTACAAAGTGCTGCCTAATGGATTAACATCAGCCCCCAGACTATTTACTAAAATACTAAAGCCAGCCCTGGCGTTTCTCTGAAAAAGAAACATATTGTAATGGCATATCTGGATGACATTTTAATTGTGGGAAAAACTCTGGAGTTGGCCAAATTGGCTGTTTCAGCCACCATGCTCTTATTTGAAAACCTGGGGTTTATCATCCATCCAGATAAATCCAAGTTAATGCCTTCTATGAAATTGCATTCTATGCATTCCCAGCCACACAATTTGGACCTTTGCATTACCAAAATTTACGAAGGGCAAAGGTTGAAGCACTCAAACATCATGCTGGCCATTTTGACAGACCAATGCGGTTACCAATGCGGTTACTCCAAAGCAGTTTTGGAGTTGCAATGATGGATAAAGAACACTCAGCTCTGCTCTAATCCCATCATAATCAGCAATCCTTCAGTTGTATTACAAACCGATGCTAGCGCTCACGGCTGGGAAGCAACTAATACCGTCACCAGTTGCGGTGGTAGAAGGGGTGCACATGAATTAACTTTACTTCTAACACTGGGTATTAATTATCTAGAGATGTTGGGAGCATTCCACGGCCTTCGGGCTTACTGTTCGGACATGCATCATCGGTGGAATTAAGTCGATATCTTGTAATGAATTGGCCAATGCAATCTAGAATTGGTGCATCGAAAGAAATATTTGGATATCAGCTACTTACCTTCCAGGTAAGCAAATTCAATGACAACACCAAATGGATGTTGGACCACCAAGTATTTACTGACATTGTAGCTCGGTATGGAACACCAGATATCAATCTATTCGCCTCCAGGCTTAATCACCAGTTACCAACATATGTTGCATGGGAACCGGACCCTGGGGCAGTAGCGATGGACGCATTCTCGCTACACTGGGGGGAATTGTTTTTCTATGCATTTCCCCCCTTCTGCTTCATCAGTCGAGTTTTCCGGAAAATACAACAAGACTCCGCATCGGGTATCTTGGTAGTACCCGACAGGCCTACTCAGCCATGGTTTCCTGTGGTTCTCAACATGGTCTCAGAACCACGTATGCCCATCTCCAAACGTCCGAGTTTATTGGTTCATCCTGTGACAGGCGAACGTCATCTGTGCCATGACAGAATAAATCTGTTGATTTGCAGGATCTAAAAAGACCACTCCTGGAATTCGGACTATCGGACCGAACTATGGACATTATCACGGCAGCTTGCAGAGAGTCCACCAGGAAACACTACCTCCCATATATCATTAAATGGGAGATATTCTGTAACAGGGCGAATGCCACTTACCATACGGCTACCATAACGAATGTGCTGGAATTCTTGGTGAGCCTACACTTTGATGAAGGGTTGAGCTACTGTGCCATCAACTTTGCTAGGAGTGCCCTATCATCATACCTGGGACAGGGTTTAGGACACTACAGGGTTGGATCTCACCCTCTAGTATCAAAACTAATGTAGGGTATCTTCAACTCAAATCCCCCTAGGCCAAGGTACTCCCAGACCTGGGATATTGGTTTTGTCTTAACCCTGCTCAGGGATTGGGCACCAGCAACATCCCTAACACTAGCAAAACTAACATATAAAATGGTGATGCAGATGGCACTAGTAACGGCACAACGGGACCAGTCTCTGCACAAATTTAGACTGGACGCTATGGTAACATCCATATGGTAACACTTTCTATATATTTGAGTTACTTAAACAGAACAGGCCTGGATCATCTGGCCTCAAATTGGAGTTCCTGGCATACCCCATAGACCTTCGTTTATGTATAGTGACCCATCTATTACATTACCTAGAGGTCACAAAAAGCCTAAGAGGCATGGAAATGGCTTTATTAATAAGTCATAAACACCCTCATAAAAGAGTGACTGTGCAGACCATTTCAAGATGGCTTAGACAGATATTAGGTGCAGCAGGGGTGGACACTGATGTCTTTAAATCTCATTCCACCAGAGCTGCAGCTACATCGGCAGCAAGAATGTTGGAAGTTCCCATGGACCACATCCTTGCAACGGCAGGATGGTCTAATGAAAGAACCTTTCAACGGTTTTATAATAAACCCGTTGCCAGACCTGAAACATTTGCAGACACTATTTTGAGTTCTGTATTATGATTTTACCCCGAATTAGGGGTTATTATTATTTGCTAATAAATGCATCATTGTTTTTCAGCAACCGATTCATGTCTGAATACGTTAACATACTTCCTCCATTGGTTATATGGCAGTGTGTGAGCATGGACTTGTTCCACGGCATGACATCACTGAACTTTGATATCTTCACGTAGTCACTCACGTGACTCTGAAGTAAAATAGTAAGATTAAATGAGAACTTACCAGTTTTAAGTTTGATCTTTATTTTATGATGAGTTACATTGAGGGATTACATGCCCTCCGCTCCCAACCCTCTATTATAAAGGTCAACTGGTATTCTAGTTCTCTTATCTTACTATATTTAGTCAACTTCTGTTATCTGTGATTTCACACTGCTGCTTTTAAGAATGTCACTCAATCGTGCTGGCGAGGTCTTCACATTATCCCTCAACGTAACTCCTCATAAAATAAAGATCAAACTTCAAACTAGTAAGTTCTCGTTTAATCTTACTATTTTATCTCCCAGTAGATTTCTTCCAGATGTCTCTGTAATACTACAGGTGCTGTACTTCAAACCTTTACAGAGTTCAGGATTAAGCAAAATGTAGTTGCTGCCAGACATGAGCGTGTTAACAAGCATTACATTCCTGTACAGTATGAATGGAAGAATAAGCAGAGGGGAAAGCGAGGCAGGGGGAGCTGTTTGAAAAGGTAGTAGGAGGAGAGGAAAAACTGCCTACAAATAGAGGCTGTGTATCTTCTAGTTCTACCAGAATGTCAGTCAGAAACAATATCTTCTACATTCATTGAGATTTTCCACAATTGGAACCTGTTCATGGGATGAAAAACATTTTGCCAAGGGTTATTGAGGTGTTTATGGCAATGTATTTTATGCTGCTGATATCTTCCAAGCTTGGATTATACTAACAACATTTAGCATGTTATCATTCTCTCTTGCATATGGCAAATAATTGATGCTCAAAGAGAACACATTGTATTTTTCCTCATGTGGCAAGTCACAGAGTAAATGAGAGATACAGCATGGAAACAAGCCCTTGTACCCATCAATTTCGCACTGTCAACCACCCTATTTTTGCATTTTTACACTCTCATCAACACACCTTCACCCCTCCCCTCACAGATTCTACTATCCATGTACACAAAAGGTATAATTTATAGTTATAGCCCACCAACTCATTCATCTTTGAGATGTGGGAGATAATCACAGCATGAACATGAACTCAGAGAGAACATGCAAACTCCAAACAGACAGTGCCCAAGGTCAGGATTAAACTCAGGTCTCTGCTGGAGAACAGCTCTACCAGTTTCACCACTATGCTGTCCTGTGTGACAGAATGTCTTTGCAAGAGATGCAGTTATCCAATACTGCATGCTGCAATGGACTGCACATGTTTTTTGCAAGTGTATATCACTGAAATGAAAGGAATTCACTCCCTTCAAAATCCAGTTTGGATACAAAAAAACAGAAATATTGGAAATACTCTGTGGAAAGAGAAACAAGGTTAATGTTTCAGGTCAAAGACCCTTCATCGCAAGAGAAAGAGAGAAAGCAAAGTCATTATAAACAAAGCAAAGGAGACAAATGGAATCAATTTGGAGAAAAGCAGAACCTCTTCAAGGTCAGTGTCCCTGGATGAGAAGTGGCAGTTAATTCAACAATAAATGAAAATCAAAGAATCTGCAGACTGGGGAACTCTCAACTAAAAACCAAAAATACTCAAAACTCGCAGTAGGTCAGGCAGTTCGTGAAGCAGTTAGGTTCAATCCTAACCCTCAGTTCTGTCTCTGTGCAGTTTGCTCCTTCTCCCTGTGAATATCGTTCCTATGTTCCTGGGTCTTTATTCCCCTGGAGGGTAAGAGACTGAGTGATGAACTTATAACGTTTTTACAATCATGAGGAACATAGATGAGATGAATCGTCACAGTCTCTTCCGCAGAATTGTGGAATCAAAATGGAGATGTAGTCGCATGGATACAGGACCTTTGGCCCACTGAGTCCATGCTGACCATTAATCACCCATTCACATTAGTTCTACGTCATCCCACTATCATTAGCCACAATTTACCTACATCTTTGAGATGTGGGAGTAAACGGGAACACCCAAAGGAAACACATGCGGTCACAGAGAAAATATGCAAACTATACACAGACAACAGCCAAGATGAGGATCAAACCCGTCAGGGGCACCATGAAACATCAGCACTACCAGCTGTGCTACTGTTTATGGTGAGAGGAGAAAAGTTTAAAAAGGACCTGAGGCACAGGTTTTCACACAAAGAGTAGTGTGTATATGGAATAAGCTGTCAGAGAAATGGTTGAAGTGGTGTTAGCCAGATACAAATATCTATACTATTACTAAAACTCTCATCTTGACCACTGCATTGTATTTAAATTTGGGCAAAGACGGCGCCCTATATTGCTAGAAGTTTTTTTGCCACCTTAATCACCATTCTCCTCTGCTCCAAACCACCAAGTTTTGTTCCGATCGGTGAATATTACAAAAGTTATGAAGGTTTAAAAAATTGTGAGATGAGCAGATTGGTCTTTTCATCTGTTAGTCACCATGAAAGTAACGCCCTTCCGGGGGCAAGGAGAGTAAAGCCCCGGAGGCCAGGCATTCGCCCTGAAGTAAGGCATGGGTCAAGCCTGGAAGCCTGGAGGCCCGGAAGCCGTGAGTGAGAGTCAGGTCCAGAAGCCATGAGTAAGCATCGGGTCCAGAAGCCGTGAGTGAGAGTCGTGTCCAGATGTTTGATCCCACTAGCCGTGAGTGAACTGTGAGCCCAGTAGCCATGAGTAAGTGAGTGAACTGTGTTCCCACCAGCCGTGAGTGAGTGAGTGAACTATGAGTCCACCAGCCGTGAGTGAATGAGTGAACTGTGAGTCCACCAGCCGTGAGTGAATGAGTGAACTGTGAGTCCACCAGCCGTGAGTGAGTAAGTGAACTGTGAGTCCACCAGCCGTGAGTGAGGAAACTTGGAGCCCACCAGCCATGAGTGAGTGAATGAACTGTGACCCCACCAGCCGTGAGTGAGTGAGTAAACTGTGAGCCCACCAGCCATGAGTGAATGAGTGAACTGTGAGACCACCAGCCATGAGTGAGTGAGTGAACTTTGAGTCCACTAGCCATGAGTGAACTGTGAGCCCACCAGCCGTGAGTGAGTGAGTGAACTTTCAGCCCACTAGCCATGAGTGAACTGTGAGCCCACCAGCCATGAGTGAGTGAGCGAACTGTGAGTCCACCAGCCGTGAGTGAGTGAGTGAACTATGAGCCAACCATCCATGAGTGAATGAGTGAACTGTGAGTCTACGTGCCATGAGTGAGTGAGTGAACTGTGAGCCCACCAGCCATGAGTGAATGAGTGAACTGTGAGTCCACCAGCCATGAGCGAGTGAGTGAAATGTGAGTCCACCAGCCATGACTGAGTGAGTGAGTGAGCTGTGAGTCCACCAGCCGTGAGTGAGTGAACTGTGAATCCACCAGCCGTGAGTGAGTGCGTAAACTGTGAGTCCACCAGCCGTGAGTGAGTGCGTGAACTGTGAGTCCACCAGCCGTGAGTGAGTGAACTGTGAGTCCACCAGCTGTGAGTGAGTGAACTGTGAGTCCACCAGCTGTGAGTGAACTGTGAGTCCACCAGCCGTGAGTGAGTGAACTGTGAGTCCACCAGCTGTGAGTGAACTGTGAGTCCACCAGCCGTGAGTGAGTGAACTGTGAGTCCACCAGCCGTGAGTGAGTGAACTGTGAGTCCATCAGCCGTGAGTAAGTGAGTACACAGTGAGCCCACCAGACTTGTGTGAGTGAGTGAACTGTGAGTCCGCCATCCGTGAGTGAGTGAACTGTGAGTCCACCAGCTGTGAGTGAGTGAATTGTGAGTCCACAAGCCATGTGAGTGCATGAACTGTGAGTCCACCAACCGTGAGTGAGTGAACTGTGAGCCCACCAGCCATGAGTGAGTGAACTGTGAGTCCATCAGCCATGAGTGAGTGTGTGAACAGGGAGCCCACGAGCCTTGAGTGAGTGAGTGAACTGTGAGTCCAGCAACCGTGAGTGAGTG
Source organism: Raja brachyura (assembly GCA_963514005.1). The sequence goes on along the minus strand of OY740784.1, from coordinate 99,620,609 downwards.
AACTGTGAGTCCGCCATCCATGAGTGAGTGAACTGTGAGTCCACCAGCCATGAGTGAACTGTGAGCCCACCAGCCATGAGTGAGTGAGCGAACTGTGAGTCCACCAGCCGTGAGTGAGTGAGTGAACTTTCAGCCCACTAGCCATGAGTGAACTGTGAGCCCACCAGCCATGAATGAGTGAGCGAACTGTGAGTCCACCAGCCGTGAGTGAGTGAGTGAACTATGAGCCAACCATCCATGAGTGAATGAGTGAACTGTGAGTCTACGTGCCGTGAGTGAGTGAGTGAACTGTGAGCCCACCAGCCTTGAGTGAATGAGTGAACTGTGAGTCCACCAGCCATGAGCGAGTGAGTGAAATGTGAGTCCACCAGCCGTGAGTGAGTGAGTGAGTGAGCTGTGAGTCCACCAGCCGTGAGTGAGTGAACTGTGAATCCACCAGCCGTGAGTGAGTGCGTGAACTGTGAGTCCACCTGCTGTGAGTGCGTGAACAGTGTGTCCACCAGCCGTGAGTGAGTGAACTGTGAGTCCACCAGCTGTGAGTGAGTGAACTGTGAGTCCACCAGCTGTGAGTGAACTGTGAGTCCACCAGCCGTGAGTGAGTGAATTGTGAGTCCACAAGCCGTGTGAGTGCATGAACTGTGAGTCCACCAGCCGTGAGTGAGTGAACTGTGAGCCCACCAGCCATGAGTGAGTGAACTGTGAGTCCATCAGCCATGAGTGAGTGTGTGAACAGGGAGCCCACGAGCCTTGAGTGAGTGAGTGAACTGTGAGTCCACCAACCGTGAGTGAGTGAACTGTGAGTCCACCATCCATGAGTGAGTGAACTGTGAGTCCACCAGCTGTGAGTGAGTAAACTGTGAGTCCACAAGCTGTGAGTGAGTGAACTGTGAGCCCAAGAATCCATTCGGCCCATAATGTCCATACTAGCCCTCTGGTAACCAGTCGCTTCAGCCCACAACACCCATATTAGCACTCCAGAAATCCCCTCCCCCCCCCCCCCCCCACTGGCCACTGCCTGAAGCCGTCCCCCTCTCCCGGCCCCCAACAGGACTCTCCCCCCTCCCCCACCAGCCCCCAACAGCCCTGCATGAAGCCGTGCCCCTCATCAGGCTGCAGGGCGCTTCCTCCACCGGCCCCCGACAGCCCCCGCCTGAAGTCGACCCCCTCCCCCGGCTGCAGAACGCAACAAAAGACGCAACAAGAAAGAATGGACTGAATAAATCTCCTATTTAACGTTTACATTGTTATATTTTGAGTTATTCACATTTTAAGCTATAATAAATCCCTTTTCCACTTGCCGTGCCCATCAGCTGCACCTGCACAGTAATACCTGTGTGTTCTACGTCACAATGGGAACCCAATGGGCGGGAATGGCTGCGCTGCCAAAGAGCCATGAAGAGTGGATGGGGGGGAGGGCGGGGGGAGTGGTTTGAGGGGGGGATGGAGTGAGTGCGTGGTGGCGGGGGAGAATGGCAAGGGGCGGAGTGAGGGGGCTGAGGGGAGGGGGGGGATCACGGGCATCACAACGGGAACCTGTCAGCTGCGCCTGCACAGTTGGAGGCTATGCATGAGTGGTGGAATATTGGAATTGGTCTCTCTTCTTCTTTTCATGTCCATCTTGTTACAAATGTTGGCCTTGCTGTCATCATCCATCCCGAAAAGGACGCAAGCTTCCGGCGACAATCAATGGAAGCCATCACTTGTCGTAATAGATGATGGTGGTAGCAGAATTAGCTCGGGATACTTCCAGTTTACAGCCCCGCGACGTGGATGCTTCTGCTATGGGGCCATTGGAATTGGTGGAGTGGTGGAATATTGCGTTGGGGGACCAGGCCTCCCATGTGAGAGTTTTAGTCTAGTAACATTTAAATGCCATTTAGACAGGTACAGGGATACGTTTGAGGGATATGGGCCAAGTATAGATTAGTGGGACAAGCTCAGTTAGGCTATTTGGTTAGCACTATTCAATATACTCTCAGTTGTACACCGCCAAAAGTTCAAGATAGAAGATTTTGTATGTTGCCAAATACAAAAGAAGCAGAAGCATTGATGGGCTTTCTTTATGATTGCATCGATGTGTTGGGCCTAGGACAGACCTTAGGAGATATGCATGCCCAAAAATGTGAAGTTGTTGACTCTCTTCACTAGCAACCTGTCTATGAAGGCATGTTTGTGACTCCTCAGCGTTCCTTTTTGAAAGTCAACAATCAGTTTTATTGAAGTTGAGAGCAAGTTTGTTGTTCTGGCTTAATTCAGTCAGATGATTGATCTCCCTGCTATGCTGAAACTCATCATTATTTGTAATTTGTCCAACAATTATGGTGTCATCAGCTAATTTAAAGATGGAGTTGGAGCTGTGTTGGCTACAAAGTTATGGGTACAAAGTGAGTAGAGCAGGGGGCTGAGCACACAGCCTTGTGGTGCTCCTGTGCTAATGGTTATATAGCAGGAAGTGTTGTTGCCAATTCATATCGGTTGTGTTCTGTTGATGAGGAAGTTGAGGACCCAGTTGCATAGGGATGTACAGATCTAGTTCCCTGAGCTTTGTTACAAGTTTGTGAGGGGGTGATCATGTTTAATGCTGAGCTGTAGTCGATGAACAATGGCCTGATGCATATGTTTTTATTGTCCAAGTGATCCAGTGCAGAAAAGAGTGCCAGCAAGATTGCATCCCTATTTTTCTGTTGTAGTGTAAAGCAAATTGTAGTGGCTCCACATTCTTATTAAGGTAGGTGTTGATATTGGAAAAGTTCACCTTAAAAATAGACAAAGTACAAATTTTTAAGACCACACAAAACTGTAATTTTAACGTCTGACAGGTGTGGACCCAGGGGCAACAGTTTTATATGTGAGTACTCTAGCAACAACACACACACAGTAATACCAGAAAACCGGGTTTAATATACCTGCAGACGCAATATCAATTGCATGAGGTAACGTACCAGGAACCATCAGCCACCTCCATTTATGGAGTTGTTTTTCACTCTTTGCCAAAAGTCAGTCATCCCAATGGTACCCTCTGGCCCCTTCTTATCTGATTAACCTGTTCAACTTACATAAAAAACTTGTAAGAGAGCTGTGTACTATTCAACTTACGTAAAAATAAATCTTGTCATGATCATTTTGGTCTAATCCCATCATGCAATACAATTGGCGTTTTACAACAGGAAAGCTTAAATATGACAACAATTGATTAATAACTAACTCTTTCAATATAAACCATAACCAACTTTTCAAAGCATTTTATTACCACGGAGCTTAGTGCTACTGAGGTAGTCATTGAAGCATCTCACCTTATTCTTCTTCTTAGGCACTGGTATTATTGATGCCCTTTTAAAGCAGGTGGAAACATAAGACTTCAGTAATGTAAGATTAAAGGTATCCACAAAAACACCTGCCAGTTGGGTCCATGCAGATCTTAAGGATTCAGTCAGGTAGACCATCCGATCCTGACACCTTCCGAGGGTTCACCCTCTGGAAGAGTGTTCAAAGATGTCGACCTTGGTGACTGAGATTGCAATGCCATCGGGGGCTATGGGGGCACGAGAAGGCATCAGTGTTCTCGCTATTGAAGCATGTGTAGAACGCATTAAACTCATTCGGGAGTGATGCCTCCCTGTCGCCCGAGCTATCCCTGTGACTCTATCTATGACTGTGTTACTTTAGTCATAATGACATTTGTAATTATTCTTAAATTATGCAAAACTGATCTCTGAGATTTCTCATAGGTCTTTCTGTCCTATCTCTGTCCTTTACTTATTGGGACTTACCTTTCCAAAAAAATATTTTAATAGTTCTAGGACTTAAAATTGTGTTTGTTAACACTGCAACATTGCTGTAGAATATTTGATTTTGTTTAAGGTGCTGTATTCTATACAAATTGTTTTTAATAAGATCATGTGATAGGAGCAGAATTCGGCCATTTGGCCCATCTATTCTACTCCGCCATTCAATCATGGCTGATTTATTTATTTCTCCTAACCACATTCACCTGCCTTCTTCTCGTAACCCTTGACACCATACTAATCAAGAATCTATCTATCTCTGTCTTAAAGATATCCAATGACTTGGCCTCAACAGCCTTCTGTGGCAAAGAAATTCGCAGAGTCACCATCCTCTGATAAAATAAATCTCTCCTTATTTCCTTTCTAAAATAACATCCTTTAATTCTGAGGCTATGATCTCTGGTCCAAGAATCTTCCACTAGTGGAAACATCCTCTCTAAATCCACTCTATCGAAGTCTTTCACTATTTGATAAGTTTCAATGAGGTGTCCCCTCATCCTTCTAAACTCCAGCGAGTGCAGGCCCAATGCTGTCAAACACAATGTTCAAATGGGAGGTTCTGTCCCTGAAGGTACAAAAGAACAAATTGCGCCAATAATGCTCTTGAGTCACCAGAAACAGGTCTGCGCACAATATTTTTCTTGGAGGCATGATGATCATTCTGTGGAAATTCACTGCAACAATTTACACCATGGGCAATGAAGGAGTAGCCGCTGAGTGGTAAAGGCTATTTGCTGATGATACAGTAAATAATTCTAATGCACAATCCAGGCACAAATGAAAAGCATGCACACAATGAAATCATGCTAACACACAAGACAGGATAGAACACATTTTCATATTGAAACAATTTTTTTGCTGAATCCTCGCTGGAGTACCCTGGCTTTATTCGATAGAGTGGGTATCAAGATCTGTGGTAATCTTCCATGTGTTGCAAGGGGTGAGGATGCACCCATCATAAGGAAACCCGACCTAAGTTAGCAAGAATGACAAGAAGAGGCAGGGGAGTATTTCCGACCATAGAGTCCACGGAAAGACTCACTGAAATAGGGTTCCTGTACCAACAACCTTAACTCCCTATTTACCAATCCAAATTCCCCACAACTCATTAACAAATCAACCAATGATAACATGGAAAGTACCCTTATACCTCGCCACATCAATTCAGACTACGATGTCTATATGCTAATCTCATTTACCTGTATTAGGCCTGTACCCGTTTGTGCTTTTGCTATCTGAATACTTGTACATCATTGCAATAGCATCTTAAACCTGTACTCTGTAGTGCTAGATTAACCTGCCTGGGAAAAAAATTCTGAATATCAATTCTGTCTGTGTCCCTTATAATTTTATAAACTTACTAGACCAACTGGGACTTGTTGGGTTCCTGTCACACGGGAGGCCTGGTCCCCCAGTGCAACGCGTTCCCCAAGGTAATATTCCACCACTCACCCATAGCCCCCACGGGAGGTGTAGCCCCCAAATCAACCCGTTCCCCAACATAAGATTCCAGCACTCCCCTGTCTTCCCCAGCACTGGAGTGAAAAAAAATCCAATTGCAGTTCCCCTGCCTGCTGCGGCACTTCCAATTGCAATACAAATCCCCCCCCACTCCCATTCAAGCACTTGCTGCCAGGAGCTGGAGTAAGTGTTGTATGAAGGCAACATTGTTGCAAATGTCGGGTGGAGAATTGTGAGATCCCATTGTGATGTTATAGCTCCTGTTAAGGTGAAAAATTGGAGGAAACCCAGAGTGTTCCTGGATTGCGACTTTGTATGCAAGTTTGTTGCAAGCTGGGCCAGCAAGGATTTAGCCGTAAAAATCTTTTTTAAACTTGAATTTTTAAAATTAAAAATAATTAATAACTTGTGAAATATATCAGAAAATATGAAGGAAACTTGACAGGACCAATGACAAGACAAAGGTGAGTAAGGTGGTGCAAACATTTTAGCACTACCTTGTACCGTTTTGTCATAGATACACGTACAAACAAGACAAGACTTTTAATAGTATACTAGACTAAGTTGGGTTGGGTCCCAACATCACACGGGAGGGCTGGTTCCCCAATGCAATATTCCACCTCTCCACCAATTCCAATATTGGTGGCCAGTGGGGGGGGGGGGGGGGGGGGGGGCTTTCTGGAGCGCTAGTATGGGTGTTGTGGGCTGAATGGACTGGTTTCCAGAGGGCTAGCATGGACATTGTGGGCCGAATGGATTCTTGGGCTGGCGGCTCAGTCACTCAAGCTTGTTGTGCTGGCAGCTCACTCACTTACGGCTGGTGGGCTGGCAGTTGACTCGCGGCTATTCCTTCAAATTCCATTTCAAGCAGGGTCCAAGGCCACCAAATTCAAGTGCAGTTTCTTACCATTTCAAGCAGGGTGCAAGGCCACTAAACACAGCGTGTTGTGACCTCTCCCTCCTCCATCTTGCAGAGACTGAACCTCGCCCACACTTCTGGGTTTTATAGTCCCTCCCCCTCCCACCAGAAGGGGCATGGCCTTCATGGTGTGATTGACAGGAGAAAGAAACTCAACATTCTTTAAACACTAATAACTTTTATTTTTCATAGATGGGAACAATCCTCTTGTCCTGCGCAGCGGAAAGGGACTCTGAGTAAGAAGGCTACAAATCACAGGCCTAAGTGGCAGTGTTTTGTTGCTAAAATTAATATACAGAACAACAGGAAGTGGTCAAGTTTAGACTTTTAGTAATATAGATAGATATAAATTCACCCCACACGCTCAAGTGAGAATAAACACATCCAAATCTCCCCTTATAACTGCAGCCTCCATTTTAGGCAACAATGAATCTCTTTTGCATTCATTCAATTGCTAACACATCTTTACACGTGTTGTGTAAAGCACAGAAATGGACACAATACTATAAGTGTGGTCTAAACAATGTTTTGTGCATCTGCAACATAAAACATCATAAATCTTATGCTCAATACATCGGCCTGTGAAGGCAAACAAAGCAAAAAGCATTGTTCGCAAACTATCCACTTGTGTTAATAGTTTCAGCAAGCTGTTGACTTGCATCCCAACATTTCTCAAAAAATCGATGTTCCTAAGATGTCTGCCTTTTATGTTTTGAGAATGTGACTTCCCAATCTGCATTTCCTCTCACTTGTCTGAAGTAAATTCCATCTGCCACTGCCTGCCCAACTTTCCAGCTGATCTGTTTCATGCTGTATCCTGAGACAACCTTATTCACCATCTATGACTCAACTAATCTGCAAATTTATTAATCACACTACCTACATTCTCATTCATGTCACATATATATTACAAACAACTGATCCCAGTCATAAACCATTTGTAATAGAAAATGATTTATTTGAGCAGGCCAGTTTATCAACACACCTCGGTCTCTTGTGCCTAAACCTTCTGGGCCATCCTACGACATAGGGCCTCGTGAAAATCCTCACTGAGGTCTACGAGAACGACATCTGCTGCATTGCCTTCATCACAACTGCCTCGTCAAAGGACACAATCAGATTTGGGAGTCAAAATACCTGGAGTATTTTGTGCAGTTTTGGGTCCCCTAATTTGAGGAAGGGCATTCTTTCTATTGAGGGAGTGCAGCGTAGGTTTACAAGGTTAATTCTCGGGATGGCAGGACTGTCATATGCTGAGATAATGGAGCAGCTGGGCTTGTACACTCTGGAGTTTAGAAGGATGAGAGGATATCTCATTGAAACATATAAGATTGTTAAGGGCTTGGACACGCTGTTTTTTGCTGGAAACATGTTCCCGATGTTGGGGGCGTCCAGAACCACGTGCTACAGTTTAAGAATAAGGAGTAAGTCATTTAGAACAGACACGATGAAACACTTTTTCTCTCAGAGAGTGGTGAGTCTGTGGAATTCTCTGCCTCACAGGGCGGTGGAGGCAGTATCTCTGGATGCTTTCAAGAGACAGCTAGATAGGGCTCTTAAAAATAGTGGAATCAGGGGATATGGGGAGAAGGCAGGATTGGGGTACTGATTGGGGATGATCAGCCATGATTACATTGAATGACGGTTATGGCTCAAAGGGCCAAATGGCCTACTCCTGCACCTATTGTCTATTGTCTATTGTCTATAAAACTTGGTGGGATTGAAACACCCTCACCCTAAGCCCAACCCTAACCCTAATCTGCTGCATTGCCTTCATCACAACATTAGCTATTCTCCAGTCTTCTGGTATCACACCAATGACTAATACAAATGCAAAACCTGTGTCAGAGCTCCAATATCCTCCTCCCATGCTTCTCTTGCCATTCTGGGATAGATCCCATCTGGATCTGGGATGTTTTCTACCCTAACATGGTTGCACAAATCTCCATCAGAGCCCCAGCAACCACTGACATCTTCTCTAAACCTATCGTCAGTTACCTTGACTAAACTTTCTCCAACTCTTGTAAGCATAACACATCTGTTTCCCAGTCTCGATTGCATCTATTCTCAAGATAGGTTCTTCTGCTCTAGGATTTTTGAAATGTCTTTTTTCCAGAAACATTGGCTCCCCTCTTCCTTATTTGATGGATCATTCACACGCGTTTCCAGCATGTCTTCCTCACAACCTTCCACATCCACTCAAATCTCAGCAGACAGAACAGCAATAGAGTTCCGTTGGCCCTCAACTTTTATTTATCCATCCTTCACATTCTAAACAGCATCCTTTCCCATTTTGTCCAGCTCTAACATGATCCCACCACTAGTCCCTCTATCTTTCCACTGTGACCACTCTCTTTGTGATTCCCTGATCCACTCATCCCTCCCCATCCAACTCTCTATACCCCTGCCTCTCTTCCCTGAAACCAAAAGGAAGTGTAACATCTATCCCTACACCTCTTCCCTCACCACCCCCTAGGGAGGGTAAAACAGTCATTCCAGTTGAGGCACCTGTGCCTTTTCAAACTTGGTCTACTACATTTGGTGCTCATGGAGTAGCCTCCTCTACAATAGTGAAGCTAAGTATAGAACAGACTTAGCAGAGCAACTGAACTATGCCTGCTATGTCCATCTCAAGCTTCCGATTACATGCAATAATAACTCACCTTCCCACTCCTACACCAACACAAATTGGAAGAACAACATCTCGTATTCTGCTTGAGTAACTTACAACCTAAACAGTATGAGCATTGAACTTTACAATTTCAGCTTAGATGAAGCATCTTGGTCAGCAGGATCTTTTACCATTCTCTCTGCTTCCATTCTTTCTGTTTCCATTCTCTCTGTTTCCCCCTCCTACCTCCTCCCCCCTACCCTTCCCTCGCCCCCTCTCCCTCTCCCTCTCCCTCTCCCTCTCTCTCTCTCTCTTTTTTTTTTTTTTTTTTCCATTTCAAAAACTTTATTCAACACAAATCATAAAATACAACACATCAAAACACAATCAAAAATCACACTATAATGAACAGATCATTGCAGTACAGCAGTACATTCATTTATAATCGCCTCAACCCCACGCGGCGACCAGCGCTGACGGAAGGCCTCCAGAGTCCCCGTGAACACCGCGTGTTCCCTCTCCAGGGACACACGTGCACGGACGTAGGCCCGAAAGAGGGGCAGGCAGCCGACTCTCGCCAGACCGTCGACCGCCCGCTGCCTGGACCCACGAATGGCCATCTTGGCCAGGCCAAGGAGCAAACCGACAGGTAAGTCCCCCCCCCACACTCGGCTCTCCCCACTCCCCGCCTTGTGTCCAAACACCAGGATTGTGGGGCTAAAATGCAGCCAGAACTTGAGGAACAACCCCTTCAGATATTGGTACAGGGGCAGTAACCTCACACACTCCACATACACATGGAATACGGTCTCCTCCTCTCCGCAGAAAATACATGCGGCAGACGAGCCCGTGAACCGACTCAAAAGTTTATTACAAACCACCGCTCCATGCAGCACTCTCCACCCCAGGTCCCCAATATAAAGGGGTACAACTCCCTTATAGAAGGACCCCCACTGGGGCCCCCCGCCGCCTTCGGATGGTAACACCGTCCTCCATGGTGAGTCAGGACGGGAGACGAAGGCACGGTGGTTCAGAATGTGCAGGAGCATCCTGTACAGTGCGCGTCTCCTTGCATCACAAAATGGCATGCTGGTCATCTCAGAAAGGCAGCTCAGATTATGCGGAGCCGGAGGCCGAGAAATATCCCGAAGCCTAGGCCCGATGAGCAGATCTGACGGAGCAGGGGTAAGCTCTATCTGAACCACTCTAGGCCCGCGCCTCTCCTCGACAACCACCATGACAGGATGAGGACCAGCCACACCCGCAGCCACAACATCCCCCTCTCCTCGTGGAACAACACTCTGGCTGAACACCACCAAATTCCTCACTCTTAACACATCCCTATAGAAAACAGGCAAGCCCCTTAGAGCGGGTCGACTGACACCCGCCACCGGGAGCCGCGAGACCCCCCTTAGGCAACGACCCTGACGAAAAAAATACGTGGCCAGAGCGTGCCATCTGGGAGGGTTCTCTACATACATGTATCTCCGCAGAGTCCTGAGACGGAGAGCCGCCACCTGGGTGCGCACGCACACCAAGGACTGGCCGCCCTCCTCTAACGGAAGACTCAGGACCGCCGCGGAAATCCAATGCTTCCTATTTCCCCAAAAGAAATCCACCAGCTTCTTCTGTATAGCAGTTACAAATATAGAGGGCGGGACAAGAGTAGCCAGCCGGTACCATAACATAGAGGCCACCAGCTGGTTTATGACCAGCACCCTCCCCCGAAAGGAGAGAACTCCAAGCAGGCCTGACCAGCGCCCCAGCCGAGCAACCACCTTCGTCTCCAACTCTTGCCAGTTTGCCGGCCAAACATCCTCAGTGGGACTCAGGTACACCCCCAGATAGAGGAGGTGCGTGGTACTCCACGCATACAATGCCATCTCCTCCGGCAGGGAGTCTACCCGCCACTGACCCACCAAAAGTCCAGAGCACTTACTCCAGTTAATCCTAGCAGAAGATGCAGCCGAGAATATCTCCTGGCAGTCACGCATCCTCCGCAGGTCACCAGGATCAGTGAACATAAGAAGTACGTCATCGGCATACGCCGATAGAATCACCTCAACCCGCGGGCCAGGTAGGGCCAGGCCTGTCAACCTCCTCCGAAGAAGACACAGGAACGGCTCCACACAGACCGAATACAACTGGCCCGACATAGGGCACCCCTGGCGGACCCCCCTCCCAAAATGAAAAGGAGATAGCACCGCGCCATTAACCTTTACAAGACACTCCGCAGCAGCGTACAAAAGCCGGACCCGGGCCACGAAGTGTGGTCCAAACCCAAACGCTTGCAACGTCCCAAATAGGTATTCATGCTCTACCCTATCAAAAGCCTTCTCCTGATCAAGAGACAGAAAAGCAGCTGACTCACCAGTACCCTGGACTAAATGAATCAGGTCCCTAACCAGGTGGATGTTATCCTGGATGGACCGGCCAGGGACTGTATAAGATTGATCAGGATGAATCACTTGATGCAGCACGGAGCCCAGGCGATTTGCCATTGCCCGTGCAAAAATTTTATATTCTGTGCAAAGGAGAGAGACTGGACGCCAATTCTTCAACAAACGGAGTTCGCCCTTCTTAGGCAGCAAGACAACAACCGTCCTACGCCACGAGAGAGGCATCACTCCAGTCGCCAGACTCTCCCCCAAAACCAACATATAGTCACCCCCTAGGACGTCCCAGAATGCTCTAACAAACTCCACCGTCAACCCATCCAGCCCGGGGGACTTACCCCTCCTGAGCTGATGCAAGGCGCGAGTCAACTCCTCCAAAGATAAGGGGCCATCAAGAAGATCAGCCTCCCCCCTATCTACGGTCGGTAGACCCTCCCACAGATCTCGCTGAGCCTCCACACTGAATCCTTCCGCAGAGAACAGGGTCCCATAAAAGGACCTAACCAAGGCATTAATCCTCTCTGGATCAGTGACAGAGGAGCCGTCATCTGCAAGCAACTCCACGAGCTGTTTTCGAGCTCCCCGCCCCTTCTCCAAAGAGAAAAAGAAAGGCGACGCTCGGTCCAGCTCATGCAGCATCTGGACCCGAGACCTCACATAAGCGCCTCGAGATCGCTCAAGCAGCAGACTCCTCAAAACCTCCTTCTTCCTCTGAAACTCTCCCCATTCGCTGGAGTCTTCACCAAACTGACCCAGGCGAGACTCAGCGTCCTGTATCTCCCTCTCCAGCTTCTCGACCGCTGAGTCCCGCCTCCCAGTCGACCCCCATGTATATTCCTTACAAAAGAGACGGATGTGAGCTTTACCCACATCCCACCACTGCCTAAGGGAAGAGAAGCACCTCTGCCTCTCTCTCCACTTCACCCAAAACCGAGTGAATGACTCCCGGAAACACCGATCCTCCAGCAGCCTGTTGTTAAAGTGCCAGTACGCGGACCCAGCCCGAGCGCACGCTGGATTGAAATCCACACGCACCAGACAATGGTCCGAGCACGGCACCAGCCGCATTGAGGCCGCTGAGACACGGGAAACAAACGCTCGGGAAATATAAAACCGATCAATGCGGGAACCACCGCCCTCAGACCTCCGCGAAAAAGCAGTGGAATCAGGGTGAAGGTCCCTCCAAACATCAACCAACTCAAAGGAGTCAATCAAGCCTCTCAGCTTCTTCGCTACAGCAGGCGCACACTGAGTACCAGAACGGTCCCGCACCTCAAGTGTGCAATTAAAGTCCCCACCAAGGAAGACACACTCTCCCCTATCAATAGTGCCCAACAGAGCATTCACCTCCCGAAGCAGGCCGGCCTGCATCGTGCCGGAGCTAGGGGCATACACGTTAATGAAATGCAACGGCATGCCATCCAGGCTCACGGCCAGATGGAGCAAACGTCCTGGCACCACTTCCTGCACTTTTAAAATGCTTGGCAGAAAATTTGGGGCCAACAAAAAAGCCACCCCACTCGAATTTGAGCTGAGATGGCTCATATAAACCCTCCCTTCCCACTCCAGTTGCCAGGTAGGTTCATCACTAGCAACGGTATGTGTCTCTTGCAGATAACAAACTGCAAATCTCCCCTCCCTTAGGGCTGATAAGAGCTGAAATCTTCGAAAACTCGCTCTACTCCCATTTAAATTTAATGTAGCTACTGTGAATGTGTAGACACATTAGATTGTGACCCTCACACTCCCTGTAGTCACAGGAGGTCCTTTTCTGAGGACCTTCAACAAACCCCAAAACTGCCCCAAATCCGAGTCAGAAAGACCACTATCCTTGTTACTAAGGATAGCCTCGAGACTCTCCCGCACATCTGGCCAATCCTCCCATCTCCTTGTAATGGCCCACCATAATGTTTTGGGAGCACGACTTATTTTTAAGAACTCTCGCACCTCAACAATAAGCTTCGCCTCAGACACGGCCTTGGAGTCTGGGCTCTCAGCCAACCCGCTCGCACCTGAATCAACAACCTCAGAAAGACCAGAACTGTCTGACACAACACTCTCTGAGCCCCCCCCACTGGCCGCATCGCTATCCTCCTCCACAGCCATGACACGACCACCCGGATCAATGCTGGGGGTGGGTCCCAACACCCCTACCTGAGACTCGCAGCCCTCTGAATGGCTGGGCTCCTGCACGCTACCATCACCCTCCTCCTCTGGGCCTGGGGAAGCAACAACAAGAGGCATCCCCAGGGCCTGTGGAACACTGGCACCCTCGGAGTCTGAAAGAGGATCACGTCCCATAACAGCCCTGACCTCCACATCATCCAGAGTGCCCTCTCCACAGGCATCACCCAGAGAATCACCACCTGCCATTAACCTCACCCCAGACAACTCATCCGGTGAGGCATCCCGCCCCCCAGCACCTCCACTGGCACTGATATGGAGCACAGACTTGAACGACAACACCCCCGAAACTCCCCCCTCAGCCTGACTCTGCACATCCCCCGTCACAGAGGGCACACTACCAGAGGAGCCAACCACGTCATCTACCGTGCTAGCACCCTCAGTAGGCCTCTGAAACGAGGGGACCTCATCCGACCCAGAGGGTACACACCCAAGGGAGCTAACCACAGCATCCGCCGAGATAACTCCCTCAGAGGGCCCCTGAGATGAAGGGACAGACTCCCGCCCAGTGGACACAACTCCACCGGAATCAACTTCAGCACCCAGTCCGGTGACACCCGCTGTAGATCCATGAAGAGAAGGCCCAACCACCGACCCAGAAGACACCGGGTCAAGACCACTTTCAGCCACCTCAGTGGTGGAAAGCTCGGAGAAAGACATCCCCTTCGCTCTGGACCCACGCCCTTCCTCCTCTTCACCAGGCAAATGCCTCCTTTTAGTCCCACTCGCATGCGGAGGTGCGGTAACCTCCATAAGGGAAGGGTCATCCGCCTCCACATTACCCCCAACCACTTTGCCACCCACACGTTTAGACTTCTTTCCCCCCTTCCGAGCCACCACAACTCCCCCCTGGGCCCCAGCAGGTGCAGTCTGCACCACACTGGAGCCAAACTCACCCGATTGCACTTTCTTCGCTCGGGCAGCCCTATCCCTCTCCTTCTTCTTATTATGCTTCCCCTGCTTCTCCCAAAACCCCCCCTCAACACTCCCCTCCTCCTGCGCCCCACCTCCATCCACCGCCACAGGCGCAAGACGTAGGGGACGTGGGGGGCTTGGGCTCTCACTGCCCAGGGTCCCCAAAGCGGAACCTCTGGACCCAGAAGGCTTAGCACTGCCGCCCCGGGTCACCAAGGCAGAACTGGCAACCTCAGCCGGGTCAGCAGTACCACCCCGCGCCGCTGAGGTTTGACCAGCCACCCCAGATGGGCCAGCAGCGCTTTCCTGGGCCACTGCACTAGAACCTCTAGCAGTGCCCCCGCGAAAAAGACACTCCCTACGGAGATGTCCAAATTCGCCGCACGCATGACACCGTGCCTTTCCCCAACTCCAACGCACGGTTCTGGGTACCCCCTTATGCACCACCTCAAAACTCCCCTCGGCACCATCCCCCTCACCCACCTTCATGAACACCCTCCTCTTGAAACTGAAGACCCCTTTTTCCTCCGGGTCCCCCCCAGGATGCAAGAGCCTAAAGCACTTAGACCGCACCTCCCCGAACTTGGACAGGTGTGGAATAAGCACTGTATCCGAAAAATAAGTGGGGCAGCTCCGCAGGAGAACCGGTCTCACCCTGGATACCCACGGATCCACCTGTACGTGGACCCCCCCCACTGAGATCCCCTCCTCCAACGCTCGGGCCACACACTCCCGGGTCTTAAGTATCATCTCCACCTTTCCCCTTTCGAGCTCAGAAGAGACAATAGCCCCCCTCCCAAGAAGTTCATTCATGGCCTTCGTAATTACCCCCCTAGACATCATAGGCCCAGTTTGAACAGAAATACCAAAACTGTCCCCATCCAAGTCAACATGAGGCTCAAGCTCAGATGGCCTCGCACCCGCCACTGATGCCGTCGCTGCGTAGGTCCGGACCTTCGGCCGCGCCCCTTCCATCGCCATCCTCACAGAGGCACAAACCAGCTCCAAGCCCCTCAGCAGCACAGCTCCAAGTTAAGTCCCAGAGACAGTCACAGTCAAAGACAGGCAGCAGAAAACAGAAACCTCCAGCTGAAGCAGGAAAGTCCCCAGGTTCGTCCACAGCCAAGAGCAGCTTACGGGAAACTCGATCCCAGTCGCGCTGGACGCAAAAGTACCTTCTTCACATTAAGCCAGGCAGCCGCACTGACAAAATGACTTTAGGGCAGAGAAGCGGAGCCAAAAACGACAAAGACACCGCACAACTTCAGCCCACTGAGATCACAGGCACTCTTGGCAATCCGCCAACGCCAACCGCACCCTCGACAATGTGGAGAAACTCAGGAATCTTCACACAGATGGAGGCTCCCCAGACCAGAGAAAAGCTTCAACAGCCCAACAATAAGTTGAACTATGAAGCCCCCCTGGGTCTGTGCCCTCTCCAACGGCAAAATCCTGGAAAGGCTGCTCCAATCCTTCTCAACTGCAGAGCTGAGAAGAAAACACGACCTCTCTCTCTCTCTCTCTCTCCCTCTATCTCTCTCTCTCTCTCTTTCTCTCTCTCTCTCTCTCTCCCTGTCCCCTCCCATCATAGATAGATAGGTTGGTCAAAAACGGCGTTTGGCACATTGGCAGAATGATTTGTCAGACCATCTATCTATATTAGTACTAAAACTCTCATCTTAAATTTGCGCAAAACGATGCCCTATAGTGCTATGATTTTTCGCCACCTTACTCACCATTCTCCTCTGCTGCAGGTAGCAAGTTTTGTTCCGATCAGTTAAATAGTACAAAGGTTATGAAGGATTAAAAATCGTAAAAACTGCCCCTTCCGGAACCCACTGTCAATAATGTGGCAAGGAGAATAACAAGCTGAAGGTGCGGAGCGTGTTGAGCAGCCCGCGGGGAGTGTGCAGCCCGTAGAGAGTGAGCAGCCTGTGGACTGCTTCTGCGGCAACCAGCACGACCAGCCGGAAGCTGCTGAGTTGAGCGAAGCCTCTGAGCAAAGCTGGAGTGGAACCAGGATCTGCTGCGTGAGGTTGATAGCTCGGGATCTGCTGCATGAGTGCAAGCTGCGTCTGCTGCGACCACCCCTCCCCTTCCCACATCCCCCTTCCCCCTCGCCCCCACTAACCCCCTTCCCCACACCCCCCTTCCCTTCACCCCCCTTCCCCACCTCCCCTCCCCAAACCCCCCTCCTGCGCACCCCCTCCCCCACCCCCCGTCTTCCACCCCCCCTCCACCACACATGACCCCTCCCCCACAACCTCCTCCCCCACACACCCTCCCTCCCCCACACCCCCCTCCCCCACACCCACCCTCCCGACCCCATCCCCCACAACCCCATCCTAACACCCCCTCCCCCACCCCCCCTCCACCACACACAACCCCTCCCCCACAACCTTCTCCCCCACACACCCTCCCTCTTCCACACCCCCCTCCCCCACACCCCCATCCTAACACCCCCTCCCCCACCCTCGGTCAGTTAAGACCGAGAAGGGCCTACTAGAGTGGGTGGGGGGGGGGGGGAAGGTGGTGTTGGCGGGTAAGGGGGAAACTATTTTCAGTCACTTCCCTCGGTGGAATGCAACTTTTCTCCTGGTCGCATTTTCGCCCTCCCTCGCGGCCTAACAGCTTGGATTGGAGTGGGCTCTCCCGGAATCAGGCCCAGAGCTTCAGCAGCAGGCGCAGCGTGGACTTTCCATCTCTTACAACATCCTGAACCGCGGTCTGTGAAGCTTCTAGTAGGTATGTTACAAAACGTACCTTTAGCGGCGCTGCAGTTCTACCACTGACCGTGTGCGCGACTTCGGCGCCTTTTGAGTGGGGGGTGGGTTTAAAATGTCGTTTACTCATGACTCTTGAAATCGATTGATCTCAGGGGGTTTAGTTGCTGAAGAGAAATCGCTCGGACATTTGTTTTATGGACTTATTTTTAAACTACGCTGGATAATGTATCAGCATGAGCATGAGCAACACCGCCTGCATGAGATGCAAGGCAAGGATAGGCAAGGCAAGTTTATTTATATAACACCATTCATACAAGCTGCAATTCATAGTGCTTTACAAAAGAAACAAAAGAATAACATAGTTTAAAAACATTGCAGAACCATGATACAACACAGGACAACAAAATAGCCAAAATCAAAAATTACATAACAAGCAATAAGACAATTGCATGTATAATAAAACAAAATCACTAAAATATTAAAATGACTTTAAAAGCACATAAAAGGGTTAAGAGTAGAAGATTAAGATTACCTACATGTTGGGTTATGGAACAGCTACAGTAAACAACAGTGTTTTTAGGCCTGATTTAAATGAGGTTACAGTCTGTGCACACCTCAGGTGTTCAGGGAGCTTCAAGGATGGGAAGAAGTAGTGGGCTTGCCTCGACAGCAAGCTGACGGAGCAAGGGTTCACTGTGTCCCCTCAACAACGGGTGAGAGATATCCCCGCTAGCCATCTGCTCCACCCCGGATCCGTAACCACTGATCATTATTCTATGCTCACCAAGGGATTTTTATTTCACTTAGACTGCTGTAAAAATGTAAGACACACATTCTATGCAGAATTATTTCCAAACTCCCGAGCTCTAACTGGGAGCCTGGTTCAAAAAACTGGAGGCGGTGCTGCAGTAATTGAGAGTGTTGTGCGGATGGTGCGAGGAGCCCAGTCCAGACATCAAAAGGAGAAGTCACCTCTTGAAAAATTTGCTAGGGGATGTGTCAGACTGCCGGTGAAGTTTGCCCGTCGCCCTGCCGATGAACACGTAATCGCTGGACAGGTCCAGCATCCAGTAATTACCCTCGCCAGGGTCATCGTAATGTCGAGGCGCTTTGACCAAACAACTTATTAAGCCAGAGGTTGTGGTGGATGGAGTTCTGCCAGCCTTGCTTGTTCTTAATAGTAGGGGAAATTCCTCATGATGAACTCGTAGCTGCGGTCCGCGGATGACGACGGCTTTTGATACGCCAACTTTAGAGCCACCGGCAGTTCAGCCAGCAGCAGCAACTTCGGTGCTTTAAAGCACTGTGGCCACTCCTGTCGGGAGGCAGGCCTAGAGTAAATTGTCCACGCCTGTCAACTCTGATGAGTGAGGCCAGAAAGACTTTTTCCTTTCCAAAAAATGAACATTGGGGACGTCTGGACAACGTGGAACACATCATAGCCAAAATGATAACAACCAGGAGGTGTTCCACCTGGGGGTTCCACCCCAGGGTCCCCAGCAGCTTTCAGATGCAACCTCTAGCAGAGGTCTGTTAAGCAAAAGAGCTGTACACATATGAAGGATAATATGCCTACAAGTCTGCATGGGGATCCATAACAGCAGCACCTTGTTTAGGGCTGCATGTTACCTCCCATGAGCAGGAGCCGGGAGAAGCACGGGCAGTATGAATCTGACCCTGAAGTTTGGTGTCACTGCTTATGTGCATACACCAAAGCACATGAGCTATGCTCCGGGTTCGCCATATGTGGCCAGCAATTTGCCATACCGGCGGGAACTGGTGAAGCCATGGATGACAATCTGGCCAGCAATTTAATTATATGGCCTCTCACCAGCTCCAGGACTCTATAATGGAGGAAACTTCGCAAGACATATCAAACACCTGTTAACTGTGCATCGCTCTAAAGGAGCGCATCATGAGGGCGCAGGAGTTAAGGCTGCAGAAATCCTAAAAAACTGGTTGGAGCAGGAATAATGGCATTAGGGCAAATGGTACAAGGGTACCACTATCTAAACACAGCAGCATATGGACCCTGCTGTATAATGCCCATTTTTAGAATTAATTATTCACGAATAGCCATCCATCCTACACTCAACCCACGGTTCATAGCCTTGCGCAGATCCTCTAATATCCAGGGAAAGACATGGACGATGAGGCAAAAACAATTGGCCTCATCAAAACTCATCCTGAGACCAGGATGCCACCTCAAAAACCATACCCTTTCAGAACAGGAAGGGGTAATTGAAAATCCAGGATATATCCTCTAGAGATCAGTCACCAGTCAGGAGTAGGTAGCAATTATTCTATGATACATTGTGCTGCATAAACATCAGAGCTTTTCATACTGGACTGTATCCGGGGGTCTCGAATAAGGTTTTCTCGGAAGTACACCCATCCGTACAAAATACACCTGGTCGGGTATTGGGTTTCAATACCACTAACTCTACAGGTGAATGATGAAATTGGTATTTTATTCCAAAAAAGGGGTAATTGAAAGAACGGCATATCAGCCTTAACAACTTGTGTCCAATATTCCCCAGCCAAAAGAACGGTGGTGGGTGTCGAGTCATTCTGGGCCTAACCAGAATTAACTCTTAGGTCCAGTATAAACGTTTTTAAAGTGGAAATTTTCAGTATTGCAATTGGTATCAAAATGGTGTTCTATGGCAACCACAGATCTGAAAGATGCATAATATTCAGCTACCAAACACCTGTTGGGAGGTTAAGTTCCTCACCCATCTAATTAAATCCAAATTTGTACCATTTAGAATGATTGGCTATTCGGGGGTCATCATTGATATAATTAACATGGCAGTACTTTGCCTACGGCCAAAACTGTAACTGCATATCAATCACATGGGTGGAATTAGGTCATTATTCTGTGACAATCTGGCTAACCTCATCTGGCACTGGTGCATTACGAGAAACATCTGGGTCTCAGATATCTACCTACCAGGTAGAGATAATGTGAAAGTGCAGACACCAGGTCACGTAAATCCAATGACAACACAGAATGGATGATGAATCCAAAAGTTTCAAAATGATTTTCAGCCGCTGTGGATTGCCAGACATAGATCTGTTGCATCTGGGTTAAATCACCAGTTACCTAAATACGTCTCATGGGAACCAGATCCAGGGGCAGTAGCGGAGGATACATTCTCGCTATGTCGGGGACGTACGTTCTCAGGCTTATTCCCCATTCTGCCTCATTAGGCAATGTCTCACCGAAATAGAGCATGACTACGCTTATGGTAGGCATTTGGTAGTTCCTAACTGGTCCACACAGCCATGGTTCCCATTGGTTCTGAGACTGATGACACAGCCATTCATGACCATCCCCAATTACAGCAACTTGTTGGTTCATCCTGGGACAGGAGGAGAGTTCCCCTTTACATGACCGTATTAATCTGTTGATTTGTACCTTCTGACCAGACTGTTCCAGGAACTCGGACTATCGAGTAGGACCGTTGATGTGATTGCGGTGGCTTGGAGAGATAGTACTAAAAAACGATATGTATCTCATATTAAGAAATGGGAGATGTCCTGTTTACAGTCATATATATCTTATCATAAATTGCAGGCATTTGGGATGTATTGGAGTTCCTTGCTACATTGCATTTTTGATGAGCAGTTAACTTATAGTGCCATTTATAGTGCTCGAAGTGCTTTGTCCTCCAGTTTAGGGCAAGAGTCCGGACAACGCTCCGTCGGATCTCATCTATTGGTGGCCCAATTCATAAGAGGTATTTTAACAAAACCCTCCCAGACCTAGATATTTGGAAGTCTGGGATGTGGGTGTACTTCTCACACTGCTTTGGCAATGGGCTCCAATTACATTTCTGCCTTTCCAGAAGTTAACGCTTAAATTGGCCATGTTCATGATGCTAGTGGCAGTGCAATGGGTCCAGATATCGCAAAAGTTACAACTGGTCAGCATGCATTCTTCTGTAGATAATATTACGTTTCATGTATATGATCTAATCAAACAGAGCACGCCAGGGATGGCTGGAACCAAAATAAGCTTAAAATATACCCATTGACCTAAGACTACGTGTAGTTACGCACCTGAGCCAATATATCAAGGTCATCAAGTGTCTCAGAGGCTCTCAAACAGCGATGCTCATCAGCCACATAAAACCTCATACAAAGGTGTCAGTACAAACTATTTCTAGATGGCCGAAACAGGTTTGCATTATGCTGGAGTAGACACAGCTGTGTTTAAATCACTCCACCAGGGCGGCGTCAATGTACGCAGCAAAGGCGCAGGACGTGCCATTAGACCAAATTCTCACCGCAGGATGGTCCAGTGAAGGAACCTTTTTCACGATTTATGATAAACCTGTCCTCGAAATGCAAAGATTTGGGCATGCTATTTTGGGTTCTGTTTGAGTTCTTCTTGTAATTTCCCCTGCGAAAGAGGGGGTTATTACTGTTCTTTTATTGTTTAAGATGTTCATTGTATAATTTAAACAAAGTTCAATACTTTATTTGTTTATCCTGTGTCAACCGAAGCAGTGTGTCGTATGGAACTGTATCTACGGCATGAAATCACAGAGCTTTGAAATCTTCACGTAGTTGCTCACGTGACTCCGAAGTAAAATAGTAAGATTAAATGAGAATTTACCAGTTTGAAGTTTGATCTTTATTTTATGAGGAATTACGATGAGGGATTACGTGCCCTCCGTTCCCGACCCTCATAATCGCAAAGATCATCTGATAGTTCTAGTCTTCTGAGTCTTACTATGTAGTTACTGTGATTTCACGCCGCTGCTTTGAAGTATGACGCGCAGGCGCTCTGGCGGGGCATCTTCATGTAGGGGACAAAACAAGGTACACAGTTTATTTTTACATAAAAACGTGCTTCTTAGGATGCCTTTAATCAAAATTTAATGTCCCGAAAGGGTGACTTCGAAAATATACAAACCGGCAGTATTTTTCCTGCCGACTGGGGGTTAAATTCAGTGCAAACCACAACGTTCCCAACGATCACGTTCCACAAAAACCCACTAGCAAGATGGTTTAAATGGCCATTAATTTACGGGAATTAAGCACTAAATTTCTTCAATTTGTCCTATAAAATCATGACAATGAGATTTAAAAATCATGTTATATTGTGAATTCTTGTATGCATGTTATTTGGATACTTAGGCTTTTTAAAAATGTTAACCTTTTCTTAAGAAATGGATAGATGTTTAGATCTAGTAATTGAATTTTGCAATTAGCTACAATTAGGTAACTAACTAATTATATGTTTTAATTTCAGGTCATCCAAGTAAGATTGTTTCATATTTGTTTCAGAATGCATCAAACTGAACATTTCATTCAGTTCTCTTAATTTTTAAGAACGTTATGGGTTTTTGACTGTCCTTGATCACAGTTTTTGTGTAAAGTCAGTGGAAAAGCAATAGGGAACAAGATGCTAATTTCTGAGTATGAAAATGGCCATAACTATTGTAATACTGAGGATATGAAAGTGAATTAGGTGTCAAATTAAACATATTTATGCTTTATCTGATGGGATAAATTGCAGACTTGATTTTTTAAATCTCGAAATTTTGTAACATTACTACCTCTAGCCGCAGGCACGGCATAGACTTTCCATCGCGGAGTCTGGGATCCCTTGCCAGGGATAGCTGAAGAAGAGCTCCGGCCGCCGGCCTGTGGCTTATAACATCGTGAACATTCGGGGCTATGCTCTATAGACTCAGGATCAGTTCCTGTGGATTGGAGGGTAGCTAATGTTATCACACCTTTTAAGAAAGGCGGGAGAGAGAAAACGGGGAATTATAGACTACTTAGCCTGACATTGGTGGTGGGGAATATGCTAGAGGCAATTATAAAAGATGAGATAGCCGCACATTTGAATAGCAGTAACAGGATCGGTCCAAGTCAGCATGGATTTACGAAGGGGAAATCATGCTTGACTAATCTTCTGGAATGTTTTGAAGATGTAACTGGGAAAATGGACAAGGCAGAGCCAGTGGATGTAGTGTACGTGAACTTTCAGAAAGCATTTTATAAGGTCCCACATAGGAGATTAGTGGGCAAAATGAGGGTGCATGGTATTGGGGGTAGAGTACTGACATGGATAGAGAAGTGGTTGGCAGACAGGTAACAAAGAGTAGGGATTAACGGGTCCCTTTCAGAATGGCAGGCAGTGACTAGTGGGGTACCGCAAGGCTCGGTGCTGGGACCGCAGTTATTTACAATATATATCAATGATTTGAATGAAGGGATTCAAACACACTGATTTGTGATCAGTGTTGGTAGGATCCAATCATGGACACAAGTGGGCAGCACAAGTTGGGAGATTCATTAATCACACACTGTGATCCCCACACCTCAGGGCTGTAAATCAAAAATAGTGAGCATAGTATGTAACTTATTGTGATGCTCAATGGTAGGATTGTGGTCCCACTAAATTTACCCTTAAAGTTTTAGCATGATTTTACTTCACTATTAAATGAATGGATAATATGGAAAAACATGCAGGCCGAGCCAGGACAATAATTGATTCTCAAGCTTCTGATAGGATTATAAATCATTTGAATTTGACTCTTATACTATATGATGTCATCAGAATCCCAATTCAATTATCAGTTTGTATCTTTTTCCCATCCATCTGCTCTCATCAGTAACATATTTCTATTACATCCATTTTTCTGCATTAAAGACTGCAGAGATTGGTTTCAGAGATCGAATAGTTCATGAATCAATTCAGCATTTGTGACAGATCTTAGATCATGTTTCACAAACAATACCCACATACTGCAAAAAGCTGCAGATAGCAGAGTTGTTTTTTTTTAAACAGGAAATTAGGAAACAGGCAACATTTGTGGAGAAAGAAAGAGTATTTGTGCTTTATTTCTAGAAACATAGAAAATAGGTGCAGGAGTAGGCCATTTGGCCCTTCGAGACAGTACCGCAATTCAATATGATCATGGTTGACAGTGTACTGCACTGGAAAAAGAGGCAAACATTGAAATAGTCACATTACACATCTTTTACATCCTTTCGTCAATACTCTTTACAGAAGTGTGAGAAGACCTTTAGCACTGTCTGAACAAATGAATGGCAATTGTGAATTTCTTGAATTGACAGAAGATTTCTCAGTAAAACCACGTATACTGAGAAGTAATGGCTTTAACAAGTGATTATGGATGATCATCCTAAATCAGTACCCCATTCCTGCTTTCTCCCCATATCCTTTGATTCCGTTAGCCCTAAGAGCTATATCTATCTCTTGAAAACTTGGCCTCTGCTGCCTTCTGTGGCAGGGAATTCCATAGATTCACAGCTCTCTGGGTGAAAACGTTTTTCATCATCTCAGTACTAAATGGCCTACCCCTTATTCTTAAACTGTGACCCCTAGTTCTGGACCCCCCCCAAACATCGGGAACATTTTTCTTGCATCTAGCCTGTCGATTACCTTAAGAATTTTAAATGTTTCGATAAGGTGCCCTCTCATCCTTCTAAATTCCAGTGAAAATAAGCCAAGTTGATCCATTTCAATCCTTCAAATCAATTGACCAAGCACCGATTAATTAATTCAAATCAATTCTGTGGAAATTTCATTCTGTGGAATAGCCATTGACTTAAGCGTTTCTTATTAGTATCCAGATGTTATCAATATTGAGCAATGCAGGTGCTAGATGGGCAAATCTTTTCTGTCCTTTGGATGTTTGTTCCAAACATAATAATTGATTCTGACAGAATCTTTGAATCTTATCCTTAGTTTTAAAACTTGAACTGAATTTCCAGTCTCCATTGCCTCACTTGACTTTGCAGTTACAGAAATTAGAAGTGTGAATATACCAGTTTATTTTAGTTAATTCTTCTTTAATTGTTGTCATTCCAATTTATTCTTAATAATTTAGTAATAAGGAATGGCATGTTGATATCTGTCATTTCCATTTTTCAATGATCTCTTGGACTGATTGCAAATGTAGGGATCATTGTGCATGCACAATCCACAGTATTTCAAATACTCAGAGATGTCATAAAGGTAATTATAGATATTGAATTATAGAAATTCAATATTGTCCTTGAATTTTGGAAAGTCTCTGAAACAAATAGTTGCAAATACAAGATTTATTACATAAAGTTAAATTTTATTATAAGAAAGACAAAGGAAATACAATGTTCAGAGAATGGGAGGAATAAGGAATGTGTGGAACTGCTTGCAAAAATAATGGAGAAAAGGAGGAACATCGTGTACGATTGCAAGGCAATGGTTAAATTACTGGACTAGAAATCCAGAGATCCAAGTTCGAGTCCCACCATGACATTTGTAGAATCATGAACACAGATTGTTGTAAAATGCCACCTGATTCACTAATGTCCTAACCTGGCCTGGTTTCTATATGACCCCAGTCTTAAATCCCCACTTTTTTCTGGGGCTATTACGGTGATAAATACTATCACCATAATAGCAATAGCCAACATTAGCTGCATCTTGAAAAAGAGAAAAGGCACGTATGAGTTGTGCTTTTAGAGTTTCTTGCAAGATTTCTTAGAAATTTCACAGATGTAGTTACTGAGTCACAGTCATGAAGTGATAGAGCGATAAATCAGGCCCATCGGCCAAACATGCCCACACCGAACAACAAATCCATCTACATGAGTCCAATCTGCCTGCATTCGACCCAGATCCCTCCAAACCTATCCTATTTATATACCTGTCTAAATGTTTCTTAAACATTGTGATAGTATCTGCAAGTAGTAAAAATGCATGGGATTACATTAAATTGCTATTCCAGTGTGTGTTTGCATCCTGCCAGGTCCTGCAAACAACAATTTAATGGATGACCAGTTAATCATTTTAGTCTGCTTCCATTGAGCTGCAATGTCATTGCATGAACTCTTTAAATTTTAAATAGTGAATGTGATCTTTAATATCCATTGGACCTTCAAGGATATCGTGTTTCATCTTAATTCATTCATGAAGGATGGCATTTCTGGTAAACTAGTCTTCTTAGTGTCAGGTCAGTGGCATTTTAGTCATAATCAATTCCAATTGACAAATGGAATAAAAAATAGTAATATAACAATATGACTATACATACGTGCAATATGTAAATGCAGCAATTCATTTTCCAGTGCCAACCTCAAATAAAACTGAAACACAAAAATATGCAGATTCTGGAAATTGAAAATAACATCAGAAAATGTTGGAACCATTCATCAGGTCAGAAAATATATGTGGAAAGAAAAAAATGAAGAGGTACAGATCTGAAATGTTAACTTTTTCCATTTCCACTAATTTTACCTGATCTGCTGAGTGTTTTTTGGTATTTTCCATTTTTATCTCAGCTGTGGAGCTGCTGCCTTACAATGCCAGAGACCTGGGTTTGAGCCTGACCGCGGGTCCTGTCTGCACGGAGTTTGTTCTCTCTGTGACTGCGTGGATTTTCTCCGGGTGCTCCAGATTCCTCCCATGCTCTGTACTGGTTGTAGGTTATTTGGCTTTGTATAATTGTAAATTGTCCCTAACGTGTAGGATAATGCTCGTGTACTGGGTGATCGCAGGTCAGAATGGACCCGGTGGGCCGAAAGACCTGTTTCCGTGCTGTATTTCTAAACTAAACTAAGTAAATATGTTGTGCCTTGCATGAGGCATGTTTGCCCAAAGTGGTTCATTCTTGAACTTTTGATTCACACTCAAGCTTTAATTGTCAAACTGCAGAAAAACAGGCAAACATGCCTCTTCTCTTGTCAAACTGCAGAAAATATTCATCCTAAATTTACTAACATACATATTGAAGGACAATGCATGTGGCTTTGTTTGTGAGATTAGTATTGGTATTGGATACATAAGGAACTGTAGATGATGGTTTACAAAAAAAGGCACAAGAGACTGGAGAAACTCAGCGGGTTAGGCAGCATCTCAAGAGAACATGGATAGGTGACCCAAAGCATCTTATTCTTCAGAGATGCTGCCTGACCCGTTGAGTTACCCCAGCACTTTGTGTCTTCCTTTGGTATTGATATTGGTCTATTATTGTCATGTGTAATGAGATGTAGAGAATTTTACTAATTGACTCATTTGATGATCATAGTAGCAGAGGCGAACAAGTGGAGCTTTTGTCTTTTGGGATATCCTGGTTGTGTATCATATTAAGTACTCTACTGTTGAAATACTTCCCAATTTATGACCACGATTATATCCATTAATAGTTCATCTTATAGAGTCATAGAGTCCGATAGCATGGTTTACCAGTCAGGCAGATTATGACCTGGTTTCATTCTTAAGAATTGTTCATAAACCTAACTGTAAGTTAAAAATAAACAAAAACAGTGCATGGGAGAGGATCACATGAACAGCTGTGATGGAAGAATGAGCAGGCACAGGAAGAGCGGCTGCCAGCCGCCCTCACTGACTCAGTGTGTTGAGCACACCCCAGTTCTGCTCAGATCCAACCAAGATTGTTGAGGGTCTGAGAGCGAGGAGTGTGCTGGGAGAAGGAATGCAGGAATACCCCATTCCCACCAGGGGGAAGATATCTGCATCCCCGCAGTAGCCGGTAAATGCATCCCCATCCATCCAGCCCTTCTTCCAGCTACTCAATAATATGTACATATGTCCATCAGTTGGGCATTTGTAACCCAGGGGGAACCTGTATTCAATATATTTTATATCTTTTCAAAATTCACTTAATTTGATTTGACCCAAGTTTGAGACTCCCGATTTTCAAATCAAGTCTGAAATTCTGTAATTTTATGATAATTAATTTTCAAATGCTCCTTGACTGATAATAACTGGTCAGTTGTTCATCTTAACATTCTGGTAGAGTTGGTTCTTTTTGTGTTTGAATATGTATGGTTTGTGAATACTTAGAATTATTTTGTTGAGTTGAACATAAATTTTGATTTTCACAATTAATGTTCCTGCTTCTTCATTGTAAGGCTAGTTGATACTGGTGTTTTGTGATTATACCTCCCTATGTGTTTTATATGTGGAGTGACAGAGGTTCTAGACAGCAGATTAATGTCATCAATTTTATCTAAAGTTTTGTCCTGTGAGGGAACATTTGTTTAAGGCATAGAAGTTATGTCCTAATTACACTCACAATACCATCTTCAAAATTGTTAACTTTTCTTGATTTTCACCAGTTCAACTTTATGAAGTGTGTTGATGTATGTGTAGATTCACTGGATTGATTCCTGGGATGAGAGTATTTTAATAAAGGGAACTATAGGATGATTAACATATAATGTCCACTGGAAGTTGGAAAAATGAGAGATCTCATAAATAGATAGCAATATGTTGACAGTAAATGCTGAATGGTTCTTTTAGCTCACTGGAGAATCTGGGTTGTTGGGTCAGCCATTAGGATTGCATGAGGTGTATTTTTCATCAGATTGTTGCATTTTAAAATTCCCTACCTCAGGGATCCGTGAATGATGAATCATTGAGTAGATTCAAAGCTGAC
Source organism: Raja brachyura (assembly GCA_963514005.1). Next base: position 99,592,180 of record OY740784.1, on the reverse strand, counting down.
ACTGATAGATTCTGGGTCCAGGTCCTCTGGACAGACCTCTATCTGAAATCCGTGGAGTGGAGCGTATCATTTGGCACAGAAGTCCATGCCGATCATCGATTACTCACTCACACTAGTTCTATGTTATCTCTACTTTCACATCCACTCACTGGACTCAAATAGGCATTTTTACAGACCAATTTACCTACAAAACCCACATGCTATTGGGATGTGGGAGGAAACAAGAGCACCTTGAGGAAACCCACATGGTCACAGAGAGAACATGTAAACTTCAGACAAACAGGATTGATCACAGGTTTTTGGCGTTGCAAGGTAGCAGCTCTACCACTATGTCCCACATATTGCTTATATTGGGTGCACTGAAGGGACAGTCTCACTGAATGGCAGAATTGAGAACAATGTGCTTATGAGATCAATTGAACCGCTCTTCACATTCCTCAATCACATTCACTGACATTTCTAGATATCAAGTGGTGTGATATCTTCCAAGGATGGTTGATTACAATGCTTACTTCTCCTCTAAGAGGTGTAGGCTTGAGAATAATGAGCACAAGTTTGCTTCAACTGTTGTGTAGGATTCTTAAAATTACACATGATTCGCTGCATGCAATTAGAAATAAACATCACTCCAGGCTCTCGCTGTTAAGGAAGCAGCACAAGCCTGAACTGGAACCCATGCACTACTTTGTCATGTACTTGATGAGCTGTATATGTTCATGTGTGCATGGATTTTTAGATCAATTATGTTTGGAATATCACATTGTATTATCAATTAAATTGAATATAGAACATTAAATATAGAACAGTACAGCCCAGAATGTTTGTGCCGAACATGACACACAGTTAAACTGATATCATCCGACTATACGTGATCCATATCCCTCTATTCCTCACACTTCCATGTGCCTATCTAAAACGCCTAAAATGCAACTGTCGTATCTGTCTCCATCACCACCCCTGGTAATGCTTTCCAGGCCCCCACCACTCTTTGTGTAAACTAACTTGCCCTGCTTGGATAGAGTGGATGTTTCCTCTCAAGGGAGAGTCTAGGACTAGAGGTTATAGTCTCAGAATTAAAGGATGTTCTTTTAGGAAGGAGAGGAGGAGGAATTTCTTTAGTCAGAGAGTGGTGAATCTGTGGATTATTTGCCACAGAAGACTGTGGAGAGAAAGTCAGTGGATATATTTAAGGCCGAGATAGATAGATTCTTGATTAGTATGAGTGACGGAGGTTATGGGGAGAAGGCAGGAGAATGAGGTTAGGAGGGAGAGATAGATCAGCCATGATTGAATGGCAGAGTATACTTGATGGGCCAAATGGTCTAATTCTACTCCTATCACTTATGATTTTATGTCGATTAAATTTCCCCTCTCACGTTATAGCTATGTCCTCTACTGTTCGGCATGTCTACCTTGGGGAAAAAAGTTCTGAACATCTTTCCTATATGTGCCTCTCATAACTTTTTCGATTTCTATCAAGTCTGTCCTAAACCTCTGACATTCTAAAGAAAACAATTAAAGACTATCCAATCTTCTTGTAACTGAAATCCCCTAATCCAGGCAGCGTCCTGGTGAACCTCCTCTAGACCCTCTCCAAAACCTCCACATCTTTCATGTAGCGAGGCGACTAGACTGCAAGCAAAACTCCACATGCTTCCTAACCAAAGTCCTATAGAGTTTCATAGAAACGTAGAGACATAGAAAATATGTGCAGGAGGAGGCCATTTGGCCCTTCGAGTCAGCACCACCATTCATTGTGATCATGGCTGATCGTCCTCAATCAATAACCCGTGCCTGCCTTCTCCCCATATCACTTGATTTAACCAGCCCCCGGAGCTCTATCTAACTCTCTCTTAAATCCATCCAGTGATTTGGCCTCCACTGCCCACTGTGGCAGGGAATTCCACAAATTCACAACTCTCTGGGGAAAACGATTTTTCTCACCTCAGTCTTAAATGGCCTCCCCTTTCTTCTAAGATTGTGGCCCCTAGTTCTGGCCTTGCCCAACATTACGAATATTTTTCCTGCATCTAGCTTGTCCAGTCCTTCGATAATTTTATAGGTTTCTGTAAGATCCCCCCGCATCCTTCTAAACTCCAGTGAATACAAGCCTTGTCTTTTCAATCTTTCCTCATATGACAGTCCCGCCATACCAGGGATCAATCTCGTGAACCTACGCTGCACTGCCTCAATCACAAGGATGTCCTTCCTCAAATTAGGAGACCAAAACACAATACTCCAGATGTGGTCTCACCAGAGCCGTATACAACTGCAGAAGAACCTCTTTACTCCTATACTGAAATCCTCTTGTTATGAAGGGCAACATTCCATTAGCTTTCTTCACTGCCTGCTGTATCTGCACGCCAACTTTCAGTGACTGGTGTACAAAGACACCCAGGTCTCGCTGTACCTCCCCCTTACCTAACCTAACCTAACGCCATTGAGATAATAATCTGCCTCCTTGTTTTTGCCACCAAAGTGGATAACCTCACATGTATCTATATTATACTGCATTTGCGACGCATCTGCCCACTCACTCAACCTGCACAGGTCGCCTGCAACGTCCTAACATCCTCTTCACAGTTCACACTGCCACCCAGCTTTGTGTCATCCACAAACTTGCTAGTATTGCTCCTAATTCCTTCTTCCAAATCATTAATATATAAGGTAAACATACGGCCCCTACTCCACTCGCCACTGTCTGCCATTCTGAAAATGACCTGTTCACTCTTACTCTTTGCTTCCTGTCTGCCAACCAATTTTCTACCCATGTCAACACCCTACCTCCAATACCATGTGCTCTAATTTTAGTCACCAGTCTCCCATGCGGGACTTTATCAAAGGCTTTCAGAAAGTCTAGGTACACTACATGCACTGGCTCCCCTTCATTCATTTTACTCACATGCTCAAAAAATTCCAGAAGATTAAAGCGTGATTTTCCTTTCATAAATCCATGCTGACTTTGACTAATCCTTTTACTGCTATCCAAATGCCCCATTATTACCTCTTTAATAATTGACTCCAGCATCTTTCCCACCACTGAAGTCAGGCTAACTAGTCTTTAATTCCCCGTTTTCTCTCTCGCTCCGTTCTTGAAAAGTGGGATAACATTACCTATCATCAAATCCACAGGAACTGATCCTGAATCAATTGAACATTGGAAAATAATCTCCAACGCATCCACTATTTCTAGAGCCACCTCAGTGAGGACCCTGGGATGCAGACCATCAGGCCCAGGGGATTTATTATCCTTCAGTCCCATTGTCCTACCCAATACTACTTCTCGCTTAATGAAAATTTCTTTCAGTTCCTCTACCCACTAGATCATCTGTCCTCCTGTACTTCTGGGAGATTGTTTCTGTCTTCCTTAGTGAAGTCAGATCCGAAGTACCTGTTCAACTCTTCTGCCATTTTCTTGTTTCCCATAATAATTTCACCCGTGTCTGCCTTCTGTGGACCCACATTTGACTGCTATTCTTTTTCCCTTAACATATCTAAATAAGCTTTTACTGTCCTTCTTTATATTTCTGGCCAGCTCCCCCTTGTACTTAATCTTTTCAGCCCGTATTGCCCATTTTGTTTCCTTCTGTTGTCCTATGAAAGTTTCCCAATCCTCTAGCTTCCGGCTATTCTTTGCTGCGTTATACATCTTTTCTTTTAGTTTTATTATATCCCTAACTTCTCTCGTCAGCCACAGTTGTCTCCTCCTGCCCTTTTTATAGTAACCCCCTGATTCTTATATTCAACGCCCAAAGCAAAGAAAGCAAGCATACCATATGCCTTCTCTACCACCCTATCTATTTGTGAAGCCACATTCAATAAGCTATGATTCACTTCGACAAGGTCCCTTTGTACATCAATGCTGTTAAGAGATGCTGCTTGTCCCGCTGAGTTACTCCAGCATTTTGTGTCTACCTTCAATTTAAACCACAATCTGCAGTTCTCTCCTACACACAATGCTGTTAAGAGTCTCGCATTAACTGTATACTTTCCCCTTACATTCAACCTCACACAAAGTGTAACACCTCACACAAAGTGTAACACCTCACACTTGTTCAGGTTAAACTCCATCTGTCATTTCCCCATCCATTTCTGCAGCATATACACATCCCGCTGTATCTTCTGACAGCATTCCTCACTTCCTGCAAATCCTTCATTTTTGGTGTCAGTAAACGTGATGACCCACCCATCTATATTTGTACGTCCAAGTCATCTATATATAACCACAAACAGCTGAATCCCCAGCACAGTTCTCTGCGGAACTCCAATGGTCACAGATATCCAGCCATCATAACCCTCTGTCTTCTATCAATGCCAGTTCTGAATCCATACATGTTAATTAAATAACTTAAAGGAAACATTAACAGTACAAAAAAATTAAGCTATTATTGAATCCCATTTGTGCATCAGATCAGAAAATTGTACATAACAAGGATAACTCTAAAACTTCTTGCAATGCATGAACTGGGTTAGTATTATTTGAGTGCAGTCAATCTGGGTTGCTTAATTTCAATTCAAATCTCTGTGAATAGCAGCAACATATCTTTCTTAATGGCACCTTTGCAGGCTCTTTACGCAGATTGCATTCTTCCACTCTGGGACAACTCTGCAAATAATTTAAATAGTTGAGCAGTGAAGCACCTCCATATTATTGTATCTCCAGCAAATCCCTTATTAAGTGCCTATTGTTCTGTAATTTTTGGCATGGAAGCAGGAAATCATTGTACATAAAGCATCTCCCATTGGGAATATCAAAGTTTGCAGCAGAATTGATTAAAAAAAATTACTGCAGTACTGGTTTGGCAGATTGTCACAGAGTTTCTCTGGCTGTGCCTTCTCCATTGATCCCCTGAGATTATTATCATTATTAAATGAATCATTCTCTCTCCAAGATGTCACTTGGGAGTGAATCAAATTTTCTTTGGCATTGCATGATTTAATTTTGTGGCATGGAAGCAGCATCAAGATGACAGTCCATAGTAGCTGCACCTATCTGATTTTCTGCCTGAAATTAAATGCCCTTAAAAAAACACAAAGAAATCCATTCCAGCAGTGAGCCATCATTAGCTGAATTCACCTGAGTTCACTTGTTTTCTCGTTAACTTCTTTCTCATAGCTTTTGTAGTTGAATGCAATAGAGGGATTTCTATGAGGGATTTCTAATTCCCTTCGACATCTCTAATGATGCTGTATATACTTCACATTATTTTGGGAAAAGAAGAAATTAAACTGCTTCAGTTGATGCTATCCGATTGGATGCTTTCAAGGGAGAGTTAGATCGAGTTCTTAAAGAAAGCGGAGTCAGAAGGCAGGAATGGGGTACTGATCAGCCATGATCACATTGAATGGCGGTGCTGGCTCGAAGGGCTGAATGGTCTATTCCTGCACCTATTGTTTATTAAGGGCTGCAGTAACAAAAATCAATTATTTCATCTGTGCCTGTGCTGAAATATGCCAACTATATCTCCCTTAGCAGTCCTAAACATGACTACAAAATATCTTTGTGCATTCTTTGTGAAATCATCAAACACATTTTAAATCAAAAACAATAAAACATAGCAACAGTTTATTGATGTTGTTTATTGCTGTCAGGCCAGTTTTAGAACAATTATATAAAATCTTTTCGATGGATGAGAAAAGTGATGGATTTCGCTTTATACATCAAAGTTCAGAGCAAAAACCTGGATATGTTTGATTAATTGATGCCTGTGAGAATCTATTCTCAGTGCACCACATCCGATGCTTCAACTGTTCACAGAGTGATTTATTACATAAATGTACACATACATGTCATTTCTTTTAAGTTATTACCTATTTGATATGGATTTTAAGGAAGATTCCATTGAAATTCTTCTTTCTATGTTGTATCTTGTGAATTGGAAGTGTCAAAGGAGCATCATGACTAAATGCCTAAATGTTCAACTTATCAGTTGGGTAGAAAAGACAAGCCAGTCCCATTGTAGCTCTATCTCATATCTAACTCTTGCAAATGCCAGCAGATTTTGAGGTATTTTATTTGCCCTCCTGTCATTTCACTGCCTTCAGGGGAGATTGTTTTTCTGCTCTACACTGTCAGTACATCCTGGAACTATCATTTAAATATTATGGAATTTATCAACTCTTGCCTTTGGAGAGTGATGTACCTCAGGGTTCGGTGCTGTGCCCATTACTGTTTGTCATCTATATCAATGATTTGTATGAGAACATGCAGGTCATGGTTAGCAAGTTTGCAGATGGCACTTAAGTAAGTGGTATTGTAGATAGAGAAGACAGTTGTCAAAATTGCTTGGGCAGATGGGCTGAGGAGTGGTTGATGGAATTTAATACAGAAAGGTATGAGGTTTTGCATTTTGGCCAGTCTCACGAGGGCAGGAGTAACACAATGAATGGTACTCTGGGGAGTGTTATTGAACAACGGGATCTAGGAGCGTAGGTACATGGGTCTTTGAAGGTGGCATCACAGGACGATAGGGTGGTCAAGAAGGCTTTTGCCACATTGGCCTTCATCAGTCAGAGTATTAAGTATAAAAGACGAGAGGTCATGTTACAGTTGTATAAGTCATTGGTGAGGCAACATTTACAGTATTGTGTTCAGTTTTAGTCACCATATTAAAAATAAGATGTTGTCAAGCTACAAAGAAGATTTACGTGGATATTGCCAGGACTCGAGGACCTGAGCTAAAGGGGAACGTTGAACAGGGTAGGATTTTATTTCTTGGAGTGCAGGAGGATGAGGAGTGATCTTATAGAGGTGTACAAGATCAAGAGAGGAATAGATTGAATAAATGGACAGAGACATTTGCCCAGGGTAGGGAATCATAAACAAAAACATATAGGTTTAAGGTGAGGGGGAAAGATATAATAGGAATCTGAGGGACACCTTTTTTTACACAAAAGAGCTGCCAGAGAAGGTAGTTGAGACATGTACATTTAAGAGACATTAGAACAGGTATGTGGATCGGATAGGTTTAGAAGGTTATGGGCCAAGCACGGGCAGCTGGGATGTGTAGATGGGGTATGTTGGTCGGTATGGGCAAGTTAGGCCAAAGGACATGTTTCCACGCTCCATGACTCGAAGAAATATATTTTCATACCCACACCATTAGTTCACCTCATTATTATAAAATTTTTTACTAGATCCTCACTTGGTCTTCAGTTCTATCTTTCCTGATTGCTACATTCTCTCTATTTTGGTAACATTCTTGCAAATTGTTCATGTACTTTTGCCATCCATCCGCTACCCTATTTGGATTATGGAAAATTAAGTATATATTCATATGAACTAATTCAGTGTATGAGGAGGTCTGATTGCAGACAATTAAAGAGTTTCAACATGTTATAAAGGAAACTATAGTTGTACAGTAATAACATCAAATATACCAAATAATCTGGACTGATTTGTCCACTGTTCCATGAATTTACATTACTTTTTTGATTTGTATTCTATTTATCTCAAATGTTACTGAAATACGTTTATATATTAAAGGCATTATTCGTGTATATTGTGCCTTTTATCATGTATTTATATTTTCAAATCTCTTTGAACATGTGCCTTACCTGGCTTCTTACCTTTCAAGAAATATTTGATCTGAAGAACTACATCATTTGTTATGCTGAATTTAATTTCCTATTTATTTTGTGTGTTGCTGTTTTCCATGATGTTAACAGTAATACTAAAACTGGTCTCAAATTGACTGCCTAGCTTTGCTGTGTGGCAGCCTGATTTTGTGTTCCACTCTACAGGCTTCAGCATGTAACATAATCAACACATCATTGCAGTATTAAGCCAGCAGCACTTAAAAGAATGTTTATGAATGTGACTCATTGACGAGAGCGGAGCAATGCTCTGCAGCACTGACGACACTTCAAATTTCTTCACTGGTCATCAACTCTCACACAGAGTATTCCTTTCTATGCATCATCTGCACATTTCCAAATTATTCTTTTAATTTCAGAGCTCAACTCACTAACATGCATTGTGCACAACAATGATTCCAGCAGCCATTGTTCCTGGACAAACATCAAGTGTGTCCATGAAGCTTCACGGAATCCCTTTCCTATCTTTGTTGACATTTTCATTGGACTCTGCTCTTTAACATATGTTGAGTGTTTGACGGCTCTGGGCCTGGAGTTTAAGATCTGGAGTTTAGAAGGATGAGGGGACTCCTCATAGAAACTTACCGAATAGTGAAAGGCCAGAATAGAGTGGATGTGGAGATGATGTTTCTACTAGTGGGAGAGTTTAGAACCACAGGGCACACACTCACAATAAAAGGACATACCTATAGAAAGGAGCTGAGGAGGAATTTCTTTAGTCAGAGGGTGGCAAATCTGTGGAATACATTGCCACAGGCGGCCGTGGAGGTCATGCCATTGTTTTTTTATTAAAGCGAAGATTGACGGGTCTTGATTAGTTGTCAAAGGTTACAGAAAGAAGGCAGGAGAATAGGATTCAGAGGGAAAGATAGATCAGCCATGATTAAATGGCAAAGTAGGCTTGATGGGCTGTGTGGCCTATTTCTCCTCCTGTGACCTATGAACTTGTGAACTTGACCACTAGTTTTGATTTCTGTTATGGTATTTTTTTTCATGATCTCCTGAAAGTCTATGTATTTCTCTTTTATTCGTTTACATAATATGGACAAAGCTTCAGCATTTTTGAAGAGTTATCACTTAGGGGAGTGATGTAATCGCTTTTAAACCAGATTTTGCAAGGATGGAAGGCTCACTTCACTCAAAGACATCACTGAATGATAATCCATGGCATTATTCTTCCTCTTAATATTCCAAGGAATATTAATTATTTAGTCTAAATATGACAGTCTAGACAAATCTTGAGCCATAAAAATGTGCGACAAAGCAGTGTTGCATGAGGGACCTATACTGGTTTAGAATGAGCTTCAGAGGCAGTTCTACCATTCACAAGTGTAAAGCATTTCCATGTTTGAATTGGTAATCCCTGTCCCCTTGTACAGTCCTCACGGGAAGGTTAAAAAAAGTGATCTCTTCATGAATCTGTCTTCACAACCCCTCACTCTGTTAAATGAACGATTACGTTATCTTCACTGTTGACCGTGCATCATTTTTTTTTCTCAAATAAAGAGAAGGTATCACCTTGTGGCACGTAGAAAGTAAAAATAGGAATTTAGCTGAAAGATGAATGACCCATAATGAACTCCATAGCCACTCGGAAGGGTTCTTAATTTACTCCAGTATCTCGAATGAAGGTACTCATTGTTGTAAGGCAGGTGGTTCCAGAATATAGACGGAGTGGTGATAAAAAAATATGGTAATGTGGAATGGTGTGTAACTTGTAATGGTGAAATATTTGCAGTTAACCGCCATTGAATTGTAGTTACAGCTCAGAAGGAAGCCACTTGGCTCATCATATCTTTACTAGTGCTTAGTAGAAGCATCACCATGAATCGCATGCCACTATTCTTTAACTCTGCAATTATTTTCCCTGTTTGGTACCATCCAATTTATTTCAAACTCCTAATTGACTATTTATATCATTTTTAGAAGCAGCGAGTTCCAGAACATAACTCTTGTAAGTGCTTGTAATGTAATCCACAGAGTCATCATATACCCAAAGCTTTAAAACTCTTTCCCTGATCTTGTGTTCTCAAGCATCTGCTCCCCTTTTCTTTCATGGGTTTGGAGGTGCTGATGGAGATGTGTACATGATGGAGTGATGAAATGGCATTACCACTGTAGGATATTTATATTCTACATGTACAGCTGTTAGGGCTGCATGGTGTCACAGTGGTAGAGTTGCTGCTGTCTGTACAAAGTTTGTTCTTCTCCCCGTGACCGCATATGTTTTCTCCCAGACCTTCAGTTTCTTCCCACACTCCAAAGAAGTACAGGTTTGTAGGTTATTTGGCTTGGTGTACATTGTCCCCAGTGTGTAGGATAGTGTTAATGTGCGGGGATCATTGATCGGTGTGAACTCAGTGGGTCAAAGGGCCTGTTTCTGTCCAGTATCTCTAAACTAAACTAAACTACAAGCACTGTACATGGGTCATGAAAGGATTGAATGTTTACACTTATGGATTGTGTGTCAATCAAGTTGGCTGCCTTCTTTTGAAAGGCCGTGTAGTCACAGATACATGTAGAAGGGAAACAGACCCTGGGGCCCACTGAGTCCATGCTTATCATCAAGCACCCATTTAATACTACATTGAAATTTTATTTGCTTTTATTCCTCCATCATTCCTATCAACTCCCATCGTGTTTCACTGTTTACCGCTGTTTGCAGTGACCAATTAACCTGGGTTGTTGAGCTTCATGACTTTTGCCGAAGGTAATCTCACCTGGATGCATGGAGAGTATCTGAGCAGGCTCCTGACTTTTAAAGGGTGAAAAGGACTTTTTGTGGCTGGACCTGAATCACAGGATACCTCAGCCTCTGATCTGCTTATGTCGCTGCTGCATTTATCCTACTCTTTGATTCTACTGAGGTTTTGGTCATTGGTGACCCACCGGATTTTGATGGTGATTAACTCAGCAGTAGAAATGCCATTGAATGCAAAAGGTAGTAATCAGTTTCCAACTCTCGTCGGAGACAGTCATTGTATGGGCGTTCTGCAACACAATTGTTACCAGCCGATTATCAGCCCATGTCTCAGTGCTGTCTGAGTCATGCAGGCACTGTTTGAAATTCTGAGTGAAAAACTATCACAAAATATCCCCACTCTTTATTTGTTATGTTGGAAATGGCAACAAATGAAGCATCTGAGAATGACTGGCCTGCGACACTGTCCTGAAAGCTCTCATAGTGTGGTCCTGGGGCTGGGATGGTTGAAGTAGATAATGTGACAGTAGAGTCAATTTTATGTTGCTCCCTGATGGACTTAATTCAACTTCATTCTGCTAACTTCATGTTGATGTTGTAGCAGATGCGGAGTTGTCCGTTAAAGAATGGGGTAGATACGAAGTTTGTCCGAAAATACTGTTCTTTATTGCTACGCTAAGTGCTACGCTAATCCTCCTCACTCACCAACCCCGTGTGTGCGCGATTAACACCTTAAATACTCACCAGGGGTACCCGTTGCCACGCCGTGACCCCTATCTCTCATCACCGGGACACATGACCCCCCCAAGAGATGAATGTTATGTATAGTGAGTACACAAGTATGAAATGCAGTGGGACGGAGGCATCGGCCCCACGATATCCACGTGGATGTGGTCGAAACATCAGTGAGGCACCACAAAGTCTTAAACTGGCTCCGGGATGTGCTGCTGACCCTTCAATGTTTGACAGGGAATGCACATACAGGCCCAAAGACCGACCTGCTTCCGCAATCCGTGCCATACGAATCTTGCAGCCACTAATGCCACCGTCGCCCGGATGGATGGGTGGGATGCCACCGTCGCCCGGATGGATGGGCCGTAGAAAACCTGATGACGCCAGGCCGCCGGAACAATAGGCCGAGTCTGCCCCCTGGAGACGTTACACAGGACAGTGATATCAGCGGAACCCAAAGGCACGTCCTCGAGCAGCAGTCCTTTGAGGGCAGTTCGGTACGCCCTCATCTCCTCGTCCACTAGCTGCGCCGCCATCAAAGCAGAGAGTAATCGATTCCCGGGGCCACTTCGAGAACGGCCATAACAGCCGAGTGGAACAAGGTGTCTTCCTCCAGGTTATTTTACCCGGCGATGTGTCGGATGACTGTCGTGAACTCGGATATAACCTATTTAGGACTTTCAGCGGCTGGTGATCTGTCTCCATTACAAATCTTCTACCATTTGTGAAACCTCCGAATGCCAAATATCAATGCAAGAGCCTCTCGCTCTATTTGCGCATTATTTCTCTCACTGGCATTGAGTGTTTAGCTTCTCTCCATTTTCTTTTTTTAATATATATTTTTTTTATTCAGCCATCAAAAAATGGGTACAGATTATGTTGCCATATCCAAGTTCATTTTTTCGAAATGTACATATCAAAACAGAACATTTGAGTATTATACAAACAATATGGACGGGTATTATAAAAAAATTCTTTAAAATAAATAAATAAATAAATAAATAGATAGATAGATAGATAAATAAATAAATAATGGGTGAGGGTGAAAAAAGTAAATAATAAAAAATAAAAAATAAAAATATATAAGTAAAGTGCAGAAGATGACCACACTACATAGGGAGCAGTTCAGTGCAATAATTATTTGTAAAGACTCTTGTTTCTAAAGCTTCTAACTCTCTTATCTTCTATCTCTTACTCATAATTTCATTAAAATGGATAGTTTAGAGTGTAGATAGGTTTGCGTTGTGTGAATATTCTTCAGCGCAAGGAATGACATAAATGATTGCCAAATGTTATTAAATTGGTGGACTCTACCCTTTAAAACATATCTTATTCTTTCTAAATGTAATGTACTGATCAAGTCATGAAGCCACATTCTGGAATTGGGAGCTGTTGGTTTTTTCCATGACATGAGCAGTAGTTTCTTTGCCGTAATGAGACAGTAGGAGAGGAATTGGCGTTGAACAGTTGTGAATTGTCTTGATGTTTCAGATACCCCAAAGATGATTAATAAGGGCTCTGGGTTTAATGGGATGTTAAGAATTCTGAGATATTCTTATATGTATCAGACCAGAAAGAGGTGAGTTTTGGGCACGATTCAAAGTTATGAAAACTTTGTAGCATCTGAGGAGTGACATTTAGTAGCATCTGAGGAGTGACATTTATCACATGTAGGAGAAACATTTGGATATATAATGTGTATTTTTGGAGCAGTGAAGTATATGCATAATTTTGAACTGTATGAAGCAGTATCTAGCTTTGTTTGAGCACCGATGTACAAGTTTGAGGCTTTCCTCCCAGATTTCATCTGGTATTTGCTCATTCATGTCTTTTTCCCAATTGATTTTATACTTGCTAGAGGATGGCGAGGTTATTGATAGAAGGACATCATACATATAAGAGATGAATTTGCCTTTATATGGTGGTGTTTTAAGGCAGTCATCTATTTGCTTTCGTATATCATCCCTGATTTGCAAGTATCTGAAGAAGTAACAATTTGGGAGTTCAAATTTATTTCGTAGATGTGCAGAGGTTGCAAACGTACCATCGATATATAGATCTCTGACACTGTGGATTCCTAATTCACTCCATATAGAGAAAGTCTTATCTAAAATAGATGGCTTGAATGTGGGGTTGTTTGCTATGGGCAAAGCGAGAGATATAGGTTTAAGTTCGAAATGGGTTCAGATTTGCTTCCAAATATGTATCAAATTGTGTATAACAGGATTAAATCCATAATATGATTTATCAATTGAAGTAGGAGCTAAAAGGGCAGTCATGGTGGAACAGTAGTAGAGTTGCTGCTTTACAGCAACATGCAGCGCCAGAGAACCGGGTTCGATCCTGAAAACGGCTGCTGTCTATATGGAGTTTGTACATTCTCCCCATGATTTGCGTGGGTTTTCTCAGAGATCTACGGTTTCTTCCCACACTTCAAAGACGAACAGGTTTGTAAGTTAATTGGTTTGATTCATTGGCTTGTTAAAAATGTAAAATTGTCCAAGTTGGCAATATGCAGAATACTGCCCTGCCGACTACAAAATTCAGAAGGTTCAGAATGTAGGATGGTACCTATTTAGTAAGGGTGCCAATCTTCTCGTTCTATTTTTAGCCAATTCAGAGGGATGTTTGCGGTGTCAAGCCAGAAAGCAAAGGACTTGATGGCAGAGGCACAGTCATATAATCTGAAATTTGGAAGAGCAAGCCCGCTCTTAGTCTTTGATTTGTAGAACTGATTTTTGTTTGTCCTATGAGTTTTGCAATTCCACTTGAAAGGTATTATTATTGAATCTAATCTCTCAAAAAAAGTTTTTGTAAGAGAAATAGGAATGTTCTGAATTAGATATAGGGGTAAAAAGATCATTTTACTGGTACTCACTCTTCCGATTAAGGAAATTGGTAGAGTTTTCCAGAATTAGATTTTGCTTTTTAGGTTTTCTAATAAGGGAAGGGAATTGGCCTGTAGAAGGGAAGAGTGACGCTATGTAACCTCAATCACTAGATAGGTAAATTTACCTGTTGTTACTCTGAAAGGAAAATTCTCCAATGTATCTGAGGGGATGGTATAAACTGGCAACAGTATACTTTTATTCCAATTAATACTGTAGCCTGAAAATGTACCAAACTAGCTAAATTTTTCCAGTATCGCTGGAATAGTGGTTTGAGGTTCCGTTATGTACAGGAGGATATCATCTGCGTACAAAGATATTTTATTTGTAGTCTCTTTCATGTCGTAACCAATAATATGGAGATCTAATCGAATACTCTGAGCAAGCGGTTCTATAGCAAGTGCAAATATTAATGCTGATAGGGGGCGGACATGTCTTGTTCTCCTGAACAAATTAAAGGGAGATGAGAGCGTTTGGTTTGTGAGAATTCGTGCTGTCGGATTTTTATACAGAAGCTTAATCCATTCCAAAAAGTTGTATCCAAAGTATCCAAAGCGTTAGTATAGCCAAGTCCTTGTTTCCTTCTCTTTTTGTGTACATGATATGAAACAGACGTCTCTAGTTAAAGGTGGATTGTCTATTAGGTATGAACCCCGTTTGATCTTTGTGTATTCATTTACTTATTAATGGGCTTAATCTATTGGCTAAGATTTTAGCAAATAGTGTGCCATCTTTATTTAGCAGTGAGATTGGATGGTATGAACTTACTTCTTGGGCATCTTTTCCTTTCTTATGAATCACTGTATTTGTTGCTTCAGTTAGTGTTGGTGGTAGGGCGCCGTCCGATTGTGCTTGTCTATACATTCTATATATATACGGTGTCAGAGTATCATTAAATTTCTTGTAAAATTCACTTGGAAGTCCATCTGGGCCTGGTGCTTTACCAGTTTTAAGAGACGAGATCTCTATAACACGGAGATCAAAGTTAAGACCATTGCATTCTTCTTCACTCAATTTAGGGAGATTGCATTTATTAAGAAAGTCATTCATGACAGGGTGTTTGTGGTGCATCTGGGCATATATAGGCTGGAATAAAACTCTAGGAATCTATCATTTATGTCTTTGGATTTTGTTAGCGCTGTTCCATTGTTACTCTTAATTTTATGTATTGTTTGGTCAGTCTCCATTACTCTTAGCTGTCGTGCCAATAATTTGTGCGGTCTGTCTCCGAATTCGAAGTATTTTTGTTTGGTGCACAAAACGCCTTGTTTATTTTTGCAGAGAGTAAATTGATTATATTGATATCTCAAATTTGCTATTTTCCTGTGTAAATAATGGGAGGAAGAGTGCGTTATCCCTGTCCAACTGTTGGATCTGTTTTTCTAATTATTCTATTTTTATTTTATTGTTTTTTTTCTTGCAATTTCGAATGAGATTACACATCCCCTCAAATAGGATTTAAACTCCTCCCACAATGTGGCGAGGTGGTTTCTGGGATATAATTTGTTTCAAAATAAATATTAATTTGGGTTTTTAAATATTCACAAAACTCTTTTTCAGTTAGTAGCTGCGGGTTCAGTCATCAGGTTCTATATGATGATGTCATGTTTTCCAAATACAGCGAAAAAGTGAGAGGGCTTTGATCTGAGATCCCAATATTGTGATATTTAACATTTGTTGTAAAGGGTATCAATTTTGTATCTACCAGGAAGTAATCGATTCTACTGTATGAGTTATGTACTGAGGAGGAAAAAAAGTAGTCTCTACCAGCAGGGTTCTCGATCCGCCATACATCTGAAAGATTCATAATTTTGAGGAATGTATTTAGGAGTTCGCTTGAATTGGTTCTTGGGATCTTTTTGGTGAACGATCTGTCAAGATATGGATCCAAAACAGTGTTAAAGTCAGCTTCTATTATCAGATACTAGACTAAGTGGGACCCGTTGGGTCCCATGTTCACACGGGAGGGCGGTCCCCCTAAGCAATATTCCACCTCTCCACCAATTCCAATATTGGTGGCCAGCGGGGTGGGGGGCTTTTTGGAGTGCTGGTATGGGTGTTGTGGGCTGAAGAGACTGGTCTCCAGAGGGCCAGTATGGACATTGTGGGCCAAATGGATTCTTGGGGTGGCAGCTCAGTCCCTCAAGCCTGATGTGCTGGCAGCTCACTCATGGCTGGTGGGCTGGCAGTTGACTCACGGCTATTCCTTGAAATTCCATTTCAAGCTGGGTGCAAGGCCACCAAATTCAAATCCATTTTCCTAGCATTTCAAACAGGGTACAAGGGCACCAAATTCAAGTGCAGTTTCTTACCACTTCAAGCAGGGTGCAAGGCCACCAAATTCAAGTGCAGTTTCATATCACCTCAAGTAGGGTGCAAGGCCACCAAATTCAGGTGCAGTTTCCTACCACTTCAAGCAGGGTGCAAAGCCACCAAATACAAGTGCAGTTTCATACCACTTCAAGCAGGGTGCAAGCCACCAAATTCAAATGCAGTTTTATACCATTTCATGCAAGGTGCAAGGCCACCATATTCAAATGCAGTTTCATACCATTTCATGCAGGGTGCAAGACCACCACATTTAAATGCAGTTTCATACAATTTCAAGCAGGGAGAAACCACCATAAAACCACACAAAACACCACACTCACAGTTAAGTAGACATTCAGTGTGTTCATTTGATTCAAAGCTCAGACAGAGTTGTGACCTCTACCTCCCCCATCATGCAGAGACTGAGCCACACCCACCCTTCCAGGTTTTATAATCCCTCCACCCTCCCACTGGAAATGTTGTGGCCTTCATGACGTGATTGACAGGAGAGAGATTCTCAACATTCTTCAAACACTTTTATTTTTTATTGATGGGAAAAATCCTCTGCAACTGATGAGTGGAGGGGGACTGAGTAAGATGGCCAAAATTTGCAGCCAGAAGTGGTAGTGTTTTATCTAAAATCAATATACAGTGCAAAAAGAAAGTTGTCAAGTTTAGAATACCAACGATTTGCAGTGCTTTTATTTCAACCCAAAACCCCACCAACCATTTGGAGTACTTTTACATCAACCCAAAACCCCACCAACCATTTGCAGTGCTTTTACCTCATTCCAAAACCCCACCAACCATTTGCAGTGCTTTTACCTCAACCCAAAACCTCACCAACCATTTGCAGTGCTTTTACTTCAACCCAATTCCCCAGCAACCATTTGCAGTGCTTATACTTCAACTTAAATTCCCACCAACCATTTGCAGTGCTTTTACTTCAAATCGACCACATTTTCATTTTCAAACCACATTAAGGGCACGCAAGGTCAATACTGTAAAAACACACTTACAGTTCAGTAGACATGTGGTCAGTGTTATTCACAGCTCAGACTGAGTATGTGACCCTCTCACTTCCCCCATCTTGCAAAGACTGACTGAGGCACAACACTTCCAGGTTTTATAGTCTCCCCCCCCCCCTCCCACCAGTTGACACTCTCTCCCATCAGAGAGAATGTCAACATTTTTTAAACAGTTGATAACTCTTTTATGTTTCATCGATGGGAAAAATCCGCTTGTCCTGCGCAGTGGAGGGGGACTCTGAGTAAGCTGGCCAAAAATCACAGCCGTAAGTGGCAGTGTTTTTTCTAAAATCATGAAAGAAAAACAGGAAGTGGTCATTATCTTAATTTTAGTAAAATGGATAAGGGCAAAGACCTTTTAGAAGAATGAAGGGTTGTCTACATTGGGTGCGTGTATATTAACTAAAGTTAAGGATGTATTTTGTATTTTGTCTGTCACGACCAGATACCGTACTTCCTTGTCAGGAATTGTTTTGTTATAAAGGGTATCCCTTTTCTTATTAATATTGCTCTTCCTCTTGCCTTTGTGGAAAAGGTTGTATGATATTTGTCTTTTATCCATTTTACCCTGAGTATTATGAGAGTCATTCTTTAGATGTGTTTCTTGCAAAAACATGATATCTGAATTCAGTGATTTCAAACGAGCTGTACTTTGCCTTTTGACTAGGTTGTTTACTCCTCTAGTATTCCAACTTGTGAATGTCAAACTTTGTTCGTGCCAGTCTCATTACAGACGTTACTTTGCATCCCAATTGTGTATCATATGGGGTGTCTTTATCTACAAGAGTTTGGTCTTCCTCAATAGATCTGTTCCTGTCTCTTTTTTTCTGTGTTTTCTGCATTAGAACTAGTAACATACCTAACAACAATAACAAAAATAAAATATCGCTAGCCATTCCCAAAATAGTTATGGCGCGAGTTCACTATGGGGAAAAAAAAAGAAACAAAATAAATAATAATTTTAAAAACCCAAATATCAAAATTAAGAAGCTTCTCTACTAAGTAACTGTAAACCTTGTTTACCTCCGTTATGTCTTACTTTAAAAATAGCTTGACAACTTTCCAAAAATATAAGAAACAAAAACAACTGATTATAGCATAGTATCAATGAATTAGTTAAAAACAGTTAGATAACTTGTGAAACACAAATATATATAATAGAGAGAGGCTGGACCATCCAGTGTATTATACGTTTTTTGTTGTGTCTGACCATGTTCTGAGGAGGTGTTCCGTGTAGTCCTGGGCTTTTTGGGGATCGGTGAATGAAGTTTGCTTGCCGTTGTAGGTCACCAGGAGTCTCTCTGGGTAGAGCAGGCCATATCTGATGCCTGGTAGCGTTTCCCTGGTCTTAGTGAAGAGTGCTCTCCGTTTTGTGATGGTTGGTGGGTAGTCGCGGAATATCTGGATCTTTTTACCTTGATATTGGATATTTCTTGTTGATGACGCTTCGCGTAGGATATCTTCCAGGGTATGGTAGTAGTATAGATGTATTACAAAGGGCCGGGGAGGTTCAGAGGGTGCGGGTCGCTGCCGGAGGGTCCTTTGCGCTCTGTCGTTAAGTGGTTTCTCCTCCAGCAAGAGTGTCTCCTGCAGGAGTTGGGCAATAAAGTGTCTCGGTTTGGGCCCTTCTTTCCCCTCGGGAATCCCAATGATTCTGACATTGTGTCTTCTCGATCTGCCTTCACATTTTTGAGTAATCTTTTCCAGCTCCGAGTTGAGACGAGCCACTTGTTGTTATAGCATGCGAACACTATCCGAGTGGAGCGAGGCTGATTTTTCCATCTCCTTGATAGTATTGTTATGTGAGGTCGATATCATCTCAAGCTTCGCGATGGAAGTTTGTAAATCTCTTTTAGCCGTGGTTATTTCCTCTCTTAAGTCCGTGTAAACATTCTTGATATGGCTATCGATGGTTGTGCATATGTCGCTCTTAATTTGAGCTACCTCAGTCATTAGCACAGCGAAAGCAGCTAGAACAGCCTTGTTGGATGGGTCTTCCTCCTTCTCGTTCATCTCATCTGGCATCAGCATGTCAGGCAAGGGTGGTGCTTGGTGCTGGCCTAGTTTGCTTGCATCGCTTTTCTTGGTTTTGGTCTTCCTCATGTCAACTTTGTCTCTCCTGTTTGTGTAAATTTTGTTCTCTTGATAACAAAATTTCAATAAATGACTACATGTGGTTGTATCAGCATTTTTGTGTATTTAAAAAGATTAAATTGTCAGAGCAATCAGGAAAGTTGTTACTCTTTCATCTCTCAACAGCACCCCCCCCATCTCTCCATTTTCTAACACATGAGAGATCACAGCACCATCACCGTATGGTGAAGCATCACATGCTAACTTCATTGGTTTATTGTAACATCGTAATAAACAAGCATTGTATCTCTGCCAACTGAGCTTTACATGACTTGAAAACTTGGTCACATTCACGTGTCCATATCCATGGTACATCTTTTCTCAAGAGCTCGTTCAAGGGATGTAAACAGGTGGACAGATTTGGCACAAACTTCACATAATAATGCACTAATCCTAAAAAGGATCAGATCTCCGATATGTTTCTGGGAGTAGGCGTGTTCTTGATCACATCGACTTGGTGGGATGTAGACCATCCTTGTCTATCTTATCACCCAAGTACTCTACCGAGTTCTGAAATAACTCTCACTTTTGCACCTTCACTCTTGCACTATGTGTTTCAAGTCATTTGAGTACTATTTCCAACCTTTCATCATGTGTCTGCCTGTCAGGGGCTGAGATGAGGATGTCATCCAAGTAACACTAGAATTCCCTCTAGAATTTGTGTCATCACCCCTTGAAAAATTCCTGGGGCTGATGATATAACAAATGGTGTTATGGCTGTATGGTTTCACTGTATTTTACTGTACCAATTGGTGCATGTAACAATAAATGTCTCTTGAATCTTGAATCTTGAATCTTATAATCCCCACAAAGTCTAACACTACCATCATGTTTAGGTACAGGTACAATGGGTGTTGCCCATTCATTACTTTTTACCTTACTGATAATGTTCTCAGCTTCAAGTCTTTTCAGTTCTTTCTCAACCTTATCCTTAAGTGCGTGCGGCACAGCCTGTGGTTTGCAATGCACTGGTGTCGCATCCTGCTTCACGCGTACTTTTGCCTTGTACCCCTTGATCGGCTCTCCCTGGTCGTTGAAAACCTTCGAAAGTTGTTTAATTATGTCCTCCGGACACTTGAATTCTTCGTGAATGAGGAATATCTCATTCCAGTTTCACTTCAAGATGTGGAACCAATTCCAATCGAGCAACACAGGCTTATCTCCTTTACAACTACGGGAAGCAACGCCGCCTAGTGCTCCCTAATCCCAACTGGTACATGTACGCATCCTAATACTGGAATTTTCTCTTTAGAGTAACCACGTAGCTTGATTCACTTCACTTCCAAAGGAATTTGGCAGCTTCTCCCGATACACAGATTCTGGAATCACGCTCACAGATGCTCCTGTGTCGACTTCCATGCTAACATGAGCTCCATTCAACTGGACTTGCACAGACACATTCTTTGTCTTCCAGTTTGTTAGTTCATTGCTGCAGATGGAGTATATGTCGAGTGGCTCTTCCGCTGCCTGCAGTTGATCCACAGAATGAAGATGCTTATTTGTGTTTGAACCTTTTCTCTGCTTAGCCTTGTGACAAGCCTTTGCTAGATGTCCCATCTTGTGACACATGTAACACTCCGCCTTGAAGAACGGACAAGACAGTGCAAGATGTGAACCCAAACAGCGATAGCATGACTTTGCAGAAGTCTCACTACCCTTCCATGGATAATAATTCTCTGATGTCTTTGTCGACTTATCCGTCTTTGGTTTGCTGGACTGCAGCTTGTTCAAATCTTCCGCTGGTTGTCTAGAAGTTGTCCTGACTTCTCTAGAACCCCTCTCTGCCATATCCATTGAAAAGCAGTTTTACAAGCTGTTCCAAAGGTCAGGTCATACACCGTCATCGGCTTACTTCGGATCCGCTCACTTCTCAGTCCACACTCGAAATGGTCTCTTAATGCCCGATCTTGGAAATTTCAAAAATGACAATCAATTGATAACCTCTTGAGTACCATAATAAAATGACTAATGTCCTCCTCTCGAAGTTGGCATCTCATTCCAAATCGATAGCTTTCAGCTATTTCTAAGGACTTAGGGTTATAATGTTCTGTTAACTTCTTAAGAATATCCCTCAAAGGCATGTCCTTTGGTTTGGCTGGAGCTAACAAATTATTTCCTGTATCATAAACATCGGGCCCCATTTCAATAAGAAAAATTGCTCTTTTCCTAGCTTGATTTGCTTCATTTAAACATCTTGATTCTGCATCAGAAGCTTCTATTTCAGTAATATTATTTGCAGCAAAAAACACCTCTAAACATTCGATGTACGCACTGAATGTTTCCCAGCTTTGCTGGTACACCCAATCGTCCGATATACCCACTGGGCGCCGCCATTTTGAATTTTAGTGTCACGGAATTCAAACTTTGTGACCAGATTTTCAGCTTTCAGTGACACCAAATGTAAAACAACCTTCTCCGTGCCTCTGTAGAATTCCTTATCAACACGAACAATTAAAGCTGAGAAATCCACGATCCCATCCTCGTCGTCATTTTGTGATATCTTGTGCTCAGACACAGAATATCAAGCTAACTCACTGGTGACCGGAACATGACTGTATAGCTGTCTGTGGTTTATTCAATCATTTCCAATCCTCCGACCAAAGGTGGCGCAATTACAAGTACAATACCTCTATTTGAATACATATTTATTGTCCAGCTCACTTCCAGCATCTATCTACTTCTACAATAGTACATGATTCTCACTTCAGTGTCTGTGAATGTACTTAATTCAGACTGAATCTAGTACTTCTTAATTTGGCAAGTTTATACTATATCTCTTCTGTATCTTGGCTTTTAAATCTGCTATAACACATTTCAAGAATGCCAAGTGACGATAACACAATCAATGGAACACAGTTTATAATATGTAATCCTAATTGTTTATAACATAATTTTAATTGGGAGCTAGAGAACCACTGAAAAGTTACTTTAAAAATAGGCAAGCAGAAACAAAACCTTCTTTGGAAAAGCTGTTTATGCAGAACCTTCCCGCTGTAATCAGACATCATTGTCTCTTTGGAACTCAGCTAATTTCACTGAGGAAAAAATTAAGAAACAATTGCATCTATCGACACTTATGCAATATTACTCCACTAAACAAAGTACATAGATCCTTTAGTATTTGTAGTTTGCAGTAAAATGACTATTATTGTGTTTGAAATACTCTAGTCCTCTTTCCTAATTTTCCCCACTGGACCAATTGTTTACTTCTGGATTTTATATCACACAAGGGTTTGTAAGAATGCAACTATTGGCATAGAGCTTAACTACCTGTACATGTTGTAAAGTATTGTTGATTTCACCAAGATGACACTGAATCTGGAATATCCATTTTCCCATTTTCCATCCCGACCAAAAATTGGTCCAGCTCTTTCTTGATGGGATTCAGTGAATTAAATTTAACCCATGAAATGGTAGCCAGATTCAATATCCTTTACTCTCAGGGAAAATAACCATCTACTGTACTTGTGTCTATCCTAGATCTGGCCTTTCATCATTTTCACATGCAAGTTTTACTCCCCAATATAGTTTTCATGGTACAGCCTGTTATTTGGAAAACATAATTTCTAGTCAGATTAACCACAATATTTATTATTTTGTGATGTAGAGTTTCAATACTTTTAGCCTCCTTGCTTTTTATTTTAGCACCCCTCCCAAATACCTGGCATCATCCAAATAAGAAGACCAAAATTGGAGACCATAATACAAGTAACCCATGAGCAAAGTCTTGTACAAAGACCAAATATAATGCTATGTCTTACAATCAATTTCCAAATGAAAGAACCATATTACTCTTTGTGTTTAATTCTCAATAAACAACATTTCTCATGAGTCTTTTGAGATACGTTCATCAGAGCATTATTTTTTTTCTTCTTTAAAATATTTGCCAACTTCTTTAGTATTTGTGCTAGTCTGCTAGTGATTCTATATTTAATCTTAATTTAAAGATCTTAATTTTCAGTTTTAACAAGAACACTCACTATATTATGTAATATATAAAGGAAAACCTATTAAAGATTTTATATTTTGATTAAGTAGGTCCGAGATCTGCACCTACAAAAATACCCATAAAATCATGGACGAAAATTCCAATAGACTCATTGTGCTCTCAGTGAAGACTGGAACAGGGGGATGAGGACATTAAGTGGTACAAAGGATTCCTTATAGTTGTATCCGTACTGTCTATATTTGCCTTTCTATCTATTTGTACAGAGCAAAATTGATTCGCCATAGCTTAATTAAGCAAAGGAAATCTCTTCTTTTACACATTGTCCAAGGGAGTTTTCCAATAAACATCAATCCCTGATAGTGCTCATTGGCTTTTCCCTCATGAAGATTTCATGCCTTTGAAGGGCCTGTAAGGCTCAAAGCTTCTGTATAAAATCTGGTTATTTAATTCAATTCTCCATTGCTTGACATTCAAAGTGGTAGGATGAATTCCAGGTAGCAATTGCTTGGGCTGTTGCACTATGCAATAACTAGTTAGGTTTCAATTCATATTTAAATCTGCTGCCAACACCACCATTGTTGGATGCATAATGGGTAATGATGAGACGGATTATAGGAGGGAGATTGATAATCTGATCAAATGGTGCCAGAACAGCAACCTTACTCTCAAAGTCAGTAAGTCCAAGGAACTGATTGTTCACTTTTGAAGAGGAATGCCGAGGATCCACAAACCTGTGTACATAGATGGGATGGCAGTGGAGAGAATCAGCAAATTCAAGTTTCTGGGCTTGCATATTCCTGAAGATCTGTCCTTGGTGCTGCACATTGATGCAATCATAAAGAAAGCCCATCAACACCTGTACCTGTAGAAGATTGAGGAGATTTGCTATGTTGACAAATACCTACTTGAAATTTGTAATGACAATTTCTTAACTTTCCAATGCCCAACTTTTAATTGTCGTTACTACACTGGCAAGGAGGAGTGGAGTTTATGCAATCAATGTTACAAACAAATCTTCCTGTCATTATTTCCAGTATAATTGATTTTAATTGAAGTTGTTGTAAATACCAAGAAGTATCTTATACAAATATTAACTTTCCGTTCTTACCATCTGAACTGGTAAAAACTGTGTCATCTCTTCCCGTGCCAGCTCCCGTCTGATCTGACCACTCCCTATCATATCACTTAGTTCAATGTAAGTCACGCCCATCTACATAAATCCACACCGATTTACATATGAAAATCCCATCCCCAAGCGTTCAAAATAATGCAGCTAGAAATATCTAGACAAAATATTATAATATACTAACAGTCACTAACTTAAGCATAAATGGCTCCTACAAACGTATATTGGTGTACAGGATAGAGCATACTGACTGGTTACATCACTGCCTTGTTCGACAACTCAAATACACAGGAATGAAAGAGATTACAAAAAGTGGTGGACACTACCTGGTCCATCACGGCTACTGTCATCCCCACCATCAAAGGGATCTTGAGGAGTCATTGCCTCATAGAGGCAGCAGCCACATCAAAGACCCACACCTGGCCATACTCTCATTTCATCCTCCCATTGGGAAAAAGGTACCCAATTGTCTGAAAACCATATCTACCAGGTTCAAGAATAGCTTCTCCCCAACAACCATTATGCTCTTGAACATTACAAAACACCAACTAGACTATGAACTGTGCAATATTTTTAGCTGCAGTGAGGACATGGGGCATTTTTGCACTATTATTGGGGACATTATCTATGAGTATTGTGTTTAGAGGCCAGTAATGCTGCTGCAAGCAATTATCTAATCGTTCCTTAGTCAGTACATATAACAATTAAACTCGCTTGATTCTTGACTCTTGAGGTTTGCAGATTTTACCACTATGCAGAAACATTTCTTCCAGCAAGATAAACATTTGGACACCCGGGACAAGTAGATATTCAGCATACTTATTTTTCCACGTGCAGGCTGTTTTGTTTCCCTCTGGGAACAGAACAGACAATGAATTGATGCTTGGTAAACCACAGTAAAGATATCTTTCTGTGTAGCATAACGTTGCATTCATCTAATTTTGTGGATCTTCTTTAACAAAATTAATAAGCAGTCGCAGTCAATATAAATACATGGTATGGCATGGATGTTGGATCCATATTCTTACATCTCATATTACTACCTCTTGCATTTCTGTCTCCTCAAATCGATTAGAACTCTTACCAGAACTCTTAACTCTTACCTGTAAAGTAGGAAAAAAATCCATATAATTCACTTGCTATTATCTCCTTGAACCATCAAAAATTGTTGTATAGCACATAGACTAATCTTTCCTATAGATATTCTGCAGCCTGTCTGCATAAAACAGGTCTCCATGATCACTAAATAACTGTAATTCCATGCTTTTTTTGGGTTGACCAGGTGGACAAGGAAATTCCTTACGTCTTTTATATATTCAGTTTCATGCTGGGTCCTGGCCATAATGCCTGTTTGGAAACCATTCAAATGCTAGATTTTTCATTTATTGTTAAGATAAAATGATTCCGTTCACTGGGCAAAAACAAAAATAGCAGCAGAAAAAATTGCAATTCAGTACAAGTAATTTATATTACTAAAAGGATGATCTTGATTACTTCCTGTTTTTCTGCTTCATTACTTTTGAAAAAACGCTACCACTTACGGCTGTGATTTTTGGCCATCGTACCAGAGTCCCTCTCCACTGCGCAGGACATGACATTCTCTATGCTGCCCCTGCTGGTGGGAGGGGGGAGGGACTATAAAACCCAGGAGTGTTGTGCCTCAGTTAGTCTTTGCAAGATGGAGGAGTTGAGATGGTCACGTCTCTCTGAGCTGTGAATAACACTGAACACATGTCTACTCAACTGTGAGTGCCCTTAATGTGGTTTGAAAATGAAAATGTGGTTGCTTTGAAATGCTGCACTGCAAATGGTTGTTTGTGGTGGTAACTGCTTTGAAATGCTGCACTGCAAATGGTTGTTGGTGGTGGTAGCTGCTTCGAAATGCTGTACTGCAAATGGTTGTTGGTGGTGGTAGCTGCTTCGAAATGCTGCACTGCAAATGGTTGTTGGTGGTGGTAACTGCTTCGAAATGCTGCACTGCAAATGGTTGTTGGTGGTGGTAACTGCTTCGAAATGCTGCACTGCAAATGATTAGAAGTTCATAACGTTTTGTCAAATAATGACAAATAATGACTGAAGTTTGCCAAAAACATTGGCACAGTGCTGACAATAGTATTTATTTGAATGGGAGTAGGTGCAAAATAATTTACAATTATAAAAATAATTGAGTTCACATTTTGTTAATATTTGAGTGTCCTGATTTTTTTATTTAATTGTTTAATAATTTGACTACTTACTCATAATTTGAATGAATCTGAATGTCAAATAATTAGAAATATTTAAGAGATTTCACAATTTTGACAGCTGACTAAGCGATGGCTGAGCAAGATGGCTGGTTGTCAGGGTGAGGATTATTCTGTCCGCATGAGGGCATTAAAATCCAGATTAATCTGTGAGAAGTAGCATGGGTTCTGCAACAATGTTTATGCCAAGAGATTTGAACAAGGTAAGAATCAATTTGGTGTCAGCCATAATGAGGAAATTTTGGGCCAATGTTCTGATATCTAAAGAGTCAGTGAAACTAAACTGAACTAAATAAATCAGATTAATAATGCAATTATGCTGTGGTATATGCTTAGTTTAGATTTATTATTGTCACACGTACCAAGGTACAGTGAAAAGCTTTGTTTGGCATGCTATCTACTCAAATCAGATAATACAATGCTAGCTGAGACAAAGTTTGCACGTGAAAGAGTTTCTTGCACTTTCGACAAGTAAAATATTTTCCAGTATCTGACCCTTTGGTTCTTGCATTTGGTTATTAAAACATAATTTCTGTTGGCATTTTATCTTCTCTTCTTTGGAACGCCTGAAAGTTATCTGCGTAAGTATTTTATCTGCTTGCACTATTTGGGGTATTTCCTTGCTGCAGGGACACCATGGAGGGCAAGAGAGAGATGCTAGCAGAAGACTCACCAACCACAGATGTTTAGAGAGGAGTTCCTCTTTATACATCTCAACAACCAGCAAAGCTTGAGGTAATCCGCCTCTGCAGAATGCCTGCTAGCGCCATGCCACATGCTGTCACTGCAACTGTAGCTGCAAAGAAAGGCCAAAACTGCATTGCAAGTTGGTAGCTGTAGCTAACAATACAATCAATTTCTACTTCTTTGATTCTTTGCAGTTTTGTGCAGATGGAGAGATACTGTACCTACAGTGGTTTATTTCTGATGTTTGCAACAGCTACCGGCCTTGCAGCCTCTCTCATAGCCAGTACTCTTTCCTTCTCTCTTTCCCCACTTAGGGAGACATGCTTGATTTCCAATAGTTAGCATCAAAAATCCTAATTTTGTGCCATCTTCTCCTGCTCATAATTGACATGAATATTAAATACCATGTGAAGTTTTGGGGAAAACACCTGCTAGTGTCTGCAAACAGTGGGGTATAATTGTGAAGGATTGATAGAAGTTGTTAATAGTTGAACAAGGACAAGGACAAAGGACAAAGGACATTTATTGTCACATAGACCACTTGGTGTAGTGAAATGTGCCATTTGCAGCACACCAATCAAAATAAAACACAACATTAAAGGATTTGACATTAAACATAAAAACATCCCTCCACAATGGTTCCCACTGTGAGGGAAGGCAGCAAAGTCCAGTCCGCTTCCTCTTGTTCACCCCTGGTCGGGGCCTATTTGAGGCCGCCACAGTCATCGCGACGACGGCCCGATGTTTCAGTCCTTCTCGCCGGATGATGGAGCTCCGGCGTCGGAGGAACACTCTCAGCGGCCTGGAGTGTCTGGAACGGCCGCTTGCTGCCAGAGACCGTGGCTCCCGAAGTCCACAGGCTACGCTGGTCAGAGCTCCAACTCTGGCGATCTCTGTGAGAGATCCCAGGCTCCGTGGTGTTCAAACTCAGTGCCGCCCGCAGCTGGACGCTCCGCGACCACAGCTCCGCGATGTTAGAGTCGGTGGTCTCAGCACTCCAGACTTACCATACGGTGACCCGGGTAAGGCATCGCCCATTCTGTGATGGTGTTTCAGCACTGTGCTGCCGCCGAAGCTGAGGTTCTGGCTGGTCCCGACAGGAAACGCCGCTCCAATCCCGTTGGTAGGCCGCGAGGAAGGGAGCAAAGATGCGGCTGGGAGAAAAGCCTCATCTCCGACCTGGTAGGGACTGAGAAATACAATTTCCCCTTCTCCCCCCCCCCCCCCCCTCCCCCCCCCCAACCCCCACCCCTCACATAAAAAGACTAGACCTCCAAAAACAAAAACTTTTGACACGCTAAAATGTTTTTAAAAGAATGAACAGCTGCAGGCTGGGCAGCCATACTCGACGGCGCCCCCTCTGGATATGGCCAGATATTTCTGGATATCTGAAACTAATGGTTGAGTGGATGGAAGAATGAATGATGTATTCATAGAAGTTGAGATCATTGAACATTTTGCAGAGAACTATCCATACCCTTGGGAATTAATTTTTTGTGCTCACCTTAATTAATACCTCTCCCCAGTGTTATTTTGTTGTGTTCGGGTGGTGATAGTGGTGGGGGGGGGGGGGAGGGGGGGGATGGGGGAGAGGGTGGATCCCTGGCCCCAAGGAGGTTGAGAACCAATTGCTTTATCTCTACCAAATCCTCCAGAAGCATGTGTTGGAACAGCTGAATGTTTCCTCTTCCTGGTGTTAAGTCCGATCTTTCAGCATGCTGCTGAAATTTATGTAATAATGTATTTCATTTTTTTAATGTAACAAAAAACAGACCATGCAGGAAACACTCAGTAGACCAGGCAGCAGATAGATGTCTGAACACTCACCAGAGTAGGTAGAAAGAGAAACAAAGTGAATGTTTCAGGTCAAAGATTATTCATCAGAAGTGATAAAGAAAGAATGGAGTTAAATTGCAGAGAGAATTGTGGAGAGATGAATCGGACAAAGGGAATATTGCTGATATGATAAGTCCAGGATTATACTATGATGATATGATTCAGATAACACCTTAAGCATCTTAACCAGCCTACAACCCTGGCTTCATCCTATCAGAGATAGCCCCTTTGTTTTATCCACCCCTCTCTGCAACTTAAAACGAATTTGTTTTCTTTCTACAGTTTTGGCCAAGAGTCTTCAACCTTAAATGTTAACTGTGTTTTTTTTTCAAATAAGTTATCCGAATTGCTAATTGATCCCAGTATTTTCAGTTTTTGTTTCAGATTTCCAGCATCTGCAGTTGCTTATTTGTGATTTGCATTTCTCTTTAAATGGTGCAAAGCTGCTGGCAAGAGTTGGAACTATCTACTCGCAAACTAGGCCAAGACAATTAATATTAGCTGGTTCTTGAAATCACATGCCAGACTATGCAGTAAAATGCTGGCAGTTCCACATGATCCCCGCCGGTTTCCTGCATGTGAGTGCCCACAAAATAAAATGTCCATGTCTGTGTGCAGTTAACAGGGAAATTCAGAATTTGCTAACAGCTGGTTGTTCGAGCTCTGGCAATGGACTCCTTGTACAAACCAGTAGTGGAGCACCACAAAATGCTGAATTAACTCAGTGGGTCAGGCAGCATCTCTGGAGAGAAGGAATAGGTGACATTACAGGTCGAGACCGTCGTGGAAATTCGACACCACTTAAAATGGGGATTCCTTCTGAAAAATTGATATCAGGGCAGGAGAATGCCTGTGAGGATTATTAATGGTAATAACGCAACTAGTTTTTTCATTTTTTAAACTTAAGTGTATTTAAATGTTTCCACACACTTGTGTGCTCTTTTATCTTTTTTCTTAATATTCAAATAATGTTGCTATATTTTTGTGTGTTTATGTTTTATTACTTTTGGGTGAATGTTACAGAATTCAAGAAACATTTTGATAGCATTGATTTGTGATGAAGCCAGGAGTTATGTCTCCAGTTGTTTCAGGGGACCAGGTTTGGACCCCCAAAAGTATTGGGATTCATGAGCTGATGAGCCTTCCACTACACAGTTATTCATTCTTGAGAATCTGACAGCTTCCACACACAGTTTCTCAGTGTGTAATGAATAAGATAAGGTTGAACAATACTTTCAATACCTTTGAATACAAAATCCATACCTATGTTAAGAAAGTCACAGATTTGAACTTGCAGACATTTGAATTGATGCAGAAAGAAATCGTATGGCACTTCAAACCTATTTTGTCATTCAACAAGGTCATGGCCGAATCTGTCCATTCACTTGCCCAATCACCAAGTCCCTGGACCCAATCGTAGTCAAAGATTTATCCAACCCAGCCTTGAATACTTTGAATAATTGAGTATCCACACCTAAAAGGTAATGAAATCTAATATAACTGAAGATTTTCTTTTGTTTAAATCAGCTCTAAATGGCCAACTGCTATTCCACATATTTGTCAACGTTCTACCGCGGAAACTGCCTCTGTGTAATTACATTATTATATATTCTGAAGGTCGCATATATTGCTAGGAGATCATGGCTCATTCTTCTACGTTATATTGAGTTCAGATGAAGCTTCATCAATTATGCTACATCAGAAAACTCCATTGGAGCAGGAAGCTAGTTTGTATATCCTCCTTACTGATTCCTCAGTCAAATTGGTATGGAAACGAAACATGTGTATAATTGTAAACAATGTATGATGTCCTTATTTTTGTATTCCAGTTCACTTACAATAAAGGCTAACATAACTTGGTCTTCCCATTCGATTCCTAAAACAGTATGTTTACTCCTTGTATCTCTTGAACCTAAATAATCAGTTCACTCTCTACATAAAAATGTATTAATTTCTCACCATTTTAAAAACAAATCTGCTTTTCTGTCCTTCCTAAAAAAAAGTGCAGAAGCTTGCATTTTCCTTCATTGTACTCCATCTGCCACCTTCTTGTCTCCTCACTTAACTTATTAGGTGTATTGTTTTAGAGACACCTTTTGATGTATTCATTAGATATAGCTCTTAGGGCTAATGGAATCAAGGGATATGGAAAGAAAATATTGATTCTTGATGATCAGCCATCTTCATATTTAATGGAGGTGCTGGCTTGAAGGGTCGAATGACCTACTTCTGCAACTACTTTCTATGTTGCTGTGTCTGAAATTGTTTAATCGGCAAACCCGGGTCAGTTATTTTCTAACTTCCCATCCAAGTGATTAAAATGAATTATAAATGCTTGGGGCTCAAAATTGATCTCTGCGACAACCCACAGTCTGTCAACATGAAGAAGACCTATCCGTTCCTCATCATCGTTTTCTATCCTTACGCAAGTCCCTTATCCAAGCTCATACGTTATACAGAACCCAGTGTGCTTTGTTTTAAGTAACACGTGTTTATATATCAAATACATAAAGTTCCACACAATAAAACAAAACACACTAAGTTCCATCCTTTTGTTCCTCCTTACCTATTATTCTAGTATCCTCATCTTGAACAACCACAAAATCAATTTGTTGCACATTATTTTCCCTTCATAAAAACCTGCTGTCTATCCAGACATATTATAACTTTCCAAACATAATGTCATCACATTGTTAATAATGGATTCTAGAATTGAAGTCAGGCTCCAGGGTCAAGCTTTAGTCTTCCCCTCTTCATAAATAGTGGTCCCTAGCCATCCGCAAGGGTTTTTACACAATTTGAAATGCTTTTTCAATGTTTATCTTCACTATCTTTGGAGCTATCTCTGTTACAATCTAGAATATAGGCTATCAGGTCCAAAGGATTTGTTGGGATTTGTTTCTCCAGTTCTGTTCTAGGTGACATTACTTCCCTCCATTGCTATTTTTGTTGGGTTTTGTCTCTTCAGTACTGTTCTAGGTGATATTACTTCCCTCCATTGCTATTTTTCATGAAAACTATGCACATTTTGACTCCCCTCTATTTTAGCTACATTTAGCACAGCGTAAATAATTGAAATATATATATTTAACACCTTTGTCATTTCTTTACTTGCTGCAATAATTTCACCTGCCAAAGAATCCACAACAAGTTTTGCAATTGCAACCGTTTAATATAATTAACAGCTCGTCAAGAGTTTTTGTTTATTTTTATATAATTTTATCTCCTAATCTATTTTATTTTTATTCATCATCTTGAGGCAATTGGACAGGCACATGAATTTGAAGGAAATGGAGGGATATGGATCATGTGCAGGACGATAAGATGAGTTTATCCTGGCATCATGTTTGACACTCATATTTTGGGTCAAAGGGCCTGTTCCTTTGTTGTACTTTTCTATGTTCTGTTTTTCTCTCTTATTACTTTTGAGAGAATTTTTCGCTATGGTGATTATATGTGCCGTTGTATAATTTAAAAAATAAATCCTCAGGTCAGAAATAGAATGGGAGTTGAAATTTAATCACGGTAATAGAGATGCTCCCATGGCAGAGATGAGTGCGCAAATCTCATAGGTTTGCTCATGATTGGTTATTCTGAAGACAATTGGTGAACTCCGAGAGTTGCTGAAACCTGCCAGTGATGCTTTGTTATGAGCTTAGCTGCTGACTAGTCGACAACTCGAACTGACAATGAATGTGTGAAGAAGGGTCTTGGCCCAAAACGTCACCCATTCCTTCTCACCTGCGATGCTGCCTGCCCGCTGAGTTACTCCAGCATTTTGTGTCTATCTGACAATGAATGTTACAGCTTCACAGCTGCTGTATTGTGACACTGTGAAACACTTTGAAACACAGGGGTTTTGTTTGTTCTTCACATAATCAATAAGAAGAGCTTTTGAAATGATTTATGAAAATGTTGTAAACAGTTTGGACAGATTGGGATTTGCTTGTTTGCTTAATGCCTTTTTGCAGCTTTCCACCAACACTTCACAAATTCACCCATTCTTTCTCTCCAGAGATGTTGCCTGTGCCACTGAGTTACTCCAGCATTTTGTATCTATTTGTAAATATAACCTTGAAAGGTTTTGTTTTGTGCAAATTGAATCAGTTTTAAAATCATGGAATCATTGGCCGACCAAATCTGTGCAAACTATGAAGCATTAATTTACACTGATCTCCCTGGCCAAGTCTGTGGTCACTGCCTGCTTGAAAAGATCCATCATTGTACCTGTACCTAAAAATGCCCCCCCAGCTTGTCTGAATGACTACCGTCCAGTGGCCCTCATCTCGGTGGTCATGAAATGCTTTGAGAGGCTGGTCAAGAAGCACATCTGCGCCTTCCTCCCTCGCAACATGGACCCGCTACAATTCGCATACCGTCCGATCAGATCCACGGACGATGCGGTCTCCCAGATTCTGCACACCGCTCTCTCTCATCTTGACAGCCAGAAGGGGGGCTATGTGAGGATGCTGTTCATGGACTTCAGTTCAGCCTTCAACATGATAGTCCCCACCAGACTTGGCGAGAAGCTGCTGGAATTGGGGCTCAACACCCCCCTGTGTTCCTGGGTCCTGGACTTTCTCACCGCCAGGCCCCAGGTAGTTAAGATGGGAGGAAATACGTCAAAGTCCATCACACTTAACACAGGATCCCCCCAGGGTTGCATCCTCAGCTCCCTACTGTACTCCCTGTACAAACATGACTGTGTGGCTAGGTTCAGCCCCAACTCTATAATCAAGTTTGCTGATGACACTGTGGTGGTGGGCCTGATCTCCGATAATGATGAGAAGGCCTACCAGGAGGAGGTGGCTGATCTGGCACTCTGGTGTCAGGACAACAGCTTCTTCTTGAATATCAAAAAAACTAAGGAGCTGATGATGGACATTAGGAGAGCACATCATCCGAGGACGTACACACCATTGAAGAAAAATGGGGATACTGTGGATAGGGTGAGCTGCTTTAAATACCTGGGAGTCCACATCTCAGAGGATCTGACATGGACATAATACGCTGCAGCACTGGTGAGTAAGGCAAGGGAGCACCTTTACCACCTCAGGCAATTGAGGAAATTCAGACTGTCTCTGAGAATCTTCCAGTGCTTCGACTCAGTGGGTGTGGAAAGCATCTTGTCCGGAAACATCACAATTTGGTTTGGGAACTGCTCTGCCCAGGACAAGAAGGCTCTGCAGAGTGTAGTGCGTTCGGCCAAACTCACTATGGTAACTAGACTCGGCCCCCCTACAGGAATTATACATCAGAAGGTGCAACTCCAGAGCCAACAAGATCATAGGAGACTCCTTCCACCCCAGCAACAAACTATTCCAGCTGCTACGGTCAGGCAAACGCCTCCATTGCCATGCTGTGAAAACGGAGAGGATGAGAATGAGTTTCTTCCCGAGGCCATTAGGACTGTAAACTCCTATCTCACCAGGGACTAACTTTACTGGACCAATTTACTGTTGTGTGATGTCTTTTTAGAATTGCTGTTTTTTTCTTTTTTTTCCTCCTCCCACAAATATGTAATATGTGAATATGTGATTTTGTTTTGTCATTTTTTTTGCACAATCCGCAAGCATTGCCACTTTTCATTTCACTGCACATCTTGTATGCATATGTCACGAATAAACCTGACTTGACTTGACTTGACTTAAGGGCCTGTCCTACAAGCATGCAACTCTATGCGATTAGAGCGATCAAACGTGGTTGCTTGAGCCGTCCGGCGTTGCGGGGCCGGTCCCACTTCGATCGTCGGAGCCGTGCGGAATTGTGCGGAATTGTGCGGAGTTCGTCCCGAGTCCGTCCCGACACCACGCGGGGCTCCGAAAAACTGACTATGTCCAAAACTTCCGCGCGGCAACGGCTTGTCGGCTCGCAGTCGCCTCGACGCATTACACACTGCCCCGACATCGTGCCTCCGTGAACCTATCTGTAGGTGCCTCCGTGACCCTCTATGTGTGTGGCTCCGTAGCCCTCCGTGTGTGTGTGCCTCTGTGCCCCTCTCTGTGTGCCCCTCTCTGTCCTGGCGAACTTACTTTAGACTTCGCTCCAAGTTCGCCTCACTTTGCGCCGCGTTGCGACACTCACCCTACCTCCGCGCGGCCCCTACTGCAGGTTTGTTTGCGCTTGCTGCATGCACGCGCATGCTGGTGGGAACGGCCCTGTACAGGGGATCACCCGACCTCCGCGCGGCCCCCGCTTCTAGTTTGATCGCATTCATCGCATAGAGTTGCATGCTTGTAGGACAGGCCCTTTAGACAATCATATTCTTCCCACATTCCTTTCAACTATTCTCAGATTATACTATTTACTTAAACACTTGGGACATTTGCAGAGGCCAATTTGTCTGATTAATGCACAGACTTTTGGAAGGTAGAAGACAGCATCACAAGTCAGGATTGAACTTGTGGTGACTGAAACAATGAGGCATCAGCACAACTAACTCTCCGTTGTTTCTCTGATGACTTCCTTCTGGCATTCATTTCAGATGAGCGAGTGTGACAGACAGCATGGC
Source organism: Raja brachyura (assembly GCA_963514005.1). The sequence continues at coordinate 99,556,440 of OY740784.1, read as the reverse complement.
TAAATAAGAAAGAATTCTGACAGCATGTTGCTGATGGAACAACAGCTCCTAATTTCCCCTCTATTTCCCCCTTCTTGCCCCCCCCCCCCCCCCCCCCCCCCCGTCCTGTGTTGATTTTCACCCGTTGCTCCCATTGCTAGTGATATTTGCTCCTTTGAATTTGAAACTGTCAACCATCTCTACTTTGGCACCCTCAATGCATACCAGGGTATGTGTACCACTTTGCTTCATGAAGTCGACACTATCTCCATTGTGCAGTGTCTAGACAAAAAGGCATATGAATAGAGGGCTATCAGTTTACTCACGTGATAACTAGGCACGAGAAGTAATTTATAGCAGTGGAGCCAAGGCAAGATTGAAGGAAGTAGATTATAAAGGTGTTCCCATGCGTTCCTTTCCTGATCTAAAGTGTCTGTTAAACCATTTGTAGCATTGAACACAAGAAGAAAACCCTCTATTGCTCTTGATTTCTGTGTCATTTGGTAAGAAGTTTTTCTTCCCTATCCTTACTGACCCCAGAAATGATATTGAGTGATGCTTCAGGTAATCGGGGATGGCTTTTAAGCAATGATTCTCCACTTTCTTATCCTTTGCATCCCTGGAATCCATCAATTGTAACAAAGGTTTAAATGGTGGAGCTGAAAATAAGTGCTGTGTGCTATCACTCCTCATCATTATATGTTTTGTTTGCAAAAGATGGAAATGCCATTTTAATGGAGTGACTGAGCTATTACCATTTCCAGCAACTTGCTGCCAAAAAATGTTAGATTCACTACCCACTGGCCAGCCCCTGCTGCTCCAAGGCTGAAAAGCTAATGCATTTTTTTTGTGTGTGTACTGAATCACGACAAAAGCGCATTTGTTAACTCAGAAATGTGATGTCAGTATCGGTTTTTTCCTCAATGATCTCCACATTAGCTCCTTGTATCGCAGTTTAAGCCTTCGCTCATAAAACTTTGATGGGCAAAAACTGCAGAGTATTCTCTAATCTGGTGATTCTCATTGCACATGCTTATTCTCTTGTTATCCAAGTCAAAGAGAACTCCATTTTCTGTCTTTAGAGTCTTTAAATATTATTCCAATTTATAACAAAAGGCAAAAAATACAGGAGAAACTTAGCAGATCAGGTGGCAATGATTACAGACCTGAAATGTTGACTTCTTTCACTAATTTTTCCCTGTTTATTTCTCTTTAAATCCCAGCATCTGCACCTGCAATTTGTTTTATTATCATTTTTTCTAAGTTCAATTGTTCAGATGTTCGAAAAATCCAACCGCAGTCATCTTAGAAAAAAAGGGCTTCATCCATTGTCATATCTAACAAATGCTGGCATCACTGATATTGGTAGTTCAAATGCTGATCACCAGCATTTACCACCATTACCGTGCAGAGGTTTTTAGACCCACATCTGATTCATGCTTCCACCCCAACTTTAGACTCTGCATACTGTCGAGTCCAATCGTGTACTGTGAACCAAAGATTTCCCAGTCATTTTACTGGCAACTCTGCCACTTGAGCCCACTCGATTGAAGGAGAAGAATGGCTACATGAAAGTTAAGCCAAAAGTAATTTACAGTGCATCTTAATTGAGTTAATAAGAGTGTATTTAACATTTTTACATCTTTAATAATTAAAACCATACTGATAAGTTTAATTTTTAATTGGCTTTTCTATGTTTGTCAATTGAAACAAATATTCCCAAACACAAAACCTGATAGTTTTGACTGCTAATGAACATGGATGTGTGCCTTAAGCAGTTGTCCAAACATTTCTTGGAAAGACTAAGAACCCCGGGAAGGCTCTGCACTCTTCTGGTTCTCAATGATAAGCTGGGAGCTGGTTCCTTTCAAGAGGTTTGTGTTGGAAATTTTCCCAGGTAAGCTAAGCTTGCAGGAGACCTGTGAGCTCAGGTGACTTTCTGAGTAAAACAAGATCCATGCCCTTAATTAGTGATAATTTTTCAAAATTCCTTAGATTCTGGAGTAGTTCCTGAGGATTGGAGGGTAGCTAATGTAACCCCACTTTTTAAAAAAGGAGGGAGAGAGAAAGCGGGGAATTACAGACCAGTTCGTCTAACATCGGTAGTGGGGAAACTGCTAGAGTCAGTTATTAAAGATGGGATAGCAGCGCATTTGGAAAGTGGTGAAATCATTGGACAAAGTCAGCATGGATTTACGAAAGGTAAATCATGTCTGACAAATCTGATAGAATTTTTCGAGGATGTAACTAGTAGAGTGGATAAGGGAGAACCAGTGGATGTGTTATATCTAGACTTTCAGAAGGCTTTCGACAAGGTCCCGCATAAGAGATTAGCATACAAACTTAAAGCACACGGTATTGGGGGTTCAGTATTGATGTGGATAGAGAACTGGCTAGCAGACAGGAGGCAAAGGGTAGGAGTAAACGGGTCCTTTTCAGAATGGCAGGCAGTGACTAGTGGGGTGCCGCAAGGCTCAGTGCTGGGACCCCAGCTATTTACAATATATATTAATGATTTGGACGAGGGAATTCAATGCAACATCTCCAAATTTGCAGATGATACCAAGCTGGGGGGTATAGTTAGGTGTGAGGAGGATGCTTGGAGGCTGCAGGGTGATTTGGATAGGCTGAGTGAATGGGCAGATGCATGGCAGATGCAGTATAATGTGGATAAATGTGAGGTTATCCACTTTGGTGGCAAAAACATGAGGGTAGACTATTATCTGAATGGTGGCAGATTAGGAAAGGGGGAGATGCAACGAGACCTGGGTGTCATGGTACACCAGTCATTGAAAGTAGGCATGCAGGTGCAGCAGGCAGTGAAGAAAGCAAATGGTATGTTAGCATTCATAGCGAAAGGATTTGAGTATAGGAGCAGGGAGGTTCTACTGCAGTTGTACAGGGTTTTGGTGAGGCCACACCTGGAGTACTGCGTACAGTTTTGGTCTCCAAATCTGAGGAAAGACATCCTTGCCATAGAGGGGGTACAGAGAAGATTCACCAGACTGATTCCTGGGATGTCAGGACTTTCATATGAGGAAAGATTGGATAGACTCGGTTTGTACTCGATGGAATTTAGAAGATTGAGGGGGGATCTTATAGAAACCTACAAAATTCTTAAGGGGTTGGACAAGCTAGATGCTGGAAGATTGTTCCCGATGTTGGGGGAGTCCAGAACAAGGGGTCACAGTCTAAGGATAAGGGGGAATTCCTTTAGGACCGAAATGAGGAAAACATTCTTTACACAGAGAGTGGTGAGTCTCTGGAATTCTCTGCCACAGAAGGTAGTTGAGGCCAGTTCATTGGCTATATTTAAGAGGGCGTTAGATGTGGCACTTGTGGCTAAAGGGATCAGGGGGTATGGAGAGAAGGCAGGTACGGGATACTGAGTTGGATGATCAGCCATGATCACATTGAATGGCGGTGCAGGCTCGAAGGGCCGAATGGCCTACTCCTGCACCTATTTTCTATGTTTCTATGTTTCTATGTTAACAGTGCTCCATGAGATGTTCAAAGCTTGGGATTTTTTTTATAACCTAACCCTGCTTTAAACTTCTCCACAACTTTATCCCTGACCTGTCTGGTGTGTTCCTTGGGCTTCATGATGCTGTTTGTTCACTAATGTTCTCTAACAAACCTCTGAGGCCTTCACAGAATAGCTGTATTTATATTGAGATCAGATTACACACAAGTGGACTCTATTTACTAATTAGGTGACTTCTGAAGGCAATTGGTTGCACTGGATTTTATTTAGGGGTATCAGAGTAAAGGGGGCTGAATACTTTTGCATGCCACACTTTTCAGTTTTTTATTTGTAAAAAGATTTGAAAACCATTTATCATTTTCCTTCCACTTCACAATTATGTGCCACGTTGTGTTGGTCTATCACATAAACTCCCAATAAAATACATTTACGTTTGTGGTTGTAACGTGACAAAATGTGGAAAAGTTCAAGGGGTATCAAAACTTTTGCAAGCCACTGTAGATGTGGCCCTTGTGGCTAGAGGGATCAGGGGGCAGGTACGGGATACTGAGTTGGATGATCAGCCATGATCATATTGAATGGCGGTGCAGGCTCGAAGGGCCGAATGGCCTACTCCTGCACCTATTTTCTATGTTTCTATGTTTCTAATGCAAGGGTAGATCACACGAAACATAATCTGTGTTCTGGGAAAATACGCAAGTTTCATAATGTATGGACCTGATTTTTCAGGTAACAAATCCATTTGGTTAACTTGGAAGTGAGCAGCTGAGAGGAGGAGTAGTTTGGGAGATTTTAAAAAAAGTAACAGTTCATGTCCTGAGTGACTGCAAAGATAAAAAAACCTGGAAACTATAATAAGCCTAATATCTCTGGTAGAAGTTACTGGAGAGGATTTGGAGGGATAAGGTGTACATGCATTTGGAAAGACATGAGTTGATTAGTGATAATCAGCATGATTTTACGCTTGGCAAATTGTCTCACAAATTTGATTGAGTTTCTTGAAGAATTAACCAAGAAGGTTGAAGAGGGCAGGTCGTAGATGTTATCTAAATGGCCTTCAGCAAGACTTTTGATAAGGTTTTGTATGGTAGGCTGCTCTGGAAACTAGACTGCATGGGCTTCAAGGAGAGCCAGCTAACTAACCAAAACATGTTTTGGTGAATGGTAAGGAAGAAAGGGTGTTAGTGGAAGATTATTTTTTTGGACTGGAGGCCAGTGACTAGTGATGTGACTCGTGGGTTGGTGCTGAGCCAAATTCCACTTGTTATCTATATCAACCATTTGGATGAGAATGCACAATTCATGATTAGAATGTTTTGGATGGCACTGAAGAAGATGGCAATGAAGAATTACAGCGGATCTTGATCAGCTGGGCAAGTGGTCTGAGGAAAGGCAAATGGAGTTTAATTCAGATAAGCCAAAGGTGTTGCATTTTGGAAAAACATACCAGGGCAAAACCTTCGCAGTGAATGGGAGGAACTTGAAGAGTCATTAAAAGCAGATATTTCGAGGAGTAGAAATACGTAGTTCCGAATAGATGTACGTGGATCCATGAAAGTGGCATAACAGATAGATAGGGTGGTGAATAAGTCTTTTGGCATGCTAGCCTTCATCAGTCAGGGAATGGAGTGTACAAGTTGGGACATTGTGTTACAGTCGTGCAAGTCGTTGGTGTACTCCACCGTACTTGGAATATTGTGTTCCGTTCTGGTCACCCTGGTGTAAGAAAGATACCATTAAGCTAGAAAGTGTGCAGAGATGATTTACATAGATGTTGCCAAGACTTGAGGGCCAGAGCTATAGGGAGAGATTGGGCAAGTTGGGACTCTAGATCTTGGAGCACAGGGGGGCGAGTGGTGGTCTTATGGAGGTGTACAAAATAATGAGGGGCATAGATAGGGTGAATGCACAGAGTATTATTCCTAAGGTAAAGGAATCATGAATTAGAGGATACAGGTTTAAGGTGAGAGGGAAAAGATTTACTCGCAACCAGAGGGGCAACTTTTATCGCACAGAGGGTTGTGGGCGTAAGGAATGAGTTGCTGGAGGAAGTAGCTGAGACTTAAAGGGTGTCTGGACAAGTACGTGGATGTTTAAAGGGAAATGGGTCCAACACACGCAAATGGGACTTGCTTAGTGGGGCATCTTGGTTGGCAAGGATGAGTTTGGCCGAAGAGCCTGTTTCCATGCAGTCTGATTCAATTAGAAGAGGAAGGGCGAGAATCCACAAACCCGTCTACATCAACGGGTTGGTGGTGGAGAGAGTAAAAATCTTCAAGTTCCTGTGCATGCATATTTTGGCAAGTCGGAGATGGCAAGTTGGTTTAAATTGTTTTATTTTAATGATACAACGAGCCAACGAGAGTTGATAAGCCAACCACAATGTGGCTTCCACAAGTGTGGGTGCTAGACTAGACAGTTACTGACAGTTACAGCAAAAAAAACTGCCAATAGAACACCCGCGCTCATGAGACTCCTCCAGCCAATCACGAGGGTTCAATTACCCAGAGCCACCACCGGGTGGCGCTACAATATCTCTGATGATCTATCTTGGATCCAGAACATTGATTCAATCAGAAAGAAATCTCATCAATTCTTCTACATCTTTAGATTGAAGATATTTGGTATGTTGATGATTGCACTCTTGAACCTCTACAGGTATATGGTAGAGAGAATATTGTCTGGTTGAATAATGGCCTGATTCGGCAACTTGAACACCAAGTAACGAAATAGACTGGAAACAGTGGTGAACACTGACTGGTCCATCATGGGTACTTATCTCCCCACCATCAAAGGAATCTATAGGAGGCACTGCCTTAAGCCAGCCAGCACCGCACACCACTCCTGCCGTCGGGAAGAACATGTAAGAGTTTGAAAACTGTGATACCCAGGATCAGAAACAGCTGCTTCCCAACACTTGTCAGGTTATTGAACACTAGGAAATCTAACTAACCTGCAAACTATGAATTGCCTTGGTTGCACTATGGACTCTGATCTTTAATTTGCTTTGCACTATGTGAGTTGGTTTATTTATTGGACTTTTTGTTTGTTTACTCTGTTATCTATTGAGCACTGTGTTTACAAACCCATTGTGTTGATGCAAATAAAAATTCCATTGTTCTCTCTTCGGACATATAACAATTAAACACTCTTAATTCTTGGCAATGACTCTATAACAGTCTTTCCTTACAAGATTGCAGAAGCCAAATACATTGCACTGAAAAAAATTTCCTTCGGATTATCCAGAAAAATTAGAGCTTCCTGGACAGGACCTATAGCAAGGTTTTCATACCGAAGGTCCAAGAAGAGAGAAGGTGGGTGACCATGAGGAAGGAAATTAAACATGTAGTGCAGGTGACCCCAGTAGCCATGCCACTTTAAAACAGGTACACCCTCTTGGGAGCTGTCGTGGTAGACAACACTTCCAGGTTGAGTAGCAGGCAGGGCTGTGACACCAATACTGGCACCGAGGCACAACTGGGAAGGGCGACATCAGGCATTGCCATAGTGGAGGGTGATTCAATACTTTGGGATGAGGAAAGGAGATTCTGTGGCAGCAGTCGAGTCTCCAGGATGGTGTGCTGCCTCAATGGTGCCAAGGTCCAGAATGTCTTGGAGAAGCTGTGTGACATCCTCAAGAGGGAGGAGGAGCAGCCGGAGGTTGTGGTGCATGTCGGCATAAATGATATAGGTAGGAAGAGGAAAAAGGTTTTGCAACATAAATATAGGGGGTTAGGTAAAAGGCTGAAAAGCAGGACTTCCAGGGTGGTTATCTCTGGATTGCTTCCAGCGCCGCGTGCTAGTGGGGGGTAAGAACAGAATGATAGGGAAGATGAATGTGTGGCTGATGAGTTGAGCAGGACGCAGGGATTCAGATTACTAGACCATTGGTATCTATTCTTTGGCAGAGGAAACCTGTACAAGAGTGATGGGTGCACCTTAACTGGAGGGGGACCAATATCCTAGCAGGTAGGTTTGCTAATGCTACACTGGTGGGTTTAAATTAGTTTGGCAGGGGATCTTATACAGTACTGAGGCAGGTGAGAAGTTAGAAGTTGGTATGGAGGGTGCTGAGAGGGGAAATTAGGCAGGAGAAAAGTAGGGAGCGAGGAAGAAATGTTGGTTTAAAATACATGTATTTTAATGCAAGGGGCTTGATGGGTAAGGCAGATAGATTTAGAACATGGATAAGCATGGGCGATTGGGACTGTTGCCATTACAGAAATCTGGTTAAGAGAGGGGTAGGACTGGCAGCAAATTGCTCCAGTGTACATGTGCTTCAGGAGAGACAGAGCTGAGGGTATAAGAGTTGCATTATTGGTTAAGGAGGATGACATAGCAGTGGTCAGGGGTGACATTATGGATATTATGGATGGTTCATCTTGTCAGCCTATATGGGTGGAGCTGAGGAACAAGAAAGGAATGATGACCTTGTTGGGGGTGTACTACAGGCCCCCAAATAGTCCACAGGAATTAGAAAACCAAATGTGTCAGGAGACTGCAGGCAGCTGCACGTCTAATAAGGTTGTCGTAGTATGGGATTTAAATTTTCCCAACATTGACTGGGAACTCATTGTGCGAAAGTTTTAGACAGGGTGGAATCTGTCAAATGTGTTCAGGAAAGTTTATTCTGGCAATATTTTGAGGGCCCTACACAGGAGAGGGCAATGCTTAATCTTGTCTTGGGAAATTGGATGGGGCAAGTGGATGAAGTGTTTGTGGATACATCTTTTGGAACTGGCAACCACTGTTCTATTAGTTTGAAGATAATTATGGATAGGGACAGAGTTAAAATACTAATTTGGGGCAAGGCCAATTTTGAATGTATTGAGACAGGCACTCGCTCAAGTTCAATGGAGTAGATTGTTTGATGAAAAAGGAACGTCAGGAAAGTGGAATGTTTTAAAAAGCGTGCTGACATGAGTTCAGGACATGCACGTCCCTGTTAGTGTGAAGGGCAAGGCAGGCAAATGTAAGGAAGTCTGGATGATGAGGAAAATAGAGGCTTGGGTGAAGAATACGAAGGTTGCATGGGACGGGTATAGGCAGTCGGGATCAAGTGTATCCCTGGAGAAGCTTCGGGAACAGGAGATAGCTCTGTCAGATAGCATTAAGGATAATCCCAGTAAATGTTTTTTAGAACATAAATGGGAGAAAGGGCAATCAGAAAGAGAGTGGGACCCCTCAGGACTCAAAGTGGTCAACTATATGTGTAGCCACAGGAGATGGGCAAGGTCCACAATGAGTATTTCTCCTCTGCTTTTACCATGTAGAAAGACAGTAGGATGGGGGATCTTCGGGTAGTGACTGGAAATGTCTTGAGATCAGTCAGTATTACAGTCGCGGATGTGCTGAAGGTCCTGACGTGTATGCAGATGTACACATCTCCTGGGCCTGATCATATATATCTGAGGTCTATATCTGTGGGAAACTAGAGAGGAAATTGCAGGAGCCCTAGCTGAGGTTTAGGAGTCGTCATTATATACAGGTGAAGTGCTGGAAGACTGGAGTGAGGCAAATGTTGTGCCTCTATTCAAGAAGGGTTGCCGGGAGAAGACTGGGAATTATAGGCAGTGAGCTTACCATCGGAAAGTTATAGAGGGATAAGATATATATTGTACACCTGGAGTATTGCGTACAGTTCTGGTCTCCAAATCTGAGGAAGGACATTATTGCCATAGAGAGAGTGCAGAGAAGGTTCACCAGACTGATTCCTGGGATGTCAGGACTGTCTTATGAACAAAGACTGGATAGACTTGGTTTATACTCTCTAGAATTTAGGAGATTGAGAGGGGATCTTATAGAAACTTACAAAATTCTTAAAGGGTTGGACAGGCTAGATGCAGGAAGATTGTTCCCGATGTTGGGGAGGTCCAGGACAAGGGGTTACAGCTTAAGGATAAGGGGGAGATCCTTTAGGACCGAGATGAGAAGGAATTTTTTCACACAGAGAGTGGTGGGTCTCTGGAACTCTCTGCCACAGAGGGTAGTTGAGGGCAGTTCATTGGCTATATTTAAGAGGGAGTTAGATGTGGCCCTTGTGGCTAAGGGGATCAGAGGGTATGGAGAGAAGGCAGGTACAGGATACTGAGTTGGATGATCAGCCATGATCATATTGAATGGCGGTGCAGGCTCGAAGGGCCGAATGGCCTACTCCTGACATCCCAGGAATCAGTCTGGTAAACCTTCTATGCACTCCCTCTATGGCAATAATGTCCCTAAGTGAGACAGGCCCTTAAGGTGTTGCATTATGGGAGCACTAACATTGGCAAAACCTACAGAGTGAACAGTAGGGCCCTGGGGAGTGTTGCAGAGCAGAGTTTGTTTAAAGTGACATCACAGGTAGATCGGGAGATCAAAAAGACTTTTGGCACATTAGCCTTCATCAGACAAAGCATTGAGTATAGAAGTTAGGAGGTCATGTTGCAGCTGTATAAGAAGTTGGTGAGCCCACATTTAGAATATTGTGTTCAATTTTGGGCACCATGTTTTAGGGTGCAGAGAGGATTTACAAGAATGCTGCTAGGACTCGAGGGCCTGAGGTATTGGGAAATGTGGAGCAGCCTTTGAAGGAGCGCAGGAGTATAAGGGGTGATATTAGAGAGGTGTACAAAATCATGAGAGGAATACATCAGTTAGATGCAAAGAGTCTCTTGGCCAGAGTAGGAAAATCAAGAACAAGAGGACATAGGTTTAAGATGAGGGGAAAAAGATTTAATAGAAATCTGAGGGATAACATTTTCACTCAGAGGGTAGTGGGTGTAAGAACGAGCTGCCGGAGGAGGAAGTTGAGGTAGGTAAAATTGCAACGTTTAAGAACCATTTTGACAGATACATGGCTATGACAGGTTTAGAGGGATATGTGCCATATTCAGGTAGGAGGGACTGGTGTAGATAGGACATGTTGCCTGGTGTGGACAAGTTGGGCTGACAAGTCTGTTTCCACACCGTAAGATTCTATGACTTTATGTCTCTCTTAAGAACAAGTATTTGAATTGTATTTACCTGATCTACAGATTGAATTTTATACTATTTTGATGTCATTAAACTTGTTTTTTTACAAAATTTCCAGACATATAATCGCTGACTAGCTGAATCAAGTACTAATAAAAATTTATACCTTGGACTGGAAACTGCTCGAAGCTGTTGTTTTGTTTAAGAAAGAACTGCAGATGCTGGAAAAATCGAAGGTAGACAAAAATGCTGGAGAAACTCAGTGGGTGAGGCAGCATCTATGGAGCAAAGGAATAGGTGACGCTTCAGGTTGAGACACTTCTTCAGACTGATATGAGGTGGGGGGGCAGGAAGAAGAAAGGAAGAGATGGAGACAGTGGGCTGTGGGAGAGCTGGGAAGGGGAGGGGAAGGAGGGAAATAGCAAGGGCTACCTGAAATTGGAGAAGTCAATGTTCATGCCACTGGGGTGTAAACTGACCCAGCGAAAATGACATGCTGTTGTTTTTGTTTATTGTTAAATAAAAACCTTGCATCCTGCATCACTCTACTCTTATTTGTGGAATTCATATAAAGAGCAAGAACTTCAGTTGTGGAATGCACAGAGTGTTGCTTTCGTTGTGTGGTCATGTTGATTCTGACATTGTTGTCGCCGTGCATAGCCCATTAAATGTGATCTTTGCAGCAAACTGTCAAAGGAACAGGTGGAGGACACCAGGAACCAGACAAGCCACAGAAATTAGGTTGTGTTTGATACCTTTGAGAGCAGAGATATTGCAATCTAGATTTCAACACTTTAAATATCCGAGTTTTAGAGGAAATGGAAAGTAGAAGCAGGCTGTACTTGAGTGAGTGAGAACTGTTACCTTTCAAACCAGGTTGAAGTTCCTAATGCAGAGAAATATTGGGAGTTGCTGTTCGATTCATGTGATCAGAGGGTGTTTTATGCCTGGGAAGAATGAAAATCTTGCCAAATAGTGATGTCTAATTTTTCAGTGGGTGCTTCGAAATCCTGACATGTATGCAAGATTGATCAACTCTGGGTTAAGACAAATTTCAACAGATCGACATTTTTCACAATTGTGTGAATAAATGTATTTTTTTTTTACTGACATAACAGAGGGAATTTAAACTGACCATCCAGTGGCAGTGATTCAGGAGAATTTAATGCTTCTGTCATCTTTCTTGATTCGAGTTTATGGTTGGAATTCGAACATTGCAAGATCGTTTAGCTCAGCTGACCAGTGCCTAATTTCAATGGTAGGAATTCTCTGCCTCAGAAGGCGGTGGAGGCAGGTTCTCTGGATGCTTTCAAGAGAGAGTTAAACAGGGATCTTAAAAATAGCCAATTCAGGGGATATGGGGAGAAGGCAGGAATGGGGTACTGATTGGGGATGATCAGCCATGATCACATTGAATGGCGGTGCTGGCTACTGTCTATAATAGTATTAAACGAGAACGAGAACGAGAAACGAGATTAAACGAGAACTTACCAATTTGAAGTTTGATCTATATTTTATGAGGAGTTACGATGAGGGACTACATGAAGGACCCTGTCCAGCCACACGTGCGTCAATCTTCAAAGCAGCGGTGTAAAATCACAGGTAATAGTGACTGAAGTATAACAGTAAGATAACAGAAGACTAGAACTACCAGATGATATTTATGAGGGTTGGTAGCAGAGGGCACATAGTCCCTCATCGTAACTCCTCATAAAATAAAGATCAAACTTCAAACTGGTAAGTTCTCATTTAATTTTACTATTTTACCTCGGAGTCACGTGAGTGACTGCGTGAGGATTTCAAAGCTCTGTGATTTCATGTCGCAGATTCAAATCCGGCCTCTCACTGCATTGATTGACTCAACATAATTAAATAATCAATAATGCGTCAAACATTTTTCAAATGAATTAACAGTTTATTACAAAGAAAAACAATAGCAACCCCTCTATCTCAGGGGGAAACTATATAACCAAACTTAAAACAGACTCAGCAAATACCCCCAGCCTTGCAGTTGGCTTATGGTAAAATCTCTGGAAAGTCAGCTCACTGGACCATCCTGTGGCTGCGAGGATATGGTATATAGGCATGTCCATCGGCCTGACTGCGGAAGTTGATGCCGCCCTGGTGGAATGAGATTTATATTTATCAGTATCAATCCCAGCACTTCCCAGAACCACCTTGAAATTGTTTGCACCGACACCTTACTGTGTGGTTTTTTGTAAATAATGCTGATTCTGTTCCTCTTAGGACTCTGGTAGTCTCAATGTAATGTGACAAATATGACACTATACACAGATGAGCATCTTTGGGAGTATGGGAAAAACCAATCTTACATCTTGTCATGCCTATTCTTCTCTGTTTGAGCAGATCATAAACATAAAAAGTGATGGCATCTGCTGATACCTGCATTCTTTCTAGCTGTAGCTTCTGCAATGCCTGCACACATTGGACTGATGCCAACGCCATAAGCATGACCACCTTCATTGGTAGTTTGGTTAGAGATAGGACTGCAACAGGAGTCCACTGGCGAAGGAGCATAAGAACTTCGCTCACATTCCAAATACCGGAATACCTGGGTTTAGGAGGATTAGAATGAAAAACGTTACAAAACTTTATAAATCTAGAGACTAACGGATGTGTCCCTATTGAATGTAACTCTGACACCATGGGCAAATAAGAAGACAGAGCACTTCTGGCTGTATTAATCGCACTATAGCTTAATTTCTGATGGAAATAAAGAGTGGACGAGAACTCCAGCACGTCTGCGATGCCTGCAGTTTGATATGAGATATTCTGCAGTAAGCAGAATACCTCCCACTTTCTTATCGAGGTGATGTACTGCTTCTGGGTACAATCCCTGCAGGCCGGCATGAGAACATCCACGGTGCGATCAGCCAGTCCTCTCCCCAGGTATGGCCTTCTTAAAATCTGCAAATTAACAGACCAATATGATCATGTAATGGATGTTGATCGCCAGTTACTGGGTTCACCAGTAGGTTTTTATGTTTGGGAACAATCATATGAGGCTGAGTAGCCATCTGCAATACGAGAGCGAACCATGGCTGCGTAGGCCAATCTGGCACTACCAATACTCCTGAAGCAGAGTCCTGCTTGATTTTTGCAGGCATCGACTGATGAGACAGAATGGGGGAAATGCATATAAAAGCATTCCACCCCAAAGCAGTGAAAATGCATCGACCGCTGCTGTGCCAGTGTCTGGTTCCCATGAAACATATTTGGGCAACTGATGGTTCAGTCTAGATGCAAACAAATCAATATCTGGCATTCCATATCGAGCAACCACCTGATTAAATATGTCCTGATTTAACATCCATTCTATGTTATCGTTGAATTGCCGTGACCTTGTGTCTGCCACTGTGTTGAATCTACCTGGTAAATAGATTGCTGAAAGCCAGATGTTTTTGTCAATGCATCAGCCCCAGATAATATTAGCCAATCTGTCACGAGATTCCGACTTGACTCCACCCATGTGATTGACATATGCCACTGCTGTAGTGTTGTTAATTTGAACCCGCACATGCAAGTGACTCCTGGCAGAGCAATAAGCTTTAAGCCCATTAAAGGTTCCCAAAAGGTCTAAATAATTGATCTCTCTCAATTGCAGAAGGGATGTCTCGTCACTATTCCATTTGCCTCCACAACTGGAGGACATATCCGTAGCACCCCAACCTAGAGCACTAACATCTGTCTGTAAGTCTATAGAAGGTGGTTCAACCAAAACTTCCCTGGAACTTTTTGAGACATTTGTGATCCACCATTGTATTTCTGAAATAGCTTCCGCTGACAATCCCATGGGCCTGTCAAAGTGACCCGCATGTGTCCTCAGTGCATGGTCTTTTGCTCATTGTAAGTGTTGATAATACAGACGTCCAAACTGCACAGCTGGGAAAGCAGCCACGAATTTTTCAATTAAACTGGACACTTGTCCAATTGAAGGTCGTTGCTCACTAAGGCGGTTGATACAATCTTCAATTAACTGCTGTCTTTTGTCCCTGGGCAGAGTCACTAGCATGTGATTTGAATTAATGGTAAAGCCCAAATAATCAATAATTTTAACTGGTGATAATTTGGATTTTTCTGGATGCTTGATGAACCCCAATTGCTAAAAAGTGAGTTTAACAACTGAAACAGTTGATTCAGCTGCATTCTGAGTCTTCCCAATAATTAAGATATCATCCAAATTTTCCATTACAACATGCCCCTGAGCTTGGAGTAGCCCCAGAACAGGTTTCAACAATTTGGTAAATAATCCAGGAGCTGAAGTTAATCCATTAGGCAATGCTTTGAATTGCCATAACTAACACATCCAGGTAAACTTCAAATACCTCCTATCATCACAATGAACAGACACTGAGTAATATGCATCTTTCAGATCAATGCTGGCCATATAACACCCTTTGGAAACCAGCTGTTTAGCAGTAGAAAAAGTTTCCATTTTGAAATGCCTATAGTGTACAAAGGGGTTCAAGCTTGTCAGGTGCAGAATGATTCTACATCCCCCAGTCTTTCTAGACCTGGGTAAAATATTTGACACAAACTGACGGAATTGACAAACTGACTTCTCAATGACCCCTTTTATGTGTAATATGTTATGTTCCGCTTGTATCTGCATATTCTCTTCTTGTGAAAATATGTTCGACGTGGAACATGCTGAATGGGTGGACACACGGTAGGGTAGATTTCATTTTAACCCCCTCTATACTGCCCAGTATAAATGAATCTGATGTTATCTCCTGCAATTGTTTGAGAAACAAGTGTAATCTGCCCCCAATTTGAACATCTTTCTCACTTAATTTGTATTCCTTAGGAGCAAAATCTCACCAGCACATGTGCTGACTGTGCTTGTTGCCCCCGGCTGCTTGTAGGGAAATTTTCCCTTCCCCTTGTGCCTCTGGCAGGCTACCAGCTGCGTGTGTGTGGGACTGAATGGCTGGTCCCTTCACCAGCGTCTGACATGGTACCCCGCCGATAGGGGAAAACCCTCTTGCCTGTTTTGCCACTTGTTTTGATGAGACCTACGGTTTTTGCCTCCTCGTGCAGTTCCTTGACTCGCTTTGCGAGGTCCTCCCCAAACAATTGGTTTGCATAGTGCTGCAAGTTTTGGATTGGTGGCTGCGCGTATGGCAGTCCTTCGTAAACTATTCATTTCGAAAAATGCACTGCACAGGAGCCCCAGTGCATCCTGATGGGCTTCTGTCATGTGCCCGTAGTCCACTGTTGTTGCGAACGCAGTGAGTCCTGCTGAGAGCAACTTGAACACTTTTTGGAATTTTAACTCCTGCGCCCTTGCTGTGACCCCCAATTGTGTCCATATAAGATGGTCAACTATTGGTATTTTTAATAACCCACAGTTAACTGGGGCTTCATATTTCTTGGCAGCCTCATCCATTGCCAGCTTTTGAAGTTGATGGGAGAGCATATACTGAATAGCAGCTGCTAACTCTTCCCCTTATGGTTCCCCTGCTTCTCTGGGGATTGCAAATTTTTCAGCTATGTTAGGCATTAACTCTTGTTGCTCTTCATCCTTTTGGCTCTGACCAGCCACTGACTCAGCATCAATATATTTCTGAGCCGGTATACCCTCCTCCTCTAAGGATGGGTAATCATGCAGCCCTATTTCAGGCTGTGCTGGCACAGGCTCTCCAACAGCCTGGCGTGGACACCACTCCTCCTCCCGGAGTGTGTCCCTATTGAGCATCCTTTGCAATAGGACCTCGATCTGGGAGAAAGTCACAAGGAGGCCTTGACTGGAAATACGCCAATCAGTTTCTCCCTATTCTACTTCTATTATTCTACCAAACCCATTCTATAATTATCATTCTATCATCCTACTCACATTGTATAAACTGGGAAAACAGTAGTGCAAAAGGGATTTTAGTTCTAGTTTAGTTTTAGTTTAGAGATACAGTGTGGAACAGGCCTATACACTATTTTACACATTTGGGACAATTTACAATTTTTACTGGTCAATTAACCTACAGGTTTGCATGTGTATGGAGTGTGGGAGGAAACCAGAGCACCTGGTGAAAACCCAAGTGATCACAGACTCCGTACAGACAGCACCCGTAGTCAGGATCAAAAACCAGCATTAGAAACCTACGTTGCAATCCTCCAATCTTGAGGATCTCCAGTTTCCTTTACCTGACCATTGCCTACTGATTCATTATCTTAGTGACCATCACTGCTAGTAAGATTCTTTTTTTTGGGATGAGACATTGGAATGTGAGAGGAGCAAGGATACAGGTAAGTAGGTCAAGGAATGGTTTAGATATGAACGAGATGTAGGTTGATTGAGGTGAGGGAGTATGTGGGAGAGGGATGACTGTAAGATAGTGAGAGGAAGGGGAAGGCAGAAAGAGGAAGGGAATGGAGTGAAAGACAGAGGAAATGGAGAGGCAAAGTAGGGGGTAGTGAGAACGGGTGGAGGGGTGGGGAATGTGGTGGGTGGGGTTGGGGTTTCAAAGAGAAAGAAAGATTTAACAGTCCCAAGGCTGTTGCTCACTCACTCTCCATCCTACCATCTGCCTCACGTCCCTTCGCCTCTCTCTCATACTGCCTTTAAATTTATTTCCCTTCCACATTCTATCATTCTAAGTCTCTTCTCTTTACCCAAATTCTCCCCACTCACGTTCTTTCTCTCACAGTTTATTTCTCCCCACTCTGCCTTTCCACCATCACTCTCACTCTGTTTGTCTCTCAACACATTCTCTCCCTCCTACAATTCTCTATCCCGCTCTTTCTTTTTCTCTCCCTTGCACTCTTCCCCCTCTTGCTCACTCCCCCTCTCAATTACTCCCCCCTCACTCCTGTTCTCACTCACTCCCGTTCTCACTCACTCCCTCTCTCTTTCACTCCCCCTCTCTTTCACCCCGTCTCACTCACTCCCCGTCTCGCTCACTCCCCCTCTCCCTCACTCCCCCTCTCTTTCACCCCGTCTCACTCACTCACCCTCTCGCTCACTTCCCCTCTCGCTCACTCTCCCTCCCGCAGCTACTACTGTGCCTGCAATTCTGGAGATTGCCGGCTCTCTCCAGGCAGATTCAGCCTTTGCTCCAACACTTTATTAATGCAGGCGAACAAGACAGTGAGAGCAAAGCGGAAAAGGTCTGTTGTCCATCTGAATGAAGGCAATAGCCAAGGTCTGGTGATTCACTGACAGGCTTAATTTTATTAAAACATCATTTGACTCAACTGCCACTAGCCAATGACATATTACATAATGTGGCCAAAACATTGTGAAATTCCAAAAATGTTTAAATTGAAGTAATGTAAAATGCCACATCTGTATTATGACTGCATAATCATTAAAATCAGTGCCTCAAAGCACCATTTTGCTGTATTAGCACATGATATTTTGCATAAGTAAATAAATAATAGCAAGGTTTGTTTAACTTTACACGGTCATACGAATATAATAAATAGTGATGAGAATATGATGGCTTCCCTGAAAGCTTATCTGCAATTCATTATGTTCATGGCTAAGTTTCTGCTGATCTCCATTCCCTGCCTTTTTCCCTTAACCTTCGATTCCCTTCATGGCCGAAAATCTATCAAGCTCTGTCTCAAATAAACTTATCAACTTAACATCCACACCCTCTGATGTGATAAATTCCAAATATTTAGGCAACTTACTGAGAAAAGTTCTTGTTATGATCCCTAAAAGCTTTTTCTGAGACTATTGCTTGAAAGTTAATCTCTGGTCAATGACACTCAACACATAATGTGTTGAGTCTAAATGTTGTACTCTCTTTGCAAAGTTCAACCAATTGACTTAAATGGAATTAATTTCAGGGCCAGATTACAGCGTGCAAACTCATCGCATGGTATATTTTGGGCTGTTGATAGTTCTCTAGGATCATGCAAAAAATCAGATGACCTCGTGTTTACTCTCACCAGTCAAAAGGATCAGCTTCTTGGTGGAACCGACAAGAATTATACGCTTTCAATGAAATCACCTCACATAATTGAATTTTAGGTCTATCTTACTTGATCACTCCAATTAAAAGCTTTATTTCATTTTAGTCAGTCTAGTAACCGTTTGGTGCATTCTTGCAAAGGCAAGTTATATTTTTGTCGAAAGATACCCACAAAATGCTCGTGCAAAATCAGCGGGTCAGACATAATCTCTGGGGAAAACGGATAGGTCATGTTTCGGGTTGGGAACTTCTTTAGGCTGATTATACAAGGGTTGGGGGTGGATCTGGAAGCAAGAACAGACCAGCACAAATCAGGACCGGCAACAGATGATCTGTGGTTCCCTGATTGGCGAAGTGTCTGCTCAGGACAGTGTGATCCCAAGAGGGATACATCATTGTGAACAGTGGAAATGGTTAACTGACCATTTGTGAGGGAAAGGGGGAATATAGCAAGGGGGTGGAAATGAGGGGAAGGGGGAAGAGGAGTGTATGAAGAAGTCACCTAAAATTAGAGAATGCAATGTTCATACCACTGGGTTGTAAGCTACCAAAGCAAAATATGACGTGCTGCTTCTCCAAGTTGAGTTTGGCCTCGCTCTGGCAATAGAGGAGGCCCAGGACAGAAAGTTCAGTATGGGAATGGGAAGGGGAATTAAAATGATTAGCAACAAGATTCAGTATGTCTGGAGGACTGAGCATAAGTGTTCAGTGAAACAGTCGGTGAGCTTTGTCTTGCCAATGTACAGGACCAACATCAGAAACACTGGATGCAGTAGATGAGGTTAGAGGAGGTACAAGTGTCTCACCTGTATGGATTGTTGAGATCCTTAGGCGGGTTCAAGGGAGCAGGTAAAAGGGTATACTGGATATACTGGAATATTCTGGAATATACAAAGAATATACCCACACACAGATACACACACACACATGTACATGTACACGCACACATACGCACGCGCACGCACTTCACCTCCCCCTATGTCGTTCCATCTGTTCCAATCCCCTCCATCAGGTTCTGATCTTCACCTTTTCCTGTCAGATTCCAGATTCCAGACTTTTTTTAAAAATCCACTTATTACCTCCCAGCCTCTGACCATCTTCACCCTTCCCACCTCATCTCATGTCAATCACCTGCATTCATGTGTTGCTTGGCAGCCCTTGCCCCCGTTTCACTAAAGAGCTTACTTCCCCTCTAGCCTTTCAATCCAGATGTAGGGACTCAACCCAAAATATCAACTGTCCATGTTGCTCCACAGATGCTGCCTGACCTGATGAGTTCCTCCAGCAGTTCTTCTTTATTTGCTCCATATTCCAGTATCTGCAGTCTCTTGCGCCTCCAAGTATATTCTTACTGGATGGAGGAACCAAATCTGCTGTACACAATATTTTGTTGGTGCGCTCTTGGCAAAACCTCATGTACATTTAGCAATACTTCCCTGAACTTATACATCAGTCCCTTACAATACAAATTGACATAGCGTGCTAAACGCTGCTGTGCATGTCATTTCATGTTGACAGCGTGTTAATCACATTAGCATGATAGAAGTGAATGTACAATTTTTGTTAGAATTATTAAGGCTTTTATCAAAAACAGACGATTGATTTTCATTGTGGCATGGTTATTGTTTGTCCTTGTCAATTAATTTGATCTTGGCTACTTTGCACATCTTCATGGGTCCCCAGCAGCTTAGTGAAAAATGTACTACCCTGTGTGGTGTTGAGGTACACTGTGCATCATGATACAGCTTCAAGCTGTGCTGAGTTTGTTGATTTTTGCCTGTGTTGGGTTGTCTAATGTCTTCAGTGTCCTAAGGCAAAATAATGAACAAAGTTTGCTGCTTCTTACTGCTATCCTCTTACCCACTTGCTGTGAAGTGAATGTGCTTGAATATAAGTGAATGCTGCTTTCTGGCTCATTTACGATGCTCGGTGTCAAAGAGGATCATTCATATCCTTAGAGTCCATCATCAGAGTCTCAAATGGGTAAACCCTTAACCTGAGACATTTATCTCATCATTCAGCCCCAGTTAGTGTTAAACACGTTTTTGCAGTGGGCCAGGATGTTCTCTGCCTTCAAAACTCCTTCAATTAACTACAATTTGCCGCTACAACAGGTCAATGGAGGATGCAATATCACTGACTCTCCACTCTGCACTGGACACTTTGACAATAAAAACATGTAAGTCAGGCTATTGTTCATAGACCACCACCCAGCGTTCAGTACTATCATTCCCTCCAAACTGGTTACCAAGCTCACAGAACTGGGTTTCTGCACATCCCTCTGCAAATGGATCCTCGATTTCTTGATCAACAGACCACAATCTGTACAAATTGGCAGCAACACTTCCTCCTTGGTAACCATCGGCACAGGAGCACCACAAGGCTGTGTGCTCATTCCCCTGCTCCACTCACTCTATACCCATGATTGCGTAACTAGACACAGCTCAAAATTCATCTTCAATTTTGCTGACAACACCACAGTTGCTGGACGAATTACAGATGACGTTGACTCAGAGTATAGAAGGGTGATCGATCAAGTGATCAAATGGTGCCAGAACAACAACCTTACTTTCAACGTCAGTAAAACGAGAAACTGATGGTTGACTTGGCAAGAGGAAGGTTAAAGATCTGCAAACCTGTCTTCATTGATGGGACGGT
The DNA here is from genome assembly GCA_963514005.1 of Raja brachyura. Next base: position 99,535,428 of record OY740784.1, on the reverse strand, counting down.
GGTTGAGAGAGTCAAAAACTTCAAATTCCTGGACATGCATACCTCTGTAGATTTGTCGTGGACCCAGCATATTGGTGCAATCATAAAGAAAGCCCATCAATGCCGCTACTTCCTGAAAGGATTGAGGAAATTTGGTATGTCAGCGAATACTCTCTTGAACTTCTACAGTAGAGAGCATATTGACTAGTTGCACCACGGCCTTTTTTTGCCAATTCAAACACCTAGGAACAAATAAGTTTCAAAAAGTGGTGAGCACTGCCCAGTTATCACAGGTATTGACCACCCCACAATAGTAGGGCTCGACAGGAGTTGCTGCCTTAGAAAGGCAGCCATGATTATCAGAGACCCACACCATACCCTGGCCATACACTATTTTCACTCCTGCCATCAGGAAGAATAATAGGAGCCTGAAAACTGTAACGTCCAGGTTTAGGAGCAGCAACCATCAGGCTGCCAAACACCACAATCCCCAAATAAGATCCGAACTACATACACTGGGGGCATTGTTAGAGTCTTTGTGCTATTATTGTTTGTATACTGAACTTATTTTGTAATTTATTATGGTGTTCACAGAGGATTAAATTTACATTTCCTTGGTCAGTGGGGGCGCTGCGAGACTGCTGCCCTGCCAGCAGCGTGTTAGTCATTTCTACTTTTTTTTGTTTTTTTCGTATGTCCAAATGTTTGTTTTAATGTCTCTCAGTGTGTCTTGTGTGGGGGGTGGTGAGGGGGAGTAAGGGGGGAACCGCTTTCGGTAGCCTCCTTCCTCCACGGAGAGGTGACTTTTTCCATGTCGCCTCCCCCACGGCCTAACAACAAGGATTGGTGCGGCCTTTCCCGGAGTCGGGTCCGGAGCTTGCAGCGGGCGCAACGTGAATTTTTCATCACGGAACGGGTGAGCCCTCGCCAGGGGTCGCCAGAATGGAGTGCACCGAATGCTGGCCCGCCGACTGTTACATCCTGAAGCCGCTGTCTGCGGAGCCTGTGATCTCTCGTTGGGGACTCCGGAGGAGAAGAGCTTCAACTGCCGGCCCACAGCCTACAACATCTTGAAGCTGCGGTGCTTCTAGCTGCGGGGACTCAGATCTTCGACCATCGGCCTGCGGCCTACATCATCTTGAAGCCACCGTCTCTGGTAGAGAAGCACCAAATTGCGACTTACCGTCCAGACGAGGGGGCCTGTAAATTTGGCTGCCCGCAGCAGCGACTGCGGAGGTTTGTGGTCCCGACCACGTGGAAAAATAGAGGAGGACTGATTGAACTTTGTGCCTTCCACCACAGTGATGAATGCTGTGGTGGATGTTTTTGTGTTAATTTTTTATTGTGTATTGTGTGTTCTTTTTTATTGTACCGTTGCTGGCAAATTCATTTCACTGCACTTCATTGTGTATGTGATGAATAAATCTGACTATTGATTATTGACTATTGACATATCAGTTCTACTGCCACAAGTAAGAGAACAGACTCTCAATAAGAAATTAAAATTTAAAAAGCTTTTAAAATTGAAAACCTTATTTTACTTCAGGAGTCAATCTAGTTACTCTATATTACATTATTGCAAAGGCAATATATTTATGTCTATGGGAATACAACAAATAAAACAAAATATACACTGGAACCCTTCTCACTTTCCACATTTCTCCGCTCTCCTACCTCTGTTGTTAGCATCTGCCACCAGCTTTTCATTAAGATCACATCTCATTATTCCTTACTCCAAAGAAATCTAGGCCTGTGTTAGTCATAGTAATATATTTTTTTAATTTTTCCAGGAGGCAATCCAATAATTCCTCATTGCATTCACTCAAAGGCAAAGGGAGACTGTCAGGCTAATTGATCACAGCTAAGTGGAATCCTTCCTTTATTCAATGCAGCCACAAGGGCAAATCCAGTAACAGTGATCAATAGAAGATCTTATTAATTGATTTTATCCTCCCAAATGAAAAATATACTGAGTTTGTTTTTATAGTCCGTCTCACTTTACCTGAAATCGGTTTAAGGATCTAGCAACTGGAAGTCTTTCATAGAAAGAAGCCTTTACATAGTCTTTACATAGACAGAAGCCACTCCTCAGTTAAAGGCACATGAAAACCCGTTTGGAGTTTGCCAAAAGGCACCTAAACACAATTCTCTGGTCTGATGAAACCAAGATTGAACTCTTTGGCCTCAATGCCAAACGTCACATCTGGATGAAAACAGGCACCGCTCATCACATGGCCAATACCATACCTGCAGAGAAGAATGGGAGAAATTACCCAAATACAGGTGTGCCAAGCTTGTACCGTCATACCCAGGAATACTTGAGGCTGTAATCGTTGCCAAATGTGCCTCAACAAAGTACTGAGTAAAGGGTCTAAATACTTATGTAAATGTGATATTTCAGTTACTTCAGTACAGTACAGTCTTGAGTCAGTATTGCAGGCTGCTTACAAGGTTGAATTCAGTGGTAAAAAAAAATCCTTACATACTGCACTATTTGAAAGAGCTATGAAAATGAATTGAATCACCATTGAGTATGTTGTGCATAGGCTGAGTCCTCCATGTATGAAAAGTGCATGCCTACAGGGTTCACATAGGCCATAATGCAAACTAATATTGCTCCACTATTTTCTACTTTGCTGCCTGGCTGCACAGGCCTCTAGTACTGAACCAAATGTTCACTGGAGAATTTAGACCTGTTTGGTATCTGGCCACTGTCCAGGGAGTTTGAGACCTCATTTTGTTTTAAAGTTTCATTCCTTCAAGGAAAGCCTACCCATATTCCCAATCCATGTCATCAGGGGCCCTGAGTCTTTACAGAATGGGAAATTATATTTCATAACTTTTTAATTTTATTTAGTACATAACTATCATGGCAGACAAAAACAAACCAATTTATATTGCGTGTTAGATACAAAATGCTGGAGCAACTCAACGTGACAGGCAGCATCTCTGGATAGAAGGAATGGGTGACATTTCGGGTCGAGACCCTTCTTATTTTTCTGAAAGCTATTTGATGCTTTTACACAAGCAAAGCCACCGTATAAAATTAGAGATTGCAGAATTGAGGATAAAGTATTACTTTGTTAGAAGATTGGTTAACTGGTAGTTAGGGTAAAAAGAGGAAATCTTCAAGTTAAACCCCTGTCCCACTTAGGAAACCTGAACAGAAACCTCTGCCTTACAGCACCAGAGACCCGGGCTCAATCCTGACTATGGGTGCTGTCTGTCAGGATTTTTTATGTTCTCTCTGTGACTGCTTGGGTTTTCTCCCGGTGCTCATACACTCTAAAGACGCAGAGGTTTGTCAGTTAATTGGCTTCTATAAATTGTCCTTCGTGTGTAGGTTAATGTTAGTGTACGGGGAGATCACTGGTTGGTGCAGACTCAGTGGGCCAAAGCACCTATTTCCACACAGTATGTCTAACGCCTAAAGTAAAGGTTGTCTAAAGGGAGAGACTCAGGCAGAGGGAGAGAGAAACGGGGAGAGAGAGCGAAAGATAGAGAGGAAATTGGGAGAGAAGGGGAGAGAGAGAAGGAATTAGATGGAATAAGAAGGGTCTCGACCCGAAATGTCACCCATTCCTTCTATCCAGAGATGCTGCCTGTCACGTTGAGTTGCTCCAGCATTTTGTATCTAACACGCAATATAAATTGGTTTGTTTTTATCTGCCATGATAGTTATGTACTAAATAAAATTAAAAAGTTATGAAATATAATTTTCCATTCTGTAAAGACTCAGGGCCCCTGAGGACAAGGCAAAGCCCCTAGCTATTTACAGTATGTTTAATTGACCCAGGTGAATGGGAGGAGTAGAATGTATTACTTTATTTATCACTGTCAATATAAAGACATGGGGTGGAAGTCAGCAATGAGGAGATTACAAGGTATCTGCGAAGGGTTCTGAACCGATTACATGAAAAGGCAAAGAACAATTGGGGATGTATTGAGTTGTCCTGCTTGAAAAGCAGAATATTTTCTAAATTATATAAGAATCATATATGTTTAAGAAGGAAATGCAGATGCTGGAAAATCTAAGGTAGACAAAAATGCTGGAGAAACTCAGCGGGTGCAGCAGCATCTATGGAGCAAAGGAAATAGGCAACATTTCTTGCCGAAACCCATCTTCAGACGAGGAAGGGTTTCAGCCCGAAACGTTGCCTATTTCCTTAGCTCCATAGATGCTGTTGCACCCGCTGAGTTTCTCCAGCATTTTTGTCTACCTAACAATCATAAATGTTGGTTTTAAGAGAGACATGAGTGTCCACGGATAAGAAGCATAAGGATTAGTTTCCAGCTGCAGCAGGTACAGTATTTAAGGAGACAAACAGAAGAATAAAATCACTGCAAAGTAGATGGAGTACAAGTATAAGAACAAGTGGTTGCAATTGTATGGGGGCTTTGCTGAGGTCACGGATGGGATACTGATTAGATCTCCACATTTAAGGAAGGCAACACTTGCATTGGAGATGATGGAACAGTTGAATCTTGAAATTAATGGATTGCCTGAAGAAAGATGAAGAAGAGTGATACTCCACTCCACAGAATTTAGGGGAACAATTTATTTGAATCCTGTCAGATGCTTAAAAGGTTTGATGGGGCAGATGCTGATAGGATCTTGCCCTGCTGGTAGTCTAAAACAAAGGGACACTGTTTCTTTAGATATGTTAAGGAAAAAAGAGTAGCAAAGTCAATGTGGGCAGACACGGGTGAAATTATTATGGGTAACAAGGAAATGGCAGAAGAGTTGAACAAGTACTTCGGATCTGTCTTCACTAAGGAAGACACAAACAATCTCCCAGATATGCTGGAGGACAGAGGATCTAAGTGGGTAGAGGAACTGAAATAAATTTTTATTAGGCGAGAAATAGAATTGGGTAAGCTAATGGGACTGAAGGATGATAAATATCCTGGGCCGGATGGTCTGCAACCCAGGGTCCTCAGGGAGGATGCATTGGTGATCATTTTCCAATGTTCAATAGATTCAGGATCAGTTCCTGTGGATTGGAGGGTAGCTAATGTTATCCTACTTTTGAAGAAAGGAGCGAAAAGAGAGAAAACGGGGAATTACAGACCAGTTAGCCTGACTCCGGTGGTGGGAAAGATGTTGGAGTCAATTATTAAAGAGGTAATAATGGGGCGTTTGAATAGTAGTACAAATCAACGGATTTATGAAAGGAAATCATGCTTGACTAATCTTCTGGAATTTTTTGAGGATGTGTCAAGTAAAATGGATGAAGGGGAGCTGGTGGATGTAGTGTATCTAGACTTGCAGAAAGCCTTTGATAAGGTCCTGCATGGGAGACTGGTGAGTAAAATTAGAGCACATGGTATTGGAGGTAGGGTGTTGACATGGATAGAAAATTGGTTGGCAGATAGGAAGCAAAGAGTAGGAGTGAACGGGTCCTTTTCAGAATGGCAGGCAGTGGTGAGTGGAGTGCCTCAAGGCTCGGTGTTGGGGCCGCAACTGTATATATTAATGATTTGGAAGTTGGAATTAGAAGCAACACTAGCAAGTTTGCAGATGACACAAAGCTGGGTGGCAGTGTGAACTGTGAAGAGGATGTTAGGATGTTGCAGGGTGACCTGGACATGTTGAGTGAGTGGGCAGATGCGTGGCAGATGCAATATAATATAGATAAATATAAGGTTATCCACTTTGATGGCAAAAACAAGGGGGCAGATTATTATCTCAATGGGGTTAGGTTAGGTTAGGGGAAGGTGCAGTGAGACCTGGGTGTCTTTGTGCACCAGACACTGAATGTTGGAGTGTAGGTACAGCAAGCAGTGAAGAAAGCTAATGGAATCTTGGCCTTCATAACAAGAGGATTTTAATATAGAAGTAAAGAGGTTCTTCTGCAGTTGCATAGGGCTCTGGAAAGACTACATCTGTAGTATTGTTAGTACAGTTTTGGTCTCCTAATTTGAGGAAGAACATCCTTGTGATTGAGTCAGTGCAGCATAGGTTCACGAGATTGATCCCTGGGATGGCGGGACTGTCATATGAGAAAAGATTGAAAATACTTGGCTTGCATTCACTGGGGTTTAGGATGAGGGGAAATCTTATAGAAACATATCAAATTATAAAATGACTGGACAAACTAGATGCAGGAAAATTGTTCCCAATGTTGGGCGAGTCCAGAACCAGGGGCCACAATCTTAGAATAAAGGGGAGGACCAGCCGGTTCAGGAACTGCCTCTTCCCTGCGGCTGTTACCCTACTTAACTCTGCACCATGGTGATTAACAGTCATCCCCCACTCCCCCTCGGACACTCCTTCCCCCAGTGACTGATCTCTCCCCCCCCCCTCCGAAAATTGCACTACTACTACTTTTTATATATATATACTTATATATATATATTACTGTTCCATCACTTCTGGGTGAGATGCTAACTGCATTTTGTTGTCTCTGTACTTGTACACTGCACAATGACAATAAAGTTTGAATCTGAATCTGAATTTAAGACCGAGGTGAGAAAAAACTTTTTCACCCAGAGTGTTGTGAATTTGTGGAATTCCCTGCCACAGAGGGCAGTGGAGGCCAAATCACTGGATGGATTTAAGAGAGAGTTAGATAGATCTCTAGGGACTAGTGGAATCAAGGGGATATGGGGAGAAGGCAGGCACGGATTATTGATTGGGGACGATCGGCCATGATCACAAAGTATGGCAGTGTTGACCCAAAGGGTTGAATGGCCTCCTCCTGCACATATTTTCTATGGTTCTATGATTCAGATCAAAGGTCATTTAATACTGACGTGAGGAATTTAATCTCTCAGTAGGTTGCGGTTATTTGGAACTCTCCAGTCATGTGATCAGTGAATACTAAATGAGGAAGCACAAAAGAGAAGTTGAGAGAATAACTTAGTTAAGCTATGATATAACAGCCATGAGGGGCCAATTGCCTTAATTTATTTTTCTTATGACGTTCTTTTCATGAATCCATCTGCACAATCTTGGTCTTATCCCTTCCCAATATCATACCCTTTGACTCCCCCAGTCACACTGTTAAACAGCTACCCAAAGTTTCCTTCTTTTCTCCTGATCATCTTCCTGATGATTGGAGACACAAGTAACTGCGGAGGCTGGAATCCTCTGCAAAACACAAGTTCCGTAGGAAATCTAAGTGGATCATTAAGAGCGGCATCATAGAGCAGCAGTAGAGTTGTTGCCTTACAACGCCAGGGACCCGGATTCTATCTTGATCATATGTGCTGTTTGTATGGAGTTTGTACGTTCTCCCGTTGACCACGTGGGTTTCCTCTGGGTGCTCCGGTTTCCTCCAATGCTTCCTAGACGAATAGGATAGTATGTTAATTGGATTTGGTAAAAATGTAAATTGTCCCTAGCGTGTCGCCTGGTGTTAATGTACAGCATGATCAGTGGTCGGCGCGGACTTGGTGTGGATAACCTCACATTTCCCTATAAAAAGCTCCCAGCTGAATTTTTGCCTATGTCCATAACACATCTATCTCTTTGCAGCCATTTTGTATTCTTCTCACATCTTGACTTTCTGTCTTATCTTTGTATCATCACCAGTTAGAATACAATGCAAGCAAACCCTTTATCTGTGTGCTAAGTATCAATTTAAAATACTTGAAGCTCCAGCAACGATCCCTGTGATACCCACTAATCGCAACCTGCCAGCCCAAAAATGAACCGTTTATCCTGATTTCATTTCTCCTAATTTAGTCAAGCCCCTGTCCATGCTAATATATTATGCTCATTGCCATGATTTTGTGCAATAGACTTTCATTTAACACTTTATCAAATATCTATTGGACATCCGGATTCATTTTATCTTCTGAGTCTCTTTTATTCACAGTGCTCATAACATAAAAACATTTAAAAATTGACATGGGAATAGGTGTCTAGTCTTTCTAATCTGCTCTGCAATCAATATGATCATGGTTGATCTACGTTTAGTGCTCTGTGCCAGCATTTTCCCCCCAGCCTCCTGCTACCCAATTTATTGGCTTAATGGAAGAGAGCAGAGGGGAGAAGTGGAAAGGTAATTTTCACATTGGAGAACTGTGATGTGTGGTGTGCCCCAGGGATCAGTGTTGGGCACATTGTTGGTTGTGGTTTATATCAATGATTTGGATGAGTATGTACATGGCATGATTAGTAAGTTTGCAGATGATACCAAAGTATGTGATATTGTAGACAGTGAAGATGATTATCAAACATTATAGAAGTCTCTTAATCAGCTGGGGCAGTGAGCTGAGGAATAACTAATGGAGATAGGTACGATGAATTGTATTTTGGGATGTCAAACCAGGGCAGGAATTTCAGTGTGAATGGTAGGGCCTTAGGGAGTGTTGTACGGAAGAGGGATTTAGGAATACAGGTATGTCGTTCTTTGAAAGTGCAATCGCAGGTGATAGGGTGGTAAAAAGGTTACCACCCTACTAAAAGGTTTTTAGTAGTGAGGCCGTATTTGGAGTACTCTGTTCCCTTTTGGTCACCTTGCTATAGGAAGGATATCATTATGCTAGGAAGAGTGACAAAAGATTTAAGAGGATGTTGCAAGGATTTTAGGGGCTGAGCTATAGGGAGAGATTGGGCAGGCTAGGACTGTATTCCTTTGAGTGCAGGAGGCTGAGGTGCATAACATCATGAGGGGAATAGATTGAGTCTGCACCAACCATTAATAATAAAAGAACTGAGAGAAAAAATAAATAAAGAGTGTCGGAATAGATAGACAAGCGAGTAGAAACAGATAGCAAAAGAAATAAAGACATAGACGAGAAGCTAAAAAGATTGAAATAGAAGGAGAAAGTAAAGAAAAGAGAGATTAGGAGAGATCTACCTAATTCGTATTTTTTCCCATCCGTCACTCGGTTCTAAACCATTTAATTTCTAAGGTTATGTTATGTTGCACCATATGCTTGTAAAAAATTGATAAAAGGAGACCAAGTCTTTGAGAATTGGTCTACTTTGCCTAGTAGGAGAAATCTCATTTCTTCAAGATGTAGCGTTTCAGACATGTTTGACATCCACATTTTGAATGTTGGCGTGGTTGCGTTTTTCCAAAATTTGAGTATAAGTTTTTTTGCTGTTATTAGACCATAATTAAGAAAAGCTTCTTGGAATATAGTTAGTTTGCTTCCCTCTTCCATTGATCCAAATATAATCAGTTCTGTATTGGGGTTCAATTTTGTGTTAAATAATTTTGTAAAAATTTAATTCCAAAATTTATACAGTTTTATACAAGAGACAAAGGAATGTGCTATAGTGGCATTTTGAGTTAGACATTTGTCTCAGATGGGGGAAACATTTGAGAATATTTTATTCAGTCTAGTTTTCGAATAATATAATCTATGTAAAATTTAAAATTGAATTAGGTTATGTCTTACATTAATTGAACATTTATTTACATATAATAATTTTTTTTCCCATCTATCATTAGGAATTTTTATCAATAACTCTTGTTCCCAGTCCCTTCTATTTGCCTCTGTCATTGGTGTTTCTATATTTAAAATTATATTACATAAGCAAGATATTAAATTGCTTGATTCTGCCTTTCTATTAATTCCTTCCTGGGGTTAGGGCTTGATATCCTTGTATATATTTCTTCAAATAATCTTGAATTTGAAGATATTTGAAATATTGATTACTTTTCAAATTATATTTTAGTTGTAATTGTTGGAATGATAAAAGTTTTCCCATTTCATACATATCTCCCATTGTTTTAATTCCTAATCTTTCCCAATGGATTAACATTTTATCAATAATGGATGGTTTGAATGAGGCATTATTAGTTATTGGAGAAAGAAGCGACAATTTTCTTAATTTTAAAGTTAATTTTATTTGATTCCAAATTCGTATTATACTGTGAATAATTGGATTCTTCGTATATATTATATTGTTCAGTTTCATCGGGGAAAGAAGGATTGCTCCTATATTATAAGGGGAACAATCCTCTTTCTCCATTCTTATCCAATCTACCTGTTGGGGAGAACTGTCCAACCAATAGATTATATTTTTAATATTCACTGCCCAATAGTAATACAATAAGTTAGGGAGTGTCAGTCCCCTGATTCTTTAGATTTACACAAGTGTTTTTTCTTAATTCTATGTGATTTATAATCCCATATGAAGTTTAAAATATCAGAATCTAATTTTTAAATAATTTTTTAGGTAAGTATATTGGTATTGATTGAAATAGGTACAGTATTTGTGGTAAGAAGATCATTTTTATCGCATTTATTCTGCCTATTAAGGACATCGGCAGTGTTTTCCGAAATGTAATCAACCCATTTAATTTAGTTAATAAAGGCATACAGTTTGCGTTGAGTAATGATTTATATTTCCTAGTAATTTGGATGCCCAAATACTTAAATTTTTCTGTGCAATTCTAAAGGGGAATTTCAACAGATGTGTCGGCTCGTGAGGTTTTATCGTCATAATTTCGCTTTTGTTCCAGTTTATTCTATATCCTGAAAAAACCAAATTCCTCTATTAAATTTAGTATATTTGATATGCTAATTTGCAAATTTGTAATATATAATAATATGTCGTCTGCATATAATGAAATTTTATTATTTGTGTGTTTGGTATTGTATCCATGCATATTCAAATGACTTCTTATACTTTCTGATAAAGGCTCTATCACTAGTGCAAATAGCAGAGGCGATCGTGTGCACCCCTGCCTATTGCCCCTTGCCAATTGGAATTTTGGGGATAATATATTATTAGTCAGTATTCTAGCCGTCGGCTTATCATATAATAAGTTTACCCATGAGATAAAGTTATCTCCCATGTTAAATTTTTGCAATACTTTGAATAAATATTGCCATTCTACTGGACCGAAAACTTTTTCTTCATCCAATGAGATAATTGCTAGGTCTTCTTCAGTATTATGTGAGTACATTATATTAGACAGCCGTCTCAAATTGTTAAATGAGTATCTCTTTGGTATAAACCCAGTTTGATCCGGGTTTATTAGTTTGCTAACATATTTACTCAATCTTCTCGCTAGTGTCTTTGCTAATATTTTTTTATCTGTATTTACGAGTGCAATAGCTCCATATGAGCCTGGGTCTTCTAGATCTTTATCCTTTTTTGGTATAAGTGTAATAGTTGACTCAGTTAGTGTTTCTGGTAGTTTATTTTCTTTAAAAGCGTATATATATAAATATTGCAAGCGTGGAGAAATTATCTTGAGGAATCTTTTATAGAATTCATTACTAAAGCCGTCTGGCCCTGGCATTTTGCCATTCTTCAACAAATTTATTGTTTCTTCTATTTCCTGAAGTGTAATCTGAGCTCCTAATCCCTCTTTTTCCACCATATTTAATTTTGAAGATTACAATTGTCTATCAAATTTGTAATTTGAGTATTATTTGCAGAGGTTTTCGATGTATATAAATTTTGATAATATTGAGCAAATCTTTTATTTATATCTTTAGGTAGTGTTAATAATTCCCCTTTGTCTGATTTAATTTTAGTAATTGTATATTCTGTTTCCCATTTTTTCAGTCGGCGTGCTAAGAGTTTATGTGGTTTATCACCAAATTCAAAATTTTCTTGTTTTGTAATTTGAAATAATCTTATTATTCTGGCCGATAAAATTTAATTTAATTTATATTTTAGTATTGTTATCTTATTGTGTTTATTTATCGTTGGATCTTTAGCATTTTCTAAATCTAATTGTCTAATTTCTTGTTCTAACTGTAATTGTTCAGTATTATTCTTTTTATTTTAGAAAGCTTGATATGAGATTATAGTTCCTCTGATAAATACCTTAAAAGTTTCCCATAATAAGGAGGGTGAAATATCTGGTGTATCATTTGTCTCAAAGAAGAATTTCATCTGCTCTTTTAAATATGTACAACCTTGTGAGTTGTTTAAGATTTGGGGGTTAAACCTCAAAAATGATTTTTTATCAGACATTCCTTCTAATTTTAAAGAGAAAGTTAACCGGGAATGATCAGAAATAATACTATTGTAATATTTAACATTATATGTGCATGGAATTAATTTTGTGTCCGCTAAGAAATAATCAATACATGAATATGTTTTATGTACCATTGAATAAAATGAATATTCTCTACCTACTGGGTTAGCGATCCTCTATACATCTGTAATATTGGTATTTTTCATGTATGTATTTAGGAGTTCACTAGTTTTAGATTTTATGTTAATCCTTTTTTGTTTTGCAGATTTATACAGATATGGATCTAAAACACAATTGAAATCTCCCCCTATTATCACATTTTGATAGTTGTTCTGAAATTGTATCCAGAATTTTACAAAAAAAATTGAGGGTTGTCAAAATTAGGAGCATAAATATTTATCAAAGTAAGTGGAGTAGAATAAATTTCTCCCGTGACTATGATGTACCTCCCCTCTTTATCTGCTATGGTATTCTTTAATTTAAATGGTATACCTTTACAAATGATAATGGCCGTGCCTCTAAATGAAGAGTAGTATGTTTGCCCTATCCAATTTGTCTTCAGTCTTATATGTGTTTGATATTTCAGATGCGTCTCTTGTAAAAAAATGACATCACTATTTAAAGCTTTTAATTGGGCAAATATCTTACCCCTTATAATTGGTTCATTAGCGCCCCTTATATTCCAACTGCAGGACGTGATTCCTCCAGTTTTCTTTTGTTTATCGTCTTGCATTATGGATCATGTTAATACCTTTACTTCATATGGCACAACCAAGAACCTCATTACTCTAGGTGAGGGATGATCATCTCCAGCTGTTAAATTTTGTTGGCATCTCCCCTTCAGAATAGACCTTGAAAAAGACCAGAAAGTGTAGAGTCGTGAAAAGGTAATTAACAAACAAAAGTTGATATTATAATATCCAAAAATAAAGATATTATAATTAAAAACAAACCACCAACAGGTGGTATAAAAATTATTATCGACTTCCGTAGATGTTTTTATATGTTTCGCTCTGCCCCCTTGACCAATTATTATTAATTAGAAGAGCGAGCGATACAAAATTTAAAAATATATATATAAATATAACAGATGATGGTATTTCTATATGTTGAATGATATTATACAAGTATGATATTAAGTTATTTGAGTCCGCCTTGCTGTTTATAGCTTCATCTAATAGATCTGGAGTCAGAGTTTGGTATTCTTGTGTATGTTTTTTTCAAATAGTCACGGATTTGAAGGCATTTAAAATATTGATTACTTTTCAGATTGTATTTGAGTTGTTGTTGGTGTTGGAATGATAAAAGAATGTCCTGTTTCATACATGTCTCCAAGCATTTTAATTCCTATTCTTTCCCAATGGGTAAATGTTTTATCAATAATGGATGGTTTAAACGACGGAGTATTAGCTATAGGAGAGAGAAGCGATAGGTTTCTTAATTTGAGAGTTAATTTTATTTGTTTCCAAATTCTAATAGTGCTGTGAATAAGTGGGTTTTTCTTGTATATTGTATTATTCAGTTTTATCGGTGAGAGAAGGATCTGTATTAAAAGGGGAACAATCCTCTTTCTCCATTACTATCCTATCCACCCATTGGGCAGAATTGTCCAACAGGTGAATTACATTTTTGATATTACTGCCCAATAATAGTACAAAAAGATGGGGAGTGTTGGTCCACCAAATTTTTTGGGTTTACACAAATGTTTTCTTTGAATTCTGTGGGATTTATAGTCCCATATAAAATTTGTGATATCAGAATCAAGTTTTTTGAAAAACATTTTAGGTAAATATATTGGTATTGATTGAAATAAATATAAAATATGTGGTAAAAAAAATCATTTTTATGGCGTTTAATCTGCCTATTAAAGACATCGGAAGTGTTTTCCAAAATTTAATCAACGCATTTAATTTAGTAAGTAAGGGCATATAGTTTGCATTGAATAAAGATTTATATTTTCTGGTAATTTTCTGTAGCAATTTTAAATAAGGAATTTTAAAAGGTGTGTCGAATCTTGAGGTTTTATCGTCATAATTTCACTTTTATTCCAATTTATTCTATATCCTGAAAAGGATCCGAATTCCTCTATTAGGTTTAATATGTTTGGTATGCTGGTTTGCGATTTTGTAATATATAATAGTACATCATCTGCGTATAGTGATAATTTATTATTTGAGTATTTTGTATTATAACCATGGATATTCGGATGCATTCTTATGTTTTCTGCTAAGGGTTCTATTACAAGAGCAAATAGCAGGGGTGATAATGCACATCCCTGTCTATTGCCCCTGGAGAGTTGAAATTTCGAAGACAGTATATTATTAGTTAATATTCTGGCATTCGGCTTGTCATATAATAATTTTATCCATGAAATAAAGTTCTCTCCCATTTGAACATTTTGCAATACTTTAGAGAGGTATTCCCATATCACTTGGTCGAATGCTTTTTCTGCATCCAATGAAATAATTGATAGGTCTTGCTCTTCAGTTTTGTATGAGTGCATTATATTAAACAGACGTTTCAAATTATTGAATAAGTATCTCTTGCGTATAAACCCCGTTTGATCCGCATTTATTAATTTACTAACATATTTACTCAATCTTGTTGTTAGGGTTTTCGCTAGTATTTTCTGATCTGTATTTAACAGTGTGATGGCTCTATATGAGCCAGGGTCTTCTAAATCTTTATCTTTTTTAGGTATGAGTGTAATCGTTGATTCCGCTAATGTTTCTGGTAATGTTTATTCTTTGAAAGCATATGTGTACAGTATTTGTAGTCGTGGTGAGATTATCTCGTAAAATCTTTTATAAAATTAATTTCTAAATCCATCCGGTCCTAGGGTTTTACCATTCTTCAGTGAATTTATTGTCTCTTCTATTTCCTTAATTGAGACCTGAGCTCCTAATTTCTCCTGTTCCAGCAGATTAATTTTTGGGAGGTTGCAGGTATCCAGAAAATGTATAACTTTGGTACTCTGCTGACGTTTTGGATGTATATAAATTTAGCTAAAATTGGGCAAATCTTTTATTGATATCATTAGGTAATGTTAACAATACACCTTTATCCAATTTAATTTTTGAAATTGCATGATCCTTTTCCCGTTTTTTCAATTGACGTGCCAAGAGTTTATGTGGTTTATCACCGAATTCAAAGTTTTCCTGTTTTGTAATTTGAAATATTCTTATAACTTTTGCAGATAAGATTCTGTTTAATTCAAATTTCAGTATTGTTATTTTATTGTGTTTGTCTATAGTTGGTTATTTAGCATTATCTAGATTCAATTGTCTAATTCGTTCTTCTACCTGCAATTGTTCATTCTTATTCTTTTTATTTTGAAAAGCTTGGTATGAAATTATAGATCCTCTGATAAATGCCTTAAAAGATTCCCATAATAAAGAGGGTGAAATACCTGGGGTGTCGTTAGTCTAAAAAAAGTTCCATCTGTTGTTTTAGATATATACCACCTTGTGGGTCATTTAGAATTTGAGGATTAAACCTCCAAAATTATTTTTAATTAGGCATTCCTTCTAGTTTTAAGAAAAAAATTAATGGAGAGTGATCGGAGATAATGCTATGATGATATTTAGGATTCTTTGTGTAAGGAATTAATTTTGTATCCACTAAAAAATAGTCGATACATGAATACGTTTTATGTTCCATTGAGTAAAAACAGTATTCCCTTCCAACTGGGTTAGAGATCCTCCACACATCTGTTATATTTGTGTTTTTTTATGTCTGTATTTAGGAGTTCACTAGTTTTAGATTTTATGTTATGCCTCTTTTGTTGTGCAGATTTATCCAAGTAAGGATCTAAAATGCAATTGAATCTCCCCCAATTATCACATTTTGATAATTAAACTCTGAAATTATATTCAGGATTTTATTAAAAAATTGGGGATTACCAAAATTAGGTGTGTAAATATTTACCATAGTGAGTGGGGTAGAGTGGATCTCTCCGGTAACTATGAGATATCTCCCCTTTTTATCTGCTACGATATTCTTTGATTTAAATGGTATACCTTTACGAATAATAATTGTCATGCCTCGAGATTTAGAAATATATGAAGAGTGATATGTTTGACCTATCCAATTTGCCTTCAGTCTAGCCTGGGCTTGAAGTTTCAAGTGTGTTTCTTGAAAAAAAATTATGTTTGAATTAAGTGATTTCAATTGTGCGAAAATCTTACCCTTTTTAATTGGCTCATTAGCACCCTTTATGTTCCAGCTGCAAAACGTGATTCCTCCAATTTTCTTTTGTTTATCTTGTATGTCTTGCATTTTAAATGACTTTGATACCTTTAAGTCATATGGTGCAACAAGATACCTCAGGAATCTTGGTGTTGGGTGGGCATTCGCGGCTACTAGGTTCTGTTGGTATATCCCTTTTAAACTTATCCTTAAGAAAAAAGACAAAGAAGTGTAAAGTGAGATTTTTAAAAAAAGTGATATTACAGTATCTAAAAATAACAATACTGTAAAAAAAAAGTAGCCACCTATTGGTGGTAGTTACATGTTTAATGACTTCTGATGATGTTAATGTACATTTAGCTCCACTCCCTTGACCAACATTGCAAAATGGAAGAAGGGCCAATTCAAGACCGAGTGATATATAGCAAAACTACAAATTGTCTATCTAATTAAGTCTTCAAACTGTCTACCATTTACTATATACTAACAGTTTTTACGTTTACTTCACATTCAGATCCCGGTCTCTTGTAATAGTAAGCTGCTGTTTGGAACGGGTTAACCAGAATCAGACTCATGGCTGTCTGCCAAGTGTCTGAATCTCCTCCCCTCCACTCAGGCATAACTGGGACCTAATTTATTATACGGGGTTAGTTTATTAGTATGTTATTAATATCTTTCATTATATTTAGCTCATTGTCCTAAATATGGACATTTATTAACGATTTGAAATAACCCCCCCCCACCCTTCCCCTCACCGGAGGAGTTAATCATTGTTACATTATACCGTTATACCAATTCCCATTAGATTAGATTGCTATTGCTAAATTAATTTAATAGCTTATATGTTAGTATAGGATTAAAATTATAAAATACTCCCCTTATTTTTCAGTGTTCCATTCAAAGAGGAAAAAAGTATGTCCTTGAGTTAGCATTCCAAAAAAGATAACCTCGTCACCTCGTGTAAAGTTCTGCCATCTTAATCATTAGAAAGTCATATTTTCTCAGCTTCCCCTCTGCCGATATCTGTAAAAAAAAACGTGTCCTGATAGTCGTGGTGATTTACTTATCCATTTATCTCTTTTATGATTTCTTGAGCATATTTGTATGCTTCTTCTGGATCGGTAAAAGCTTGTTCCATATCCTTGTAAGTGATCTTCACTTTTGCAGGGTACATTATGCCGTATCTTACATTTTGAATTCCTTTCAGGATCTGTCTTTTTGTAAACAAGTCCAATTTTTTAGCGACTTCAGCGGGATAATCTCTGAAAAATCTAAGATTATCCTCTTCAAACATCAGATTCATTCCGTATGGGATTTTTTTCATAATATCTTCCAAAGTAGAAATGTCATGAAATTTCACTATGATCTCTCTTGGAGGGGCTCCTAGCCTTGATTGAGCTCTTCGCACCCGATGAGCCACATCTATTTTCGGTTTGACAGGCAGTTTGATTACTTGTTTAAGTAAGTTGACAGCTTTCCCTCCTTTCCCTCTGTCACTCCAACTATTCTTAAATTCTTGCATGCTTCCAAATTAAGGCATTTATCAGTCATTTTGGCCAGTTGCCCAAGCCACGCTCCTGATCTTTCCTCATTCTCTTCATATCTTCAGGCATTTCTTTCAACGATGTTTCCATATCTTTTATAGAAGTGTTATATGTTGTGGTAGTATGGAGAATAGAGTCAAACTTCTCATTACCGTCTTTTTCCATCTGTTTAATTTTTACGGTTAAATCCTCTTCAACATTATAAATGCGTTTACTTAAATTGCTGATTGTACCAATAATTTCCTGATTCCCACACTTCATGTTGTATAGTCATGCTTTTATTCAATTCAGTAATCTCGCCATGTAGCATAACAGCATAGTCTTTCTTTAATGACTCTCTTACCGACTGCTTCATTTCTTCCATCTCTTTCTCCTTTGTAGCCATTTCAGAGGATAATTCTTCTAAACTTTCTGATGTTTGCTGAGTTTTAGCCAATTCTTTGAAAAGGAGTCTTGTGATGGGTCTTTGAGGACTTTGGGGAGGAATTCCTTTTTTCATTTAAAAATACCTTTATCCTCCGTTATTTCGCGGCGCTTTCGGATGACGTCACCAGCGCGACATCAAGCAGCTCCGGTAAGTGTTTTTAAATCGGTCCCGTCTTCCAAAGCGTCTTTTGAAGTGAATTCACGCATTTTTCGGGAGCTGCGCCTGTCAGTACTCCATGGCACCACTGGAAGTTGAACTGCCTACATTATTAACTACTACATTATTATTATCACATTATTATTATTATACACTATTATTACAACTGCTATCATTACTACTACTACTACTACTACTACTACTACTACTTCTACTTCGTGCTTATGGCGTGTGCAGCCTAAAGTTGTAGGACAACTTGTTCTATTTGATCTTATTTGATTGTGCATGCCCGTTTGATTGCGTTCGTCGAAACGGGGCGGATCACGTGAAGGTTGCAATCTCCCACTCCACTACTACTACTATTACTACTACTACTGCTACTAATATTACGACTACTTGGTAACTAAGAACTTGGTAACTAAGCAATTCTCCTTCCTTTCCTGATGAGGAGCTTACATTTATAATCATAGACAGACTTTTTCAGCGGCCACTTTTAAGACCCTCGAATGCAGGCCACCAGCTGGATAGTCTGCTTTTAGCCCCAGCTAGTACCTTTCCCTTGTGAAAATGATTGCTTTGTTCCTCCTGTTGGTCTCCTGATTTTCTGCTTCCATTGAATGTTTTTATGTCCTCAATGGTGAACAGATATAAATATTTGCTCCATCTGTCATCTCACTTTTCCCATTATTAGTTGCCCACCTCATCCAAAAATGTGTAATTTAGACACACCTTCCTTTTCTAATATACTTCAATGTTCCTATTGTGTGTTCTTGGCTGCTTTCAAATCCTGATATAATCTTGATAATTTCAATTCCTCCATGCCAATACATTATAACATCCACATGCCCCCCCATTTCTGACCCTTCCACATTCCTGATTTTAACTGTTATTGCACCATTGTGGCCACACCTTATTTTGCTTAAGTTGTGAGCTCCCTGTTTCCCTCACTAAGCCTTTTTCCCTCCCACTCTCCGTTCTATTTAAAACATACCTTTTCACCAAGTATTTGGTCACTAGCCTGTATTAGCACCTCAAGTAACTTGACTTCCCTTTTAACATTAGTACTTTCTGCTACCAATATCATTCCCTCTGGAGGTGGAGAATCTTTAATCTCCACCTCTAGATGACCAGGGCCCAAAACTAAGGGGCAACTGCAGGGTATTAGAGACCATAGAAACATAGAAATCTGCAGGTATTGGAGATCATAGAAACATAGAAACATAGAAAATATGTGCAGGAGTAGGCCATTTGGCCCTTCGAGCCAACACCGCCATTCAATATGATCATGGCTGATCATCCAAAATTAGTACCCCATTCCTGCCTTCTCCCCATATACCTTGATTCTGTTAGCCCTAAGAGCTAAATCTAACTCTCTCTTGAACACATCTGACTTTTGATCCTTTTGACTTTCAGTGATATTGTGATTTGGGAAGTGATACTGTATATAGTGGATGATTGACCTCATTTTGCGATATTTACAAGAACATTAAAGATACAATTACTCCCATTCTCTTAGACAAAAATGTATTGTCCGAACATTTCTTGCTGGACAAGCTACTGAATTAATGCATCTATGGTATTAACATTGTACTGCACTGGAAAAGACTGAGGAATTGAGGCAAACATGGCAATAGTTAAATTACACGTTTTTAACATTATTTTGTCAATACCCTTGACAAAAGTGTGAGAAGACAGTTAGCACTGCCTGAACAAATCAATGGCAATTGTGAATTTCTTGAATTGACAGAAGGTTTCTCAGTAAAGCCACTTATACTGAGAAGTAATGGCTTTTAGTGAACTCTAAGTCATTTAGTATTACTGTGATTTATGATCCTCTCGTGAATCTGAGTCACATGAATGCAAGTTTGGTCTCCACAGCTTGAAATTGCTTGCTCAGTTGTCCTTTGCTGCTTCTCTGTCATTGAATATCTCAGTAAGTCTCTCAAGCACTGCATGAGATGTTGGATATGTTATTTTGCTCAAAAGGTTGCAATATAAATTTGTCAGGGCATTCTCTTGTTCCAGAGCATCACAGAAGTCAAGGAGAAGGGGGTGGACAAGTGGACAAGGGGAAGCACCATAGCTGCTCATTGCTACACTGGTGCTCATTGCTACACCCAATTGACAAGTGTCAATAAATTTGACCCTTTGTGGCTGAGGACAACAATTTTCTGGAACTTCTATGCGAAAAAATAAAACCTCTTTGTTTCAAAGCCAACTCCTTGATGCTGAAAATATGGTTATTCTCAGGTTTATGGATTCTCCTGCAGCGCAAGAGTAATTTTGGCATTTATTCACATAAGGCCTCAAAATGTTGCAATTAAATTACCTCTCTAGCTTCTGAATTCCAGTCATAGCATCACAGATTCACAGAAGGAAATAGCACAGTAACAGGCTCATCAAATCTGCGCTGATCATTAATCATCCAGTTTTGCACTAATCCTATCCAACCTTATTCTTCCTATATTCCCATCAACTCCTCCAATTTCTGTCATTCGTTCCTATATGAGGCAATTATAGTGGTCATTAATCTACCAGCCCACATGTTGTGGGAATATGTGAAGGATCCGGAGTACTCATAGGAAACCCATGTCCGTATAGGGAAAATGTCACACAGACAACACTGGAGGTCAGGATTGAACCCAGATTGACTGAGCTGTGAGGCAGCTAGTTGCACCACTCTATCTTTGTCAGTCTGTCATTAAACAATTCCCCCAAACTTGTAACTAATTCAGTGAATCTTGCAAGTCTACTATTTGCTTGTCTTTAATCAATACACATGTATTTTCATTTTACGACATTTAACTGGCTTTTGATAATACAAACCTGTTTGTTGACATCATACTTCGTCATTTTCTATCTGATCTGCTGTATAATTGCAGTGTTTTCTGTTTTTATTTCCGATTTCGAGAATCTGCAGTTATTTTTTGGTTTACATTTTTTACCACTAGAATGATACCACCAGTATCATGTCCCCTAATTTTCTGTATCCGTTTTGTATGAAACTTTAACAAATATGTCTAGAAAATCCAAATATACTTATTTCAGTTTAGGAGATCCCTTTTATCTTCCAGGCTGCTATTCTCAAATAGATTATTGGATTTATTAAACACAATTTTCCCCTCATGATAACATACTTTCACTACCTCATGATATTAAGATTGTTTTAATTCACTGTTACCACATCTTTAACTGAGAAGTGTTTAAGTGGAGTCAGGCATAAGTCAACACCTGTTCCCAGTAATTATCTAAAGAAGATAAGAGATAATTAACATACTGACTTCAAAATGTTACAAATCCTCATGCTTGCATTTCCAAAAGTCAGCTAACTTTAATTCTTGCATATACCCTTACGCGTATATTTCAGCGGCGACCAGAAAGACGGTACGACTCTTTGGGCGACTGAGGAGACTACTCACGACTATACAGGTGACACCCTGGCGACATGTCACGGGGTAAAGCCTGTATTGTCGTGAGTAGTCGCCCAAAGAGTCGTACCTTGTTCTTGTCGCCGCTGGATTTTCAGCATGTTGAACATTTTTGGCGACCTGCAACGGCCTCAGGCGGGTGCCGGCAGTAGCCGAAAAAGTCGCGTAAGTGGGACAGGCCCATAGAGCTTAATAAACACTTATTTAATTTTGCCATGAAACGATGGTTGGCTATTTTTTTTCTATTGCTTTCTTCTTCCTTTCATAACAAGCTGTTTTTATATTTGTTGCCATCACCTTGGTAAGGACTGTTCATAAAGTAAGAGAGTTTCAAAAGGTCTATCACATTTTTGCTATTTTTGCAGAATCTCTCTTGGAGCCCTGACATTCAGATTATTAGATCCAGAAGATACAAAGTGCCCAATGGGTCAGGCAGCATCTCTGATGAATATAGATATGCAATGGTTCAATCTAAACAAGGGTGCTGACCCAGAGCGTTGCCACTCAATGTTCTCCAAAAATGCTGCCTGACCTGCAGAGTTCGTCCTGCACTTTATGTCTTTTTTTGTAAACCTGCATATGCAGTTCCTGTTTCTTCAGTGAGCATGGTATCTCTGGTTCTTATAAATGAGCAGGAATTATCATACTGTAAAGCAGGATGTGCTATCTCACAGATGAAGGAAAAATAAAGGGGCAGACAGATGCAATGAACAACCAACTGGAATATCTGCATTGATGATCACGATTTTTATCAGGGGACAGATCGTGAGGCTTGGAAACTGGTTCCCAAAGACTATCGCATCAAGAAATAAGGTTTAATGATGCATGAAGCTAATTCCATAGAGTTGATGGCATTTCATCTCCAACTTTCCAGAGCCAGAGGAAAGAGGCGACTTGGGAACTGGCAGAATAGAGGAGAGACTTTTCCTTGAAGAGCCCAGTAGCAGTTGGTACGGTGGCAGGCCTGACCAAATACCACAAGGACATCAAGGCAGTCGAGCGTGGAGAGGAACATCAGTTGCCAGGCCGAGCTGGTAGAAAACAATGGAGGAGGCTCAGCAGCAACCTGGGGCCGCTCCAGTGCATTGAGTATGTGCACCGGACTTTGGACTTTTTGAAAAAAGAGCCAAACTATAGCGACTTGTGCATGTGTCAGGTCTGGCAAAAGAATTTCACTGTGCAGAGCATACATGACAATAAAGCACCATTGTCCTGCTGGATACCACCCGCACAACAGAACCGCAATTTTGCCATTCCCTGGGATACATAATAAGTAAAATGCCTTATTTCCAGATTCTGGAATGATCTTGCAGTGCTATTAATCTTTAGACCAAATTCCCTGTAGACCTGAGCCCTTGAAGCTCATCCTATATTTTTAGTACTAATCAAGTCAAGTGTTTTATTGTCATATGTCCCAGATAGAACAATGAGCATCTTACTTGCAGCAGCACAACACAACATGTAAACATAGTACACTGAAAACAATATAATAAACAATAGAGAAAAAGTGTGTATATATGCACATATTCACAAATACACATTTACTAGACTAAGTGCAGACCCGTTGTGTCTGCTCAGCCAACACAATATTCCACCACTCACCCGTGTTCCCCCATCGCAACCCATTTCCCCAACGCAATATTCCACCACTCACTCATAGCCCCCGACTGCGCAGGCGCAGCTCATTTACCATCATCCCCCTGCACTCCCTTCCCCTCACCTCTCTCTCCCTCTCCTTACCCTACTCTCATTCACTCCCTCCCTCCCTCCATAATTCCTCTCCCCTCCCTACCCCCCTCCTATATCCCTACGCCCACCACCCGACTCCACACCTCCCCCTATCCCCCCACTCTCCTTCCTCACCTTCCCCACTTTCCCTATCTCCTTCCCTACCCCTTTTCCCTCAATCCCCTA
Source organism: Raja brachyura (assembly GCA_963514005.1). The sequence goes on along the minus strand of OY740784.1, from coordinate 99,511,892 downwards.
CACTCCCTCCTCACCTCCCTGGGATCTTTTCCCTCGCCTCTTCCCCTCCCTCACCTCTCCTTCCACTTTCCCCTACCCTCAGTCACTGCCTCCCTCCCTCCATAATTCCTCTCCCTTCTGTACCCTCCTCCTATCCCTCTATCCCCCCCAACTCTCACACTCCTCACCCCCACCCCCTATCACCCCCACTATCCCTCCTCACCTCGTCCACTGCTCTCTTCTCCCTCTATTCCCCAGTCTCTCCCTCCCCCACTCTCGCCCTCTATTTCCCCTCCCCCGCCACCAGACATGAGACAGGAAAGAACTGAAAAAAAGGAAGAGATAGATTTCTCCACGGATTTTGAAATTCGGCAAGGCCCCACCACCTCTGCGAGGTCCCACTGCCACAGTGAGGCCCCACTGCTGCCTCATCATTGCGAGACCTCACTACATGGTCTCGATGTCTCCTAGATCGCCGTGTAGAACTCCGGCCGGGGCCTCGTGGGTAGAAGCCCGGGTCGGACGAAGCGGCCGACATTGCCCATGGCTAGGCATGATGGAGGCCATGAAATGGGCTTGGCCGCTCGGCTGCTCACTCGCTCGGCACCACAAAGGCGCCCGCAGACGCAGGGGCGTGGGGCGTTAGTGTTGCTTACTTCGCTCCTTCAGCTTTATATTCCCCTCGCTGGGCGAGGTTGGCACCACCCGTGACTGACAGCGGATCTGGCCAATCAGTGCAGCGATGGTGCAGGAAGTGGCATCTCCGTCCCGTCAACCGACAGGAGAGGAGACCAATCTGCGTGGCGGGGACAGACAGGAGAGGAGACCAATCTGCGCATGCGCGGTTTTAAAGGTTTTTAAACCTTAATAACATTTAAAATATACCATTGATTGTAACAAAACTTGTTGCCCTTGTAGCACAGGAGAATGGTGAGTAAGGTGTCAAACAATTGTAGCACTATCATGTACCGTTTTTGCGCTAATAGAAAATAACACAAAACCGGAAGAGCACAAGATCAGAGTTTTAGTTATGTATAGATATAGATCATATATGATCTATATGTGTGTGTGTGTTTATATATATATATATATATATATATATATATATATAAATACACACACATACGTAATAATAACAATAATAGTCGATGTAGTTCAGAGCTTATTTGAGGTTGTAGAGTTTAATAGCCGAAGCTGTTCCTGAATCTGGGCATTACAGTTTTCAGGCTCCCGCTACCTTCTTCCCAATAGCAGGGGTGAAATGAGTGTGTGACCAGGGTGGTGTGGGTCTCTGTTGGGTTCTATTGACCCCAGAACTGAAAATCCACAGTATGGGCCTGAACAAGTCCATGTGGGATAAGTCTTTGGAACGGAGGAACAGGCATTTTCATCTTTGACTTGATTGTAACGAATATTCCAATGGACATTAATGACTAAAACCACTGCTGGCCTGCAATGGGTGGATTTCTAAGCATGTCTGATTATTAAATCATTACTGATTTTGAGAGGTAGCTGAATGCATAACACAAAATCTGCTGTTTTTTTTTTTATTGGAACAGCAATTTTGCTTTTTGAGAGCTTGATCGAGCTCTGTGACATTCTCAAAGGGACCTAAAATTCACTATATAAATGTAGATCTTTCATTACCTTTACAATTGTCAAGGTAGTTATTGAATTTGAATATGCTATGTGTAATCATTTCTACAATTATTATAATACCAGTCATATTGGCTAAGCATTTGACAAGAACAACTATTAATCACTGTTTTGTAACCTTTCCTGTCACGATCCTGACAAAAATGAACAGCTTCATGCCTTTAAATGGGTTTGTGATCTTTTAACTGTTGTTAGTCATAATATTTGTTCCTAACCTCTCCCCAGTAATGACAGCTCAGGATATTAGCATTCAATTATACTGCGACAAAAAGCTTGCCGAGTACTTTGAAAGTAATTAGTTAAAATGTATTCAACTGCAGGAAATAAAAGCTAAACAAACAAAATAAGCAATTCTGTACTTTAATGCCCTAAATTTACTTCTGACACAGTGGAATGGTACAGACTCCTGCATCGTGTAGAGGTAATGAGGTTGCAACCTTTAAAATAATACTCGAGAACATGAGCAGATACACAAGAGATAGCAATGATCACAAAAAGAAAACCTGCAAAATAATAGATTACAATGTTTGCAGGTGAATTTATCCCAAAGAACATATCTTTTATAAAAAAAGACCAACTCTTCAGAAGGAAAATGGAGATGGCAAATGTTTATATTCATGGGCTCTTGACAACAACTAGAATGTTCATTGATATAATTTGAGAGCTGTGTTGTCGCAATGAGGAATGATGTAGCAGCTATACAGGCAGAGGGATGTGAGACACCCTTCACCTCGGTCAGAATTTTGCTTGTCAAGGTTTTACGAGCTGGTAAAGTGACTTTTACGATATCTCCCCTAGGATACACGTGAATAGTCATTGACAAACATAAGAGTGAAAGTACCTGTGACAAGGATAATTTAGCTGCTTGCAGTGGCTGCGTTCTATGAGGGAGGATTTTCATTAATGATAATTAAATTCTCTGCTTATCTCCCTCAGTAATCAGATGCAGAAATATGTGCGGAATTTGAGTTCAGTACTGAACACGTGTGATCCACATCTTATATTTTCCTTAATTATATGATTAGCATATTACTCATGCTCACCTGTCAGCAATTTCCAGATCTTTTTCTTCCATTACTCAGTCACCGTTTGACCTTGTCAACATCACTGAGCTTCGGAAGACTGTGTTACAAAATAACACTGTCATTCTGCTCATCGGAGTTTTCTTTAACCCAAAGAACTGACCGTTGATTTTTTTTGCTTCATGTTTATGCACTGTTCTGGTGGGGGCGATGCAAGCCGGCAGCCCTGCCAGCAGCGTGTGTTTGTTTTTTTCAACATTATTTTGTTTTTTTAGTGTGTTTTAATGTTTGTTTTTTGTGTCTCTCTGTGTGTCTTGTGTGGGGGGGTAAGCGAAAAAAGTTTTGGTCGCCTCCTCCACGGAGAGGTGACTTTTTCCATGTTGCCTCCCCCGTGGCCTAACATTGAGGATCGGGCAGCCTTTCCCAGAGAAGCGCCCGGGGCTTCAGCGGCGGACGCAGCGTGGTCTCTCGAAGCGGAGCGGGCGAGCCCTCGCTGGGGCTCGCCGCAGGGGAGCGCTCCGTTCGCTGGTCCGCGGCAGCCTGAAGCAGCGGTCAGCAGAGCTCCAGCCGGCGTGGCATCCACAGCCTGGGATCCCTCGTTGGAGAAGAAGCTCCGACCGCCGGCCCTCGGCCTATTTCTACCGTGAGCGCGGCGGGGACTTACCATCAGGAGCGGGGTCCCTCACTGGGGACCCCTGGAGAGGAGCTCTGACCGCCGACCCTGCAGTCTGCGGTGCATCTGGCTGCGGTGGGAACTTTAAATCTTCGACCACCGGCCTGCGGCCTACACCAACCTGAAGCCGCAGCCTCTGGTGGGGCAGCACCGATTCAGGACTTACCTGGACTTTGTCTGGACTTTGCCTTGTCTGAACTTCTGGACGCCTGCAGCAGCAGCTACGGAGGGTTGAAGTCCCGACCATGTGGGAAAATGGAGGAGGACTAGCCAAATTTTGTGCCTTCCACCACAGTGATGAATGCTGTGGTGAATGTTTGTGTTTAAAAACATTTTGGTGTGTTTTTGTGTGTTCTTTTTCATTGCACCGTTTCTGGCAAATTCATTTAACGAATAAAACTGATATTGATTTGTTTGATATTGATTCTGTGTGGGGTTTTTTCACAACTATCATCCCATTAAACTAGGATTAAAATAGGATGGAACAAGGTCCCTGGACAGCATAGCCAGACGTTTAGGTCACTACTTGTAAAATATTCTTTAGACAATGTTTAGAGAATGTGAACATATGCGGCAGCAGGCCTAGTTCGCTGCCGCAAAGAAAGACCCGGCGGACCGCCACCACCTTTTGGTAATGGTGACTCGTGCATGTGTGCGCGATGCAAAAAGAAATTCACTGTGCAGTGCAAACGTGACAATCAGGAGCCATTGAACATTTCCATTAAAAAAAGTTATCTTATCTTTTCAAAGGTCCATAATTGAACTATCCATTGTGAATGAACACAAATTGCTTTAAATATTATGAGGAAAATCCATGGAAGAAAGGTAGATCTTCTGTGATTCTGCATCTAATCATTTCCTTTCAACCATGTTTGTGATGGGATCCATACAACTTCCATTCCCAGGTGGGAGATATCAACTATTTTCTGGGCTTTGTAGGATTTGTTTTTGGCTACAAACGTGATGTCCGCAATGCACAAAGACATGTGAAGTCAAAAACAAAACATTGGCCAAGGGGAATCTGGGCATAGTAAAAACACACTAAATATATGCAGAATCAGCAGAGCTTGGCCTTAATCATGGTGCAACATTGATCTGATGTAATTGGTGCCATGTTGATGCTCACTCGTTTAAACATAGACCACTGATCGCAGAGGAAGATGATGGCTCCTCCCTCACTTGTGATGTTTAAAGTGATCACCACTATTATAAGTGATTAGACATGTTTACATTCTGTTTTCTAGAGATGTTTCCATTTATAGATATTGATGCAATGTTGATGTTCACTGTTCAAAGAAGTTGCTCTTAAATACAAAATAGTCCCCTCTCAGAGTGGGAGAATGAACAATGAGATGGTCCTTAATCAAGAGGTTAAATTTTGCACTAGGTTTTCAAAGCTAACATACTGTCTGAAGCTGAGAAAGGAAAAACACTTTTTTTCTCAGTATTTTCCTTAATATTGTCCATCGATCATCCGTCTCCCCATCTAGTCATCCATCCTCATGGACAAAGGACTGTCTTCTCAGCAATAACGGAGATTGAGGGTAGATTTGATATCCTTATTTATTATAACTATAAAACTCTGATCTTGGATTTGTGTGTGTGTGTGTGTGTGTGTGTGTGTGTGTGTGTGTGTGTGTGTGTGTGTGTGTGTGTGTGTGTGTGTGTGTGTGTGTGTGTGTGTGTGTGTGTGTGTGTGTGTGTGTGTGTGTATTTACTGTGCGTGATCACATCTACTCGAAAAAATGTGCATGAACAGGAACATTTTTACATATTCTAGTAGAGATTTACCCCCTGGGGTCAAAAATCTCCTTATCAGAAAATGTCCTGCATTATTTCTTGTTATTAATAAAAATATTCACAAATCAGATCCAACTTTCAATTCAAAACGCCTGTTTTTTTTTGCTGATTATGTGAAAATGGATCTGCGTGCCACCTGCGACTGACGCCAACTCCCAGCTCCCCCATTGTTCAAAAGTCACCTAGTCGAACTCACAAGAGCTTTGGTCGAAGCGCGCTCGCGCCTCGGCTCGGGTTTCCCGAGATCTTTGGTCGACGCACGCTCACATCTCAGCTCGGGTTTCCCCGAGAACTCCCGAGAACTCTCCCCCCCTCCCCTCTCTCGAGTGCCTTTCGCTGATGGCGTCACAATGAGCGAGCTAGTATTTCGAGAACATTCTTTAAAACCTACACCAATGGTCATTCTCACTTTGTCAAGTCAAGTCCATTTTATTTCCATAGTACATTTAAAAACAACTCTTGTTGACCAAAGTGCTTTACATTAGTGCAGGCGCTAACGTGCTACAAACAGTGGTCCATAGATACAATACATACATAAATACATACATACAGTGCTCCCTCAGGGGACCTCAAGAAACGCTTGTGAGTAGAAATAAGTTTTAAGTCTAGACTTAAAAGAGTTGATGGAGGGGATAGTTCTGATGGGAAGAGGGATGCTGTTCCATTGCCTAGTTCTGCAACCACAAAAACACGGCCGCCCCTGAGCTTATGCCTAGAACGCGGGATGGCCAGTAACCCCAAGTCGGCTGACCTGAGGGACCTGGAGGTGGTATGGTGGGTTAGCAGATTTTTTATGTAGGTGGGAACAAGCCTATTAAGGGCTTTGTATACATGAAGGAGGAGATTGAAATTGATTCTGAACCGCACTGGGAGCCAGTGGAGAGAGGCCAGAATCGGGGTGATGTGCTGCCTTTTTCGGTTGAGAAAGAACAGGATTACTCAGTCGCCGGAGTCAACCTGCTTCTCGCCGGAGAAGCAGGTTGTTATCTATCTTCAACAAGGCAGACTCTGTGCTGTGGTGGGCCCTGAAACCAAATTGGAAAATTTCCTGGATGGTATTTTGGTGTAGGTAAGGCATTAGTTGCTTTAAAATTACATTTTCAAGGACTTTTGAAAGGAAAGACAGTTTGGAAATAGGTCTATAGTTGCTAGGCAAGGTGGGGTCTAGGTTAGGTTTTTCAGCAGGGGCTGGACCACCGCGTGCTTGAAGCAGGTTAGAACAGTGCCAGTGGCCAGAGAACTGTCGATGATAGCGAGGATGCTGGGACCGGCTATTGCAATGCCATCCTTCAGAAGGGCAGTGGGGACAACGTCGAGGGGGCAGGTAGCAAGTTTCATAGTGGTGACCAGCTTTACAAGGGAGAGTAGAGTAATGGGTTGGAAACAGTCTAATTTAGAAGAACAGATTAATGAGACAGCCAGGTCACGGATGGGAGGGGAAATATTTGTCCTGATTTTCTTAACTTTGCTGGTGAAAAATGTAGTAAATTCTTTGTACTTAGCAAGGGTGCCAGCTAATCTGGTACTGGGGGCAGGACGTGACAGAGGTAATAGTACTAAAACGGACCTTGGCGTTATGGGCGTTTTTTGGAAATAAGGTCGGAAAAGTATTGTGTTCTCACAGACTTTACTGCTTCCTGGTATTTGAGAAGATTGTTTCTCAGAAGAACAAAGGAAATTTGAAGCGTATCAGATTTATATTTCCGTTCTGATTTTCTGCACTCTCTTCTTAGGGCTCTGGTGGTGTCATTGAGCCAGGGCCAGCCTTTAGGCTTAGTTTTTTTTTCATTTTAAGAGGAGCAACAGAATCCAGGATGGAAGAGCAAGTGGTATTGAATAAAGAAATTAGGTCGTCATTGCTGAGATGGAGGTGAGACGCCTCGATGGTGCAGATGTCGGGGGCGGCTATGAGAGCCTCAGAGAACTTACTGGCAGTCAAAGAGTTCACGTAGCGGGAATAGCGAACAGGGAGATGGGATTTTGGGGGAGGGAAAGGCAGAGATGCGTCGAATATAATTGCACTATGATCTGACAGACAGGCATAAATAATTTCTGTATTACAAATTGGGAGACCAGACGATAGCACCAGGTCAAGTGTATGGCCAAGCTTGTGCGTGGGTCCAGTGGTGAGTAGAGTCAGATTGAAGGACTCAACCAGGTTCATAAATTCACTCACAAGAGGCTTTGTGGGACAGCAGACATGAATGTTAAAGTCACCAAGAATCAGGACCCAGTCAAATTTGGGGGATCAAGCTAGCGATAAGATCAGCAAATTGTGCGATAAAGTCCTTATGCATTTTTCGTGGGCCAGAACTGTTAAAAGTGGACAGATTAGACAAACTATAATTAGTTGATGTTCTAAACTGGAGAAATTATCAGCGTTCAGGAGGCAGTGGTTGAAATGTTTCTTAAACACAGTGGCTAGGCCCCCACCGTGACCAGAGAGCCTAGGTGGTGAATGAAGCTTCATGCTGACTTGCAAATCGTTAAAGATAAGAGTCCCATTGAACTTCATTGTTTTGGTTTAACTTCAAAATTATTAATACATTAACGTTGAATTTATCGTTCTTTAAAACACTGTACTAATTCTTAAAGATAACATTTAATTTCAAAGACTTTGCGTTTTTTTACGTGTGATTTTAACCGTGGTTACACCCCCCTCTCTCCCCCCTCCCTCCCCCATCTCTCTCCCCCCCCTCTCTCCCTCTCCCCCCTCTCCCTCTCTCCCCCCGCTCTCTCTCTCCCCCTCTCTCTCTACTCCTCTCTCTCTCCCCCTCTCCCTCGCCCTCCCTCTCACCCCCTCTCTCCCCTTCCCCCCTCTCTATCTGTACCCCCTCTCTCTCCTCCCCCTCTCTCTATCTCTACCCTCCTCTCTACCCCGTCTGCCCTCCTCTCTCTCTCACTCTGCCCCCCCCTCCTCCCCCCTCTCCCCCTCTCCCCCCCGCTCTTCTCCGTCTCCTGTGATTACAATGACGTTTTTGATGTGAACACGTTAATATTAATGTTATTATTAATGTGTTAACATAGTATAAATTACCAGAACATTCCTTCCATCGGGGCGAAATCGCGGGCATCACCATCGGTCGTTTATTCGTTCGTGCCACTGTCCACTGGTTCAGTCTTCTCCAAAATCTATTTATTGCTTCCAATTTTGCAAACTTCCCAGAAGCTATCACTTCCCTTGAGAAACGTGGTGAAACATTGGTCAATAACTTGCAGGTTTTCAACAAAGTAACTGACGATATTTGTAAAGTTCCTGGCGATGTAGGTAGATACAACAAAAATGTGAGAGAGTGATTTTAGCTAAAAAAGATCTTGAAGAATTACAAAACATAGCTAAAGTTCTCAAAAGTAGTTGTAATGCACAAGATATCGACATAAATATGGAGTCTGTAGCTTGTTTCGGGTATGCACCAGTGACCTCAGCTGAGGTAGAAAGAAGTTCTTCATATTCAGCATATTGGTGCAATCATAAAGAAACCCCATTCATGCCTCTACTTCCAAAAGATTCAGGCAATTCGGTTTGTGAACAAGTACTCTCTTCTACCTCTACATGTGTACCGTAGAGAGCATATTGACTGGTTGAATCATGGCCTGTTTCAGCAACTTGAACACCAAATAACGAAGGAGATTACAAAAAATGGTGGACACTGCTTGGTACTGACCTCCCCATCATTGAAGGGATCTATAGGAGGCGCTACCACAAAAAGGCAGCCAGCATCATCAAGAAAATACACCACCTTGGTCACGTTCTCATTTCTCGCTGTCTTTGGAAAGCATGTATACAAATCTGAAAACAATGACTTTCCAGGTTTAAGAACAATGTTTTCCCAACACTATTAGGCTTCAGAAAACTACAGACACAAACTAAACGAGGAACTACAAACCGTTTTAGTTGGACTGAGGACTTTGGGCTATTTGCAATAATATGTGGGTTTTTAATTTGTCAATTTGTTTTTTTTTTATTATGTTATCAATGACTGTTGTGTTTACAGGTCTGTTATGCTGCTGCAAGTAAGAATGCTGTTCTATTTCTGGTACATACGACAATTGAACACTCTTGACAGATTGGTCTATTACTAAAGCAACCAGCCAATGAATATCTTGGTTACCAATCTTCTGGGTAGTACAGTCATTATAATTTGCTGGCAGCATGAATTTGGCAGCTTAATGAAATATTGAAATCCCTGCACCGTCATAATTAGCCACCTTGAATTCTGGAGCTAAGGCACAGTGGCTAATCCTTGCTCATGCTTCAAAATTATAGTGGCTCCTCACAAGGAACAGAGGCTCACTGATGCACCCGTTCAATTTAGCTAAGCATTTGCTTTGCTGAACCTCACCCGATTCTCCATAAAACATATCAGTCAAGTGCTATTAAACTGATTACAAGGTTCAGCTATTCATACAGAGTGATACAGAAAAGGCTTGATATAGAGGGAATGTTTTGTGCCACGTTTAAATTGCAGATATCAGCTTGACACCAGCATGTCAAATCTATATGTATACTTTGTATCAAATTCATCCAAGCAGCACTCCAATATCCTGCATGGTTTCTATTGCAATTCTCCCGATGAGGAAAGAGCTCTTGGTAGACACCAAGCATCTCTCTGTAATTCCGATTTGAACATTTCGAGAGAGTGTGTAAGGAGATCAATATTCTCTTCAATATGCATTCAATCAATTCCAGGTCAGGTTAAAAGATGCTAAGCTTGCAAAATGAATACATTTTTTTAAACCAGTTGCCAATGTACTAGAATATTTTTTTTACTTTGTGTCAGACTTGAACTAGGCAGATTCCCTATAGGGATGTGGGCTTAATATAACAGTTTTGCTTTTTGAAAATAAAATAGTAAATGGCCTTTGAGTAGAACTTGTTAAGACAGAGACTGTGGTTAACATGCAGTATATATTCCCCTTAGGAAAACTATGACTTAGATCCCAGCAGGAAAGCTGAGACTTCATGTGCCATGTGATAAATTAAAGTTTGCTTATCTTACAGCAAATGGCTTTAAGGTTTGCCTCCCACACAGATGTTTCTTTTTAACTCTGGTGGGTTTTATTATGTTTGCTCGTTGGTTTACTCATCTTGCAATAGTGACCACGTCATTGTTCATCAAAACAAAACTAGGCAACTGGCTATGATACATTATGACACTATAAGGTCGCAGGCATTGAAAGCTTCTCAGTATTTTATCCTCTTAAATTACATCCTCAGTTTATGGATTAAGCTGTGGGATCTTACAAAACAGAGAAACCAGAAATGAATTTTGGGCTACATGGAGAAAAATATCACAGATCTGAGTAATATGATAAAATATATTTTTTAACCACGCTGCATATTCAACAGAAACATATCATCTAGTTATTATTGCATTGCTGTTTCTGGTCATGTCAGCTGCTAGCTCATCTTTGCATTTGAGATTCTTCTTCAAAAATACTTAATTAGTTATAATTTGGTTGAACACATCTGCTGGTCATGCAAAGCTGCTGTATAAATATGCATTTTTACATCTTAGTACTCAGTATTTGTTTAAATAGCAGCTGGAAATTTTGACAGTAGAGCCCGTGTTACATGTACTCAAGAAGAATGATATTGAATCTACGATCAAGTGCATTTTTCTGTCTGTTGGCAAAGTGGATTATAGAAGATCTTACTGAATCAAGGCTGGATGTTAACTTTCAAGTTTAATTTTTGTTTAGTTTAGGTTAGAGATATAGCACGGAAACATGCCCTTCGGCCCATTGAGTTCACACTAACCTGCGATCCCTGCACTTTAACACTATCTTTCAGACACTAGGGACAATTTACACTTTTACACCGAGCCAATTAACCAACAAACCTGTATGTCTTTGGAGTGTGAGAGAAAACCGAAGATCTCAGAGAAAACCCATGCGGTCACTGGGAGAACGTACAAACTTTGTACAAACACACATAGTCGGGATCAAACCCAGGTCTGTGGCGCTGTAAGTCAGCAACTTGACTGCTGTGCCGGTAAATGAATTATGTAGTAAATAAATTAACAGAATGTAATTTTCCAATGAGAAAAACTAACTAGAAGGTTGTATGTTTTGTGATAGGCTACCATGTCCATAACTGAGCCTCTAGTCTCTTTCTAGCAAACAGCCCATGTTACTCATTGTTCTGGACTGCCTATTTATAAACACATTTTTTCTCATGCAATTTTATTATGAATGCCCCAATCATCCACTGTAATTAATGTACAATCATTGATTTGTACATTTCTGGCAACAGCTTTGCTTTTCAGCCAGACTTTTGGGCAAATGAGTGGAAAGTATTCCATATTAATTTCCCCCCAAAATGCCAGCATCTCCAAATTAATCTTTCTAAGTGTCATGAGCAAAGTAAACTAAACTAACTTCTGTGCAGGTGGATAGGTCAAGACCTTTCCCAGAGAACCTAATGGAATAACATTTCTATAGTTGTAACATAACTTTACAATTCGTTCGCTCGTGTGTCAGACGACGCACAGCTCGCTGTTAGCTTCCGGCGTCGTCCAACATGTTGACAGAATTGGTCACCCAATTAATACGTTTTCCTTCCTTCCACAACGGGAACTATTCAGTAATGTGACAGAAGCAAATCAATGGAGGCTAAAAGGTAACATTACCGTTACCAAGAAAACTAGACCTACGATTTTTTCTTGCTGAAACATCCTGTTTCCTGGCAAAATGATCAACTGTGGACAATAAATAAGGATAGAGTAAGGCTTGGGTGTGATATCAGTGCAATTTGTAGGCTTTTCAACACCCACCTTCCAGGCTCACAGCTGAACAGCTGGATGAGATATAGGGGAACAGCTGGAGCTAATCAAAATTAATCATCTGCAGGAATCATCCATTTTTAGGGGGAGGGAAGAGAGAATGGAACAAAAAAAAATAAAGTAGCAAAGCCAGGAGCAGAACCTGCTGGCAGCTACAAACCACCCGTGCTTGCCACTGACCTTTGTAATAAGAATGCCCTTGCAATTTGTAAATCTACCATTATCAATTTGTTGCTTGGTGCTGGCGTATATTCAATAGCGAGGCATCAGGACCTTATCAACACAATGTAATGCCATCACATTGGATTATTTGGAGGTGGGAGAGGGGGAACATTCCCAAAGCAGCTGAAAAAACATTGTCAGCCATTGACATCGTGCTGATGGTCAAATCCGCTAAAATATCTGTATGTTTCAAAAAAATCAAAAAATTCTTAAATTTAAAAAAAATAAGCAATAAGCATTAACATAATTATTATTTTTAAATCACCTAAAACAATTTAAGTAAACGTTAATTCGTTCAACAGTGTAAATTAGCTAATACTTATCCTGATTCCATGCAGCTATTCCTCTCTATTGAAAATAACTGATTTGCAGGCACACTATTCCTGGGCCAGATATGATCTGGTTTGGGTTCAGTTGGCAAATACTCCAGTGGAAATGCTGCATGCTCACATTCTGACATGGGAGTCCATGTGACAGTCAGGTAATCACTTACAATGATTGGGGAGCAAGATTCCAAGTGTTCCAGACCTAGAGAAATGGAGCTACCAGCATTTTCCAACAGTTCTTTTCACAAATATTCTTTTGCTTTTACGCTGGGGTTGAATTTCTGATCTCTAATCTATCTCATTGGGGCCCTTACACTTTTTGTACTTCTCTGTAGCTGTAACATTCCATTATTTTCTCGTATACATTAACTGATATACTTATGTATGATATGATTCATCAAGATAGCAGGCACAACAAAATTTACACTTCACATGCACCCGTGACATGAATAAACCAATAGCAAAACCAATATTTCTGTAATTTCTGATAGTTTCCTTTGAGATTTTTCTACTTTATAGGTGGCTAAAATATGAGGTCTGCTCAGTCTGTTCACTGATTACATTAGAAGGAACATCAGTCATGTTGAAGATGCAACATGTGTGGAAGATCCATTTTTATAATGGGACTAGACAATTTCTCATCAAATGGCTCTTCGAAATGGATATAGCAGGAAAGACTTGCACTAAAACAAAAGACCATATAAATGAAGTGGAGAGTATTAAGCCATTTTAGATGTTAGACATACTTCGTGGAGTTAGTGATGAGTTACTCGCCGCAGGATTCCTGGCTTCTGATCTGTTTTTGAGAGCACTTTGTGTATATGCCTGTTAACAAGTGCTAACAGTGGCAGTTGACAAATCGTTTTGTCTCAGTTGTATCAAGTGATAAACGACTCCAACCTTCTACAGAGCTAAAAACTGAAAAGTAGGGGAATGCCGTCCCCCTGAGTGCCCCCCCATTTCCATCACTGGGGTGACAGTATTGAGAGTTAACTGCGGGGCTGTGTTGTTGTCGGTGAGGAATTTCACCTACTGGGGTCACTGCTGAGTGGAGAGAGTGTGTTGCCCACCAGCCTAGCGTGGGGCCCCCTTAGGCACGGGGCCCAATTGGGAGCAATTGGTCCAATTGGCTTAAGACCGGCCCTGGATGGTTGTTCCTGGGGTTGTCACCACCAAAGTCTCTGGCCGCCCTTCTTTTATACTAATTTTTCCTTCCATTTTCTAAAGGAAGCTTTTGTGCTAACCCAAGGCTCTCACGAATATGGAGTCAATCATTTTGAGTTATCATTCATCCAAGGGCTGGATAAACAAAACAGGATAGAGATTTTTTAATTATGTTGCCTGTTCATAAATGCATTCTCATCATACAGTGCCTTTGCAAAATGCCCATTCCCAGACACTTTATTACATAGCCATGAAATTACCTTCACCTATGCACTCAGCAGATGTCTATCACGTGACCATTCTTACAGTACTTGTTTATTCTCCTGGTCTCAGAAAGCTTGTCAGGATACTTGACATCAAGTCTCTGGCTATAAAGGTGAATGGGACTTTAATTCATAAATTTACGTGACTTAGCAGCAATTAAAGAGCAGACAAACTAAATAAGCTAAAACTCAAAAAGACTGCAGGCGATGCTTTAAAAAGAGGTTATGGAATGGAGGCAGCAGGGCTATTCTAACATGTACTTAATAATTTATCAGAAATTGGTGCAGGAAGGAGTTCTTGCTTACTTGGAGGAGGCAGGTAGGATGGCAGGAGGAGTGCGTGGTAGTCAGGAAAGCACCTTTGTAAAGCACTGTGGGGAAGATGTGGGTCAGAGAGTTCAAGATCTGCAGTGATGTTCTGAGGTCTTTAATTCCATACCACAGGATGTTTAATGGCTTTGCACATACAATAGTAAGATTAAACGAGAACTTACCAACTTGAAGTTTGATCTTGATTTTATGAGGAGTTACGATGAGCGATTACGTGAAGAAGGCCATCAGTCCGCTGAGCGCGTCAATCTTCAAAGCAGCGGAGTGAAATCACAGATAACAGTTGTTGAACTGAACATAGTAAGATTAGAGAAGAGTAGAACTACCAGATTACCTTAATAATATGAGGGTTGGGAGTGGTGGGCACGTAATTGCTAATCATAACTCCTCATAAAATCAAGATCAAATTTCAAACTGGTAAGTTCTCATTTAATCTTACCATTTTACTTCGGCGTCACATGAGTGACTACGTGAAAATTTCAAAGCTCTGTGCTTTCATGCCGGAAACGAATCCTTGCGTTACTCACTGCATGAAGTGACCATGGATGAGTGAATTAATATTAATGCATTCAGACATGACTTAACTTGTTAAAATGCTGATGCTTTAATCTTCTAAAATAAATAATAGTGACCCCTTTCATCAAGGGGGAAACTATAAAACAGAGTCTAAAATGGAGTTGGCAAATACCCCCGGTTGGGCAATGGGTTATTTAGAATGTTGGTAACGTATGTTCGTTTGACCATCCTGCAGCTGCTAGGCTGTGGTCCTGTGGAACGTGCATTGCCCTTGGGGATGATGTAGTAGCAGCCCTGGTGGAGTGTGGTAAATATTAGTATTAACTCATACATTAGCCAAAACCACAGTTTTACCACTTGGAGATGGTGGAACTAATACTTCTATGAAGTTTTTTTTTTTTTAACTAACAAACATTGCTCGTGAGGAGCCTTAGAGGCTCTAGGTGACCTAGGCGTATTGTGTAAAGGTGTGACTACACATTACTGAAGGTCCATAGGGTATGCCATCAAACCTGTTTGAGACCTAAGCCTCTTGTTAGTTCTGGTTAATTAAATCTAAAACAGTAAAATGTTATGTATTAGCAGATGTACCACCCTGTCCAGTTGGAATTTACGTTGTGACTGGACCCGTTGCACTGTGCCAGTGCCATGAGGATAAGAACCTAAGAGAGCTGGCTAAAGCTTAGGATGTAGCTGGTACACCCTGGTGAAGTAATGTTAACATTACGTCTATGTCCCATACTTCCATGGTAACGGGCCTGGGAGAATTGTATTAAAGATATCCTCATATTCTGGAGATTGGAGCATGAGGCCTGACAGTATGGGTCCCACTGCTGCAGCAAATATGATGAGAAAGCACGTAGGCATCGTGAATGGCACTTTCCTTGATTATTGTCATGGACCCATTTGAAAAATGACCTGTAAGACATCAGTATCCGTGCTGTGTTGTATGTAACATGTATATTAGAACAAAAAAACGGTTCCTATCTGCTGAAGTGGAATGTACTGCCTTATGGTGCCTTCCCTGCACTCTGCAGTGTGCACTACATGGATCGGTCGGACATCCTGAGCCATAGGCATAGTCGTCTCAGAGTCTGCAAGTCAATTAAATTATTTTCTTGCAGTGGCTGGGATCCCATGTCACAGGCAGAACTAGCAAGTGCTATGTTTAGAATGACCATGTTAGGTTCTATATAATTCCCAACATAGCGGGAACTCGTGGCTGCATATGCCAGTCAGACAGTTTGAACGCCTGAAGTAGTGTCTTGCTGGATTTATTGTAAGACCCGACTGAAGTGGCAGTATGGACGAAAGACATGCAAGAAAACATTCCTCCCCAGTGTGGCGATAGTGTATTCTTGCCACTGTATGCCATGTATTAACAACTGGAAAAATGAGCCTGGATGTCTGGACAAATTAGCCTGCATGTAAACATATCGATATATATCGAGTCATGATGACATTAAACACTTAGTGATCCAATATTCATTCTGTGTTTGTATAAATTGTCCATAGCGTGGGTGGGATAGTGTGCAAGTGGATGGATAATGGTAGAAGGGAGGGAGAGGGGGAGAGGGGAAGAAGGGATGTGAGGGGAGGGGTAGTAGTGGATAAGGGGGAGGAGAGTGGAGCAGGAAGAAGGGAGGAAGAGGGGGGAAGGGAAGAAGGGGGGAAGAGGGGAGGGGAGAAGTGTCGGGGGTAGTGGAGAAAGAGGGATGGGGGCTGGGGGGAAGAGGGGAAAGGGGAGTTCAGTCTACACTCACAGAATCCATCCCTGTGAAAAGAACTGGATGCGGTCCATACATCTATAAATAAAACGGAACGACTCAGACATCTTTTCATTTGCACAATTGATATTATTGTATTAATTTCAATATATTAATGTTTAAAATCCATGCATTGTAGGAAGAATATTTTACAGCCCATCTGTGGTCCCTAACCCCAACTCTAACCCTAACCCTAACCGGGCGTTACCCACAGGACAGCATACGTTAGCATGTGACAGGGCGAACAACATGATGAGACACCCAAATGTCGCCCCAGGATTTTGGACATTCCAAAATCCTTGGCGACCGGGAAGCACTGCGCATCACCGTGCGTCACTGCATGCGTCACCACACCTCACCATGAGTCAAGCGCGCCAACCTATTTTTAGTCTGACGCGTAAATGATGCACAAATGGCGCCCAAGTGGGACAGGCCCTTAAGTTTGCAAATTACCCTAAAATATGCAAGACAGTGACGATGGTTATCAGGAATTACAATGCGATCCTGATCAGCTGGGCAAATGGGCCCAGAAATGGCTAATAGTGTTTAATGGAGATAAGTGTGAGATTTTACATTTTGGGAACTGAAATGAGGGCAGGACTTCATAGTGAAGAGTAGGGGCCTGGGGAGTGTTGTAGAGCAGAAGGATCAAGGAATACAAGTACATAGTTCCATGAAAGTGACATCATAGGGAATAGGATTGTGAAGAAAGCTTTTGGCACATTGGACTTCATCAGTGAGTTTAGTATATCAGTTGGCAGACAAAAGTGCTGGAGAAACTCAGTGGGTGTGGCAGCATCTATGGAGCGAAGGAAATAGGTAATGTTTTGGGCTGAAACCCTTTTTCAATTGGGATGTTGTGTTACAGTGTATGGAACAAGCTGCAAGAGGAGAGTTGAAACATGGACTGTCTGAGCATTTAAGAAACATTTAGACAGGTACATGGATAAGACAGGTTTGGAGGGATATGGACCAAATGCGGGCAGTTGCGACTAATGTAGCTGGGTTGTGTAGTTGGCCGGTGTAGACATGCTGGGCCAAAGGGCCTGTATCAAACTGTATCACTCTATGACTCTGTGAGTTGTACAAGATGTTGGTAATGGCATACAGAGTATTATTTCCGTTGTAGTCACCCTGCTATAGGAAAGATGCCATTAAGCCGGAAAGGCTGCAGAGATTAATGAGGATGTTGCAAGGAATCGAGGACCTGAGCGGGAGAGATTGGGCAGGCTATGACTTTATTCCTTGGAGCTCTGGAGGATGTGGGGTTATTGTACAGAGGTGTATAAAATCATGAGAGGAATAGATAGAGTGAATTTACACCTTTTTTTTTAGTGGAGGAATCAAGAACTAGAGGGCATAAGTTAAAAGTGAGAGGGGAAAGATTTGATAAAACCTGAGTGCCAACATTTCATAAGGTGAGTGGTGGATAGAGCTGCCAGAGGAAGTAATGGAAGCAGATATAACAACATCTGAAAGACATTTGGATAGATACTATTTCGAGAGATATGGGCCAAATGCAGACAAATTATAGCTTAGATGGAGAATCTTGGTTGGCATGGAAAAGATGGGCCGAAGGGCCTGCTTTCGTGCAGTATTCCATGATTTTATTTCCTTATTTCAATATAATTCCTCTCGTTTCAGTTGGTGAAGGGGCTAAATAAACATGATCTAATATTTTTCCATTCACAATTCTATGGAAGCTTTTACAGTGTGTTTTTATGTTTCTCCCAGCACTGCTCTTAGATCCATCTTCCCCTTTCCTCACGATTGTCTTGCTCCTCTTTTGTTAAATTCTGAAATGTTTCCAGTCTTCAAGCTTACAGGGAACACGATAAGTCCTTTCCTGTGATCAAATACTATCAATAATTTTTTTGTCAGCTACAGCTGGGCCAATTAACCTGCTAGCATTTTTACTTGAAAAGGATATAAACTACTTGTAAATCATGTGTTAATTGTTAATCATGGAATGTGTTAGCCATTATGCTGTCATGCCTTTAAATATAGTCTCACATCCACCATAGCTCATTCGTGCCGTTGTAGTTTGCTTTAATCAGATTTAAGACCCTGGTTTCAGATTTAACTAAATCATTCCAATTTTTATATAAAAGTACATGTTAATCCACAAGTAGGTAGCTCATAATGGAATTTCAGCAGCAGACTAGAGTGAGGATGAGGATCTATTGCATTTATACGCTCAGTTATTCAGAGGAAAGACTAGCTAGCAAGCATGGGCATGGCTGCAGCAGTCAGTGACTGCAGTGGATTAGAGGTCATTGATGATAATATGTGCTGTTATCAAATCCTCCTTTTCACATTACACCTCTTCCTCACCACTTACTCTGAAACAAAGTGCTGGAGGAACTCAGCAGATCAGGCAGCATGTGTGGAGGGAATGGAAAGATGACATTTCAGGTCGGGACCCTTCTTCAAACTGATGGGTGAATGGCTGAAAAGAGAGGCTGGGGATGGGGCGAAACCCAGTAAGTGATTAGTTAATACGGGTGAGGGGAGGGGAGAGGGTGAAGGGCAGATGGGTGGAGATAGTGGCAGAAGCGCGAGGGGAAATGGAGACAAAAGGGATGCAGACAAAAGAAGTTGGGAGGTCATATTGCAGCTGTAAAAGATGTTGGTGAGAACGCATTACAAATATTGTGTTCAGTTCTGGGCACCATGTTATAGGAAAGATATTGTCAAGCTTGAAAGGGTTCAAAAAAGATTTATGAGAATGTTGGCAGGACTATAGGGTGTGAGCTATAGGGAGAGGTTGAGTAGGCTGGGTCTCTTTTTCATGAAGCACAGGGGGATGAGGGGAGATCTTATAGAGGTATACAAAATCATGAGAAGAATAGATTGGAGAGATATACAGAGTATTTTGCCTTGAGTAGGGGGTCGAGGACTAGAGGATATAGGTTCAAGGTAAAGGGGAAAAGATTTAATAAGAATCTGAGGGGTAACATTTTCACACAAATGGTGGTGGGTGTATAGATGCTATTGAAGTGTAGCTGTTAATATATAATACGCTGTATGCATGCATGTGCTTGCATGAGTGAATATCATCATATTGTAATGAAAATAAGGTCCGTTTTTGACACATTATAAATTTGGCTTGCTAATCATTTTATTTTGATTCATCCTTGTTGGAATGAAGTAACCTTTGCTATTTTTGTACACATACACAAATACTGCAATGTTGTATTTATTACAAGCAAGGTTAGAATAAAACCAAGTCTTTATATTCACGCTGGGGACATGGGCATTGTCAGAAAGACCCAACATTTATCATTACACTTGTTGCTGGGATGCCCTTGAGAAAATTGTGGTGAGCCTTTTGCTTGAATTGTTGCAGTGAATGCAGTGCTTTTATGTATTACAACATTCGATCCAGTAGCTGTAAAAGAATGATTATTTTCATTGAAGCTTGGGCAGAAAATGAACCTTTGTGTATGTTAATAAAATATTTCCAGTGACAAAAGCCATTTACTTTGTGAGGCAACTTTTTAATTTACAACTTATTGAATGCTCGTTGGAAATTGCTGACTACCTTTGACTTTTGTTGACTACCCAATTATATTGTACTTTAATAATAGCTTTGTTGATACCTCTTTAATAATGGATCCCTGACAACAGATTGTAGACACAAAGTGCTGGAGTAACTCAGCGGGACAGGCAACATCTCTGGAGCAAACGAATGGGTGACGTTTCAGGTTGAGACCCTTCTTCAGACTGATTAACAAGTTACATATCTTGCCTGCAGTTATAAATTCAAAAAATATATATTTACTCAATTTTTGGTCTCGTTTTTCACTGAACCTGTCACTGCCATCAGCACATGACGTGTTGGAATTGACCACTCCGGCACTAATAATTCCACTGGATCACTTTCCCAGTCTGGCCTCATGTACGTCTAATTTATTGCATTGGTTTTCATAGACGCTTCGGGTCGAGACCCTTCTTCAGACTGACAACAGATTGTTATGTTACAATTGTACAAGACATTGGTGAGGCTGCATATGAAGTACTGTGTTCAGTTTTGGTCACCCTGCTACAGGCAGGATGTTGTTAAGGTGGAAAAAGGGCAGAGAAGATTTACAAGAATGTGGCCAGGGCCTCAGGGTGAGAGCTATAGTGAGAGGCTGGCAGGCTAGAACTTAATTCCTTACAGCACAGGAGGATGAGGGGTGATCTTATAGAGGTGTATAGAGCCAAGAGGGGAATAGATAGGGTGAGTCTTTTACCTAGAGTAAAAGGGATCAAGACAAGAAAATATAGGGTTTACGGTGAGAGAGGAAAGATTTAATAGGGACTTGAGGGGCATTTTTTGTTTCCAAATATGGGTATTTGGAACAAGCTCTCAGTGGAGGTTGTTGAGGAAGATACCATAACAACATTTAAAATATATTTGGACAGGTACATGGGTAAGAAATGTTTAAAGGGATCTGGGTCAAATGCAGACAGGTGGGACTAGTGTAGATGTGGCATCTTGTTTGGCATGGGCGTTGGAAAGAATGGCCTGTGTCCATGCTAAATGACTGACTCCATATCAGATATCTAGCTGTCTAAAATGTCCCGTCTTTCTGACTCTCTCCCTCACTTTTCTCTCTTTCTCTTTGAATTTTACATTTGCAGCTTTCGGAGTCTTAGATTTTCAAAAACCACAGCCACTTATTTTAGAACTCAAAAGGGTCAGGTATTTTCAGCCTTTGGACAAATTGATTTAACAAGTAAATATGTTCTCTTGTGATAATAACTATGTTTTATATTTTCTTTTGCCGCACAATTACTCCTTTATTTTTGTATGGTGCCATTATATACTTGTGTGTTTTTCCCACCATTCCCTTACACCTGTATTTCTCAGCTTCTAATTAATCAATGCTTACATTTATCTCTCTCTTTTTACTGCTATTCTCTCTGCTTATACTGGGGAATAAGGGCAAACAATATTCCAAACAAGTTGACAAGTTGGTAACTAGTTACATCATGTTAATTTGTTCAGCTAAGGAATAACATGAAGCTGTTGAATAATGCTAGTAAAACAGTTCAGTTACCAGAAGATAGACACAAAATGCTGGAGTAACGCAGTGGGACAGGCAGCATCTTTGGAGAGAACAAATGGGTGATGTTTCGGGTTGAGACCCTTCTTTGGACTGAAAGTCAGGGGAGAGGGCATGTAAAGTGTGATAAGAACAGATCATAGCAGATGGTGATCAGGGAAAGGTACAATGGTTCATTGTTGGCTGGGGAAAGGTGACATGGAGACAGGCAAATAGTAAACTTAATCTTCCAGAACCAAAAGTGCTGGAAGATTAGTGTTGGACCTGCATTGTTAATCTTTTGACAGTAATTTAATATGTTTGAAATACATTTGATACTATAATTTTTCAAAATCATGTTTAATTTTAGTTCCTGATTAAATGATTGTGGAACCGTCAACCATGATTATTGTCAGTGGTGTGGCTGCAGAGCTTGCATGGGGTGACTGAAAGCAGTGGTTTCATCTTTCATGGCCCAGCCCATTTAGCGCTGACAGTGGTTAACCTGCAGGATTTTAATGTTATTGATTTGTGCCAATGGCAAAAACAAAGAGCAGGAAATTGCATTTTTGATTGAGATACGAGTTAAAACCGCACTGCAGGGCAAGGTCAATTTCTGAAAGGTCTGCAGGTTGTGGGCAGGGAGAAGAATTTTCTTATACATTTGATAAACAGGGCCAGATTCCCAGGCCTTTAGTGTGTGTAGGAAGGAACTGCAGATGCTGGTTTAATCTGGATATGCACAAAGTGCTGGAGTAACTCAGCAGGACAGGCAACATCTCTGGAGATAAGGAATGGGTGACATTTCGGGATTAGAAGGGTCCCGACCCGAAATGTCACCCATTCCTTCTCTCCAGAGATGTTGCCTGTCCCGCTGAGTTACTCCAGCACTTTGTGTTTATCCCAGGCCATTAGCATGGTTATGCACAGGAAATGTACCACAGAGCAAACTTGCCTATGGGATCTCCTAATAAGATAGTCTTCAAAGGGTTAGGATGCATAGAGATTCATCTCTTTCAGCAGTAGGGCAGCTTCAGTTCACTTAATGCTAGGAGTGGTAGAGCGGACAAAAAGTTTGGAACACTGATCTTTATTCAAATACCATGGTAAGGGAGGTAGAAATTCACACAGTCTTCAGTGATTGGGTATTCCTTTCCAATACCATGAGTGGATTAGAGAAAAAGAAAATGACTCTTTTCCATACCTAACTATAATAGCATTTAGATGAAAAATTATCCCTTTAAGATTCACTTAACTGAGCTGTGGTCTTTCCATCAAGGCTAGCTTTTCTCATTAATGCCCTTTCTGTTTCTCTGTCATGTGTTCATTCTCCAGTTTTCCTTCAGCAATATCAGATATCCACTGCACTCTGATTCGCTTTAGTGGTTACATCCACAATCTAAGACACTAGAGAAGAAAGGACATAAAGATATGCGTGTTTTATGTCCACACAGAAGTGTCGACCAGGTTTATCAATAAATTTTACTTCAATTCAATTTGATACGACATTTTAAAAAAAATTCACTGCGTTCTTGAATTTCTAGGCTTTTATTGTGTGTTCTTTAGATCTATTGCATTAAATTAATTAGTATGCAAAGTGATCATCTTGACCTGTTCTGCTACTGTTCAGGAAAGCTAAGACAATTGGTAAGTCAAAACACAGAGCCTGTTGAAGGAATTGAACCTATGATAGTTCATGCAGGAATACAAGTGCACTGTTTCCTCACATAGCTTCAGCTACAAGTGAGGGAATTGACTGGCAAGGAACAAAACCATCAATCTCACAAACAATTCTCCAGCACAGCAATATGCTCAAGCCCTATGGGGGAAATGCATGGCAAATATTTAGTGGCATATGAACCCCAGCAACATGTTGAAATATATACTTTCCATTAACTGTAAATGTTAATATTTCTGTATAGTTGCATGAAAAATAGAATCTTGAATAATAACTGGTCTGGTTGGATTCATGAACAGCAGTAATTTATACACTATTAGCTGATTCCGTTTGGGTGAGTAAAGAATGAAAATGATTGTAATTTAGCTGAATTCTTAAATTTAATGGTAAATATTGCAGTTAACTGTGATCGATATGTATAACATCACTGAAATCAGGCTGCAGTGATATTTCAGCTTGTGGAATGGGTAATGCAGTGTTAAAGCACTCAGTCATGACAGTACTCTATTTTACAACAAACAATTACAATTGTTATTTTACTCAACTGCTTACTTTCCAGCATTAGCTGCCTTCTTATTTGACCGCGGAGCTGAAGAACATATTAGTTGTGTTATTGTGTATAATATACTTCTTTACATCATGTATAAATTATAAATGTGAATTTATCTTTAATCTTTTGGCATTCTCTCCCTGATATTTCCTTTATCTTAAGATGTTCCTTCTTTTTATTATTTGAATTAAAAATAATAATATATAAAATGTCTGCATGAGGTTTCATAATGTGTGGCATTTTATGCAGGTGAAGATCATCAGAATTTTGCTTATTTAATATCAATTCAAACATTGCTTGCATTACTACGATAAAACATCTTTTTTTTTTGTCTTTAAAGATCCCGAATTTGCACACCTTGGTGCCCTGAAACCATTACCAGGTTAGTACAGATGAAAACATATCAGAGAGTCATTTACATGAACAAGACTGTCTTTGATCAGTCTGATTATGCCGTGTGATTTCCCATTTGATTTTTCTTTCTTTAACACAGTGTGTGAGTTTGAAATGGGAGGACCTGAGGGAATCATTGAATCAAAGCAAATCGTGCAGGAAGGCAAGGCCAGTCCCACGGAGGCAGTTGATTGTAAATGGTTTATTCGAGCACCACCAAAATCCAAGGTCAGTGCTGTGCCTGGAGTAAGCATATTTACAAGTATTAGATGAAAATGTCCGCCTGTAATCCTTCTTGTTTTAGTGATACAGTATCCCCCTAGCTGTAGTGTCTCTGTTCCTTGATTTTATCCTTTATTTTCTGGTCAATGCCACAATTAAAATCGCTCTCACTTGGTATTTTTTGATTGTGGAACTTGATCAATAGAAATAAACTATAAAATAATACCTTCCAAAATAATTTGAATAGATCACCTTTAGCATGTATATTTAAAAACTATTTCCAAAATATTTTTGCTTAAAAACATCAAGTTCCACACCTTTGTATATTTGTATTAACACATTCTATCTTGTACAATGGGGATTAACACTTTCATCTTAAACATCAGTAAATATGTTTTCTGAGCTCACAATACATTGAGAAAACGGAACATGAATATCCAATCATATATAACCATATAACCATATAATCATGTTTATGAATAGTGAAAGAAACCATTGGCAAGAGGAAGTTGCATCTGTTAGAAGATTAAAATGTCTGTAGGTATGAATGAAAATATGGTAAAAATATGTATATCAAATGGTGTAAACCTGGAGTATTTAACTTATTTTTACGTGAATTCTATTGATAAATGATAAAAATTGTATTCTCTACATTACCTGAAATTATTGAAACTACAAATGCTATGATTTCTCTGGCAAGTGTCAAAATCTCTGGGAATTTCTTCAATTCTGCTCTGCTTTGCTAGGAAACAAAACTAATTACATATGTGGAGTAGCCAGTAAAATTGAAGCAGGAGACTGGGAGCAGGTCTTGGTGCTCAGGAAATTACTTTTCTGCTTATACTAACATTCACTTTGACGTTTGGACCTCCAAAGCTGATTTAAGTGGTGACCCAATAAATTAGGATTGTTTTTACACCACTTTCTAACTAATGTTTGCAGATTATTTGTGGTGCTCCTAATCTGCAGTTAATTAGTTAATCAGTTTCATCAATTCAATATCTGCTTGGAAGCGTTACAAATCATGCTTAATGGAAAGGTGAAAAGTGGCAGTGCCAATCAGAAATAAAAGTCACACATTCAAAATAAAATTTAGCGGGTCAGACAGTAATATGAAGATAAAGGGAGTCACTTTGTTTCAGGTCACTAACCAATATGTGGTTGAACATCTGATGATTGATGCAATGTGGTGCAGAAGTGGAGATTCAAGAGCCAGATTGAATATGTACTTGTTGAAGATGTGAAGTACATCTTTCGGGAGGTAACTCAAAAAAGGAAGGAAACCAACCAACCTTAGAGGGCCGAATATTTAGAAATATGCTTGTTTCAGTTCCTGTGTGTAAAACAGGACGTATAGTAAATAATTCTGAAGATAAATAGAACATGAAGGAGAATTTTGATAATAAATTGCGCTGAGCAAGAATGTAGCTGCAGTTAAAATCCTGTGCAGATTGCAAAAGAGGAAAACATAGACAGAAAGAAATGGAACTGATAAATAGAGAGAGGTTGAGGCCTGTAGTCTTTATCAGAAAGTAATAATTAGAAGGTCATTACCATCGAAGTTCATGGTTTCTAACTGGTCCTCAACCCAATTTCAACTGATCCGCTGAGCTCCCCACTTTTCTGACAGATTCTTGTGCAGTTTGTTCCGTCCCTCTTCCATTAAAATCTGCAGTCATCAGCACCTTCCTAAACCGCTGAGTTTCTCCAGCACTTTTGTCTACCTTCGATTTTCCAGCATCTGCAGTTCCTTCTTAAACAAAAAAATGTCTCCTTTGATTCTGCAATTGCCTTATCTCCAATCGCCTTTTCTCTTCAGTCTTTGAACATATTGCCTCCCTGATCTAGCTCACCTTTATAATACGCCGATGTTTAAAACACATGTTAAATTATCTTTCTTTTTGACTTTATTTACTTTTTGTGTTTATTTCATGTCATGTATCGAAGTGCAGCAGTCTGAATTAATGGGTGTGGGTTCAAGCTCCATTCCTGAACCTTTACTGCTATAGTTACACAGAAGCTGCATGATTACATTGAAGGAGCCGCCATTGTTAAAAAATGGTCTGCATGGGTTCATATGATTCAAAGCAACAGGTTCTTCTAGTGTTCAGTACAGTACTATTCCTACAATCCCTCAAACAATACCATCATATGTGGATTACCTGCATTACCTGTCATGAGACCTTTCTGTGTTCAACTTGGTGCCTGCATTTTCTTATGTAAAAGTATCTCATTGCCTCTGAATCAATTTTATGATTCTTCAAAACATTCTTTCTTTGAGAGTCTGAAAACTCAGATTTCAGACTCTCAGATTTATATATATAAAACCAATCAGCAAAATCTGAGTTTTCAGACTCTCAAAGAAAGAATGTTTTGAAGAATATATATATATAGATAGTATTACCAAAAATGTAGCATAATGAATTCTAGTCGCTAGATTTTTGCTTAGACCACCATCCAATAAAAACTCCTTTCCAGTTTCTATTCATCTTCACTTTATATTTACTTTAGCTCCTGTATTAATTTTCAAATTCTGATACATAAACCATTGATGCAACAGTGAATGGAAGTGTTTCTTGAATGGGACATAGTTGGAGATGACTGCAGGAATCAAACTAAAAAAACTCCACTATCTGTTTCCTCCCTCCTATCGTATTTTGGTTCAAGTTGCAACAATCCAATAATTCTATATTCTTTCATCTTTGCTGTCTCGCGCCACATCATCTCCAAAGTTTCCAAAAAAGTTATCATAGGCAAATTTAAACCATCTACTGGTTATTTAATTTTTCAAAATAATTAGTTTGCAGTTTTGCAACGTATTGCTTTTGATATCAGCGGAATTTTTTTATCTTACTAACTCATAAATATAATAATTAATTTGGGCATCAACGAAATGGACTAGCAAGGATAGAACTTTTACATGGGAATCCTAAATGAGGAGATATATGCAAAGAAAAGCTGGCAGTATGGAATGAAACTTTTGGTGACATCCAGCAACTTATGTCTATTTTTAATGTTTGTTCTGTGTGTTTTCATAGAGTATGAAGCACGGAAAAAAGGTCTTCAACAAAATTCACCCATACTAACCTAGATACTCCATCTAATCTAGTCCCATTTGTCAATATTAGTTCCACATCCATCTAAACCTTTCCTATCCATGTAGCTATCTGAAAATCACGTACATTTTGTTATTGTACCTGTCTTAACTACGGCCTCTGGCACCTCATTCCATATACCTACCACCATCTGTGCGAAAATAAATTATATTTCAGGTTCCTATTAAATCTTTCCCCCATCACCTTAACCCAAGGCACTCCAGCTCTAGTAGAGACAAGGAACTTCAGGTGCTGATTAATACACCAAAGGACACAAACTGCTGGAGTAATTTAGCAGATCAGGCAGCATCTCTGGACTTTCAGAAAGCCTTTGATAAGGTCCCGCACGGGAGACCGGTGACTAAAAATAGAGCACATGGTATTGGGGGTAGGGTATTGACGTGGTTAGAAAATTGGTTTTCACAATACTATCAATATCTTTATTCAACTAAAGTGACAGAACAATCAACAGGAATGGAAGCATTTTTACAGAAATGTAACCTTAAAGGGTTAGATTTGCAAGAGCAAGAACTATTAGGTGCAGAAATAACGATAAAAAATATATCGAAGAGTCAATTAGATCTTTAAAAAATGGAAAGGCTGCAGGCCCTGATGGCATAAGCTCTGAATTTTATTTAAAACTCTGATTTCTCCACACTTACAAACACTGTATAAAGACGTTTATACTCAACAGAAACTTCCGGAAACTTTAAACGAATCTACAATAATACTTATACCCAAAACTGATAAGGATCTGGAAGACCCGGCCTCATATAGAGCAATAGCTCTCTTAAATACTGATCAGAAAATATTAACTAAAATCCTATCTCATAGATTGAGTTTAATGATTAACAAATGAATACACCCCGACCAAACAGGTTTTATCCCAAGAAGTTACTCATTTTACAATCTGAGATGACTATTTAATATTATATACTCAAATAGAATTGCTAATGCAGATCGAGCAATTATTTTGTTAGATGCTAAAAAAGCCTTTGATCAGGTAGAATGGTCATATTTATTTTCGGTGATGGAAAAATTTCAATTGGGAGAGATGTACTGTACATGGGTTAAACGTTTATATTCTAACCCAACAGCTAGAATGCTAACAAACCAAGTGTTATCAACTAAATTTAATCTTTCTAGAGGTTGTAGACAAGGATGCCCGCTATCCCCATTATTATTCGCTCTAGCAATTGAACCACTCGCAGAAAATGTCAGAGCTCATCCTGAAATACATGGGTACAATACTAAAGACACAATGAATAAAATCTCTTTATATAAAGATGATGTATTCATATATATTACAAAGCCAGAAATTAGTATTCCAAACTTATTATATCTAATAACTTAATTTGGTCAGTTTTCAGGATATAGAATTAATTGGAATAAAAGTTGAAATCATGCCAATAACGGAACTCAATTTACATACATTACAACAATCACCTTTTAAAATGGTTGAGGAAAAATGTAAATATTTAGGTATTTATGTAACTAAGATGCATACTTCTTTATTTAAATCAAATTTCCCACCTTTACTGAATAAACTAAACAAGAATATTCAATATTGGAAAACACTTCCCATCTCAATGTTTGGTAGAATTAATGCTATAAAAATGATTTTTTTTTTGCCACAATTATTGTACTTATTCCAGTTAATCCCGATATATATTCCAAAATCTTTTATTTTTAAAGTCGATTCTACTGTTACAAGTTTCATTTGGGATTATAAGAATCATAGAATAAGTAAAAAACATTTATGTAAATCAAAGATTAATGGAGGTTTAGCTCCACCAAATTTTCAGTTTTATTTTTGGTCTGTTCATATTAAAAACATGAATTACTTGCTGGAAGAAATGGATCAACAACCAGACTGGTTAAGGATGGAAAACAAGGACTGTTTACCTTTTGAAATCGGTTCGATAATGTTTGCACCGATAAAATTGCACACAAAAACCTATAGGGAAAACCCTATAATACATAGTGGTACATGAATCTGGAAACAATTAAAAAAGGTTTTAAAATTGGATAATATACCACTCTGTCTCCCTGTTGTAAACAATCCCTTATTCAAACCCTCACACAATGGAAAAATTATGGAATTAAAAAGATGGGACATCTTTATAAGAAAAGCACTTTTATTTTATTTCAGGAGTTACAACAGATTTATGGATTACACTCAAATAATTGTTTTCGATATCTACAACTCAGAGATTATGTTAAATCAAATACACAAGATTATAGGAGTAGGGAACCAGAAATCCTTGATGAATGTTTGAATATGCATCCTAATACAGAAAAACTAACAACTTATATTTATAATATCCTTTTAGATAGCGAGGTCCCATCGACGGAATCACATAGACATACATGGGAAAATGAATTAAGCCAACCTATAACGAAAGATATTTGGGACAAAAGTTTACAATATATACATCAATGCTCGTTAAATGCCGGGCATGCTTTAATACAATTTAAAGTATTAAGGGCCTGTCCCACCAGCACGCAACTCTATGCGATGAACGCGATCAGACCGGCAGCGGGGGCCGCGCGGAGGTCGGGTGATCTCCTGTACAGGGCCGTTCCCACCAGCATGCGCCTGCATGCGGCAAGCGCAACTAAACCGGCAGTAGGAGCCGCGCGGAGGTTGGGTGAGTGGCGCAACGCGGCGCAAAGCGAGGCGAACTTGAAGCAAGTCCAAGGAAAGTTCGCCAGGACTGAGAGGGGCACACAGAGAGGGGCACCGAGACACACACACATACAGGGCCACGGAGCCACACACATAGAGGGTCACGGAGGCACTTACAAATAGTTTCATGGAGGCACGATGTCTGGGCGGTGTGTAAATGTCGCGGCGACTGCGAGCCGACAAACCGTTGCCGCGCCGGATTTTTGGACATTGTCGGTTTTTCGGAGCCCCGCGCGGCGTCCGGACGAACTTGGGACGAACTCCGCACAATTCCGCACGGCTCCGGCGATCGAAGTGGGACCGGCCCCGCGACGCCGGACGGCTCAAGCGACCACGTTAGGTCGCGCTAATCGCATCGAGTTGCATGCTGGTGGGACAGGCCCTTTACACAGATTACATTACTCTAAAGTAAAACGGAATAGAATCTTTCCACAGCTCTCCTATCTGCGATAAATGTCAGCATCTAGAGGCTAACTTAACACATACTTTTGCAAATTGTATAAAAATTAAAAATTTCTGGGTTGATAGTTTTAGAAGTTATCAATACTAAACTGGATCCGGACTCAAAACGAATAATACTTGGAATATCAGAACAAAGCCAACAAGCCAAGGAAATTTGCTAGATTACAGTATAATAATTGGGAAGAAATTAATATTAAAATTTTGGAAAGGTCCTATAACCCCCACAATTAAAATGTGGATTATGGAAATGTCGGAGACCCTACACCTGGAAAGAATCAGATTTGCCTTAATGGACAAACAAGAACTTTCTGTTACAATATGGTCTTCATTCATCGATTATTTGAAAGAGTAGATTGGTTCGGCAGGGGAACCTAACTGAAACTTGGACTCAGGAAATAAATAAAAAAATAAAAGATTGTTTGACACACAGGAAGCAAAGAATAGAAGTGAACGGGTCCTTTTCAGAATGGCAAGCAGTGGCGAATGGAGTGCCGCAAGGCTCGGTGTTGGCGCCACAACTGTTTACCATATATATTAATGATTTGGAAGAGGGAATTAGGAGCAACGCTACCAACTTTGCAGATGACACAAAGTTGTGTGGCAGTGTGAACTGTGAAGAGGATGTCAGGAGGTTGCAGGGTGAGCTGGACAGGTTGAGTGAATGGGAAGATGCGTGGCAAATGCAATATAATATAGATAAGTGTGAGGTTATCCACTTTGGTGGCAAAAACAAGGGGGCAGATTATTATCTCAATGAGGTTAGGTAAGGGGGAGGTACAATGAGACCTGGGTGTCCTTGTACACCGGTCACTGAAAGTTGGCGTGCAGGTACAGCAGGCAGTGAAGAAAGCTAAAGGAATGTTAGCCTTCATAACAAGAGGTTTTCAGTATAGGAATAGAAAGGTTCTTCTGCAGTTGTATGGGGCTCTGGTAAGACCACATCTGGTGTATTGTGTAGAGTTTTGGTCTCCTAATTTGAGGAAGGACATCCTTGTGATTGAGGCAGTGCAGCGTAGGTTCACAAGATTGATCCCTGGGATGGCGGGACTGTCATATGAGGAAAGATTGAAAAGACTAGGCTTGTATTCACTGGAGTTTAGAAGGATGAGGGGGAATCCTATAGAAACATATAAAATTATAAAAGGACTGGACAAGCCAGATGCAGGAAAAATGTTCCCAATGTTGGGCAATTTCAGAACCAGGGGCCACAGTCTTAGAATAAAGGGGTGGCCATTTAAGACTGAGGTAAGAAAAAACTTGTCACCCAGAGAGTTGTAAATTTGTGGAATTCCCTGCTACAGAGGGCAGTCGAGGCCAAATCACTGGATGGATTTAAGAGAGAGTTAGATAGAGCTCTAGGGGGCTAGTGGTATGAAGGGATATGGTGAGAAGGCAGGCACGGGTTATTGATTGGGGACGATCACCCATGATCACAATGAATGGCAGCGCTGGCTCGAAGGGCCGAATGGCCTCCTCCTGCACCTATTTTTTATGTTTCTATGTTTCTATGTAACATGGGTAGATGTCTTTTTAGTTCGACCCTTCTTCAGACTGGATTATTCCAACATGTTGTGTCCTTTTGCACTCTAGCTTTTGATTTCCTTACCTTGGGGAAAACTCTGTGTATTCAACTCTGTGATTTTATATACCTTTGCAAGACCACTCTTCAGCCACCTGCATTCCAAGAAATAATGTCACAGCTAGCACAATCTGTCTCAATAGCCCTTGAGTCCCAGCGATTTAAAAAAAAAATCTTCTCAGCACCTTTTACAGCTTAATGGCATATTTCCTATAACAGGGTGATTAAAATTGAGCACAAAACTACAAATGCGGCCTCAGCAATGTTGTGTGCAACTGTACACAACATCCCAACTCATTCTTAATTCCCTGACTGATGAAGGACAGCATGCCAAAAGCCTTCTGCTTCACCTTATCTACCTGCGGTGCCACTTTCAGTGAACTATGTACTTGTTCTCCCATATCCCTCTTCTCCATTATACTCCCCAGGGGCTGACCTATCACTGTGCAGGTCCTGTCCTGAATCGATTTCCAGAAATGCAACACCTCACATTTATCTGAATTAAACTCCATCAGCCATACTTCTGCCCACTTGTCTGGCTGACCAATATCACACTGTAACTCTTGACAGCCATCTTCACTGTCTATGATACTACCTGTTTTAGTGTAATCAAATACATGCTAATCATGCTTTATACATTCTCATCAAAATCGTTCATAAAGATGACAAATAGCAGCGGGCCCAGCACTGAAACCTGAGGTACACCACTAATCACAGGCCTCCAGTCTGAAAATCAAACTTCCACCACCACATCTGTTTCCTATCATGATCAGACAGATCTAGAACTCTCGCTATCATATTTTGAAAAGTGTCTGGCCTTCATCTGCCCACAATCAACTTTTGCATGTTCCTGTGTAATACCATCAAAGATGACTTTGCCCCAGTTTAGAAATATGGTATGTGATCCAGCCCTATCCTTATCAATAAATATTTTAAAGCTAATAGAACTGTCGTCGCTGATCTCAGAAGGTTGGCCTACTGACACTTCAGCCACTTGCACTGCCCAATTCCCTAAGAGTAGATCAAGCTTTGTCCGCTCTCTTGTAGTACCCTCTATATTTTGCCTGAGGAAACTTTCCTGGTAAATTCCATTCCATCTAAGCCCTTGAAAGTATGACAGTCCCAACTATGAAATCCCCAACTATGACAACCCGATTAGTCTTGCAGCTGTCTGCATTGCCTAGCATATTTGTTCCTCTAATTTCTGCTGACTATTTTGGGACCTATAGTACACTCCCCACAAGGTGATATTCCCTTTTAAAATTTCAAAGCTACACCCATATTGCCTCATTGAACGATCCTTTAGAAATTTTGTCTCAAACTACCGGCGTGATATTCTCCTTCATCAATGAAACAATACCCTTACCTCTTTCATCCCAACCTCTATCTCGCCTGTTGTACCTGTATCCTGCAACATTAACCTACCGATCATGTCCCTTACTTAGCTGGCTATAATGTCCCAGTCGCAGATACCTAGCCTCTCCCTGAGTTAATCCATCTTACCTGTGAGCCTTTTTAACATCTTTCCTCATTTCCTGCTATGCTCCTACCTATCCTGTTCTTTGAAATTGTTGTCATTGCCTTCTGTACCAACTTCTTGCTTCCTACCTACCTCACGACTGCATTGGATCCTGTCCCCCATCAATCTAGTCTAAACTCTCCCCAGTTACTCTCGCTAGCACGTGGCACAGGGAGCAATCTGGAGATTACTACCCTTGAGGAATTGCTTTTTAATCTTTGGCTAAACTTCCTATGTGCACTCTGCAGGACTTCATCCCTTTACTTACCTATGCCATTTGTGCCAATGTGCATAACAACTTCTGGCTGCTCACCCTCCCCCTTGAGAATATTCTGCAGTCGGTCTGTGACATCCTAGATCCTGGCACAATGGAGGCAGCTTACCATCCGGGAATCCAGTTTGCTGCCACAAACTTGCCTATCTGTGCCCCTAGAACAGTGAGTCTCCTTTCACTATATTTCTGTCTGACAACACCCCTCTCCGCTGTGCCAGAGAGCCAGGCTTGGTGCCGCAGACCTAACTGCTCCTGCAGCTCTCCTCTGAATGGCCATCCCCCTGGGAGCTGATATTTTCCACAAAAAGACATAAGAGTTGATTCTGATTGACTCACCATTTCACATTCATAAGCAAAAGTAAAATTTATCTGAAGCCTTGGAAGCAATCAGGTTATAAAATTCTAGGCTGATTTGTTCCTGAAGCAGATTGCACTTAAAAGGTAGAAACATTTTTTTTTACTTTTCTACCTTTTCCTTCATGTGTAGATCAAGACAAATTAACAAGTTTATAGGGTGTGATATTTGATACTTCAGTATGTTCACTTATACGTCGTAGAATCAACGAGCTGTACAGCGCAGCTTCAGACCCTTTGGCCCAAATTGTCCATGCTGATTAAGTTGGCATACTGGGCTAGTCATATATGTCTGCATTTGGCCATGGCCCACTAAACCCTTCCTGTTAATATACCCAGCAAACTAAAACTTGTTTAGCTGCAACTTCTCTCTGTTTTGATGAAAGATCATTGACCTCAAGCATTCACTGTTTTTTTCACCCCAGATGGTGTTTGCACTGCAAAGCACATCCAGCATTTTCTGTTTTTATCGCAGACTTTCAGCATCTACATTACTTGCACCGTAATTATTTTTATGCAGCAACTTTAACATAATTGTCTCAGGTGTTTCCCTGGAGTGAAAACAAATTCTTACGCCAAGGCACAGAAGGGAATGTTAGGATAGATATATAAATTTGGGCATTTTTGAGAAAAGCTTTTAGAAGAAGAAATGAACAAAGGGACAAAGAATTATAGGAAGGGAAATATAGCTGTAGTGGCAAATAAACTGTAATCATACGTGCTAGTGGTGGGAATTGGGATTTAAAAGTTCCAGAAATTGTGAGCACAGGGATCGCAGGGAATTATAGGTTTGGATTACAGTAAAATGAAGGTACAGGTCCATGAAGAAATTCAGGTTTTCAGATGATAATTTTAAAGTTGTGGCCTTGCTGGTCTAGGAACTGTGAAATCGACAGAAGGATGTAGGGTTGGGTGTATATGCGTGCTATTTTCATATTTCATATTTATTTTAGTTGTTTATCTTTTTTAATATTTTACCTTGTATGTATCGTTAGCTTTTATGGTTTGAATGTTGCACTGACTGGTTGACATTTTTAAATTTCGTTGTACATGGTCCATGTTACAATGACAAATAAAGAAACTATACTATAACTAAAGTCAGTTAATGCATTGAAGGTGCACGCCAGCTGGAAATATCAGGCATCTTGAACCTATATTATGGAATAGCTATTTTCCAGTTGATATCCAAAGCTGCAACCTGAATGCACCATCCTGCAAAATTTATATTTCATTACGACATGGAAGGAGGCCTTTGGCCCCTCACGTCTGTGCTGTCCCATGCAGCAGCCTCACCAAACCCACCCCCCTTTTAAATCCCTCACACACCCATAAACTCCACCTTAGATTCTCCACACATGTACTTGGAACAATATAGTCGATCAACCAGCATAAATATGGAATGGGGCATGGGGGAGGGGAGAAAAACTAAAGCATCCAGTGGATGCACCCACATTCATGGGGAAAATGTGCAAACTCCTCACATTGACAGCACCAGCCGTCAGAATTGAACTCTGTTTCCTGGAGCAGCAAGGCAGCAGTGCTACCTGCTGTGCCACTATACCGCCCATCTGCCAAGTAATTGTTTCGCAGGCATTTGAGAAAAATAAATATTTGCTTTAATTCCATGGATAAGGAAGAATGCTTAATAATCATTGAGCATACTGCTCTAAAATAAAAACAAAGTAAACCTCAGTCAGCATCTGGAAGAGGTAAGGGAGATTTGTTTTGAAGTAAGGTTCCATAAAAATCATTAACTACTCTTTTCTCAGTTGCTGATTTGTCTTCTGTGTGTTACTGAGAATTTTATTGTTTTCCACCATTTATTGCTTTCCTTTCATCCATTGCCAAACACACCTGCTTCATTTGATCAAAATAATTTTTGAAGAGAATTTTTGTATTGAAATCCAACTCGCTCACTTGCATCACTTTTTTGCAGAGAAACTAAATAATTACCTGTGAGCAAGCAGGCACAGATTAAGGATTTACTTGGCACTGGACACAGAATGAAATTGAGGCCCAACAGAATCACTCACCATTATTAAATGAGAAAATCCATCACATAGTCAGGCAAGAGATAAGCGTGCTACAAATTAATACACTGTGGAATATAGAAATAACTAAGAATGAAATGTACATTAATGAATTGGTATCTAAAAATAAATGCAAACTGCAATGCATGTGAATTTAACCTTGTCCAATTTAATGGATTAACATTAACATAACCTATCTTCGTACATTATATTTAACATTGTACAGAAAACACATGAGGCTGGGTACACTGTGTCATTTCACTTAACTCCTTCCACCCCAAATTATTTTTACCACCGACAAAACACGTCAAGTGTGTAATAGAACACTCGCCACTTACCTGGATGAGTGTAACTCAAGCAGTCTAGAAGCTCATTCCACAAGGAAAAAAACTGACAATTAATTACCATAAAATATAATTTCCTTCACGATGATCTTATCTCGGGTTCATTGAGAACACATCCCATGTGGACACCAAGTACAACACCACTACCACCAAATGTAATTCTGAGACACATGCCACTTGATCTTTGCAATATATTGCCTTTCTAGTGTTATCAGCAGGTCAAAATCCTGGAACCCCTTCTGCAAAAGTATTGTGGGATTTTCTTAACCAGAATAAATGTAGTTGTTCGAGGAGATAAACCACGGTCATTTTTTCCATTAGTGCTGGGCAATAGATGACTGTGGCCTCATAAATAAATACATAATAATTTAAAATAACTGAACATTGATTCTGTGCATGATACCATGAAGCAGTTCACATTGTGCAAGTGCAGTGTGTGGAAACGGACTACATAATCCAATTTGTGAAGGTTGTCTATGTACAAATTTGTATAGAAAGGTTTTATATCTGTGCACCTAGCTTTCAGATCCCGTACTACCTTTCAACAATTGATTTAGTTGGCAGCTGAGTTATTCAATAGATTGTGATGAGACCAGCATATTTTGCAATAAAATGCATTTTGTTAAGAAGATAAGGATAGAAATCAAAGTCTTGCAGGTTATAGAGCAGAACCTTCAGAAAGCATATCACTCAATTAGAAGCTACTGACATTGTCAGATAACATTTAAAACAGAAGTATGTGTAGTGTGACCCTTTGTGGGAAGAATGAGATTAGACAATATTTTGTGGGACAATTCTAAATGGGGTATGAGAGGTCTTAGAAGAGGGTATTTGTGCATATTCATTGGAAGAAATACTGCAAATCAAGAAAGTGTTTTAAAAAAGCATTGGTCCTGGCCATTGTAAATATATACATGGAGTAAAAGAACAAGCAAGTCATGATTTATCTTTAGAAAACAACGGTTTAGCTATAACTAGAGTATTTTGTGTAGGTATGTACATCAACCCAAAAGTCAGATATGAAAGATGTGGAGAACGTGCAGAAGAGGTTTATCAAAATTATTCCAGGGTGAGAGACGTTGCTTGAGAATAACTGGAAAAACTACATTTGTTCTCCTTGGAATAAAGGGTGGGGCCAGTAGATCCAATAGAGATGTTTCAAATCATGAAGGAGAAAGACAAAGCGATAGGCAGAGGTGTTCTCATTGGCCAATGGGTCAAGAACATAGATTGAAAGTTATGGCAAAAAAAATACTGAGTAAGTATTTTCTTAAACATCATGCAGTTAGTGTCTAAAAAGCACTGTAAGGGGAAGTAGTAGAGGTAGATTCAATTGAAGCATTCAGAAGTGAGCTGGATAAATATCTGAAAGGTAAGAATTTGCATTGCTGTGGTGGGGAAGGTGCACTAGATTGATTGTACATAGAACATAGAATAATGAGGATGGTTGTCAGAAATTGCAGCAGGAACTTGATCGGTTGGCCAGCTGCACTGAGGAATGGTTGGAATCTAACATGTGAGGCGTTGTATTTTAGAAAGTTTAACATGGATAGGTGACGTTTCAGTTTGGGACCCTTCTTAGATTACAATTAAAATACAAAGTACTCCAGGATAACTGCTCAACTAAGAAAGCCAAGCCCAAAGCATTATCTAACTATGTAAATAAATATACCAACTTACAATATATAACTCTATATGCAAAAAACAGCTACCTACATATTAACAAGCTCTTAAAAATCTAAACCTGTAGAAGTAAGTTTATCATTAGGGTTATTAAATGGGCACCTCCCTTCACTGGTGTTTCATTGAATTAGGCCTACGACTCATGAAGGCTCAACAGTTGGATCTGGCATCGCAAAACAACCCATCCTAAATACTTGCTCTTACCACCTGTGTATCTACTAAATAAAGGAAGCTGCAGCCAATTAGCTCACTCTAACAAAAATACCGGGGTACACTTGCACAGACTACAATTACAAAGAAAAAAAACATACTGCATGTCACACGTTTCCTTTCTGCCCCCAACTGACATTATTTGTTCTTAGTTTAGTTTAGAGATACAGCTCGGAAACAGGCCCTCCAGCCCACCAGGTACACACTGACCAGCGATTCCCGCACATTAACATCATCCTACACCCACAAGGGACAATTTTTACATTTACCAATCCAATTAACCTTCAAACCTGTACGTCTTTGGGGTGTGGGATGAAACGGAAGATCTCGGAGAAAACCCACACAGGTCACGCGGAAACTCCGTACAGACAGCATCCGTAGTCGAGATCGAACCCGGGTTTCTGGCACCGCATTCGCTGTAAGGCAGAAATTCTACTGCTGCGCCACCATGACCGCCCTTTCTCCGCCAAATCCACCTACTGCCTTGTTCTGATGCCTCTTACATTTGGTTTACGGCCTGACACAAACTCTGTCCACAAATCCCTAGCTCTCCGAATATCGACGTGGTTGATCTTGCTATGAAACCCTGTACTCTTAATCTCCATCCTTGCTGCTCAACTCCAGCTGCCAACTGCTAAACCTCCTCTTTTCTACACTTTTCCAGTATCTAAACGTTTTCTTTTCATAAGCCTCATCCACTAATTTCTCCCAAGGTACTGTCAGTTCTATAAAATGCACTATCTGCTGACTAACTGAGCATAACACTATATCAGGTCTCAAACTAGTACTAATGACTTCCTGCGGAACACCAAGCTTTCCTCCCAAATCTACCTGCATCTCCAATTCATTGGCTGCCCATAACTGGCCTCACTCAAAAAGGCATCAATTGTACCAGTGCCCAAGAAGAGTAAGGTGACGTGCTTCAATGACTATCGACCTGTGGCACTAACGCCTATGGTGATGAAGTGCTTTGAGAGGTTGATCATGACGCAAATCAACTCCTACCTCGACAAAAACCTGGACCCACTGCAGTTCACTTACTGCCACAACAGATCGATGGTGGATGCAATCTCGTTGGCCCTCCACTCTGCTCTGGATCACTTGGACAACTAAAACTCATATGTCAGGCTGTTATTCTTTGATTACAGCTCGACATTTAATACTATCATCCCCTCCAAGCTGGTTACCAAACTCACAGAACTGGGTCTCTGCGCATACCTCAGCAATTGGATCCTCGACTTCCTCATACACAGGCCACAGTCTGTTCGTATTGGTGGAAATGTGTCAGACTCGACAACAATCAGCACGGGAGCACCTCAAGGTTGCGTGCTCAGCCCGCTGCTGTACTCACTTTATACCCATGATTGCGTAGCCGGTCATAGCGCGAACTCCATCATTAAGTTTGCTGACGACACCACGGTTCTGGGACGTATCACTGATGGGGATGAGTCAGAGTATAGAAGAGAGATCGAGCGACTGTCCATATGGTGCCAGCACAATAATCTGGCCCTCTACACCAGTAAAACCAAGGAACTGATTGTGGACTTTGGAAGGAGTAGGATGGGGACCCACAGTTCCGTTTATATCAACGGGTCGATGGTTGAAAGGGTCAAGAGCTTCAAATTCCCGGGCGTGCACATCTCTAAAGATCTTTCCTGGTCCGAGACCAATAATGCAATTGTCAAGAAAGCACATCAGCGCCTCTACTTCCTGAGAAGATTACGGAGAGTCGGTTTGTCAAGGAGGACACTCTCTAACTTCTACAGGTGCACAGTAGAGAGCATGCTGACCGGTTGTATCGTGGCTTGGTTCGGCAACTTGAGCACCCTGGAGAGGAAAAGACTACAAAAATAGTAAGCACTGCCCAGTCTATCATCGGCTCTGACCTTCCTTCCATTGAGGGGACTTATTGCAGACGCTGCCTCAAAAAGGCTGGCAGTATCATCAAAGACCCACACCATCCTGGCCACACACTCATCTCCCTGCTACCTTCAGGTAGAAGGTACAGGAGCCTGAAGACTGCAACGGCCAGGTTCAGGAAAAACTACTTCCCCACAGCCATCAGGCTAGTAAACCTGGCTCGGACAAAACTCTGAACATTAATAACCCATTATCTGTTATTTGCACGTAATCAGTTTATTTATTCATGTGTGTATATATTTATATAATGGTATATGGACACACTGATCTGTTTTGTAGTCAATGCCTATTATGTTCTGTTGTGCTGAAGCAAAGCAAGGATTTCATTTTCCTATCAGGGACGCATGTCAATAAACTCACTTGAACTTGAACTTGTAGTTACCAGGAATAGTAAGATTGAACGAGAACTTACCAGTTCGAAGGTTGATCTTTATTTCATGAGGAGTTGCGGTGAGGGATTTCGTGAAGAGCCCGCCGGCACGCATGCGCGACATTCTTCAAAGTAGCGGTGTGGAATACAGAAACCAACAACAGAAATGACTTGGCATAGGAAGATTGAAGAGATTCTAATTACCAGTTGATTATGATCGAGGGTTGGGAGCGGAGGGCACCAAATCCCTCACCACAACTCCTCATGAAATAAAGATCAACCTTTGAACTGGTAAGTTCTCGTTCAATCTTACTATTTCATTTCGGAGTCACGTGAGTGACTTCGTGAAGACTTCAAAGCTTCTGTGATTACACGCCCTGGACCACGTCCATGGTGACACATCACTAGCAAGGATGGATGGGAGTAAACAAGTTGCTGAAAACAGGTTATACTGAAAAACAAAAGAATATTTATTAACAACAAAGCAAAACCCCTTATTCGGGGACATCCCCACGTTCTTGCCCTGCGTTCAGCACGGCCTCCGCGAACTGTAGGGGAGCAGCAACAGGCTTAGTGTAGAATCGCTAAAACACAGCTTCATTCGCCCATCCTGCTGTGGCGAGAATATGGTCCATGGGCACCTCCATGACCCTCGCCGCCGACGTCGATGCAGCCCTGGTGGAATGAGACTTGAACACATTAGTGTCAATACCTGACTTACCCAAGACGATCCGGAGCCACCTGGATATCGTCTGGACTGTCACTTGATGGTGAGGTCTCTTGTGAGTGACAAGTAGGTATTTCTCCATTCCTCTGATGCGTTCCGTCACCTCGACATAGTGACGGATATGGGCGGCTAAACATTGCCTAGCATCTGCGGGGTATGCCCGGAACTTCAGCTGCAGCCCTGTGCACCCAGGTCTATGCTGCTTGAGCAGCTCATCAATAAAGAAGACTACTTCTCCAGGGGTAGAGATCATCCTGTCGACGCGGAGTTTATGTAGCATCTGTACCCTCTGTGCTGAAGTCAGCGCTAGTAACATCACCAATTTCATGGTGAGTTTGTCCAGCTGTAGCCCTTGCATGGGTGACCACGTCCTGAGCAGGGTTAGTACATCCCTGACATCCCAGGTGATGTTATAGCGTGGTGTAGGCGGATTCATGTTAAATATACCCCGCATGAGTCTGGACACTAGCCTGTTGGATCCTACCTCAATCTTGAGGTAGAACGACAGCGCGCTTCTGGCGCTGTTGATGGCACTGTAGCTTAAGTGTTCATCATGGTGAAACCCCGCGAGGAATTCCAGGACGTCAGCTATGGATGCATCGTCATAGGTGATGCGAGAGCGGCTACAGTAGGCTT
Source organism: Raja brachyura (assembly GCA_963514005.1). The sequence goes on along the minus strand of OY740784.1, from coordinate 99,469,622 downwards.
CCCATTTCCTGATGTGGGAAAGGTATCTTCGCCTGGTCGACTCTCGGCACGACGCTCCAATGGTATCCATGGTTCGAGTTGAGAGGCCATACTGCAGCAATGGCCTGGTTAGAACCTGCAAGCCAATAAATTTAAGTAGCGATGGCAGGGATGTGGCTCCCCTGACACAGGGTGAGTAACCAATTGCGGGCAACCCTCTAAGAGGACCCAAGGCTGACTGATCATGTCAAGGACCACCGGATACCATGGCTGCGTGGGCCAGTCGGGTATAATAAGAATGCCTTTGGCAGCATCCATCTGGATCTTGCGCAATACCCGACTGATGAGGCAAAACGGGGGAAATGCATAGAAAAACCAATTCCCCAGTCGAGCGAGAATGCATCCATCGCCATTGCCCCAGGATCTGGTTCCCATGAAACGTATGTTGGTACCTGATGGTTCAACCGCGACGCAAAGAGGTCGATAGCCGGTTGACCAAATTTGGCTGTAATTTTGGAAAAAATTTGAGGATGCAACATCCATTCGATATTGTCATTGAACTTGCGTGACCTGGTGTCCGCCACAGTATTGAGCTCACCTGGTAAATAGGTAGCTGAAATCCAAAGATTTCTGTCAATGCACCAGGCCAAATCCTGACACGCTTGGGTGACATCCCCAACCTTATTAGTCGGTATGGTGGCCCTCATGCGATTGGAATCCACCGTAAACCCCAGATAATCCATGACCTGGGAAGGGCAGAACTTTGACTTGTCTGGATGGACAATAAACACCAGCCGCTGAAAAAGTGTGACAGTGGCTGAAACTCCCCGTTCAGCTGCCTCCAGGGTTTTGCCAATAATCAGGATATCATCCAAATAGGCCATTACGATATGCTGCTGCTTTCGTAATTGGGCCATAATAGGTTTTAGCAATTTAGTAAATAGTCTAGGGGCTGTAGTAAGCCCATTTGGCAAAGCCCTGTACTGCCAGAGCTGACCCATCCAAACAAATTTTAAGAACTTCCGGTGATGTTTCCGAATGGATACAGAATAGTACGCATCTTTTAAATCAATGCATGCCATAAAGCAGCCATGCGAAATCAATGACTTGGCTGTCTCAAAAGTGTCCATTTTAAAATGGGTGTATGTTACAAAAGTATTCAAATGGGTCAGATCAATAATCACTCGACAACCTCCATCCTTTTTCGGTCTGGTAAATATATTTGAGACAAATTCAATTGGCTCGTGCATAGTTTTTTCTATCACGCCTTTTTGTTCTAACCTTAAGATCTCAGCATAGCCTGCTGCCTGTTCAACGGCAGACAGCCTAAACGTCCGATTAGCCATATGCTGGGATGGAGGAATGTCCCCGTTAATAAACTCAATATTATGACCCCGAATACTCTGCAAAATAAACTCATCAGAAGTAATAGTCCCCCATGCCCCCTAAAAGAAATGGAGGCGCCCACCAACATGTGACGTTAAATGGACAGACAAATGAAAACCAGACCGCCTCACCTCCGTGGTTACCGGGGGTCCTTGACATGTTTGGGTGGTCGTGGAGGTGCTGGGTTGGGCTGATAGTGTGGTGTCCTCATCTTCCACTGGGGCCGCTGCGGACCTTGCCCTAAAAAAGCCCGCTGCTGCTGGGCCTGTTGATAGCGAGGCGGAGCTGGAGGATAAGTTCTTGTTGATGTGGGAACCGGGCCTCGTGGCCGAGCAAGTGGAGCTTTCGGGGCCGACGGTCTGGGGGCGATCTGCGACCGCATGAGTCCCACCGTCTTGGCATGCTCGTCGAGCTCTTTGACCCTCTTCGGGAGGTCTTCTCTGAAGAGCTGTCGGGGCGGCGGTGGCGGCGGTGGTTTGCACAACCCAGCAAACTTCGGGTTGAGTGACGGGCGGATGCTGTTTTTACGAAAGGCATTTATTTCATGTTGGGTGGCACATAACAGTGCCAGCGCATCCTCCTGGTCTAGATTTAGATCTTCCCCGTCGACCGACCGCACAAAGGCGGTAATACCGGCCGTGAGGAGCTTCAGGATCCGTTGGAGTTTCAACTCCTGATGATGGATAGCCACGCCAATGTTGCCCCATATTGGCGTATTGACCACAGGCACATTGAGGGCGTTGCAGTTGGACGGAGCCTTATGCCGATGGATAGCCTGAGAGAGGACTTCCTCCTGGAGCTGATGGTTTGTGAGGAAGTCCACAGTGGCAGCCAGTTTGGGATTGAGAGGAAGCCCAGTCGTGTGTGGAGCAGCGAACTTCGCCGCCACATCGAGAAGTTCTTCCGGCGGCAATTCCGACGGAGGTGGTGTAGGGTCGACAAATCCTTCCTCGTCTGGCTGTTCCAGGCTGGTGATGGAGGCTGGTGAGACTGCCCTGTGCCTGTTGATGCTGGAGGCTTGCTGCTGTTGGCTGTGTAGCAGAAGCTCCAGTAGCCGCTCCATGCGGTCAATACGCCCATCACCCTGAACACTCGGGTGGTCGGAGTCCTCCGGCTCAGAAATATTGCCGGGGCTCCTCTCATCGGCCCGCACCTCGTCGAGGCGAACCCGGTGCCGGTAGTTGTCGCTGCCAGCCGCCGAAGCGAAACCGCGCGATTCCCGCGCGGGAGATGTGTTCAACCGCCTCCGTTTGGCGGGAGCTGAAGCCACTGCCACTGAGGGCAAATGTGGCGGGGAGTCGGCACCAGCCGGAGCATGGATACCTGACGCCCGCGCGGGCTTGCCGGCTGCCCACGTCGTGGACCTTGCCGACGCATGGTCTCGTCCTCCCATCCATGGGGGACTCGGCGACCGTGGCGGGACCCTACTCAAATGACCTGTCCCGGCGTCGAGGGTTGGGGGGTGCACACTGGACCTCACAGTGGACCTGGGTCCCGCCGTTGAACCAGACCGCAGCACGGCGGCAGGTAATGCCTTAGCCACAAAAGGGTTAGGCTTGCGGGCTCCTCCCCTCCCCCTGCTCGGAGGGCTGAGGGAGGAGGGCCATGCAGCTGCACGGGCCCCTTTGCCCGTGGCCGCCAACGGGCCCGTTGGCAACCGGAATGCTGAAGCAGGGTCTACCTGCTCTGGCGGCACACCGCAGTCCTGCTCCTCGAACTCCTCCCCGGAGCTGCGGTGTGTCAGCGGGTCCGGACCTGCAGAAACAGGGCTCCCCGGTTTCCCCGCCTTCCTCCCGGCCTGTTTCCCAGGTGTAGCTGATAATGAGGGCTCCGGGACAGATGGCCGGCGACTCCGAACGGACGTCTTTCGGCCCTTCGTACTCCCGCCCATGTCCTTGCTGAAAGAGAAAATCAAACAACAAGGACCAACCAACTTAAGGTTAGTTCACTCACCTTAACGGTCCCTTATGAAGGGCTGGCGGGGAGCGCACCCCACCGCCAGCCGTCGGCAGCATGCGTTGCGACGATATGTCGCGCATGCGTGCCGGCGGGCTCTTCACGAAGTCACTCACATGACTCCGAAATGAAATAGCTGAATGCCCACAGTTCCCTTTGAAACAAATGGCTGCAGCAAGTTCAGTTTGATCCATTAGCTGTGAATAAATTAATGTATTAAGTTTGGTCTAGATTTTCTTTTTTTTTGCTCTCAACCTTTATTAACAAAACAAAGTGCATGTACAAACAAGATATACAAATCACACAGCAGCTGTCAGCATCACATCAAATCATCCTAGAGTTCTGTCGTAGGACCATCGCATTCACAGACACCCAAGCAAGCTCATCATATTTAATCCTATTTAATATATAATCACCCATTATGTTAAACCAGACACATGTATGACACTTGAAGAACTTATTTTGTCATCAATCGCCTCTATGTATGCACTTTTAAAAATTATAATATTTTTATTAGGAGTCATATACAATAGAGTACATTAAGAATAACATAATACATTTCATATACAACTTCTTGTTTTTGAATTTAATAATAAAAAAGTAATATAAGCAAAAAGAGAGAAAAAGAAAGTTAAGGTGGTGAAAGTAATAGTTTGTGAAAAGTACAAGAAAAAGAGAGAAAGGAGGAGATATATATAAACAAAATTAATAAGAAAGTAAAGCAAAAAAGATAATAAAAGGAAAATAAAATGAAAGGGATGTACCTACTTCGAATCTTTGCGCACCCCTCACCCGGTTCTGAAACAGTTTATTTTCAGGATTATGTTGCACCATGTGCTTGTAATAAATTGATAAAGGGAGACCAAATCTTTAAGAATTGGTCTGATTTGCCTGCTAGGACGAATCTCATATCTTCTAGGTGTAACAATTCAGACATGTTTGAAATCCACATTTTAAGCGTTGGGGTTGGTGCATTTTTCCAGAATTTTAGTATAAGTTTTTTTGCCGTTATTAAGCCATAATTAAGGAAATTCTCTTGGAACAAAGTCAGCTCAGAGCCGGTCTCCATTGTTCCAAAGATAATCAATTCTGCGTTGGGTTTCATTTCTGTTTTAAATACTTTTGAAAACATTTCGAAAATTTAATTCCAATAGTTCTGAAGTTTTATGCAAAAGGCAAAAGTGTGTTATAGTTGCATCTTGAGATAAGCATTTATCACAGACGGGTGAGACATTTGGAAATATTTTATTCAATTTAGATTTTGAGTAATATAATCTATGTAAAATGTTAAATTGAATTAAGGTATGTCTTACATTTATCGAGCATTTATGTAAATATAGCAAATATTTATCCCATCTGTCTTTTGAGCTGTCTATATTACTATAAGTCTGATCTTGACTGTTTTTGGCTCGCTGTGGTGTGATTTCCGAGAGAATGCCGCCACCTGCGGCCATCATTTTTGGCCACCTCGCTCAGAGCCCCCCTCCCCCTTCATGGACCAGAGGATTTTTCCCATCGATGAAAAATCAGAGAGATGTTAATGTTTTTAATATTTTTGCCATCTTCTCTACTGCTCCTGCTGGTGGGAAGGGGGAGGGACTATAAAACTCGGAAGTGGTGTGCCTCACTCAGTCTCTGCAAGATGGAGGAAGCCAGAGGGTCATGTCTCTCTGAATAACACTAAACACATGTCTACTCAACTGTGAGTGCCCTTAATGTGGTTTGAAAATGAAAATATGGTTGGTTTGAAGTAAAAATGCACAGCAAATGGCTGTTGGGTGGGGTTTTGGGTTGAAGTAGAAGCACTGCAGATGGTTGTTTGGGTAGGGTTTTAGGTTGAAGTAGAAATGCACTGCAAATGGCTGTTTGGGTGGGGTTTTGGGTTGAGGTAGAAATGCGCTGCAAATGGCTGTTTGGGTGGGGTTTTGGGTTGAAGTAGAAATGCACTGCAAATGGCTGTTTGGGTGGGATTTTGGGTTGAAGTAGAAATGCACTGCAAATGGCTGTCTGGGTGGAGTTTTGGGTTGAAGTAGAAATGCGCTGCAAATGGCTGTTTGGGTGGGGTTTTGGGTTGAAGTAGAAATGCACTGCAAATGGCTGTTTGGGTGGGGTTTTGGGTTGAACTAGAAATGCACTGCAAATGGCTGTTGGGGGGGGGGGGTTGAGTTGAAGTAGAAATGCACTGCAAATGGCTGTTTGGGTGGGGTTTTGGGTTGAAGTATCAAAGCACTGCAAATGGTTTTGGAGTGGGAGAGTTGGGTTGAAGTGGAAATGCACTGCAAATGGCTGTTTGGGTGGGGTTTTGGGTTGAAGTAGAAAAGCACTGCAAATGGTTTTGGAGCGGGAGGGTTGGGTTGAAGTGGAAATGCACTGCAAATGGCTGCTTGGCTAAACTTGACAACTTCCTGTTTGCACTATATTGATTTTAGATCACCACTTATGGTTGTGATTTTTGGCCATCTTACTCAGTCCCCCTCCGCTCATTAGGTGCAGAGGATTATTCCCATCAATGAATAATAAAAGTGTTATTAGTGTTTAAAAAATGTTGCAAATCTCTCTCCTGTGAATCACACCATGAAGACCACACCTTTTCCGGTGGGAGGGGGAGGGATTATAAAACCTGAAAGTGTGGGTGTGGCTCAGTCTCTGCATGATGGGGGAGGGAGAGGTCACGACTCTGTCTGACCTGTAAATCAACTGAACACACTGAATGTCTACTGAACTGTGAGTGTGGTGTTGTGTGTGCTTTTATGGTGGTTTTACCCTGCTTGAAATGGTATGAAACTGCATTTGAATATGGGGTCTTGCACCCTGCATGAAATGGTATGAAACTGCATTTGAATGTGGTGTCGTTGCACCCTACATGAAATGGTATGAAACTGTACTTGAATTTGGTGGCTTTGCACCCTTCTTGAAATGGTATGAAACTGCACTTGAATTCGGTGGCCTTGCACCCTGCTTGGAGTGGAATGAAACTGCACTTGAATTTGGTGGCCTTGCACCCTGCTTGAAGTGGTAGGAAACTGAACCTGAATTTGGTGGCCTTGCACCCTGCTTGAAGTGATATGAAACTGCACTTGAATTCTGTGGCCTTGCACCCTGCTCAAAGAGGTAAGAAACTGCACTTGAATTTTGTGGCCTTGCACCCTGCTTGAAATGGTAGGAAAATGGATTTGAATTTGGTGGCCTTGCACCCTGCTTGAAATTGAATTTCAAGGAATAGCCGTGAGTCAACTGCCAGCCCACCAGCCATGAGTGAGCTTCCAGCACATCATGTGTGATGGACTCAGCTGCCACCCCAAGAATCCATTTGGCCCACAATGTCCATACTAGCCCTCTGGAGACCAGTAGTCCCAGCAGCCAACAACACTCATACCAGCGCTCCAGAAAAGTGTCCCCCCACTGGCCAGCAATATTGGAACTGGTGCAGAGGTGGAATATTGCATCGGGGGACCAGCCCTCCCATGTGAACCCAACGGGTCCCACTTATTCTCGTATATAGATAATTCTTGTTCCCAGTCTGTTCTGATTACATCAGATGATGGTAACTCTATGTTTAAAATTATATTATACAAATATGATATTAAATTATTAGAATCTGTCTTTCTGTTCATAGCTTCATCTAATTTATCTGAAGTCAAAGTTTTATGTTTTGTATGTTTTTTCAAGTAGTCATGGATATGAAGATATTTAAGGTACTGATTACTTTTGAGGTTATATTTAAGTTGTAGTTGTTGGAATGATAAAAGATTTCCCATGTCATACATTTCTCCAAAGGTTTTAATTCCTATTCTTTCCCAGTGTGTAAACATTTTATCGATAATAGATGGTTTAAATGATGGATTATTAACAATAGGGGAGAGACGCGATTTGAAAGTTAATTTTATTTGCTTCCACGTTCGTATTGTACTATGAATAATTGGATTTTTCTTGTATATTGTATTATTCAGTTTTATCGGTGAGAGAAGGATCGCCCCTATATTAAAAGGAGATCAGTCCTCGCTCTCCAATGTATGCACTAATACACAGTCACAATCATGTCTGTACATATGGTTCCAAATCCAAGTCAATCTCCTCCCCTCCACTGGGGCTATGGAGAAATCGTGTCATTAATCGGTCTTGGCAGTTGTAGTAATACCGGTGTCCACATAATGTTGAAACCATCAGTCCTTAACTGGAGTTTAGCTGTTATGCTTTCCATCAAATATACATTTTTCAGTCTTTCCCTCCACTGTTGAACATTTGGTGGCTTTAAATTTCTCCATGACACTGTAATCATCTTCTTTGGTCTAGAATTTCCTGCAAACCTCTATCAGTTTGGGCAATACTTTCCTATATAAGTTAGGAAGCTTGGGATTACCAGGCAAGGGTCTAACAACTTAAAAGTCCCAAATGTCTTGACCTTATTGTTTGTAATTGATATCAATGATTTGGATGAGAACATGGAAGGCAAGATTAATAAGTTTGCATATGATATTCCAGTAGGTGGCATCATGGAGAGCGAACATGGTTGTTAAAAAATACAGTCTGCTCTTGATGAGCTTGGTATGTGGGCTGATGAATGGCAAGTATAATTGAAAGGTGACAAGGTTAAGAGGAGAGGGGCAAGATTTTATAGGAACCTGAAGGCAACCTTTTCACCCAGAGGGTGGTGAGTATGTGGAATGAGCTGCAAGAGGAGGTAATTGAGGCAGGTACCATAACAAAATTTAAAAGACACTTGGACAGGTACGTGGTTAAGAAATGTTTAGAAGGATATGGGCCAAATGTGGGCAAATGACACTAGCTTAGATGGGGCACCATGCTTGGCATGGATACGTTGGACCAAAAAGCTTAATTTTGTGTGGTATGAGTAGATATTCATCATGGTTTTGCTTTATTGTTGGTATCTTCATGAAGTCAAGTGGCCGTGTATTGTTTCCTTACAATTCCTCGGCACTTACACCAGGAATTCTGCAGGATGGTCTTACACCAGGTTAGAATTGGTGCAGGGGGTGCAGAGCTTGTGAATGCTCATTTTAAATAAGCTTCTGGTCAGTAATTAAGTCTAATGGCAGAGCTGTGGCAGAGGCCTGGTTTGGAGCTGCGGATCTCCAGCAGCAGCGGCGGCCCGGCTTAGAGCTGTGGTTCTCCAGCAGCGGCGGCGGACCGGCTTAGTGCTGCCATGCTCCAGCGGCGGCGGTGGACCGGCTTAGAGCTGCGGTGCCCGGCTTGGAGATGCGGTGCTCCAGTGGCGGCGGCGGCCCAGCTTAGAGCTGCGGTGCTCCAGCGCGGTGGCGGCCTGGCTTAGAGCTGCAGATCTTAAAAAGTTCTCTTGGAGGAGCCAGCATTAACTGAGAGAGGAAAAACTTCTCCGGAGGTGTAATAGGTGGCAAAAAGGTGCGGTGCTCCAGCGGCGGCAGCGGTCTGGCTTAGAGCTGCGGTGCTCCAGTGGCGTCGGAGGCCTGGATCGCCTCAGCGCAGAGGGAGAACTATGAGGGATGAAGACAATGACTTCAGACTTTTGCCTTCCACCAAAGTGAGGAGGTGCTTGGTGAACTCAGTGTAGTGGATGTTGGATATGTGTTTATTGTGTGTTTTGTTTTTCTTATCATATGTTATGACTGAATGGTAACAATTTCGTTCAGACCGAAAGGTCTGAATGACAATAAAGGAATCTAATCTAATCTAAGCATTTTTTTCAGTTTACTTAAATGTTTGCAAGAGAGAATTAGATAGAGCTCTTAAGGCTAAACGAATCAAGGGATATGGGAAAAAGCAGGAATGGGGTACTGATTTTTGATGATCAGCCATTCACTGCTATTGAATGGCAGTGTTCGCTCAAAGGGTTGAATGGCCTACTCCTGCACCTGTTTTCTATGTTTCTATGTTTTAGTTGTGCTTTTTGTATGTTTAATACATTTTTGAAAGTTTTATATGTTTTGGAATGACAAAGCCATTCATAAATTTCCATCGTCTGTTAGTTTTAATAGCTGGGAAAGTTTGGAGCTCGTCTTAGCCAGCTGTCAGTGTTCTCAGCATTTCTCTGGGTTGCTCATGACTAAGTGATGCCACATATATCGAGATGCCCCCACTCTATGCTTACCAGCCAGTTTGAAGAAAGCTTTGTTTAGAAGATATTGCTGTTTTGACATCAGAAGTGGAGTTGCCAGTTTTATGAGACAATTAAGACATATTGGGCAATCAACAGTCCATTATTATGTATTGTCTATATACATTTCTGCATAAAATGACAAATATCATACATATTGTTATTAATTGGCAGTGATTAACCAGACTGATCAGTATGTGAATGGGAAAAAAAATACAGTTCAGCATGTCATATTTATACAATCAATTGTTCCGATATTGACTGAATTAGGGCTCTATAAAAATTGAATATATGGACAATGGCTGAATATATGGACAATGGCCGTATGCCCAAGTGTAAGAACGATTACAATTTATTGCATGATTCCGTATAGTTCATTGTTCAGATATTTGCCATCCACTACTAAGATTATGAAGTATAATCTATACTAGTCAAAAATGCATTGATTATTGCATGAATGACTGCTATATGCATTCAGCATGTGAAGACAATAAACAGCTCAATGCCTGCATTTAAACATTGCACATGTTCATTAACTTACTCAGGCACTGTGTGGTGATTGACTATAAAGCTAAGTGTGAACAGTAGTTGAATGAAAATGAGTCTGTGAATGTAAGTTTCATTTATATGCAAGCTGACATTATTCCACTGAATGCGCTGAAAATCCCTGAATACCTGTGACATGGTGCCCAAGTGGTTGCATGTTGGCTCCATCCAGTTCAATCAGTGAATGCTAACTTTACATATTGGCAGCATGGTCCTGGAGCAAGTAACGAGTGCACAGCCTGTGCTGTTCCTATTGGTTAATTTTAATGGAGGAAATACACAAGCAGTGTACCTGTAATGACCTAGGCACAGAGAAGGCACAGAGAGGGACACAGAGGCACAGAGAGGGACACAGAGGCACAGAGAGGGACACAGAGGCACAGAGAAGGACAAAGAGGCACAGAGAGGGACACAGAAGCACAGAGAGTGACTCCGAGGCACAGAGAGGGACACAGAAGCATATATAGGGACACAGAGGCACAGAGAGGGACACGAGCACAAAGAAGGACACAGGCACAGAGAGGCAAGGAGGGAGGGGGGGGGGAGAGAGGGGGGGGAGAGAGTAGGGGGAGAGTGGGGGGAGAGAGTTGGGGGAGGGGAGGGAGGGGATAGAGGCCTTTGGGGGGGAGCGGCTGGGGGTTCAGAGAGGCTGGGGGGCAGAGCGGAGGGGGGGGAGAGGAGGGGGGAGAGGAGGGTGGAAGGGGGGGAGAAGGAGGGGGAGAAGGAGGGGGCAAGAAGGGGGGAGGAGAAAAGGGGGATGGTGGGAGAGAGGCCCGGGGAAGTGGGAGAGAGGCCCGTCAGGGTCTTTTGAATAATGGTGGTGAGGAGGGAGAGGTGGGGTGGGGTGACGTCACTCACTGCGCGAGCAAGACGGCAGGCACGCAGATCCATTGTGACGTCATCAGCGAAAAACAGTCGTTTTTGTTTCAAAGTTTTGTCTGATTTTTGGAACATTTTCAGTAATAACTTCTGAAATAAAGCATGAAATTTTAAGATAAGACGATTTCGGACTTCTCGGAAACAATATCTACCGGAATGTGGTATCGTTACCGTGTAGAGTTTTCAAGAAAAAGTGATTATACACAAACAAAATCAAAGAACACACACACACACACACACACACACACACACACACACACACACACACACACACACACACACACACACACACACACACACACACACACACACACACACACACACACAGGATCAGAGTTTTATAAGTATAGAGATTAGTGTGAGATGGGACCATTCAAGAGTCTGATAACAATGGGAGAGAGGCTGTTCTTGAGTCTGGTGGTATAGGTTTTCATACTTTTGTATCTTCTGCCTGTCTGTAGCGAGTAGAAAGGGTATGACCAGGTTTGGAGGAGTCCTCGACATGTTTTCTGCTTTCCCCGGGCAATAGAAATTGTAGACGGAGTCGATGAAAATGGCCTGCATGATGGACTGGGAATCATGGAAACTTTATTGTCATTCAGACCTTTCGGTCTGAACGAAATTTTGTTGCCTTGCACTCATACATATAGTAAATAACAAAACACACAATAAACACAAGTTTAACATCTACCACAGTGAGTTCACCAGACACCTCCTCACTGTGATGGAAGGCAAAATCTTAAGTCTTTGTCTCTTCCCTTCTTGTTCTTCCTCTTCCTCTGCGCTGAGGCGATCCAGGCCTCCGATGTTATGACCCCCCCTGGGTGATGCAAGAAAGTTCCGTGGCTGAACCATGCTCCGTGAACGGGCCAGTTCAACTCCGCGGCCCGGGGCGGTCGAAGCTGCCGCCCTCCAAGTCCAGCGGATGCAGCTGTTGCCGTGGGAGCTATGGAAAAACAGGTCACCAACCTGTGACCTGTGAGCTCCCGACGATGTCGTCCACTGGGCCCGTGGCCGGGCCTCCGAAATCGCCACCGCCACCGGAAAGCCGCCACAGCTCCGAGTCAGGCCGCCGGAACGCCTGAACCCGCCACAGCCCGAAGTCGGCCAGCCTCGTGCTGCTAAGTCCTGGCTGGCTCTGTCTCCGGAGCCTCGAGGTCGGTCGTAGTTGGAGGCTGCCAGCTCTGCGATTAGGCCTCAGCGCAGACGGAGATGGAGACGGGGGGATACGACAAGAAAAGTCGCGTCCACCCGAAGGAAGAGACTAAAACGTTTCTCCCACCCCTCCCACACACATACACAACATAATAACTCAAATTAAGACGCCATACAAGACAAGAAAACAACAAAAAAAAGAAAAAAACAGACGGACTGCAGGCGAGCCGCAGCTGCCAAGGCAGCGCCGCCACTCCAACTCCAATCGTGTATGACTCTCAACAGTTGCTTATGAACTTGGACAGGGTAGTTGCCATACTAATTTATGATGTTTAATGAGATGTTTTTGTTAGTGCATCTGTAAAAGTTGGTTAGTGTCATTGGAAACAAGCTGAATTTCTAGCTTGAGGAAGTTGTGATGTTAATGTACTTCCTTGATTGTAGCATTGGACAAAATCAGCATGGATTTACGAAAGGCAAATCGTGTCTGACGAATCTTGTGGAATTTTTCGAGGATGTAACTAGTAGGGGAGAACCAGTGGATGTGGTGTATCTGGACTTCCAGAAGGCTTTCGACAAGGTCCCACATAAGAGATTAGTATACAAACTTAAACCATATGGCATTGGGGGTTCAGTACTGATGTGGATAGAGAACTGGCTGGCAAACAGGAAGCAAAGAGCAGGAGTAAACGGGTGTGTTTCACAATGGCAGGCAGTGACTAGTGGGGTACCGCAAGGCTCAGTGCTGGGACCCCAGCTATTTACAATATACATTAATGATCTGGATGAGGGAATTGAAGGCAATATCTCCAAGTTTGCGAATGATACTAAGCTGGGGGGCAGTGTTAGTTGTGAGGAGGATGCTAGGAGACTGCAAGGTGACTTGGATAGGCTGGGTGAGTGGGCAAATGTTTGGCAGATGCAGTACAATGTGGATAAATGTGAGGTTGTCCACTTTGGTGGCAAAAATAGGAAAGCAGACTATTATCTAAATGGTGGCCGATTAGGAAAAGGGGAGATGCAGCGCGACCTGGGTGTCATGGTACACCAATCATTGAAAGTAGGCTTGCAGGTGCAGCCGGCAGTGAAGAAAGCGAATGGTTTGTTAGCTTTCATAGCAACAGGATTTGAGTATAAGAGCAGGGAATTTCTACTTCAGTTGGATAGGGTCTTGGTGAGACCGCACCTGGAGTATTGCGTACAGTTCTGGTCTCCAAATCTGAGGAAGGACAGTATTGCCTTAGAGGGAGTGCAGAGAAGGTTCACCAGACTGATTCCTGGGATGTCAGGACTGTCTTATGAAGGAAGACTGGATAGACTCGGTTTATACTCTAGAATTTAGGAGATTGAGAGGGAATCTTAAAGAAACTTACAAAATTCTTAAGGGGTTGGACAGGCTAGATGCAGGAAGATTGTTCCCGATGTTGGGGAGGTCCAGGAAAAGGGGTCACAGCTTAAGGATAAGGGGGAAATCCTTTAGGACCGAGATGAGAAGGACTTTTTTCACACAGAGAGTGGTGGGTCTCTGGAACTCTCTGCCACAGAGGTAGTTGAGGCCAGTTCATTGGCTATATTTAAGAGGGAGTTAGATATGGCCCTTGTGGCTAAGGGGATCAGAGGGTATGGAGAGAAGGCAGGTACGAGATACTGAGTTGGATGATCAGCCATGATCATATTGAATGGCGGTGCAGGCTCGAAGGGCCGAATGGCCTACTCCAGCACCTAATTTCTATGTTTCTATGTAATTCAGTGTGCTTGGACCAGGACAAATTGTTGATGTTTTTGCTTACGAACCTGAAACAGTTGACCTCTATTTGAGCACCATCGATGCTGTCATGGGCGTGTTTTCAACACCTTCATGTTGATAACACTGGGGGAAAGGTTGTTGGCCTGATGCCATGCCACTCCGTTTTCAATCTCCTTCTTGTAATCTGTCATGTGATTGTTTGAGATAGAAACTAGAAACATAGAAAATAGGTGCAGGAGTAGGCCATTCGGCCCTTCGAGCCAGCACCACCACAATTCAATATGATCATGGCTGATCATCCAGAATCATTACACTATTCCTGCTTTCTCCCCATATTCCCTGATTCCTTGAGCCCTAAGAGCTCTGTATGCAGCCTTGCAGTAAACCAGTGTTGGGGATTATCAATCCTTATTGGTTGAGGTCTGCCAATCAGGAAGCCTAGAATTCAATTGCAGAGGGATAGTGGAAATGCTAATTCCTTCATCAAGGAGCTTGAAGATGTTTGGTTGGAATTATGGTTGGAAATTTTGGTTGGAATTATGGTGTTAAAGGAGGAGCTATAGTCAATAGATAGGAGTCTAACATAGGTGTCCTTGTTATCCAATGTTCCAGGGATGATTCTATGGCCAGGGAGATGGCATCTGCCCTGAATTTAATTCAGCAGTAGACAAATTGTCATAGATCTAGGCTGTTCAGCAGGCAGTGTTGATATAGTCCTTGACAATTTTCAATCCAGTCCCATTGCAGCAGCAGCTTCAATCAGATGTGTGGTGTGGGGCCTGCTTTGGAGACACAGTGTGGGAGGGAAATGTCAGACAGACCCATAGTGACAGGAGACTCCAATGGAAATTTTTAAGGCAGAGATAGATAGATACTTGATTAGTACGGGTGTCAAAGGTTATGGGGAGAAGGCAGGAGAATGGGCTTGAGAGGGAAAGATAGATCAGCCATGAATGACTGGCGGGGTAGACTTGATGGGCCGAGTGGCCTAATTTCTCTGCTCCTACAACTTATGAACATGACTTGGTGGACAGACATGAGATTCTGTGGCAGTTACCTAAACTCCAGGAGGGTGAGCAACCAGAAGTTGTGTGTACGTTCAGATGAATTACATAGGTACTAAAAGGGATGAGGTGCTGCAGAGTGAATTTAGGGAGTTAGGCAAAAGATTAAAATACAGGACCTCAAAAGTAGTAAAGATCAGATTACTCTCTTCACCATATTCTAGTAAGGGTAGGAATAGGAAGATAATGCTGATGAATGCATGGCTTCGAAGTTCCGCAGGGTACATTGCGAGCAGTCATAATTGGATAAAGTGTAATCAAAATTGCTCAAAGTTCAGGACCAGCACATTGCAGTAAGGAGATCATAAAATCCTAAGATCATAAGTGATTGGAGTAAAAATAGGTATTCTCTTCATCAAGTCTACTCCACCATTCAATCATTATATCTCTCCCTCCTAGCCCCATTCTTCTGCCTTGTCCCCATAACCTCTGATACCCATACTAATCAAGAATCGATCTATCTCTGCCTTAAATATTTCCACTGACTTTGCCTCCACAGACTTCTGTGGCAAAGAATTACAGAGATTCACCACCCTCTGACTAAAGAGGAGGAAGGATAAGAATAGCAAAGAAAGGGAATCCTGGATGACCAAAGGGGTTGTAAATCTGGTCAAAAAGGAAAAGGAAGCACATACATTAACTGATATATGTTCAGGTATTTCTCTGTAATAAGGAAATGGCAGATGCGTTGATTGGGTACTTTGGATCTATCTTTACTAAGGAAGACAAAAACAATCTTCCTGATATACTAGTGGCTAGAGGATCTGGGGTGACGGAGGAACTGAAGGAAATCCACATTAGGTAGGAAATGGTGTTGGGTAGACTGATGGGACTGAAGACTGATAAATCCCCAGGGCCTGATGGTCAGCATTCCAGGGTACTTAAGGAAGTGGCTCTAGAAATCGTGGATGCATTGGTGATAATTTTCCAATGGTCGACAGACTCAGGATCTGTTCCTGTGGATTGGAGGGTAGCTAATGTTATCCCACTTTTTAAGAAAGGTGGGAGAGAGAAAACAGGGAATTATAGACCAGTTAGCCTGACATCAGTGGTGGGGAAGATGCTGGAGTCAATTATAAAAGATAAAATAGCCGCACATTTGGATAGCAGTAACAGGATCTGTGCGAGTCAGCATTGATTTACGAAGGGGAAATCAAGCTTGACTAATCTTCTGGAATTTTTTGAGGATGTAACTAGGTAAATGGACAAGGGAGGGCCAATGGATGTAGTGTACCTGGACTTTCAGAAAGCATATGATAAGGTCCCACATAGGAGATTAGTGAGAAAAAACAGGGCACATGGTATTGGGGATAGTGTGCTAACATGGATAGAAAATTGGTTGGCAGGCAGGAAACGGAGAGTAGGGATTAACAGGTCCTTTTCAGAATGGCAGGCAGTGACTAGTGGGGTACTGCAAGGCTCGGTGCTGGGACCGCAGCTCTTTACAATATACATCAATGATTTGGATGAAGGGATTCAAAGTAATGTTAGCAAATTTGCAGATGACACAAAGCTGGGTGGCACTGAAGAAAGTGAATGGCATGTTGGCCTTTATAACAAGAGAAGTCTAGTATTGGAGCAAAAAGGTCCTTCTGCAGCTGTACAGGGTTCTAGTGATACCACACCTGGAGTATTGTGTGCAGTTTTGGTCCCCTAATTTGAGGAAGGACATTCTTGCTATTGAGGGAGTGCAGCGTAGGTTTACAAGGTTAATCCCGAGATGGCGGGACTGTCATATGCTGCGAGTATGGAGCGGCTGGGCTTGTACACACTGGAGTTTAGAAGGATGAGAGGGGATCTTATTGAAACATATAAGATTGTTAAGGTTTGGACACGCTAGAGGCAGGAAACATGTTCCCGATGTTGGGGGAGTCCAGAACCAGAGGCACACGGTTTAAGAATAAGGGGTAAGTAATTTAGAACGGAGACCAGCAAACACTTTTTCTCACAGTTGTGAGTGTGGAATTCTCTGCCTCAGAGGGTGGTGGAGGCCAGTTCTCTGGATACTTTCAAGAGAGAGCTAGATAGGGCTCTTAAAGATAGCGGAGTCAGAGGATATGGGGAGAAGGCTGGAAGGGGGTACAGATTGGGGATGATCAGCCATGATCACATTGAATGGCGGTGCTGGCTCGAAGGGCCGAATGGCCTACTCCTGCACCTATTGTCTAATGTCTATTGTCTATAATAAGTATTTCTAGAATTTCTGTTCTTATTTTAGTTTTCTAATATTTAAATGTTATTAGATTTTCAAGGCCAATTTCCTCTCTACTCTCTACATCCCGGGTTTCTAATATTCATTATATAGCGTACCTCAGACAATCTAAGGTACCCAATACTTGAATGTAAGCAAAGATTAAGGCTATTTTTATATGGAAATGGAAACAGTCAAAGCATATTGATTGCAATAATAATGTAATTAAATTTTATTTGAAGAGGACTTTGAGTTTGTCTTCGGTCATTAAGTGGCTTAGGTTAGGAAACCACAATTGAATTTTCTTGATTCAGTGTGTTAGTAACATCAGCTGCTTATTGTGGTCAGATTTAGAGTCACTTTGTCTGATTGAATGACACTGATTTAGCTATATTTTGAGAATATAATTGTGATATTGCCCAATTCATTTAATCTACAGTTGGAGGGCGGATGAAAAGAGCATTTTAACTATGAAATATATTTGATTTAAACACAGGAAATTAAGGGATTGCCTTTAAAATTGTAGTGAATAGGAATTATGTAAGTGGCACTTTGGCAATTAGAACAGAGTGAATGGCGTAAGGAATTGGCATTTGTTCTTTTCATTCAATTACAAATTAAAATGGACCATGCTGTAATATCTCAGTAGATGAGGCAGCAACTTTGATAATAGAAACAGAGTTAATGACTTCTTCAGAGAACAATCACCTTCCGGCAAAGGTCATTCTGTTCCCTTAACACTTTCTGCAGGTAGAAGAGATTAGTTTGCTTAGCTTCGCCTTTGGCAGGGATATTGTGGGCCAAAGGGTCTGTTTCTATGATGTACTTTTCCATATTATGTGTTCCCACTCCAAAGATAACTGCTTGACTTGCTGACTATACAGTTTCTACCTTTATTTCAGATTTCCATTTTCTGCAGCACCTTAAATTTGGTTGTCATCTGGTTTTCTCTCAATTTAATACTGAAGCCCACAGGCCTCCCTGCCATTGTTTCAAAGGTTGATAATATCTATCCAATCACTAACCAACATACAATTCTTCGTAATTTTGAAATGCGGTTCACAGTAAGATTTTTATTTCTCTCCCATTAGATCTTCTTGAGATTTCTTGACTACGAGATGGAGAATTCCAACGAGTGCAAGCGAAATTTTGTGGCAATCTATGATGGAAGCAGCTCGGTGGAGGATCTGAAATCCAAGTTCTGCAGCACTGTAGCCAACGATTTGATGCTTCGTACTGGTCTTGGTGTCATTCGCATGTGGGCTGACGAGGGCAGTCGAAGCAGTCACTTCCAGATGCTCTTCACGTCCTTTCAAGAACGCAAGTTATATCTTGATTAATTTTAATTTGTTGGATAATATTGGGCTACGTTATAAAGGTTAAAACAGATTTACTATTGGGAAAGCTATGGACAATCTCATAATGCATCCCACTTTTGTATTTGATATTCTGATCTCGTGTTGTGAAGATTGAACAATTGGATTTTACAGATATTACACTTTGGTAATCCCTGAATATAGTGGATCTAAGGAGTAGTATTGAATCAATTATCATTACTGCAATCCAACCAAATAGATTTTGGAAATGAATCAAAAGTTGTTCCAATTGTTCCGTGTAAACACCATCTGTAATTCTTTCCTAAACAAATTGTTGGATGGTTTGTGCTACTTCATCATTATTCTGAGAAGTACCAACATGTACCCACTTGTCTTTACTGTCTACTATAACATCTGAAAATTGCATAGTCATAGAAAGAGTCATAGTGTGATACAGTATGGAAACAGGCCCTTCGGCACATCTCGCCCACACCGGCCAACAACGTCCCAGCTACACTAGTCACACTTGCTTATGCTTGGTCCATATCCCTCCAAACCTGCCATATTCATGTACCTGTCTAACTGTTTCTTAAACAATGGGATAGTCCCAGGCTCAACTACCTTCTCTGGCAGCTTATTCCATACACCCACCACCCTTTGTGTGAAAACGTTACCCCTCGGATTCCTATTGAATCTTTTCCCCTTCACCTTGAACCTATCTTCTGTGGTCCTCGATTCCCGTACTCTGTGCAAAAGATCTACCAATCTATTCCTCTCATGATTTTGCATGCCTCCATAAGATTTCCCCTCATCCTCCTGTGCTCCATGGAATAGAGACCCAGCCTACTCAACCCCTCCCAAAAGCTCACACACTCCAGTCCTGGCAAAATCCTCATAAATCTTTCAAGCTCGACAATATCTTTCCTATAACATGGTGCCCAGAACTGAACACAATATTCTAAATGCAGTCTCACCAATGTCTTATACAACTGCAACATGATAGAAAACATAGAAACAAGATATAATACGTGCAGGAGGAGGCCATTCAGCCCTTTTAGCCAGCACTGCCATTCATTGTGATCATGGTTGATAGTCTGCTATCAATAACCCGTGCCTGCCTTCTCCCTATATCCCTTGACTCCACTAGCCCTTAGAGCTCTATCCAACTCTCTCATAAATCCATCCAGTGATTTGGCCTCCACTGCCCTCTGTGGCATGGAATTCCCTAAATTCACAACTCTCTGGGTGAAAACGTTTTTTTCTCACCTCAGTCTTAAGTGACCTCCCATTTATTCTAAGACTGGCCCCTGGTTCTGGACTTGCCCAACATTGGGAACATTTTTCCTGCATCTAGCTTGTCCAGTCCTTTTATAATTTTATATGTTTCTATAAGATCCCCCCTCATCCTTCTAAACTCCAGTGAATACAAGCCTAGTCTTTTCAATATTTCCGCATATGACAGTCCCACCATCCCAGGGATCAATCTTGTGAACTTACGCTGCACTGCCTCAATCACAAGGATGTCCTTCCTCAAATTAGGAGACCAAAACTGTACAAAATACTCCAGATGTGGTCTCACCAGAGCTCTATACAACTGCAGAAGAACCTCTTTATCCTATACTGAAATCCTCTTGTTATGAAGGCCAACATTCCATTAGCTTTCTTCACTGCCTGCTGTATCTGTAAGCCAACTTTCAGTGACCGGTGTACAAGGACACCCAGGTCTCGATGTACCTCCCCCTTACCTAACCTAAGCCCATTGAGATAATTTCTCCCATGATCTCACAATTTCTATTCTCAATATTCTGACTGATGAAGGCCAAAGCACCCAAAGCCTTTTTGTCTTTGGGTGCTTTGGGACTTGACTTTCAAGGAATAATGTTCAATACAAATTTAACTCACCTAAGTATCAGAGACTTTTATTCCATCAATAGAATTCCAGCTTTTGTATCCAGAATAGGAACAATTTAAAATATGGTGTCTTGCCCCTACAGATGGTAAGCTGTTGCAAGAGTTTATAAAACTTGATTAATTGAAAGATACAGGTTGGAAAACATTGCATGTAATCTTTCTTTTTCTTGCATTATTTCTCTTCTCACATCTCAGTTGATCCTTTTCACTATCATTAAGTTCAATTGGTTAAGTAGATAGACTATAGGTTCCAAGATTCCAGATGTCCTGTTGTCAATATAAAAATCCAGTAAAAGATTGAGTGCAAAGGAGGGAAGAAAATAATTGGTACTCCAGACATGATGGCAAAATGCCTGGTTCCTGCTAATTCTAGGTTTATAACTAAGATTTAGGATCATAGTACTAATACTTATGTGCACATAATGGCACTGACGGTAGAATACAATTCAATTCATTCTTTAATAGTAAGATTAAACGAGAACTTACCTGTTCGAAGTTTGATCTTTATTTTATGAGGCGTTACAATGAGGGATTACGTGAAGAAGCCCAGCCTGGCGCTGGATCGGCATACTTCAAAGCAGCGGCATGAAAAACACAGAACCAATAGCCGGAGTAAGATAGTAAGGCCCAACATAGACTAGAACTACCAGATGATCATTTATATTATGAGGGTTGGGAGCGGAGGGCATGTAATCCCTCATCGTAACTCCTCATAAAATAAAGATCAAACTTCGAACAGGTAAGCTCTCGTTTAATCTTTACTTCGGAGTCACGTGAGCGACTACGTGAAGATTTTAAAGCTCTGTTTTTTATGTCATAGATTCATTCCATACGACTCTCTGTTTAGTCAAAACAGTAGTGAGTAAATAGTATTTTAAGACATTGTTACAATTTATGTAATAAGTCCTTTAAAAAGAACAATTTTAAAAATAATAACCCCTCTATCGTAGGGGAAAATTACAAAAGAAAAATGATAGATGTCAATGGTAACATAAATCGATAATATAAAACAAAGCAAACATTTAAAGAGAACCCAGTACTGCGTGTCCAAATCCTGGCACCGTGACAACAGGTTTATTGTAGAACTTTGAAAACGTTTCTTCTCTACACCACCCTGTGGCCTCTAAAAATTTGATCGAGTGGTACGTCCTGTACCTTCGCCGCGGACGTAGCTGCCGCCCTAATGGAGTGAGATTTAAACACATCAGTGTCTATTCCTGCTAGACTTGAAACCTGTTTTAACCATCTAGAAATGGTTTGAACTGAAATTTTGTATGTGGTTTTTTGTGCGTTATCAATAACGCTTCATCAGAACCTCTGGGATTTTTGGTTACTTCAATGTATTGAGTTAAATGCTTAACTACACACAATGTTTCATCGATAGGATATGCTTTAAACATTACCTTAGCTCCAGTTCTCCCTGGTCTGCTTTGTTTGATCAGGTCATAAACATAAAACACAATCTTATCTGCAGTCACATGCATGCAATCCAACCGTAACAATTGCAAAGTTTGTACTCTTTGTGCTGATACCAATGCCATTAACATTACTACCTTCAATGTTAACTTCTGCAAAGACATTGAAGTAATTGGAGCCCATTGCTTAAGCAAAGTGAGAACAATGCTAACATCCCAAAATTCTGTATATCTGGGCTTGGGAGGATTTTTATTAAAAATTCCTTTCATGAATCGGGATACTAATGGGTGAGACCCAACTGAATCCCGATCAGAAATTTGTCCTAAGAAGGACGACAATGCACTACGAGCACAATTAATGGCACTATAACTCAATTGCTCATCAAAATGTAACCCAGCAAGGAACTCCAAAACATTTGAAATGTTTGCAATATGATCAGATATCTTTGACTGTGTACAAAAAAACTTCACATTTCCTTAGTGTTAAAGAAGGAACTGCAGATGCTGGAGAATCGAGGGTTTCACTCATTGTTCTTGCTTTATCTCTCCATATCACTGTTTATATCTCTCGTTTCCCTGATCCCTGACCAGTCTGAAGAAGGGTCTCGACCCGAAACGTCGCCTATCTCCTTCACTCCTTAGATGCTGCTGCACCCGCTGAGTTTCTCCAGCTTTTTGTGTAACCCTTCACATTTCCTTATATGTGACATATATTGTTTTTTAGTGATATTCCTCCAAGCTGCATCTATAACATCCACGGTCCTGTCCGACAGTTCAAACTCTTGCAATGGTCTGGTCAGAACCTGCAGATGAACAAATTCTTATGATCATGCAATGGATGAATTTCTTTTGTTACTGGTTGTGTCAACAGATTGTTGCAACTGGGAATCGTCATACATGGTTCAATAATCATTTTTAGCATCAATGGGAACCATGACTGTGTAGGCCAATTTGGCACCACCAAAATGCCTTTGGCAGCGTCTTGCGCTATTTTCTTGAGACATTGCCCAATCAGAGAGAATGGGGGAAAAACATAAAATAATGTATTCCCCCAGTGTAGCGAGAAAGCATCCACTGCTACTGCCCCTGGATCATGTTCCCAAGACACGTATTTGGGCAATTGGTGATTCAATCTAGATGCAAACAGATCAATGTCTGGCACTCCATACCGACTGACTATATTTTTGAAAATTTGTGGATTAACATCCATTCTGTATTGTCTTTAAATATTCATGATCTATTGTCTGCCACAACATTGTCTCTCCCTGCGAGATAAATAGCTGACAGCCAAATATTTTTACCAATACACCATTGCCACATCAGATTTACCAGATGATCACATGATATTGATCTTACACCACCCATGTGATTGATATAAGCCACATCTGTTGTATTGTCTATTTGCATTTGGCCATGCAAATCCTTTAGAGTAGAACAATAAGCTTTTAATCCATAACATGCTCCCAGTAGCACCAAATAATTAATACCATATGTTTGGACCAATAAATCCTCTTGGACAGTCCATCTGCCCCCACAGCTGGTCTCATTATCCGTAGCCCCCCCCATCCGAGAGAACTTGCGTCAGTTTGCAAAAACACTACTGGCTGCTGAACTAAAATGTTCTTAGCAGCTTGTGGAACATTCTCAATCCACCAATGCAATTCTGATAAGGCTTCCTTTGGCAATTGCATAGGCCTATCAAAATGGCCTGCTCGCTGTATAAGCGCTTGAGTTTTTGCCCTTTGATATTTTGGTAATGTAGTGGACCAAATTCTACTGCTGGAAATGCTGCTACCAACTTCCCAATAACCTTAGCAACTTCTCGGATGGAGGGATAAGGTTTGTTAATCAGGCTCTGACACAAATTTGTCAAATGAATCACCTTTTCCATTGGTAAAGTTACCAACATGGTAACTGAATTAATCACAAACCCCAGATATTCAATGGTTTGGGATGGCTGTAACTTAGATTTTGTTGGATGAATCAGGAACCCCAGCTTTTCAACCAAGCTTGTAGTTGCTGAGACTGATTTTTCAGCTGACTCCTGATTAGCATTGACAATTAAATGTCATCTAGATAAGCCATAATGATGTGGGGTTTTTTTGCCCTTAGCAGTGCAATTGCTGGCTTCACCAATTTAGTGAACAATCTAGGTGCTGAGCTTAATCTATTATGTAATGCTTTGTATTGCCACAGCTGTCTCATCCATTTAAACTTTAAATACCTGCGAAAGCACTGATGAATTAGAACTGAATAATATGCATCTTCAAATCTATTGCAGCCATATAACAATCTGTTGATACCAGCTGCATTGCAGTGTTGAATGTGTTCATTTTAAAATGTTTATACTGGACAAATGTATTCAATTGTGTGAGATCTAAATGATTCTACAACCCCCATCTCTTTAGTCTGGGGAAAATATTTGACACAAATTGTTGTGGATCCTCTCTTATTTTCTCAATAACTCCTTTCTCACACAAATTCTTAACCTCTTTATCAATTTGATTTTTTTTCCCAAGAACAGAAAACATCAAAGAATGATTAGGCTAATTCTGTCCCAATGGATCCATACCTACTACAAAATCAATGGTAGATCCTAAAACAGTATTTAATACAACACAATCAGATGTTATACTGTCCCATTCATTATAAAACATTTGGCGTCTACCACCAAACTGAGGTTCATCCAACATTTCTTCTTTAATAGGATAAAGTTTTGTACCTTTCCAACTGGACGAAGTGATCTCCTTCTCCCAATAATGGGTGTACATTCGGCTGTGCTGGCTGGTAATTTTTCCTTATCATACTCCTGCCTCGGCTTGTTCCAGCTCCAAATTCAAATCCCCTTCTCATTTGACCAGCATTGAAGGGTTTCATAAGGCCAATAGTTTTTGCCTCTTCATCAATTTCTTTAATTTGTTTAGACAGATTTTCTCCGAACAAATAACCAAGAGCTTGAACATTGCTTGCCCTGCACAACCCTGCAAATCTTGGATGTAAAAGAGGCCGAATGGCAATCTTCCTCATATAATTTATCTCAAAAAATGAGTTGCAGAATAAGCCCAACATATGGTTCTGAACTTTGGTCATTCCACAACCTTCCAGCTTGTCTTCCAAAAGACAGTGATGCCAAAATTAGCTTGAGGATTCTTTGAATCGTAATTCCTGCGCCCGCATCATTGATGACATTGGCACCCAAATAGCCGGATTCACCATAGGTACCTTCAGTGAGGTACAATTAATAGGTGTTTTAATCCAAATCTGCTGTCTCAACCATAACAGCTTCTTGAGGCAGGTGAGAGACCATATAATTAATATTGGCCGCCAGGTTTCCTTCCATGGCCTCACCGCCTCCTCCAGGTATAGCAAACTTTGTGCCACATTAGACACACCTGGATCAACATATTTGTATTGTGGTGGGTACTTCTGACCGCAAACACCACTTTCAGGGTCAGTCTCATACAGCCCTGGTACTCCTGAAACTTGTTCAAGGGGACTTCCTCCAGCCCAATCCCGGGCACTGGAGTTTCAATTCCCAATTCAAACTGGCACCATATTCATGATATGGAACCCCGTCAGGGGCTGCCTGGGAATATTCTAGGTTCTTAGACCCTTGGTTGATTATTGTTTGGAGTATTTTCTCCATAAGATCCATTCTTAGCCAAAAGGCTTTCCTTTCAGGACCTTTCAGAAACCTCAGGCCTTTCAAGCTTTTCTTTTACATTTTAAGCACTGGGTTTTCAAAGTTTTTGTTTGTGGAGCAACCAAAGGCTCACTAACGGGTATTTCAACGGCCACCGGTATCGGAACCAGCTCCGCAATAATCTGCTGTCCCGACTTTTCTACACCCCGGGACGCACGTTTTACCCGCGATTTAAAAAATATATATATTTTAATTTAACTCCTCCTGGTTTACCCACCAGCCTACGGAGTTTTTAGAAAACGCCCTGGAAGTAAAATAATTTTACTTACCTGCGGGCCGTTTCCCTACCGCTGTGTTGGAGCTGCGCTCTGCAGCTCTTCCTCTACCGATAGCGTCGATGTAATGCGGATCCAGCGCCAGGCGGGGCTTTTTCACGTAGTCACTCACGTGACTCCGAAGTAAAATTGTCATTGTGCAGTGTACAATACAGAGACAACAAAATCCAGTTGGAACTGCTGTCTCATAGAGCCAGGGATCCGGGTTCGATCCTGAACTTGGGTGTAGTCTGTGTAGATTTTGCATGTTCTCCCTGTGACCACGTGGATTTCCTTTGGGTGCTCCGGCTTCTTCTGACAACCCAAAGATGTACAAGTCTGTAAGTTAATTGTCCTCTGTAAATTGCCTTGAGTGTATAGGGTGTGGATGCGAAAGTGGGTTAATTTAGAACTAGTGTGAACAGGTGATTGTGGACCCAATGGTCCATTTTAATGTTGCATCTCTTAACTAAACTAAACTTTTGATAATTGGAAATGTGCTGCCTAGCATCTCCTTATTAGTGTAGTTTTATAAGAAGATTTCAACAGATTCAGGTAATTCATGATGAAAGTGTCAATAGATACATTGCAATAAGGTCAGTCAAATTTAGAAAGTTGTTTTGTTAAATCTCAAAATACATTTAAATATCAAAAATGTTACCAGGATTGGAGGAATAGGTACTGAATCAGCAGGCAAAAATGTAAGGAAAGAAAGGGTTAAAATTGAGGCATGTGTCTGCTTTCAAATGCAATGCTGCACAGCACAAAACTTCCTTTTTTTTCACTATCCCTAAATTTGGATAGGAACCTGTAGGATGTTGAACTGAAGGAAGAGTTGGATGAACGAAATTTGCGAAAAATACTCGGCATCATCTGTGTTTTATACGCAGCATGTTTCAATGAAAGTATATTGCTGAGCTCACAATTATTATGAATGGAATGTAAAATGCTGGAGAAAGTCAGAGGGTGAGACAGCATCCCTGGAGGACATGGAGAGGTGATGTTTTGGCTTGGAGGGCTTCTTCAGAATAGACATGATCTGAAGAAGGGTCCTCACCCTAAACTTCACATATTCATGGTCTCCAAGAATGTTGCCTGATCCACTGAGTTACTCCAACACTCCAGATGATTTACACACCACAAAGTGCTGTAAACCAACATCTGCAGTTCCTTGTTTCTATAATTATTCTGCATGGCTCTGATTTCTGAAATTCATTGTTCTTTAAACATGGAGCTTTTGCTTAATCATGTGAAGGGACCATGAAGAAAGAGGTATTTACTGCCAATGGAACATATAAAACGAGGTGTAGAATGAAATAAGGTCCTTTTTACGTCAGAATGTATAAATCTGGAGAAGAAATGAGATTATGATTGTTACCCACACTTTTACATGTCTGGTGAAGGGTTCAAAAACTCCAAACATTTTATCTTCAAAGTTACATCTTTAATATTGATTTTTTTTGTTTTTGTATTTTATTTTATTAGAAGTAAGTACAGCAATATGGCACCAAGGTGCCTAATATATTGACATATATTAGGCACCTTGGTGCCATATTGCTGTACTTCTAATAAAATAAAATAATTTTAATTTTTTTTTTAAATAAAATAAAAAATCAATATTAAAGATGTAAATTTGAAGATAAAATTATTTAATATTGATAACCCAGCAATTTTTTTTAGAAACATTGGCAATGTTCAGAAATAGTACAATTCTCAATCATGCTTTTTTGGCATCTTGGTCGCTATGGACGAGTTGAGCCGAAGGGCTTGTTTCCATGCTGTATGACTTTATGACTCTAAATGATGACAGTGCTCTCGTGGTGAATTATGTAGCAATGTGAGAAATTAAAGCGTTGAAAGATTATTGCAGAATATTTTAACAACGTGTATGAGGCACTTTCAGCATAATATGATATTATATAATATAAAATAAACATGATACAGAATTGTCGATCAACTCTTTGCACCTATGCCTTAGCTCTTGCGTATGCTCCAGCTGAGTACTGCGCACCCGAATGGAGTAGAAGTAGACATACTAGCCTGGTAGACAGGAGCCTGAACAGCACCTTGCGAACCAGCACTGGGTGCCTTCAACCTACTCCAGTCGAGCAGCTCCCTATACTTGCAGGCATTCCGCCTGCAGGGATCCGAAGGCAAGCAGCAACTCTGGCACTATCTTGTTGTGCCATGGGCCCAGATCACCTCCTCCATCAGGCTATCAGCAGAGAGCAGAGGCCCTCCCTGACAGTCACCCCTTTGCTCCACATAGAAAACAACTCCTAGCATCCATCCAGCCAACTGAGACAAAAGCACACTGGATAGCCACCAAGTGGTCACAGGAGTGGAAGACAACCTCATGTCCATTACACAGCTACATCTCTTCACCAGATAAAAACTGTCCAGGTCTGACCGCCCCAGAGGAGCATGGGTGAAGCTCAGCAGACGTTAAGTTGGGCATTTCAATGCCAGCATGTGGAGATGGGGGCTCCACCAGAGCCCAGCCTGTGAATGCAGAGCAGAACAATAGACAGCCAACCATGTCATCTCTGGGTGCCCACTCTACCATCCACCAAATGGAGCTCAGGGCCTGCCAGACATTGCCGCAGAGACAACAACCTGGCTGCTTAACACCCAGCTTGAGATCTAACTATTCCTTTGGTTTATGTTTAATTCGCAAGAAGAAGTCCTCAGAAATGTCCAGGGCATATGGAAGTGTACGTGAGACATAGTTATATGAATTTGATTTTATTTTACCTTACCAGGCAAATGGGACTTACGCAGATGGGGATATTGATTGGCACGGAAAGGTTGAGCTGAACCTGTTCCCATACTGTACGACTCTCTACATAACCCTTGTTTTCTTTAGAGGATAATGTATGTTGCAATGTGATGGTGAGGAGAATGATTGAAAAAGCCTAAATGATTAGAATGGAAAATAACTTTCGAAAAAGGTGCCAAAGGGTTTGATGATGCCACAACGATCATAATACATGATAGCTTTTACAAGCCTACACAACAAACTTGCCAATGCTCAAACATAGCACAATACCCAATAATGTATTATTTGGGAGTAATTGTGTGACATATCAGGTGACTGAATGGTGACTGAAGCTGTGAATCAGATGACAATTGTACAAAGAGTCAATAGTAACATTGTGAGTTTATTATGGTAGAATGATGGCAGCTTGGTCTTTTGATTGGAATTGAGTGAGAGAGCTTCAAAGATCTCTGCAAAGTCAGGGGAAGGTTGGGAGTGAGCAGCAAGGGATAGCAGCATGACACCGAAGAGAGATAAAAGTGCAGTAATTCAAGAGGGTCCTGGAGGGAATAGCAAAATGTGATTTTTTCGCACACATGAGTTGAGAGCATCAAGAAAGCTACTGAGTACATGGATACAATGTTAAACATGGAAGGAAGTAGCGGAACACCAAGCGACAATACATTTGCAGAAAACAACAGCACTAAGTATTAAGGCGTGGATTCAAAGAGAAAAGCAGCAGGCTATAATGTTGAAATCATCAGAGTAGACAGCATCCTTGGTTTATTTTTACCCTGGTCTTGTGATCTGGATGGTTGCCCTAATGCAGCACTGATTCGAGTGATTCTACCAGCATCATCTCCACAGGATCACCCAAATCCAAGCTGGGTAAACAAACCTACATCAATGTCCTTTCCCAGGACAATATCCTCAGCATCGGGACCTAATTGCATTCATCAGCTCAGACAACACCATTCATGTGTTTGAATAAGACACCTGACACTCTGAGTGGCAAGGGGATACTAGAAGGACTAAACACATGATTCAAGGCTGTTCTCAAACCCTTTTTGAAATTGTGTACATTTCCCAATGGCACCAACAATCAACAAACTTGCAGAAGTTCAAATTATGAAATAAAATAATTAAATGCTGAGAACACGTGAGAGGTCGGATAGTATTTTTTGAAAGAGAAACAGTTTACATTTCAAGTCTGAGACCATTGGTCAATGCTGGGAATGAAAGAAAGCAAGCAAGTTTTGTTGCAGAGAATGAAAGGGAGGGATGAAACAAATAAAATCTTTGATTTTCTGTATCTCATAAAGTTGTAAAGATTGAATCATTGAATATATTGAAAGCTGAGATTGAAAGATTTTTGATTTATAGAAGAGTCAAAAATGTTGTGAAATGGACAGTTAACTGGAGGAAAGGCTAAGGTCAGATCAGATATATCATGAACTGATGGAATGGTGGAGCAGGTTTGAGGTCCATATGGCCCACACCTATTTTTAGTTTCTTTAAGGTTACTTAAGTATCCTTATTATTAGTTAAACAATTCTTACAGTCTGGGTTGATGAAATTCAATACCTCCTGGCCTAATGACAATATTCAGAATATATAAATGCAGTTAACTGGTATAATTAAGGATCCTTGCACAGCAAGATGATTATTAAAGTCATGACACTTGAAAATAGACTGCTGCTTCCATATCATTTAAAGACAAGTCTCTTTTCAATTCAATGCTGATAATCTCAATGTGACTGCCACACATACTGATAGGCTTGCTATTATTGTCCCATGCTGAGCCCTCCCTTCACAGGAAGAGTTCCAAATGTTAACATTGTGAGCAGTCCTGGTCCCTGGTAATCAATGAGCCTTTACTAAATCAGGAAATCATTGCATTGAATTCAATCAATGGACATTCTTAGGAATCTGTTGTGTCTACTCTCCTACACAGAACAATGTTGAACACATGGTATTTGCCCTATAATTGCAGTATTGAAGTGGATGCTTGTCAATAAACTTGTCCATTCCATTAAAGCATTGCACCACACTGGTGTGGGATGCTTTGCAGAGTACTTGCAGCACCTGCCCAGATGCATTCTAGAACCAATTACAGAAGGGTATGGTTTCCATTTTGCCCCATATCAAATAATATCTTCCTGTGACCCTGGACAGAGAGCATCATTGCATATAGTTCACTTTTATAGACTTCCAGCTGCTGATGGCAGAGACAAAGAATTGCCATGTTCCTTCGGCAATCACCATAGATACAGGTGTTTAGGAAGGAACTGCAGATGCTGTTTAAACTGAAGATAGATACAAAAAGCTGGAGTAACCCAGCGGGTCACACAGCATCTCTGGAGAAAAGGAATAAGTGTCGTTTGGGTCAAGACTCGGCCCAAAATGCCATCTATTCCTTTTCTCCGGAGATGCTGTCTGACCTGCTGAGTTACTGCAGCTTTTTGTGTTTACCATAGATACATGGACTGTGGAGCACATCCACAGAGAAGCTATGTATCAACCAATAATGCCATTCTTGGAAAGTCTTTCCAGGAACTTGAATCTAATCAGGAACTTGAACAATGACAAGCAGATAGGGCCAGCTGTCACCATATAATCCGGCCTACAGTCATCAAAAACTATTACATCTCTGCACGTGTTAAAGGCTGACCACTGCTTTGCTCTACTTAAGGAAAAGATGGAATGCCTACCATGGTTAAGATAGCAAATGATAAGTTCCTAAGATTTGTTCTGGATTTCTCCACAATACTGATCAATCATCCTGATCTTTCAAAGCACTAAAACACATTGACAAGAGAATTATTAAATCTCTTCTACTCAAAGACAATTTCTTCAAAAGTTACTCTCAACTGTACTCAACTGAGTGACCAGATCTTGCTCCTATGTAATGTCAGTTTCCTGCTTCTGGATGGCAGCACTCAACTGCTGGGTGCTGGGTTTGCTCCCGGAGTGATGCTTTCCCATAATTTACCACAGTGTCCATAGAAAGCAGCTTCACTGCTAGATCAAGCATTCTTACTCCAAGAACCTAGATCTCTATCCTCAGCTATAGTCTGGGAGTATCTCCCTTCTCTCAGAGTGCAGTTCAACACTTCTGGAGGGCAGCTCTCTGTGTCCAGACTGCAACTCATTGCTCCTGGAGTGCAAATCCAAGTTGCTGGAAGTTGCTCCATGTTCTAGGACAAATGTTCCCAGTTCTTGGAATATACTTCCCTGTTCCTATTCTGCAGTTAAATAGGTAAAATATATGCACAGATATTGGCATTGGAAATGGGTGACCAACGGCACCCATTCCTTCCACCCAGAGATGCTGCCTGTCCCATTGCGTTATTCTTGCACTTTGTGTCTATCTCTAGTTTATTATTGTCAGGTGTATCACGATAAGCTTTGTTTGTGTGCTATGTGGCCACATTGTGCTATAAAGGGTACAATTAAGCCATACCCAATTTCAACAGTGCAAAAAAAATAGAGTAGCACTCAATTACAACAGTGTTACTAAATTCTGCACTTTTTTTTTGCACTTTTATAATTGCGTATGGCTTGATTGTATTAGTGTATAGCATAATGTGACTGCATAGCAGCAATAAAGCATTACAGGTGCAGAGAGAAAAAAGTGCAAGATCTGTAGTGAGGAAGTTGGGAGATCAGAACTGCTTCCTATTTATTGGAGGACTGATCAGTAGTCTGACAACAGTAGGGAAGAAGTTGTTCCTAAATCTCATGGTGCGTGCTTTCAAGTTTTTGCATCTTCTGCACCAGTGGAGAGGGGTGAAAATAGCCTCTTGTTTATGTTGGCTGCTTTCCCGAGGTAGCGTGAATGTAGATGTAGTTGACGGGGGAGAGGCTAGTCTGTGTGATGGACCGGGCTATCTACACAATTATTTGCAATGTTTTGCAGTCTTTGGCAGAACTGTTGCCAAACTCAAGCTGTGATGCATCCCAACAGGATATTTTCTGTGGTGTATCTGCAAAAGTTAAGATATTTTAAGATTTTTATGAACATTTAAAACATAGAAAATGGAAACCTTTAAAACGGAAGAACAATGGGCTGAATAGTGCCAGAATCAGCCTCCTTCCCACATCCACCCTCACCATATGTGACATCTGTGGTTCAATTTTCTTGAAGGCTAGGCTTCCATTGATGAATTGTCCAGCGGCAATTCCTTAGCTTCATGAGGTCCTACTCCTGGATCATGGTAATGGCACTTTGAAAACTCCCTGCTGCCAAAGATCCTTGTAAATAAAATTCAATATCTCATAATCATAGATATTTTAATACTGTTCAAAAACAGAAGTAAAAATTCTACGATAAGATTTTATGTGTTATCAAGCATTTAGAAATGACTTAAGAACATTTACTGTCACAACTTTATATTCTAGAAGGTATTTGTAACCATTCAAATTAATCAAAAATAAGAAGATACATCAAGCTGTTTTAAATTAGGTTGGCAATCCCGTTCCATTGAATGGGACTGTGCCATATGTGCCAGTGTTGAAGGGTGAGCACTGAAGGACAAGATAAAGAATACAGAACAAGCCCTCAGCTCAGGACGTTTGTGTTCTATCTTTCGATTTAGTGCTGAATCCAGTGGTAGATTGGGAGGTTGGATACGCTAACATCACATCTGACCTTCAGCACAAGAAGCACGGAATGAGCCGACGCATGCAGTACAATTAACACAGGGCTTCTCTATAAAGCTGTCCACTCCAGCACACTCTAGTCTGTTACATAGATGCTTAGAAATAGATGCAGATAAATGTTCCATTGCAGCTGCTGGAAAACCGGTGAAGCTCACACTGAACAGCTGGGCTCTGTGAAGAGACCACCATCAGCAAGAGCAAGTAGCTGTGAAGAAACCTGGGAATTCTATGTATGCACACACCCACACTGCAATCTCATACCTCCTGCACTGTTGGTATTTAGAGATCAGGTGTCCTTTAATTTTGCAGTCCTGATGTCAATTGGTGAGTAAATGTGTTGGCAGCAGCCCAGTATTACAGTGCCAATAAGCATCTATCATAACATGACAAACTGAATGGGCAAATACTTTTTTTACTTATGAACAGAAACATTAATCCTGCAAAATGTTTACTTTTTTGGTAGTTATTTGCCACACCAAACCACATACAAACATATTTACACTAAGGGCTGCAGCGAAAGGGCTGGGAACCATAGGCCAATGAGAACATCTGCAGTCAGAGAGTTACTGGAGAATAATCCTGAGGGATACGATATACGTGCATTTAGAAGGACAAGGATTGATTAGGGATGGTCAGTGTGGTTTTGTACATGGGAGATCGCAAATCTTATTGATGTTCATGAAGATGTGACCATAAAGTTGATGAGGGCAGAGCTGTAGATTTTGTATATATGAGTTTCAACAAAGCATTCAACAAGGTTCCACATGGTAGGCTGCTCTGGAAGGTTATATCTCATGGGATCCAAGGAGAGATAGCTGAATGGATAGAAAATTGGCTTGATGGAAGGAAGCAGAGGGTGATGCTGGAAGGTTGCCTTTCAGACTGGAGGCCTATGCCTCAGAGTTCGGTGCTGGGCCCATTGCTGTTGAATCATCTCTCTCATTGATTTGGATTAGAATGTACATGGCAATATTAGCAAGTTTGCAGATGATACAAAAGTGGGTGGTATTGCAGATACTGAAGATGATTGACAAAAATTGCAGCAGGATCTTGATCGATTGGCCAGGTGGGATGAGGAATGATTGATGAAATTTATTACTGAAATGTGAGGTGTTGCAATTTGTGAAATCTAACATGGGCAGGACCTGGACAGTGAATGGTAGTGCTCTGGGTAGTGTTGTAGACCAGAGGGATCTAGGAATGCATGTACCTAGTTCCTTGAAGTTGGCAAGATGGGGTGGACAAAAAGGCTTTTGACACGTTGGCCTTCATCAGTTGTGTGTTGAGTGTAGAAGTTGGGAGGGAGGTCATGAAGCAGTCATATAAAATGTTGGTGAGGCTGCTTTTATTGTATTTTGTTCAGTTCTGGGCACCATATTATAGGAAAGATGGTGTTAAGTTGGAAAGAGTGCAGAGAAGATTTACAAGGCTATTGCCAGGACTCAAGGGTCTCAGCTCTAGGGAGAGATTGAGCAGGCTGGGAATTTATTTCCTGAAGTGCAGGAGGATGAGGGGTGACATTATAGAGGTGTATATAAATGATGAGAGGAATAGATCAGGTGGACTCACAGTCTCTTGCCCAGAATGGGGAAATGGAGAACCAGAGGGCATAAAGGTTTAAGGTGAAGATGTTATAGAAATCTGAGGGGTAGCTTTCTCTTGGATAGGGTGGGGGTGTATAGAAGAAGCTGCTGGAGGAGGTTGTTGAGGCAGGGATTATCGCAATGTTTAGGAAGTAATTAGACAGTTACATGGATATTACAGGTTACTGGGTATGGGCAAACAAAGGTAAGTGGGACTAGTGTAGATGGAACATGTTGGTCAGTGGATATTGGGCCGAAGGGCCTGTTTCCACACTGTATGACTCTATGACTGTAAGTTTGTAATTGACAGACATGAACCTGTGGTACCAGTATGAGCAGGACTGTGGTTCAGAACCATCACATTATGCAGGGATAGTTCTCTGTTTATAAGCAAAATATTATTTTCAATGGACATCTCAGTTTGAGACTTTGACCTCATTTCCAATTGCCTTAACAAGGGTACTTCATTTAGCACAGAGTGTATTCCCCGGAACAAGAGCACTGATGGAGTCTGCACTAAAAGGTGATGATGGAATTATATACAGAGAGACGTGATAGAGTTTTGTACAATGCTGTTTTGCTGAGATACCTGGGTACTGGAAATCTGGCCCGAACCCCAGCACACTCCATTGTTGTGCCAAGAAGATGGAGCATATCCAGCAGTGAAAATACCACCAATGATTTAGTGCATGGTTTGGTGCAGAGAGGCTGTCTGTGCATGGAAAATAGTTTTGGTTACAGACTGCACATGTCCTGAGAGTGAGAAGGATCTGAGTTGCTGAGGGATCCACATCTTCTCAGATGACTGCAACTGGTACATGGCTTTCAGTTGCAAACCTAGTTCAAACATATATATAAGAATGCAAGAAAAGATACAAAGTGCTGAAGTCCTGAACTCAGCAGGTCAGGCAGCATCTCTAGAGAACATGCATAGGTGACATTTTGGAGGGGGGCCCTTCTGCTGACTGTAGGGAGGCGGGAAGAGAGAAGGGGCGGGACAAAACCTGGCAAGTTATAGGTTGATACAGGTGAGGGGTTTTTTTCTTGATAGGCAAATGGTCGGACAAAGGCCAGAGATGAACAGATAGAAGGTATGAGACAAAAAGATTAATGATTTGAGAATTGTGAAGAGGGAGGAATGTAGATGGAAGGAGAGGGGGTGGGGGGGCAAAGACCAGGGTGGGGGAAAGAAGGGAGAGTGGGTTGTAGTTGCCTAAATTGGAGAATTCAATGTTCATACCATTGACTTGTGAGCTACCAAAGCAGGTGCTCTTCCTCCTGTTGGCATGTGGCCTTACTTCAGCAATGGAGGAGGCCCAGGACATAGGGGTCAGTATGGGAATGGGAAAATAAGTTACAATGTTTAGCAACCTGAAGATCCAGTTGACCTTCTTAGAATGAATGCAAGTGTACGGTGAAACGGTCACTGAGCTTGGTCTCACCAATATACAGGAGCCCATGTCAGGAACACCAGATGCAGTAGAAGAAGTTAGAGAAGGTGAATTTGAACCTCTGTCTCATATGCTGGGGTTCCTCGATTGAGGTGAGGAATGAGGTATATGGATAGGAGTTACATCTCCTGCAGTTGCAGGGGAAAGTACCTGGGGACAGGAAAAGATGGGTGGGAAGGGATGAGTGAACCATGGAGTTACAGAAGGGATACAGGCAGGTTTTATTTTATTGGCAGGTTGGACAAAGGCCAGTGATTCAAAGACAAAAAGTATGAGATAAAGATAGAAGACTTGCAAATTGTGAAGTATATAGGTGGATTGGGATGGGAGGGGGTAAGGGAAGGTGGTAAATGGATGTGAATCCAGGTAGCCACATGGAAGAGGAGGAAAAAGTCATGGAGGAGAAGCAGGGGGTGAGGGAGAATATTGTTTGTAGGTTAGTTTTCTAAAATTGGGAGATTTCAATCTTCATACCATTAGGTTGTAAGCTACTCAAGCGGAATATGAGAGGTGTTGTTCCTCCACTTCTCGTGTGGCCTCATTGGATGGCATAAGACAGAAAGGTCAGTATGGGAATAGGAAGGGGAGTAAAATGGTTAGCAACTGAGAGATCCAGCAGGACTTGACGGACTGGGTGAAAGTGTTCCACAAAATAATCGCCCAGTCTATGTTTGATCTATCCGATGTAAAGGAGGCAACAATGGGAACGCTGAATGCAATAGATGTCCCACTCAGGTTGTTATGCATTAAGTGCTTATTTGGATGATGATACTCAACCGCTGCCAAATCATTGGATGGTGTAAGAGCTGCAACTTTAAAGGGCACTGTATTGCCAAACTGCAGCATTGCTTGAGATTTGAGACTGCC
Organism: Raja brachyura; assembly: GCA_963514005.1. The sequence goes on along the minus strand of OY740784.1, from coordinate 99,432,708 downwards.
AGACAGGTGTATGTGGCAGGGCAAATTTTGTTGCAAACCCATTGTGTTGACAAACTGCCCAGGGCCCATAGTCTTTCTCATCACCAGACTGTATGTGAAAAGTCACGAGAGTCAAGAGTTTTATTGTCATATGTGCCAATCATGAAACAATAAAGTACTTGCTTACAGAAGCTTAAAAGCACTGTCCCACGGTATGAGTTCATTCCAAGAGCTCTCCCGAGTTAAAAAAAAATCAAACTCGTGGTAAGCATGGAGAATGAACGTAGCGGGTATGTCGGAGCTCGGGGACGTCACTTAGCGGTTCATAACGCTAACGGCAGGTACACTGGAAGACTCGCTAACAGCAGGTAAGCACGGCAAGGCTTGTGAAGATCTTTCAACATGTTGAAAAATGCCAACGAGAGCCCCGAGTACCGACCAGTGGCCATTACCGTAAATCTCTGAGTTCGAATCAGGGCAGAGAGCTCTTGTAATGAACTCGTACCGTGGGACAGGGCTATAACAGTCCCTTAAACACAAACACACAGATTATATTAACCAGTACAAAAATGATAATTTTTCAAATTTGCAATTTGCTATTCGAAGATATACTTCATTGCAATGATGTTACTTAGATTTGTATTCCACTGTCTTAGTCATTGAATCAAAAAACTATGAATTAAATAGTATATTCCAACAGTGAGGTAACTATAACCCAGAGAATTGATGTGTAGAATGCTATTTCAAAGTCATTATTCATCTCACAATGGCGGTTATTATTGGCGCTTGCAATTAATTGATGTTTCTGAAAATGAAGTGGTGAATCATGATCATCTTCCGCTCTGTATTGTGAGGATTACTGAGTCAAGGTTAGCTTTGTAGCAACACTGCTGTAACCTCAAATGAACAATTGAAAAAAAAGTGTTTTGTTATGGAATTTTCACTCGTTATTTGGATGATTTAGTTACAAGTTTACAAAACATTTACTTTACAGTTTAAAATTGTGCAAGAACATGCTTGACATTAGTGTAGTCAGAGCCCCATCATGTGGTTACAGACTATAGTACAAGGATCTGGATAGAGTAATAATGCCTTGGCAAATCGAGCTGTCTTTTCAGCACTATGACAAATCATGGCCCAAGATATGCATGCATACTCCTGGAAAAATGTGTAGAAGGAATGACTGTATGCAATAGATACGATGCAATTATGAGTAGCTTGCCAAGGGTCTGGTTGTATTTTAGTTTAGTTTAATTTAGAGATACAGTATGGAAGCAGGCCCTTCGGCCCATCGAGTTCGCACCGACCAGCGATCCCCGCGCATTAATACTATCCTTCACACATTATGGATAATTTACACTTATACCAAGCCAATTAACCAACAAACCTGTACCTCTTTGGAGTGGGAGGAAACTGAAGATCTCATAGTATACCCACGCGGACAAGGGGAGAACGTACAAATTCCGTACAGACAGCACCCATAGTCAGGATCGAACCTGGGTCTCCGGCCCTGCAAGTGCTGTAAGGAAGTAACTCTACTGCTGCGCCACCAATGCCGCCATATTACTACAAGAGCAGAGTGAATTAATGAGCTTTGAGAACAATGACAGCTGGTTACCCAGGGTGCGTGGGGTAAGGGAGAAGAGAAACAGCAGAAACACATCTTGCTCTGTGCATATTTTGAGATAGCTATTAATCTTGGCTTTCATTCTGCCCATTCCTATAATTTATAGCTCTGTCTCTTCAATAAAAGTGGGCTCTAATAATATTTGGATCTCCTTCTGATATAATGTCTGTTCCATTAAAAAGAGAGAATTGTTTTATAATTGTTGGATGAAATGTTTGATTTATGTGGCTATTATGAGCAAATAACTACCAATGAGTGTGTGAGATATGAGTGTGGAAGTTGAATATGTGTAGAGATTAAGGAGCACAATGCGTGCAGATGAGAAAAAAACTATTAATTCAAGTATGTTGTACTGATTTTACTAGATTAGAGGTTGAGGTGGTCAAGGGGCATTGAGGAATATCGTGCTGTGAAATCAGACCTTCACATCCATATTGTTTGCATCTTAGCAAAATTACCCCAATACAGAGTGCCTGGAGAGATTCTCTGAGAGTCAAAGGACAATCTCCATCTTAAGGTCCACTGCATTACCCAACTGTGTGCCTATAGCTGTTTTAGCCACATTACAGAGATCAAACTATCAATAGCATGGCAGTTGTACGGCAGTAGCCTAATAACTGTGGCTAGTACAATATTATCAAAAGCTGGCCTCCTCATATGACAAGCACCTATGAGTCCTGAGGTTTTTTTCTCCTGAGAGGCCCTGACTCTTGGCAGATCCCTTCCTTCTGCAGACTGCATGTGATCTACTCAGATTTAACTCTCCGGTGACTCCAGACTCGCATGCTGTCCAGTGACAGCTTTATCATGGACCTCATGCTGCAACTCAGATCCATGTTCATCTGCAACTCCTCTTCTAAATCACATCCGGCTGGATTTCTTGAGTGTGTACTAAACAATTTCTTTGAAATCTTCACCATATATCTCATGACTCCCAGAACTGCTGTAATCTTGCTATGGCTCTATCTTGATAATCCCACTGTGATGTGGTGACCAGGGCACTCTTACAGGATCTCCCACTTCAAACCATCTATTCTGACCTTGTGACACATGCCACCCCTTCCACTCTTATCTTTCCCTTCAAATGCTTTTCCAGACTACACAAAGTCTAGCCATTTTTTCAAACATTGATCAATCAGCATTTAAATCAGGTAGAGAATAGGCTGGTTGGCTGCATAAGCAGAAACATTGTCAGCTGGTGATTCATGGACTGGTTGGGGTGGAAGATTGCAACCTTCACGTGGTCCGCCCTGTTTCGACTAATGCAATCAACTCGACGTGCACAAATGGAAGATCAAATAGAACAAGTTGTCCAACAACTTTAGGCTGTGCACGCCACACGAAAGAAGAAGAAGATGGACTGGTTGGCTCTTGTCCAATAACTACTGATTCATCATGTGGACAACACTTCCAATCAGATGCATTCTAGAAATCTGCAGAAGTAGGAGAGGAAATTGTGGTTGCACACATTTTCAGTGCTCCTTAGATTCTGGGGTGGTACCAGAGGACCGTGAATACTACATCCTTGTTCAAAAAAGGGAGCAGGTATAAACATAGCAGCTACAGTTTAGTTTAGTTTAGAGGTACAGCATGGAAACATGCCCATTGGCCCACCAAGTCCACGCTGACCATCGATCACCAGTTCACACTGATTAGCCAACCTTTGCATCCATTTTCTACACACTATGGGAATATTTACAGAGGCCAATGAATCCACAAACCCACACATCTTTGGAATGTGGGAAGAAACTGGAGCAACCAGAGGAACCACGGGGTGTCAGGGAGAACATGCAAATGTCACGCAGATAATATCTGAGGTCAGAATCGAACCTGCATCTCCAGTGCTTTGGGACAGCAGCTCTACCAACTGTGCCACTGTACCACCCTTGTTGTGGTGCACATGGACCTTCAGTAGATGTTCAAAAAGATGGTGCTGTGCAAGAATGCACATTGCATAAACAGAAGTGATTACAAGGATAAAAGATTGGATGGTTAAGGCAATAGAAGATCATGCTGATTGACTGTTTTTTTGAAATTGGAAGAAGGTAAATCTTGTCCCCCATAGATTAGTCATTATTTTTATTGATCTACATTACTAACTTGGACTTGGGGATAACTCACAATTTCTCAATTTGCCGACACCACAAAACTTGATTATATTATGAACTGTATAAATGTAGAGGATAATGATAAATTCCAGCAGGATAAAAACAGACTAATGGGATGGATAGATATGTAAGATTAAGTAAATTGGTTGAAGAACAAGAGGGGAAAATTAAAATAAAGGATTGGCGTTTTAATTTCCCCTGCTACTTTCCATAATTTTTGCAAAAACAGGGAAGTCATGCTGAACCTCCATCACACTTTGGTCCAGTCTCCACTGGAATATTGTGTTGTTTTCTGGTTGACTTGTTATATGAAGGATGTAAAGGTTTCGGTGAAGTTCAGAAAAGTTTACGAGAATGTCTTTTGGGACACGAGGCGGCAGTCGCAGCGATCGTTTGAAGGGTCTGGGGTCATCAGAAATTAGGCGGCTGAGGGAAGATTTGATAGAAGTATATAAAAGTAAACAGTAGACAAGGGAAGCTGTCTCCACCAGTGGAAAGGTTGTGGATGAGAGGTCACAGGTATAAATGAGAACGCAAAGCCTGCAGATATGACAGAGACAGATTCCATTGTGGTCTTCAAAAGAGCACTGGATAAATAAATGGTAAGAATATATATGCAGGACAAATATGTGTGGAACTGGTGAAGAGCCAGCATGAACACTTTTGGCTGAATGGCCTCCTTCTGTGCTTTAATTATTCTATTATTCCATGATTCATCATCATTGTGTGAAATTCTTGGTTTCCTTTGCAACATCTGTCCCATCACTACCTGAAAGACTATTGAGGCTGATTAGCTCCATATGGTGGCTTGGTGTCCACGGTCGACCCACAGCCCATATTAACTGCCAGGTTTTGTATTGTCCCTGAATCCACATTTACCTGCAAGCTAAAATTATAGTATTAATCAACCAGCATATCTGTCATGTTTCTCTGCCTATATATGACTTTTTTATTTACCAGTGTCTATCACCATTTCTATTGCAGCCCCCTGTGAAGCTAGCACTTTCTTCTGCCACAGCAACATGTGTATTAATGACACCTTGGTCTGCAATGGTGTGCAAAACTGTGTGTACCCCTGGGACGAAAATCACTGTAAAGGTAATTGCCTTTTCACTTTTATTCATGCAGACGTTGTCCAACTAAGATCACTAATGTGTTTTCTTTTCAACTTTATCACATTTCAAGTGGCTATATATTATTTTTAGGGCTGGTCTTTTGAAACAATGCCATCGGAAAGTGGCAAGCTCCAACATTCTATCAATCAAGTAGTGCTGAAAGGCTGGGAATAAATGAAATTAGCTGACTTTCAAACCATTGTAAACTTTAATTGTGACATACCAAATCTTGCATTGTTTTTTGTGTTGAAGGATTTGTACTGTAGATGTCTAAGGCATTGATAAAATGACTGTACACATCACTAATCTGTAAATCACTCTGATCCATATTTATTTTGGTCTTACAAAGCAGAGGCTAAACATTATATCATTAAATGCTTGTATTTGTAGGTTTGATTGGTATGTCTGTCCCATTATCAACAATAACATAAGGGCATGTCCTACTAGACGCTGAGAATCCTCTTATACCTGGAACATTTCCCAACCCATCTTGCACTCCCCCATTACCTTGCCTCCCCCACCACCAGCCCCCGCCCACTTACCCAACTAAATACTCTGTCCATCCACCTGCACGCCATTACAATGTCCAGTAAAGTATGGTCATAACGTCTACAGACCATATTGGGGAACATGACATCCGTTTTTCTTGGACCCTCGTGATGTTAGTTTGCTTCCTGTTTTGAATGAGAATTGCCGAGGTGCATTTTTAATGTGGCTAATGCCACTCAACAATGTAGCATTGCATCCATCTAGAGTGTATAACGGAAGAAGGCAAATTGCAGAGATAGTAATATCAATCCTCATATAATGTTGTTTTAATATCAGTTGTTTACAAGGTACAGTATCTAATCTAATATTATTCATTAAATATGCAAAGGAGGCAGAAAGCTCAGCAATGAGAATCTTTCCCAAGCCTGTGCTATTTGCATGTTTCATCAATTCCTTGCAGCAATTCATAGTCCATACCCTTCAATCCTGTTGTGGAGGCAGCCTTATTGGATTTTTTCAACTGGGCCTTACTGTGTATGCATTAGCTTACAGGAGAGTAGAATTTGAAAGGCTCCTTCTAACTGTCCTGCTTGCAGCCCAAATGCACACAGGCAAGGATTCATTTGTAAGCTAATCTCCAAAAACTGCAAGTTTCACTATTTGAACTGGTATGTGTGCTCGTTTCATACCTGCTTCTATGGCTCATGTAGTGCCATATTGGCCTTCAATATGTGTGTGGGAATTTATACGCAAGGTGGCGTTAAGGAAACATTAGGGGTCCGTACATTCAGAGGAGAGTGCATATGATGAGATTAAAGATAGACACAAAATGCTGGAGTAAATCAGTGAGACAGGCGGCATCTCTGAAGAGAAGGAATGGGTAACGTTCTGGGTCAAGAAGACTGAAGAAGGGTCTCGACCAGAAATGTTACCCATTCCTTGTCTCCAGAGATGCTGCCTGTCCTGCTGAGTTATTCCAGCATTTGCTGTCTATCTTCGGTGTAAACCAGCATCTGCAGTTCCTTCCTACATATGATGAGATCAATTGAGATTAACGATAATAAGTCACTTGCAGAGTTTGATGATGGAAGACAGTGACAACATCATTCTAAGAAATTTGTTGTGATACTTGGGTAGATTGTGGAGCAGTTAGTCAAGGCCCTGTCCCACTTTCCCGAGTTACTCACAAACTCTCCCGAGTTTTCCCCTTGATTCAAACTCGAGGAATGTCGGGTAATGTCGGTAGCGAGCTCGTAGGAGCCCATAGGAGCTCGTAGGAGTCCATAGATGTTTCATAGCGGCTCGTAATGCCAGCAGTAGGAACTTGGGGCATCAGGTAAGTCGGGACGTTTTTTCAAAATGTTGAAAATGTCCATGAGTAAAAGAAATAGCCCCGAGTACCTATGAATGGCTATTACCATAATTTTCTGAGTTCGAATCAAGGGAAAAACTCGGGAGAATTCGTGAGTAACTAGGGAAAGTGGGACAGGGCCTTAAGAGTATAGAATCAAAATTCACTAACTAGTTCCACGTTCAAATTAAATCACGCTTCAAGTATTTTGACTCAATTCAGCAAAACTCCACAAAAATGGTGCAACACCATTTGAGCCTTTCATTGTGAAAGATAGACCATGGAAACAAGGCCTTCGGCCCGGTAAGTTTGTGCTGACCACCATTTACCCAACACTCATCTGATCCAATTTTATTTTCTGCACATTCTCATTAACTTCCCCTAGATTCCACTCCTCGCCTACACAATTAATTAACTCCTGTGCCGTAGAAATATAACAACAACCCTTAATAACCATAATGTATGAACACAAACATTATTGTGTATCACATTGATACAGATATTAAGACGTTCCAAACAGAACCTCAAGTACTCTAACAGCTGCATTATCCTTCCTCTGAGTATTCCTAGGCTGCTTCTACTTTTCCCGCTTCCCAGATTAAGTGGTACAAGTCTAGCATCATAGATTTATGTCCAATTTAAAACTGTAAACACAGCACACTAAACCAGTTGATTTATGGAATCATTGATCAAAGAATAAACTTCAAATTGCACATTTTTGGAAGGAAACTACAAGACAACACATCTGTTGGATTTATAGGTATTAGGACTATAATATTAATTGCTGGTAACTTTGAAGAATGGATGCAAGAAAAGATCAGTGTGATTGTTATTCAATGTTTGAGCACTTTATAGTTGAGTCAATGAGTTTTCAGAATTTTTCGCAAGTGATTTGTAAAGGATCACCCTTGAAATGGATTATTGACATGAACAATATATTGTATGGTTTTGCGAATTCACTGAGTCCCCACCAAATATACATTTCCACAATGTGTCAAAAGGTTTGTTCCATGCTGTATCTCTAAACTAAACTAAAATCTGAATTTGTTCAATTATGTTCAGAAATAAATTGAAAATTATAATTACGAGAGTGAGAACATAAACGATACATGCAGATTCAGTTAATAAAACATTCACCTGTATACACTTGAAATAGGCTTTTCGACCCATCAAGTCTATATCGACCATTGATCACTCATTTACACTAATTCTATGTTATTCCACGTTTGCATCCACTTCCTACACACTAGGGACAATTTACAGAGGCCAACACATATAGAGACCAGGAAAATAGTGGAATTGATGAACAATGGAATTGGAAAATCAGAGGGTGGTTTTCATTGTGAAACATATCTAAAAAATGTTATCTGTACGTTTCTTGAAGGCAGCTGTTTGCAGTGGGTGTAGTTATCATGCCTGCTGCCACGCTAACCATCAAAAAGTAAGTTAGACTTCAAATAACCCTTTGCATTGCATTCACAGTACAGAGGAATGAAACATTAAAGAAATATGTGTTTGGGGCGACAATAGGGCACGATTTGTAGCTAGGCTTAACTGTTGACCTGAAAAAATTGTTAGGATGTACAGGTACCTTTGGTGATCCCACCTTGGAAACTTGTGAGGAGATACCACATATATTTGTTACTGTAAGTTGTAATGAAATGACAATCCCTTCTGCAATTGGTGAAGGCAGGAGTGTATTGGCATTGGGACAGAGTGGGGTGTCAGAAGGGGAGAAAGCATTCCTGCCAGAAAAGCTGAAGAACTTTGAGAGAGCGAACGCATACACTTTGCCTGACACATTTGCCAAGATAAAAAGAGTTTTTAATGTTTCTGACATAAAATATAAAACATGTAAACAGCCAAAATTATGAGATTAAACTAAACAGAACGTAACTAATTAATAAAGATAGTTTAGTCCCTCATCTTCACAAACAAAATTAGGGATGGGAAATAAATGCTGGACTTGACTTCTCCTGTATGCACCCGTTTATATTGGAAAGACAGCGGGAACATAACATACACTCAGATTTTGTTCCATTCTTCTCCATTGTAAAGATGGGTATTACTGTCTTTTCATCAGACTGAACTGAACATACAGCATGGAAACAGGCCATTCAGCCTACTGTGTCCATGCCGACTATCGATCATCCGTTCACACTAGTTCCATGTAATCCCACTTTTTCATCCACATTGTGGACAATTTTTCCAGATGCCAATGGAGTTCTTTAATTCTGTCACTGTCAAAGTATTGCCAATGAAGATGACGTAGGGGTTTGTAGCAAGATGTTTGAAGTTTTAAACAGTGGTCTAATTATAAAGACTACTATTACTTTATATGTTGTGACTTTCTGTATCTAACCATATATTTAAATGGAAAATTTACAAATCAATGGCGTAATTTACAAAATTAAAGTCTTCTTACACGACAACTACAACGCCCAAAGAATGCTTCATGAAAATATAACTGGATTTTCTTTTACACAGTTATAGAATCAACTTGAGAGATAAGAACTACTAAAATAACTAGCACGTCCTGGTCTTTTGACGGGCTAGGTTTTCTGTTAGTCCCATCGTTAGTCCTAGGGAATTGATGGAACTGGACTCCATAAAGAGTTTAAGATCCAGGTTTAAGAAAATAAGCTCTGAACATCAGAGTGTAACTTTGCCTAAGAATGCCAAAGTGTAAATGTGAAAGATACTGCGTCCTCGGCTGCTGTAGTTCTAACACACATGAATGATTGTTTATAAAGCTGACACACAGAAGGAAAAGAGGATACATGGTCAGATCCACCACACAATCCATTTCCTTAATTTGACATGCAGTAATTTTGAGCATTCCGGGTCCGAAGGCCAAGTTTATGAAAGTTAAGTCTTCAGACTTTGGAGACACAGCACGGAATCAGGCACTTCGGTCCACTGTGTCCGCAACAATCAGCCATCATCCCATACACTAGCACTATCCTACACACATTAGGGACAATTTACAATTTTACCAAAGACAAATAACCTACAAACCTGTACGTTTTTAGAGTGTGGGAGGAAACTAGAGCACCAGGAGAAAACCTACATGGACATAGGGGAAATGTACAAACTCCATGCAGACAACACATATAGTCAGGATTAAATGTTTAAGAAGGAACTGCAGATGCTGGAAAATCGAAGGTAGATAAAAGCGCTTGAGAAACTCAGGGTCTGAAGAAGGGTTTCGGCCCAAAACATTGCCTATTTCCTTTGCTCCATAGATGCTGCTGCACCCGCTGAGTTTCTCCAGCCCTTTTGTCTACCTAGTCAGGATTGAACCCAGGTTTCTGGCACTGTAAGGCTACAGCTCTACCGCTACACCACTGTGCCGCCCTCAAAAGTTGACCTCATGGAATTCAGCTAATAACCATGAAATGTTACATTGTGGTGCAATAAATCATTTCTGTGAAGTGATGTTGAAGCATTACAGTTGAATATAGGTGAGTTATAATAGGTGGTGTATATCATTATAAGGTCATGCTATGCTCAAACGAATTTTGCAGCTTGAGGTCTAGATTTTCTATTGACTTCTGAAGTAAAAATTGAAATAATGTCACTTTTATTTCTTTCATACAGAGAAAAGAAAGGCTAACCTTCTGGACCAGCTTACCAACACCAGTGGGACCATAATCGGAATCACATCTTTCATTGTGATTATTCTCATTGTTATCTCTGTTATAGTTCAGATCAAACAGCCGCGCAAAAAATTCATCCAAAGAAAACCAGACTTTGATCAAACAGTTTTTCAGGAGGTTTTTGAGCCCACACACTATGAACTCTGTTCACTAAAAGGAAAGGGGGCTGCAGCTGATCTTGGGGACATTGTAGACGACTTTGAGAATTACCATAAACTGAGGCGATCATCTTCTAAATGCATTCATGACCATCACTGTGGATCTCAGATATCCAGCATTAAAGGTAGCCGTAGTAACCTCAGCACCCGTGATGCCACCATCCTCTCAGAAATACAGCCACAGCCAGTGAAGCCCAGCGTGCAGTCATTAAGTCGGCGGAATATCCTGGTCATGAAGCACAGCTACTCGCAGGACGCGGCGGATGCTTGTGATATTGATGAGATCGAAGAAGTCCCGACTACAAGTCACAGGCTGTCCAGAAATGATAAGGCTATGCAGCGGTCAGTATCAATAGATTTTTGATAAAGACTATTCATACACAAGGATTCCACTGTCTATCTTAATCATCCCACCAAATCCAGTCTTTTTTTTCTGTTTTAGCTCCCTTTTCCTTTTTGATTAAATTACAAATATGCACAGAGGGACCTTGGGAAGTTTTATTAGCAGCGTTCCTAACCAGAAAGGGAAGAAAAAAAATCTCCTCATAAACAACTAATTGATGTTCCCTAATAAGGCAAGAGATAAACAAAATCCCAATTTGCTTGAGAGACATTCAGATCCGTTTTCTTATTTCTATCTTAGTTGGAAGAGTTGACCACAATATGCCTCCACCCTAAGAAAGGGAAAATGCATTTAGTGAACTCCGTTGAATACCTAGGGAAAGTTTGACTGTAGATATTGAACACGATTGTTGATTCACTCAACAGCAATAGCCATCACTACCCATGTGCTCAATTCACCAGCTGACTTTCCCTTTACAGGCACACTGAATGGCTGGTTCAGAGATGTAACTAAATGTGATTATTAGTTGCATAATCCAAACTCCAGCAAAAATTGGTACCTACAAGTGAAGAATCGGCAAAATTTCCCCCATGTGATAAACATTACAAACATGCAAACATTTGTGCCTGTTAATACCAATAACAGCATGCTTAGGAGGATTCCACTATGTAAGGAAATATATCAATGTTGTAGTGGAGTAACTATCAAAACCAAAAAAAAAAAATTGTTGTGTAAATAATTTTGCTGGCAGGAATGCATGCAAAACACATGATAATGGGATGGGAACTTGCCACATGACTTTTGAGCTAAATATTTATAACCAGTTTTCATATAACTCAGTGCATGAGAAGACCCAAGAGATAGACAGTGCTAGTGTTTTAAAGAAAAAAACATTAGGCTACTTTTTAATTATTTTGTTATAAGGCCAACGTTTTTTTTTAATATTAACAGTGATGGTATCACCAGCCGTTCCTTTGCTTATCTTATAAGCTACTTGAAATATTTATAATATATACACAATGATATATATTTATACTTGGTGTATATAGATGTTCAAACACATTTAATAGCCAATTAGGCTAGGATATACCTTTTAACAGCATAGAACAAGAACAATGCACAAATCAATAATTCTGATTGTCTAATAAGAGATACTATTTTTATTGTTTACTGCACCTTGCATATTTCACTAGGGATTTTGAATGGTAGGGGTTTAGATTAGGTTTGCAGCATTTTTTCTTAAAGTGAAATAACTTATCTGTTTGATAAATGTAAAATGTTTATGACAGAGAGCCTTGCTTTAAATTTTACATTTTATGTTATATTACCAACAGTTCACCAGCAGTTAAGCTTATCCAATATTCAACTTGAAAGAATATATGAGCTTTGCAACATATAATTGTCACTTGCCAAGCCAAATTATCCATGTTGATGCAACTGACAGCGTAGAAATAGCTTTATGCATGAAAAATATACCTGAGCAAAGATATATATATATAAAGGATGGCTTCTACTCACTTTTGCAATCTGTGAACAATCATATGTATTTTATTGTGTACTGAAAGTAGTAAAATGTTGCAAAGAAATTCACAAGGTATTTAAAATTTCAGGTAGACATTCATTCTAAGTAGTGCACACTAAGCATATGGTTTTGCTTTCCACTTGCATTGCAGTGCATTCCACTTCAAAATGATTACCATTGATGTCAATGTAATTGACTTTCAGAAGCCGAGTATTATGTACAACCGTTCTTGTATTGTATGTTTCATAGCAGTGAACAAGTGCAAATATCTATATGAATTGCCAGTTCAGGTTGCTCTCAAAAGAATGTAGCTAGAAAGCATAAATTTGGCTCCATAGAAAGTGATGACCCTGTTCATTTATGTTTCCATTATGTGTTATCCATAATATATGTTTCGACCTTAGGTTCTTTTGAGATCCTGAGCTGATGCAGAGCAGATGAGAAATATATTACTAACCTCAGTATTGTTGTTAGCTCACTGCAAAATGTGCTCCTGGATTTTAAAGTAGAAATAGTTATACTTGTTTGTTTGAAATTTCCTTGCTAAATCTTTTGCTAGATTGTAAGCTCAGGGCTACAACATTAGTCTTGCCATTTATTTATTTATCATGTGGAAGATTTTCAATGTCTGCTATGTGTACAAAATGCGAGCATTTGGCTTTTTTTTAACTTCATTTATGGACATGACAATTAGTGTAGATTTCCCCTAACTGACACACTATTGAGCTACAAAAAATACTGATTTCAGCTTAAAAAAAGATCTGAAGATGGTACAGAAGTTATTTTGAACCATTGCTATTTTAAACCATCTACAATGCAACCGCCAGTATTTAGCCTAATAAAACGGGCTATTTCTAAAGCTGAATTGTGACTGTAAAATATTACCTGAGGTCCATGTTAAAGAAACAAATCATTATTTGTATTATTTGTAACATGTTTAAAAGTATGAGCAATGCTTTGCGGAATGAAAAAGTAGTAATCCTGCACCACAAGGGAACTACAACTACATGTTGTTGCCCATCTCCAGCCAGGTTGTCAGCAAATGTTACACAATTAAGAAAATAGACATAAGAACTTAAGAAAACAGGAGAAATAGGCCAATCTGTTGAAGCCTATCCTAATGTTGAATATGATTGTGGGTGATCTTTACTAAGGTCTCATCTTCTTTTATGCCTTCAGTCTTGCCCAGAGATCTCAAATCCCCGATCTTTTGAAAAATTAACTATTTTTCTTCATATATCTCAAAATATCCAGTCTCTGTAGCCTCTCGGGTAAAGAATACCATTTTCTCTGAAAAGTTGTACCTCAATATTTGCTGACTAATTTTGTGACTGTTTCACCTCATTTGAGATTCTTCCACCATCTCAACAAGAACTCCATTACACACTCTCAAGACCTTATATGATTCAGTAAGAGCACTCCTCATACTTCCAAAGTACAAAGAACACAGATATAATTGCTTTATCCACACATGAAGGGACAACCTGCCCTGCCAGGAATTGGCCTGGACCGCTGGTGCCATGTGCTGGACAGTGACTTAAACATATTTCCAACAATTTATTAACTCAGATTTTAAATTAAGAAACTTTAATAGTTTAAAGATGCCTGTCACTAGCCCTATAACCTTATCTGCTGAATAATGTACACATCATGGAGTGTTTCAGTTATGACTGTCAGAACTATTGATATGTATTTCATGCAATGAAATTACCTGGATATTAAGGTGATTCGATTTTTTTGAAAATAATTACCTTCTCATTTATTCAAAAAGACATTCATACAGGTTTTTTAATTACACTGAAGAAATTAGACAGACTAAGTAGCCAACCTATTACAACACCTACTGGATTTTCATGTAATTAATATTACGGTAGAACTTATGATTTGTGGGAGACATGCTCCAGGCAGTGAAGACAAAGATTTACTTGACTAAGTTTGCAGTACTACTTTAGTCAAGGCTATTTCCATTAATTGTACATTGTGTATTTATCCTACCAATTCATTGTGTTACATCTAAATTATTTTCATTATATAGACTGCTTGAGAATAATGTGCTGCTGGATGATTTTGAACATGCATCAAAGAATTTTGAAATTGTGGACCTTGGTCACACGCCAGCATGAGTCTCTTGGACATCTATTTATCGCCTGTTTCCTCATCCAAAGGTGGTGTGCAATAATGCTGTAAAGACCAGTCTTGGTGTAGCCTTTTACATAAGCTGCAGTCGGATCCAGGATGGTACAGATATGTATTTATGTGTTTAAAACAAATGCAGGCTGAAGGTGAAGTGCAATGTTGGAAGATGTGGATCCGGAACACAGTAACTCAGCACTGGGGAATAACTCCAAAAAACTCAACATTAGTAACACAACAATATGTCCGAAGAATATGTCCGTAGAATCTGGGTGTTTTATCTCTTTTGTTTCATCGCAATTACAATCATTTAAATAATATGAGTTCAGAATCTAGTCAGCTTCTTTTAAATGTTTGCCTGTAAACTGATACTTACATTTGGAAAGTTTAATTTCTCAAATATGCTATAACAGGGAACGATGAAGTAGTGTCTAATTTATTTTATGTTACTTAATGTTTTTTTATGTGGTTAATACATAATATGCAATAATTGTTTTATTGTAGCATATGTTAGGAAATTGATAACCTGGATTATTTGTTACACCTGAGATTCTAAAGATAATTCTTACAATAGGACCCATTTAATTATAAAGGGATCTTAATGTATTTTTCAGGGAAAATTGAAAACTATGGAGTTATTCACAACTTAGAAATAACATATTTTTGTAACTGTATCCCTACCCATACTTTAGCCTTCCACTTCCATACTGTTGCTTTCTTACTGGATCACATGCCAGAAATAAATGAGTGAAGTGAAATTGAGATGTATTTCAAAACTTACAAATAATAATTAATTTGTCAGTATTATTACTTTTGCCAGTATTAACAAATTAAACAGTGAAAAACAAGATGAAATTCCTGAAAAAAAAGGTTGTTGCAAAATGTTTGTGGATAAGACATATAATTGTCACATATTTGTTGAACATGTTTTTATCTATAGGTACAAATTACACTGCTGTATACTGAGCATTTCACTGTAATTACAGCCATTTCTTTTGACAGATGCATAAAGTTGTATTTTTATTAATCAAGGCAAATGATAATACAATGTTTTTACAGTATGAAATGATAGTACAACAAAAAATGTAAACCTTTTCTTGCATGCATTTATATGAATATCTACTTTTGTCTAAATTTGTTGCACAAAGCATTGTGTATGGGTGAATACATGCTTTTGACTGATGAACTTCCCAATTGTTAAGCCAAATCTCCATTTTATTGTGCATCATCTTTATTTTCTGGTGGGGTTAAGCAATGAGATTGAGTAGAATTTTCTGGAAATAATATAATGAAGATTAGCTGGCATATGAATTCTAAGAATGGCTAAATATGCTAGGAATTTGGCAAGATGCCATTTTCTGATAAGCCATCAGAATCTACATTCTAATTATTTATGCTATGGGACACAACCACAGAAAGTTAACCAGGAAAGAGATATTTATGTGGTGTTCAACAGGGATCCGTGCATGTTATTGAGGAGTACTCTGCATTACATGGGAACAAAAATGGTATGGGACACATTTCTCGCAACAGAAGGCAATGTAAATTTATGGTGAGAATTTGCGATTGTTTTTGCCTATTTTTGGGGTCATGAAAGTGCTCTTAGAATTTTAAACCAAATGCATTGTGTACACATATTTGTGAATCAAATTGTGCCATGTAACATATTGGTGAACTCATTCAGGCACACAGTTGAGAACCTGCTGTGTACCTTTATGCCATTTGTCGCCCTTAAGCACTGACTTCATGCCAGCGTTCCCTTTTGGAGCTCGGTGTTTGAGACAAGACCCCTTCTTAGCCCCGTATGTCTGAATCCTTAAAAGGTGGCAGAAAGGATATATTTGAACTGTATTATTAGAACAAATTATTAACTGATTATGGGTTAATTGGTAATTGTGTTATTTCATAATTGGCACGATTCCTTTGACATTTGGTACTTGCTGCTGTTGTGTCATGTTGGATTGGTTGGGCAGGGCTAGCAGATGCTGAAACAATTTTTCTAACTTGGGAGATTCTGCAAACCAACTGTTCCTAGGCATTAACAGGTATTCCCACCGATTCCCGAGAACAAGCAGTAAACAAATGGGGTAGGACAAAGTGATAAAAGAGAAAGGACTGGAAATCATGTCTGCTTAGGGTGTTCATGGATTAATTATTCTTCCTAAAGGTCAGTGAGGATATCTCACATGTCAATGAGAATCAATAAGAAGCTCTTCTCAAGAAGCAATTGCAACTTTAATTGAACATCAAAGTCTGGTTGGACAAATTTTAATACATCTGGATACTTCTAGACAAGTTGGATATGCGTAACATTTGTAGTTTTGCATTTACTGTTACATACAAGACATCAATGATGCTCTCTGTTCAAATAGAGCAAATGCTGCTTATTTGGGGACTAGCAAATGAAGTCGGCACATGCCTATGTTGCAGCTATAATCTCCCCAATATGCAGGCTGCCTTTGGTTGCTCATTGCTTAGTGACTGCTGCTTGTCAATTCCGCCCTGTATGTAAAAGAAAAGGATTTCACTCCATCACCATAATGCTCACATGACTTAATACAGCAAATCATGCAAGTCAATGCGTGGCATTTTGGAAATATTCATAATTTACTTCTGCAAAAGTCCAGTGACAGGTCTATTTGAGCCAACTTGCCAAGCTAAAGCATATTGAGAGGTGGGTAAGTGATCTGTTGAGACTTCATGGATATAATGAATGCCATGCCAAGCATGGCATGTGAGTGGACTGTTGGTGTGCTGAAACAATGCTTTCATTTATAGAATAACCTAATTTAGCCTCAAAGTAGTCAGTATAGAAGACAACTCTTGGCGTTATCTGAGGAAAATTATCACTAAATAGATGAAAGGAAGAAGAAAGATAATTTTGGAAATCTAAGCAATCTAGGAAGCCTTGGCAACCATCATTGTTTAACTTGGTGATCTAAAATATCTTATTATTTTCACAGGTCCTGTATACCTCTAATCCGAGGCCTGTGCTTTTGTTTTACATTTTCACTGAAGGAAAAGCATAGAGACAAGCTAGGGAGGAGCGAGAGGGCCATCTGGGCCTGTGTCAAGTACTCTTAAAAAGCTGGAGGTCAGATTGGGACAAGGTTAGGACCAAGGCCCAGGTTGAGAATGAAGTGTGGTTCATGGCAAAGTCAGAACTGTCAGATTATACAATTTAGCAAGAGGCAGGTTATAGATAATGCTAGGTCAAATATCAATCTCTTCCAAAAGGAATCAATCAGATAGAAGAATGTGTAAATGGTATCCCTCAGTCAAGAACAGTGGCACAGCGGTTCAGTAGGTAACACTGCCACACAGCTGCAGTATCCTCGATTTGATGCTGACATCTGGTGCTTTCTATACAAAGTTTGCATATCCTGCAGTCCTGTATATCTAAGTGGATGATAGGGAACTGAAGGGTTAAGAGTTAGGACCCATTAGGAAGGCCAGTTGAAGCAGTTGTCCAAGGAGATCAGTATTTGCAGCTATGCCTTCAGATCCAAGATCTAATGTTTCCATTGTATGCAGGTCCATCATTCTTTGACAATGGGCTGTCTCCTTATCGTTTTTGAATGCTCTCAATTGGAAATTTGTGATATGGAAGCCGATACCAATAGTATCAAATGCCATTTACCAGCGATGCACTTACAATTGATCCAGTGATCACATGCACATCTTACACCTCATGTACAGTTAAATAAATACTTATATACTTATATACTCTCACTCTTTATACTCCTTTATAGGAGAAGGTTGCTCCTAATCATGAGCTACTGAGTATTTGTCTTTTCTATATCCAAGGTCTCAGTCATTTGGAGGAGAGGGTGCTGGGGATCACGTGGGGATCCAATACAATTCCTGATCGAGAGCACTCGGAGAAAAGAACAAGGAGACAACCCATAGTCAAAGAATGATGGCAATGCACACAATGATGCTTTGCATAGCTTGCTTGAAAACCGATTTGAGATATTAAGAAGCTTAGTGGTAATATAGTTGTAACATTTCCATGGAGATTGGAACCAATCACTTCCAAAGTGAAAGTGATGTCAAGTATGGTGCAGTAGATGATTGGTAAGCTCACAGCTTCCATGGCAGCACAGGCAGACTAAACATTGAGTGTGGCATTGTAACTTCAGACCACCTGCAGCCATCCTCAATTTGTTACCACCATGGTTCTGGATTCTATAATTGTCATACTGAGAAGCTATGCTTCCTCTGGGTTATCTGTCCATCTATGGGTTGCCTCGGGCCAGCTGAATCCAAGGCTTAGAGGACCATCTGAGGGTCCATGGATACCAAATTAGAGCCACCTCTTAACTAAAGTATCCGTGTGTCTACTTGACAGCCCATCAGCCAGTCAATGTAGATTATGACATGGTTTCCAACATGACCTTCCAACTTATATACCCAATATGATGAAGGCCAATGTACCAAAAGCCTTTTTGACCACCTGAGCTAATTGCGACTCGACCTTCAAGGAACCATTCACCTGCACTCCTAGATCCCTCGGCTCAACAACACTCCCCAGAGCCCAACCATTCACTGTGTAGGTCTGCCCATGTTAGACTTCCCAAAATACAACACCTCACATTTCTCCGTATTAAATTCCATCAACCATTCCTCAGCCCACCTGGCCAATTGATCAAGATCTTGCTGCAATTTTTCACAACAATCTTCACTATCTACAAAACCACCCACTTTTGTATAACCAGCAAACTTGCTAATCTTGCCATGTATGTTCTCATCCAAATCATTGATGTAGATGACAAACAGTAACAGGCCCAGCACCCTGCGGCACACCACAGGTTACAGGTCTCCAGTCTGAGAAGCAACCTTCCAAGAAGGACCAAAAAAACTGATAAGGAAGGGTGAAATATTAGCAAAATCTAGATAAGAAACATAGAGTGTAAAAAGATTGTAACAAAATTATAACAACTTCTGCAAATATGTAACTAGGAAAATATAGCAAAATTAATGTGCTCCCCTTGTTAGCTGATATAGGAGAAATTATTATAGGGAACAAGGAAATGGTAGTGGAATTAAACAATTAAAAATTGTGTCTGGCTTCACAGCAAAAGACACAATAAAGAATTTCCAAACAATGATATATAATACAAGATCTAAAGAAAAATTAAGAGTTGAAACAATTTAGCATTTGGATTAAAATGGTATTGGTAAAGTTAGTGGGAATGCAAGCCTATAACCATAAAAATATACAAAGGCATATCCTTGGTTTTGAAAAAGTTTACAATGAAGATTTCAACACACAAGTTGACTTCTTAAATTCAATAGGCTCTTGAAATATTTCCTTTGAAAAGTTACAATCGTAACTCAACTATGAAATAAAGATATTGTGGACGGCACGGTGGTGCAGCGGTAGAATGCCAGACACCATGTTCGATCCTGACTGTGGATGCAGTCTGTACGAAGTTTGTACATTCTCTTCGTGACTGCATGGGTTTTCCCCAGGTTCATCCTACACTCCAAAGACATACAGGTTTGTAGGTTAATTGGCTTCAGTAAAGATTGTAAATTGTCCCTATTTGTAGGATAGTGCTAATGTATGGGTATCGCTGGTCTCTGCTCAGTGGGCCCAAGGGCCTGTTTCCGCGTTGTGTCTCTAAACTAAACAAAAGCATGACTTTAAACACAATTTAAAAAACAGGAAAAATGAACTAAATTAGATCTACAAGATAAATTCAACATAAATGGTAGTTTGTAAATGTTATTTTTAAATGTAGTAGAAGGTACCATGATTTTTTTCCAAAGAAACCAATTCAAGTATATTTTCAATAATTCCAATGTAAATTAATCCTTTAGATTATATTGTTAGCTTGGTACGACCTTTACAAATCAGTTGCTACATCATTTAGTATTTACAACTAAATTTTAGGTACAGTCAGTATAAGTGTGTTAAACTTTGCAGAATCTATTGTAGATACATTATGACACTGATTTTCAGTGCTGGTGAATCCCTCTATTTGGAAGGGCAGCCTAAGAAGTGTTCCTCCATATACTCTCAAACTATATGCCATCCATAACTTGCAATCAAACAGTTCACATGAAGGACCCAAGTGTTAAGGCCCTCAAACACAAAAGCAAAGTATGCAAATTATAGAAATCAGAGCAGATGATAATAGATTAATTCAACATCTCTGCAGGGAGGAGTAGCGTGAGATGCACATTTTTTTGGGCTGCAATAAGATTTCATCAGGGCCAGAAGCAACTGAAGACGGGACATGCGTTAAACAGGAATGGTCTTCGGAAAAAAGGAAAGTGATTGGGTGAAAGTTAGACTCTGGGGAGAGTTAATGAGGATGTGGGGCAAATTAAATTGAATTTCCGTACAGTTGGTGTAAATAGGCAATTGATGGTTGGCATAGATAATGTGGGCCAATGGATTTGTTTCCGTGCTATATGACTCCACGATTCTAGCAAATTAAGTGGTCAAAGGCAGTATATTACAAGATTTGAAAGTAAATCAAAGATGTGCCAAAACAACAAATTGATCATTACTATCAGGTACCAATTGACAAAAATGAGGGCTGCTGCTTTTGAACTAAAAGTGTCAAATGAAAACAAAGTTTTCCCTAACTCTATTACTACTAAACATAAATACCATCTCCAACTTTTTCTAACTCTGGTGACATGCCATTGATCGTACCCATTAGCTCTGTTTCTCACTCCATAATTTAGCCAGCTATTTTTCTTAAGCTTCCACTGGCTTCTTTTGTGCAGTGTTGAGGGTTGAGGGTAGCGAATATGTAGAAGGTTGAAACAAAAGATGGCTATAAGTCTGTGAACTGTCAAAGGAATTCTATAAAGTGATAAACCAATCACATTTTGTCACTTCCTATAAAGGAGTTTCCATTACGAGGAACAAGCAAAGAATATTAAATTTCAGTTCAAATTGGTTTATTGTCACATGTACCGAGGCACAGTGAAAAGCTTTTGTTGCATGCTATCCAGACAGTGGAAGGACAATACATGATTACAATCGAGCCATTTGCAGTGTATAGATACATGATAATGGAATAACGTTTAGTGCTAGGTAAAGCCAGTAAAGTCTGATCAAAGACAGTCCGAGGGTCACAAATTAGGTAGATAGCAGTTCGGGACTGTTATCTACTTGTGGTAGGATGGTTCAGCTGCCTGATAACAGCAAATTGAAAGAAGTATAAAATAACAGTTTCATCTCAAGGAAGGTTTAGGGGTCTCAGTGATGAGAAGGGAAGAAGTAAAGGGGCATGTGGTGCATTGTCTGCAGGGAAAGCTGCCGTGGGAATGGAAGTGATTGTGGCATGACAATCACCATGACTGCTTTGGGGAATGTTTACGAGGGCTTGGACAGGTATGGTTGTTGGTATTGGTATTGGTTTGTTTGTGTCACATGAACCAAGATTCAGTGAAAAACTGTGTGCTTTCCTGTCAAATCACAGTATGTGCGAGCATATTCAAGAATTGCAAATAGAAAAATACCAAAGTGCAAAATATAGTGTTGCAGCTGCATTACAGTTACAGAGGTGATGGTATCTTGCTGGAGGTGATGGAAATAACAGGAGATCATCCATTAAATTTGGAGACTTTGGAGTGGAATGAAACTTGAAGTGTCAATCGGAGGAAGAAGTGTTCAGAGAAAAATAAAGAAAATTTAAAAAATGTGGTCATGGGCCGTGTCAAGTGTAGGACGGGTAATGCAGGATTGAGGAAAAAGAGAAAGCGGCATTCTGAGAGAAATGAGAAACAAAAAAGGAAATGGAATTCTTCATGAACCCATTCTCCATACAAGGTTGCAGAACATGCTGTCAACAAAGCTGTGAGAGTTAGTGAGATTATCATAGATACTGGATGACAGTTTATACCCAGAACTTAAGACAGAGAAAAGCTCTGGAAAACTAGAAAATGTTGGAGTAACTCAGTAGGTCAAGCAACATCCCTGGAGAACATGGATGTGGTCTTTCAGGTCAGGCCCCTTTTTCAGTCTTCTTGGGAAAAGCTCAACGAGCTAAAATCGGGAAAACAATCAGTGTTCTATTTCGACAAATTACATTTTAAGTATCCTTTTCTCCCTGTGCAATATACCAACACCATTCACGCAGTTTAGTTTAAAATGTTAACAGGAAAAAAACAATTCAATAAATTATTCGGTTTTTGAAAATGTAAACTGCTGATGTTTTGGTATAATTGAACTAATTTTCTGTGACATGCTTGGAATGTTCACTAATGTTCATTAATTGGTAAGAGCTTCAATCTTAAATGTTGTGAGTTTTAAGCTTCCCTTGAAAATAGCAATCCTTTTCGTCTACAGACTAAAGCTACAATTCTCACTTTTCATTGTTGTTTGTATAACTGGAGATCTCAACACTTGCAAAGAATGTTGGTAAAAAAGACATAGTCCTTCAAACGTTGAATATTTGGTTAATTAAAGGAAATTCATGTTTCTTGGTTTATGCATGTGGCATTCTTCACCTAGAATGCAGAATGTTCATCAACTTAAATGTTAATATTGTTTTCACATAAGTTGCCTAACTTTTTGCTCACCAGTTTTAATTTTAACCATGATTGCAAGCATTCTCGATATTTTATTTTGATTTTTTTTTAAACTATGTTTTTGGGCAAACAGCTCGCATTAATGTGCATAGCAACAATGATTATACATTGAATTCTTCTCATTAGTATTTTCATATTTACCATGCACTTGTGGTGTTTTTCTTTTATCAGTGGGTTTTCTGCAGGGTCTATCAGTATCTTTTCACTGGGATATTTCCTGCATATCACTGTCAGTTTTGTTTTGCCTCATTCTCTATCCAAACAAGATCTCCAAGTGTTAATTTAACGCAAACAGTGGTCTCTGCCCTTGTTTCTGTTCAATGAGCCATTAAATTAAAGAGCAGCCTCATGCATGAGCTTTAGTTCCTGACCTGATCTATTAGTTTGCTAATTAAATTGAATAATCACTGGATGATTCTCCATCTCAGCGACTGCACTTGTCGCATTAATCTCCAGCTCATTACTAAACATAAGAATATATATTTTCAGGTGTTTAAGCATCCAACCCCTGACTATGAAGCGTAGCTTTGGTAATGTTGGATAATAGATGATTTCACATGATAAAGTGGGAAATGGAATTTGTGGACTTCACATTGATAAATGTTTGATAGCTTACAGTTAGAGCCATCCTAGAAAACATAATGGGCTCATGGGCTAACGGAAGGCTATTCTTCCATAAACAATGAATGTAATATCAAAGCCCAGCTGTTCAGTTTGAGTGAGTAGAGAAATTTAATTGTTATCATCAATCGTTTATCATTGCTGGTCATTAAAAAATATTCCTTTGGTTTATCCAGATGCAGATATTAATTCTGCTAGTGTCTAGCTAATTCTAATATGTAGATCAATATAGATATTCAATAGACAATGTAGATATTTCATGCTTAAAATTAAAAAAAAAAAACAGTCTTACTGGAAGAATCTTTGAGATAGCTATTATTGATTCTTCTTTCTGAAAAATAAACATATGGGTTAAATTTTGCCATCAAAATAATCGTTAAGCTGTTAGTGCCCGTTAGTACTTATGTGTAAATGATAGAACAGAAATGCGGTTTTAGACTAACATGCAAAGGTTGTTGCTCAAGCTAGAGTCCTCCTCTCTCTCCACTACACAAATATAGTTTTTTGCTGATCATTCATCAAGGAAATCCACTGAATAACATGACTTTGCTAGAGTAAGGCAATTGAGAGATATTAAACAATGTGTATGTTTAAATCCAGTCACTATCATTATAAGTATGGTTTTAACAGGGCAATGACTGTTCATTTCCATGCAAAAATTAGTTAGTACAAGAACAGACTCTCACTCCCTCTTGTTGCAAAGTTTTATCAATGTAATTTATCCCTTGATTACTCATTCTATACATGTACTGCCTTTGTATTCACAAACTCTGAATTGCATTCATAAACTCTTGCTTCTCAATCCTCTTACAGAGCCTAATTTCCAAAGTGTGCAGTTAGTTTTAATATATAGATTAAGTTACATGAACACCGAGTCAATCTGATTAAAAAAGGCACAAAAGCTTATCTTGCTCTGCAAGTATTTCTCAGACTGCAATATTCTTACATTGAATATATACCAATCCGCCATGTAAAAATTGAAACATAATGTAACAAAATATTCTTCTGAAGTTTAACTTGGAATATAGCATTTGGGAAATCCTCTTCAGGTCAGGCAGCATCTGTGGAAATTTATGTATTTATAAAACTCTCATCTTGTCCTCTTCCAGTTTGCGTTGTTTTTAAATTTGCACAAAAATGGTACCCGATAGCGCTACGATTATTCGCCACCTTACTCGCCATTCTCCTGTGTGCAAGTGCAATAGGTTTTGTTCCAATCAGTGAAATAGTACAAAATTTATGAAGGTTTAAAAATTGTAAAAAAAACGCCCCTCTGGCACCCGCTGTTAATTACTGGCGGAGAGGAGAATAAAAAGCTGAAGGAGCAGAGTGTTTTGAGCAGCATGCAGGCAGAGAGCAGCGTGCGGGCAGAGAGCAGCGTGCGGAGTGACCAGCATGCGGAGAGTGAGCAGCGTGCGAAGAGTGAGCAGCATAATGGGAGTGACCAACGTCCGGGCAGAAAGCAGCATGCGGGCTGCTTCTGCGGTGACCGGCACGATGAGCAGGGAGCTCCTGAGTTGAACTGGAAGCCTCTGAGTGAATCCGGATTGGGACGGGGAGCTACTGCGTGAGGCGCGGGTGACAGAGTACGGGGTGAGCAGAGTGCGAGCTGCATTTGCTGCAACCACCACCCTCTTTCTCCCACCCCCCTTTCCCCCAACCCTCCTTCCACCACACACCCCTTCCCTCACCCCCCTTCTCCCACCACCCCTTACACTGCACACTCCTTCCCCCACCACCCCTTCCACCACACCCCTTCCTCCATTCACCCCTTCCCCCACCACCCTTCCCCAATCCACCCCTCTAACACCCCTCCCCACCCCCACATTCCCCCCTACACTCCACACTCCCCCACCCCCCCCTTCTCCCCACCGCCCTTCACCACACCCCCTTCCTCCACCACCCCCCTTCCCCACACTCTCTCCTTCTCCACACACCCCCCTTCCACACACACCCCCCATTTCCCACATCCGCCTTCCCCAGATCCCTCCTTTCCCCACCACCACCTTCCCCCATCCCCGTCCTCCACCCCCTTCCCCACCCCCCTTCCCCACAGCCTCCTTTCCCACACCCCACCCATCCCCACCACCACCATCCTCAACACAACCCCACCCAACACCCCCTTCCCCACACCCCCCTCCCTCACCACCCCCTCCCCGACACATCCCTCTCCCACACCCCCCACAACCCCCCCGCCCCTCCACCCCCACCCCTCCTTTCCCCACCACCACCTTCCCCCACACCCCTTCCCACACACCCCCTCATCCACACACCCCTTCCCCTAACCACCCCCTCTCTCAAACCCTTCCACTGCCCCTTCCCTCACCCCCCTTCCCCACCCCTCTTCCCCAGCCCCCCTTCCCCCACCCCTCCTTCCCTCAATTCCTTCCCCAGCCCCCCTTCCCCACCCACTTCCACCAGGCCCCCTTCCCCACATCCCCCTTCCCCACATCCCCCTTCCTCACATCCCCCTTCCCCACACCTCCCCTTCTCCCCACTTCCCCTTCCCCACACCCCCTACACCATCTCCCTTCCCCACCCCCTTCCCCCACACACCACCCGTCCACACCCTCTTCCCCACCCTCCTTCCCCACCCCTTCCTCCCGCACACACCCCACCCTCCCCCACACCCACCCTCCCCCACCACCCCCTCCCCCACACACCCTTCTCCAACACCCCAACCCCCCCACTCCTTCACCCCATCCTCCCCATCCCCACTGCCCTCATCCCCCACACCCCCATCCTCCCCCACCTCCAAGGCCCCCCTCCCCCACACCACCCCTCCCCCACACACCCCTCCCCCACACCCCCCTCCTCCCTCACCCTCTCCTCTCCCAACCCCCATCCCTCTCCCACACCTCCCTCCTCCCCCACCCCACCGCCTCTCCCTCACCCCCTCCCCACACCCACCTCCCCCAAACACCCCTCCCACTGCACACCCGCCTCCCCTCCCATACATGAAGAGGAAGGGGAGGGAGGGAGTGCTGGGGGATGAGGGGAAATGAACCGAGCCTGCACAGTTAGAGGTTATGAGTGAGTGGTGGAATATTGTGTTGGGGAATGGGTTGCATTGGGGGGACCAGGCCTCCCGTGAGACTGGGACCCAACGGGTTCCACTTAGTCTAGTAATATGCTTTACAGACTGTGTTGCCCTTGCGGTGTAGTCTATGACTTTTAATCTTTGCCTTCTTCTACTACATTTCAGCATGATGACGTGCAGTTTTTTAATGTAGCTATGGTGTCGCCTTCCGTTTTTGAAGATGTCATCAGGCATGGGTTCTACACTGATTTAAATATGCTTAGCCACTATAGGCAATGAAGAAAATCTTTTTCACTGAACTCTGGTTTTGGTGCATGTCATCATGCACTGCAACATTTAAAATGAAAATGAACATCCATTACAGAAATGTAAACACTTATCGTGTAGTCACTTCAGAGTGTTTAGACTTTAGAGCATATAGAGTGTTTGTCAAGTTGATAGTTGAATTTAAGGTTCCACTTCTGTGGTAATAGTCTTTTCACAATGATTGTGTCACTGTTTGTAGAAACAGTCCAGGGTATCATTGTGGTCGTCTAAATATATACTTTAGCTCCTCCTCATGTGGAAGTACTCTATTACTTATCTCTCTTGGGAAAAGCTAAATGGAGAGGCAAGGCTGGTAATGTGGAATGCCACTGTGATTAGAAAGCAAAATGATGGACAAATAACAAGTGAAGATGATGTATATCAAGTGATTATGATTACATGATAGCAAACCAAATTTTTATAATTGGGCTGCCACCAATTCTGAGATACTAAGTAAAGATGCATTTGCTTGAAAAAAAACAGATGAATGCTTCTTTACTTCAAAATATGAAACATGAAATATATTAAATTTTGAGTTTTTAGGTAAAATAAATCTAAATGGAGATCAGCAAGAAAAATAATGATAGGAATTAATGCCCGGGATCAGTATATGTTTTATTACTATTATTGATCAGCCACCTTTGCATCTAACCCCATCAAATTTTATTTTAGTATAGTTGGTAATAATTCGGGTGACAGTCTGCACCTCCAGATGCCTTTCCATAGCTGCTTTTCTGACCTGGGCACTTGCCTCGAAACAGATTGCTTTTCTAAAGTTATTTCTCAATGATCCATTGATATTTGGCGTGATTGCAGAAGTGTGTCTAAATTCAAGGGTTAATGGATTCTTCTGTTTCTACTTAATTACTAAATTGATGATCTTTTTAGCTGCTGTGTGGTTGGCAGAGTACTTTATCTTAGGCTTTCGCATGATGTTAACTCTGTTCTTATCCTCTTCTTCAGAGGGATGCCCCTGAGACTGGAACAGAATGACAGTGATGATTGTGAAATACATCAAGAAAGACAAACAGGACCTTACTTCCTCCACCACTGTTAAAAAAAGCTCATCACCCACCCACTCCCACCCCCACACCTTGGCTAGCTAGGACGACCGACATATTTTCAGGCTCTTCACTATGATCAAAGTTAGCATCATTACCAGTCTCACACTGCAGCACATTATAGATGCAGAGAAAAAAAAATTCTAAGTGCCTGAGCCCATACTCATCGACCGACAGGGATTGGATTTGCATAATTGGCAGAGTGTTTATTAAATAGAAACTTCAGGTTTGGAAACCACTGCAATTATTTCTTTGCAGTGAAACTACTACAGTTTAAAACTATAGGCATCTCAGCCCAACATATGGCTTGATCCATCACACTTTAACTGCATGTGATTGATGTCCAGAGTAATTATATTTTGCTTTTGTTTGCTGTGTTTATTTTATCAGGTACAGCAAGTTTCTACCAACAAAAGTGCAATTCCAATTTTAAAAACCAAACTGTATTTTTCAGAAAGAGATTTGCTTGTTAGGTCCAAGTGTCCCATCTCACCGCCATGTTAGGATGCAGCAGGAGCAATGAAAGCTTATTTGATATTATTGCCCCCAAAAAGAATGTAATTATTTCAGATGTCTCCTCTGAGCATTAACATTAAATTGTCAAAGCATCTGTGCATATATGCATTTATTGAGGAGGTGCTGTCGTTTAAATGCAAAAAAGTTCCATTTTGAAATGTGAATACTGCAATATAAAACCAGAACATGATGTTTTACTGAATTTGTTTTGCAATTTTATTTCCATTATACATGAGACATTCTGTTCCTACAAGCTGCCAGTTACCACTGTCAAATATGTATGTTGTTGCTACTTTTGTTATTGCATTGCTTTGGGCTTTTTACGGAAAATGAAAATAAATAATTAAATTATTGCTTAAAGGTTTATTATTATTCTTCGAATATTACAAACAAAATTATTACAGTGTACAGGAGACCAAGAGAAAGAGCGGAAAGTGGTCAGCCCATCAAGATACATCAGCACAAATTACCCACCTTTATTCCAGATATCTTGATACAAATACCCAAAATTAATATGTCAATATCAGTCTTCGACATTTGAATGATTGTATCCATTTTGGAATAACAGATATATGTGAAATTTACATGAAAAGGTGTCTTCTCGTTTCCTTCCAAACAACCAAAGATCATAGCTCTATGATCTTTGATTACAACCATTGCTCTAATCAGTGGTCGCTAGTTTTAGTTTCGCCCACAAGATTAAATATAAAGTAGAACAACTCATTTGCAGTTATTGTATATACTAATTGTATATGAAAGCAACTGTACACAATAGAGATCAATTCTGGGTTGTTTAGTGACCATCAGGAAATAGATTTAAAATATGGAGGCACATTTCAACTTAGGATGGTTAACATCAGTCGTACTAATTATGTCATGGGCTATATGGGCACATTTCCTACGTTAACTGCAGTAACTGAGGCATCTGTGGATACTTATAACCTTTTAATTTAGTTCACAAAACAAAATCCAGGAGAACATCAGAAATAGAGATGATTAAAGGAACTGCACGTTTCCATCAATACCTTACAACCCACAGCCTTTATATTCAATGGCCAGCACAATCATATCTATATTACTAAAAGTCGGATCTTGACCACATCCTGTTGTTCTGTATATTGATTTTAGAAAAAAACACTGTCACTTACGGCTGTGATTTTTGGCCATCTTACACAGAGTTCCCCTCCACTGCCTTTGGTTTTGAATGCGCTAAAACGAGCTGTGTTGCCTTTGGTTATGAAAGTGCGAAATCAAGCTGTGGTGCCTTTGGTTATGAAAATGCTAAAGCAAACTGTGTTGCCTTTGGTTTTGAAAATGCTAAAGCGAGCTGCCTTGCCTTTGGTTTTGAAAGTGCTAAAGTGAGCCGCCTTACCTACTTAGAGCCGCCTTGCCTAATTAGAGCCGCCTTGCCTAATTAGAGCCGCCTTGCCTAATTAGAGCTGCCTTCTATATAAAATAAAAGTCTAATCTTGACCACTTCCAGTTTGCGCTTTATATTAATTTTAGAAAAACTCTACCACATACGGCTGTGATTTTTGGCTATCTCACTCAGAGTCCCCCTCCGCTCATCAGGTGTCGAGGATTTTTCCCATTGATGAAAAATGTTGAAATTCTGTCTCCTTTCAATCATGCCATGAAGGCCACGCCCCTTCTGGTGGGAGGGGGGCGGGACTATAAAACCTGGAAGTGTGGGCATGGCGCAGTCTCTGCAAGATGGGGGAGGGAGAGGTCATGACTCGCTGTTTTTAGTGACCTTGTACCCTGCTTGAAATTGTATGAAACCACTTGAATTTGGTGCTCTTGCGCCCCGCTTAAAATGGAATTAACTGCGAGCCCACCAGCAGTGAGTGAGTGAGCTGCCAGCACAACAGGCTTGAGTGACTGAGCCGCCAGCCCAAGAATCCATTTGGCACACCCTGTCCATATTAGCCCTCCGGGAACCAGTCCCTTCGGTGCACAACACCCATACTAGCTTTCCAGAAAGACCCCCTAATATTGGAATTGGTGGAGGGGTGGAATATTCTGTTGGGGGACCAGCCCTCCCATGTGATGCTGGGACCCAATGGGTCCCACTTAGTCTAGTATATTATAAACTCTGATCTTGTATGTTTATTGTGGGGATGATTGCCTGAGCTTTTTCTTTGATTCACCTCTCCTCGAAAACCCAACGAGCTAATGGTGAAATTTGTAGATATTCCGGTAGAGATTCACCTCATGATTTCAAAAATTCCATATTCTGAACATTTGATTAATTATTTCCTGAGTTTATCCTAACATTGTTCACCAATCTGACATATTTTTAAAATTTAATGCGCTGAAGCGAGCTGAATGATGTCACAATGCCTTTGCTCCTCGCGGAAAGCTAAGCAGAATTTTCAACGTGCAGCCCGTACCTACGAGTTACATGGCCCAGCCGCCCTCTCATCCCACCCCCCACAGGGCTCTGGATTGAAGCCGTTGAACACGTGATCAAGTCGCACTGTGCATTCCGCTAGGCTCCTTCAAGTTCTACAACATGGCAGTGGCAGTCGTTATCGCAGTGTGGGCGTGGACAAGTGCAGTTAAAAAGTGGCTGTGGCGACCGTCACAGTGAAGGACCTCCTCTCCAACTCCCCCGCTCAATCATCTGGGTGTGCTTACCCTCGCGGAAGCCACGATCGGCCAGCCCTCCGCTGCTTTTCACCATCCTCAGATCGCTCTGGGCATTGCGCTGGTCCATGCTGGCCGCAGCCTAGCTCAGGCCCGGCGCCTGGGTAGGTGCTGCCTCTACCCCCTTCCTCTCTACCCACTCGCCGGGGCAGAGAAAGAGAGAGAGAGGGGGGAGAGAGGGGGAGTGGAGGGAGGGGGTGGAGAGGGAGGGGTGGTGGGGTAGAGGGGGGGGAGGATAGGTGCAGAGAAGAAAGGGGGAGGAGAGGGGAGAGGAAATGGGGAGGAGAGGGGAGAGGAAATGGGGGAGCCCTTCCTCTTTGCCCCTTCCTCTCTGCCCCTCCATCCCTCTCGGCCCCCCCCACCGCCACCTCTCTGCCCCCCTACCTCTCTGCCCCCCCCTCCCTCGCTGCCACCCTCCCTCTCTAGGGAATAGTGAATATTGGGACCTATGGGTGAGTGGTGGAGAATCTTCTTCGGGAAACAGCCCTTCCCTGTTACACCGGCCCCGCACCTCTCAATCACTACCCCCCTCCCTCTCCCTCTCTACCCCCCTCCCTCTCCCTCCCTACCTTCTTCGCCTCTCCCACTCCCCCCCCCCCCCCCTCTCTAGCCATGCCTGCGCTGTTGGGGGTTACATAAAATTATCCATTTTGTGAAGTTAAATTAGGGCAAGACATACAGATTGAATGGAGGGGCTTGGAGAGTGTTGTAGAACAGAGAAATGGGGTGCAAGTACATAATGCTCTGAAAGTGGGGGCATAGTTAGGCAGAATGGTGAAGAAGACATTTGGCACATTTGCCATCAATAGATGGGCCATGTTGCATCTGGACAGGATATTGCTGAGACCACAACTGGAATAATGTGTGCCTTTGTGGTTGCAAACCATAGTAAGGATGTGATTAAACTAGAGGGGATGCAGAAAGCCATTGCCTAGACTGGAGGGCTTAGGTTAAATGGAGAGACTGGATAATTTGGGAATGTTTTTGCTGGAGTAAAGGAGGTTAAGGGAGGAACATTTACAGTTTTTTTTTAATCGTGTGGAGCATTAATAAGATGGAGTGCCACAGTCTTTTTTTTTTACCAGAGTATGGAAGTTTAAAACTAGCAACATGGCAAATAGCTGAGAGGGAAAAGATTTCATGGAAACCTGATAGGAAATCTTTTCACACTTATTGTGGTGGGTATATGGTGGGTAAATGCCCCATCCAAGCTAGTCCCAGTTGCCTGCATTTGGCCCATATTCCTATAAATCTTTTATATCTGTATACCTTTGCAAATGTATTTTAAATGTTATTATTGTACCTACCTCAATGACAACTTCTGGCAACTCATTCTATATATCCACCAACCTCTGAGTGAAAAGGTTTCCCTTCAGATTCCTCTTAAATCTCTCCCCTCTCACATTAAACCTATGTCCTCTAGTTCTTGATTGTCCTAGCTTATGAAAACTGTGAAATCACCCTATCAATCCCTCTCATGATTTTATATACCTCTATAAGACCACCATACATAAATACAATCAAGTCAAACTCAAGTACCATAGACAGAGCAAAGGGAAGATACAGAGTTCAGAATATAGTTCTCAGAAATATAAACATCAGTTCCATAGACAAAGGCCAATAACCTCAGTGAGGTAGAGGAGATGGACAATACTCCAACTTCACGGAAGGAACTGTTAATAGTATTTGCTAAATTAAAAGCTAGATACGAATGCTGAGTTGTAAGCAATTTGCGATGTAAGGTGGGTGTTCTAATGGTGGGTTAAACTGCTGGTGCACATACTGTATGTCTGAATACAGAATATTGATACAGAGGAATGGCAAAAATAGAAATATATTGTGAAAACATTAAAATCAAACATGTAGAGAAAAACAAAGTAAAGAGAAGGAAAGAAAACAAATTATTAGAAATAATTAATTTTCTTAACACTAAACATTTTGAAGTAATCTGCAGGAATGAGACGTGGTTTCAAGTTCCACATCCAAGCTAGAAATGTCAATGCAGGAATATAAGCCTGTTCATTAAAAATATACTTGCACTGTTAAATAAGTTGAAATTCTGCAGCAATTTAAATGGGCAATTAACATGCAAATGTTATCTTCATGAAGTTCACAGAGCATTGAGGATAATGCGCTGTTTTTTGCAGTGTCGAGTTAAGTGTTCTCACAAATTGTGGCATTTACATCTCGTGGGAGTATCATTTTCTTGCTTGCCGGTTTACGCATTAATGTGCATTAAGCCTTCTGTTGGTTTGGCAAAATATTCTGATCAAAATCTCTTTGCCCTTTCCCTTAGCAGAGAGCAGCTCAGTCAGCAAGATCTATTACTCGATAACGTAACTGGCAATGCAATTCCTTTATTAGGACATCAAGGATGCATGTAAAAGAAAAAGAATTGTTCTGGAAGTTTGCTTTGGAATTATATTCAAACTAACAAGTTTGCACTAAAATAAATAACCTTATTGGGCAGTGGGCAGGTGCTATAGACCTGCACGGGAAGGTAGATGCTCCTGCCCCCAAGAGTCTTGGGCAGATGGGGCTCATCAGCCAGGGAAGGCAGTCCATCTAGGAGAGGGAAAACTCTGATTTAAAACCTCCACTGCCTTGTGGCCATATCCAGTCATGGAAAAGGCTCCAGGAATAAACTTCAAGGAAATCCGGTGTCGGAGCCCCATGACACCCATTCTAATTAAGAATTTGTCTGTCGCTGCCTTAAAAACATCAACTGACTTGGCCTGCACAGCCCTCTGTGGCAGAGTTCCACAAATTAACTACCCTCTGACAAAAGAAGTTCCACCTCACCTTTCTAAAAGAGCACCTTTTAATTCTGAGGCTACGACCTCAGGTCCTAGACTCTCCCACCAGTGGAAACATCCTTTCCACGTCCACTCTATCTATGCCTTTCATAGAAACATAGAAACATAGAAATAGGTGCAGGAGTAGGCCATTCGGTCCTTCGAGCCTGCACCGCTATTCAATGTGATCATGGTTGATCATCCAACTCAGTATCCTGTACCTGCCTTCTCTCCATGCCCCTGCTACCCTTAGCCACAAGGGCCACATCTAACTCCCTCTTAAATATAGCCAATGAACTGGCCTCAACTGCTTTCTGTGGGAGAGAATAGTAAGATTGAACGAGAACTTACCAGTTCGAAGGTTGATCTTTATTTTATGAGGAGTCGAAGTGAGGGATTTTGTGAAGAGCCCGCCGGCGCGCATGCTCGACATACTTCAAAGTAGCGGCGTGGAATCACAGAAACCAACAATAGAAATGACTTCGCATAGTAAGATTGAAGTGACTAAGATTACCAGATGAAGGTGATTGAGGGTTGGGCGAGGAGGGCACGAAATCCCTCACTTCGACTCCTCATAAAATAAAGATCAACCTTCGAACTGGTAAGTTCTCGTTCAATCTTACTATTTCATTTCGGAGTCACGTGAGTGACTTCGTGAAGACTTCAAAGCTTCTGTGATTACACGCCCTGGACCACGTCCATGCTGACACACCACTACCAGGGATGGATGGGAGGAACAAACTTGCTCAATAGTTCATACTGCAAAACAAGAGCATATTTATGAATAACAAATCAAAAACCCCTCATGCGGGGACATCTCCACGTTCTTGACCTGCATTCAGCACGGCTTCTGCGAACTGTAGAGGAGCAGCAACAGGCTTGTTATAAAAACGCTGGAACACAGCTTCATTAGCCCATCCTGCTGTGGCGAGAATTTGGTCCATAGGCACCTCCATAATCCTCGCCGTTGACATCGATGCAGCCCTGGTGGAATGAGACTTGAACACATTAGTGTCGATACCTGACTTACCCAAGACGACTCGAAGCCACCTGGATATCGTCTGGACTGTCACTCGATGATGAGGTCTCTTATGAGTGACCAGCAGGTATCTCTCCATTCCTCTGATGCGTGCCGTCACCTTGACATAGTGGCGGATATGTGAGGCTAAACATAGCCTAGCATCTGCGGGGTATGCCGGGAACTTCAGCTGCAGCCCTGTGCACCCAGGTCTATGCTGCTTTAGTAGCTCGTCAATGAAAAAGACTACTTCTGTAGGGGTAGATGTCATTCTGTCGACACGAAGTTTGTGTAGTGTCTGTACCCTCTGAGCTGAAGTCAGCGCTAGTAACATCACCAGCTTCATGGTGAGTTTGTCCAGTTAGAGCCCTTCCATGGGAGACCACGTCCTGAGCAGGTTTAATACGTCCCTGACATCCCAGGTGATATTATAGTGTGGTGTAGGCAGATTCATATTGAATATACCCCGCATGAGTCTGGACACTAGCCTGTTGGATCCTACCTCAATATTGAGGTAGAATGAGAGCGCACTACTGGCGCTGTTGATGGCACTGTAACTTAAGTGTTCATCATGGTGCAACCCCGCGAGGAATTCCAGGACGTCGGTTATTGTCACGTCATCGTACGTGATGCGAGAGCGGCTGCAGTAGGCTTCCCACTTCTTAATATGCGAGCGGTATCTTTGCCTTGTTGACTCTCGACACGACGCCCCGATGGTATCCATGGTCCGAGCTGAGAGGCCATATTGGACTAACGGCCTGTTCAGAACCTGCAAGCCAACAAATTTAAATAGCCATGGCAGGGATGTGGCTCCCCTGAGACAGGGTGAGTAACCAATTGTGGGCAACCCTTCAAAAGGACCCAAGGTTCGTTGAGCATGTCAAAGACCACCAGATACCAAGGCTGTGTGGGCCAGTCGGGTATAATAAAGATGCCCTTGGCAGCATCTGCCTGAATCTTACGCAATACCCGACTGATGAGGCAAAACGGGGGGAAGGCATAGAAAAACCAATTCCCCCATTCCAGCGAGAATGCATCTAGCGCTATAGCCCCAGGATCTGGTTCCCATGAAACGTAGGTTGGTACCTGATGGTTCAACCATGACGCAAAAAGGTCAATGTCCGGTTTACAAAATTTGGCTGTGACTTTAGCAAAAATCTCAGGATGCAACATCCATTCAATATTGTCATTAAATTTGCGTGACCTGGTGTCCGCCACAGTATTAAGCTCACCTGGCAAATAGGTAGCTGAAATCCAAATGTCTCTTTGAACACACCAGAGCCAAATTGAGTTAGCCAATTTGTCACACGAAACTGACCTGGTACCACCCATATGGTTTAAGTATGCCACTGCTGTGGTGTTGTCTATTTGGAGACGGACATGTGCTCCAACAAGCTTGGAACAATACGCACGAAGTCCGTGGAATGCTGCCAGCAACACCAAATAGTTAATCCCTTGAGTCAACAACATCGTTGACTCAAGGGTGTCCCATCTGCCCCCACAACTAGAGCAATTATCCGTAGCTCCCCAGCCATTGGAGCTTGCATCAGTCTGCAAATATACCACAGGATTAGCCTCCCTGATAGGCTTGAATGAGCTGCTAATTTGGCACACCCACCATTGCAACTCATTTATCGCTTCGGACGGCAGCTGCATTGATCGATCATAATGACCAGTGTCCTGTTTTAACGCAGCAATTTTAGCTCTTTGCAAACTCTGATAATGCAAAGGTCCATATCGCGCTGCCGGAGACAAAGCTACAAGCTTACCAATTACTGTAGCTGTATGCCGAATCGATGGTATATTGGTGCGGATTAAACCTTGACACACCTGGGTAACCTCCTCAATCTTGTTAATTGGTATGGTAACCCTCATGCTCATAGAGTTCACCGTGAACCCTCGGTAATTAATCACCTGGGCAGGGCAGAACTTTGATTTCTCTGGATGGACAATAAACCCTAATTGTTGAAATATATTGACAGCAGCTGCAACTCCCTGTTCAGCCAAATCCAGGGTGTGGCCCACAATTAAGATATCATCTAAATAGGCCATAACTATATGATGTCGCTGTCTCAAATAAGCCATAATTGGTTTCACTAATTTAGTGAACAATCTAGGGGCTGTGGTGAGCCCATTAGGCAAAGCCTTGTACTGCCAGAGTTGCCCCATCCTTTGTGAAAAATAATTGTTCTCATCTCGGTCCTAAAAGACTTCCCCCTTATCCCTAAACTGTGACCCCTTGCCCTGGACTTCCCCAACATTGGGAACAATCTTCCTGCATCTAGCCTGTCCAACCCCTTCCTGCATCTAGCCTGTCCAACCCCTCATTATTCTGTAAGTTTCAATGAGGTCCCAACTCAACCTTTTAATTCCAGCGAATAGAGGTCCAGTACTGTCAAACATTCATCATACGCTAACCCACTCATTCCTGAAATCATTCTTGTAAACCTCCTCTGGACCCTTTCCAGTCAGCATATCCTTCCTCAGATATGGGGCCCAAATTTGCTCACAGTGAATACCTCCATATTCAGGGACAATTTATTCCAAAATGTTATCAGGCAACTGAACCATCCTATCACAAACTAGGGAGCAGACCTAACCTACCATCCACCTCATTGGAGACCCTCAGACTATCTTTAATTATACTTACAGAACTTTATCTTGCATTAAACGTTATTCCTTTTACCTTGTATCTGTACACTGTGGACAGCTTGACTGCATTCATGTAGTCATTCCACTTATTGGATAGCATGAAACAAAGAAGCTTTTCACAGTACCTCAGTACATGTGACAATAAACTAAACTAAACTAAACATCTGCTATGGAAGAAGTTTCTTACCACCTATTTTATTTGCCCCTCATAATTTTTTACATGATGATCAGAGTCCTCCTCAGTCTCTTCTGCTCCAAGGGAAACAACTCCAGCCTATCCAATATCTCTCATAACAAATGCTCCATCCTGGTCGACATCCGGTGAATTTCCTCTGTATCCTTTCCAAGACAATTATTTTCTTCCTATGTTGTGGTTAACAGAATTATACTCAGTACTCCAGCTGTGGCCAAACCAATGTTTTATACAGATTTGTAATTACACCCCTTCCCTGTTCCTATATTCTGTCTCCTGGCTGATGAAGATAAATATTCTTCAGACCTTTTAGTTTTAGTTTTTAGTTTGAAAGGTACAGCACAGAAACAGGCCCTTCAGCCCACCAAGTCCACACCGACCAGTGATCCCCGCACATTAACACCATCCTACACACACAAGGGATATTTTTTTTAAACATTATACCAAGACAATTAACCTACAAACCTTTACGTCTTTGGAGTGTTGGAGTAAAACAAAGAAGATCTTAGAGAAAACTCACGCCGGCCATGGGGAGAATGTACAAGCTCCGTACAGACAAGCAATGTTGAAAAACCTAATTACAACATTATTAGGCAGCAGGTGGGAAACAAATTAATTAGGAGCAGCTGTTAATGGGTTAGTCCATGTGTGAAATGTGAGAGCCATATAAAGCCATCTAAAGGCAAGCTGCTGAGAATTCAGTATCACCAGGTTCCTGTGAGTAAGAATGACAAGGATAATGTTCAGGAACCTTGCATGATGAGAGCTGTGTCAAGATACAAGTGCTGCAGGTGACAGAATCTCAAGTTGTAGTTGATCTGCACATTTATTGCTGCTCACTTCTTTGGAGACTGGTGCTGTGTACTCGATGAAAAGAGACATCCTCTTTTTCCCTCAGCAGTCAGAATGGGTGTCAAGATTTGCTGGCATTGTGGACTTTAGCAAGGCCCAGGTAGTGATAGATTGCATTCCTGTCAGTTTTTAAGCTCATTTTGCAGGGAAATTTAGTAAGAACCAGTGGGGATTTGTATCTGTGTAGGAAGGAACTTCAGATGCTGGTTTAAACAGAAGATAGACACAAAAAGCTGGAGTAACTCAGTGGGACAGGCAGCATCTCTGGACAGAAGGAATGGGTGACATTTTGGGTCGAGACCCTTCTTCAGACTAGATAGGGAAAAGGGAATTGAGAGATATAGACGAAGATGTAGAGAGATAAACAACAATTAATGAAAGATATGCAAAAAAGAAATGATGATAAAAGAAACAGGCCATTGTTAGCTGTTTGTTGGGTGAAAGCGAGAAACTGGTGCGAGTTGAGTGGGGAGTGATAGGGAGGGAGGGAATGCTGTGGTTACTTGAAGTACAGAATATCTCTTGTTTCGCTTTTCCTTAACTAGTGTGAAGAAGGGTCTCAACCTGAAACATCACCCATTCCTTCTCCCCAGAGATGTTGTCTGAGTTACTCCAGCATTTAGTGTCTATCTTGGGATTTGTCTCTGACGGATATGACATTAATAGAATCATAATGCGACAAGAACACTGAAAATATGAGTGCATGTAAACCTGTCTTACTATCCACCACTTTCATTGCTTCAAGGGGCTAGTTAGTGAAAGTTGAAAAAAAGTGTGCAGAAAAATGGGTTAAGGGCCTGTCCCACTTAGGCGATTTTTCAGCGGACTGCCGGCGTGTGTCAAGTTCGCGGCACTTGCCTGAAAAAATAGAAACTGGAACACGACTGTCAGAGTGGAGCACACACATAAACACATTGCAAAGGCAGGGGAAAGCGGGGGGAGCGCTGTCTGAAATTCACACGGTGCAAAGCCAAGGTGATACAGACACACACCGCGATGAACAGGAAGGTTAAGATGGCATGCACAGTGTACAGTAAGTCCTTTAAAAGAGGGGAGAAGGGGGGAGAGAGTGGAGACACTTTTAAGAAGCCAGACAACTTGTAATAAGCCAGAGATACACAGCTGTGAAGTTTGACAGACATTTAACATTACCGGTTGGTTCTCCTTGGTTCTGAAAACTCGTCCTTATGTTTTTTTCCCCCCAATTAGCTGGTCAGCACAGATGATTAATTAAAACTACCTATAACTAGCTTGACTTCCTATAACTACATAGCAACCCCATTACAACTGCACCTACGACTACAAAATAATCGATTTTCTCCATGGCGACCAATTTTTGGGGAGAAGGCGGGCACGGGTTATTGATTTGGGATGATCAGCCATGATCACAATGAATGGCGGTGCTGGCTCGAAGGGCCGAATGGCCGAATAAGAGATTAGTTTGAAAACATAAGAGATTAGCATTCAAATTTAAAGCACACGGTATTGGGTGTTCAGTATTGATGAGGATAGAGAACTGGCTGGCAGAAAGGAAGCAAACGGTAGGAGTAAATGGGTCCTTTTCAGAATGGCAGGCAGTGACTAGTGAGGTAACGCAAGGCTCAGTGCTGGGACCCCAGCTATTTACAATATATATTAATGATCTGGATGAGGGAATTGAATGCAACATCTCCAAGTTTGCGGATGACATGAAGCTGGGGGGCAGTGTTAGCTGTGAGGAGGATGCTAGGAGGCTGCAAGGTGACTTGGATAGGTTGGGTGAGTGGGCAAATGCATGGCAGATGCAGTATAATAGTAAGATTAAATGAGAACTTACCAGTTTGAAGTTTGATATGTATTTTATGAGGAGTTACGATGAGGGACTATGCGAAGAACCCTGTCCTGCCGTACGTGCATCAATCTACAAAGCAGCGGTGTGAAATCACAGGTAATAGTGACTGAAGTATAATATAAGATAACCGAAGACTAGAACTACCAGATGATATTTATGAGGGTTGGGAGTGGAGGGCACGTAGTCCCTCATCGTAACTTCTCATAAAATAAAGATCAAACTACAAACTGGTAAGTTCTCATTTAATCTTACTATTTTACTTCGGAGTCACGTGAGTGACTGCGTGAAGATTTCAAAGCTCTGTGATTTCATGCCGCAGATTCAAATCCACCTCTCACTGCATTGATTGACTCAACATAATTAAATAATCAATAATGCATCAATCATAACATTGTTTAAATGAATTAACGGTTTATTACAAAGGAAACAATAGCAACCCTTCTATCTCAGGGGAAAACTATATAACCGAACTTAAAACAGACTCAGCAAATATCCCCAGCCTTGCAATTGGCTTATAGTAAAACATCTGGAATGTCAGCTCACTGGACCATCCTGCGGCCGCGAGGATATGGTTTATAGACATATCCATTGCCCTGGCCGCGAAAGTTGATGCCACCCTGGTGGAATGAGATTTGAATTTATCAGTATCAATCCCAGCACTTCCCAGAACCTGCTTTAGCCACCTTGAAATTGTTTGCACTGGCACCTTACTGTGTGGAGTTTTGTGGCTAATAAACAATGCTGACTCTGTTCCTCTTAGGGCTCTGGTAGCCTCAATGTAATGGGACAAATATGACACTGCACACAGACGAAAATCTTTGGGGTATGCCGAAAATACAATCTTACATCCTGTCATGCCTATTCTACTCTGCTTGAGCAGATCACAAACATAAAAAGTGATGGCATCTGCTGATACCTCCATTCTGTCTAGCTGTAGCTTCTGTAATGTCTGCACACGTTGGGCTGATGCCAACACCATAAGCATGACCACTTTCATGGTTAGTTTGGCTAGAGATAGGACTGTGAGAGGAGTCCACTGGAAAAGGAACATAAGAACTTTGCTTACAATTCCAGATACCCGAATACCTGGGCCCAGGAGGATTAGAATTAAAAACTCCTTTCTTAAATCTAGAGACTAACAGATGTGTCCCTATGGAGTATGATTCTGACACCATGGACAAATAAGAAGACAGAGCACTTCTGGCTGTATTGATTGTACTTTAGCTTAATTTTTTATCGAAATAGATAGTGGACAAGAACTCCAGCACGTCTGGGATGCCTGCAGTTTGATATGAAATATTCTGTTGCAAGCAGAATATCTCCCAATTTCTTATCGAGGTAATGTACTGCTTCTGGGTACTATCCCTGAAGGCCGACGTGAGAACATCCACGGTGCGATCAGACAGTCCTCTCCCCAGATATGGCCTTCTTAGAATCTGCAAATTAACAGATCAATACGATCATGTAAAGGATGTTGATCGTCAGTTACCGGGTTCACCAGTAGATTTTTATGTTTGGGAACAATCACATGAGGCTGAGTAGCCATCTGCAATATGAGAGGGAACAATGACTGAGTTGGGCAGTCTGGCACTACCAATACTCCTGAAGCAGAGTCCTGCTTGATTTTTTGCAGGCATCGACTGATGAGACAGAATGGGGGAAATGTATATAAAAATATTCCACCCCAATGCAGCGAGAATGCATCGACCACTGCTGCGCCAGGGTCTGGTTCCCATGAAACATATTTGGGCAACTGATGGTTCAGTCCAGATGCAAACAAATCAATATCTGGCATTCCATATCGAACAACCACCTGATTAAATATGTCCTGATTTAACATCCATTCTATGTTATCATTGAATTGGCGTGACCTTGTGTCTGCCACTATGTTGAATCTACCAGGTAAATAGATTGCTGAAAGCCAGATGTTTTTGTCAATGCACCAGCCCCAGATATGATTAGCCAATCTGTCACAAGATTCTGACTTGACTCCACCCATGTGATTGACATATGTCACTGCTGTAGTGTCAATTTGAACCTGCACATGCAGAGCAATAAGCTTT
This sequence comes from Raja brachyura, assembly GCA_963514005.1. The sequence continues at coordinate 99,390,071 of OY740784.1, read as the reverse complement.
AAGCCCATAAAAGGTTCCCAAAAGCTCTAAATAATTGATCCCTCTCAATTGCAGAAGTGATGTCTCTTCATTATTCCATCTGCTTCCACAACTGGAAGACATATCCATAGCACCCCAACCTAGAGCACTAACATCAGTCTGTAAGACTATGGAAGGTGGTTCAACCAAAACTTCCCTGGAACTTCTTGAGACATTTGTGATCCACCATTGTATGTCTGAAATAATTTAAGCTGGCAATCCCATGGTCCTGTCAAAGTGATCCGCATGTGTCCTCAGTGCTTGTTCTTTTGCTCGTTGTAAGTGTTGATAATGCAGAGGTACAAACTGCACAACTGGGAAAGCAGCCACCAATTTACCGATTAAACTGGCCACCTAATTGAAGGTCGTTGCTCACTAAGGAGGTTGATACAACCTTCAATTAACTGTTGCCTTTTGTCCCTGGGCAGAGTCACTAACATGTGATCTGAATTAATGGTAAAGCCCAAGTAATCAATAATTTTAACTGGTGATAATTTGGATTTATCTGGATAAATGATGAACCCCAATTGCTCAAAAGTGAGTTTAACAACTGAAACAGATGATCCAGCTGCATTCCGAGGCTTCCGGATAATTAAGATATCATCTAAATAGGCCATTCTAACATGCCACTGAGCTCGGGAGTAGCCCTAGAACCGGTTTCAACAATTTGGTAAACAATCTAGGAGCTGAGGTTAATCCATTAGGCAATGCTTTGAATTGCCATAACTGGCTCATCCCGGTAAACTACAAATACATCCTATCATCACAATGAACAGACACTGAGTAATATGCATCTTTCAGATCTATGCTGGCTATATAACTCCCATTGGAAACCAGCTGTTCAGCAGTAGAAAAAGTTTCCATTTTGAAATGTCTGTAGTGTACAAAGGGGTTCAAGCTCGTCAGCTCCAGAATGATTCTACATCCCCCAGTCTTTCTAGACCTGGGAAAAATATTTGACACAAACTGACAGAATTGACGAACTGACTTCTCAATAACCCCTTTTTTGTGTAATATCTCAAGTTCTGCTTGTATCTGCATATTCTCTTCTTGTGAAAATATAAGTGTTTCACATGGAACATGCTAAATGGGTGGACACAGGGTAGGGCAAAATTCAATTTTAACCCCCTCTATATTTCCCAGTACAAATGAATCTGATATTATCTCCTGCCATTGTTTGAGAAACAAGTGTAATCTGCCCCAACTTGAACATCTTTCTCACTTAATTTGTATTCCTTAGGAGCAAATTATCTCACCTGCACATATCCTGACAGCGCTTGTTGCCCCCGGCCCCTCGTAGGGAAATTCATTCTTCCCCGTGTGCCTGTGGCAGGCTGCCAGCTGCGTGTGTTTGGGACTGAACGGCTCGTCCCTTCACCAGCGTCTGTCATAGTACCCTGTCGATAGGGGAAAACCCTCTTGCCTATTTTGCCATTTGTTTTAATGAGGCCTACTGTTTTTTCTTCCTCGAGAAGTTCCTTGATTCGCTTTGCGAGGTCCTCCACAAACAACAGGTTAGGCGGTTGTGCATTGATTGGTTTGCAGAGTGCTGCAAATTTTGGATGAATGGCTGGGTGTATGGCACTCCGATAAACTGTTTATTTCGAAAAAAGCACTGCACAGGAGCCCCAGCGCATCCTGATGGGCTTCTGTCATGTGCCCCTTGTCCACCGTTCTTACAAACGCAGTGAGCCCTGCTGAGAGCAACTTGAGCACTTTCGGGAATTTTAACTCTTGCTGTGATCCCCAATTGGGTCCATATGAGATGGTTAACCATTGGTACCTTCAATAACCCACAGTTAACTGGGGCTTCATATTTCTTAGCAGCCTCGTCAATTGCCAGCTCTCGGAGCAGATGGGAGAGCATATACTGAATAGCAGCTGCCAACTCCTCCTCTAATGGTTCCCCTGCTTCTCTGGGGATTGCAAATTTTTCTGCTATGTTAAGTATTAACTCTTGTTGCTCTTCATCCTTTTGGCTCTGACCAGCCACTGACTCGGCATCAGTATATTCCTGAGCCGGTATACCCTCCTCCTCTATGAGTGGGTAATCATGCAGCCCTATTCCAGGTGTTGCTGGCCCAGGCTCTCCACCAGCCTGGCATGGACACCACTCCTCCTACTGGAGTGCATCACTCTCGAGCATCCTTTGCAATAGGACCTTGATCTGGGAGACCTGTGAGCAAACGGACTCTCCTTGCGGAGGTGAAACCTCCAGGCCCGAATCTGGGTCAATGAACCTAGTAGACTTTGCTGTAGCCTTACAGCCTACCGGCGTGGCAACACTGCTCACAGGCTAGCCCCCTTGCAGGCAACAGATACGGTGAACTAGGCGGGCACCGCTACCCGCACTCTCGCGGTCCTCCAAACCTTTTTACGCCAGATCGCTTCGCCGTCACCTTTTTTGCTTTCTGCATCTTGCCAAAGTTGTAAGTCCTACCGCAAATGCTGAAAGTGACCACAGGAACAGTTTTGCACTTACCTTGAGGTTTTAAACTTACCGCTTGGAGGAGCTCTGCTGATCCAACCGGCCGACGTGCACCAATGCGTCTGACGTAATGACACATGTGCGGCTGGATGTGGTTCTTCATGTAGTCACTCACATGATTCCAAAGTAAAATGTGGATAAATGTGAGGGTATTTACTTTGGTGGCAAAAACAGGAAAGTAGACTATTATCTGAATGATGGCCAATTAGGAAAAGGGGAGATGCAACGAGACCTGGGTGCCATGGTACACCAGTCATTGAAAGTAGGCATACAGTTGCAGCAGGCAGTGAAGAAAGCGAATGGTATGTTAACATTCATAGCAAAAAGATTTGAGTATAGGAGCAGGGAGGTTCTACTTCAGTTGTACAGGGTCTTGGTGAGACCACACCTGGAGTATTGCGTACAGTTTTGGTCTCCTAATCTGAGGAAAGACATTATTGCCATAGAGGGAGTACAGAGAGGGCTCGCCAGACTGATTCCTGGGATGTCAGGACTTTCATATGAAGAAAGACTGGGTAGACTCGGCTTGTACTCGCTAGAATTTAGAAGATTGAGGGGGGACCTTATAGAAACATACAAAATTCTTAAGGGCTTGGACAGACTAGATGCAGGAAGATTGTTCCCGATGATGGGGAAGTCCAGGACAAGGGGTTACAGTTTAAAAATAAGGGGGAAGTCTTTTAGGACCGAGATGAGAAAAAACATTTTTCACACGAGAGTGGTGAATCTGTGGAATTCTCTGCCACAGAAGGTAGTTGAGGCCAGTTCATTGGCTATATTTAAGAGGGAGTTAGATGTGGCCCTTGTGGCTAAAGGGATCAGGTGGTATGGAGAGAAGGCAGGTACAGGGTACTGAATTGGCTGATCAGCCATGATCATATTAAATGGCGGTGCAGGCTCCAAGGGTCGAATGGCCTACTCCTACACCTATTTTCTATGTTTCTTTGTTTCAATGAAAGCATCCAGAGAACCCGCCTCCACCACCCTCTGAGACAGAGAATTCCACACTAACCACTCTCTGTGGGAAAATGTGTTTCGTCGTCTCCGTTCTAAATGGCTTACTCCTTATTCTTAAACAGTGGCCCCTGGTTCAAGACTCCCCCAACATTGGGAACATGTTTCCTGCCTCTAGCATGTCCAAACCCTTAACAATCCTATATGTTTCAATGAGATCCCCTCTCAACCTTCTAAACTTCAGGGTGTACAAGCCCAGCTGCTCCATTCTTTCAGCATATGACAGTCCCGCCATCCCGGGAATTAACCTTGTAAACCTACGCTGCACTCCATCAATAGCAAGAATGTCCTTCCTCAAATTAGGGGACCAAAACTGCACACAATACTCCAGGTGTGGTCTCACTAGGGCTCTGTACAACTGCAGAAGGAACTCTTTGCTCCTATATTCGATTCCTCTTGTTATAAAGGCCAACATGCCATTCACTTTCTTCACTGCCTGCTGTACCTGCATGCTTACTTCCATAGACTGATATACAAGGACCCCCAGATGGCATTGCACTTCCCCTTTTCCCAACTTGACGCCATTTAGTAATCTGCCTTCCTGTTTTTGCTACCAAAGTGGATAACCTCACATTTATCTGCATTACACTTCATCTGCCATGCTCCAGCCCACTCCCCCAACCTGTCCAAGTCACGCTGCATTCTCAGAGCATCCTCCTCACAGTTCACAATGCCATCCACAAATTTCCTAATGTTACTTTGAATCCCTTCATCCAAATCATTGATGTATATTGTAAATAGCTGCAGTCCCAGCACCGAGCCTTGCGGTACCCCAATAGTCATTGCCTGCCATTCTGGAAGGGATCAGTTAATCCATACTCTTTGTTTCCAATCACTTCTCTATCCATGTCAGCACTCTACCCCCAATACCATGTGCCCTAATTTTGCCCACTAATTTCCTATGTGGGACTTTATCAAATGCTTTCTGAAAGTCCAGGTACACTACATCCACTGCTCTCCCTTGTCCAATTTCCTAGTTACATCTTCAAAAAATTCCAGAAGATTAGTCAAGCATGATTTCCCCTTCGTAAATCAATGCTGACTCGGACTGACCCTGTTACTGCTATCCAAATGTTCGGCTATCTCATCTTTTATAATTGACTTCAGCAACTTCCCCACCACCGATGTCAGGCTAACTGGTCTATAATTCCCTGCTTTCTTTCTCCCGCCTTTCTTAAAAAGTGGGATAACATTAACTACCCTCCGATCCACAAGAACTGATCCTGAGTCTATAGAACATAGGAAAATTATCACCAATGCATCCACGATTTCTAGAGCCACTTCCTTAAGTACCATAGGATGCAGACTATCAGGCCCTGGGGATTTATCAGCCTTCAGTCCCATCAGTCCATCCAACAGCATTTCCTGCCTAATGTGGATTTCTTTCAGTTCCTCCGTCACCCCAGATCCTCTGGCCACTACTATATCAGGAAGATTGTTTGTGTCAACTCATCTTCCATTTCCTTGCTCCCCAAAATAAATTCATCTTTTTCGGTCTTCAAGGGTCCAACTTTGGTCTTAACTAATTTTTTCCTCTTCACATACCTAATTAAGCATTTACTATCCTGCTTTATATTCTTGGCTAGCTTGCCTTTGTACCTCATCTTTTCTCCCCGTATTGTATTTTTGGTTATCTTATGTTGTTCTTTAAACATTACCCAATCCTCTCGCTTCCCGCTCATCTTTGCTACATTGTACTTCTTCGCTTTAATTTTTGCACTGTCCCTGACGTCCCTTGTCTCCATGGTCATCCCTTTCTCCCCTTGGAATCTTTATTCCTCCTAGGAATGAACTGATCCTGCACCTTCTGTATTATTCCTAGAAACACCTGCCATTTTTGTTCCACTGTCATCCCTGCTAGTGTATCTTACCAGTCAACTTTGGCCAGCTCCTCCCTCATGGACCCATAGTCCCCTTTATTCAACTGCAACACTGACACCTCCGATCTCCATTTCTCCCTCTCCAATTGTAGATTAAACCTGACCATGTTATGGTCACTGCCTCCCAATGGTTCATTAACCTCGAGGTCCTTTATCAAATCCTGTTCATTACATAACACTAGATCCAGAATTGCCTTCTCCCTGGTAGGCTCCAATACAAGCTGTTCAATGAATCCATCACAAAGGCACTCTACAAAGTCCCTATCTTGGGGTCCAGTACCAACCTGATTTTCCCAGTCTACATGCATGTTGAAATCTCCCATAACAACCACAGCATTACTTGTGCTACATGCCAATTTTAATTCCTGATTCAACTTGTGCCCTATGTCCAGGCTACTGTTTGGGGGTATGTAGATTAGTCCCGTTAAGGTTTTTTTACCCTTACAATTCCTTAGTTCTATCCATACTGACTCCACATCTCCTGTTTCAATGTCACCCCTTGCAAGGGACTGAATTTCATTCCTCACCAACAGGGCAACCCCACCCCCTCTGCCCACCTGTCTGTCTTTTCGATAGGAGGTATACCCTTGAATATTCAGTTCCAAGGCCTGGCCCTCTTGCAGCCATGTCTCAGTAATTCTCACAACATCATACTTGCCAGTTTCTAACTGAGTCTCAAGCTCATCCACTTTATTCCTTATACTTCGCACATTCATATACAGCACTTTGACCTCAGTATTCACTTCCCCCCTCGCACCGCTCGCAATTGGCCCTGACCTTACTCTGTTGTCCCTTCTCGAGCTTTCCTTCCCATTAATTCGAGAATCTTTTGTAATTTTTCCTGTAGTCACTTCCCCTTCAACTCCATCTTTATACTCCCAATTTGTCAATCCCTCCCCCCCCCCCCCCCCCCACTATTTAGTTTAAACCCACACGTGTAGCCGTAGCAAACCTGCCTGCCAGAATGCCTGTCCCCCTCCAGTTAAGGTGTAACCCGTCCCTTTTGTACAGATCACCCCTACCCCAGAAGAGATCTCATTGGTCTATAAATCTAAATCCTTGCTCCCTGCTCCAGCCCCTCAGCCACACATTCAGATCCCCTATTGGCTGCTGACGTGCCAGCAGCCCTGGTAGAGTGTGACTTGAAATTATTTGTATTCACTCCTGCTTTCAGCTGCTTACACTCTATCCATCTTGAAATAGTCTGCACCAACAATCTCTTGTGAGACTATTTTATAACTATGAAGAAACTTTTCCTTCATCTAATAGGTTCTTAGTAACCTCAATGTACCTTTTCACATAATAAACATCCACAATCTCCAATCTTGTGGGTATGCTGTCAACTCCAACTTGTACCCAACTATGCCTGCTCTGCTTTATGAGTTCATTCACATAAAATACTACTCTCTTGTCAGATATAACCGAGTATCCAGATGGAGATTGCATACACATTGAGCTCTTTGTGCTGAAATAAGTGTCATAAGCATGACTAACTTAAGAGTAACTGCTCCAACGTTAGGGATACAGCTGATGTCAATTTACGTAAAACAATTAATACTGATTGCACATACCACACTACTTAGTATCTAGACTTTAGAGGGTTCATATAAAAGACACCTTCCATAACCTTTGTCACCAGTGGATGAGAGCCAATTGTTTATTGTCCCACTTCTAGTACTAGAAACGATGACAAAGCACTATGAGCAGTGTTAATTGCGCTATAACTTAGTCGCTTCTCATAAAACCAAACTGAAGGAAACCCACAACCTCTGCTACTTCTGTTTAAAAGTAGCTCACGTGTCTCTTCACAAAACGTTTCCATACAACCATGCAGTGATAGGTGCACGAATGATAGGTTGAACTAACCACTGCTCGTGTCTAGGAGCTTCTTTCAGCAGACCTATTTACAATGGAAACCATGGTTGAATAGGCCAATTTGGCACTATTATAATTCATGTTGCCTCGTCTTGAATTATCTTTGGAGGCATCTTCCGATATTTAAACCGTGTGCATGCCTCTACAATATTCTGTTTCTTATCTGTGGGTAGGGTCACAGACATATCTGCAGACTTTATGAAAAAATCTAGACATGTAATAGATTTTGTCAGCTCCAGTATGTACTTTCCTGGATGAATAACAAACCCTAGATATTCTAGGAGTGCCTTGGTTGCAGAAACAGCTAACTCTGTGACACATGATCTCTTCCCTACAATGAGCATGCCATCTATAAACCCCATGACAATATGCCATTTACATCTGAGTAGGGCAACATTGGCTTTAGAATCTTTGTAAATAGCCTAGGGTTGAACTCACCCCCTTAGGTAGAGCCTAAAATTGCCACAACTGGCCTTGTCAGATAAACTTAAGATATATCGTGTGACTCTCGTGTATTGGCACTGAATAGTATGCATCGTCGAGATCGTTTGAGGCCATAAAGCAATTCTCTGTAATCAGCTATTATTCTGAATTATAAATATTCATCTTAAAATGGTTATATTCCAAGCATGTGTTGAGACTAGACAAATCCTAGAATAATTTGGTATCCTCCATTTTTCTTCAACCTTGAGAAGAAATTATAAATATATCCCTCTTGTTCATGGGAAGACTGCTCAATCACACCCTTTTTGTGTAGCTTCTCTATTTCAACTTGGATAGCCATAGTTTCCTCTTGAGACCGCATGTACGGGAGTCTTGACTTCTCTTGCCGCGGAGGAAATTGATCAGCCAAAAAATGAACTTTATAACCATTTATGATTTGTAAACTGAAAGGATCAAAGGTTATCTGTCCTCACCTGTTTTTGAACAGTCTCAATCTACCTCCGACTTGAATATCATCAGCACATCTCATGCGACTGATGGAATAATATTCGCCTCCACCTGAATGGCCTCCACCTCTTGATCGCTTGGCTGTCCATGACGAGACAGACGGTGGCTATAGGTGTGATCAAGGTAGTTTCTAAGAAAGAACTTGCTATAAAAACCACCAAAGCTGCCAATAAAATAATTGGCAAGAGGTGATTATCATCACCAGCCTCCCAGATCCAGCAAACCCTGACACTGACAACACCAAAATGGCCTTAGGCGGTTGATCAATAGAGTCAACTGACCCTAGATTTTGCTCTGTCCCTTTGCTTCTGGGGTCGTGGCCTGCTGGGGAACGATACTGAGTATGTGGAGTGCGCTGCCTCCATGTTGAATGCTCTGAACCTGTACATAAAAAAGGCACCTGGCTTGGTTTTAATTGTGTAGGCCTGATGCTTCAACCAGCCTCAGTGTAGTGGTATCTGCCGCTAGCTTGGTAGGGATGATATGCATGTGGTAGCCGGGAGTCTTACTCACAAAGGTTGTCTTGACCACACCTACCGCAACCTTGAATTCCTCTTGCAATTCTTTTACTTGCTTGTACAAATCTTCTCCAAAGAGACACTTGCAGACTGCACACTACTTGCCTTACACAAATGAGCATGTATTGGGTTGATCTCAGTCCTTATACCATCCTTTGCAACACAATTGAGCTCAAACTGTGCATTACACTGAAGTGCTAAGGCGTCTACTGCAAATCAGACAGCTGAGTTCCCTCCACCGACCTTGCAAAGGCCATAATCCCTCTTGTGAGAAATCTCTATACTCGCTGGAGTTTTAAGTCTTTTGACTTAGTTTTGCCATACAGATTGCCTCAAATGGTGGCATTAACCTTCGGAACCTCCAGTGTCTGGCAGTTATCAGGACTAGCATACTATCTAGTGTCCTGCATGTTCTTCTCATTCAGCTGTTGAGGTCAAATAACCAATGCTACTTGCCAGTTCTTCCTCTAACGGTTCTCCCTTCCGCCGACAGCTCCTAATCACAAATGCTGGCAGCTCCTTTTTAGACTTGAGTTGAAGCATTTCATCATTGTTGAGGGAGTATGAGTTCACTGTCGACTTCCCCACAGTCAGAGTCTACCACGTAATACTCCTCAAAACACCCCCCCTCTGAGCGGTAGATATAATGCAACCCTGAACCAGGTATTGCTACCGCAGACATCTGACTTGATCTACTTGATTTGGTCGCCAGTGTGTGGAGCACATTCCCTTCGACCAGCCTCTCGATCAGGTTTTCCAGTTTTGAGAGCCGACAGATGATATCCTCAATGGATGTTGAGGCAGTACCTTCCTGCCCAGTATTGTCCTTTTGGACATATTTTGCCGTTTTGGCCTTGGCCTTCCCTGAACTTGGGTCGCCTAACTGCTCCCTTTCTGAGCTTTTTCTTTTTCTTTTTCATTTCTGTATTTATCTATTTATTTATTTATTTATTTATTTATTTGATTTTATTTTTACATCACGAACCTGCAAGTCAGGTAATAATGCTACTTGCCAGTTCAGCCTTTACTGGTTTACCTATCCCAGTGAGGATGGCAAATTATGGTCCAGAGTGCTGGCAGCTCTTTTTTAGCCGTGAGCTGAAATATATTGCATGTGTTGAGGGAATCCTCAAACTCCCTGCCTCTGAGCAGGAGCTATCCTCAAATATCTGAATTTAACTGCCTGTATCAGTGCAGTGCACCTCCCACTCTCACTGAGTTATCCTTGCTCTGATAACCTCGATCTTAGATGTTGAAGCAGTGCTTCCCTGGCCAATATGGTCCTTTTGGACAGCCAGTTCCGAGTTGGTCTTCCCTGAACCGGGGTCAATGAGCTGCTCCTTTTCAGAGCTTTCAAAGGTTACCGTGCAGGCCACCCTGCCAGCATCTCTGAGCATGGGTCGCCAACCTGCTCTTTTTCAGAGCCAGCGGAGGTTACTGTACAGGCTATGTATGCTGCCAGTTTCTCAGAGCCTGGGTTGCCAAGCTGCTACAGAGGTTTTGATGCAGACGTTATCTGCCAGCGTCTCCAACCCCGGTTCGACAGGCTGCTCCATTTCGGAGCCTTGAGGAGATTACTGTGCAGGTCGCACCTGCCAGTTAATCTGAGACCAGGCCGGGCCACCTGCTCCCTTCCGGAGCATTTCCGAGCCTGTTGCACCGTTTCCGCAAAAAAACCACCTCACCTTACCGTATATCGCGCCATGCAATGATGTATTGATGCGCATGCGGGCTGGCAGATTCTATACATAGTCTCATCACGAGACTTAGAATTAAAATAGCCTGATGGCTGTAAGGAAGAAGCTGTCCCTGAACCTGGATGTTACAATTCTCAGGCTCCTTGTACCTTCTTCCCGATGGCAGTGATGAGATGAGTGTGTGGCCAGGATCGTGTGGGTCAGGAGAGATATGGGACAGGATAGGGAAGGCAAGGTGAGGGATGGATTTGGTTAGGGGAGAGGGAAAAGAAGAAGGTGGAGGTGAGGAAGAAGAATGGGGTAGGAGGGGGAATAGAGGGAGAAGAGGGGAGGAGTAGATGAGGGGGGAAATCGGGAGGTAGTAAGTGGGGAGTAGAGGGAGAGAAAGACAGTGGGGGGGGGTTGGGAGGGATAGTGGGAGGGATTGGGGTGAGGAGTGGGGGAGAAGGGGGATAGAGGGATAGAGGGAGGGGACAGGAAGTATGGTGGGAGGGAGGGAGTGACTGAGAGTAGGGGAAAGGAGAGGAAGAGAGAGGTGATGGAGAGATTGGGGAGGGGGAGGATATGGGAAAAAAAGAGGGAGGATGGAGGAGGGGGAGAGAGTGCTAGGGATGAGGGGAAATGAGCTGCGCCTGTGCAGTAGGGGGAAGTGGTTGAGTGGTGGAATATTGCCTTGTAGGACCAAGCCTGTGTGACAGGGTCACAACTTCGTCCCCAATCATCCCCAATCAGTACCCCGTTCTGAAGAAGGGAAAAAGGAGGAGGAGGAGCCTGAGGGCTGGGGGAGAAGTGGGAAGGGGAGGAGACAGCAAGGGTTAACAGAATTAAGAAAAATCAATCTTCAAGCCCAGAGGATGCAGACTCCCCAAGCGAAATATGAGGTGCTGTTCCTCCAATTTACGGTGTTGCTCACTCTGTCCGTGGTGGAGGCCCAGGACAGAGCGGTCGGATACGGAATGGGAGGGGGAGTTGAAGTGCTGAGCCACCGGGAGGTCGGGTTGGTTATTGCGGACCGAGCAGAGGTGTTCGGCGAAACGATCGCCAAGCCTCCGCTTGGTCTCACCGATATAGATCAGCTGGCATCTAGAGCAGCGGATGCAGTAGATGAGGTTGGAGGAGGTGCAGGTGAACCTCTGTCGGAACTGGAAGGACTGCTTGGGTCCCTGAAAGGAGTGAAGGGGGGAGGTAAAGGGACAAGTGTAGCATCTCTTGCGGTTCCAAGGGAAAGTGCCCGGGGAAGGGGTGGAGCAGGAGGGAAGGGTAGAATTGACAAGGGAGTTGCGGAGGGAGCGGTCTTTGCAGTAGGCAGACGGGGGGGAGATGGGAAGATGTGGCGAGTGGTGGGGTCACGTTGGAGGTGGCGAAACTGGCGGAGGACTATGTGTTGTATGTGCCGGCTGGTGGGGTGAAAGGTGAGAACCGGGGGACTCTGCCCTTGTTGTGAGTGGGGGAATGGGGAGAGAGGGCAGTGTTGCGGGGTATGGAGGAGCCCCTGGTGCGAGCCTCATCTATAGTGGGGGAGGGGAATCTACGTTCTCTGAAGAATGAGGACATTTGTGATGACCTGGTGTGGAATGCCTTATCCTGGGAGTAGATGCAGCGTAGATGGAGGAATTGGGAATAGGGGATGGAGTCCTTACAGGAAGCAGGGTGGGATGAAGAGTAGTTCAGGTAGCTGTGGGGGTCAGTTGGTTTGTAATGGATGTCGGTCAGGAATGAATCACCTGCAATGGACATGGTGAGGTCAAGGAATGGTAGGGAAGTGTCAGAAATGGTCCAAGTGTATTTGAGTGCCTGATAGAAGTTGGTGGTGAAATGGATGAAGTCAGTCAGTTGTGTGTGGGTGCAGGAGGTGACACCAAAGCAGTCGTCGATGTAACGGAGGTAGAGGTCGGGGATGGGGCCCTGGTACGCTGAGAATAAGGATTGTTCGACGTACCCGACAAAGAGGCAAGCGTAGCTCGTGCCCATGCATGTGCCCATAGCTACGCCTTGTGCTTAGAGGAAATGGGAGGAGTCAAAAGAGGTTGGAGAATCGGGGGGGGGGGGGGGGGGGGTAGGGAGCCGGAGTTGATGAAGTCGGTTATGGTGCTCATGATGATGACCTGGTGCTCGTCAGTGGGGTCATGGTCCAGGGGTAAGTAGGAGGAGATGTCTGAGAGTTGGCGCATGGCCTCCGCTTTGTAGAGATCGACGCGCCAGACTACCACGGCACCTCCTTTGTCAGCGGGTTTGATAACCCAGTCTGGGTTGCTCTAACCTCCTCCCTACGGTCTTATACTCTGGCCCCTGGTTCTGGACTCCCCCAACATCGGGAACATGTTTCCTGCCCCTAGTGTGTCCAAGCCCTTAACAATCTTATATGTTTAATTGAGATCCCCTCTCATCCTTCTAAACTCCAGAGTGTGCAAGCCCAGCCGCTCCATTCTCTCAGCATATGCCAGTCCCGCCATCCCGGGAATTAACATTGTTAACCTACGCTGCACTCCCTCAATAGCAAGAATTTCCTTCCTCAAATTAGTGGACCAAAACTGCACACAATACACAATTGCACGTAATTTTACCTGCATTTTCTGTGTTACTGTAACACTGTAACATGATAATACTATATTTTGCAATCTTTCTTTTTTTTTCCTTTGCACTACCCTGTTTATTTGTGTATGGTTTACTTGAGCGCATAATTAGTCAAATTTGACTGAATAGCATGTAAACAAAACAAAAAAAGGCACTGTGACTGGGTACATGTGATAATAATAAATTGATACCGATTCCAATTAAACGAAGGACCTTTTGGACTCCTTTTTCATCTTTTTATGCTAGGTTTGTAGAAATTATGTGGCTTTTTTTAGGAATAACAAATATCAAGGAAAATTATTACCAGATGTTTTTTCTATTTTGCTAAATTAACCTGCTATTTTCTTCATTTAGACATGAAGAATTTGGCCTCCCACTTTAGGTAATTTAGGAAATGTTCTATACAAGTTGTTGATTGTTTTAATGGTCAGGTCAAATGAATGAACTCTGGAGATAGTGCACAACATTACCTACAGCATTAAAATGTTTTGTTCAACTAAATGGGGATACATTTCTAGGCAATAACGTGGCAAGAAGTTACTCTATAAAGTCTGAAGAAGGGTCATGACCCGAAACGTCACCTATCCATGTTCTCCAGGGATGCAGCCTGACCTGTTGAGTTACTTCAGCATTTTGTGTCTTTCCTTGGATTTACTCTTGCCATGTGTAGAATGAAACCACTAGATGGCAGCAGATATCAATGTATCATTGCAACACAAAAATGATAGATGGCAATCACCAGTGTCTTTGCAACATGGTGACAAACAGTGTTGAAGCCCAGCTCCCTAACATCTCCCATCTTCAATTCCAACAACTATTGGGTCTTGATCCAGGGTTCTGCCACTTTGAGGCCCAAACCCGAGACCTTGACAGCAGCTGTATCCTGACCCTTGACCCAGTGCTGGAGCCCAGTGTCTCCTACACCCCACCTGAAAGTCTGCTGCCTCCTTGACCGTCATAGATCTGACTCTGGACCTCAAAGGATCAGCCTTCATAAGGTCATGAGATAGGTTCAGAAATAGGCCATTCGGCCCATCAAGTCTAATCCGTCACTCAATCATGGCTGATCTATGTCTCCCTCCTTAACCCCATTATCCTGCCTTCTCCCCATAACCCCTAACACCCGTATGAATCAAGAATCTACCAATCTCTGCCTTAAAAATATCCATTGACATGGCCTCCAATGCCATAGATGGAAAATAATTTCACAGATTCACCACCCTCTGACTAAAGAATTCCGTCTCATCTTGTTAAAGGAATGTCCTTTAATTCTGAGGCTATGACCTCTAGTCGTAGACTCTCCCATTCGTGGAAATATCCTCTCCACATCCACTCTATCTAAGCCTTTCCCTATTCGGTACATATAAATGAGATCCCCCCTCATCATTCTAAACCACAGTGAGTACCGACTCAGTGCAGTTAAATGCTCATCACTCGTTAACCCACACATTCCTAGGATCATTCTTATAAACCTTCTCTGGACCCACTCCAGAGCCAGTACATCTTTCTTCAGATATGGTGCCGAAAATTCTCACAATACTCCAAATGCGGCCTCACCAGCGTCTTATAGTCTCAGCATTACATCCCTCTTTTTATATTCTAGACCTCTCAAAATAAATGCTAGCCAGTCTCTCCTAATCACAATAACTCTCCAGCCATAATTCAAAAATCCTCTCTCCAACTTTTCACATCCTTTCTGTGGTGCAGAGCCTGGAGCTGTTATACAATGCCAGTTGTGGACTAACTAATGTTCTACACAGCTTCAGCATGACTTCCTGCCCAAATATCCCAAGTCTACTGATTCCATATGCTGCCTTCCCTGCCAACCCCACAAACTGCCACCCTCAACACTCAAACCCTCTCAGCTGCCTCCAGTGATCTATGGGCATGAGACTCCTTCCATCCTTCTACACTATTTGGTCATTTATTTTGTATTTCCTGCTCCAGTTTGCTCGAAGAGTATAACCTTGGCCTTCTCCGGAATGTCTCTCATTTGCTGCAGTTGACACCATCTAATGAGTTCATTCATAATAGATAAGATTATGAGTTCAAAGGACATGGGAGTGGAAGTACGCCATCTCTTTTCTAAAGGTCTTCCTAAAATATTACTAAAAATACTCAATGGGTAAGGCAACACATGATAAGGGAATGAATAGGTGATTATTTGGTTGAGGACCCTTCTTCAGATTGATTGGAGTAGTGGGGAGTGTGGAAAAAGTTGGAAAAGTGATGGGTGTGGTACAAAGCCTGGAGGCAACCGTGGCTGACAAGAGAAGTTGGGGATAGAATAAAATTAAAAGAAAAGATGTATAACGCAGCAAAGAGTGGCCGGAAGCCAGAGGATTGGGAAACATTCATAGGACAACAGAAGGAAACAAAACAGGCAATAGCGGCTGAAAAGATGAAGTACGAAGGGAAGCTGGCCAGGAATATAAAGGACAGTAAAAGCTTCTTTAGATATATTAAGGGAAAAAGGGTATCAAAGTCAAATGTGGGTCCCATGAAGGTAGACATGGGTGAAATTATTATGGGGAACAAGGAAATGGCAGAAGAGTTTAACAGGTACTTTGGATCTGTCTTCACTAAGGAAGACACAAACAATCTTCCAGAGGTACTTGAGGACAGAGGATCAAAGGAGGTAGAGGAACTGAAATACATTTTCAATAGGCGAGAAATAGTATTGGGTAGGCTAATGGGACTGAACGATGATAAATCCCCTTGGCCTGATGGTCTGCATCCCAGGGTCCTCAGGGAGGTGGCTCTAGAAATAGTGGATGCACTGGTGACCATTTTCCAATGTTCAATAGATTCTGGGTACACAAAAGGCTGGAGAAACTCAGCCGGTGCAGCAGCATCTAAGGAGCAAAGGAGATAGGCAACATTTCGGGCCGAAACCCTTCCTCAGACTGATGGGAGGTGGGGGGTGGGGGGGGCGGGGAGAAGAAAGGAAAAAGGAGGAGGAGGAGCCCGAGGGCCGGGGGAGAAGTGGGAAGGGGAGGAGACAGCAAGGGTTAACAGAATTGAGAAAGTTCAATGTTCAAGCCCAGAGGATGCAGACTCCCCAAGCGGAATATGAGGTGCTGTTCCTCCAATTTGCGGTGTTCAGGATCAGTTCCTGTGGATTGGAGGATAGCTAATGCTATCCAACTTTTCAAGAAAGGAACGAAAGAGAAAACAGGGAATTACAGACCAGTTAGCCTGACTTCGGTGGTGGGAAAGATGCTGGAGTCAATCATTAAAGAGGTAATAATGGGGCATATGGACAGCAGTAAAAGGATTAGTCCAAGTCAGCATGGATTTATGAAAGGAAAATCATGCTTGACTAATCTTCTGGAATTTTATGAGGATGTGACCAGCAAATTGGATGAAGGGGAGCCAGTATATCTAGACGTTCAGAAAGCCTTTGATAAGGTGCCACATGGGAGACTGGTGACTAAACTTAGAGCACATGGTAGTGGGGGTAGGGTGTTGACATGGATAGAAAATTGGTTGGCAGACGGGAAGCAAAGAGTAGGAGTGAATGAGTGTTTTTCATAATGGCAGGCAGTGGCGAGTGGAGTGCCGCAAGGCTCGGTGTTGGGGCCGCAACAGTTTACCATATATATTAATGATTTGGAAGAGGGAATTATGAGCAACACTAGCAAGTTTGTGGATGACACAAAGCTGGGTGGCAGTGTGAACTGTAAAGAGGATGTTAGGATGTTGCAGGGTGACCTGGACAGGTTGAGTGTGTGGGCAGATGCGTGGCAGATGCAGTATAATATAGATAAATGTGAGGTTATCCACTTTGGTGGCAAAAACAAGGGGGCAGATTATGTAAGGGGAAGGTACAGCAAGACCTGGGTGTCCTTGTACACCGGTCACTGAAAGTTTCTGTGCAGGTACAGCAGGCAGTGAAGAAAGCTAATGGAATGTGGCCTTCATAACAAGAGGATTTCAGTATAGCAGTAGAGAGCATCTTCTGCAGTTGTATAGGGCTCTGGTAAGACCACATCTGGAGTATTGTGTATAGTTTTGGTCTCCTAATTTGAGGAAGGACGTCCTTGTGATTGAGGAAGTGCAGCGTAGGTTCACAATATTGATCCCTGTGATGGCGGGACTGTCATATGAGGAAAGATTGAAAAGACTAGGCTTGTATTCACTGGAGTTTAGAAGGATGAGGGGGGATCTTATAGAAACATATAAAATTATAAAAGGACTGGACAAGCTAGATGCAGGAAAAATGTTCCCAATGTTGGGTGAGTCCAGAACCAGGTGCCACAGTCTTAGAATAAAGGGGAGGCCTTTTAAGACTGTGGTAAGAAAAAACATTTTCACCCAGAGAGTTGTGAATTTGTAGAATTCCCTGCCACTGTGGGCAGTGGAGGCCAAATCACTGAATAGTTTTAAGAGAGAGTTAGATAGAGCACTAGGGGCTGGTCAAATCAAGGGATATGGGGAGAACACAGGCACGGGTTATTGATGGGGGATGATCAGCCATGATTAAGTGAATTGCGATGCTGGCTCGAAGGGCCGAATGGCCTCCTCCTGCACCTACTTTCTATGTTTCTATGTTGCTATCAGGAGAGTGGTATGGGGGTAGGTGGGTGGGTTGGATGGGGGGGATGGCTGATCAGCAGTTAAAAGGGACAAATAATTGTGATAAAAAGGGAGACGAAGGTTATATATAAAAATTGGAGAATTAATGTTCATACCAATTTTAACTTTACAGCCCAATGATATGAACATTGAATACTCCAATTATAACTATCACACACTTAATTTAAATTAACTCAGATAAATCCAAAACATTAGCATCTCCAATTACTGAACCAATGCAGTACAGAATGTCAGGTAAATGTTTGTCGACTGATGCCATCAAGTGGTTCCTGCTAATATTACGGAATACTTTGAACATTCTGAAACTTGCTGTTTTGTTTGATAATGAAATCGCAAATTAATTTTATTTCAGATATGTTTTTAAATTATCTTATTTAATAATTCTCAAGTAAGTAATTAAGTTTAACAAAATTGACTTTTATATTTCTTATGCCCTGGAGAGATCCTGTGATCGAATTATTCATATTACACTGAGGTTAATAAAACTTATCGACAATATTGTTTTGTTTGTTTAATTTTTCCAAAACAGAAATAATGTAAAGAAATGTTTAAATTATTTTTTTTAAATTAGCTTCTTAGTGGTCATTATCAAGCAATAAACAAATATAATGGACAACAATACCAATTAGTAATCCCTACAACTTTTAATTTATCACATGTTAAATTCTTGGCCCCATAAGCATCTCATGTATCTATGCAGTTATTACCATAATCTTTGGTTATTACCAGGAGTGGTACTCACTAAATAGATGCAATTGTTGGTATTAAGCATTGTTGCTGTTTGTTCCGTTCACATGAATGCTAATAAATAGGTTTGTGAACATTTTACCTATTTAACCCATGGTAATCAGAAGAGACTGAAGAAGGGTTCCTAATCAAACGTCACCTATCCATGTCCTCTAGAGATGTTGCCTGGCCTACTTCATAAAAGTATAAATTAGAACATTCTTTCTTTACCAGTTGAAATCTTCAACCAAAATTAATAAAGTAATACTTTGAATATGTAACAGAGCCTTTGTGATTCCAAGAACAGCACACATCGTTGGGGGGGAAATAATTTAAATCCAAGAAAATCAAATCAGAGGGTAGAAGGAATGCAGATTATTGTGTGAGCCTCTTAAACATAAGTTATGATGCATTTATTGAATAAAGCACCAAAGTTTCTCCACTCAACATTGTACTGAAAGTGAAACATAATAGACAGATGGGGCTATATTTGAAAGCTCGAAGTACCAGCTGTGGGCATCAAGATCAGTTTCTGATGTTGGTAGAATGCCAGCTCTGTGTTGCCTGTTAATTAATATGATAACAACATATAGCCAAAACTAATTTTGCAATTGAGCGGCTGCATCCTTCATCATGGAGTCCAAATAGTGAGAGACTGCCACCACCTGAAGCTCCACTGCATTATTTAAAGCCAACACTGGGTTCTTATTAGGGGAGGTTAAATCATTTGTGAGCTTCTGCAGATGTGCTAAAATGATTTGGCACAATACTTTTTCAGGATTTGCCAAGGTGGCACTGTGGACCTGGTGTGGACTGGAAAATAAGAAAATATTCATATATCTAGGTCAGGGAGTTGAGAATGAAGCATATGCATTATTAAAATTAACTGGGAGCTGCCAGTGTTGATATTAATAGTGTAAGGAATAGTGATAGAGTTATACAGCATTGAATCTGGCCTTTTGGCCCAACTCATCCAAGCCAGACAAGTTGCCTACCTGAGCATGCCACATTTATCGATGCCTGTCCCTCTCCCTCTAAACCTTTCCTATCTATGTATCTGTTTAAATATCTTTTAAGCATTGTACTCATGCCCGCCTCCACAGCTTCTGCGGGCAGCTCGTTCCATATACTTAATTTCCTCTGTGTGAAAGGTTGCTCCCCAGATACCTTTTAAAACATTCCCCCACCTTATCTTATGCCCTTTTGATCTGGATAAAACAACTGTGGCCATTCATCTTATCGATGCTAATAATGCGTGTATATACCTTCATGAGGTCAGCCTTCAACCCCCAATACTTCCTTGATGAGGAAGCTGGGAGTCTGAAGAAGGAAATGGACAGGTTGGAAGCAGGGGCAAATAAGTGACAAATGGAATACAGCAGAGCAAAGTGTACAGTCATGCACTTTGGTACAAGGAATAACGGCACAGACTACTTTCTAAATGGATTGAGGATTCAGAAATCAGAGACACAAAGGGACTTTGCAGTGTTGATGCAGGATTACCAAAAGATTAATTGAAAGGTTGAGTTGACGGTAATGAAAGCAAATGCAAATCTAATATTCATTTCATGGGAACTAGAATGTAAAAGCAAGGATGTAATGCCGCGGCTTTAGAAAGCACGGGTTAGATCACATTTGGAATATTGTGAATAATATGGGCCCCATATCTGAGGAAGAATATGCTGGCATTGGAGAGAGTCCAGAGGAGAATGATTAAAGGGTTAATTGGGCTAATGTATACAGAGCGTTTGAAGGGTATACGTCTGTATTCACTGGAGTTTAGAAGGATGAGGGGGGATCTGTTGAAACCTACGAGGTAATGAAAGGATGTTTCCACTAATGGTAGAGTTTAGACAGAGGGCACCATCTCTAAAGTTAAGTCCAGAGTTAACTCTGGACTTAACTTTAGAATTGAGATGTAGAGGAATTTCTTTAGCCAGAGGTTGGTGAATCTATGGAATTTGTTGTCACAATGGATAAGATGAGCAGGACATTGTTTTTTTTGTTTTTTACAGAGATTGCTAGGTTCTTGTTTAATAAGGGTGTCAAAGTTACAGGGCGAAGGCAGGAGAATGGGGTTAAGAAGAAGAAATACTGTAGATCAGCCGTGATTGAATGGCAGAGTACAGTGGATGGACCAAGTGGCCTAATTCTATTTCTATGTCTTATGGTGGTGTCCCCTTGTCTAAAATAGACTGAATCCATCTAATCTATATAACTAAAAGTCTCATCTTTACCACTTCCTGTCTGCTCAGTATATTGATTTTAGAAAAAAGGCTACCATATTTCACTGTGATATTTGGCCATCTCACTCACAGTCCTCCTCTGCTGAGGAAGCCCTGAGGATTTTTCCGACCGATGAAAAATAAAAACGTTATGAATGTTAAAAAAATCTTGAGAACAGCAGATTGGTCCTCTCACCCGTCAATCACCATGATGGACGTAACGCCCCTTCCAGGGGAGGGGGGGTAGGGGGGCAGAACTATAAAACCCCGAAAGCCTGGACGTGAGTCAGTCACTGTGGAAGATCACGAGGGAGTGACTTGAAGTGGATTGCTTTAACTTGACTTGAAGTGGATTGACATGACTTGAAGTGGATTGAGTTGACTTGAAGTGGATCGACTTGACTTGACTTGAAATGGATTGACTTGACTTGAAGTGGATTGACTTGACATGACTTGAAGTGGATTAACGTGACTTGACTTGAAATGGATTGACTTGACGGACGAACTGAAGGAAATCCACATTAGGCAGGAAATGGTGTTGGATAGATTGATGGGACTGAAGGCTGATAAATCCCCAGGGCCTGATGATCTGCATCCCAGGGTACTTAAGGAAGTGGCTCTAGAAATCGCGGATGCATTGGTGATAATTTTCCAATATTCTACAGACTCGGGATCAGTTCCTGTGGATTGGAGGGTAGCTAATGGTATCCCACTTTTTAAGAAAGGCAGGAGAGAGAAAACGGGGAACTATAGACCAGATAGCCTGACATCGGTGGTGGGGAGGATGCTGGAGTCAATTATAAAAGATGAGATAGCCACACATTTGGATAGCAGTAACAGGATCGGTCCGAGTCAGCATGGATTTACGAAGGGGAAATCATGCTTGACTAATCTTCTGGAATTTTTTGAAGATGCAACTAGGAAAATGGACAAGGGAGAGCCAGTGGATGTAGTGTACCTGGACTTTCAGAAAGCATTTGATAAGGTTCCACATAGGAGATTAGTGGACAAAATTAGAGCACATGGTTTTGGGGGTAGAGTGCTGACATGGATAGGGAAGTGGTTGGCAGATAGGAAAAAAGAATAGGGATTAACGGGTCCTTTTCAGAATGGCAGGCAGTGACTAGTGGGGTACCGCAAGGCTCGGTGCTGGGACCGCAGCTATTTACAAAATATATCAATGATTTGGATGAAGGGATTCAAAGTAACATTAGCAAATTTGCAGATGACACAAAGCTGGGTGGCAGTGTGAACTGTGAGGAGGATGCTATGAGAATGCAGGTTGACTTGGACAGGTTGGGGGAGTGGGCAGGTGCATGGCAGATGAAGTTTAATGCGGATAAATGTGAGGTTATCCACTTTGGTAGCAAAAATATGAAGGCAGATTACTATCTAAATGCCGTCAAGTTGGGAAAAGGGGAAGTGCAACGGAATCTGGGGGTCCTTGTACATCAGTCTATGAAACTAAGCATGCAGATACAGCAGGCAGTGAAGAAAGCGAATGGTATTTTGGCCTTTATAACAAGAGGAATTGAATATAGGAGCAAAGAGGTCCTTCTGCAGTTGTACAGAGCCCCAGTGAGACCACACCAGGAGTATTGTGTGCAGTTTTGGTCCCCTAATTTGAGGAAGGACATTCTTACTATTGAGGTAGTGCTGTGTAGGTTTACAAGGTTAATTTCTGGGATGGCGGGACTGTCCTATGCTGAGAGAATGGAGAGGCTGGGCTTGTACACTCTGGAGTTTATTAGGATGAGAGGAGATCTCATTGATGCGTATAAGATTGTTAAGGGTTTGGACACGCTAGAGGCAGCAAACATGTTCCCGATGTTGGGGGAGTCCAGAACCAGGGGCCACAGTATAAGAATAAGGAGTAAACCATTTAGAACGTAGACGAGGAAACATTTTTTCTCACAGAGAGTGCTGAGTCAGTGGAATTCTCTGCCTCAGAGGGCGGTGGAGGCAGGTTCTCTGGATGCTTTCAAGAAAGAGCTAGATAGGGCTCTTAAAGATAGCGAAGTCAGGGGATATGGAGAGATGGCAGGAACGGGGTACTGTTTGGGGGTGATCAGCCATGATCACATTGAATGGCGGTGCTGGCTCGAAGGGCCAAATGGCCTACTCCTGCACCTTTGTCTTTTGTCTATTGTCTATTGAAATGGATTGACTTGAAATGGATTGACTGGTCTTGACTTGACTTGAAGTGGATTGACTTGACTTGAAATGGATTGACTTGGTTTGAAGTGGATCGACTTGACTTGACTTGACTTGAAGTGGATTGTGAGGGGATCTCATTGAAACATATAAGATTGTTAAGGGCTTGGACACGCCAGAGGCAGGAAACATGTTCCCGATGTTAGGGGAGTCCAGAACCAGGGGCCACAGTTTAAAAATAAGGAGTAACCCATTTAGAACGGAGGTGAGGAAACACTTTTTCTCACAGAGAGTGGTGAGTCTGTGGAATTCTCTGCCTCAGAGGGCCATGCAGGCTGGTTCTCTGGATGCTTTCAAGAGAGAGCTAAATAGGGCACTGAAAAATAGCAGTGTCAGGGGATATGGGGAGAAGGCAGGAACGGGTTACTGATTGGGGATGATCAGCCATGATCATCCCAATTTGGCAACAGAATAGATCAGGGAAGGTAGTGCATCCGTGGATAACAAGGGAAATCAGGGATAGTATCAAAGCAAAGGATGATGCGTACAAAGTAGCCAGAAAAAGCAGCATACCAGAGGACTGGGAGAAATTCAGAGACCAACAGAGAAGGACAAAGGGCTTGATTAGGAAAGGAAAAATAGATTATGAAAGAAAACTGGCAGGGAACATAAAAACTGACTGCAAAAGTTTTTATAGATATGTGAAGAGAAAGAGATTAGTTAAAACAAATGTAGGTCCCTTGCAGTCAGAAACAGGTGAGTTGATCATGGGGAACAAGGATATGGCGGACCAATTGAATAACTACTTTGGTTCCGTCTTCACTAAGGAAGACATAAATAATCTGCCGGAAATAGCAGGGGACCGCAGGTCAAAGGAGTACTTGAGTGAAATCCAGGTTAGTCGGGAAGTGGTGTTGGGTAAATTGAATGGATTAAAGGCCGATAAATCCCCAGGGCCAGATAGGCTGCATCCCAGAGTACTTAAGGAAGTAGCTCCGGAAATAGTGGATGCATTAGTGATAATCTTTCAAAACTCTTTAGATTCTGGAGTAGTTCCTGAGGATTGGCGGGTAGCAAACGTAACCCCTCTTTTTAAGAAGGGGGGGAGAGAGAAAACGGGGAATTACAGACCAGTTAGTCTAACATCGGTAGTGGGGAAACTGCTAGAGTCAGTTATTAAAGATGGGATAGCAGCGCATTTGGAAAGTGGTGAAATCATTGGACAAAGTCAGCATGGATTTACGGAAGGTAAATCATGTCTGACGAATCTTGTGGAATTTTTCGAGGATGTAACTAGTAGCGTGGATGGGGGAGAACCAGTGGATGTGCTGTATCTGGACTTCCAGAAGGCTTTCGACAAGGTCCCACATAAGCGATTAGTATATAAACTTAAAGCATATGGCATTGGGGGTTCAGTATTGATGTGGATAGAGAACTGGCTGGCAAACAGGAAGCAAAGAGTAGGAGTTAACGGGTCGTTTTCACAATGGCAGGCAGTGACTAGTGGGGTACCGCAAGGCTCAGTGCTGGGACCCCAGCTATTTACAATATACATAAATGATCTGGATGAGGGAATTGAAGGCAATATCTCCAAGTTTGCGGATGACACTAAGCTGGGGGGCAGTGTTAGCTGTGAGGAGGATGCTAGGAGAATGCAAGGTGACTTGGATAGGCTGGGTGAGTGGGGCAAATGTTTGGCAGATGCAGTATAATGTGGATAAATGTGAGGTTATCCACTTTGGTGGCCAAAATAGGAAAACCGACTACTATCTAAATGGTGGCCGATTAGGAAAAGGGGAGATGCAGCGCGACCTGGGTGTCATGGTACACCAGTCATTGAAAGTAGGCAGGGTTACACAAAAAGCTGGAGAAACTCAGCGGGTGCAGCAGCATCTAAGGAGCGAAGGAGATAGGCGACGTTTCGGGTCGAGACCCTTCTTCAAAGTAGGCATGCAGGTACAGCAGGCAGTGAAGAAAGCCAATGGTATGTTAGCTTTCATAGCAAAAGGATTTGAGTATAGGAGCAGGGAGGTTCTACTTCAGTTGTATAGGGTCTTGGTGAGGCCACACCTGGAGTATTGCGTACAGTTCTGGTCTCCAAATCTGAGGAAGGACATTATTGCCATAGATGGAGTGCAGCGAAGGTTCACCAGACTGATTCCTGGGATGTCAGGACTGTCTTATGAACAAAGACTGCATAGACTCGGTTTATACTCTCTAGAATTTAGGAGATTGAGAGGGGATCTTATAGAAACTTACAAGATTCTTAAGGGGTTAGACAGGCTAGATGCAGGAAGATTGTTCCCGATGTTGGGGAGGTCCAGGACAAGGGGTCACAGCTTAAGGATAAGGGGGAAATCCTTTAGGACCGAGATGAGAAGGAATTTTTTCACACAGAGAGTGGTGGGTCTCTGGAACTCTCTGCCACAGAGGGTAGTTGAGGCCAGTTCATTGGCTATATTTAAGAGGGAGTTAGATGTGGCCCTTGTGGCTAAGGGGATCAGAGGGTATGGAGAGAAGGCAGGTACGGGATACTGAGTTGGATGATCAGCCATGGTCATATTGAATGGCGGTGCAGGCTCGAAGGGCCGAATGGCCTACTCCTGCACCTAATTTCTATGTTTCTATGATCACATTGAATGGCGGTGCTTGCTCGAAAGGCCAAATGACCTACTCCTGCACCTATTGTCTATTGTCTATGGAAATGGATTGACTTGAAATGGATTGACTTGAAATGGATTGACTTGACTTGAAGTGGATTGACATGACTTGAAGTTGATTGACTTAGAAACATAGAAACATAGAAAGTAGGTGCAGGAGGAGGCCATTCGGCCCTTCGAACCAGCACCGCCATTCATTGGGATCATGGCTGATCGTCCGCTATCAATAACCCGTGCCTGCTTTCTCCGCATATCCCTTGATTCCACTAGCCCCTAGAGCTCTATCCAACTCTCTCTTAAATCCATCCAGTGATTTGGCCTCCACTGCCCTCTGTGGCAGGGAATTCCATAAATTCACAACTCTCTGGGTAAAAAAGTTTTTTTCTCACCTCAGTCTTAAATGACCTCCCCTTAATTCTAAGACTGTGGCACGTGGTTCTGGACTCACACAACATTGGGAACATTTTTCCTGCATCTAGCTTGTCCAGTCCTTTTAGAATTGTATATGTTTCTATAAGATGCTCCCTCATCCTTCTAAACTCCAGTGAATACAAGCCTAGTCTTTTCAATCTTTCCTCATATGACAGTCCTGCCACCCCAGGGATCAATCTCGTGAACCTATGCTGCCCTGCCTCAATCACAAGGATGTCCTTCCTCAAATTAGGAAGCCAAAACTGTACACAATACTCCAGACGTGGTCTCACCAGAGCCCTATACAACTGCAGAAGAAACTCTTTACTCCAATACTGAAATCCTCTTGTTATGAAGGCCAACATTCCATTAGCTTCCTTCACTGCCTGTTGTACCTGCACGCCAACTTCCAGTGACCAGTGTACAAGGACACCCAGGTCTCGCTGTACCTCCCCCTTACCTAACCTAACCCCATTGAGAAAACTTGACGAAGTGGATTGACGTGGCTTGAAGTGGATCGACTTGACTTGGCGTGAAGTGGATTGACTTGACTTGACTTAAAACAGATTGACTTGAAATGGTTTGAAATGGATTGTTGGTTCTGCTCTCATTGTGCTTGACTTGACTTGACCCACAACCCTCTTCTTCGCTCCATCTCACATGTCGCCAGCTCTTACGGACTGTCAGTATGTCTTTCTCTGCCGGGACACCCACAGGTCGCCCTTGCAGCGCCCTTATGAGGGTTATTTTCGGGTGCTACAGCACGGGCCCACAAATATTTGAATTGGACATGGGGGGGGGGTCGGGGGGAGACCGTTTCGATGGCTCATTTGAAGCTGGCCCATTTGGAACAGGTGGCCTAGCCTCGCCGTCGAGGGCATCCGCCATCTCAGGTCCCACCTAGTTCATCCTTTCCAGAAAATACACCTTTGCGTGGGGATGGACGTACAAGGTCAGGCCGCCTCGTTCGGCTTGCCATCCGTTTTTGTGCCTCCGGTTCTGGGGGGATAATGTGGCGGCTCTGGGTGATGGGCCATGCACTGTATATAACCTTCCGCTCTTAGTGGGGTCACATATCCTGGTGACGAGACATAGGGGTCACGGTTTGCTTACAGGTGCCCCTGGGGAGTATTTTAAGGATTAATCGTATGCGCATATGGTTGGTGAGTGCGGAGAATTAGTGTAGTAATAAAGAACCAGTATTTCGGACAAACTTCCAGTCTGCCTCGTTCTTTAATGGACAACTCCGCGTCCGCTACACTATCACAATATTTAAGAAATATTTATACAGGCACATAGATTAGGTGTAGAAGATTATGGGCCAAATGCAGGCTGATGGGACTAGTGTAGATGGAGCATATTGGTAGTCAAGGGCACATTGGGCTGAAGGGCATGTTTGCACAATATATGACTATATTTTCTATACCTTTTCCACTTTAATTACATCCTTCCCACAGCTAAGTGACCAATACTGTGCACAATACTGAATGGCAGACTCACAACCCAATAACATGACGACCCAATTCTTGTACTCGACTAATGTAAATTTGCCCACATGGAATTTATAAATCATACTCAACATAATTGAGGAACAGAATAAAAAATTGCTCCTGTGAAGTCTATGTGAAAACAAATGAATGAATGAACATAGAGGAATGAACTAATTTACCAAGGTCAAGTTTGTAGGCTGCTGGTTCAACAGGAGTCCACTTAGGGAATTATCTTTGGAAACTGACATGGCAATCTCTTCTATTGATACTTGTATGATACTTCATCAAGCAATGCCATCTCTATCTCTAGCCTCAAAAGTCACATCTGTTCCAAGGAAAAAATAGCTCCGCTACTTGTAGAAGGATATAGTCATGACATTGATTGTATGGGAAAAGGCTCCCTGCACACCATCACTATGGTGGATACCTATACTGATTTTAATGACTCATGGGTGGTACTTTTGCAGTTGCTAGAAGATAGCTTTGAAACAAGAGTCAAGTGAAGGGGGTTTTATTGTCATATGTCCTGGATAGCACAATTAAATTCTTACTTGCTGCAGCACAACAGAATATGTAAACATAGTTTGATATAATAAACGAGAGAGGGAAAAGAAAACTTCAATGTGTATATAAACACATATTCACAACATAATTATATATATATACACACATACACACATACTCCACATAACCTAATGGTGGTTAATCACAGCTCAGATTGCTACCAATATGGCTCTGTACTCCAGATTTCCATTGAAGATTTGTCAGCGATGACACATCAGCAAGCTGCCATTCTGCAAAGTTATCAGACTTGCTGATATCGTACTCCAAGGGAATGGCAGAGAATGCACAGAGTTAGTTGCCACTCAGGCTGAAAACCTCTTGCCCCCATTACTCCAATCTGTCAATGCCATCATCGTACATCACATGATGTGAATATGTTGTTTGAAATTGGTTGGCTTGGCCAAGAGTTACTTAGAAGTTTGGATTAGTTTGTCAACAATCTTCCCTGTTGCAGAGGAATAAACATCCACTAGCCACAAACGCAGCACAGTGCAGTGGTAATGGGTTAAACAATGGGAGGCTGGCATTAATAAACACATTTGCATGATGAGACAATTGTATGTTTACGTACTTGGCCATTTGTAGTTTAGTGCTCAACCAAACATAAGGATGCTCATCAATAAAATGATGGCAACTGATAATGTTACCCCTGTGGGATTTTCTGGTTCCATATTCAGAATCACTCACAGGAGCTGGGCAATGTTTTCAGATCAGAACTTGTTGAGAACACTAAGGACACATTTTCTAATATTGCTTGTGTTTAATGGTTTATCATGGTGCTGTTATGTATGCAAATCTGACATTATGAATGGGAAGCCATGGGGGATAGGTAATGTATTTCCAGTTCGGGAAGGTATTTAACTTTAAGGTCACCTTGCATGTAGAAGCCTTGAACTGATCCCCAGTCAATGCAGTGCTCATCCTGATGCAATAGTGTAAACAGACAACCAGGCTAGTGAGCAAGATGCATTTTATCTGTATCTTTATTTTAGGGCTGCAGGAAGCTAACCAAATTGCCGAACGTAAGTCGGAAGTGTACTTGCAGTACATTCTGAACAATGTCAAAACTCCTGTCAAACAAACTATTTGGTCTTATCTTGTATAATGAAAACACAAAATAATTTTAGACGGTGGAAACGTGAGTAAAAAACAAAGTGTTGGAGGAACTCAGCAGATCTGACAGCATGTGTTCAGGAAATGGACAGACACCATTTTGGGTCGGAACATTAAAAGTTGTCTGTCCATTCGCTCTAGAAATACTGTCTTACCTGCTGAGTTCGTCCGGCACTTTATTTTTTGCTTGTGTAATGAAATGTGTTTAATATGCAATATGCAATATGTAATATGCAAGTGAAAGGAATTCAAAGGATGCTATTTAATATTCAGTACAAGATGGACACAATTCTGTAACAAACAAGAATAAAGCTGAAATCAAGCCAGTTATGTAGGTTAACAGATGAATGAGTTAAACTGATATTGGCAATTATAGTTGAAGGTTTGCCACTAAACAAAGGCAAATATTTAATGAAAATAATAATTTACAAACAATTGTATATTTCATTGAGAAATAACTCCATATTAAAAGTTATCCAAGCATGGTTATTTTAAAAAGGTATTTCATTAAATGTTTGGTTATGTAATGCCAAGAAAACCAATGTGCCTGTAAATTAATTTCTTGAGTTTTTGGAAAGAGCAATGAATAATTATTAAAAAAGATATAATTTAGTATTTGTGGGTAAATTAACCCCTTTCTAGGGAAATCAATATTTATTTCAATAATCTTGACATTGTGTAAAACAGTAGAGAGTAGAAAGATATGTATATCTTATATCATATATATATATATATATATATATATATATATATATATATATATATATATATATATATAAGCCAAAAGCAAAAAGTTATAATGGGCAAATAATTGCCATAAAAACCAGAAGTAATGGAGAATAGTGATTTCAATAATTGTTTTTGTTTTGCTGCTTTTTGTGATCGAGATACTGGGATGTTCCAAATGTTAAATGTTTCTTTATTTATCTAAATCCTATTTTACGGTGTGCTAGTGATGATTATGTGTTGATTCCTTGGCTGAAATTAAGTAAAGGGAAATAAAAATCCGGCAGCTTCGGTAAACGTAGTGATCTGCTCTCCCGTATTACAGTTTCCAACGGTGAGGACAGAAATATTTCTGATGGTGTTTTGTAACATTTGATATAAAGAGAGAAGAAGTGGAGTTCCATGTGATTCAAATAGACTAATAGTAAGCAATATGTTGAATGCACTGTAAGCATCTGGATTTACATTCAGTATTGTACTCCATTCTTTAATATTGTAAGTTAAATTTATTTAAATTTCATTTTTCAAATATTGCAATGTTTTCTAAAGCATTTTTATAACCTTAATAACTTTTAAAATATACCACCGATCAGAACAAAACATGGTGCATTTGCAGCACAGTACAATGGTGAGTAAGGTGGGGGAAAATCATAGCGCTATCGCGTACAGTTTTTGTGCAAAATTAAAAACAATGCAAACTGGAAGATAATAAGATGAGAGATTCAAAATAAGTGGGACCCGTTGGGTCCCATTGTCACACGGGAGGCCTGGTCCGCCCAATGCAATATTCCACCACTCACGCATAGCCCCCAACTGCGCAGGCGCGGCTGACAGGATCCTGTTGTGACGCCGCTGATCCCCACTCCTCCCATTACATCCCACTCTGCACATCCCCACCCATGGTCAACTCTACGTGGTGCTCAGACGTGGCAGTCCTGTCCAACCCCTCCTCTCCACACCTGGAATATCTGGCGGTGAAGTGCCGTCCCTTCTACCTCCCAAGGGAATTCACCTCACTCATCTTGACCGCGGTCTACATCCCACCCCAGGCAGACGTCCGTCTGGCACTGGAGGAGCTGCACGCTGTGGTCAACAAAAACACCAGACGTCTTACCCCGAGGCATTTACCACTATTGCTGGGGATTTCAATAAGGCAAACCTAAATAAATCACTCCCCAACTTCCACCAACATGTCTCCTGCTGCACCAGAGGACCAAACACCCCCCACCACTGCTACACCATCATCAAGAATGCCTATCGCTCTATCCCTCGCCCTCACTTCGGTAAATCCGACCATTCTGCGGTGCTGCTTCTTCCTGCCTACAGGCAGCAATTGAAGAGCGCACCCCCAGAGGTGAAGACAGTACAGAGCTGGTCGGGGGGGGGGGGGGGGGGGGGTGGTTGAGGAATACGCCACAGTCATTACAGACTTGTATAAAGAAATGTGTGGAGGACTGCGTTCCTACAAAAACCTTCCGAGTGTTTCCCAATCAGAAGCCTTGGATGAACTTTGAGATCCGCACTCTTCTGAAGTCCAGACACCGAGCATTTACGTCTGATGATACCGTGGATTACAAGAAGTCCAGATACAACCTTGGTAAGGCCATCAAAAAGGCCAAAAGGGACTTCTGCTCCAAACTGGAGGATGAGACAGATGTTCGGAAGCTGTGGTGGGGCTTGAATGCAATCACTTCCTACAAAGCGAAACTAGGAGGCAGCTCGAATGTCGGCGAAACAACACTCCCTGACGAGCTCAATGCGTTTTACGCACGCTTTGATAGGGAGAATACTGATGTACCTTCCCGAGCCCCCATTCGCTGTGACGGTATTTCAGTCTCAGTCACAGAGGCCGACGTCAGGAAATCCTTCAGAGGGGTGAACCCTCGAAAAGTGCCTGGACCTGATGGTATACCCGGTCGTGTTCTAAAAACCTGTGCGGACCAACCGGCTGGAGTTTTTACGGACATTTTCAACCTCTCACTTCTGAGATCCTCACCTGCTTTACAAGGGCATACCAGTTCCCAAGAAGAGTAAGGTGATGTGCCTCAATGACTATCGACCTGTGGCACTAACGCCTGTGGTGATGAAGTGCTTTGAGAGGTTGATCATGGAGTAAATCAACTCCTACCTCGACAAAAACCTGGACCCACTGCAGTTCGCTTACCGCCACAACAGATGAACAGTGGATGCGATCTCGCTGGCCCTCCACTCCGCTCTGGACCACTTGGACAACAAAAACGCAGATGTTAAGCTGTTATTCATTGATTACAGCTCGGCAATTAACACAATCATCCCCTCCAAGCTGGTTACCAAACTCGCAGAACTGGGTCTCTGCGCATCCCTCTGCAATTGGATCCTCGACATCCTCATTCACAGACCACAGTCCGTTCGTATTGGTGGAAATGTGTCAGCCTCTATAACAATCAGCACGGGAGCACCTGAAGGCTGCGTGCTCAGCCCGCTGCAGTACTCACTCTATACCCATGATTGCGTAGCCGGTCATAGTGCGAACTCCATCATCAAGTTTGCTGACGACACCACGGTTCTGGGACGTATCACTGATCGGGATGAGTCAGAGTATAGAAGAGAGATTGAGCAAATGTCCATATGGTGCAAGCACAATAACCTAGCCCACAACACCAGCAAAACCAAGGAACTGATTGTGGACTTTGGAAGTAGGAAGGGGACACACAGTCCGGTTTATATCAACAGGTCGATGGTTGAAAGGGTCAAGAGCTTCACATTTCTGGGCATGCACATCTCTGAAGATCTTTCCTGGTCTGAGAACACTAATGCAATTATCAAGAAAGCACATCAGCGCCTCTACTCCCTGTGAAGTTTACGGAGAGTCGGTTTGTCAAGGAGGACTCTCTCTAACTTCTACAGGTGCACAGTAGAGAGCATGCTGACTCGTTGCATCGTGGCTTGGTTCGGCAACTTGAGTGCCTTGGAGAGGAAAAGACTTCAAAAAGTAGTAAACACTGCCCAGTCCGTCATCAGCTCTAACCTTCCTTCCATCGAGGGGGTGTATCACAGTCGCTGTCTCAAAAAGGCTGGCAGCATCATCAAGGACCCACACTATCCTGGCCACACACTCATCTCCCTGCAACCTTCAGGTAGAAGGTACAGGAGCCTGAAGACTGCAATTACCAGGTTCAGGAATAGTGACTTCCCCACAGCCATCAGGCTATTAAACCTGGCTCGGACAAAACTCTGATCATTAATAACCCATTATCTGTTATTTGCACTTTATCAGTTTATTTATTCATGTGTGTATTTACGTATATAATGATATATGGACACACTGATCTGTTTTGTGGTAAATGCCTACTATGTTCTGTGTGCTGAAGCAAAGCAAGAATTTCATTGTCCTATCAGGGACACATGACAATAAACTCACTTGAACTTGAACTTGAACTTGAACTTGAACCCACACACTCACTCTGTCCTCCCCCAATCCCCCCATCCATTCTTGGCGGCTCTCCTGCGGCGCAGCCATTCCCACCCATTGGGTTCCCATTGTGACATAGAACACGCAGGTACTACTGCGCAAGTGCAGCTGACGGCAAGTGGAAGAGGGATTTATTAAAGCTTAAAATGTGAATAACTCTTATAATGTACCAACATTTTAAACATTAAAGGTGAGATTTATTCAGTCCATTCTTTCTTGTTACGTTCTGCATCCGGGGGAGGGGGATGCCTTCAGGTGGGGGCCATCAGGCGCCGGTGGGGGGAACGTCCTGCAGCTGGGGGAATGGAACAGCTTTAGCCGGGAGCTGTTGGGGGCCATTGGAGGAGCAGAGAGCATCCTACAGCTGTGGGAGGGCGATAACTTCAGGCAGGGCCTGTTGGACCTGGTGGGGGGGAGGGAGTGCTGCCATGGCTTACTGCTGCCATGGCCTATGCCTGCCACTGCCTACCACTGTTGTGGCCTACTGCTGCCACTGTTAATGCTGCCTACCCGTACCCCTACCCCTGCCGCCACCTACCGCTGCTGTGGCTTGCCGCTGCTTTGGCCGGCCGCTGCCACTCCCCACCGTTGTGAACAGGAGAGCTGCCAAGAATGGATGGGGGGATTGGGAGGGACGTTGATGGTGACTAGCTGGGGGAGGGGGACGGCTTCAGAAGGGGGCCGGGGTGGTGGGAAGCATCCTGCAGCTGTGTACTGAACCGGCTTCATGCGGGGACTGTCGGGGGCCAGGTGGGGGAGTGCCCTGCCATGGCCTTCTGCTGCCATGGCCTACCACTGCCACTGCCTGCCCTGCCACTGCCTACCACACCGAATGACAGGAGAGAAGATCAATCTGCTGACAGAAGAGGAGACTAATCTGCACATGTGCAATTTTTACGATGTTTAAATCTTAATAACTTGTGCAATATTCGACCAAACAGAACAAAATTTGGTGCATTTGCAGCACAGAAGAATGACAAGAACGGTGGCGAGAAATCGTAGTGCTATTGGGTGCCGTTTTTGCACAAATATCAAAACAACGCAAATCAGAAGATGACAAGATGAGGGTTTTAATTATGTATAGATAGATAAACAGATAGATAAATAGATAGATTCCACAAAATTCTCATTGACATTTAGTTTAGTTTAGTTTAGAGATACAGTGCGGAACCAGACCCTTTGGCCCACCGAGTCGGTACCGACTAGCTATCCCCGCACATTAACACTATCCTACACACGCTAGGGACAATTTCCATTTACACCAAGCCAATTAACCTACAAACATGTACGTCTTTGGAGTGTGGGTGGAACCCGATGATCTCGGCGAAAACCCACGCAGGTGATGGGGAGAACGGACAGACAGCACCCGTAGTCGGGATTGAACCCGAGTCTCTGGCGCTGCAATCACTTCTTCTTCTTTCCGTGTGGCGTGCACAGCCTAAAGTTGTTGGACAACTTGTTCTATTTGATCTTCCATTTGTGCACATCTGGTTGATTGCATTCGTCAAAACAGGGCAGACCACGTGAAGGTTCCACCCCGCTGCAATCGCTGTAAGGCAGCAACTCTAACGCTGCACCACCATTCCTTTCTTAATCATGGATTCTGATGGAAGAATATAAAGGGAATGTAACAAACTGGTCACCAGGTCTCCACCATAATTAAAGACATCTTTACATTGTAAAAATAATATACCTGTTTTGACAATATTGATTCTGGAAAATTTACTGTGCTTTTAGACATTATCTGTGGGTGAAAGAATCTGAGAATCTTCAAATGCAGAAATCGATCGTTTTGCTCAATTGTCTGTTTTTTCTAAATAAAACAACCAAGCACAGTAAGGGTTCTTAAAATAGAAAATGCTGCAACCACACAAGCAGACAAATGGTGCATTTTATCCAAGCGTGCAAGTCCTCAGCTCATCCCAAAGCATTTAAACCCAATTAAGCTTTTTTTTTTAAACCAATCAAAGCTGTAATATTGGAAAAGTGGCAGCAAATTTACACACACAGCAAATGGGATGTGAAAGAAAACTAAATTAAAAAAATTGGGATTCAGAAACACTTTTGAAAAGAGAAATTTCCAGGATCTGTGGTGGTCGGCGGAGCAGGGATGGGGGAATGGTTGGCGGGAAGGAAAACACATAAGTGGGGTTAATTGCCTCAGATGACATATGGTGCCAGCATATAGTTCAAATGGTCTTATTTAAATTTATTATTGGCAGCATTTACTTTTGTGCGCTGAGTATCTATAGTCGTAGATTGCAGAGATAATTGAGTGTGAATGTGTGTTATTTATCCAAATTCCAATTCATCCCAACATAATTAATGTTGTGAAGTACAAGCCTTTCCTTGTTTATGAATACCTAACTTATGTACAGCCTGAACATTCAAACAAACATTTGGGACGAGATGGATTCACCAGCTGTTGCGGAGCTGCAGGCAACTGTTCTTGATACCAGCTTGGATTTTGACACATCAAACCCTGGAAGAATACATTTTAGGCTTGGAATAAATTTGCTAATGTCAGCTTTATTATTAAGAATGGAAAAAAAAAGAATTAAAATGCGCCTCCAGTCTAATCATTCCAATTGGACAACCCACTTCTTCAGGTAACTTCTGCTCAGTTTGCAACACATTTCCAATTTGAAAAAAAAGAATTCAGTTCATGAACAGAATGCATAAGTGAATGAGTTACAGTATTAAAAGTAATGATCTCATTAACACCTGAATTATTCAAAACCAGGCCTGGTTACCCTATGCAGCATTGATTTTATTTCAAAGTCTCGTGAAGAGACTACATGAAAAACCCGCCAGTCCGCATGTGCATCAATACGTCATCGCATGGCGTGAGATACGGATGCATTTGGAAATGCTCCGTCAGTTTAATGGTGAAGGTAAGGTTTTCTTTTACAGGAACGGTGCTTCTTGTTTCAACGTGGGTTTGATTTCCAAAAATGGACAAACGAAGAAACAAGAAGAGATGTGCTGTTGAAAATTCAGCGGGGAATGACGGCAACGAGCAAGATCGGTGCCCGTTGCTTTCAAGCTCAGATACACTAACAGCGGGCTCTGAGTAGCTGACAGGCACGACCTGCACAGCAACCACCTCTAAAGCTCCGAAAGGGAGCAGCTTGTCAAGCCAGTCTCGGAGACATGAATAGGACTGCACAGTAACCTCCGCGAAACCTCCGAAAAGGAACAGCTTGTCGACCCGGGCTCGGAGACTCTAGCAAGTGTGGCCTGCACAACAACCTCCGTGAAAGCCCCGAAAAGGACTAATTTGTAGACCCAGAGACGCTGGTAGGTAGGGTCTGCACAACAACCTCTGCAATATCTCCGAAAAGGAGCAGCTTGGTGACCCCGGGCTCGGAGACACTGGCAGGGTGGCCTGCACAGCAACCTCCGCAAAAGCTCTGAAAAAGAGCAGCATGTCGACCCTGGGCTCGGGGAAAAATGAAGGAACTGGCTGTCCAAAAGGACAATACTGGCCAGGGAGGCACTGCCTCAACATCTAAAATTGATGTTATCAGTCAACTCACAAGAGTGAGGATAACTGAGTGAGAGGCTAGTAATGGGGAGGTGCACTGCACTGATATAGGCAGTTAAATTCAGACATCTGAGGATATCTCCCACTCAGAGGCTGGGAGTTTGAGGATTCCCTCAACAAATGGATAATGGATTCAGCTCATGACTAGAAAAGAGCTGCCGGCACTCGGAATCAAAATTTGCCATCCCCTCGGGGATAGGTGAACCAGTAAAGGTAGAACTGGCAAGTAGCATTATATACTTGACTTCACACCAGCTGAATGAGGAGAACATGCTGGACAATGCTGAAAAGTTTGTTAATCCTGATAACTGCCAGACCCGTGATGTACCAAAGCTCAACCACACCATCTGGGACATTCTGATTGGCGAAACGAAGTCTAAAGTTCTAAAACTCCAGTGAGTTCAGAGAGCTCACACAAGAGGGATTTTGGTGTTTGTGAGGTCGGTGGATGGAACACAGCATTCTGAAGTGCAGCAAGACGCCTTAGCAAGCTCTGTAAGGATGTCATCCCCACCAAGTTAGTGGCCGAAACCGCTATACTGAGGCTGGTTGGAGCACCAGGCCTACACAACTAAGACCAAGCCAGAGGCCTTTTTTAGGCACAGGTTCACAGCGCTCAGCATGGAGACAGCACGTGCCACACACTCAGTCTCAACCCCAACTGGCCACAATGTCAGAGCCAGAGGGAAGGGACAGAACAGAAATTAGCATCAGCAGATGCTGTCAATCAACCACCGGATCCCGTTAAGTTAGGCAAGTATTATTCCTACAGCTGCATGAAATGTACGGAGGATATTCAAGTCGGAGGTATATTGAGTCTGTTCTGGGGAAAGATAACCACTGGCTCTTTTATTTTACTAGCCATAAATGGTTATAAATCTGACGTTCTGTCTGACCGGTTTCCTCCATGGCAAGAAAAGCCCAAATTTCAGTGAAAACGGTCGAAAGAGGAATATATAGCAATCCGAGTAGAGGTAGTGAAATTACACAAAAGGATATGATTGAGGAGATTGTCCATGAACGAGATTAATATATTTCCAATATCTTCATAAGTGCTAAGGAAGTATACCAAATCATTCTTGATTTGGCTAGTCTGAACATGGGCTTGGAATATAACCATTTTAGAATGATTTTTAATTCAGCAAAACTGCTGATTCTTGAGGATTGCTTTATGACCTCAATTGATCTCAAAGTTGCATTATTTCCAGTACCAATACATGAGAGTCACAGGGAATAGTTGACATGCTCATCATAGGAAAGACGATATATACACAGAGGTAGCTGTTGCAGCAACCTAGACACTGCTAGAAGATCTAGGATTTGTTATTCATCCAGAAAGCCCAGGCTTGAGCCAACAAAAACTATCGCATATCTAAGCTTTCTCATAAACTCTTCAGATAGGTCTGTGACCCTACCTACAGATAAGAAACAGAATTGTGTAGATGCATGCACAGGCTTACTTAAGAATGAGAAGTGTAATATACAACATGTTTCGAGAGGATAGGCAAGCTGGTA
Organism: Raja brachyura; assembly: GCA_963514005.1. Next base: position 99,351,875 of record OY740784.1, on the reverse strand, counting down.
GCTGCCTTCCCAGCTATGGGCCATGCATTATAGAAGCCTGGATCATGAGAAGGTTCTTGCCCTAAAATTGAATATGGAACAAGTTTATATATGTATGATGCTGCGACAGAGTTGATATCCGAATTCCAGTTGGTGATTGAGCACACAGGGTTCATTGTACTTAGTAAGCCAACACTACAAAAAGTGAGGGCTGGGGTGTAACTGACACCTATACTAGTTGTGGTGGTAAGTGCAATGAAGTTGAGTTGAGACATGGCCATAAAATACGGCATCAACTATTTGGAAAAGCTAGCAGCATTCCAGGCATTGAGAACATATTGTGGGAATGACCATGATATGCAAATCAGGCTACACCGGGGAAAAACAACAGCAGTAGCATATGTTAACTATATGGGTAGCTGTAAGTCTCAAACATGCGATGCACTAGCAAAATCCATTTGGGCGCGGTGTATAAGAAGAAGATATGGGTGTCAGCTGCACATCTGCCACGTAGGTACCAAATTGAAGCAAGAAATTCCACATATTGGAGGATGCCTCCAAAAGATAATTCAAGAGAAGGCAACAGGTATTATAGTAGTGCTAAATTGGCCTACAACCATGATTTCCATTGTAAAAAAAGGTCTGTTGAAAGAAGCTCCTATATTTGCTCACAGACACGAACATTGGTTAGTTCAACCTATCAGTCGTGCACCGCATCCATTGCATGATTGTATTGATTTATTTATTTGCAGGATTTAAAGAGACCCTTCGAGCTTATAGGACTATCCAGCAGAACAGTTGACGTGATCACTGCAGCTTGGCGAGATGGCACAAGAAAGCAGTATGTTGTCCACATAAAACAGGGGAAAAGTTTTGTGAGGAGATACATGTGAGCTACTTTAAAGCAGAAGCAGCAGAGGTTTGGGGGATCTTCCAGTTTAGTTTTATGAGAAGCGACTAAGTTATAGCGCAATTAACACTGCTCCCAGTACCTTATTGTCGTAACTAGCTCTTGGAGTGGGACAACAAACAATTGGATCTCACCCACTGGTGACAATGTTCATGGAAGGTGTCTTTAATATGAACCCTCTAAAACCTAAATACAAAGAAGTGTGGAATGTGTAATCAGTTTTATATTTTTTACACAAATTCGCACCAGCTGATCTCTAACGTTGGTGCAGCTATTCATAGGTTAGTCATGCTTATGGCACTTATTCCAGCACGAAGAGCTCAGCCTTTATGCAATCTCCATCTGGATAGCTCGGTAATATCTGACAAGAGGGTAGCATTTTATATGAATTAACTCATAAAGCAGAGCAGAGTAAAATTTGGAGCTAGCAGCATACCCACCAGATCGGAGATTGGGGTGTTAATTATGTGAAAAAGTACATTGAGGTTAAGAACCTACAGGAATAAGGAAAGCTAAGAACCTACGAGATGAAGGAAAAGCTTTCTTCATAGTTATAAAAAAGCCTCACAAGAGATTGCTGGTGCAGACTATTTCAATATGGATAGTGTACGCCGTTGAAAGTGGGTGTGAATACAGATAATTTCAAGTCACACTCGACCAGGGCTGCTGGCACATCAGCAGCCAATAGAATGGATGTTCCTCTTGATCCCATTTTTGCAGCAGCAGGATGGTCAGTTGAACGCACTTTCGGAATTTTTATAATAAACCGCTTAACAGGTCTGGACGATTGCAGACAGAATTCTGGACAGTGTTACATGAGCTGTTTTGTCTGTAACTCCAAGGCAAATGGGACTGTGGTCTTGTTAAGGGCGATGTACATTTATGTAAAGTCAGCAGCATGTGTTAATGGCCTATGTCTTTTCTACCATTTATGGTTTATCTGTGTTGTGTTGACATACAGATTGGTTTACTGCATGAAACCACAGAGCTTCAAAGGCTTCACATAGTCTCGTCACGTGACTTTGAAATAAATAGAAAGTTTAACCGAGAACTTACCGTTTGAAGTTTGATCTTTATTTTATAAGAAGTTGGAGTGAGAGACTACATGCTCTCCACTCCCAACCCTGAATCACATAAATTTAATTTGGAAAGTCAAGGGTTATTAATCTTTCTATAGCTTGAATCTGGTTCAAGTGGCCTGTGGTTTCATACAGTGGCTCTGAAGATTGATGTGCATGCGGACTGGTGGGTTCTTCAGGTAGTCTCTCACTCCAACTTCTCATAAAATAAAGATCAAACTTCAAACGGTAAGTTCTGATTTCTATTATTCCACTGTGTCTAATTCTATTTATGAAGTCTTGGGTATATAGATCTAAACATCCCGTGGGGAACTGTTAAAATCACTGTAATAAAGATGAATGTTTTCAAAGACTGCTTCTGACAAAGCAAATCTGCAGAGTACTGAATAAAGTCATAGCATTGGGCATGTAGTGCTGCAAAAAAACACCACTTGGGGAATAAAAAGCAACAGTGCTGTATGTGAAGAAGTTAGGTTTCTCAGTGTAATGGAGATAAACTTGGCAGATTGAAAGTTTAAGTCTAAAATCTCCCAGTTGCATTACAATAAATAACCAATCACAGTATGAAATAATGTTTATTTTGTATTTCCAGATCATTTGTGACTGTTCCACTATTTCATATGGATGGATAACATCACAGGAAGTGTGTTTTTAAACTGTGACATACAATTTACTCTATTGGGATTAATTGGAATCATTCAGTAGGCTTATTCTGGCGATGTTACAAAAGCTACCTACAGCGGCACTCCAGATTTGCCAGTGGCTGTGTGTGTGACTCCGGAGCCTATGATTGCAGTGGGGGGGGGATTAAAATGCAGGTTTGTATTGCTTGTCGGAGAGGGATTTCCTCGGGTTGTTAGTTGATGAAGAAAAATCGCAGGACAATTTAATCGCTGGATCAAAGTAAAAGGCGACTTCTAAAGTTCTCAACGCCTTCAACGTCACTGATCGCAATATCGGGACAAAACAAAAGGTAAGTGGTTTATTTCACGTATAATCTTGCTTCTTGGGGTGGCTTTAATCTAATCTTATGATGTGAAAATGTTATATAGGCCCCATACGAATCGCCGTGTCTTGCCTGCCAATATGGGCTTAAAATTTATGGCAACAGCAACGTTCCAATCGATCACATTCCAGAAACACCCACTATCAAGATGATTACAATTTTTTTTGGACAATCGTCATAAGAGCATCTAAATCATTTATACTTTGTGTTGTTGTTTATCCATAATCAATATTTTTGTACTAAATATCCACAACAGTTTTAATCACATGTATTATGCAAAACATAATATTTTTGATTATATTGAGAGTGGATGTTTCGAGATTAATTTATGGGAATTAAACATTAAATTCCTTCCATTTGGCATATGTTCATGACAGATTGAAAAATCATGTTATATTGTGAATTCTTGTGTGAATGGGATCAGTTGGTTATTTGGATACTTAGGCTATTTATAAAATGTAGCCTTTTCTTAACATAGAAACATAGAAAAATTGGTGCAGGAGTAGGCCATTCGGCCCTTCGAGCCTGCACCGCCATTCAATATGATCATGGCTGATCATCCAACTCAGTATCCCGTACCTGCCTTCTCTCCATACCCTCTGATCACTTTAGCCACAAGTGCCACATCTAACGCCCTCTTAAATATAGCCAATGAACTGGCCTCAACTACCTTCTGTGGCAGAGAATTCCAGAGACTCACCACTCTCTGTGTAAATAATGTTTTCCTCATCTCAGTCCTAAAGGAATTCCCCCTTATCCTTAGGCTGTGACCCCTTGTTCTGGACTCCCCCAACATCGGGAACAATCTTCCAGCATCTAGCTTGTCCAACCCCTTAAGAATTTTGTAAGTTTCTATAGTTTTTTGTAAGTTTTTGTAAGATCCCCCCTCAATCTTCTAAATTCCAGCGAGTACAAGCCGAGTCTATCCAGTCTTTCCTCATATGAAAGTCCTGACATCCCAGGAATCAGTCTGGTGAATCTTCTCTGAACCCGGATAGATGTTTAGATCTAGTAATTGAATTTATTTTAATTTAATTGATTAGATGAATTTAATTGATTTGATGAAACTGATCAATATGAATGTATTGTTGGGTATTGACTATTTGTTTTAGCGTTTAACTTTATCATTTCTACCTTTTTCTAAAAGTGCAAATAATAACTTGTTTAATAAACAGATGTCTCCGAAAAAGAAATCCAAAATTGTCAATCCAAATGCCCAGCAAAAGAGATTGATTTAGACAGGACATTCTTAATGGGAAAGTAGTGGGCAGAAAAGCATGTCATGCATGGTTTGAAGAGCAAAATCCTGTTGTTTACAATGCCAAAATGGAAATGTTGTGGAAAAACAAGGTGGACAGAGTTGCTTATTGGTTACAATCTGAGGAGAATGATGATGCAACTGATTATGATATGCCGATGTACCAGCTCGCAACTGATCTTCTCCATAAAGACTATTTACAATTTCTATTGCTGGAAATTGTAATTTATCTACCTATCTGTTATGGACTTACAGCATATAATACAATAATATTAATGTTCTGATCTTGAGAATATCACGTTTTTGAATTTTCAAGACAATCTGGGTGTTTATTACTATTTCCGTCACAACGGCCAATTTTGTAATTAGCTACAATTAGGTAACTAACTAATTATATGCCTTAATTTCAGGTCATCCAAGTAAGATGTTTTATATTTGTTTCAGAATGCTTCAATCTATAATAACTGAAAATTTCATTCAGTTCTCCTAATTTTTAAGAAAGTTATGGGCTTTTGACTGTCCTCGATCACAGCTTTTGTGTTAAGTCAATGGAAAACAATAGGGAACAAGATACTAATTTCCGAGTATGAAAATGGCCATAACTTTTTTAATCCTGAAGATATGAAAGTCAGCTAGGTGTCAAATTAAAGTTATTTTTATGCTTTATCTGATGGGATAAATTACAGGCTTGATTTTTTTAATCTCAAAATGTTGTAACGTTCCTACTTATTCATATAAAACAAGGCTCCCAATGAGGGCCTCTGGTGATTGGGGGGGGGGGGACAGGAAATAGTATTCTATTGTGCAGGGAGCTTGATTCATATTTTTATGCTTTATCTGATGGGATAAATTACAGGCTTGATTATTTTAATCTCAAAATACTAGAGCAAGGGGGACCCATTGGGTCCCGTCCCCTCAATGCGCAGTTGTGGGGGGGGGGGGAGGGGGGAGGGCTACAGCATCACACACACACTAACCATCCCCCACACACATGGGGGGGGGAGTGGGGGAGTAGAGGAGAGGGGGAAGGAGGGAGGGAAGTGAGGGGGAGAGGAGAGGGGGAGGGGCATGGGGAGGTGGGAGGTGGGAGTGGTGGAGGGGGCAGAGGGGGGAGGAGGAGAGAGGAGGGGGAGAGAGGGGGGAGGAGGAGAGAGGAGGGGGAGAGAGGGGGGAGAGAGGAGGGTGGAGAGAGGGGGTAGTAGGGGATAGTGGGGGGAGGGGTGGGGGGAGGGGTGGGGGGAGGTGGAGGGGGAGGGGAGAGCGGGAGGGGAGAGGGTGGGGTGGAGTGAGGGCAGAGGGGTGGAGGGGGAGAGGGGGGAAGAGAGGGGGGAGAGAGAGGAGGAGGAAGAGAGGGGGGAGAGAGAGGAGGGGGAGAGAGGTGGAGGGGAGGGGAGAGCGGGAGGGGGGGTGTTGTGGAGTGAGGGCAGAGGGGTGGAGGGGAGAGGGGGGAGAGAGCGGAGGGAGGGAGAGAAGGGGTGAGGGGGAGAAAGGGTGGGAGGGGGAGGCGGGAGGGGGGAGGGGAGATGGGTGGGTATGAGAGGGGGGAGTGGGCGTGAGTGGAGGGGGAAAGGGGGGGAGTGGAGGGGAGGGGAGTAATTCTAGGTGTACAGTGCATTCAGAAATTATTCAGACCACTTTTTCCATATTTTGTTACATTAGCATATTCTTAAATGGATTAAATGCATTGTGTTATCAATCTACACACAATACCCAATAATAAAAAAGCAAAAACAGGTGTTTAGAAATGTTTGCAAAGTAATAAAAAATAAATAACTGAAATATCATATTTATCATTTTATTGTATTCAGACCCTTTACTTGGTACTTTGTTGAGGCAACTTTCGTAGTGATTACAGCCTCAGGTCTTCTTGGGTATAACGCTACAAGCTTGGCACACCTGTATTTGGGTAATTTCTCCCATCTTCTCTGCAGATCCTCTCAAGCTTTGTCAGGTTGGATGGGGAGCCTTGATGCGCAGCTATTTTCAAGTCCCTCTAGAGATGTTCGATCGAGTTCAAGTCGGTGCCCTGGCTGGGCCACTCAAGGACATTCACAGACTTGTCACGAAGCCACTCCTACATTGTCTTGGCTGTGTGCTTAGGGTCGTTGTCCTGTTGGAAGGTGTACCTCCGCTCCAGTCTGAGGTCCAGAATTTCCATCAAGGATCTCTGTACTTTGCTCCGATCATCTTTCCCTCGATCCTGACTAGTCTCTCAGTTCCTGCCACAGAAAAACATTCCCGCAGCATGATGCTGCCACCACCATGCTTCACCGAAGGTATGGTATTGACCAGGTGATGAGTGGTGCCTGGTTTCCTCCAGAAGTGATGCTTGCATTCAGGCCAGAGTTCAATCTTGGTTTCATCAAACCAGAGAACCTTGTTTCTCATGTCTTTTGGCAAACTCCAAGCAGGCTATCATGTGCCTTTTACTGAAGAGTGGCTTCCACCCAGCCACTCTACCACAAAAGCTTGATTAGTGGAATGCTGCAGATATAGTTGTCCTTCTGGAAGTTTCTCCCATCTCCACAAAGGAACTCTGGAGTTCTGTCCGAGTGACCATCAGGTTCTTGGTCACCTCCCTGATCAAGGCCCTTCTCCCCCGATTGCTCAGTTTGGCCAGGCGGCCAGCTCTATGAAGAGTCCAGTGCATTTGACAACTGTTTGACTACATGGAATCCAGTGCATTTGACAACTGTTTGGGCCATTTGACCTATCTGCTATGTGAGCTTTTTGTAAGAGCTATCCATTCATCCATGATAAATGAGCACTGAACTCCTTCTAGAGATTCATCATCCTCTGCTCCCTTAACCCTGTTCCAATCAATATCTATTTCTGACTACACCCATACGACCTGCACTCCCATCGCCACATCACCCGTGATAGGCAATATTGTAACAGTTCTCTCTTCTCAAATTCCAATTCCCATTCCTTAAAATCTTCCACCATTTTCCCTTCCTGAAAAAACAGCCATGCAGATTGTCATCTGATTGTCTTACCAAAACACCTTATCTTGCAAATTCTTCCCCACTTTTCCTGGATCTCCCATAAAAATCCATTCAATTGTATCTCAATCCCTAAGATTATATTAAAACTGCCATTATCAAACTCACAAATAGCATCCAATATAATTGCGATAAATGTAATATATTCTATATTGGTCTGCAGGCTTTGATGTGGTTGGTCAAACTGACAGCCTTGCGGTACTCCACTAGTAACTGCCTGCTATTCTGAAAGGGACCTGTTAATCCCTACTCTTTGTTTCCTGTCTGCCAACCAATTTTCTATCCATGTCAGCACTCTACCCCCAATACCATGTCCCCTAATTTTGCCCACTAATCTCCTATGTGGGACCTTATCAAATGCTTTCTGAAAGTCCAGGTACACTACATGGTAATTCCCCTTTTTCTGTCTTCAAGGGTCCAGCTTTGGTCTTAACTAATTTTTTCCTCTTCACATACCAAAAGAAGCTTTTACTATCCTCCTTTATATTCTTGGCTAGCTTACCTTCGTACCTCATCTTTTCTCCCCGTATTATCTTTTTAGTTATCTTCTGTTGCTCTTTAAACATTACCCAATCCTATTTCTTCCTGCTAATCTTTGCTACATTATACTTCTTCTCATTTATCTTTACACTGTCCCTGACGTCCCTTGTCAGTCACGGTCGCCCCTTACTCCCCTTGGAATCTTTCTTCCTCCTAGTAATGAACTGATCCTGCACCTTCTGTATTGTTCCAAGAAATAGCTGCCATTGTTGTTCCACTGTCATCCCTGCTAGTGTATCTTTCCAGTCAACTTTGGACAGCTCCTCCCTCGTGGCCCCATAGTCCCCTTTATTCAACTGTATTCAATTTTCTTGAAAATAATACTATCTCAAAGTGATTAAACAAAAAAAAGAGCCTTATAAAGGCTTCTGTCAACTGCTGAGAGCATTTTAAGATAAGGAATCATTCTCGTGCTGTCTCATATTATAAGGTGCTAATATGGTGAGTTAGCAAAGTTAAAGAACTAGCTTACACAACCAAACAAAAATGGTAGTTCGGCATCTCATTACAAAATCTGGAAATTTTTATTGGCTTGTTCTGTTCAGTATGAATTTTAATCTCAGCGAGGAAAGCAGTCACCTGCTGGGATTGCACATATGTCGAAGCAGCATGCCGAGCATTTGTCTAGTAGTCAGCTCTTCGAAACTGTGCCTCTTTAAGCTGGGTGAAATATTGATTCAGACACCTCTTGCAGCATTTGCCAATTGGTGCCACACAGTGATAAAAGTGTTTTGAGACACCTGCCACAGATATTTTAGAAACTTTCAGAAGCATTTGCCTTCAGCAAATTATTAGCTTGCTATTTTTGGTGTCTACCATCTATTACATCAGCTTTGTTCCCACAAAGCTGCCTCGTTGAAAGAGAACATTTCATAAATGATTACTCATTTAATGAAGGTAGATAAAAATGCTTGAGAAACTCAGCGGGTGAGGCAGCATCTATGGAGACAAGGAATAGACCACGTTTCGGTTCGAGACCCTTCTTCAGACTGATGTCGGGAGGGGAGGTGGGGAAAAGGAAAGGACGAGGCGGAGACAGTAGGCTTTCAGGGAGAGCTGGAAAGGGGAGGGGAAGGAGGGAGAAAGCAAGGACTACCTGAAATTTGAGAAGTCAATGTTCATACCGCTGGGGTGTAAACTACTCAAGCGAAATATGAGGTGCTGCTCCTCCAATTTGCGGTGGGACTCACTCTGGCCGTGGACGAGGCCCAGGACAGAAAGGTCGGATTCGGAATGGGAGGGAAAGTTGAAGTGCTGAGCAAACCAGGAGATCAGGTTGGTTATTGCGAACTGAGTAGAGGTGTACGGCGAAGCGATTGCCAAGCCTACGTTTGGTTTCACTGATGTAGATAAGTTGTCACCTGGAACAACGGATGCGGTAGATGAAGTTGAAGGAGGTGCAGGTGAACCTCTGCCTCACCTGGAGAGATTGTTTAGTTCCTTGGATGGAGTCGAGAGGGGAGGTAAAGCGACAAGTGTAACATTTCCTGTTGTTGCAAGTGAAAGTACCCAGGGGAGGGGGGTGGTTTGGGTGGGAAGGGACGAATTGACCAGGGAGTTATGGAGCGAACTGTCTACGCGGAAAGGAGAAAGGGGAGGAGATGGGAAGATGTGGCCAGTGGTGCGATCACGTTGGAGGTGGCGAAAATGTCAGAGGATTATATGTTGTATGCGACAGCTGGTAGGGTGGAAGGTGAGGACAAGGGGGACTGTCCTTGTTACGTTGGGGGATGGGGTGTGAGAGTGGACCTGCGGTATGTAGACAAGACCCCGGTAAGAGCCTCATTTATAATAGAAGAGGGGAATCCCTGTTCCATAAAGAATGAGGACATCTCTGATGCCCTGATCTGGAAAACATCATTCTGGGTGCAGATGCGGGGTAGGCGGAGGAATTGGGAGTAGGGGATAGAGTACTTACAGAAAGCAGGGTGGGAAGAAGTGTAGTCCAGATAGCCATGGGAGTCAGTGGGTTTGTAGTAGATGTCGTTCAGTAGTCTGTTACCTGCGATGGGCATGGTGAGGTCTAGAAATGGTAGGGAGACGTCGGAAATGGTCCAAGTGAATTTAAGTGTCAGATGGAAGTTAGTGGTGACATGGATGAAGTCAGTGAGTTCTGCATGGGTACAGGAGGTAGCGCCAATGGAGTCATCAATGTAGCGGAGGTAGAGTTCGGGGATTGGGCCACGGTACGCCTCGAACAAAGATTGTTTGACGTACCCTACAAAGAGGCAGGCATAGCTGGGGTCCATAACTACTCCTTGGATTTGGAAGAAATGGGAGGAGAAATGGGAGGAGATGAAGCTTAATGCGGATAAATGTGAAGTTATGCACTTTGGTAGCAAAAAATAGGAAGGTAGATTACTATCTAAATGGCGTCAAGTTGGGAAAATGGGAAGTACAATGGGATCTGGGGGTTCTGGTTAATCAGTCTATGAAAGTAAGCATGCAGGAACAGCAGGCAGTGAAGAAAGCGAATGGCATGTTGGCCTTTATAAGAAGAAGAATCGAATATAGGAGCAAAGAGGTCCTTCTGCAGTTGTACAGAGCCCTAGTGAGACCACACCTGGAGTATTGTGTGCAGTTTTGGTCCCCTAATTTGAGGAAGGACATTCTTACTATTGAGGGAGTGCAGCGTAGGTTTACAAGGTTAATTCCCAGGATGGCGGGACTGTCATATGCTGAGAGAATGGAGCAGCTGGGCATGTGCACTCTGGAGTTTAGAAGGATGAGAGGGGATCTCATTGAAACATATAAGATTGTTAAGGGCTTGGACACGCTAGAGGCAGTAAACATGTTCCCGATTTTCGGAGATTCCAGAACCAGGTGCTACAGTTTAAGAATAAGGAGTAGGCCATTTGGAACGGAGATGAGGAAACACTTTTTCTCACAGAGGGTGGTGAGTCTGTGGAATTCTCTGCCTCAGAGTGTGATGGAGGCATGTTCTCTGGATGCTTTCTAGAGAGAGCTAGATAGGGCTCTTAAAAATAGCGGAGTCAGGGGATATGGGGAGAAGGCAGGAACGGGGTACTCATTGGGGATGATCAGCCATGATCACATTGAATGGCAGTGCTGGCTCGAAAGGCCAAATGGTCAACTCCTGCACCTATTGTCTATTGTCTATTGAGTCTAAGGAAAAGTTGTTGAAGGTAAGGACCAGCTCCGCTAGGTGGAGGAGAGTATTAGTAGATGGGTATTGTTTGGTTCTGCGGTCGATGGAGAAACGGAGGGCTTTAAGACCCTCCTGATGGGGGATGGAGGTGTAGAGTGACTGGACATGCATAGTGACGATGAGGGAGTGGGGGCCTGGAAAACGGAAGTCATGAAGGAGACGAAGAGCGTGTGAGGAAGCGATGAAGCCAGTGATGGTGCTTGAGATAATGGCCTGGTGCTCGTCTGTGGGATCGTGGTCCAAGGATAAGTAGGAGGAGGAGTTGGCGCCTGGCCTCAGACTGGTCTCATTTAATGATATTGTTGATTTGACTACAGTATCCAGAATTGAGCTGTAACACTGTTATGAATGGGCTTCTGCAGAGGAATAAAGGAGCAACTTTAGTCCCTTAAACCTATTCATCAATTCATGGTCTTGAATCCATTTATTTGCTTCAATTCTAAACCACTTAATAATTCTACAAAACAAGTATTTGTCAATCACACTTTTAAAACTTTCAATCAACAACAATTAAAAACAACAGTACAAAATGTAAGTTTAGTCACTAAGTATTTTAGATCACAATTCAAACAAAAGATTCCTATCTTTTCAAGCAGAAGAATGAGAGGGAAATGATGGCAGTGATTGTCAGGCCTGTTTAAGGTCCAGTAATTGTTCTGAAAGGATGCACATGTCAAAACACAGAACGAGGACGTGAACTGGATCAGTAGGAATATTCTCTATGATCAGGCAGCATGATGAATTTCAATGACATATTAAATGAAGGATTTAGTCAAGATACACAGTATGCTTTAAAGTGGTGGTGAGTATAACAGGGAAAAGGAAGGATTAACACAAACTGTGTGTTGAGCTCATTGTTTTGATGTGAATGAGACAAAGTCCCAACTAAGGAATGATTGAGCTATATAATGTCCATTTGGTGCGCAATGTTTGGCTTAGCAACAAAACCTTTCTGGTTACCTGTATGACCTTCCAGTACTGATCCTCTTGGGGTATCATAGGTGACAGAACAATGTTACAACATTTTAAGATTTTAAAAATCAAGTCTGAAATTTATCCCATCAGATAAAGCATAAAAGGAAGTTTAATTTGACACATAATTCACTTTCATATCGTCAGTATTAAAAACGTTATGGCCATTTTCATACTCGTAAAGACACATCTTGTTCCCTATTGCTTTTCCATTGACTTAACACAAAACCTGTGATCAATTACCTAATTGTAGTTAATTATAAAATTGACCATTGTGACGGAAATAGTAATAAACATAGAAACATAGAAACATAGAAAATAGGTGCAGGAGGAGGTCATTCGGCCCTTTGTGCTAGTACCGCCATTCATTGTGATCATGGCTGATCGTCCCCTATCAATAACCCTTGCCTGCCTTCTCCCCAAATCCCTTGACTCCACTAGCCCCTAGAGCTCTATCTCACTCTCGCTTAAATCCATCCAGTGATTTGGCCTCCACTGCCGTCCGTGGCAGGGAATTCCATAAATTCACAACTCTCTGGGTGAAAAAGTTTTTTCTCTCCTCAGACTTAAATGACCTCCTCTTTATTCGAAGACTGTGGTCCCTGGTTCTGGACTCGCCCAACATTGGGAACATTTTTCCTGCATATAGCTTGTCCAGTCCTTTTATAATGTTATATGTTTCTATAAGGTCCCCCTCATCCTCTTTGCTTCCTGTCTGGCAACCAATTTTCTATCCATGTCAACACACTACCCTCAATACCATGTACTCTCATTTTAGTCACCAGCCTCCCGTGTGTGACCTTATCAAAGGCTTTTTGAATGTCTAGTTATATTACATCCACTGGCATCCCTTCATCCATTTTACTTGTCACATCCTCAGAAAATTCCAGAAGATTAGTCAAGCATGATTTCCCTTTCACAAATCCATGTTGACTTGGACTAATCCTTTTACTGCTATCCAAATGCCCCATTATTACCTCTTTAATAATTGACTCCAGCATCTTTCCCACCACCGAAGTCAGGCTAACTGGTCTGTAATTCCCCGTTTTCTCTCTCGCTCCTTTCTTGAAAAGTGGGATAACATTAGCTATTCTCCAATCCACAGGAACTGATCCTGAATCTAATGAACATTGGAAAATGATCACCAATGCGTCCACTATTTCTAGAGCTACCTCCCTGAGGACCCTGGGATGCAGACCATCAGGCCCAGGTGATTTATCATCCTTCAGTCCCATTTGCCTACCCAATACTATTTCTCGCCTAAAGAAAATTTCTATCAGCACACCCAGACTGCCTTGAAAATTCAAAAATGTGATATTCTCAGGATCAGAACTTTAAAATTATTGTATTATATGCTGTAAATCCGTAACAGATAGGTTAATAAATTACAATTTCTAGCAATAGACCGTCTTTATGGAGAAGATCAGTTGTTAGCTTGTACATTGGCATATGATAATCAGTAGCATCATCATACTCCTCTGATTGCAACCAATAAGCAACTCTGTACACCTTGTTTTTCCTCAACTTTTCAATTTTGGCATTCTAAACTACAAATTTTTGCTCTGCAAACCACACATGACATGCCTTTCTGCCCACTACTTTCCCATTAACAATGTCCTGTAGATTCCATTTCTTAAGAAAAGGATATATATTTTAAATAGCCTAAGTATCCAAATAACAAACTAATCCCATTCACACAAGAATTCACAATATAACATGATTTTTAAATCTCGCTGTCATGAATTTATATCCCAGGTGGAAGGAATTTAATGTTTAATTCCCATAAATTATTCTAGAAACATCCACCCAAAATATAATCAAATTATTGTTTTTTGCACAATATTGTTGTGAATATTTAGTTTAAAAATAATGATCATGGAGAGAGAGAATAACACAAAATATAGACAATTTAGACGGCTTATTTGAAAAAAAAGGGCATTTTAATCATCTTGCTTCTGGGACGTGATCGATTGGAACGCTGCATTTGAGGTGAATTTGAACCCCATATCGGCAGGAAAAAGACTGCCGGTTCGTATGGTGCCCAAATCACATTTTTGCTTATAGAGGATTGGTTAAAGTCATCCCAAGAAGCAAGTTTATATGTAAAATCAACGACTTACACCATGTTTTGTCCCGTACTTGAGATCCGTCAGGTTGTAGGCGTTGACGGCGTTAGAAGTCGCTTTTTATTGTAATATAATTATTAAATTGTCTCGTGATTAAAAAAAAAAATTGGAAATGGAAGTTGGAACAATTTTTCTTCAGCAGCCTGAGGAAATCCGCCTCGGACAGGTGGTAGAAAACTGGATTTTAATCCCACCCCCCCCCCCCCCCCAAAGGCGCCAAAGTCGCGCATACGGCCAGTGGCAGAACTGCAGCATCGCTGAAGGTAAGTTTTGTAACATCGCTAACGTATGCTCTAGTCCAGGGGCCTCCAAATGTTTCAGCATCAGGGCCACATTATATATTTGGCCCATTTTTTGCAGGAAGTAGGAAAAAGTAAAGAAATCTCAGTTTTATAAATTTATCATGAAATATATTTATCATGAAATATAAGTATCAAGCAAGTAAAGAAAATGACGGTAATCATGTATTTTGACCGAGGTGACGGCTCAGCACCAACTCGCCCTGACTCTCGCATTTCTGGGCACACACTCACTCACCCACCCTCTCACTCACTCATTCACTCACTCACTCACCCACCCACTCACGCACTGTCGCTGACCTTCACTCTCTTCCCAGGGTCACCGATGCTGCTGCTGCCGGACTCGGAACTCTACACCTGCCCCCTACGGGCCTCCAACAAAGACTCAGCCAACCCTCACCTCTCCACCGGCCACCAGCTGGTCAGAGGTGTCACCTCACCAGAGTTCCAGGCTCAGCACCAGGCCCACAACCTCCACGATGCAGACAGCACGTGGTCTGACTCTGCTGGGCCCTAGTGCCCCTCCCCTCCTACAGGAAACCGCTGTTGATTTTGGCTTTTTTTGTTACAGAGGTGCCATTGCTGCACTCCGGTGAACTCTGGCAGCACTGCACCTCTGGGTATTAGTCACATAGATCTAACGGTAACCTGTCAGCCGCTGCACACAAACCTTCAACTTGATAGACTACGGCAAACTGACGTGTAAGTTCCCGCGCTATCACAGAACCCGCCAAATAGTCCACCACACGGAATGTGTTAAGAGCTTGCGGCGGGCCAGATAAAATCTCGTGGCCCGCGGGCCATAGTTTGGAAACCCCCTGTTTTAGATGACCATGCATGGCCAGCACGTAGTCAAGGCACACTGTTTATGGAGGAAGTGCAGTCAATTTTCATCTCAGAGATTCAAGGGATGGCAGGACTGGTACATGGAGAGAGATTGGGACAAATGTGCTCATACCTACAGAATTCTGAAAAATAAGAAGGGTTATTCAGAAAGAATGACCATAGTGGTGGGGATGTGCGGAACCAGGGATCAGAATGAGGTAAGCCATCCCGAAATGAAATGAGGAGACATTACTTCAACTGCAAAGTTGGGAATCTGAAAAATATTCCACCACAAAAACACTTAGGCCAAATTATGAAATATATTCAGATTGTAGTTAGATATAGTTCTTATGCCTAAACAGATATAAGCAAAATCAGGAACTGGGGATTGAATTTGAATGCTCTCTAATGATCATATAATGAAGCAGTTACAGAGGGTAAATGGCCTACTCTTACTCCTGCTTTGTATGTTTTATATTTTGGTAATAATACCTGTATGGTGCTTGCACATTTTTAGTCCCTTCGCATCAAAGCCTCATACAGATATTAGGAACTGTGAAGCTTATGTGATGAGACAATATAATATATTTCCTTAATGCAATCCCCACACATCTTTGGGATTCATGTGCACCCACTGCAATATATCATGCATTATAGATGGAGAATGGCGTTGAAGACGTGCAAAATATTTTCCAGGCCACTCAGGCAGAACTTCTCATGCTGTTTTCTGGCCCCGAGTCCACATCCCTGATTCTTTAACCTTTCACCTTCCTCTAGTCTTCTGACCCACTCTTGCACTCTGTCTCTTTGTTTGTCCTATCACAGCCATGTTCCAAAATGTTCCCTACATTCCTGACATTCTGATCTCTATTTTTTCCTAATCCTTCATTTTTTTACCGTCTCTCTCTCTAACTGCCACATCGATTATTGGTCATTATGACATCTTTAATTTTTATTCTGTCAGGGATATTTCCTCTGACTTACCAAGCCACCCCCTTTCTGAAACTTAAAACAGAATTGTTTATTTGGTTTTGAATTTCTGATGTAGGTTATTGACTGGAAACATTTAATTAGTTTTTCTCACCTCAAATGTTGTTTGATCATCACAATGCTTATTGCATTTACTGCATTTGTTTCTGTGGAAGTGAAGATCATGTAAATTTGTAAAAGCATGAAGAAACAAAAGATCTACATCAAAACAAAGATTCACTCATGCTGGAAAATCCAACATGCAGACCCATGTTTTACAGAAGGCCTTGAGAATTGGAATTTGTATGGAAACAATCCATAAAATGTAAAGGAGTTATACTCAGCTGATTTGAGTTTATAGGGAAAAACAATGTCAGTTGTGCCTTTTCCTTCAGGATGTGATCATGTGGAGGGTGAATGATGGTTTCAGCAAGAGAAACCAGCGAACTAGGGGGTCCTAAGATATGGGAAAATTGTGGATCACATAATCACAGAAGGAGCAAGGCCACTGAGCTTCTGTCTACTTACTTAAAGCATTCCACTATTATAATTGGACAATGGGCAACAATTTGTAGAAGCAAATTGGTGGCTGAAACAGAAAAATGGAGTCTAGGAGTTCAGGAAATATGCATATGTAACATATCCAGAGAAGTGATTTGAACTGCTGAAGTTATCTGCCTTGAAACATGTAGAATCAAATTGTTCTCAATCAGATTGTTGCTAGTGCTTGAACTCCCAACAGATAACAAAACAGTTGTAGATGGAGCAGGACATGTTGAGATAAGGATTAGTAGCACCAGAAAGTAAGACAAGCAGTAAATCACTTCAGTTGTGAACACTGGTAATGTTTGTCCAATCTGCCATTGCCTTATGCGCAACAGAATCAGCTCTGAGATGTTTTAACAGAGGCAATGGCCAAAGGAAAGTCTCCATAATGGAAGCACGCAGGGATTTGCCACCTCCTTCAAAGGTGAAGCAATGGAGAGCAGAAGCACAGGAATAGAAGAGTCAGTGAATATGAATATATATTCATCCATATTCTTAAAGAGTGCAGTCCATGAGGCAGGCGGAGTGCAACTAATACAGCATCAGACTTCTCCAGAGGAGTGTGCCTGCAAACATGTTCTGCACCATCTACAGCATTTTGCCTCCTGTTGAGTCTGGATGCACGATACAGAGCTTCTCTGCGAGCCAAGATGCATCTGGGGGCGGCACATTGTTATAGTGGTAGAATTGCTGCCTTACAGTGGCAGATATCAGGGTTCGATGCTGACTACTCATACTGCCTGTACAGAGTTTGTACATTCTCCCTGGGACCAAGTGGGCTTTTACCGGGTGCTCCGGTTCCCTCCCACATTCCAAAGACATGCAGGTTTGAAGGTTAATTAGTTTCTGGATATTGTTCCTAGTGTGTGGGATAGAACTAGTGTACGGATGATCGGTGGTCAGCATGGACCCAGTGGGCTGAACAGTCTGTTTCCATGCTGTACAGTAAACCCTTGTTATAACAGACCATTATGGGGAGGAATTATGTCGGATATTGCCGCTTGTCCATTATAACCAAGTATGGTGTTATCATTGTATAAGTAGTAGAAACAAACAACTGCAGTTGCTGGTTGATACACAAAAGGACACAAAGTGCTGGAGTAACTCAGCAGGTCAGACAGTATCTCTGAAGAATATGGATACGTTTCAGGTCTTGACCCTTCTTCAGACTCTTGGTTCGAAATTGGACCTGGAATCGAGGTGCATTGACGGATCCAGCCTGATGACGCGAGGATTGGTGAAGTCAATAGTCGTATCCCACAGAACGGAGTGCAGGTTATCCATAATCATTTTTCACACAGGGAGTGGTGAATCTGTGGAATTCTCTGCCACAGAAGGTAGTTGAGGCCAGTTCATTGGCTATATTTAAGAGGGAGTTAGATGTGGCCCTTGTGGCTAAAGGGATCAGGGGGTATGGAGAGAAGGCAGGTACAGGATGCCGAGTTGGATGATCAGCCATGATCATATTGCATGGCGGTGCAGGCTCGAAGGGCCGAATGGCCTACTCCTGCACCTATTTTCTATGTTCTATGTTTCTACAGGTCAGCGTTGGCGACAGCAGGCGCACCGTGGAAGTGGATGACAAAGCAGTGTGGGCCCGCAGTGCTGTAATGCCATCCAGCCAGGGTGGCCAGCACTGCTAGCGCAAGGGGAGGGGCGCCAGCCGGGTGTGGTATGGGCAGTCGTCAGTAGGCCAGTCCACTATAGGCAAAATCCATCATATAGTTTGTTAAAACAAGGGTTTACTGTATCTCTAAAATTGATACAACAGGCTGAATGGCTACTATTAGTGTCATTATATTCATAAGATAAGACCGAGTCAACATTTTTCCCTACACCTTTTGCATTGAACAATTTCTGAATAATTGGTCAGTCCCAATCTCTTTTTGATGGAAAGGAGCTCAAGTCTATTCAATCAAATATTCATAACCTCGGGATTCTGATAACATGCATAAATATTTATTTTGGACTGTCACCTGTGCCTCTATCTCCTTTGGCTTATAAAACTAAAGATACAGTATTAGATTCTCAGCCAATATTCTCCAGAATAGAATTTAATCAAAAAAAGAGGTTTGATCGATTGTGTAGACTTTCATTGGTAAAGAGAATGCAATAAAAAGATTTAACAGAGTTTTAAAAATCTTCAAGAATTTTGTTGGGACAAATGTAATAAAGAGCGGCAACTACCTTTATTTGGACATTAGGTCAAAGTCGTATTTAGGAAGAACATGTTATCACTCACAAAATTGGTCAACTTTGTAGTTTAGGTAGTGCCTGGACCAGATGGCATACCCGGTCGTGTTCTGAAAACCTGTGCAGACCAACAGGCTGGAGTTTTTGTGGACATTTTCAATCTCTCACTTCTGAGGTCTGAGGTTCCCACCTGCTTTTAAAGGGCATCAATAATACTGGTGCCCAAGAAGAGCAAGGTGATATGCCTCAACGACTATCGACCAGTGGCACTAATGTCAGTGGTGATGAAGTGCTTTGAGAGGCTGATTATTGCGCATATCAACTCCCACCTCGACAACCTCAACCCATTGCAGTTCGCTTACCGCCAGGTCAAAGATGGATGGGATCTCACTGGCTCTCAACTCCGCTCTGGTTCTTTTTTACAACAAAAACTTGTACGTCGGGCTGTTGTTCATATAAACATATAACCATATAACAATTACAGCACGGAAACAGGCCCTCTCGGCCCTTCCAGTCCATGCTAAACATTTATTTGCCCCTAGTCCCATCTACCTGCACTCAGACCATACCCCTCCATTCCCTTCCCGTCCATATACCTATCCACTTTACTTTTAAATGTTAAAATCGATCCTGCCTCCACCACTTCTGCTGGAAGCTCATTCCACACAGCCACCACTCTCTGAGTAAAGTTCCCCCTCATGTTACCCCTAAACTTCTGTCCCTTAATTCTCATGTCATGCCCTCTTGTTTGAATCTTCTCTATCCTCAATGGGGAAAGCTTATCCACGTCAACTCTGTCTATCCCTTTCATCATTTAAAAGATCTCAATCAAGTCCCCCATTAACCTTCTGCGCTCCAAAGAATAAAGACCTAACTTGTTCAACCTTTCTCTGTAACTTAGTTGCTGGAACCCAGGCAACATTCTAGTAAAACTCCTCTGTATTCTCTCTATTTTGTTGACATCCTTCCTATAATTAGGCAACCAAAATTGTATACCATACTCCAGAATTGGTCTCACCAATGCCTTGTATAATTTTAACATTACTTCCCTACTCCTATATTCAATGCTCTGATTTATAAAGGCCAGCACACCAAAAGCTTTCTTTACCACCCTATCTACATGCGATTCCACCTTCAGGGAACTATGCACAGTTATTCCTAGATCCCTCTGTTCCACAGCATTCCTCAATTCCCTACCATTTACCATGTACGTCCTATTTTGATTTGTCCTGCCAAGATGTAGCACGTCACACTTATCAGCATTAAACTCCATTTGCCATCTTTCAGCCCACTCTTCCAAATGGCCCAAATCTCTCTGTAGACTTTGAAAATTTTAGGTTGGTTAGAGGCCACGGCTGTGGGAAGATATCCAAATCCCTCCCTGGAGTGACGGAGGAGGACTCTTGTAAAGGCACTGGGCTCGGTGGCTAGGGTGTAGATTGGCTGGGAATACTCTAGTCCATTTGAGATTTTATTGGGCAAGTAAATTTGAATTCGAGCCCGCGTAAGTTGGGTGGTACAGACCAAAACTGATTGAACAGAGTGTACTTAAATTTGCAGAAACAAAGGACTTCATATTGAGTTTCTGCCCGTACGGTAGAATTCAAATTCTGCGTATATAGAACTTTGGAGTTTGTGCATGTTTGAGATCAATTCCAAATAGCGACTGATCAACAGTGAACAGTAACCCTCTGATCGATTGTTGATTAGTACCTGATAGCGAAGAGGACAAAGGACATTTATTGTCACATACACCATTTCTGGTGTAGTGAAATTTGAGTTGCCATTTGCAGCACACCAATAAAAGTAAGATACCACATTAAAGAAGAATTTAACATAAAACAATCCCCCCACAATGGTTCCCACTGTGAGGGAAGGCAACAAAGTCCAGTCCTCATCCTCTAGTTCACCCGTGGTCGGGGCCTATTTGAGGCCTCCGTAGTCGGCGCAATGGCGGCCTGGTGTTTCAGGCCCTCTCACCGGATGATGGGGCTCCAGTGTCGGGAGAACACTCTTCAGCGGCTTGGAGTGTGTGGAACGGCCACTTCCTACCAGAGACCGCGGCTCCCGAAGTCCA
Source organism: Raja brachyura (assembly GCA_963514005.1). The sequence continues at coordinate 99,330,925 of OY740784.1, read as the reverse complement.
CAGGCTGCGCTGGTCGGAGCTCCGAAACTTGCGATCTCGGCGAGAGATTCCAGGCTCCACGGTGTTTAAAAGTCAGTGCCGCCACGGCTGGAAGCTCCGAAACGACAGCTCCGCGATGTTGGAAGTCAGCGGTCTCAGCAATCCGGAGCTCATGCACGGCGACCTGGGCAAGGCATCGCCCGCTCCGCGATGGCGCCACCGCCGAAGCTGAAGTTCTGGCCGGTCCCGGCAGGAATCACCGCTCCAGCCACCACCACATTACCCCTAATTCTGAGAACAGTGGAGGGATAGAGGTCCCCCAATAGAAGTTTGGTCTTAGCAGCAGAAAAGTAACATTTAAGAGGAAAAGTAGTTATTTAAGAAGTAGTACCCTAGGAAGAGGGAAATAGAAACATAGAAACATAGAAAATAGGTGCAGGAGTAGGCCATTCGGCCCTTCGAGCCTGCACCGCCATTCAATGTGATCATGGCTGATCATCCAACTCAGTATCCCATACCTGCCTTCTCTCCATACCCCCTGATCCCTTTAGCCACAAGTGCCACATCTAACGCCCTCTTAAATATAGCCAATGAACTGGCCTCAACTACCTTCTGTGGCAGAGAATCTCGGTATTTGAGGGAGTGGTTCACTGATTGATAACAGCGCATCGCGGAATTGAAATCGAGTGTTTGTGAATTGTGCGCTAGTGTGTTAAATTATTATTGTACATTTCCAGCTTCGTCTTTTTTAGTAACTTTATCGGATCTGAACTGTATAAATACTTTGTGTATGTAAAAAAATATTTTGAATGTGTTAATCTCATGGACCGCTACTTGTATTGTCTGTGTGAGTGCTTAAGGATTTTGAGTGTTAGATAATATGGATAATGTGCATTTGAATTGAAGATATGGGATAATCTGGATGTTTAAATCTGGATTGTAGTATTGTTAGAATCCGATTCGTGGTGGTTCGATCAGGGTTCGTATTCTTTCGATTGCTGTGTCGGGGGAGGGATCGTTCCATTGACCGAGTACACCACGAGAAGGATTTATTAGAGTGAGATTCATATCCATAATAAGTGGATGCTTGTAGTTATATTGGGGTGTGTCTTGGTCTACTTGTAATTGGGGGAATAGTTTCTTGTTTGATTATAGTTTTACTTGCGTGGTTCGGGTTTATTTGTCTTTGTGAACTTAAAGTGTTTTGAGTGGGAGAGATTGCTGCTAAGATTTAAATATTATAAGAGCCTTAGTTTGGGAGACTGGTGATTCTTTGTTTACAGGCTTTGAGTTGAATAAGGTGATTGTGATCGAACTGATACGAAAGTTGAGCGCGCGATTGAAGGGTGAATTGAGTCGAACAATTGAATAGAGCGATTGAGTAGAGTGACTAGCAGTTGGAAAAGATTGAATGAACAATTTTGTGCGAAAGATGTGAATCTGCTAGATGTTAGTCATTGTGTGAGAGCGATTTCAGTGGCCTTGGAGTCTGAAAGGAAGGAGCGCGTATTGAGCAGGTGTGAGTGCGTTTAAACTTATCTGTATTGTGTCTATTGTGTAGGAGGATGGGAAATATACTAGAGAAGGACCTATCAAACTTGCTTATGTTTATGTTACATTTTTATTGTGTATTTGTGTGTTCTTTTTTATTGTATGCTGCTGACAAAAGCCCTACTCGGGACAAGTGTTGCGAATTAGCCTTGGCTAAAAACACTATGATGCATACATCAGATGACTGTTTCAAGTGTATCTATGCTTTTGTATCCGTCCCTATTAAATAAACCTTAATTAATCAATCAATCAACATTCCTGAAAGTCCATTGAGAATAATTTGTGAGAAAAGCGGAGAGATTAAGGGAAGCAGAGAGAATAAGGAAATTGTCGGGGAAATTTTGGGGAACAAACTTTGGCCGATGGGGTCTAAATAGGAATAATCTACATAGAGAAAATTATTAGGCTATATGGGAACAGTGAAGAAGGGAACAAGCTTATTGACATAAGGAAAATGTTTTATACTTAAAGGAAAGTAACTAAATAAGTTGTTCTGCTTTCTGCTTGCAGAATTGCATCATCAAAGTTAGGGATAAGAATGGAAGAAGAGAGAACTGGTCCTTCTCTAGGTATTTCAGAAGAGGGAGAGAAAGATATTGGAAATCAGCAGCAGGAGCAGGAGAGAGCATCGACTTTCAAAGGGGAAATGACTATGATGGCTCTTAAAGGGGAGGTGCCAACTAAAATTAAACATTAAATTTAGTAAGAGTGCAGCAGTTAGCGTGGATCTCGAAGGGAGAGAAGCCCAATATATGAAAGGATGAGCAGACTTTTTTGGAACAGAGTCACAGCATTCCTCTCAGCCCTGTCATGTTCTTAGTTCTAAAACTCCTTGCACAGTTTGTGAACAGGCCGTTCAGGTGGAGTCAGCGGTATCCTCTACTCCAACCCTTCAATTTAAATCAGGGAAATCGGGAGAGGACTCTCTAGCTCCGACGATTGCTTCACCAGCAGAAGATAGTGTGGGGGATCAGGGAGCTAGAATGAAGGTTCCTCCAAAGTGGGTGCCAAAATTAATTGGGAAACCAAGTGGAGAAGTGAAGGAATCCTTCCTAAAGTACAGAGAATCTGGTAGCATAAAGAGCAGTTTCTCTGAGGGTGAGAGAGTAGGGGGCTATGAAATAGCTGTTCATGATATCGCGATAATTATAAGATCAGAATAAATCCCTGATATTATGGATATCCCTAGTAGGAAGCTGCATACTCCACCTTTAGAATTCCATCCCGCAGTAGGTGCAGATTATCCCCGGGCTACAGACATCCCCATTCCAGTACATCCTGGTTCAATGGCATCTAAATCCTTCCGGAAACCAGTACCAGAAACAGGAAGTAACATCGAAGGAGGAAGAATTTAAACATGGATCCCTCCTGGTTACCTTGGGAACATGCCAATCCAAGAGCCGACTTTCCCTCAATTTAGTTGGAGAGGCTATAGAGCTGCGAGGCCCGATCGATGTTACATCTGTGGGGAAACGGGACATTGGAGCAAATCTTGCCCTATCAGGCCAACCAGGAACACCGAAGGGGAAGGGGTCAATGAAGAGGGCCACGGGGTCTAAGAAGTCAGTGGATCCCTAGAGGTTATAGGGAACTTGGGACTCTGAAGATAGAGGAAGAGAACACTGGCCAGAGGATCAGGGGGCAGGGACAATCTGGCCACCCAATCCATTCCGATAGCCCTGATTTGCCAGCTGGTACAAAGTAAAATGATGAAATCTTTTGGTATCCTCATGTGGCTCAAGGAGAATAATAATAAATTATAAGAACACCGCCCCTTCCAAATCCCAGGAAGAGAGTTAGAAAGAAGCTGATTGGGATTGAGAAACCTCACTAAAAGGAAGGAATACGAGAAAAGAGAAACAAAGTAGCTGGTGTAAAAAAAAAGAACTAAAGAGAACTAAACAGGTACTAGGGGAAGAAGAAATGAATTTATTGTGCAGGAGGTATAGGATTAGAGAAAAGGAGCTATAGTACCAACTTGTTACATAGTTGTTGTGCCTGCAGGACAGTATAACCTACAATGCCACTGTCTGGGGAGTGAGGTAAAGAGTATGTGGACCCTTAAGAATGGGCAGTAGATACAGCTCAGGTAGGATGTGTAGTTATTATCTCCATCCAGGTAGCTCCCTGGAGACAAAGACCAACAACAAAGTAAAAATGATACTGCCCTGTCCCTTTAAGATACATCTGGGAGAGGCCAACAAATAGAGAAGGCTGCTCCATGGTATTCCCAATCCTTTGAAACTAACATCGAGGAAGAATGAGAAGATACCTACCCTAGTGCCCAACTTTACCAGACCATATAGTTAACACCAGTGAAGGGAAAACCATATAACCATATAACAATTACAGCACGGAAACAGGCCATCTCGGCCCTTCAAGTCCATGCCGAACAACCTTTTTCCCTTAGTCCCACCTGCCTGCACTTATACCATAACCCTCCATACCCTTCTCATCCATATGCCTATCCAATTTATTTTTAAATGATACCAACGAACCTGCCGCCACCACTTCCACTGGAAGCTCATTCCACACCGCTACCACTCTCTGAGTAAAGAAGTTCCCCCTCATGTTACCCCTAAACCTCTGTCCCTTAATTCTAAAGTCATGTCCTCTTGTTTGAATCTTCCCTATTCTCATAGGGAAAAGCTTGTCCACATCAACTCTGTCTATCCGTCTCATCATTTTAAAGACCTCTATCAAGTCCCCCCTTAACCTTCTGCGCTCCAGAGAATAAAGACCTAACTTATTCAACCTATCTCTGTAACTTAGCTGTTGAAACCCAGGCAACATTCTAGTAAATCTCCTCTGTACCCTCTCTATTTTGTTGACATCCTTCCTATAATTGGGCGACCAAAATTGTACACCATACTCCAGATTTGGTCTCACCAATGCCTAATACAATTTTAACATTACATCCCAGCTTCTATACTCGAAAAGAAAAGAACAACCTCCAACATTTTCTAACGAAGGCTCCGATTTGATGAATTGAATTTAGTTTTGAAAATAAAGTACTCCTCTGTGGTTCGAGGGTAAGACACTTACTTTGCACTTAAATTATAGTCATTAGAAATAAATTGACAACATTTTTAATTAATCTCTAAATTGTATGGTGAAGAATTGGAAGGACTTTAAAGTTTGAGATTTGAAACTGACTTGTGAGATCTGGCTTTGGAGTATTTAAAATTTGATTATTAACTTGTTTCTTTATTGTCTCATCCCCAGACAGGCAGCCAAAGATGGGAAGGATTATTCAAAGAACATGAGTGAAGGATGGAACTTGTGAAGATCTGGTAAAATTGAAGTTATTCAGGAAGCATTAGAGTTAGCATTGAAAGAGTAAGAAAGAGGAAATGTGAATAGCAAGACGCCCGTTTGAGAGACCAAAGTTAACATACTAAGAAAGAGTTACTCAATGGTAAAAGGAAACTAGTTATAAGACAGAGCTCCTATTGACTGAGAGCCTATTCAATATACTAAGGAAGAGGTACTGGAGGAGAAGTCTGATTGCATTAGAAGGGGGAAGAAGGGAATGGATATTGATATCAGAGTCAATGTATTTGATCGATGGATCTAAATTTGTCTAATCCTTGATAGTAATGCGACTTCTATTATCAAGGTGTAAAGAAACTGTCCCTAGATTTGGCATTCTTAATTGGCTTTATAATAAAATTGACAATATATGGAACTTGATTCATTAAATTTGAACAGCTGGGAGTTCCACAGGAATTGGACGGAATTGTCTTATCGACCACAAGATGTGGAATGAGAAGGGTGAGTCGAACCCTGAAACTTAAAATATTAAATTGAAGGCTGAGACGGAATTTGGTTGAATTGAAACATTCTTAATGGTTTGCTTTAAATAAGAGTCATGCCTATAGGGAAATCTGGACTGAATCCAGCTGAAATTTATATGAGAAACCATAATCGGATATACATTAAAGAACATTGTGTGAATATGGAGGGGGCTGATTAGTGTTAATCCTAGAATAGTAAAGAGGATATTATAGAGCAGAATAGTGATAGTGAAATAGAAAAGGGGTTGTGAGAGAACAGAAGTACAGTGGAATGTATGGGAAAACATTAGGGCATGAATGGTAAGTTGCTTTGTCCCAAGTTTGTCAGGAATTATAGGTTATGGGTTCAATTATGGAAAGGGTTGGAAGAATGGGCAATAACACGGATGGAGGGAATTCGCGCCCACAAAAACTCGGGAGGTGAAGAGTCATCAGATGGAAATTTTGATTAATTGGTTCTTTGGAAGGCAAATTAATAAATGTACAATAATAAATGCTGGAAATACATAGCAAGTCAGGCCATTATGTTAAGTTGTGAAACAAAGTTAATATTTCATGTCAAAGACCCATTGTCAGCATGTTTCTCGTCCCACTGATGTGCCTGACCTTCCAGGTATTTCCAGCATTTCTGTTTTAATTTTCCTTTGGTTTAGAGTTTGGAGATAGGCCCTTTGGCCCACCGAGTCCACAACAAGCAGCAATCCCTGTACACTTACACTATTCCACACACACTGGGGACAATTTACATCTATACCAATCTAATTAACCTACAAACCTGTACATCTGTGTAGTGAGGGAGGAAACCGAAGACCTTGGAGAAAACCCACGTAGGTCTCTTTTGACTTTGCGATGGACATTCCCTGCTCCAATGGCCTAGCTGACCACAGTTAAAGCAAGCATCCGATTTTACCATTTTGCTGACAATGAAACGCGCTTTCAGGGAAATATGGGGATGGTTGTTATTTCTCCATAGTTCTGGGATATTTTCCAGTGACTCTTTTCTTGCAATATTTTCAATGGTTATTACTACTGTATGTTTTACTGTTTTGTCTTGGTACACTACTTTGATTAGCCCAGTGATAGGGTTCTGGCAAACTTGTCCCTTAAATCTGGACAGATTTGCTAATCAGGATTGTGAGAATGGATTAGTCTGAGAGAAGGGTGTTCTCTCATCCACCGCAAGCGTAACATTGGTCTGGTCCTAATATTCTATTTCCTCTCCAGTGTTATCTTGGGGAAATTGATCCTAGGGGAGGTGGTTCATCGGGGTAATGTTGACGCTGTATCTCCCCTTATATTTCCGTAATAGACCTCTTTGTCCACAATAACAATGGTTTACTGTAAAGAACTGAGTAGTTTAAAGACGATAATTTCTCCCTCATTGTCAGCAAAATGGAGGATCTAGTCATCCAAATAGAGGATGGAGTACATACACCCGTCTGTATCAATGGTACTGAAATGGAGTTGGTGGAGAGATTCATGTTCTTACATGGAAATTAATTTGTCATCGTTAAACCATATTAACACTATGGCCAAGAAAGCACACCGCCTTTATTTTCTCTGAAGGTTAAGGAAATATGGTATGTTTCCATTGGATCTTGCCAATTTCTTTGGGTGCACAATAAAACACTTCTTATCTGGATGTATGAGAACTTGGTATAGCAACTACTTTGTCCAAGATGCCAAAAAATTGCAAGAGTTGCAAATGTAGTCCAGTCCATTATGCACATCAGCCCCACCCCCATTGACATTAATATTTCATGCAGCCTCGGAAAAGCAACCAACATAATCAAGGACTACTCACATTTTCGCCACTCTTCTCTATCCTTCTGAAGGGCAGAATGTATGAAAAGCCTCAAAGCACGTACCACCAGTTAAATTAACAGCTTCTTGCCTGCTGTTATTGGACTTGAATGGACTAAGATCTTCAAATAAAATTGATTGGAAGATTAGGAATCCAACCTTAGCCTTTGACATCTTGCATGCAAAGATGCATGAATTCCCAATCTTCTAATCAACTTCTTTGCTACCCTTGCACTTTCTCTGTAGCTGTAACATTATATTCTGCACACTGCTTACTTTCTCTTTTGCACTTCCTGATTTATTATGGTATGATTTGTCTGGAAAGCCAGCAAAACAACGATTTTCATTATATCTCAGAACACGTGACAGTAACAAACTAATACCAGTACCTAAAAGGAAACCCTAAATATGGATTTCAATAGCAGAATCATATGTTTTGTTTTTTTGTAGTACATTCCTCTCTGACGTCTATTGTTCATCAATCTGTCTATCTGCATGCACATCTATCTAGCTCAAACTTTCTATCAATTTGTCAAATTGCTTTAGTGTGATTATTAAGAATTACTGCATGTATGAATTAACAAAGTTTATTCATAGCTTGGTTGCTTCAATTGCTGCCCATATATCCATGATAAATTCATGTTGAATGGCTTGTCAGGAATTATATGAATGCCTTTGCTTCGTTTCTGGGTGACTCTTCAATAACAAAAGAATTGACATATGCTTCCCCCTAGTGCTGAGTGTTCTCAAGCTCACAAAAGGGCATATAGCATTTCAACACATCAAACGTCAAGTCAGCAGGGAAGTAGGGCAAGTATTAATCAGCTGGGGGCACATTTTGCCTCAAGAACTAGCTGTGCTGCAATCAGGCATGTAGACTACCAATATTGCAAATGTCAAGTCTATTTACACTGACAGCACAAAACATAAACCAACCACCGCAGTTGTCATGCATAAATCATTGACCTCATGCTCCATGTTCAGACCCCTCGGCATTGTTTTATGAGGTAAGAGTTTAGGACATCTCTGTCCATCACTCATATTTACAAGTAACTATCAAAGTAGAGAAAAAACTTCCCAGTGTTCTGAAACTATCATGATTATGGTTCAAGAATATGATTTTGAACAAGAACATTTCATTTTTGTTTGATATGGTATCTCGTGCGTTTATCAAGGTTGATATGGTTTAAGAAGGAACTGCAGATGCTGGAAAATCGAAGGTAGACAGAAATGCTGGAGAAACAGCAGGTGAGGCAGCTTCTATGGAGCGAAGGAAATGGGCGACATTTTGGTTCAAGACCAAGCGGAGGCTGGGCGATTGTTTCGCCGAACACCTCCACTCGGTCTGCAATAACCAACCCGACCTCCCGGTGGCTCAGCACTTCAACTCCCCCTCCCATTCCGTATCCGACCTCTCGGTCCTGGGCCTCCTCCAAGGCCAGAGTGAGCAACACCGCAAGTTTGAGGAACAGAACCTTATATTCCGCTTGTGGAGTCTGCATCCTCTGGGCTTAAACATTGAATTTTCTCAATTCTGTTAACCCAGGCTGCCTCCTCCCCTTCCCACCTCTCCCTCAGCCCTCAGGCCCTGGCATTCCTTTTCTCACTATCTCTCCCCCACCCAAGTCGCACCAGCTTCTCATTTTCACACTTCAAACAGCTTACAATGGCCTGTTTCCTTTATCATCGATACTTTTTTGCATATCTTTCATTCATTGGTCTTTATCTCTCCACATCACCATCTATATCTCTCGTTTCCCTGATCCCTGACCAGTCGAAGAAGGGTCTTGACCCGAAACGTCGCCTATCTCCTTCGCTCCTTAGATGCTGCTGCACCCGCTGAGTTTCTCCAGCTTTTTGTGTAACCCCCATTTTTCAGACTGATGTGGGGATGGGGCGGGGGAGGGGGCAGGAAGAAGAAAGGAAGAGGTGGAGACAGTGGGCTATGGGAGAAACATAGAAACATAGACATAGAAAATAGGTGCAGGAGGAGGCCATTCGGCCCTTCTAGCCAGCACCGCCATTCATTGCGATCATGGTTGATCATCCCCAATCAATAACCTGTGCCTGCCTTCTCCCCATATCCTTTGATTCCACTAGCCCCTAGAGTATCTAACGCTCTCTTAAATCCATCCAGTGATTTGGCCTCCACTGCCCTCTGTGGCAGGAAATTCCACAAATTCACAACTCTCTGGGTGAAAACATTTTTTCTCACCTCAGTCTTAAATGGCCTTCCCTTTATTATAAGCTTGTGGCCCCTGGTTCTGGACTCGCCCAACATTGAGAACATTTTTGCTGCATCTCATTTGTCCATTCCTTGTATAATTTGATATGTCTCTATAATGTTCCCCCTCATCCTTCTAAACTCCAGTGAATGCAAGCCTAGTCTTTTCAATCTTTCCTCATATGACAGTCCCACCATCCCAGGGATCAATCTTGTGAATCTACGCTGCACTGCCTCAATCACAAGGATGTCCATCCTCAAATTAGGAGACCAAAGCTGTACGCAATACTCCAGATGTGGTCTTACCAGAACCCTATACAACTGCAGAAGAACCTCTCTACTCCTATACTGAAATCCTCTTGTTATGAAGCCCAACATTCCATTACCTTTCTTCATTGCCTGCTGTACCTGCACGGCAACATTCCGTGACTCATGTACAAGGACACCCAGGTCTTGATGTACCTCCCCCTTACCTAACCTAACCCCATTGAGATAATAATCTGGGGAGAGCTGGGAAGGGGAGGAGAAAGAAGAAGAAAACAGGGACTACCTGAAATTGGAGAAGTCAATGTTCATACTGCTGGGGTGTAAACTACCCAAGCAAAATATGAGGGGCTGCTCCTCCAATTTACAGTGGGCCTCACTCTGGCCAAAGAGGAGGCCCAGGACAGAAAGGTCAAATTTGGAATGGGAGGGGGAGTTGAAGTGCTGAGCCACCGGGAGATCAAGTTGGTTATTGCGAACCGAGCGGAGGTGCTGGGCGAAGCGATCGCCAAGACTACGCTTGGTCTCACCGATGTAGATCAGCTGACACCTAGAGCAGCGGATGCAATAGATGAGGTCGGAGGACGTGCAGGTGAACCTTTGCCGCACCTGGACATACTGCTTGGGTCCTTGGATGGAGTCAAGGGGAGAGGTAAAGCGACAAGTGTAGCATTTTACAATAAACTAATCTAAAGTTTGCCAGGTTTGTAGCATTTATGGCATAATCTGTGCTACATGGACACCACAGAATGTGCTAATCAATCTCACCATTCACTTACTCAACATTGTTAGAATTGTCACCATAACATTCTGTAAACCTCCTGCAGCAGGCAAGCTGAACATTAAAAATTCACAGATAGACACAAAAAGCTGGAGAAATTCAGCGGGACACACAGCATCTCTGGAGAGAAGAAATGGGTGAAGTTTTGGGTCGAGACCCTTCTAAGTTGCTCAGAATTGGAAACTGCAAAGGTAATAACATATCTCCACAATGTTTGGTGCATTATTTTCACAGCAGGAGCACGTTTACTTCAGTAGATCCTTCCCTCACCACTCAGCTGGGTTTAAAATAGTTATTATGTGAATTTCATATTTCTGTGGAAGTAATGTGATTTTTAGCATCATTTTCAGTCAGGATTATTTAGAATCTTAACTCAGGTCAACCATATATTCTGATCTCTCAGCAAGACAAGTTCAAGCATTTGAATCTTTAATATTTTTCAATTCGCAATAAAAACCTATTTGTTTGATCACCTGCAATAATATCTCCCCATGTATTTTGGTTTCAAATCTTGCTCTATAAATTGTTCCTCTGAAATGTCTCTGGGTATATACAGTAAGTACAAATCAATGTCATTCCGTTGCTAGACCTTCCCAGTGACCAATGTAGTCTGTGCAATAATACATCCAAGCTTAAAAAAATCAGCGCAAATAATGTGGAGTTTTCATACATAACCTGGATTGGTGCATGACCTGAAGTTAATGTTGTTCATCAAAAGCAACATCACCTGAACTTCAAAATTGATAAACTGAATCTGAAGTATCTTGTTTTACCTTGGACATGTTAAGAAACATTTTACTTTTACTCATTTTAACAATCTGACAAAAGTATTACCATGAAAATAAATGAGAATTTGATGCAATATCATTGTTATTTTAGGTAAACCATTAACCCAGTGACAGAATGTACAAACAGAAGGAAACATATGGAAAATTAGTGGTGACAAAGGCTTTCAATTGGGCGAAAGTGGATTGATTCACAAAATATAACAGCCAATTTTAGTTTATTCCAATGTCTAAATTTAGATCTTACTTCGGAGTCACGTGAGTGACCACGTGAAGAAGGCTGTCCGCATGCATGCGCGTCATTACCTCTGACGCATTGCGCAACGACCGACTGGCAGGCGCGTCGATCCTTCCAGCAGGTAGATTTAAAAGATCCAGGTAAGTGTTTTTTCAAACAGCTTTAGCTGAAGTCGTTGCTCCCGGTTTGGAGTGTGTTTATTCAAGAATACTTTAACTTTGGATTGTGTGCAAATACATCTAAGGTGAAGAGGCGAGCCGTGATCAAACCGGCTGCGGAAGACCACGGGCCTGTGGGCAGCGTGCGACCGCCGAATTCACCTATCGAGCCGCTGGCAGAGCAGCCAGCAGCCACAGACTTGGTGCAGCCAGAAGGCACCTTGGCTACTCCACGGGGGAGAAAAGCCACAAAAAAGTCTGTAAGGGCCCTGGACTCTGAGGAGTCGGGCCAGGAGGTGGACAAGTTCCCACCTAAGGGCAGTGTTACCGGCAGGCTGGCCCAGCTGGAGAGCCTTGTGGAGAGGTTACTCCAGCACGATACGCTCCAGAGGACGGAGCTATCGGAGCCCGGGGAGTTTATTGAACCCGGTGGCAGATGGGATCTGCAGGAAGCATCCATGCTTCAATCACACGGTATTAACTATTTAGAGTTGTTGGGTGCACTCTATGGGTTAAAGGCTTTTTGTACCAACAGTCATGTGTATGTCCAACTTCAGATTGACAATACTACCGCGGTAGCGCCCATTAATCACATGGATGGCAGTAAGTCTGTATCCTGCGGTCCAATCTCCTCTGGCACTGGTGTATTGCAAGAAACATCTCGGTTTCAGCCATCTATTTACCAGGAAGGTATAACACAGTGGCAGACACCAGGTCATGAGAGTTCAATGATAACAAAGAATGGATGTTAAATCAAGAAGTGTTCAACGATATTGTCCTTCGTTATGGTGTACCGGATATTGATCTGTTTGCTGAATATTTCAATTTCTGAAGTTAATAGTCTAATTTTGGATTAACAATTTTGCAGTCACTATAATCGGTCAGTTGAAATAAAACACAGCAATGTGATGGTAACTTGCTAATTAAGCATCAGATGAACATTCTACAAAATATGGGTAATTGTAATCTGAGGCATGCACAAAGAATCCTTGGTGAGTAAGGAGATTTAAGATGCCAATGTACTGCACTGTAATCCAGCTGTCCCCTGTATATGTAATTCGTGGAACAAACAATGCGTAAACCAGAAATATTACGCTGTGGGAAATCTAAGCTTTACGACAGCTGTACATGTTATTCTAATTTCCAAACTAATAAGAATTGTGAGTCTTACACGGCATGAGTGATTTTGTTGTTGGATAACCATTGGAATCATTAATAAACATTTCCTTGTGATTTATCACATTCATACCATGGAACCTATGGAGATTCCGATCTTCAGGATTAGATGCAGCCTCTGATTCAGAGAGTTGTGGATTCAGAGACGGACACTAAGTCTATACTGACATTCAAGGAGTGCTGCACTGTTCGAGTGTATCTTTCAGACAATGTGTTACATCTTTTATAATCTCCAATGGATATAAAGTAACTTGCAGCATTATTTTACAGGAACAATAGAATTCTCACCTGTGTCTAGGTCAATAATTGTATTGAACTTAAGCAGCACTGAAACAGAACACCTAGTTATAGCAATGTTACAAAATTTTGAGATTTAAAAAATCAAGTCTGCAATTTATCCCATCAGATAAAGCATAAAAAGAAGTTTAATTTGACACCTAATTTACTTTCATATCTTCAGTATTAAGAAAGTTATGGCCATTTTCATACTCGGAAATGAGCATCTTGCTTCCCATTGCCTTTCAATTGACTTAACTCAAAAGCTGTGATCTGGAAACGTTAAAAGTCCATAACATTCTTAAAAATTAAGAGAACTCAATGAAATTTTCAGTTATTATAGATTGAAGCATTCTGAAACAAATATTAAACAATCTTACTTGGATTACCTGAAATTAAAGCATATAATTAGTTAGTTATCTAATTGTAGCTAATTACAAAATTCAATGAGTAGATCTAAACATCAATCAATTTCTTAAGAAAAGATAAACTTTTTTAAAATTGCCTAAGTGTCCAAATAACATTCACACAATAATCCACAATATAACATAATTTTAAAATTTCATTTTCATGAATTTCTGGGCCAAATGGAAGGAATTTAGTGTTTGATTCCTGTAAATTAATGGCCATTTAAATCAACTAGCGAGTGGGTTTTAGTGGAATGCGGTGGATTGGAACGTTGCGGTTAGCGGTGAAGTCGGGAGGAAAAATACTGTTTGTTCATACATTATTTGGGGACCCCATTTCGCAACATAAAAATATTATTAATGCCTCCCGAAAAACCAACTTTTAATATAAAAATAAAGTATTTACCTTTTTTTCTCCCCTACGCAAAATGCTTCCGGTTGTCTGCGGTCACGGCTTTTGAAGGTGATTTTTAAATTACTCTAGTTAATAAATAATCTAGAGTAATTTAAAAATACCACCATTCATTAAATGTCGGAGCGATTTTTCTTCAGCAACCAAATCACCCGACATTCATCGATTATCCAGGCCTGTTGAAAAACGGCACTTTAAGCCCGCCCCCCTCTGCAAGGCGCGAAAGTCGCGCACACGGGGAGCGGCAGAAGTGCAGCGCCGGCAAAGGTAAGTTTTGTAACATACCTACTAGTTATTATCCAACTGCTGTTAGAAAGAACATAAGCACACAATAAATAAGTGCAAAGCCGGTTAGTCTCTCAAACCCAGTTAGACATTCAATAAAGTAATGGCCACTCCTTAACATTACCTCCAATATTAATACCAAACTTTCATATCATTAGATTCCCTTAACAATGAAGAATCTATAAGTCTCAGCTTTGAATATGCACAATGATTAAGCTGGGGAAGGAAATTCAGTTTCAGTTTAGTTTATTGTCATGTTTGCCTATGTACAGTGAAAAGCTTTGGCTGTATGATTTCAAGAGATTTCTGATACTTTAGTTTAGAGCTACAGTGCAGAAACATGCTGGCTATGCCCCATCGAGTCTGTGCCGGCCAGCAATCTCCACACATTAACACTATCCTACACACACTAGGGACAAGTTATATTTATAGAAAGCCAAATAACCTACAAACCTGTACGTCTTTGGAGTGTGGGAGGATACCGAAGATCTTGGAGAAAACCTGCAGGGAGAATATACTAACTCTGTACAGACAGCTCCAGTAGTTGGAATCGAACACGGGCCTCTGTAAGGGATCAACTCTACCGCTGCGCCACTGTGCCATCCTATGTGAAGAAATGTGATTCCATCCCAATTATAAGTGGTTCACACATTAATGCCGCACGTCATCGGGTAGCACCGCGAGCAATAGCCTCGCCAGCAGCGTGTTCGTCCTTTCGGCATTTTTTTGTTCTTTAGTATGTCTAAATGTATGTTTTAGTGTGGGAAATCTAAAATAGGGGAAAACCGTTTTCAGTGGCGGAAATGCGACTTTTCTCTTTGTCGTATGTTCGCCCTCTTCGCGTCCTAACAACTAGATTGGTGCAGTCTTGTTCGGAGACCGGCCCAGAGCTTCAGCAGCAGGCGTGACGGGACTTTAACATCATGGAGCGGGTTGGTCCCTTGCCGGGGATCGCCAGAAGAAGTGCTCCAACTGCTGGCTTGCAGACTATAACATCGTGAAGCCGCGGTCTGAGGAGCTTCTAGCCGTGGGCGTGACGTGGACTTTCCATCACTGTGGAGTAAATCACACATACTCACAGATCTGGTTTAACAATATTTATTGAGCAACATATACAACACACTACAGCATGTTACTCCTACCATGCAGCAGTCCAGCCTTACAGCACATGTCAGGTTGCGATAATATGAATGGTGTGGTAGTAGGCAGAGCATATAATAATAAAGCACTACATTGGTTAGTAAGTAAAGTCAAGTCAAAGTCAAAAGAGTTTATTGTCATGTGCCCTGACAGGACAATGAAAATCTTTCTTTGCATAGCACAACAGAACATAGAAGGCATTGACTACAATTCTATACATAAATACACCCATGACTTAATAAATTAATAAAGTGCAAATAGCAGATGGAGGGATATTAATGTTCAGAGTTCCGAGCCAGGTTTAATAGCCTGATGGCTGTGGGGAAGTAGCTATTCCTAAACCGGGTTGTTGCAGTCTTCAGGCTCCTGTACCTTCTACCTGAAGGTAGCAGGGAGATGAGTGTGTGGCTAGGGTGGTGTGGGTCTTTGATGATGTTGCCAGCCTTTTTGTAGTAACCAAACTACATCTTTGAGATGTAGTAACCAAACTACATCTTTCCTTGTAAGAATGAAGAGTGAAACACATGTATAATAAAGTGATATATATGTATAAGCATGTTACCAGGTGCTGACCGATTACTAATATAACATAAATGCTAATAGCGCATACAGGGAAGTACAGACGGTGGAAGATGTGGTAGTGGGCAGAGCTTATAAAAATAATGCACTACATTGGTTGGTAAGTAAAGTAATCAATCTACAATTGCAGAGCCTGGGACCCCTTGCCGGGATCGTCAGAAAAAGTGCTCCGACCACCAGTCTGCGGCTTATGACATCATGAGCCCAGTAAGAAAATGGCCGATTCAGGAACTCCAAGCCACGGAGCGTGTGTTTTCCGATCCACCCCAACGTTGCAGTTTCGATCATCCTGACGAGAGGGCTTATACATCGGGCCGTCCGTAGCGGTGACTACGGAGGGTTCATGGCCCCAACCATGATGCACAAAGGAGGAAGATTGACTGAAAGTTATTGCCTTCCATCACAGTGAAGGATGTTGATTCCATTGTGGTGGATGTTTATGTTAAATTTTATTGTGTATTGTGTTCTTTCTGATTGTATCGCTGCATGGTAAATAAAATGTCACTGAACCTCAATTGGTGCATGTGACAATAAATTGAACTTGAACTTGTTCCTAGACACTTACAAGGAAGCAGCTTGAACATCCAGTCAAGAAGTCAATCACAAAATGTAAGACCTCTCATTCTTATAATTCCCAGGATTTATCAGCCCAGTCTACTCAATCTTGCCTCATTTCTCCCAAGAATAATTTCAAAACTTCATATGTGATTTCTGTTTGATTTGTAACTACCATTCCTTATAATTTTACTGTAATATATTTGCAATAATGTCCAAAATATTATTTGTCATTCCAGTTACTTGGTACCCCTGCATATTAACTGCTAATGTTTTGTATAACAATTAGTTCAGATAAATGTGTATATCACTCACTCACCTACCCAGTTGTTATTGCTTTGTAGAATCTTTACACTTATCTCAAAGTTCATTTTCTTGATAAACTTTCCACCATCTGTAAATGTGGAAACATAGTTGAGGTACCAGCATCAATTCTACATCAATCCATTTATAGTAACCTGCTAATTTGAAATTCATTCTCATTTTTTCCAATTATCTGGTTTCTGTCCTTTAACCAATTCTTTCTTGATGTTACTATATTACCACCAACCCAGTGTGGTCATATTTTATGTGGCAATCTTTTATGTAGTTCATTATTAAATGATTTTGGAAAATCTAGATACATGATATTTACCTGTTTCATTTTATCCAGCAATTGTTTTTTACCTTCCAGGTTGATTAATTCCATTAGCTGTGTCAAACAATTAGTATTTATAATTAGTATTCATATCATAATTTTTCTAGATGCCCAATTACAATAATATTTTAATAGACTTTATTTCTTTGATTTTGATTTCTTATTCCCCCTTTAATCTCACTTTTCTTTCTTGAAAATTATTTTCACATTAGTTACTTACCAATCGCTTGAAAACATTCTAACACATTGGGATTTTTGAAGATCATCATGAATGCCTTTGTATTCAATGCCTTAGGATGATGGGATATTGCCCATATGGTCCAAATAATTTGTTGTTTTTTCCTCACTTGCATTTTTCTACCTGTTTCCTTTCCCAATGCAGACTATTTTTTTTTTATTACCCTTATCGGAGCCATGATTCTGCAAAGTTTTTAGCAAATTCTTTATAGTTTCTACATTATAATACATCTGCACGTTCCTCATTTGAAGCCTTAATTTTTCATGCCTCAGTCTCTAAAGGCACATATTTACATTTGCTACTTTCCTTATGCTTTCTTTGATTTTCTTGCTATTTTAGGTAAATTTTTCAATTCATTTGCTCCATTTTATTTAATGTTTTTGTCCATTTATAGTTTCTAAAATTTTCCCAAATTTTGCTATAATTGGACATTTCTCAAAACCAATACCATCCTTCGCAACTTTAACCAGAGGGGAGTCATTCTTTCCAAGCAGATTTTATTTCTCAGTTTATTTATCAAATATTTTGATTTATAGTTTTAAATAATGTAATTGTTTATGGACTGGAAAATCTTTTAATCTAATTTTATGAATTAATTTACTTTGCTTATACCAATGCAGTTCTCCCCGTTGGATTGCAACCTTGTCGTGGTCGGGGAGCTTGTGTGTTTCAGTGACCCCTAGAGCTATGCCAGCGGGAGATTCATCTTATGTTAAGGTCTCTCATGCTGGAGTCAAAGGGTAGAGGCGAGACGAAGAGCGATCCACTAATCCACTGGTCCTCCAGGATGGAGGTTGAGCACAGGGCTAACAACCCTGTCTCGTAAAACACATATGGTGCTGAAACAGCAACTGAAGGAATCAACAAGGAGTGGAGGACCTTTGTTGCTGCTCTACATGCCAGGAGGCATAATAGGCAGTAAGTAAGTAAGTACCAATGCAGTTAACCATCACTGAATTTTTTTTTTTAACCAAGGTGTATCACTTTCAAACGCAATGTAACAATCCATATTACAATCAAATATGCTTGCTTGATTGAATGATAGATACAGTATTGGAAAAGGCCCTGCAACCCATGGAGTCTACACCGACCATTGATCACATGTTCGTACAAGCAACAGCATTTCATAATCTGAACGTCTTGCACAGCAGGGGAACTTACAAGCCTGACGACATTAATTACATCAAAGTGCTTAGTCAGTTGTTTTGTAGCAATCTGATGTCTAGAAAGGTGCCCCATCAAATTGCTCAAATTTAAATGGATTAATTTGCTTCTCCTGTTGTATAACATTTGGTTTTCATTACTCACTGTATATTCCATATAATGTTTATGGTAACTATGAAGAATCAGAGCAAAATTCTCACTTGATGGATTGTGGGGTGTACCAATACAATAGGTCTAAATATAAAGCTTGTCTAATAGACTGTTCATTGAGCAGAGGTGCTGTTTGAAGCAGAACATTGTGGAAAAGAAAGACTAACACGTACTAATTAGAACAAGTGTGTTTCCTGAGCTGTGATATAAATTCAATATAATTTGATATAAATGATTTATTAAAGACAGTTGCCGATTTTCAAGAGTGAGAGTGATCTGACATACCCTGGATATTTGGCTGAAGTTCAGATTATGAAATGCTGTTGCTTGTATTGTGCTGAGAATTTGGCAGTCTCTGACCGATTGCAGCTAAAACTGGCAATCTGCTACTCTGAGGGTGACCATTGTATAGATAGAAAATGAAGAAAATACATGACTCTCCTCCATCATGCTCGAATTGCTGGACTAAAGTTGACCATGCTTGTGCTTTCCACTGGTCTTGGCAAAGTTGGGTTGTACTGAAACTAAGAATAGGATGCATTCGATTGATTACCTGCTGCATCTCAACATATCTCAGATATAAGAGCATTTGAAAACAATAGTTATGTCTATTGTAGCAAATAGTTAAACTGGCTTTAAGAGACTTGATATGAACATTATGTAGTAACTGTAAGTAATCAAAGTTGAAGTGTGCAGTTTGAAAATATGACCTTCGTGATTCTCTGAAATTAAGAACTGAACTATACAATACTTTTTTGATGTATTATCTTTGAAATTCTGCTGTTGTATTCAACCCGTTATTAATAATATGTATTGTTATGGTTAATACATCTTTATCTTCTCTTTGTGTGTTATATTATATTTTATATTATCTACCTTTATTCCCTACATGTATCAGAAGGTGATTTTCACTTTTAATCATGGTGGCAAGTTGGAACTTATAGACCAGTCATCTGCCATTCACTTGCTTCATTTTCAATTTCAATTGATTTAATGAAATGCACAAAGATTACCCTCAATTACTGTTTGTCACCACGTCCAGAACTAAAAGTCAGTCCCATTGTGCCCGATAGAAAATTCACTTATTTCACTTTGGAATCTTCCCATTCACTATGCTTCCAAATGCCAATGTCAATTTCTTGCTTTTGAATTGAATTATAAAACAATGGAATGCCACTTTGCTTCCTTGCACAGTGGCATGGATCTTCTGTGCAGCACTAATTGAAAACAAAAGATCTGTATAAGTTCTTTAACAGTCTGGACCTTACATCATCTGAGGTTTCCTGGCCATTCACAGCGTGATCAGAGGTTATTTGATCACATTATCAAACATCCAATAGATGAAAGCATTCTGCAAACATCTCAGTAAGTTTTTTAAAAAGTTCTGGATAAGAATAAAACTTGACTGCAGGGAAAGAGCTACATTTGGGGAAGGCAAATTACAACAGTGTTAGACAGGTATTAGGGAGAGCAGATTGGGAGCAGCCGTTATTGGGCAAGTCCACATCTGACATTTGGCAGTCATTAAAAGTCCTGCTGGTCATATTGCAGAACCAACATGCTCCTGTGGGGATGAAAGGCTAGGATGGCAAGATCGGCAACAATGAATGATAAGAGATGCAAATTTAGTAAAAATGGAATAATGTAATGTTTAGGAAGCTGAAAATCAGGCAGGCCCCTTGAAGAAAATAAATGAAGTAGGAAAGAACTTAAACAGGGAATAAGGAGGGGTAAAAAGGACAATGAATTGCCTGTTGATGAGTAGGATTAAGAAAAATCCAAAAGCTGTCGATATATACCTTTTTAAAAAAACGTTGCCGAAAGTCAACGACTACAAGGAAAATGGGGTAAACATGGAAACATAGAAAATAGGTGCAGGAGTAGGCCATTCGGCCCTTCGAGCCTGCACCGTCATTCAATATGATGATGGCTGATCATCCAACTCAGTATCCTGTACCTGCCTTCTCTCCATACGCCCTGATCCCTTTAGCCAGATAGGCCACATCTAACTCCCTCTTAAATATAGCCAATGAACTGGCCTCAACTACCTTCTGTGGCAGAGAATTCCACAGATTCACCACTCTGTGTGAAAAATGATTTTCTCATCTCGGTCCTAAAATATTTCCCCTTATCCTTAAACTGTGACCCCTTGTCCTAGACTTCCCCAACATCAGGAACAATCTTCCTGCATCTAGCCTGTCCAACCCCTTAAGAATTTTGTAAGTCTCTATGAGATCCCCCCTCAATCTTCTAAATTCCAGCGAGTACAAGCCAAGTCTATCCAGTCTTTCTTCATATGGAAGTCCTGCCATCCCAGGAATCAGTCTGGTGAACCTTCTCTGTACTCCCTCTATGGCAAGAATGTCTTTCCTCAGATGAGGAGACCAAAACTGTACGCAATACTTCAGGTGTGGCCTCACCAAGACCCTGTA
This sequence comes from Raja brachyura, assembly GCA_963514005.1. The sequence goes on along the minus strand of OY740784.1, from coordinate 99,309,894 downwards.
CAACTGCAGTAGAAACTCCCTGCTCTTGTACTCAAATCCTTTTGCTATGAATGCCAACATACCATACGCTTTCTTTACAACCTGCTGCACCTGCATGCCTACTTTCAATGACTGGTGTACCATGACACCCAGGTATCGTTGCAACCCCCCTTTTCCTAATTGGTCACCATTCAAATAATACAATACAATACAATATTATTTATTGTCATTTGAACCTCATTGAGGTTCAAACGAAATTTAGTTTCTGCAGTCATCCATACAAAGAAAATAACCAAGACACAACACAATTCACACAAACATCCATCACAGAGAACCTCCTCCTCACTGTGAAGGAAGGCAAAGTCATATCTCTCCCCTGCACTCCCCATTCTCCTCCCGATGTCAGAGTCAAAGCCCCCAGCGGGCGATGGTAAATAAGTCCCGCGGCCATTAAGGCAGCGCTGGGCGATGCAAGGGACATTATCTGAGTCATTGCAAAGAGAATTGAACAATGCATAATTATCAGTAACATCTTCACTTCTAACTTTGAGTGGAGGATGTGACATGAAGCAGCTGAAAGTGAAGAAATTGAAGATTGTGGCCCAGTTACCTCGATAGGATATTTTGTCAAACTTTAAACGAATGTTCAGTACAATTTAATATTTATTAGCACTTGTTACTTAAGCATGCTTGTAAACTTCACATTTGATTTATTGTTCAAGATTAAGACTTCACTAAATCACAAGACTCGTGGTAAGTACTGAAATACTATGAATGAAAAGGCCACATTCATTCTGCGGGTGGGGGGGGAAACCTTCTGGGCTTCAAACACTGATCCTTACTTCTTGCAATGATTGTTCCCAATTTGTCACTGCCGATATCTTGGTCGTCTTGTATATGATTTGTCCTTCAATCTTCTAAAGAAACCCTTTATTTTAACCTACGGCACTCACAATTCTGAAATCATCTACCTTGAAGAATGCTCTATCATGAGGTGGTTTGAGAGATTGGCGATGGAGCACAATAACTACATCCTCCCAGTCAGCCTTGAACTCCTGCAGTTTGCTTTCCCTTGCAGCAGGTCCACAGCAGATGCCATTCTCCGGCCCCTAACCTCAACTCTGGAACACCAATACAAGGATTCCTATATTACACTCCAATTTATCAAATATAGCTCTGTCCTCCTCACGATGGTCCCATCAAAACTCACCTCCAATTTCTTGGGCCTGGGAGTCAGCTCCCCTCTCTGACGCTGGATTATTGAGTTTCAATCAGTGAGAATAGTAAGATTAAATGAGAACTTAACTGTTCGAAGTTTGATCTTTATTTTATGAGGAGTTACGATGAGGGATTACGTGAAGAAGCCCCATCTGTAGCAATGTTACAAAATTTTGAGATTTTAAAAATCAAGTTTGCAATTTATCCCATCAGATAAAGCATAAAAACAAGTTTAATTTGACACCTAATTCACTTTCATATCTTCAGTATTAAGAAAGTTATGGTCATTTTCATACTCGGAAATTAGCATCTTGTTCCCCATTGCCTTTCAATTGACTTAACTCAAAAGCTGTGATCTGGAACAGTTAAAAGCCCATAACTTTCTTAAAAATTAAGAGAACTCAATGAAATTTTCAGTTATTATAGATTGAAGCATTCTGAAACAAATATGAAACAATCTTACTTGGATGACCTGAAATTAAAGCATATAATTATTTAGTTATCTAATTGTAGCTAATTACAAAATTCAATGAGTAGATCTAAACATCTATCCATTTCTTAAGAAAAGATAAACTTTTTTTTAAATTGCCTAAGTGTCCAAATAACATTCACACAATAATCCACAATATAACATAATTTTTAAATCTAATTTTCATGAATTTCTGGGCCAAATGGAAGGAATTTAGTGTTTGATTCGTGTAAATTAATGGCCATTTAAATCAACTAGTGAGTGGGTTTTAGTGGAATGCGGTGGATTGGAACGTTGCGGTTAGCGGTGAAGTCGGGAGGAAAAATACTGTTTGTTCATACATTTTTTTGGACCCCATTTCGCAACATGAAAATATTATTAAAGCCTCCCGAAAAACCAACTTTTAATACAAAAATAAACTATTTACCTTTTTTTCTCCCCTATGCAAAATCCTTCCGGTTGTCGGTGCTCACGGCTTTTGAAGGTGATTTTTAAATTACTCTAGTTAATAAATAATTTAGAGTAATTTAAAAATACCTTCATTCATGAAATGTCGGAGCGATTTTCGTTCCGCAACGAAATCGCCCGACATGGATCGATTTCCCCTGCCTGTGGAAAAACGGCACTTTAAGCCCGCCCCCCTCTGAAAGGCGCCAAAGTCGCGCACACGGGGAGCGGCAGAACTGCAGTGCTGCTCAAGGTAAGTTTTGTAACATACCTACCATCTGCCGCATGATCGGCATACTTCAAAGCAGCGGCATGAAAAATACAGAACCAATAGCCGGAGTAAGATAGTAAGGCTCACATAGACTAGAACTACCAGATGAGCATTGAAATTATGAGGGCTGGGAGCGGAGGGCACGTAATCCCTCATCGTAACTCATAAAATAAAGATCAAACTTCGAACAGGTAAGTTCTCGTTTAATCTTACTATTTTACTTTGGAATCATGTGAGTGTCGTAGGTTCATTCCATACAACACTCTGTTTCAGTCAACACAGTAGAGAGTAAATAATATATATTTAAAACATTGTTTCAGTTTATGTAATAAGTCTTTTAATCATAAAAGAACAAAAACAATAACCCCTCTATCCCAGGGGAAAGTTTACAACAAAAGTGATAATGATATAAAGTGATAACATAAATCGATAATATAAATTGATAATATAAAACAAAGCAAACATTCAAAGAGAACCCAACACTGCATATCCAAACCCTGGCACCGTGAGAACAGGTTTATCGTAGAACTTTGAAAAAATTCCTTCTTTACACCACCCTGCGGCCTCTAAAATTTGGTCCAGTGGCACATCATGTACCTTCGCCGCGGACATAGCTGCCGCCCTGGTGGAGTAAGATTTAAAAACATCAGTGTCTACTCCTGCTGAATCCAAAACCTGTTTTAACCATCTAGAAATGGTTTGAACTGAAACTTTTTATGCGTTTTTTTGGTGCGTAATCAGTAACGCTGTCTCACCACCCCGGAGACTCTTGGTTACTTCAATATATTGAGTCAAATGCTTAACTACACACAATGTTTGATCGACAGGGTATGCTTTAAACATTACCTTGGTTCCAGTTTTCCCTAGTCTGCTTTGTTTGATTTGATCATAAACATAAAAAACAATGTTATCTGAAGCCACATGCATACAATCTAAACGTACCATTTGCAATGTTTTTACTCTTTGTGCTGACACTAATGTCATTAGCATTACTACTTTAAATGTTAACCTCTGCAAAGTCATTGACGTAATTGGAGCCCATTGCCTATGCAAAGTAAGATCAATGCTAACATCCCAAATTTCTGTATATCTGGGATTGGGAGGATTTTTATTAAAAATTTCTTTCATGAACCGGGATATTAATGGATGAGACAGGATTGATTCCCGGTCAGAAATTTGTCCTAAACAGGATGACAAAGCACTACGAGCACTATTAATGGCAATATAACTTAAGTGCTGATCAAAATGCAACCCGGCAAGGAGCTCCAATACATTTGATATGTTCGCAGTATGATAAGATATCTTTGACTCTCTACAGAAGACTTCCCATTTCCTTATATGCGACATATATTGTTTTTTAATGCTATTTCTCCAAGCTGCAGCTATAACATCCATGGTCCTATCCGACAGTCCATGGTCTGGTCAGCAATGGTCTGGTCAGAACCTGCAGATTTACAAATTCATATGATCATGCAATGGATGAATTTCTTTTGTTACTGGTTGTACCAACAAATCACTGCAACTAGGAATTGTCATAAATGATTCAATAATCATTCTAAGCATCAATGGGAAACCATGACTGTGTAGGCCAATTTGGAACCACCAAAACGCCCGTGGCAGAGTCTTGTGCTATTTTCATGAGACATTGCCCAATCAGGCAGAATGGGGGAAAAGCATAAAAAAAACATATTCCCCCAATGTAGCGAGAATGCATCCACCGCTACTGCTCCTGGGTCGGCTCCCAAGACACGTATTTGGGCAATTGGTGATTTAATCTAGACGCAAAATGATCAATGCCCGGTAATCCTTTCGGACTGACAACATTTTTGAAAACTTGTGGATTTAACATTCATTCTGTACTGTCTTTAAATTTTCGTGATCTGTTGTCTGCCACAAAATTGTCTCTCCCTGGGAGATAGATAGCTGAAAACCAAATATTCTTAGAAATACACCAATGCCACATCTGGTTAACCAGATAATCACATGATAATGATCTAACTCCACCCATGTGATTGATATGTGCCACAGCTGTGGTATTGTCTACTTGTAATTGGACATGCAAATCCTTCATAGTAGAACAATAAGCTTTCAATCCATAAAATACTCCAAATAACTCCAAATAATTAATACCATATGTTTGGAGAAATAAGTCCTCTTGGATAGTCCATCTGCCATCACAGCTGGTGTCATTGTCCATAGCCCCTCCATCCGAGAGCACTTTCATCAGTTTGAAAAACCACTGCTGGTTGCTGAACAAATATGTTTTTAGCAGCTTGTGGAACATTCTCAATCCACCACTGTAATTCGGATAAAGCTTCCGTTGGTAATTACATGGCCTATCAAAATGGCCTGCATGTTCTTTTAGTGCTTGTGTTTTTGCCCTTTGAAGGTTTTGATAATGCAGTGGACCAACTCGACTGCAGGAAATGCTGCTACTAATTACCAATAGCCTTAGCTACTTCTCGGATGGAGGGATAAGGTTTGTCAACAAGGCAACAACACACGTTTGTAATATTGACAACTTTCTCTATTGGTAAAGTTACTGACATAATAACTGAATTAATCACAAACCCCAAATAGTCAATTGTTTGGGATGGCTGTAGCTTAGATTTTGTTGGATGGATCAGAAATCCTAGCCTTTCAACAGGCTTATAGTTGCTGAAACTGATTTTTCAGCTGATTCCTGATTAGCATTGACAATTAAAATGTCATCAAGATAAGCCATGACAATATGTTTTTGTGCCCTTAGCACTGCAAGTACTGGTTTCAACAATTTTGCGAAGCTGAGCTTAACCATTAGGTAATGCCTTATATTGCCAGAGCTGACCCATCCAATTAAACTTCAAATACCTGCGAAAATGATGATGAATTGGTACTGAATAATATGATCTTTCAATTCTAGAGTAGCCATGTAACAATCTGTTGATAACAACTGCCTTGCAGTGTTGACGGTATCCATTTTGAAATGGTTATACTGAACAAATGTATTAAAGTGTGTGAGGTCCAGAATGGCTCTACCACCACCATCTTTCTTTGCCTGGGGAAAATATTTGACACAAATTGTTGTGGATTATTAACCGTATTTTCAATTACTCCTTTTTCAAATAAAATTTTTACTTCTTTTTTATCTGAGATTTTTCAGGTGCAGAAAACACAAAAATACGATTAGTTTATTCACCAATCGGATGTTCACCAAAAGATTCCTCTGTGATAGAATGAAGTTGTTGTACCTCCAAATGCACGTGATGGTCTCCTTTTCCCAACATATGGGTTTACATTAGGCTGTGATGGGTAATAATACCTCCTCACCATACTCCTGCCTATGCTTCATAATCAAATCCCCTTCTTATTGAACCAGACCTTTTTTGACCAAATATGAAAGGTTTCATAAGGCTGATAGTCTTTGCCTCTTCATCAATTTCTTTGATTTGTTTAGGCAAATTTTCTTCAAATAAATACCCAGGAGTTTAAATATTGCTTCATCTGCCCAGACCTGCAAATCTAGGGTGCACTATGGGCCGAATGGCGATTATTCTCATACAATTGGCTCAAAGTATGAGTTACAAAACAATGCCAACATATCTTTTTGAATTGTGGTCATTGTACATCCTTCCACTTGCTCCCCAAAAGCAGTGATGCCACCCGCAATAAGCTTGAAATTCCTTGGAATCATATTTTTTCTGCATTATTGAAGACATGGGTGCCCAAATAGACGGATTCTCCATTGGCACCCTTAGTGAAGAACAAAATTCACAGGTGTTTCATATAATTCTGCTGTTTCAACCATAACAGCCTCCTGAAGCTGGTGAGAAACCAATTAATGTTGGCCACCAAGGTTACCTTCCATGGCCTCATCGCTTCCTTCAGGTATAGCACTTTGTGCCACATCAAATACACCTGGATTTATATTCTTGTGCTGTGGTGGGTACTCATGACCAAAATCACCACTTTCAGGGTCAGTCTCCTTCTGCCCTGGTACTCCTGAGACTTGCTCAAGGAGACTACCTTCAGCCCAATCCGAGGCTCTGGAGGTTCATATTCCCACATTGGTAAGGCACCATATTCTTGATATGAAACCTCTCAGGGCCTGCCTGGGAATATTCTGGGTTCTTTAGACCCTTGGTTGATGATTGTTTGGAGCATCTTCTCCATCTGATCCATTCTTAGCCATAAAGCTTTTCTATCTGGAGGACTTTCAGTATTAGAGTCATCAGATACCACGGGTCTCTCAGATTGCCTTTTAATTTTCTTTGTCACTGGAATTTCCTCTGTGGCTTATGCTTGTGGAGTAACCAAAGGCTCACTATCGGGTATACCAACGGCCACCGGCATCGGAGCCGGCTCCACACTAATCTGCCATCCAGACTGTTTTTCTTCACCCCGGGATGCCCGTTTTACCCGCGTTGATTTTGTTTTTCCCCCGGAACTTTCTCCATTTTTATTTTTAACTCCTCCTGGCTTTGCACGCCAGCGTCATGGAGTTTAATTTGCCCTGGAAGTAAAATAAATTCACTCACCTGCGGGCCTGTTCCTTACCGCTGGTGGAGCTGCGCTCTGCAGCTCTTTCCCTACCGACAGCGTCGACGTAATGCCGATCATGCACCAGGCGAGGCTTCTTCACGTAGTCACTCACGTGACTCCGAAGTAAAATAGGTAACAACACTTCCTTCACAATAATTGCACAATACAAGATGTCTTCAACATCTTGAAGCTGCGGTCTGCGGAGTTTCTAGCCGCTGGCGTGGCGTGGACTTACCATCAAGAGCGAGATCCCTCACCAGGGATCCCTGGAGAAGAGCTCCGACCGCCGGCCTGCGGCCTACATCATCTTGAAGTCGTGGTCACCGGTAGGGAAGCACTGATTTGGTACTTACCTTCCAGAAGAGGGGGCCTGTACATCTGGCTGCCCGCAGCGGCAACTGCGGAGGTTTATGGCCCCGACCACGGGGGAACAATGGAGGAGGACTGACTGAACTTTGTGCCTTCCACCACAGTGAAGAATGCTGTGGTGGATGTTTGTGTTACATTTTATTGTGTTTGTGTGTTCTTTTGTATTGTACCGCTGCTGGCTAGTTCATTTCACTGCAATTTATTGTGTATGTGATGAATAAATCTGATTAATTGATTGATTGATTATCAACGCTGGTCCTCAACAACAATGTGTTCTCAGTCCTCTACTATACTCCCTGTACAGTCAAGAATGTAGTCAAATTTGTTTCTAACTCCATTAACAAATTTGCAGATGACACCACCGTGGTGGGTCAAATCACATACAAAGACGAGATGAAGTACACAAATGAGATATAGAACTTAATGCATACCATAAACAGCTTTTTCCCATTATCAGACTTCTGAATGGACCTTCCATAAGCTAGGCTACAGTCCAAGTTATCTCTAGGCTATTGTGTTAGTTCAGTGATACAGCACGGAAACAGGTCCTTCAGCCCAGCCTGCATACCTGCATAGTAACACTATCCTACACGCACTAGGGACAATTTTTACATTTACCAAGCAAATTAACCTACATACCTGTACGTCTTTGGAGTGTGGGAGGAAACCGAAGATCTCGGAGAAAACCCACGAAGGTCACGGGGAGAACGTACAAACTCCGTAGAGACAGCACTCGTAGATGGGATTGAACCCACCGGTGATGGGATTGAGTCTCCGGTCTGCATTCACTGTATGGCAGCAACTCTACCACTGAGCCACCGTGCTGCACTCTTTCAGGCAGCAACTCTACTGGACGTATGACTTTGGCTGTGGAAATGATGTACTACATTATCCGCATGTATTGCAAGGGACCAATAATACATTTATAATCCTCTTTTTCCTAATTTGACTGGATGTTTCCATACAATGTTACCTTCTTTAATTCACTCTGCTTCTTTTTCTGATCAACTACATCTGGGATGGCTGAGACTCAGTGAGTAACAGGTTGCTATGGAGATCCACCTTGCTCTATGTCTCCTCCACGCAAATCAAGGCAGCTGAACAACAGTTTGCATATGCTATGGTAATACAACTCATAATCACAGGTTTGCACCACAGTCATGCCAGGCTGAGTGGATAGCTCATATCTCCGAGAAGTCACCTTCCTTATTGAAACAGTGTTCGAGGATAGTGTACTCAGGAGACTTACAAAACATCTGCATTGGTACCTCCATTAGGAAACTGAGCAACATTATGTCCGAGTATGCTCACACATCAGTTGTACCAGCAATACCCTTCAGGCATTGGAATATCTAATGGATGGAATACATCTCGGACTACACATGGTACCCACAAAGGTGAATCGAGTACATAAAGTTGCACCGTGCAGCAAGTGGAAATCTTTGCAAATTCAATTCATATTCTCTCAAGGAGAATAGGATACATTCTTCCTTGGAGTAAAAAAAGCCATCATAGTTCTTCCTAGAACAGCAGAATGCTGCTATCGGCAGAATGCTGCAGATATCCTCTGCTCCAACTTGGACCGAAACAAAAGCATGGTTCTTCTGATCTTCTGACACTGAAACTGCACCATGACTGCTGTTGGAGCTCTAGCATATGGTATTTCTCTATCTGGGTCTCCTTCTTGAAACTTTTTTTTTCAATACATTAATCCTGCAAAGGGTCTCACAACATTACTTACTCTGACCAGCACTCATATGGCAGTCAGATGATTGACTGGTGGACATGTCCCTCTTGTGACAAGATATTTCCAAATGCTCGATCATTCTGTTGTGCGTAACATACGGCAAACTCTGCATCTCTTTGGCTCATTTTGCGGAAACTGGTGTTAATTCAACACTGTGCATTGAGTGATGTTACAATTCATCCATATTGCAAATACCTACTGTGCAATAATATCACACATGCCAATGTCCTTTCCAATGTGGTAAATGATGCACCCTCAGCTACAAAAATGTCATTTTGTAACCAATCAGTACCAAATGTTTAACTAATGCATGGATTATTTGTGATTACTTTAGAACTGGTTTAACCATCCCATTGGCATGGTGTGGTATTTAAGGAAGGCATTGAAAAATCCTCCATGTTATTTTGACATGTGTTATTGGTTGTACATGGTTATAACAGTTATGCTTAGATGTTGCTTGCAAACAATAGCATCACTGGGATTTTAGTAGGCTAAAAAAACATATATTTCAACTTCAATTTAGATTAGATTAGATTAGATTCAACTTTATTGTCATTGCACATTTACAGTACAACAAAATGGTTTAACCTTGCAGTCATAACATAGAATAAAATAACAAAACACACACGCAACACAGTTCAACATCCACCACAGTGAGTCCACCAGGCACATCCTCACTGTGATGGAAGGCAAAAGTCCCAAAGTCCTTGTCTCTTCCCTCCTTGCTCTCCTTCAGTGCTTAGGAGATCCAGGCCTCCGATATTGTGACCCTGCGGGGTGATGGTCAGCAAGTCCCGTGGCTGAATCCGAGCTTCGCGAACAGGCCGGTTAAACTCCGCGGCCCGGGGCGGTTGGAGCTGCCGAAGCTGCCGCCCTCCAGTCCAGCGGACAAAGCTGTTGTTGCGGGAGCCCCGGAAAAAACAGGTCACCAACCTGTGACCTGCGAGCTGCTGATGCTATCGTCCACTGGGCCCGCGGCCGAGTCCACTGGGCCCGCGGCCGAGCCTCCAAGGCTCCGAAGTCGGGTAGCCACTGCCGGAACACCACCACAGCTCCGAAGTCAGCCAGCTTCGTGATGGTAAGTCCTGGCTCTGCCTCTGGAGCCTCGAGGTCGGTCCCAATTGGAGGCCGCCAGCTCCGCCATTAGGCCTCAGCACAGATGAAGATGGAGACGGGGGATATGACAGAAAAGGTCGCATCCCCCGAAGGAAGAGACCAAAAACATATTTCTCCCCCCCCCCCCCCCCCCACACACACACATACACAACCAAAATGAACTAAAATAAACTGAAACGGGACAAAAAGAAAAGAAAAAAAGAAAAGACAAAACGGACTGCAGGCGAGCCGCAGCTGCAAGGCAGCACCGCCACTTCCGGAAAATTACCCAACAATGTATATGTAATCAAAATTATGTATATAAGCAAGGTCATTTTATACTTTTAACAACTTCTAAGGACACGGCAAACAAATATATGGGAAGGTTATGCCATCTGACATCTGCAAGTCATCCACCAATCAAACTTGGATACATGTCGATGTTCTTATATCATCATCCTCAATAGCCACAACGAACAGCAGAGGGCCAATTTGAACTATCGTTGTTCACAAAGGTACATAGCAACACCTTTATGAGGGCAATCTGGTTTAGATTATACTATGAGCTTTGCCAGACAAATCCTCAGACCGAGGATGAACAGCAGATTGAAACCAAGTGGAAAAATAGTAAGATTAAATGAGAACTTACCAGTTTGAAGTTTGATCTTTATTTTATGAGGAGTTACATTGAGGGATTACGTGAAGACCCCACCAGTCCGCATGCACATCAATCTTCAAAGCAGCGGTGTGAAATCACAGATAACAGTTGTTGAACTGAATATAGTAAGAATAGAGAAACTAGAATTACCAGCTGACCTTTATGATAGACAGTTGGGAGTGGAGGGCACGTAATCCCTCAATGTAACTCCTCATAAAATAAAGATCAAACTTCAAACTGGTAAGTTCTCGTTTAATCTTACTATTTAACTTCGGAGTCACGTGAGTGACTACGTGAAGATTTCAAAGCTCTGTGATTTCATGCCATGGAAATGACTCCATGCGTCACACACTGCATCAGTTGACCAATGATGAGTGAACATTAATAATGCATTCTGACATGACATAGATATAGACATGTTTTAATGAACAAATAATGATAATAGTAATCTCCCTCAACTGGGAGGAAACTATAAAACAGAACCTAAAATAGAGTTGGCAAATATCCCCGGTCTAGTAATGGGTTAGTTCTAAAAAGTTTTGCAATGATTGTTCATTTGACCATCCTGCAGCCGCTAGGATGTGGTCCCGCGAAACGTCCATAACCCTGCTGCTGATGTTGTTGCAGCCTAGGTGGAGTGAGACTTGAAAATGTCAGTGTTCATTCCTGTATAAGCCAGAACCCGTTTTAATCACCTGGAGATGGTCTGTAGTGATACCTTCTTATTTGGCTTATGTGACTAACAAACATTGCTAGTTCAGAGTCTCTAAGGCTCTTAGTGACCTTAACATTCTGGTGTAGATATGTGACCACACACAACCGAAGGTCCATGGGATATGCCAACAAATCTCGTTTGAGACCTGATGCCACTGGTCTATTCTGCTTGACTAAGTCATAAACATAAATGTTATTTTGCCTGCAGATATAATCATCCTGTCCAGTCACAGCTTATGCAAAGACTGAACTCAGCGCCACGAGCATAACCACTTTGTAAGTGAGTTTGACCAAGGACAGGGATGTAGCTGGAGCCCACCAGTGAAGCGACGTAGCACAATGTTAACATCCCATATCTCTGTGTACCTGGGCCTTGGAGGTTTCGAGTTGAAGATACCCTTCATAATCTAGATATCAGAAGGTGAGTCCTGACAGAGTGGATTCTGCTCCCCCCAACCAATCTGATGAGAAGGCACGTTTGGCACAGTAATTGGCACTTTAACTTAATGATTGTCAAAACCCTATATAAAACTGAACTTCAAGACGTCAGTCATCCATGCTGAATTATATGTAATATTAGTATAAAACAAAATACTTCCCATCTCCTTATGAGGAAAAGTACTGCTTATTTGGTGCTATCCCTGCAATCTGCAGTGAGCATGTCCATGGTTTGGTTTAACAACCCGAGCCGCAGGAACGGTCTTCCCAGTCTGCAAGTCAATGAATTAATTGTATCATGCAGAGGATGGTTTCCCGAGTCACGGCTAAACCAGCAAGTTTCTATTATCATTCCCAACATCAGCGGGAACCATGGTTGTATAGGCCAGTCAGGCACTACGAAAATGCCTGAAGCGGGAACTTGCTGAATTTTTGCAAGACCCATCTGATGAGGCAAAATGGAGGAAGACATAAAAGAACATTCCTCCCCAGTGTAGCGAGAATGCATCCATTGCCACTGATATGCCACATATCTTTGCAACTGGTGGTGATTGAGCCTGGATGCAAACATCTTGATCTTTTAGTGTTCCATCGAGCCTTAAATACTTGTGATCCAACATCCATTCTGTGTTGTCATTGATTTTACATGATGATACACCAGTGCCAAATGGGGTTAGATAAACTATCACCGGATACTTTGACTTGATTGCACTCATGTGATTAACATATACCACCACCAGAGTGTATCAACTTGGACTTGAACATGCAGATTATGCATATTCGCACAAAACCTTTAATCCACAGAATGCACCTAGTGTTTATAGGTAGTTGATACCATATAACTGAACAATTGGTAACTCATGCAAATCCGATCCACCTCCGTAACTAGAGATGGTATTAGTCATTCTCCATCTTTGAGCAATAGCATCAGTTTGTAATTAACTGAAGATTTACGGATGAAAAGTTAGTGGAGCAATGCTGAATACTGTTTGTCCACCATGGTGACTTTGATAGTTTCAACTGGGAATAGCATAGGTCTTGGTAGCAATGACCTACATGGTACTTGAGAGCTTACTCTGCACGCTGTATAGTTGTAATAATGCAAAGGCCCAAATAACACAGCTGAAAGCCAATATATTGCCAATTACACTTGAACAGAAGGCTGCTTGATAACAACAAGGTTGTTACAGGCTTCAATTAATTCCAATCTCTTGACTCAGGGCGGAGTCCCAGCCAATTTAATAGAGTTAAAGGTAGAACCCAATATCAATTATTTCAGTTGGTATCAACTTAAATTTAACTGGATGGATGAGAAACCCAATTACTGAAATATAGTTTGTGGCTGATACAGCTAATTTAGCAAAATACAGCATTTAGAACATCATCCAGATAGGCCACAACAATAGTTTTTTAGCTCTGAGCAGCCAAAGCACTGGTTTTAGTAATTTGTTAAATAACCTGGGAGCTGAAGTTAGCCCACTTTGCAACGCTTTTAACTGTATCATTGCCCCATCCAGCTAAATTTCAAATACCTCCCTGTATTCCTTTTCCCTGTACGGAGAACCCGACCTTTCCTCTGTCGGGTCTCCGTTGCTGTTGGGGCCTAGCACCGTGAAGCGGCCTCCAACCGGACCTGGGGCTCCAGTCGCGGAGCCTGCGGACTACTCACCATCGTGGAGCTGGCCGAGTTAGGAACGGGAGGAGATGTGGTGGCGCACTGCTGCTGTTCCCCCACCCGAGATTCAGAGGCTCCAGCTGCAAGCCGGTGGACGGTAACCGGGAGCTCGCGGGTCCCTGGTGGGAGACCGCATTTTGGAGCTCCCGCGGCGGCAACTTCTCTTGCCCGAGTTGCGGAGCCTTACATTGACCACGGCCGCGGGACTTGCTAGCGCCCACTCTCAAGAGCCGGAGCGCGGCATCGCCCGGCGCTGCCTGAATGGCCGCGGGACTTATTTACCATCGCCAGCCGGGGGCTTTGACTCTGATATCGGGAGAATGGGGAGTGCAGGGGAGAGATAAGACTTTGCCTTCCATCACAGTGAGGAGGAGATTCACTGTGATGGATGTTTGTGTAAATTGTGTTGTGTCTTGGTTCCTTTCTTGTTTGTATGACTGCAGAAACTAAATTTTGTTTGAACCTCAATGAGGTCCAAATGACAATAAACTGTATTGTATTGTATACCATTGTAAACTAAAAGAAGAGCTTGCAGCTACATGTTACTGGCATTGAATACTGGGGAGGAGTATCCTTCCTTGTTAAACACATACCAGCTGCAAAAAGAAAAAGGCTTCAATAGTAGTGGTAGAAATTGTGAGCTTAGGGCAGGCTGCAACTTCCATCACAGTTCAATGGACTGATCAGATGTCTTGCTGTGAATGGTTCCACACCAACACACAGTACAGGCCGATCAGTTTAACAAATATTGCAACAGCTGGCAGAGTCACATAACATAGAAATGAAACAATCATCATGGGGACTCGTAATCATGCTTCTGGACATACCAGGCAATGAAAAATGAGTCTGGCAGAAACTATGATTTAAACATCAATGTCACATTTAATTCAGCTCTCTCTAGTGAAGTGCTGAGGGGCTTGCTTCTTGTTTATTTGTGCTTAATAAACAAAACTCGTAGCTTGTCCTTTTATGCATCAATTGAATTCAGTAATCACAGAAATGGTTGCTGCACTAGTATTGTCATTGTCAGTTTTGTGATTGGTGCAGTACAAATATCAAAGCAACAATAGAAGAGATTTCCCTTGCCCAATACCCAATAGTCCAATACTAAGCCTAACATTCTATGCAAGGAAAGACAATGCCGTCTACTTTTCCTTCAATCCTTAGGCATAAGCAAAGCAGGCATCAAGTATTTTCTTAGGTTGCAACTGTTGAATGTTTTACCCTTAAGGGTGTATTTATGACCCACTTGCACAGATTATGCAGGCTGCAGAGACTGTTTTTCATTGTTCCCTCGTTCTCTGGATGCACTCTCTCTTATTATTCTGCTACTTGTTCAGTCAATGGATGCAGTGCTCACACTTTCAAGCTAAAATATCTACACTGCACCTCTCTGATGAATAGACATGCCTGTTTCATGCAGAGTTGCAAAAGAGTTACATAAAGAAACCCAACAGTACTGTTCTGTGAACTTAATTTTAGATATTAATCCTTTTGACTATCACAATTAACATTAGGATAGAATAGAATAATAGAATGCCTTTTATTGTCATTCAAACAGCTTGGTTTGAATGAAATAGCATTTTCTACAGTCTTAACATTACAATAAAACCCAAGACCCACACTTAACACAGTTTACACAAACATCCATCACAGTGAATTTCCAACACCTACTCACTGTGATGGAAGGCAAAAGTCTTATCTCTTCCCTTTATTCTTCACCCGCTGTGTAGCAGTCCAACTGCAGCGCCGAGGCGACTGGGACTCCCAATGTTAAAGCCCCAGGCGGGCGATGGTAAGTCCCGCGGCCGTTAAGCCGCGCCGGGCGATGTTAGGCCCCGCTCCAAGTAATTTAAACCCCGCGATTCTGTCGGGAGAAGTTGCCGATGTGGGAGCTCCGAAAAGCGGCCTCCCACCAGGGACCTGCAAGCTCCCGATGTTACCGTCCACCTGGCCTGTGGCCAGAGCCTCCGAAGCTCCGAAGTCGGGTCGGAGGGTGACACATTAGGGTGACTCACAGAGCAATCTCATTTTATGTAGCACAATAATTGAAGCTCTATGTGCATTAAGTTGTGATTATGTATTACAGTGAAATACAAATTGCATTACAACACCTTTTATACATTTATGAGAACAATTAACTTCCTCAACAGAATAAAAAATACAAGGGAGCATCTCGAGTGAAACGTTGTTTGTCCAATTTCCTTCAAGGATGCTGCCTGACCCGCTGATTTCTTCCAGTGGTTTGTTTTCTTACACAAGATTCCAGCATCTGCAGTCTCTTGTGTCTCCAGGAATGTAAACAAAACATTTGAGATAGAAAACTTACTATGAATATGCTATCCTTTTTTGGCATATTCTCCTGTAACGTCCTAGGGTGCATAGATTTATCTTTCCAATTTCCTGAAAGATAGTCCTGCTATGCTTACCCCAAGAGTAAATCATGAAAGGAAGCTCAGTCCCACATGCTGTGTGCCTTATGTTGACAAGGCCCACCGATGTGCCTGGATTGATTGTAAAATTCAGTTTGAGTGCTAATTCTGTCAAATAACTACTTGAGGAGCAAAAAAAAAGCCTCATCTGCCTTTCTGCCAATGCTGTCTACTTCAAGCAGAAGTTAAAAAAACAACATTAATTAAGAGGTAAAACAAGGTGCCAGTTCACTATTTCCTAATTTTCATCGGTACAGCATCATACCAAATCTTTAAAGCTCCCATTAGTTTGTTGATTCAAGCCGATGCAAATAAATTAGTTTTAGTAGTAATTTGACCTTTGAGATTAATTGAAATAAATTACTATTGAGCAATCTATTTGATAACAGGGTAAATTCATAAAAGTCATGCAAGTTGTCCCAGGGACTGAATTCAAACATGAATTTTACAAGTTCACAGAATCTCAATGAGATGGGTGCATTGTATGACTAACTGCACACACTATCGTGGTCAGCTGCTTTCAAATCACAATTAATGCAACATTTATTTATTAAGAATACCTTTCAAATATCCAACAGATTATTCCAATTCCATTGTCTGCTCAGTTGTGGATCAAAAGATATACGTATTTTGGTTATGGTTGTTACATTACACTGCAGGTCTGCGTAGCTTCTAATACTGCAAGTGGCAACTAGCAAGATCCATTTTCTTGGCTGGTTGTGGCATCAGGGGATATATCTGTGTGAGTATGTTTACCTGCAAACACAAAGCTTCATTCTCTAACAATGAATTTTTAATGTTTTGAAAGAGCAGCAGGAAGAACTACACTCTCATGCCATTAAAACAAATCGGCAGTAAGATTATAAATTAACTAGCAGGAAAGAAGAGCGCCTCAGGCCTTTATTTAATCCTGATTTCATACTATACTGTGGTTATCATTTACATCTTGTCAAAATGCAGGCAGTGTGATTTGACCCAACGCTATTTTATTGCATATAAAAGTTTAGTTGGGATATGATTGGAGTTATATTGCCATGTTCTTGCTGATGCTGAAGTAAACATGGATCAAAGTAAAGATTCATTTGGGGATGACTTGGATCTCAATATAATAAAAAAAAACAATGGCCATCATACATAGTGAAGAACTGTTTCAATTCAGCAGTGAAAATAACGATTGCTTATTGTGGTCAATGAATAACTGGACATTGAACTCCTCAGTGTGATGAAACCAAAGCCTAAATGACTTGATCAAAAATTATTACTGACAATGGTTATTGGTGATTGATTATAAAATGTTTCTTGTAGCATTGCTTGTTTAACTAATAACTATTTCAAATTGTTTAAGAGCATGTAATGTCCAACTATTCCCAAACGTATTTCCTCTGTTACTTTCAGTATGAAACTGTTGGTGAAGAAGACAAGGTTTATGATTCCTGCCACAATATAAATCACTATCTTTCAGT
Source organism: Raja brachyura (assembly GCA_963514005.1). Next base: position 99,292,398 of record OY740784.1, on the reverse strand, counting down.
TCAGGTTTTAGTTTGGAGACTAGAATAAGTGGGACCCATTGGGCCTGGTCCTCCAACGCAACCTATTTCGCAACACAATATTCCACCACTCACCAGTTCCTCCAATGCAACCTGTTCCCCCAACGCAATATTCCACCACTCACTCATAGATCCTAACTGCCCCCCTAACCATCCCATCCCCACCGGATTCAGGCAGGGACCAGCGGGGAGCATTCTGCAGCTGTAAATGGGATGGCTGCAAGCGGGGTCCGGGGGAGTGGGATGGCTTCAGGCAGGGGCTGTCGGGGGCCGGTAGGAAGAGTGACCCACAGCCTGGGGAGAGGGACGGCTTCAGGCGGGGGCTGTCAGGGGCTGGTGGGAGTGGGGCGGGAGAGTCCTGCAGCCGGCGGATGGGGACAGATTCAGGCAGTGGCTCTCAAGGGCCAGTGGGGGTGGGAGCATCCTGCAGGCAGAGAAGGGGACGGCTTCAGGCGGGGGTTGTTGGGGGCCGGTGGAGTGCATCCTGTAGCAGGGAGAGGGGCAGTCAGGGGCCATGGGGGAGTGTCCTGCAGCTGAAAAAGACTGGTCTGCCCCAACAGCTGCTGACAACCTTTTACCGCTGCACCACAGAGAGCATACTAACATATGGCATCTCTGTGTGGTATCTCAGCTGCACCGAGGCAGAGAGGAGCGCTCTTTAGCGCGTCGTCCACAGAGCGCCGAAGATAATTGGGACACAGCTACCAGCCTTGGAGGGCATCTACAAATACACAGTGCCTCAGGAAGAACGTCAGCATTCACAAAGACTCCTCACACCCTTGTAATAGTCTGTTCGAACTTCTACCTTCCGGCAGACGTTACAAGGCCTTCTATGCCCGCACCTCGAGACTTAGGAACAGCTTCATCCCCAGAGCTATAGCTGCTCTGAACCAGCCCTGCTGAGTGCCCCCCCCCCATGAACTGTCTTCTTCGGATGGCCACGTCGCACATTGACCCGGCACAGACCTATTTGTACTTTATACTGTTCTACTGTTTTACTGTTTTTTAAATTTATTTTACTATATTTAAATTTTTTAAAACATTTTCTCTGGGTATTTAAATTTCTAGTTGTTTAAGTTATGACATCAGATGGAAGCTGCATACCAAATCTCATTGCACCTATGTGCAAACACAATAAAATATATTATTATTATTATTATTATTCCTTAGATTTATCATTTTTAACCATATTTTGGTGGTGGAAATATATGCCTTTTATGCCTTTTTATCAATAAATCTCTTTTTCGTGCCCTTTTCGTACTTTTATTATGTCTTTTTGCCTGCCTATTTCAGTTTTTTTGGTGCCAAAATATCCTGGCTCTAGCAATCTATATTCTAAAAGTCTGATCTTGACCACTTCCTACAAGATACATTTATTTGTCACATGTGCCAGTTGGCACAGTGAAATGTAATCACCATACAGACATACTGTAAAATAAAGAACACAACATAGAGTTGATAGAATTCAACATAAAACATTCCCACACAGCAGGATCAAAGTTTCCCACTGTGAGGGAAGGCACCAAAGTCAGTCCTCATCCTCTAATGTTTCCCACTGTTCCCCTGGTCGGGGCCTCCCCGAACCCTCCGCAGTCGCAGCTACGGGCGGCCCGATATTCATGCCCGCTCGCCGGGATGATGTAAGTCTGACGTCGGGGCTGGGGGACCTCCTCAGTGGCATGGAGCTCCAAGTCGGCCACCTCCTAATGTATTCGGCGGCTCCCAAAGTCCGCAGGCCGTGCCGGGCGTAGATGCAATGCTGGCAGCCCTCGGCAAAGGGTCCCAGGATTCCGCGATATTGTTCAGCGCCGGCCGCGTTGGAAGCTCTCCACACAAGAGCTCCATGAAATTGGAGCAGCAGCCCAACGCTCCGGAGCTCCAAACGGCGGCCCAGGTAGGCCTCGCCCGCTCCGCGGTGAATCCAGTGCAGCGCCTCCGCTGTTGCAGCTCTGGTCCGGTTCCCGGTCCCTGGCAGGAAAGGCTGCTATGATCCAGGTGGTAGGCCACGAGGTGGGGGATCGAGGACGCGACTCGAAGAAATAGAAATAGAAGCAACTAGGAATTAGTTTCCCCCTTACCCTGCCCCCCTCCCCACATATAAAAGTTAAAGATTCCCCCCAAAACAAACTGTGACTAAAATGTTTTTAAAAGATTGAAAAACAAACAGGCTGCAGGCAGAGGCTGCTGTCAGTGCAGCACCCCTAGTGACCCTGTTGTTCTGTATATTGATTTTAGAAAAAAGCTGCCACTTACAGCTGTGATTTTTGGCCCTCTTACTCAGAGTCCCCCTCCGCTGCACAGGACAAGAGGATTTTTCCCATTGATGAAAAATAAAAGAGTTATTAGTGTTTAAAAAATGTTGAGATTCTCCCTTCTGAAGGCCACGCCCATTCCGGAGGGACTATAAAACCCGGAAGTGTTGAGTGCATCAGATGGGGGAGCGAGAGGGTCACTTCCCTAGGTCTGAGCTGTGAATAACACTGAGCACATGTCTACTGAACTGTGACTGTGGTTTTACTGACCATGAGTGCCCTTAATGTGGTATGAAAATGAAAATGTGATTGGTTTGAAATAGAGCACAGCAAATGGTTGGTGGTGGTTGGTTTGAAATAAAGCACATGATTAAAAGTCTAAACTTGACAACTTCCTGTTTGCACTGCATATTGATTTTAGATAAAACGTGACCACTTACGTTTGTGATTTTTGGTCATCTTACTCAGTCCCCCTCCGCTCATCAGGTGCAGAGGATTCTTCCCATCAATGAAAAACAAAAGTGTTATTAGTGTTTAAAAATGTTGAGAATCTCTCTCCTGTCAATCACGCCATGAAGGCCTCACCCCATCCGGTGGGAGGGGGAGGGATTATAAAACCGCAAAGTGTGGGTGTGGCTCAGTCTCTGCAAGATGGGGAGGGAGAGGTCACGACTCTGTCTAAGCTGTGAATCAACTGAACACACTGAATGTCTACTGAACTGTGAGTGTGGTGTTTGTGTAGTATTTATGTGGTGTTTTGTGGTGGTTTCACCCTGCTTGAAATTGTATGAAATTGCATTTAATTGCATTTGAATGTGGTGGCCTTGCAACCTGCATGGAATGGTATGAAACCGCATTTGAATTTGGTGGCCTTGCACCCTGCTTGAAGTGGTATGAAATTGCACTTGAATTTGGTGGCCTTGCACCCTGCTTGAAATGGCATGAAACCGCACTTGAATTTGGTGGCCTTGCACCCTGCTTAAAGTGGTAAGAAACTGCACTTGAATTTGATGGCCTTGCTGCCTGTTTGAAATGGAATTTCAAGGAATAGCCGTGAATCAACTGCCAGCCCACCACCCATGCCAGCACATCAGGCATGAGTGACTGAGCTGCCACTCCAAGAATCCATTTGGCCCACAATGTCCATACTAGCCATCTGGAAACCAGACCCTCCCTACCCCCCCCCCCCCCCCCCATTGGTGGAGAGGTGGAATATTGCATTGGGGGACCAGCCCTCTCGTGTGAACATGGGGCCCACTTAGTCAAGTAGACTACTAAAATGCAACTAAATTGTGAAATGAGTACAAATTTTACAAGTCCTCGATTGAAAAGAAATAAGGTTTTTCTAAATTAAATTGTCAGTGCTGAGTTTGAGTAATTGTGTTCTCCTTCTACTTTCATTGCATCTTGTTCAGAATATGCAGCTGGATAAAAGCAAGACAAACAAGCATAACACATTTTGCAATATGTCTCTAACCAAAATAAGGCGCTATAGGTTAAATGTTGGGTGTCTGGGAGAATAAGGAAGTGAAATTACTCTTGGGTTATGTTGAAAAGCCGATGATAACAAATCAACAGCTTGTTTTATACCCAACTCTCACTGTGACCAAAGGGACAGAAAATCAAAGTGTGTGAAAAGACTGTCAGTTTATTATTGCCGCTTTCACCCATAACCCCCTTGATTCTTTTCCCTTTCCTCATCAATGGCATCTGCTGTCTACTTGTTCCCATGATTTCCTCCTGATGCAAAGGCCCAACAAACACAATGGAAAGCAACAACAAAAAATGTCTCTAATCAGTAAATAGACCACATACTCTACATTGCCACCTCGTTGTCACTTGGAATTCTAAGTGGACATGCTAATGCCTCCTTGCCATATGTTAGCACATCTGCTCCTGTGAAGTAAACACTGCACACCATGAAGAAATGAGGTTACTGACAAAATTAATTTGTCCTTCAACTTATATTTGAAGCACGTTCTTATCAATACAAATGCAGAAGAAGCAAATCTTAAATTAAAATAAAGATACCGCCTTTCATGATTCTAGACTCAAAATAGTTTATTGTCATGTGTCCCAGATAGGACAATGAAATTCTTGCTTTGCTTCAACACAACAGAATATAGTATGCATAAATAAATACAGAAGACATTTCAGCACCTAAACTGTCATTTTGAGAAAGTCTTCAGTAAACAGAGAAGATCACAGTCATCACTTAGTCAAAATCAAAGAGTAAAGGTTTGAATTTTAATTGAACACTCCATGTCCTCTACATATCACAAAACACTTGGCAACCTATGTGACCTTTGACTTGATTTTGTGATGTTGATTGAGGTATCAATGTTTTCTAGGGTACAAATCCAGTACAGATGTACTGGAGGGCAGAAGATCTAAGGAGGTAGAGGAACTGGAAGAAATTTTCATTAGGCGAGAAATAGTATTGGGTATGCTAATGGGACTGAAGGATGATAAATCCCCTGGGCCTGATGGTCTGCATCCCATTGTCCTCAAGGAGGTGGCTCTAGAAATAGCTAATTACAGACCAGTTAGCCTGACTTCGATGGTGGGAAAGATGCTGGAGACAATTATTATAGAGGTAATAATGGAGTATTTGGATAGCAGTAAAAGGATTAGTCCAAGACAACATGGATACATGAAAGAGAAATCATGCTTGACTAATCTTCTGGAATTTTTTGAGGATGTGACAAGTAAAATGGATGAAGGGGAGCCAGTGGATGTCGTTTATCTAGGCTTTCAGAAAGCCTTTGATAAGGTCCCGCACGGGAGACTGGTGACTAAAATTAGAGCACATGGTATTGGGGGTAGGGTGTTGACATGGATAGAAAAATGGTTGGCAGACCGGAAGCAAAGAGTAGGAGTGAACGGGTCCTTTTCAGAATGGCGGGCAGTGGTGAGTGGAGTGCCGCAAAGCTCGGTGTTGGGGCCGCAACTGTTTACCATATATATTAATGATTTGTAAGAGGAAATTAGGGGCAACACTAGCAAGTTTGTGGATGACACAAAGCTGGGTGGCAGGGTGAACTGTGAAGAGGATGTTATGAGGTTGCAGGGGGACCTGGACGGGTTGAGTGAGTGGGCAGATGCATGGCAGATGCAGTATAATATAGATAAATGTGAGGTTATCCACTTTGGCGGCAAAAACAAGGGGGCAGATTATTATCTCAATGGGGTTAGGTTAGGTAAGGGGGAGGTACAGTGAGACCTGGGTGTCCTTGTACAGCAGTCACTGAAAGGTGGCGTGTAGGTACAGCAGGCAGTGAAGAAAGCTAATGGAATGTTGGCCTTCATAACAAGAGGATTTCAGTATAGGAGTAAAGAGGTTCTTCTGCAGTTGTACAGGGCTCTGGTGAGACCACATCTGGAGTATTGTGTTCAGTTTTGGTCTCCTAATTTGAGGAAGGACATCCTTGTAATTGAGGCAGTGCAGCGTAGGTTCACGAGATTGATCCCTGGGATGGAGGGACTGTCATATGAGGAAAGATTGAAAAGACTAGGCTTGTATTCACTGGTGTTTAGACGGATGAGGGGGGATCTTATAGAAACATATAAAATGATAAAAGGACTGGACAAGCTAGATGCAGGAAAAATGTAGCTTGTTGGGTGAGTCCAGAACCAGGTGCCACAGTCTTAGAATAAAGGGGAGGTCATTTAAGACTGAGGTGAGAAAACACTTTTTTACCCAGAGAGTTGTGAATTTATGGAATTCCCTGCCACAGAGGGCAGTGGAGGCCAAATCACTGGATGGATTTAAGAGAGAGTTGGATAGAGTTCTAGGGGCTAGTGGAGTCAAGGGATATGGGGAGAAGGCAGGCACGGGTTATTGATGGCGGATGATTAGCCATGATCACAATGAATGGCGGTGCTGGCTCGAAGGGCCGAATGGCCTCCTCCTGCACCTATTTTCTATGTCTAAATAGTTGATGTTCATCTTCAACATTTTGCAAAGGAAAATTTTACAGTGACCTAAGAGAAAGAACTTGAATGAGTTTCATGGTTAATAATCTCCTGTGAATAAAGGCATGCCTCTACCTCAGTGACTTGCAATGGTGTTTGAGATTAGATTTTTGGGTTCAAATCTATGGAATAGACCTTTGACCTGTTCAGGAACAGCTTCTTCCTCACAACCATCTGACTCTTAAACTTGCCAACAAACAGACTCTGAACTGTAACAGCATATTGCACTTTATCTGCTTATTTATGTGTATATTGAACTGAACTGTTCTGTATTTTTGGTTAAATATTCTGTTGTGCTGCAGCAAGCAATAATTTCATTGTCCTATCTGGGACACATGACAATAAACTCTCTTGACTTGACACATACATTTCTCACTCAGTCAATAATATTTGTTGGGAAAAGGGGAGTACAATGGAATCTGGGGGTCCTTGTTCATCAGTCTATGAAAGTAAGCATGCAGGTACAGCAGACAGTGAAGAAAGTGAATGGCATGTTGGCCTTTATAACAAGACGAGTTGAGTATTGGAGCAAAGAGGTCCTTCTGTAGTTGTACAGAGCCCTAATGAGACCACACCTGGAGCATTGTGTGCAGTTTTGGTCCCCTAATTTGAGGAAGGACATTCTTACTATTGAGGGAGTGCAGCATAGGTTTACAAGGTTAATTCCCAGGATAGCGGGACTGTCATATGCTGAGAGAATGGAGCAGCTGGGCTTGTACACTCTGGAGTTCAGAAGGATGAGAGGGGATCTCATTGAAACATATAAGATTGTTAAGGGTTTGGACACGCTAGAGGCAGGAAACATGTTCCCAATGTTGGGTCACAGTTTAAGAATAAGGAGTAAGCCATTTAGAACGGAGACGAGGAAACATTTTTCTCACAGAGAGTGGTGAGACTGGAATTCTCTGCCTCAGAGGGCGGTGGAGGCAGGTTGTCTAGATGCTTTCAAGAGAGAGCTAGATAGGGCTCTTAAAAATAGCAGAGTCAGGGGATATGGGGAGAAGGCAGGAACGAGGTACTGATTGGGGATGATCAGCCATGATCATATTGAATGGTGGTGTTGGCTCGAAGGGCCGAACAGCCTACTCCTGCACCTATTGTCTATTATCTTCATACACCCATCAAACTTCCTTACCTCCCAATATCAGTTAAAGTTAGCCAAGAGTTCTTAAGTATGGTTCATGGGAAAACGGAAGCACAAAGCATTGATAAAAGGCTTCAGAAACCAACCCACCTCCTGACAGTGGAATTGTGGACTCACACTTCATTGTACCATTCCCATTTACAATTCCAGTGTGAAAATTTCAGTCACTTTAGTTTATGTTCAAAATCCCTTTTGTCCCTTAACTTCTTAATAGATTTTTGTTTAGTGACACAGTGTTGAATCTTTTCCTTCGATCACGTTGAGCAATGCTTTTCAAAAATCAGATTGAATAGATTTTCATGTTACCAATAATTTTTCTTCAAAATGCTGGATAAAACTTGGATTGCCAAAAGTTTCTGAAATAACTTTATTTTTCAACTTTGGGCACAATTGTGCTAATTCCCTCATCATTATGTAGCTGATGACAAGATAACACTAATTGCTCTAAATGATCTGCAAACTGTAATTAAAACTTAAGTTTATGAAATTATTCTGGGCAACCTTTTAACCAAATTGCTTTATAAAAGCTAGCTTAATAAATCAAGAGCTGTAAATCTTTCCACATGATGGAAAATGTATGTGCTAGTAATTAAACATTCTTAAAAATCCACAAGGCAATTTGCCCATTTTGCATTCATTTGAGAGCATCAAACTTCTCATTAGGAATTAGGATGGCCAATTGGCTAGTCAATGCTAGTTCTGTGCAAGAACAATTTAATTAATTCCATTCAGCAGATAGTCTTTTTTTCAACCTATTTGTGTATATTTAGTTTAGAATAGAGATATAGATTGGAAATAAGCCATTTGCCTCACCAAGTGCATGCCGACCACTGATCACATCAGCTCAATATTATCCACCTTTCTCATCCACCCGCCACACAATGGGGCAATTTATAGAGGCTAATTAGTCAACAAACCTGCAAGCTTAGGGTTTGTAGGAGGAAACCCGGATGTGGGAGGAAACAGGGAAAACATACAAACTCCCCACAGGCAACACCTGAGGTCAGAATTAAACCTTGGTCTGGGATGATGAGGCAGCATTTCTAACAGCTATGCCCCTGTGCCACAGCTGTACTTCAGTCCTTTAAGACTATGCAATTGAATCTACATTTAGACTTTGCAATTGAATGACAATGTATTTCAGGCCTGACTCACATAATGCATTGGAAAGTTTTCATTTGCCAATCATTTTTATTCTGTCATTGGTTCTTGACCCTTCTGCTAATGGGTAAACTTTGTTACACCTATCATGACTTTCAACACCTCTATCAGATTGCTTTACAACATTTTTTGTATTAAGATTTAGAATACTGAGTTATTCAATCTATTTGAGTAAAGTCTCTCGTTCATGGAATCATACTTGTAAATATCTTCTGCACACTCTCTAAGGATTTCAAATCTTTGCTGGTGTGGCAAATAGAACTGTGCACAAAATATTCAGCAGTTGCTCAACCACGTATTCATAAATATCCATCATAACTACCTTGCTTTGTGCTTCTATTTTTAAAGTCTAGGATACCAGTATGTATTCTTAATTGTGTTCTTGACCTGAACTGTCACATTCAATGATCCATGCTCATATACCACCAGACCTTTGCGTTCTGTGACTTCTTCAGAATTATTCTCATTAGTTTAAGTTGCGTCTCTTTGCTCTTCTCACTGAAACAATAAAACTTGCACTTGAATGGGCTAATTTTTTTTAATTTTTATATTTTTAATTTTTGTTAGTACAGCAGTGTGGTACCTAAGTACCTAATACAGACATACACATTACCATTCTTGTACAACTTATTTTTAATTTAATAATAAAAGAACAGTGAAAGAAAAAGGTAAATGACGGGTGTTGAAATAGATAGACAAGTGTGTAAAAACAGATAGCGAAAGAGACAGAGAACAGAGATAAAAAGCTAAGAAGATTGAAAGAAAAAGAGAAAGTAGAGAGAAAAGAAATTAGGATATACCTATTTCGTATTTTACCCATCCGTCACCCGGTTCTGAACCATTTAATTTCGAAAGTTATGTTATGTTGTGCCATATGCTTGTAAAAAGTCGTTAAAAGGAGACCAAATCTTTAAGAATTGGTCTACTTTGCCTAGTAGGAGGAATCTCATTTCTTCAAGATGTAGTGTTTCTGACATATTTGAAATCCACATTTTGAACGTTGGCGTGGTTGCATTTTTCCAGAATTTGACTATAGTTTTTTTGCTGTTATTAAACCATAATTAAGAAGAGCTTCTTGGAACATAGTTAATTTACTTCCCTCTTCCATTGATCCAAAGATAATCAGTTATGTATTGGGGTTCAATTTTGTGTTAAATAGTTTTGTAAAAGTTCCAAAAATTTCATTCCAAAATTTATGCAGTTTTGTACATGAGACAAAGGAATGTGTTGTAATGGCATTTTGAGTTAGACATTTATCACAAACGGGGGAGACATTTGGAAATATTTTATTCAATCTGGTTTTCAAGTAATATAATCTGTGTAAAATTTTAAATTGAATTAGGTTATGTCTTACATTAATCGAACATTTATGTACATATAATAGATTTTTTTTCCATCTGTCATTCGGGATTTTTATCATTAAACTCTTGTTCCCAGTCCCTTCTAATTGCCTGTCATTGGTGTTTCTATATTTAAAATTATATTATATAAATATGATGTTAAATTGCTTGATTCTGCCTTTCTATTCATTCCTTCCTCTAATAAATCTGAGGTTAGAGTTTGATATCCTTGTATATATTTTTTCAAATCATCTTGAATTCGAAGATATTTAAAATATTGATTACATTTCAAATTATATTTTAGTTGTAATTGTTGGAATGATAAAAGTTTTCCCATTTCATAAATATCTCCAATCATTTTAATTCATATTCTTTCCCAATGGATAAACGTTTTATCAATAATAGATAGTTTGAATGAGGGATTGTTAGCTATTGGGGAAAGAAGCGATAAATGTCTTAATTTTAAAGTTAATTTTATTTGTTTCCAGATTCGTATTATACTGTGAATAATTGGATTCTTCTTGTATATTATATTGTTCAGTTTCATCGGGGAAAGAAGGATCGCTCCTATATTATAAGGGGAACAATCCTCTTTCTCCATTCTTATCCAATCTACTTGTTGGGCAGAACTGTGCAACCAATAGATTATATTTTTAATATTCACTACCCAATAGTAATTCAACAAGTTAGGGAGTGTCAGTCCCCTGAATCTTTAGATTTACACAAATGTTTTCTTTGAATTCTGTGTGATTTATAGCCCCATATGAAGTTTGTAACATCAGAGTCTAATTTTTTTAATATTTTTTTTGGTAAGTATATTGGTAATGATTGAAATAGGTACAGTATTTGTGGTAAGAAGATCATTTTTATAACATTTATTCTGCATGTTAAGGTCATCGGCAGTGTTTTCCAGAATTTAATCAACCCATTTAATTTAGTTAATAAAGGCATATAGTTTGCGTTGAGTAATGATTTATATTTCCTAGTAATTTGGATGCCCAAATACTTGAATTTTTCTGTTGAAATTCTAAAAGGGAATTTCAACAGATGTGTCGGCTCTTGAGGTCTTATCATTATAATTTCACTTTTGTTCCAGTTTATTCTATATCCTGAGAGATAACCAAATTCCTCTATTAAGTTTAGTATATTTGGTATGATAATTTGCCAATTTGTAATATATAATAATATGTCATCTGCATATAATGACATTTTATTATTTGATTGTTTGTATTATATCCATGAATATTCGGATGACTTCTTATACTTTCTGCCAAAGGCTCTATCACAAGTGCAAATAGCAGGGGCAATAATGCACACCCCTGTCTATTGCCCCTTGATAATTGGAATTTCGGGGATAATATATTATTAGTCAGTATTCTAACTGTCGGCTTATCATATAATAATTTTACCCATGAGATAAAATTATCTCCCATATTAAATTGTTGCAATACTTTGAATAAATATTGCCATATTACTTCATCAAAAACTTTTCCTGCATCCAATGAAATAATTGCTAAGTCTTCCTCTTCAGTTTTATGTGATTACATTATATTAAACAGCTGTCTCAAATTGTTAAATGAGTATCTCTTGGGTATAAACCCCGTTTGGTCCGGGTTTATTAGTTTGTTAACATATTTACTCAACTTCTCGCTAGGGTATTTGCTAATTTTTTTTATCTGTATTTAGGAGTGCTATGGCTCTATATGAGCCTAGGTCTTCTAGATCTTTATCCTTTTTATGTATAAGTGTAATAATTGACTCGGTTAGTGTTTCTGGTAGTATATTTTCTTTAAAAGCATGTATATATAAATTTTGTAAGCGTGGAGAAATTGTCTCAGAATATTTTATAGAATTCATTACTAAAGCCATCTGGTCCTGGCGTTTTACCATTCTTCAACAAATTTATTATTTCTTCTATTTCCTGAAGTGTAATCTGAGCTCCTAATTCCTCTTGTTCCACCATATTCAGTTTTGGAAGATTACAATTGTCCAAGAAGTTTGTAATTTTAGTATTTTTTGCAGAAGTTTTAGATGTATATAGATTTTGGTAAAATTGAGCAAATTTTTATTAATGTCTTTAGGTAAAGTTATTAATTCACCTTTATCTGATTTAATTTTAGTGATTGTATTTTCTGTTTCCCATTTTTTCAGTTGGCGTGCTAAGAGTTTATGTGGTTTATCACCAAATTCGAAAATTTCTTGTTTTGTAATTTGAAATAATCTTATTAATCTTGTCGATAAAATTTTATTTAATTTATATTTTAATATTGTTATCTTATTATGCTTATCTATGGTTGGTTCTTTGACATTTTCTAAATTTAATTGTCTAATTTCTTGTTCTAACTGCAATTGTTCAGTGTTATTCTTTTTATTTTGGAAAGTTTGATATGAAGTTATAGTTCCTCTAATAAATGCCTTAAAAGTTTCCCATAATAAAGAGGGTGAAATATCTGGTGTATCATTTGTCTCAAAGAAGAATATCATCTGCTCTTTTAAATATGCACAACCTCATGAGTTGTTTAAGATTTGGGGGTTAAACCTCCAGAACCATTTTTTATCAGACATTCCTTCTAATTTTAAAAGGAAAGTTAACGGGGAGTGATCAGAAATAATACTATTATGATATTTAGACATATGTATATGGAATTAATTTCGTATCCACTAAGAAATAATCAATACGTGAATATGTTTTATATACAGTTGATTAAAATGAATATTCCCTACCTACTGGATTAGCGATTCTCCATACATCTGTTAAGTTTGTGTTTTTTAAGTATGTATTTAGGAGTTCTCTAGTTTTAGATTTGATGTTAATCCTTTTTTTTTGCTGATATATCCAGATATGGATCTGGAACGCAATTGAAATCTCTCCCTATTATCACATTTTGATAGTTAAATTCTGAAATTATATCCAGAATTTTACTAAAGAATTGGGGGTTATCAAAGTTGGGAGCATAAATATTTATCAAAGTAAGTGGAGTGAATTTATCCCGCAACTATGATGTACCTCCCCTCTTTATCTGCTATGATATTCTTTAATTTGGATGGTATACCTTTACGAATAATAATAGCCGTGCCTCTAGATTTAGAAGTAAATAAAGAGTAGTATGTTTGCCCGATCCAATTTGCCTTCAATCTTATCTGTGTTTGATGTTTCAGATGTGTTTCTTGTAAGAAAATTATGTCACTGTTGAGTGCTTTTAATTGGGCAAAGATCTTACCCCTTTTAATTGGTTCATTAGCACCCCTTATATTCCAGCTACAGAATGTGATTCCTCAGTCTTCTGTTGTTTATCGTCTTGCATTGTAAATCATGTTAATACCTTTAATTCATATGGTGCAACCAGGTACCTCAGAACTTTAGGTGATGGTTGGTCATCCCCATCTGGTAAATTTTGTTGGCATCTCCCCTTCAAAATAGACCTTAGAAAAGACCAGAAGGTATAAAGTGGTGAAAAGATAATTAAAAAAACAAAAAAGTGATTATAATATCTAAAAATAAGGATATTATAATTTAAAAAAAAACACCAACAGGTGGTAGAAAAATTCTTGTTGACTTCTGTAGCTGTTGTTATACATTTTGCTCTGCCCCCTTGACCAATTATTATTAAAAGGAAGAGAGACAGATTCAAAATTTAAAAACATATATAAGATAAAACGCATTTCAAAACTAACAAAAAAATCTTAAAAATAAAAAAATCCAACATTAAGTATATACTTAAATATAGCAGTAATTATGTTGAGAATTATTACATTCCACTCCCCAATTAACTCTCATTCTTTTGTAATAGCCAGCAGCAGGTTCCAAAGGGTTAATCAGATTCAGACCCTTGGATAACTTCCAAGTATCTGAATCTCCTCTCCCGCCCCCTTTACGCACAATTTAAACAAGGTCTACTATATCCATAAGATTTGTTAGTATATTGTTAATACTTATCAATCGTATTTAACTCATCATTCTTAAACTTAGCAATTAATTAACATGATGAGATAAAAATCAGTTGTTATTATTACGCTGTGCTTTAATACTACACAATAGTGGATTATTGTTATTGAATTAATTCTATTAGTCATATATTTTATGTTAGTATATAATTGTATGTTTCTTAAGTCATAAATTTCTGTGTACAATTCCATTAATATTAATTTTCTGTATTCCCAAATTCCGTTATTTTCCACCATGGTTTTTCTTGTTTCCCAAGTCCTTTGTTGAGAGTGAAACATAAAGTTTGATCTTGAGTTAACATTCTAAAGATAAGATGTCTAGACAGCACCTCATGAAGAATCCACCATCTTAACCAGAACAGTCTTTTTTTATATATAAAAAAAAGTCCTTTCTTCGCCGCTTCTCCTCTGTATTGTTGTGCGAGACAGACTCCTGATAATCAGTCGGCCTCCTTTGTGATACCTTGTGCATATTTAAATGCCTCTTCTGGATCTGTGAAGGCACGTTCAACGGAGTTATAAGTAATCCTCATCTTTGCAGGATATACTATTCCATATCTTACTCCAGAAATCTACTTCAATGTCATTCTTGTCTTTGTGAACATGTCCCTCTTTTCCATGATTTCGGCTGGATAGTCACGAAAGAATCTTAGCTTATCCTCTCCAAACATCAAATTCGATCCGTATGGAATCCATTTCATAATTTCTTCCAAGGTAGAGATGTCATAAACTTTCACAATAATCTGTCTTGGGGGGGCAGCAAGGCTTGTTTCAGCCTTACATAGAACCTGGTGAGCCACGTCTATTCTCGGGGTTTCAGGCAGCTTGAGTACTTGTTTAAGTACTCTGTATAAATACCTGTATGAAAAGGACGGGTTGGACTTGAACCCGAGGGGAACCGATATCCTGGCGGGGAGATTTGCAAAGGAGACTTTAAACTAGAAAGGCTGGGGGGAGGGACTCGGGAGGAGGGAGGGAGGGACTTGGCTTGTCAGAGAAGATATTACAGCAGTGCTTTGGCAGGATAGCTTAGAGGGCTCGTCTAGGGAGGCTATTTGGGTACGGTGTAGCAACACTTTTAGGGGTGTATTATAGACTGCCAAATGGGGAGCGGGAAATGGAAGAGCTAATATGTAAGGAGATAGCAGATATTAGTAGTAAGCACAAGGTAGTGATTGTGGGAGATTTCAATTTTCCAAAAATAGACTGGGAAACACATTCTGTAAATGGGCTGGATGGTTTGGAGTTTGTTAAATGTTTGCAGGATAGTTTTTTGCAGCAATACATAGAGGTATCAACCAGAGAAGGGGCAGTGCTGGACCTCCTGTTAGGAAATGAGGCAGGTCAGGTGACGGAGGTATGCGTTGGTAAGCACTTCGGGACCAGTGATCACAATACCATTAGTTTCAATATAATTATGGAGAAAGTCAGAACTGGACCTAGTGTTGAGATTTTTGATTGGAGAAAGGCTAACTTTGAGGGAATGCGTAATGATTTAAAAGGAGTGAATTGGGACATTTTGTTTTATGGGAAGGATGTAGAAGAGAAATGGAGGACATTTAAAGGGGAAATTGTAAGAGTACAGAATTTATATGTCCCTGTTCGGTTGAAAGGAAATAGTAAAATTCGGAAAGAGCCATGGTTTTCAAGGGAAATTGGACACTTGGTTCGAATTATAGGAGGCATGGAGTAAATGAGGTGCTAGATGAGTATAAAGAATGTAAAAAGAATCTTAAGAAAGAAATAAGAAAAGCTATAAGAAGATATGAGTTTGCTTTGGCAAGAAACGTGAAAGTAAATCCAAAGGGTTTCTACAGCTATATTAATAGCAAAAGGATAACGAGGGATAATATTGGACCATTAGAGAGCCAGAATGGACAGCTATCTGCAGAGCCAAAAGAGATGGGGAGATATTGAACAATTAATATTTTCTTCGGTATTCACCAAGGAGAAGGATATTGAACTCTGTGAGATAAGGGAAAAACGTAGAGTAGCTATGGAAACTATGAGATTCAAAGAGGAGGAAGTACTGACACTTTTGAAAAATATAAAAGTGGATAAGTCTCCAGGTCCTGACAGGATATTCCCTAGGACATTGAGGGAAGTTAGTGTAGAAATAGCAGGGGCTATGACAGAAATATTTCAGATGTCATTAGAAACGGGAATAGTGCTGGAGGATTGGCGTACTGCGCATGTTGTTCCATTGTTTAAAAAGGGTTCAAAGAATAAACCTAGCAATTATACACCTGTTAGTTGACGTCAGTGGTGGGCAAATTAACGGAAAGGAAACATAGAGATAATATATATATATATATAAGCATATGGATAAACAGGGTCTGATCAAGAACAGTCAACATGGATTTGTGCCTGGATGGTCATGTTTGACAAACCTTCTTGAATTTTTTGAAGAGGTTACGAGGGAAATTGATGAGGGTAAAGCAGTGGATGTTGTCTATATGGATTTCAGTAAGGCCTTTGATAAGGTTCCCCATGGATCGTTGGTTAAGAAGGTTCAATCTTTGGGTGTTAATGGCGGAGTAGCAAGATGGATTCAACAGTGGCTGAATGGGAGATACCAGAGAGTAATGGTGGATGGCTGTTTGTCAGGTTGGAAGCTGGTGACCAGTGGGGTGCCTCAGGGATCTGTGTTGGGTCCACTGTTGTTTGTCATGTACATCAATGATCTGGATGATGGGGTGGAAAATTGGATAAGTAAGTATGCAGATGATACTAAGATAGGTGGTGCTGTGGATAATGAAGTAGATTTTCAAAGTCTACAGAGAGATTTGGGCCATTTGGAAGAGTGGGCTGAAAGATGGCAGATGGAGTTTAATGCTGATATGCGTGAGGTGCTACATCTTGGCAGGACAAATCAAAATAGGATGTACATGGTAAATGGTAGGGAATTGAGGAATGCTGTGGAACAGAGGGATCTAGGAATAACTGTGCATAGTTCCCTGAAGGTGGAATCGCATGTAGATAGGGTGGTAAAGAAAGCTTTTGGTGTGCTGGCCTTTATAAATCAGAGCATTGAATATAGGAGTAGGGAAGTAATGTTAAAATTGTACAAGGCATTGGTGAGACCAATTCTGGAGTATGGTGTACAATTTTGGTCGCCTAATTATAGGAAGGATGTCAACAAAATAGAGAGAGTACAGAGGAGATTTACTAGAATGTTGCCTGGGTTCCAGCAACTGAGTTACAGAGAAAGGTTGAACAAGTGAGGTCTTTATTCTTTGGAGCACAGAAGGTTAAGGGGGGACTTGATCGAGGTCTT
Organism: Raja brachyura; assembly: GCA_963514005.1. Next base: position 99,275,286 of record OY740784.1, on the reverse strand, counting down.
TAAAATGATGAAATGGATAGACAGAGTTGACATGGATAAACTTTTCCCATTGAGGGTAGGGAAGATTCAAACAAGAGGGCATGACATGAGAATTAAGGGACAGAAGTTTAGGGGTAACATGAGGGGGAACTTCTTTACTCAGAGAGTGTTGACTGTGTGGAATGATCTTCCAGCAGAAGTGGTGGATGCAGGATCGATTTTAACATTTAAAAGTAAATTGGATAGGTATATGGACGGGAAGGGAATGGAGGGGTATGGTCTGAGTGCAGGTAGATGGGACTAGGGGAAAATAAATGGTCGGCGCGGACTGGAAGGGCCTAGAAGGCTTGTTTCCGTGCTGTAATTGTTATATGGTTATATTGTTATAAGTTGGCAGCAAACTCCTGAGGGTTTTGTCCACTCTCCTTTCCCTCTTTTACTCCAACTATTTTTAAATTCTGCCTCCTCGATCCCGCTTCCAAGTCCAGACATTTATTTTTCATTTTAGCAAGTTGCACCCCAGTACTTTCTTGTTCCCTTCTTAGTCTCTTTATCTCCTTAGACATCTCGGTCATCGTATTATCCTTTCCTTCCATAGCCGAATCAGTATGCTTGAGCATTGTATCCAACTTCTTATTAGAATCTTTTTCAACCCGCATAATTGTTTTGTTTAAATCCTCCTCAATCTCTGCAACATGTTTATTTAAGTTATTAATTTTCACCATCAACTTCTCATGACCGTGTTTAATTTTTTCAGAGATACTTTTGTCCAGCGCGGCGTTCCCCTCTCATATCACTTTAGAAATGTTTTCAGTAACTGAAGCTGTTACTGACTTTTCCAGTTGTTCAATTTGTTCATCCTTTGAAGTCATTTCTGTAGATGGACTTCGAGAGTCAGTTTCTTCTTCTGAGCTTTCAGCTGATGTTTGAGCGGTTTGAGGAGTCTTACCAAGTTTTTTTATGTAGAGTCTTGTAGCAGGTCTTGCAGCAGGTTTTGCAGGCTTCTGGTGAGGTTTCCCTCTTTTCATTTAAAATTGCTGGTAATCTCCGTTTTTTCGCGGCGATTTCTGATGACGTCACTTACGCGACGTCAAACAGCTCCGGTAAGTATTTTTTGATTGGTCCCATCCTCCAATCCGGCTTTTTTCAAGATTTAGTGGGAGCACAGCTCGATGCTGCACCTTTGTTAGTTCATGGCGCCACCGGAAGTCTCGAATGGGCTAATTTTTTTTACCACGTGTCCATCAGTTTTCTCTCTCCTCTTAGAGTTTACGAGTGCCATCCAAACAGTTCACTGTGCTTATAAATGTGTGTTATTAGCAGAACTAGAGATTATACCATGCATACCCAACTCCAACTCATTTGGTGTGTCAGGCAAAGCAATGGTTCTAGAACCAACCTCTAGGGAACACAGCTCCACAAATAATCCACTTCAAGAACCCACTGAATTGTCCAATTTTTGGTAACTGCACAACCCTTCCCCTCTCCCTTTTTCCACCTTATAACCCATCACTGCCCCCATCTCCCCTGTACCCCACCTAGAGTTGTGCCTATTTATCTCCTCCCCATCCTAGACCAACAATATTTGTTACTCTAGCTTGACAATTTGCAACTCTTCATTCGTTTTGTCTTCCACCTTCCAGCTTTTCATCACTGTCCAACCATCTACCTATCCATTAACCCTGGTCTCCTGTATTCACTTATTCCATGCCACGCTTTGTCGTGTGCTTTTATTCCAGTTTTCTCCAACCCATCCCCTTCCCCTACAATCAGTTTGATAAAGGCGTATGGATAAAATACGGGCAAATCAGACGGGCTTAGACGTGGTATCTTGGTCAACATGGGCGAGTTAAGGTGAAGAGCCTGTTTCTGTGCTGCATGACTATCTGATTATGACCTTATGTGGCAACAGTTCCTTCCACATCGTTCTTTTTTTTCTTTAATGATTAATTTCCTTAATGATGATGAACCAGACTGATACCTGGGAACCAGACAGATTCCTGGGATGTCAGGACTTTTATATGAAAAAAGACTGGATAGACTCGGCTTGTACTCGCTAGAATTTAGAAGATTGAGGGGGGATCTTATAGAAACTTACAACATTCTTAAGGGGTTAGACAGGCTAGATGCAGGAAGATTGTTCCTGATGTTGGGAAAGTCCAGAACAAGGGGTCACAGTTTAAGGATAAGAGGGAAATCTTTTAGGACCGAGATGAGAAAACATTTTTCACACAGAGAGTGGTGAGTCTCTGGAATTCTCTGCCACAGAAGGTAGTTGAGGCCAGTTCATAGGCTATATTTAAGGGAGTTAGATGTGGCCCTTGTGGCTAGAGGGATCAGGGGTATGGAGAGAAGGCAGATACGTGATACTGAGTTGGATGATCAGCCATGATCATATGGAATGGCGGTGCAGGCTCGAAGAGCTGAAAGGCCTACTCCTGCACCTATTTTCTTTGTTTCTGTGTTATTGTTGCATTTGTCCACTATGCACTCTTTTATCAAATGCCTTTTATGTCCAAACACATGATATCAATGCATTTGTATCCTTGATGCTCTGTTGCTAACTCCAGTTCTAATCATTCTTTACTTACTTCCCCCTTCATAAAAATTAAATTGACCAATCTGTGGCTGATAGATTTACCTTCACACCCTTATTAAATCAAAAGCATAACATTTGCAATTTGACAATGCACAAGTACTGCCTTCGTACCTACAGACTAATGCCGATGGAATTTTCAACTTTGTTTTATTCCATGCTACACAGGACAAGTAATAACCAGCATTTTACACCAAGACATGAAGATATATCAGGGGAGCTGATGTAAAAATTGGATAAAAGGCCAGGTTTAACAAGATATCTTAAATAGTGAGGAGGTGAAGATGTGGAGTTCCATAAAGGAGTGTATGACTTTGGCTGCTCATGTTTGGGTGGTTTAAAGCAAGGATGCACAGAATAGGAAGAATGCTGAGACCTAAGTCTTCTGGGCATAAAGGATGCTACTGAAACAGAAAGGAAACAGTCAGGCCATTGAAGAGTTTGAAAGCAACCAAGAGAACTTTAAGATCAAAATGTTGTATAATAACAAGCATAGGCGTAAGGAAGAATAGTAATTTGTGCAAGTTGATTTATTGGCTACAGAGATTTAGATGAGTTCATGGTTTAACAGATGGAAGATGATGACTGGCTGGCAGGGCATTGGAATAGGGAGTCATGTATGAAATAGGAACAGTGGTAGATGCAGATGAAATAAGCAAGGAGTCCGGTGACAAAGTAGGAATAGGCATCTTATTGATTACTTGAGTATGTAACCAATTGCTCAGCACAGGAACAAAGACAATGCTTAGGTTGCAAAAGGTCCAGCTCAGCTTATGCACTTGACAGGGAAAAGAACAAAGTCACGAATGTAAAGCCAATTGTAAACCTTTGTTCTGATAATGTAACTACACTTCAGCATATTCATAATCCATTAAATCCAGGTTGATGGCATAAAATGTCTTTTTTCCCCCCCACAGATGCTCTTTTATTCCCAAAAAACAGGTATGGAAATCTGCCATTCTCAGCAAAACAATCATAATTATGTACAGCAGCAGCACCCAAAACATGCAATTTTTTTTACAATGCATGGCAAAAACACAGTAGAGAAAATAGTAATTATTGTCTTTATTGCTGCAACAAATCAAAGATGATGTGTTTGGGTAATATGTCGAAAATTACTGACTTCCCAACCATTTAGATAGTTAACATGTAATTAGCATTAGATGGAAGATTTGAATCTCACTTGAAAGCAATATTCTACATGCTACAAAAAAGCCTGCTGATTACATTAACTGTCAGAACAAATAAAAGTAAAAACTGGCACCAGAAGAAATGTGCATTTCTACAGATAAAAAGAACGGAACGTCAGGTTGATTTTTATACCAGAAAACATGAACTTGATTGTCTTTGAGGTGAAGTATGCCCTGAGATAACAGCAAGGTTGAAAGTGGGAATGGATGCAGCATTGGTGCTGTTTACAAATGTCTGCAATCCCAGGCACCGAGATGCTAATTAAAAATCCTGTTCTTCATTGTGCATGTTAGTAATGGCATCTGTACAAACTATAAAGAGAAAATGGGGCAGAATATCTACAAAAAATCTGAATACTACACCAAGGTACAATGAAAAGCTTTGTTTTGCCTACTATCCATACAAATCAGATATACCATGCATAGATGCAATCAAATCAACTTCTCAACCTCAAGCACAATAGACACAGCAAAGGAGATGATAGAGTGCAGAATATAGTTTTCAGCATTATAATGTATTCAATAGACAATAGACAATAGGTGTAGCAATAGGCCATTTGACCCCTCGTGTCAGTACCGTCATTCAATGTGATCATGGCTGATCATCCACAATCAGTACCCCGTTCTTGCCTTCCCCCCCATATCCTTTGATGCCGCTATCATTAAGAGCTCTATCTAACTCTCTTGAAAACATCCAGAGATCTGGCCGCCACTGCCGTCTGAGGCAGAGAATTCCACAGACACAACTCTCTGTGTGAAAAAATGTTTCTCCATTGTAAATGGCTTACCCCTTATTCTTAAACGGTTGACCCTGGTTCTAGACTCCTCCAACATTATCCTATATTATCTTATCTTAATAATCTTATATGTTTTGCATAGACAGTCAAATGTTCTATAGACAAAGTCAAATGTCCTCCGTGGGGCTGAGGAGTAAATTCTCAGCTAGTAACTCTTCTTCAGTTTGGAAGGGCTTGCAAGAAATCACCAGCTACAAGAGGAAAGCCTCCTGCTCTTTGGCCAACTGTCAGCTGCCGAACAACCTGAATGAGTTCTATTTGCCGGTTTTACAAGCAGAAATGTAACCCTGGTACCCCCTCCCCCTCAACAAACACAGCCAGACCCCAATCTGCAAAGACTGGACCCTTCTACACACACTTCTCCCTATTCACCACTTCACACTTACTTAAAGCAAGACTCCAGTCTGAAAAGGCTGGACCTTTTCCCACCCCAACCAACACTTCACATCCACTCACAGCCTGACCTCAGTCTGCAAAGACTGGACCTTTCTACATCCACTCCTCCCCAATCACCACATTGCACCCAATTACCCATCCCTTCCGTGCTATACAACATCAAGGCAGGTACGGGATACCGAGTTGGATGATCAGCCATGATCACATTGAATGGCGGTGCAGGCTCGAAGGGCCAAATGGCCTACTCCTGCACCTATTTTTCTATGTTTCTATGTTTCTATCACTTCTCCATCATCAACAATAAAAATAGAGGAGGTGGAGAGGCTGTTCAGAAGACAGAAAAGACGGAAATCTCCAAGACCGGACAATGTTTCCCTCCCCACTCTCAAGCTCTGTGCCGAATAACTGGCACCAGTCTACACAGACAATTTCAACCAGTCCCTGCAAACCTGTACTGTCCCTGCCTGTTTCAAAGTCTCCACTATTTTCCCTATACCCCAAAAGGGAAAGATTACCGGTCTTAATGACTACAGGCCTGTTGCACCGGCCTAGCAAGGCTTCTGCTGGCCAAGCTGAAAGATATCACAAACCCCCTGCTGGACCCTCTGCAGCTTGCATATCGGGCCAATAGATCTGTGGATGACACAGTTAACCTGGGCCTGCACTTCATTCTCCAGCACCTAGACTGCCAGGGGACCTATGCGAGGATTTTGTTTGTTGATTTTAACTCTGCATTCAACACCATTGTGCCAGAGCTACTACACTCCAAAGTGGATAACCTCACATTTATCCTCATTAAACTTCATCTGCCATGCATCTGCCCACTCCCCCAACCTGTCCAAGTCACCCTGCATTTTCATAGCATCCTCCTCTCAGTTCACACTGCCACCCAGCTTTGTGTCATCTGCAAATTTGCTAATGTTACTTTGAATCCCTTCATCCAAATTATTGATGTATTTTGCAAATAGCTGCGGTCCCAGCTCCGAGCATTGCAGTACCCCTCTAGCCACTTCCTGCCATTCTGAAAGGGACCCGTTAATCCCTACACTTTGTTTCCTGTCTGCCAACCACTTCTCTATCCATGTCAGCATTCTACCCCCAATACCATGTGCCCTAATTTTGCCCACTAACCTCCTATGTGCAAATTATCAATGCTTTCTGAAAGTCCAGGTACACTACATCCACTGGCTCTCCCTTGTCCATTTTCCTAGTTACATCTTCAAAACATTCCGGAAGATTAGTCAAGCATGATTTCCCCTTGGTAAATCCATGCTGCCTCGGACCAATCCTGTTACTGCTATCCAAATGTTCGGCTATCTCATCTTTTATAATTGACTCCAGCATCTTCCCCACCACCAATGTCAGGCTAACTGGTCTATAATTCCCTGTTTTCTCTCTCCCGCCTTTCTTAAAAAGTGGGATAACATTAGCTGCCCTCCAATCCACAGGAACTGATCCTGAATCTATAGAACATTGGAAAACTATCACCAATGCATCCACAATTTCTAGAGCCACTTCCTTAAGTGGCTCTAGAAAGTGGCTCTAGGAGAAGGAGCTAGGAAATGTGGGACTCATCAGGAGGCCATTTCCACCAGACATTTTAAAGGACGAAGCTCTTACAGAACCAATATTAATCATATTTGTTCTTTACCAAGGATCACTGAACTGAAATTTATCAAAGGCGTCATCCAGAATTCTAACTTTAAAGCAGGGCATGGGCGACATTACCACTGAGTATGAACATGTTGGCAGATGAAGGCATGATAAACATCTTAATCACTGGACTCCTCCCAGCCTGCATACATTGACTACCTGTCTGCAAATCCTACAGTAATCTAGTTTTTAATCCCTGCATTCCCCTAAATACTGCCCAGATATTGCCCTTCACTTGCACACTAGGGGTAATTTACAGTGGTTAATAAACCTATCTAGTATATTTTGTAAATAAAATAAAGCACATGGGAGAGAACCAGACACACAGGGAAAATATAAAAACTCCCGATTGTATACAGAGGTTAGGATTGAACTCACCCCTGTCACACGAGGTGTGATGTAACAACTCTACAAGCTGCACCACTGTGACACTCCCGAAAGTAAAATAGATTTTGCTGAGGATCGATGTTAAAAAAAAAAACCATTTAATTTACTACATTTGTTTTTCTAGACAGAAGCTGGAAAGGTATGCACAAAGAGATGCAAGTGTTTTAAACTTCCAAGAGTGCAAACTGCCGTTGATCACAGATACGTTGACTTTCTCGTGCCTCCTATCATGTCAGCAATGTAGCTGAACCAAAAAACTTTCATTTTCTCAGTTCAATCCATGCCTAGCCATAAAACACATTTATGCAGACTAAAGCCCAGCATTCTGGTGGCGATCAGGACATTTTCATTTTGCACAATTCATGGTGCCACCTGCCTCTCAAACTTTCAAAAAGTGGGTGGTAGAGAAGAAAACCCGGCAGTCAGCAATATGGTGCATGATTCCAGGTTACCGACCACAGACATTGAATTAGGCCCACAAATGGCAAGTGTGTCATAAGATCTGTGACATGCTGCACCTTGCACAGTATTGATGTGCCATCCAAGGCACAATGCATAGTTAGTAGAGCAGCTGCCTCACAGACCCCGGGATCTGGGTATGATCCTGACTTTGAGTAATGTCTGCGTAGAGTTTGCATTTTCTGCTTGTGACTGCTTGAGTTTTCTCCAGGTGCTCCAGTTTCCACTCACATCCTAAAATGTGTGGATTTATAATTGTCCACTGCAATTTGTCCCTAGACTCAAATAACTCAGGAAGCTCTTACAGAACCAATATTAATCATATTTGTTCTTTACCAAATGCAGGCACAACAAGACAAGTCCAGGGTAAAACCAAAATCCAAACATAACCTACTGAATATAGCAGTGAATGTAAATAGCAGGCATATAACCCTTGACTGATGAGGGGAGCAGAGTGAATGCATGTCTAACTCATGATTAGATCAGGGGAGGAACGAGTCTCAATTGTGTGGAGGCGTGGCAAGTGGGACACCTAATGTATAGGGAGTGGATATTAAAGTAGTATAATATCCAACTAGTGTGAATGGGTGATCGATGGTTGGCATGGACTCGGTGGGCTGAAAGAACTGTTTCCATGCTGTATCTTTCAATCAAAAATCTAAATGGTCAAACATAAAGTACCTCCAGTCACATAGCTCTACAAGCATACATGTTGTCCTGTACTTAGTGATGAGTCAAATAGTTGTTTGGGAGATCAGATGCAGTAGAATGGTTTGGTAAAGACTGAAGATGTAAGATGACCTGTGAAGAAACCTCACTGCAGTTTGCTACAGAACCACTGGCAAAAAAGTGGACATGTTTCAATTCTTTACAAAATAACTAGATGAAGTCTATAGCCTTAAATACTTATTGCACTGTCAACTGGGAATTTAGTTGCTGGATGTTAGAGTTTGTGATAACTTACTTTAGGTTTCACGGTTAAGCCTCCATCTCCAGAAGTTATTTTATACATCCAACAAAATTAGTTCAACTTTGAAGTTTTCCACCTTAATGCACTGTCATAATGCATTTTAAACAGTCAGAATTCCTAGTCATATTTTTCGTATAACTTTAAAACAGATTACTGTCATTTTGATACTAAATGACTAACAAGTAATTTGTGCATTTGCTGAAAGCAAATGCCAATTTTCACAGTCAATCAAAAACAGGTCAAGCTTACTTTGTCCTGCCACTCAACATGATGTTTGTATTGGAGCTATGTAATGTCAAACAGTTATACTTACAGAGAAGTGTTTTGTTCCTGAGAAATCATGTTGAAATCGCTCATGCTTCTTTGAGATTGAAATTACTGCATGGCAGAATATATAAAATTATTGATTATGTTTTTGCCATCTAAGCAGGCCCTAATTAGAAAAATAACGATTAGACTTTAATATACAAACAGAGAAAATCACGGAATGACCCTGTTAGAATCTACCCACAACCAGAACATTTTGCCTTATAAAAGATACCCTGGTTGGTTGAAATTTTGAACAGTCGAGAGGTACTCTGAAAGTGGAGATCTTGAAAGCCCAAATCAATCCAGAGTCTGGAGAAAGTGAGATATGAATTAAATAGGTGCAGATAGAAACTGAAACAACATCAAAAACTGGCTATAATGCAGGGAGTTTGGACAGCTTGACAGGATTACTGGATGGAAGATATTTTGTGATTTATACTCCTTACCCAAAGGGAAATGGAAGTAATTTAGGGTAGGATAATCCTGGCTATTGCAAAAAAAATCTTTCTGTTCTCACATCTTGCTTGAGACTCCACACAATACTTACATTGAAGCTAAGTGAACTGCTTGCAGCTCCATTACCTGCTTGTTACAAATTCAATGTTGTGAATCTTTCTTTCGAGTGATGACCTGCAATAAATTCATTTGATCTTCTCTAGACTTTTCCAATACATCAATCAAATATCAAAGATACTATGCTGAAAAGTTCACTTTATTCAAAATAAATAATCCCATCAGTAATCAACAGGATTTTGCTATGCTTTATAATCAGAAATATCCGAGATGTATTTTAGGACTACAACTCAATACGGTTTATTTTGTTTTGTATTCACCAAGGAAGATCATTACAGAACATATAATAACTCCCTTTTTAACATCTCCATTAACTGTCGAGCATCTACCAAACTTCCATCTATTCCACCTCAATGGCAGAGCTTAACTTCATTTTCAGAGGCTTTTCACCTCTGCTCCATCCACTATTGCTGTTTCCCTAATCTCAATGTGTAAGATTGTCAATTATTGCTGAATAAATGCACTTTTTACTATTTGGAGTTCAAAAACACAAAAGAAAAACACATCTGGTAATGGATCCAGGCCAAGAACAATGAACATTCTCGCCACATCAATCGAGTTTGAAGTTGAACCTGATGGTGAATGGACAATATTCAACTCAATATCGACTCTTCCATGACAAACCCTACTGAGGACTTCACATTAATAATCACAATCAATAATCACACAAAATATTTTTTCTGAATGTCCTTTTCTCTTTTGAACAAACTGATGATGTTACATGTCAGTGAGGTAGATGGCCAGTATATGTCAGTGCACTGCTCTGCGAATAGATGGAAATAATCTTATGCTAAAAAATACACAAAGTGCTGGAGTAATGGAACACGCCAGGCAGCATCTCTGGAGAATATGGATATGTGACATTTTGGGTGAGACTCTTTTTCAGACTGATTATGTTGTGGCGGGGGGGGGGGGGGGAGAGGGGAGTTGGACGAGTGGAGGGGCAGGACAAAACCTGGGGAATTTTTGAAAGGCAAATGTGAATTAAGAAGCTAGGGGAAGGAATGTAGGTGTCTGTAGGAAGGAATGTAGAACAGTCTAGTATTCCCTACATTAGTTTATTGAAATTATAAATATCTGATGCTCCAACATTTCCATTTGGTAAGAACCCCAGGTGAAGCCCAGGGGAGTATTTGTGCTGAATTAACCCCTCAGTCACGGAAATCTATAATGCATGGGGCTATGGAGGGCAAGATAATGGCTGTTTGCAAATCATCAGGCATTCTAGCATCGGAGTCTGGAATTCTCCAAAAACTCCCCCTAACATTTAAGGTGTGTTTTAAATTGTTGCATTAATGCCCAATATGTGAAAACAAACTACAGGACGTTCATGCTTTAAAAATGTCAACTTATTGGCCAAGAAGTTTTAGAGTTAATATTCTGCTACAAACCTAAACTAATACAGGATCACTTAAGGGCCTGTCCCACTTGGGCGTCAGCTGCGCGTCATTTACGCGTCACGACGCACGTGACGTGCACTTGATGCCCGCATAGCGTGCATTACATGCGCATGGTGCATTGTGACGTAGGCAGTGGCACGCAGTCAAGCACGTCGCCCCAGGATTTTGGGATTCGCAAAATCTTTGTGCTCCACCTGCTTGACGTGCAAATTACGCCAAAGTGGGACAGGACCTTTACTCTTCTTCTTCAGTTTTGTCTCCTGCAATTCACCATGATGCCTTTCAATGGAACTTCACACTCTAGGAGAGTCAAGAATTCTGCAATGTGTGGGTTTTTCACCTTGCATCGTTATCGGTTACTTGTGGCGGCACCCGGTGGTTGGGCCACTAGCTATACGAACCCTCAGCAGTCGGTCACTTGACTGTGCAATGGCAGGGAGGAGTTGTCATGGGGTACAGGGGTGTGTCCTGGGATATATAAGGAACCCTGGGACAACCCTCTCTCTCTCTCTCTCTCTCTGTCTGACTTCAAGCTGACCAGCTCTCTTCTCTCTGTCCTTCCACCTCAGCACGAGCCCACGAGGTGACAGCCTCACAGCAGCAGCAACAACTTTATGTTAGTGGACCAACGTGCATGTATAACAAACCTATTATGCCTGAATAAAGTAACCCATTTGTTCACTACGTTTGGTGCCTCTACATACTTTCTGTTACTAACATAAAATAGGAAAAGGATAACAAAAAATGAATCACTATGACAATTGGTTTTAGATCAGGAGGTCTCTACAATTTGGACAGTTTATGACTTTGCTTCTGTTTTTTAATCTATGGAACTGGTATGTTAGTACACAGAAGATATTAGATATGTGTGGAAGTGCCAATTTACTTGAATTGCAAGGCTTTAGCTGCTAGGACTTTTCCAGGACTTTTGTTTATGAATGCTTGATCCGTGCTGCCAGTGCCCCTTTCTTACACTTACCTTTAAAGCCTTTTGTTGTTTAAAATACAAAAATCTATTGTTCATTGCCTTTTCCATACTCAGTGGCTGTGGTTTAACAATTCCCTTCCTTGCTAAGCTTACCATTAAGCTTCAATGGTTCATGTACAAGGGTACTCTGGCCCATCTTTCAATCTCTTATTCTTTAAAGAAAAATCTTCCCTCCTACCCTATCAAAGTGGGTGATATCACATCTTTCCACATTCACTTGCCTCATTAACTTAACCTGTCAATAACCACAGCGCCAAAGACCAGGATTCGATCCTGAACTTGGGTGCAGTCTGTGCGGGGCTTGTATATTCTCCCAAGTTACTGAATGGGTTTCCTCCAGGTGCTTCAGTTTCCTCCCTCATCCCAAAGTCATGTGTGCATGAGGGTTAATTGGCCTCTCTAAATTGCCCCTGGTGTGTAGGGAATGGATGTGTGGAGTGAGATTACATAGAACTAGTGCGATGGTCTCCATGGACTTGGTGAGCTGAAGGGCCAGCTTCCATAGCGTGCTGTACTGTACTGTTCAATTCAATTCAATCCAACCCAACCCAACTCAACTCAACCCAACTCAACTCAACTCATTCATATATATTGTGACCACTGCACGGATCCCTACTAGACTAAACCATCAACTCAAAAAATTCCTTCGTATTCCTACATTCTGTGTTTTGTTCAATAAACAAACCACAATTCAGATCAAACTCTTATGCCCAATTCCATCCACTGAAAATGTATTTAATACTTTTCTGTGCAGTATCTTATCAAAGTCCTGTTGAATGCACTAGTTAATCATGGCAACTGGCATTTACTTTTCTATTACAACCTCAATAAGTCTTAACTGTTTTTTTCAAATTGATTTGTTTTTTTATCAATTTATGTTGAATCTACAGTACAATCCTATTTTTCAAAATCTTGAGTAAAAATCAAACTGCTGAAGGGACTCAAAGTGTAAGATTGCATCTGTGAATAAAAAGATACGTTTCAGGTCATGACACTTCTTCGGAACTGAAGATCTGTTCATTTTGCTTCACAGATGCTGCCTGACCTGCTGAATTTCTCCAGAGGTTTAATTATAGGTCAAGATTTCAGCTTCTGCAGTTTCTGAATCACTTTCTTTCAAAATTTTGAAAACTTCAGCTATCTATTTGACTGAGACATGTGTCTAGATTCCCATATGCTAATTTTCATAAATACTGCATATTTCCACCCCCATCACATTGCATGTCTCCATCTGATCTGAGCTCATCACATATTTTTATGACTCTTGGTTCAACTATCTCAATAATAGGGAGGAACAGTGACATAGGTGTAGAGCCTTATAATGTCAAAGACCCAGGTTTTTCATCCTCCCCATGGGTGCTGTATGTGGTGAGTTTGTTCGTTCTCCCTGTTGCCACATGAGTTTTCTCCGGGTGCTCTGGATTCCTCTCGCACTACAAAGATGTACAGGTTTGTAGGTTAATTGGCTTTGGTATAATTGGAAATTGTTCTAGTGTGGAGAACAATGTTAGTGTATGGGGTTGTGATTGTTGGGTCAACACAGACTCAGTACGGCCTGTTTCCCTGTTGTATCTGTACCCCTCAAGTCTAAATCTATGGTCAAATATTCAATTTCTATAAGCTAGGACTCATCTAAATCTCTGTTCCAGAGTTTTGTTATTTGCTAATTTTAACATGTTGTGCACACTCAGTATTCATTGGCGCCCATGCCTTCAGTTAAATTTGTCCGCTAATCATTCACTTACATTCACCCTTAGTTCCATTCTGCCACACCACTGTTGAACATTGAAATGGAAGTACGGTACATCTTCCCTCTACTTTCCTTATATCTAGAATCCAACTACTACTTGAATCCTCTCAGAAGCATAATTACACTGTCCTCACTGTAGGAATGGCAACACCAATCAACACCCTGACTGCATTCACTTGGAACTCACATTGGATGCCAGTGGTTTCCAGGACTACAGCTGTGTGAAGCAACCTCCATCACCTGACTGACCTTCAGCACATTAATCAGACTGCCAATGCTTGAACTATTCCGCTAAAAGCAACTTCACTCTTGGATAAGTGACTCTCCTGAGTTTGCTGTTCTAATACACTACCAATTTATTCTCTTTCCTTGGCTACTGGAGATACACTCTAGCCAGTTCCCTCTGCTTTTCCCTCTACATGCACTGCATAACATGCATAAGATTCCCAGCATTTTCTCTTGATTTCTCCACCTCAGCAGCTTTCATTAATGGTAACATCCAATATAAATTGAATAATGAAAACAGTTCAGAAACAAAGAACATTAACAAGAAATTAAATTTTCACAATTAAAAATTAAATCACTGGTAGACTGATTTTTCATAACCTGCCTCCAATTTTGCCTGCTTGCCCATGGGCTCAATGCCAAAACACAATTTCCCTCTTCAAATAACACCAGGACATGTGCTTTAAGTCCCTTTTGTATAATTCTATCATCAGCAACCTATTTCTACATTGTTGTGCTTATTTTCTACCATAATTGACCTGTCTATTTTAAATATCTCCATTGTTTTGCATGCCTCGTCTTGACTGATGAGCCTCCAGCTAAGAAAAGCCTGCCCTTGGTTTCTTTCATGTCTTCAGTTTTTTAATTAATGCTCATTAACTCACTGATTGATGAAGTTTTTAAATGGGAAGTCAGTTTTTCTATTACTGCTCCTGGTCCTGAGATTAAAAGATGACCGTATTTTTTTCTAATTTAGAATATGGTCAAGTTAATCTATATAGAGTAGAGTTAGATATTGTTTAGAATATTTACCTCAGTTATGGGTTTTGTGCCCAATACAGTCTTGAATACTCTCAGAAGGTAGATTTACCAAAATGACGTCTGGTCTAAAACTGTTAACATGCAAATGTTGCACATCATAGCTTGTTTTTTGCTCAAATACAGAAAATGAAATAGTATGGATTGAGATATTTAAGATGATAAAACAGGGAAACAAGATGGAAAATATTTCATCTGGTGAAGGTTTCCAGGAAAAGGTTAATGTTAAATTGTTGCTTAAAGATTAAATGATTTGAAAAAAGAGATGTTTGCAGGTAATATGTGAGTGAGAAGGGTGAATTATACATTTTTATTAGGCATAGATGTTAAAGGCCAAGAAACTGAACCAATAGCCTCAATGACTATCGACCGGTGGCACTAACGTCTGTGGTGATGAAGTGCTTTGAGAGGTTGGTTATGGTGCACATCAACTTCTACCTCGACAAGAACCTTGACCCACTACAGTTCACATGCCGCCACAACAGGTCAACGGAGGATGCAATTTCACTGGCTCTCCACTCCGCTTTGGACCACTTGGACAATAAAAACACTTATGTCAGGCTGTTGTTTATAGACTACAGCTTGGCGTTTAATACCATCATCCCTTCCAAGCAAATTACCAAGCTCATGGAACTGGGCCTCTGCGCATCCCTCTGCAATTATATACTCGATTTCCTCATCCACAGACCACATTCGAATTGGAGGAACCACTTCATCCTCAGTAACAATTAGTATGGGAGCACCTCAAGGCTGCATGTTCAGCCACCTGCTTTACTCACTCTATACCCAAGACTGCGTATCCAGACATAATGCGAACTCCACCACGGTGGTTGGACGAATTACAGATGGGGACGAGTCAAAGTATAAAAATGACTGGTTGCATCATGGCCTGGTTCGGCAACATGAACGTCCAGGAGCGAAAAATAATACAAAAAGTTGTGACCACTGCCCAGTCCATCACCGGCTTTGACCTCCCCACCGTCGAAGGGATCTGTCGATGTCGCTGCATCAAAAAGGCAGCCAAAATCATCAGGGACCCGCACCATCTTGGCCACACACACATCTCACCATTGCCATCAGGAAGTAGTACAGGAGCCTGAAAACTGTAACGTCCAGGTTCAGGAACAGCTTCTTCCCTATAGCCATCAGGCTATTAAACACAACAACGAATAAGCTCTGAGCTCTCAACTGCAAAAGACTATATTATTATTTGTTATTTCTACTATATTTGTTATTTATTGAACATTTTCTTTTTTTTTCTTTCCCCGTTATGTACTATGTTTACATATTCACATATGGTGTTGTGATGTGGCAAGTAGGAATTTAATTGTCCCATCCGGGACATATGATAATAAAACACACTTGACACTTGAATGACTCATTTTCCTCTTTTACGATGATATTTTTGGGGCCTACTTCTCACTGAAAAAGATGACAAGATGAGGAGAATAATCTTATGGATGGATCCAGATATTTTAAGATCACAATTTTTGGGGGGATAGGTGAAAGAAATGTAGTAAATTCTAGAATTAAAACAATAACTCTTTGAATTATTGCATTCAGAAAACAATACTCTGGATGTCAAACAGGTCAAAAAGATAAGGGGGTAAAAATTACTTTGGTCTCCATATACACAGAACTTTCCTGGGACATCTAGGTTGAATTGATTGAAAAAATATATATAATATATATTGTAAATAACTGGGGTCCCAGCACCAAGCCTTGCGGCATCTCATTAGTCACTACCTGCCATTCTGAAAAGGACCCGGTAATTCACATTCTTTGCTTCCTGTCTGCCAACCAGTTCTCTATCCATGTCAATATCCTACCCCCAATACCATGTGCTCTAATTTTGCATACTAATCTCTTGTTTGGGACCTTGTCAAAAGCTTTTTGAAAGTCCAGCTACACCACATCCACTGGCTCTCCCTTATCCATTCTACTTGTTACATCCTCAAAAAATTCCAGAAGATTAGTCAAGCATGATTTCCCCTTCATAAATCCATGCTGACTTTGACTGATCCTTTGACTGTCACTGCTTTCCAATAACATCTTTAAGAATCGACTCAAGCATCTTCCCCACTACCGATGTAAGGCTAACTGGTCTATAATTCATTGTTTTCTCTCCCCCACTAAAAAGTGGGGTTTCATTGGCTATCCTTCAGTCCACAGGAACTGATCCAGATTCGAGAGAACATGGGAATATGATCGCCAATGCATCCACGATTTCTAGGGCCACTGCCTTGAGCACTCTAGGATTCAGACTATCAGGCCCTGGAGATGTATTTGCCTTCAGTCCAAACAGTTTACCTAACACCATTTCCTGACTAATGTGGATTCCCTTCAGTTCTCCATCCCACTAGGTCCTCGGTCCCTTAAGGCAGTGTCCTTGGCATGCAAATTACCCTTCAGTTCTCCATCCCACTACATCCTCGGTCCCTTAAGGCAGTGTCCTTGACACGCAAATTACGTGACCTTTTTGTCGCATTGAGGCGCATGGGCATCGTGGGGTCGCGCGAGGCTGGTGCCATTGAGAAGCGTGGAAGGGTATGAAGTTGTGCGCGGTATCGCGTGGCGCTCTGAAATTATGTAGCAAACTAATTCTTTGCGGGTCGAGACTCTTCTTCTTGACCCAAAACATCATCCATTCCTTCTCTCCAGAGATGCTGCCGGTCCCGTTGAGTTACTTCTGCATTTTGTGTCTATCTTCAATTTTCTTGGCCTCGCTCTGGGAGTAGAAACGTCACCCATTCCTTCTCTCCAGAGATGCTGCCGGACCCACTGAGCTACTCCTGCATTGTGTGTCCATCGTCAAATGACGTCACGCGTCCAGACGGCTGTGCGGGTGCGTGAAGTCATGCACGACTTTCGCAGGACCGTCGGGCCTCAACGCGACTTAATTAACCCCTTTGTCCTTTGTTGAGTTTTAAATTTCTCCCAGTCCTCCGGTTTGCCGCTTCCTCTGGCCAATTTATATGCCCTTTCTTTGGATTTAACATTATTCCTGATTTCCCTCGTTAGCCACGGTTGAGACGCCTTCCCCGTTTTTTTTTTTTTTCGCTAGACTGGGATGACCAATTTTTGTAGTTCATCCATGCGTTCTTTAATTTCATTTCGGAGTCACGTGAGTGACTTCATGAAGAGCCCGCCGGCACGCATGCTCGACATATCAGCGTATCGCGTTGCTGCGACGGCTGGCGGTGGAGCGCGCTCCTCGCCAGCCCTTCATAAGGGAACCACTGAGGTAAGTACTCTACCTTAAGTTGGTGGTTCTTGTTGCGTTTTGTTTTCGCAGCAAGGACATGGATGGGAGTTCTAGAGGCCGGAGAACGTCTGGACAAAGTCACCGGTCAACAGTCCTGGAGCCAGTGATATCGGCAGGTCGGGACAGGGGCGGAAATGTCGGTGAGCTCTGTGTTTACAGGTCCGGATCCACCAGCACACCACAGCTCGGAGGAGTTCGACGAGGAGGAGTGTGGTGTGCCGCCAGAGCAGGAGGACCCTGCCATGGCAGTCAGGTCGTCAGCAGGCTTGCTGACGGCCTCGAGCAGAAGGGTGCGTGCGGCTGCACGACCCTTTTCACCCAGCCCTCCGAGGAGGGGAAGGGCAGGAGCCCGAAAGCCTAACCCTGTTGGGGCTAAGGCTTCACCTGCCGCCGAGGAGCGGTCAGGTTCTAGGACGGGACCCGGGGCGGCTGTGAGGTCCAGTCGACGCCCCCCAACTCTCGACGCCGGGACGGGTCGGTTGAGTCGGGTCTCGTCCCGGTCGCCGAGCCCCCCATGGATGGGTGGGCGAGACCATGCGTCGGCGAGGTCCACGACGTGGGCTGCCGGCAAGCCTGCGCGGCTATCCGGTATCCAGGCTGCGGCTGGTGCCGACATCACGCCGCAAGTGTCGTTAGTGGCAGCGGCGTCCGCTCCCGCTAAACGGAGGTGGTTGAACACGCCCGCGCAGGAATCGCGCAGTTTCGCTTCGGCGGCTGCTAGCGACGACTACCGGCACCGGGTGGGCCTCGATGAGGTGCGGGCCGATGATAGGGGCCCCGACCATTTTTCAGAGCCGGAGGACTCCGACCACCTGAGTGTTCAGGGTGAAGGGCGTATTGACCGGATGGAGCGGCTGCTGGAGCTCCTGCTTCATGGTCAACAGCAGCAAGGGTCCAGCAGCGACAGGCACAGGGCTGTTTCACCAACTTCTACCATCAGCCTGGAGCAGCAGGAAGAGGAGGTATTGGTCGACCCCATCCCACCTCCGTCCGATTTACCAGCGGAGGGCCTTCTCGATGTGGCCACTAAGTTCGTGGCCCCACACTCATCTGGGCTTCCACTGAATTCAAAATTCAGCCACAGTGGACTTCCTCAACAACCATCAGCTACAGGAGGAGGTTCTCATGCAGGCCATGAGCCGTCACAAGGCTCCAGCCAACTGCAACTCCCTCAACGTGCCTGTGGTCAATACGCCGATATGGGGCAACATCAGGGCGGCTATCCGTCAACAGGAGCTGAAAATTCAGCGGATCCTGAAGCTCCTCACGGCCGGTATTACCGCCTTTGTGCGGTCGGTTGATGGGGATGAGTTAAATTTGGACCAGGAGGATGCTCTCGCCCTGCTGTGTGCAACTCAGCATGAAATAAATGGGTTCCGCAAAAACAGCATCCGCCCGGCGCTCAACCCTAAGTTTGCAGGGTTGTGCAAACCACCGCCGCCGCCGCCGCCCCGTCAGCTCTTTGGCGAAGATCTCTCTAAGAGGGTCAAAGAGCTTGACGAACAAGCCAAAACGGTGGGACTCATGCGCCCTCACAGCCCCCCCACGCCGTCGGGCACGAAAGCTCCGCTTGTTCGACCACGAGGATCTGCCAGCACCTCTACAAGGACCTACCCTCCAGCTCCACCTCGTTACCAACCACCCCAGCACCAGGGGGCTTTTTTAGGACAAGGTCGACAGAAACCCTGGTGGAAGATGAGGACGCCGCGCCCTCAAGCCAACCCAGCACCTCCACGTCCACCCACACGTGTCAAGGACCGCCGGTAACCACGGAGGTGAGGCGGTCTGGTTCTCTTTTTTCTCTTTGTTTAACCTCACTTGTTGGTGGGCGCCTTCGGTTCTTTTTGGGTGCATGGGGTGATATTACTGGTGATGAGTATGTGTTACGAAATGTTCAGGGTCACAGCATTGAGTTTCTTAATGGGGACATTCCTCCATCCCAGCACAGGCCTGGTCGTACATTTAAATTGTCTGCTGCAGAACAGGCAGCAGGCTATAAGGAAATTTTGAGGCTAGAGCAGAAGGGAGTGATAGAGAAAACGGTTCATGAGCCCGTGGAATTTGTTTCCAATATATTCACTCGACCTTAGAAGGATGGAGGCTGTCGGGTCATTATTGATCTGACTAGTTTAAATACTTTTGTAACATATACTCATTTCAAAATGGACACTTTTGAAACAGCCAAATCATTGATTTCACATGGTTGCTTTATGGCATGCATTGATTTACAAGATGCGTACTATACTGTATCCATTCAAAAATATTATAGGAGGTTTCTGAAATTTATCTGGATGGGTCAACTCTGGCAATATAGGGCTTTGCCCAATGGGCTTACCACAGCCCCTCGATTATTCACTAAATTGGTGAAGCCAATTATGGCTTATTTACGACAACGACATCATATAGTAATGGCCTATTTAGATGATATCTTAATTGTGGGCCACACCCTGGAATTGGCTCAACAGGGTGTGCAGCTGCAGTCAATTTATTTCAGCAGCTGGGATTCATTGTCCATCCAGCCAAATCAAAGTTCTGCCCCTCCCAGGTAATTGATTATCTGGGGTTTACGGTGGACTCTATTCGCATGAGGGTCACCATACCACCTAATAAGGTTGAGGAGGTCACCCAGGTGTGTCAAGGTTTAATCACCACTGGTATACCATCGATTCGTCATACAGCTACAGTAATTGGCAAACTTGTAGCATTGTTTCCGGCAGCCCGATATGGGCCTTTGCATTATCAGAATTTGCAAAGGACCAAGATCGCTGCGTTAAGACAGCACACTGGTCATTATGATCGACCAATGCAGCTGCCGCCTGAAGCAACGGATGAGTTACGATGGTGGGTGCGCCACATTAGTAACTTGTTTAAGCCTATCATTGAGGCTAATCCGGTGGTATACTTGCAAACTGATGTGAGCTCTTATGGCTGGGGAGCTACGGATCATTCCTCTAGTTGCGGGGGCAGATGGGATACCCTTGAGGCTACTATGTTGTTGTCACAAGGGATCAACTATTTGGAGCTACTTGCAGCATTCCACGGACTTCGTGCTTATTGTTCCAAGGTTTTTGGGGCACATGTCCGTCTCCAAATAGACAACACCACAGCGGTGGCATATTTAAACCATATGGGCGGTACCAGGTCAGTTTCATGTGATAAATTGGCTAACTCAATTTGGCTCTGGTGTGTTCGGAGAGACATTTGGATTTCAGCTACCTATTTGCCAGGTGAGCTTAATACTGTGGCGGACGCCAGGTCACGCAAGTTCAATGACAATATTGAATGGATGTTGCATCCTGAAATTTTTACCAAAATCACAGCCAAATTTGGGAAACCGGATATTGACCTTTTTGCGTCCCGGTTGAACCATCAGGTACCAACCCACGTTTCGTGGGAACCAGATCCGGGGGCTATGGCGCTAGATGCATTCTCGCTGGACTGGGGGAATTGGTTTTTCTATGCATTCCCCCCGTTTTGCCTCATCAGTCGGGTATTACGAAAGATTCAGATGGATGCAGCTAAGGGCATCCTTATTATACCCGACTGGCCTACACAGCCGTGGTATCCGGTGGTCTTTGACATGCTCAGTGAGCCTTGGGTCCTTTTAAAGGGTTGCCCAGAATTAGTTACTCACCCTGTCTCAGGGGAGACACATCCCTGCCATGGCTATTTAAATTTGTTGGCTTGCAGGTTTTGAACAGGCCGCTAGCCCACTACGGCCTCTCAACTCGGACCATGGATACCATTGCGGCGTCGTGCCGAGAGTCAACAAGGCGAAGATACCGCTCACATATCAAGAAGTGGGAAGCCTTCTGCAGCCGCTCTCGCATCACGTACGATGCCGTGACTATAACCGACGTCCTGGAATTCCTCGCGGGGTTGCACCATGATGAACACTTAAGTTACAGTGCCATCAACAGCGCCAGGAGCGCACTGTCATTCTACCTCAAGATTGAGGTGGGATCCAGCAGGCTAGTGTCCAGGCTCATGCGGGGTATATTCAATATGAATCCGCCTACACCATGCTACAATATCACCTGGGATGTCAGGGACTTTTTAACCCTGCTCAGGACGTGGTCCCGCATGGAAGGGCTCCAGCTGGGCAAACTCACCATGAAGCTGGTGATGTTACTAGCGCTGACTTCAGCACAGAGGGTACAGACACTCCATAAACTACGTGTCGACAGAATGATGTCTACCCCTACAGAGGTAGACTTCTTCGTTGATGAGCTACTAAAGCAGCATCGACCTGGGTGCACAGGGCTGCAGCTGAAGTTCCCGGCATACCCCGCAGATGCTAGGCTGTGTTTAACCTCCCATATCCGTCACTACGTCAAGGTGACGGCATGCATCAGAGGAATGGAGAGATACCTGCTTGTCACTCATAAGAGACCTCATCATCGAGTGACAGTCCAGACGATATCCAGGTGGCTCCGGGTCGTCTTGGGTAAGTCAGGTATCGACACTAATGTGTTCAAGTCTCATTCCACCAGGGCTGCATCGACGTCGGCGGCGAGGGTCATGGAGGTGCCCATGGACCATATTCTCGCCACAGCAGGATGGGCTAATGAAGCTGTGTTTCAGCGTTTTTATAACAAGCCTGTTGCTGCTCCTCTACAGTTCGCGGAAGCCGTGCTGAATGCAGGTCGAGAACGTGGAGGCGTCCCCGCATGAGGGGTTTTGATTTGTTGTTAATAAATATGCTCTTGTTTTACAGTATGAACTATTTGAGCAAGTTTGTTCCTCCCATCCATCCCTGCTAGTGGTGTGACAGCATGGACGTGGTCCAGGGCGTGTAATCACAGAAGCTTTGAAGTCTTCACGAAGTCACTCACGTGACTCCGAAATGAAATAGTAAGATTGAACGAGAACTTACCAGTTCGAAGGTTGATCGTTATTTCATGAGGAGTCGCGGTGAGGGATTTCGTGCCCTCCACGCCCAACCCTCAATCACCTTCACCTGGTAATTTGAGTTTCTTTCATCTTACTATGCCAAGTCATTTCTGTTACTGGTTTCTGTGATTCCACACTGCTACTTTGAAGAATGTCGAGCATGCGCGCCGGCGGGCTCTTCACGAAATCCCTCACCGCAACTCCTCATGAAATAACGATCAACCTTCGAACTGGTAAGTTCTCGTTCAATCTTACTAATCTTTGTCATTGCATCTCCACCGTCAACCCTTTAAGTTTAATTTTCCAGTCCATCCTAGCCAATTCCTAACTCATACCTTCAAAGTCTCCTTTCTTTAAGTTCAGGACCCTAGTCTTTGAATTAACCGTGTCACTTTCCATCCCAATGCAGAATTCCACCATATTATGGTAACTGTTGCCTAAGGGCCTTCGCTATGGACCAGTGTTAACAGATATCTTCATTGACCTTAACAACACATGTGAGATTAACTGCCTCTAAGGTGGCACCTGCCAATGGCGACTTTTTGCTAACAGCCAAACAGAAGAAGATTACTTACAGCAACAAGCAATTTACCTGGATGAGAAAAACTGCACAAATCAGCGCTGTAACAGACAAGCTGCGAGTGCATCTGAAAGCACTGGCAATTTTGCGATCTCCCGCAACTGCTGGAGACTCCGACTGCAAGCGTTCCCTGGACCACTAGAGAGAACCTGACCCATCTAGAACTCAAAGGTACTGTACCTGGGAAGCCCTCCAGAGCCGACGAACAGGATTTCCCGGGAGCAACGGAGCTGGAGCTGCCAACTGTGTGGGAATCCCCAATTGGAAGGGAGCTGGAGCTGCCAACCGTTCCAGCGCAGGTCCGCAGAAACAACAGGTACAGTAAGCACAGTACCTGGAAACTACGGGGAGGCCTCCATTGTGTCCTGAAACGTGGCCGACGGGCAGGACTTCAATTCAGACTGAAGCGCAGTGGACTTCGGCCCCCTCTCCATACTATCCTACATACAGTTCCTTGAAAATAAAGTGTAGGAATTAATGGCAAGGTAGCTTTATCAAAGGGAGCTGAAGGAATGCTCTGTGTTCTGTTTCATAGAGACATGGCTCACCCCCAGCTCCCCAGACTCAGCGGTCCAGCCTGAAGGGTTCTCCATCCACCGTAAGGACCTTACGCAAGCATCTGGGAGAGGGAGAGGAGGGGGCGTCTGCCTCATGGCCAACTCTGCGTGGTGTTCAGACGTGGCAGTCCTTTCCAACTCCTGCTCTCCACACCTCAAGCATCTGCCGGTGAAGTGCCGCCCATTCTATCTTCCAATGGAATTCACCTCCATCATCCTGACCGCGGTCTACATCCCACCCCAGTGACATCAATCTGGCACTGGAGGAGCTGAACTCCATGGTCAACAAACACCCAACGTCTTACCCCGAGACGGGGGGTGAGGGGGTTGGGGGGAGAACTGCTGTAATAAGACAGAGCAGTGATAGAAGGCACTCAGTCCTCTTCCGAGTCCGGAAACAAGTTGAGAGTGTTAACAAGTGCCAGGAAAGCATTCCATGTATCTAGGAATGTCTTGGTAGAGCCTTTGAGAGAAAACCTAAGTTTTACAAGCTTTCAATTGTAGAGCACCTCCTTGATCCAGCGGGCATGTGTCGGGGGACAGGTAAGCCTCCAGTTAAGCAAGATCAGTCTCCGGGCTAACAAGGTTGTAAAAGCCAGGACCCGCTTCAACGCAACAGAAAGGTTGGTGTTGGGAGGAGTACCAAAAATAGCTGACAGTGGGTTTGGAGGAATTGTCTGGCCATAGGCTCTGCTTATCACGTCGAAAGCACTCCTCCAAAAGGCTGCTAGCTTAGGGCAAGACCAAAACATATGGCTATGGTTGGCAGGGGATCAATTACATATGTTGCAGGTGTCCTTGACAGCAGGGTATAGTCTAGATAATCTTGCATTTGTGTAGTGGACTTTGTGAAGGACTTTGCATTGGATTAGGCCATGACGGGCACATATGGAGGAAGAATGGATCAAATCCAAGGCAGATTCCCATTGCTGGTCTGTTAGTTTCATATTCAGCTCGCCCTCCCATGCAACTTTTAATGAGGTATGAGGAATCAATATTACCGACACTAACAAGTTATACAAGAAAGAGATGCATTTCTTCCGGTTGGGATCTAGAGCTAGGATGGAATTGGTCAGGGTTTCAGGGGGGCGATTTGGGAAGTGAGGGAATGTCTTCTTCACAAAATCCCTAATCTGGAAAAAACGGAAAAGGTGGGAGTTTGGGAGGCTGTAGTTGGACGATAGCTCCGCAGAGGATGAAAAAATGCCATCCTTGTATAGGTTTTTGATACTACTGATACCATTACTATGCCAGGATTAGAATGCGGAGTCTGTACTTGAAGGTTTAAAGATGTGATTTTTAAGCAGTGGGGTCAAGATGGAAGGGCCTTGTAAACTGAAGTTTTTCCTGAGTTGACTCCATATCTTGAGCGAGAGGGAAGCAATTGGGCCTGCACCCACAGATGTTGTAGAAATGGGGAGTTTGGAGCATAGAACAGACCGCAATGGGAGAAGTGAACTCGCCTTTTCCATGTGTACCCAGGTCGGTAGGTGGTCGCAATCATCATTCATCCAATACAGGATTTTTTGCAAGTTAGCTGCCCAATAGTATCGCCTAAAATCAGGAAGTGCCAAACCGCCGTCACTCTTAGGAGACTGTAGTATCGTCTTTCGAATTCTAGCCAGTTTGCTACCCCATAAAAATTTAGATATTCTCCTTTCTAATTTATCAAAAAAAGATTTAGTGATAAGTATAGGGACGTGTAGGAAAAGATACAGGAATTTGTGTAGGATGACCATCTTAACCAGATTTATCCGCGCCGCGAGGGATAATGGTAAAACTGACCAGCGGTCAAAGTCTCTTTCAGCTTTCTCAACCAGAAGCAGGAAGTTTGTGCGGAACATATCAGATATAGGCGTTGTGATAAACACTGGCTGGAGTTTTTATGGACATTTTTAACCTTCACTTCTGACGTCTGAGGTTCCCACCTGCTTTAAAAGGGCATCAATTATACCAGTGCCCAAGAAGAGCAAGGTGATGTGCCTCAATGACTATTGACCAGTGGCACTAACATCGGTGGTGATGAAGTGCTTTGAGAGGTTTATCATGGTGCAAATCAACTCCTACCTTGACAAAAACATGGACCCACTGCAGTTTGCCTACCGCCACAACAGATCAATGGTGGATGCGATCTTGCTGGTCCTCCACTCCGCTCTGGACCACTTGGTCAACAAAAACTCATATGTCAGGCTGTTATTCATTGTTACAGCTCGGCATTTAATACAATCATCCCCTCCAAGCTGGTTACCAAACTGGCAGAACTGGGTCTCTGCTCATTCCTCTGTAATTGGATCCTTAACTTCCTCATTCACAGACAACAGACTGTTCGAATTGGTGGAAAGGTGGCTGCCTCGATAACAATCAACACGGGAGCACCTCAAGGCTGTGTGCTCAGCCTGCTGCTATACTCAGTCTATACTCATTACTGCATAGCCGGTCATAGTACGAACGCCACCATCACGTTCGCTGACAATACCACTATTGTGTTACGTATCACTGATGGGGATGAGTCAGAGCATAGAAGACAGATCGACCGACTGACCAAATGGTGTCAACACAATAACCTGGCCCTCAACACCAGTAAAACCAAGTAACTGATTGTAGACTTTGGTAGGGGTAGGATGGGGACCCGCAGTCTCATTTATACCAATGGGTCAAAGGTTGAAAGGGTCAAGAGCTTCAAATTCCTGGGCATGCACATCTCTGAAGATCTCTCCTGGTCCGAGAACACTGATGCAATTATAAAGAAAGCACATCAGCGCCTCTACTTCCTGAGAAGTTTACGGAGAGTCCGTATGTACTCTCACTAACTTCTACAGGTACACAGTAGAGTGTCTAGGAGCGGAAAAGACTGCAAAAAGTAGTAAACACTGCTCAGTCCATCATCGGCTCTGACCTCCCTACCATGGAGGGGATCTATCGCAGTTGCTGCCTTAAAAAGGCTGGCAGCATCATCAAGGACCCACACCATCCTGGCCACACACTCATCTCCCCACTACCTTCAGGTAGAAGGTACAGGAGCCTGAAGACTGCAACGTCCGTTCAGGAATACTGTAGCTGCCTCCCCACAGCCATCAGGCTATTACAAGATACAAGATACATTTATTTGTCACATGTACCAATTGGTACAGTGAAATGTGTGGTCGCCATACAGCCATACAAATAAATAATAAAGAGCACACAATAGTTTTTTTAACACAGACATCCCCACACAGTGGGATCAAATTCCCATTGTAAGGAAAGGTTCCAAATATTCAGTCATCCTCCTCTGTTGTCCTCCCGTGGTCGGGAGGGGGGGCTGAACTAAACTCAACTCAAACAAAACTCTGAACATTAATAGCCCATTATCTGTTTATTTACAGTTTATCTGTTTATTTATTCATGTGTGCATATGTTCTGTATTCATGCCAACCATATTCTGTTGTGAAGTAAAGCAAGAATTTCATTGCCCTATCTGGGACACATGACAATAAACTCTCTTGAATTTTGAATCTTTGAATCTTTTGGGCATCATTCATGCTATTGACAGAAAACATGGGCACACGTTTTTGGGGCATATACTTGAGCTTAGCTAAAATGTTGCTGCCTGTATCCAAGCTCAAAATAAATCCTGTTTACTTAGATCACTGATGGTCATTGACCTATATTCCCTCACTGGAGAGGATGACAATGAGGTTTATCAGAATGCTGCTTGGATAAGATGCTATCTGTTTCTCCAACAAGAAGCTTTGATGGAGAAACAGATTGTTTTCTCTAGAACACTAGAGTTCAGGGGAAAAATGGTAGACATATATAAAATTATGAGAAGCACAGATAAAGTAGACAGAAAGCACCTTTTTCCCCCAGGGTGGAAATGTCAAAGACTAAAGGGCATATCTTTCAAATAAGAGGGGTGAAATTTATGGCAGAATTTACAATTCACCATTCATACTCCTTTTCACATTTGTTTGCACAATTCATTGCACATCATATGCTTGATCTCCAAATATCACAAACTGATTATTTTGGTGGGACGGGGGGGGGGGGGGGGTGGGGCCTCACCAGAGTCCTACATGTATATTCTTCCTCTTCTCTCTCCTCGTTAAATTTATAAAACAACTTTTAAAAAGTGTGCCTTTTTAGTGGTTTCCATATCTAATGCCATTGTACCGGTGAATAGTCCATGGTGTATATTGGATTATAACAATAATTTTAGGGAGTGAGCAGCTCTCCCCATGATGTGCAACCATGGCTTAATTCAGAGTCAGTTTC
The DNA here is from genome assembly GCA_963514005.1 of Raja brachyura. The sequence goes on along the minus strand of OY740784.1, from coordinate 99,247,249 downwards.
ATGCAAAAGATGGTGGAAACTTTGGAATATACTTCCTCGATTGTGCAATAAAGTAAAAATAAACATGGTGTGATATAAACTCTACCATTCTTGAATGCATTGATCTCTTATATTTACGGTGTGAGTAAATGAACAAATGTGTGTATTGTCACGTACCATACTGATGCAGTCGGTAATGTTGAAGCCTCACAGCTCCAGTGACCATAGTTTCATACTGTCATCCAGTTCTCTCTGTGTGATGTTTTTCTCCAGATCCTCTGCTTTCACGTTTCACTAAAGCAACCAAAGGTGGAAGTTCACTGGAACAGACACAAAGCTTCTGATGTGATGTGTGTATACTCCACGCATGATATTACATTTCTGATTTCCTTCTACCTCCCATAGACATACAGTATGGTTTGGTAGGCTAATAAGGCACTGTAAATTACTGATAGAATCTGGGGGAAGCTAATGAAAATGGGAGGTTTGGGTTTTATATTATCGAGGAAAATAAAGTATAAGTATTTTAATACAGTGAGGTTTGCAAACAGGAATGAAATTATGAGCAGTTAATCAATTTTCATTTGCCGGTGTTGAACAACAGAAGATAACTAAAAAGACAATACAAGAAGAAAAGCTGAGGTACAAAGGTAAGCAAGCCAAGAATGTAAAGCAGGATAGTAAAAGCTTCTTTAGGTATGTGATGAGGAAACAAATAGTTAAGACCAAAGTTGGATCTTTGAAGACCGAAAAAGGTGAATTTATTATAGGGAACAAGGAAATGGCAGACGAGCTGCACAGGTACTTTGGATCTGTCTTCACTAAGGAGGACACAAACAATCTTCCTGATATAGTAGTGGCCAGAGGATCTGGGGTGACGGAGGAACTCAAGAAAATCCACATTAGGCAGGAAATGGTGTTGGATAGACTGATGGGACTGAAGGCTGATAAATCCCCAGGGGCTCATAGTTTGCATCCCAGGGTACTTAAGGAAGTGGCTCTAGAAATTGTGGATGCATTGGTGATAATTGTCCAATGTCCTATAGACTCAGGATCAGTTCCTGTGGATTGGAGGGTAGCTAATGTTATCCCACTTTTTAAGAAAGGCAGGAGAGGGAAAACAGGGAATTATAGACCAGTTAGCCTGACATCAGTGGTGGAGAAGATGCTGGAGTCAATTATAAAAGATGAGATAACCGAACATTTGGATGGCAGTAACACGATTGTTCCGAGACAGCATAGATTCACGAAGGGGAAATCATGCTTGCCTAATTTCTGGAATTTTTTGAAGATGTAACTAGGAAAATGGACAAGGGAGCACCAGTGGATGTAATGTACCTGGAGATTAGTGGGCAAAATTAGGACACATGGTATTGGGGGTAGAGTGCTAACATGGATAGAGAAGTGCTTGGCAGGCAGGAAACAAAGTGTAGGGATTAACGGATCTCTTTCAGAATGGCAGGCAGTGACTAGAGGTGTACCGCAATGCTCGGTGCTGGGACCACAGCTATTTGCAATATGCATCAATGATTTGGATGAAGGAATTCAAAGTTACATTAGCAAATTTGCAGATGACACAAAGCTGGGTGGCAGTGTGAACTGTGAGGAGGATGCTATGAGAATGCACGGTGGCTTGGACAGGTTGGGGGAGTGGGCAGATGAATGAATGAATGAATGAATGAATGAATGAATGACTAGCCATTATTGTCATTCAGACCTTTCGGTCTGAACGAAATTTTGTGCCTGCAGTCATACATATATAAAAGTAACAAAACCACACAATAAACACAAAAATTAACATCCACCTCAGTGAGTTCACCAAACACCTCCTCACTGTGGTGGAAGCAAAAGTCTTAGAGTCTCTGTCTTCTTCCCTCCTTATTCTCCCTCTGCGCTGAGGAGATCCAGGCCTCCGATGCTGCCGTCCACCAGGCCTGTGGCCGAGCCTCCGAAACCGGGCCGCCGCCACCGCCGTCGCCGGAACGCCGGAACACCGCCACAGGGCCCGCCGCCGGAACGTCGCTGGAGCACCGCAGCCCCGAAAGCCAGGCCGCCCCTAGAGCACTGCAGCCCCGAAAGCCAGGCCGCCGCTGGAGCACCGCAGCCCCGAAAGCCAGGTCGCTGCTGGAGCACCGCAGCCCCGAAAGCCAGGTCGCCGCTGGAGCACCGCAGCCCCGAAAGCCAGGCCGCCGCCGGAACGTCGCTGGAGCACCGCATCCCCGAAAGCCAGGTCACCGCCGGAACGTCGCTGGTGCACCGCATCCCCGGAAGCAGGTCGCCGCTGGAGCACCACATCCCCGGAAACCAGGTCGCCGCTGGAGCACCGCAACCCCGAAAGCCAGGTCGCCGCTGGAACGCCACTGGAGCACCGCAGCTCCGAAGCCGTGCCACCGCCGCTGGAAGCTGGAGGCCGCCAGCTTCCAGATGCATGGCAGATGAAGTTTAATGCGAATAAATGTGAAGTTATCTGTAAATAAGCAATTTACAAACTCTAAAAGTGTTCAACACATTTTAATGATAGCACAAGGTATTACATACATCCTCAAATACTGGCTACATTCTTCTAGTGAACCGTATCCAGGAAGGGGAAGGCGTTATGATTGATGTTAACTAGGCGGGGTTAATGGTACTGAGGTAACTATGTTATTGGTTGCATGCAAAACCATCTACATCCTTCCCCTTAGAAAATTTAAAAGAAACAGACCGTTGTCACTACAACAGAATTAAACAGAATTAAACAGAATCGCCATAACGAACAGGTGGCTTGCTGATCCGGCCCGAGCGCGTACGGATGCCTCCCCCTTCCCCCGGAGGAGCAGAAAAAACAGGGGGACCCGAGACAGCAGGGGAACCAGGGAAGGGCGGTGGGGTTGGAGGAACAGGAGAGGGAGAACCGCGACCGCCAACAGGTGACCCGCGCAGAGGGGAACCGGGCGCTCGATATGGGGACCGAGGCATGCAGGGAACGCTGGCTGGGACAGGAGCCGGCTGCTGGTATGAGAGCGGCGGGGCATAGGGGCCCGGGGCCTGCGGCTTCGGCTCATTAACCGCAAGCAGGTGTTGTCGGCTTCTACGGTAGATGGTTCCCTCATAGTCGACCAGATACGAACGAGGTGAGTCGGCCACCCCAACCACAGTAGCCAGACGGGAGTGACCACTGGCGGTTTGCAATCGAACAACCTGTCCAGGCAACAGAGGATCGAGTGGTCTGCACGACCGATCGTGGGAACGCCGCTGGCTGTCATGTTTCTCTTGAATGCGCCTCTGCACAGAGGCAGGCTCCAGCACCCGAGGTTTCAGCTGGCGCTGGGCAATCGGGATGGTAGATCTGGTTGTTCTGGACATCAGACACTGAGCAGGGGACCCCATGGCCGGATCTCTGGAAACATTCCTGAGGTTCAGGAGATCCAAATACAAATCAGAGTTAGACAGTCTCGCTTGTTCCATCAGAAGCTTGGCGCTGCGGACGGCCCGTTCAGCAAGGCCGTTGCTCTGTGGGTACTCCGGGCTGCTGGTGAAATGCACAAAATTCCATTTGTCAGCAAAACTTTTGAACTCACGGCTGGTAAACTGCCTGCCATTGTCAGTCTGCAGCCTGACAGGGGACCCAAACGTGGAGAAGTGTTTCCGCAGCTTCCGGATCACCATCTCCGACGTGAGGGATGTCAGCAAATCCACCTCGAACCAGTTTGAGTACGAGTCGACCAGGACAAGGTAGTGGTTACCACGCCACTCGAAGATGTCGGCAGCCAACGAGGACCAGGCCAAGGCAGGAGCGGGCTGTTGCAGCAGGGGCTGTCGCTGCTGATGTGGAGCAAGACTGTTGCACGTGGAGCAGGCAGAAACACGGTCTCGAATATATTTGGCCATTCCAGGCCAGTAGAATTGGCACTGAGCGTGGGCGAGTGTTGCATCGACCCCGGGGTGTCCGCTGTGGGCTGCGCAGTAGTAAGAATCGAACAGGGAGGACGGGACCACCACTTTATGTCCCTTAACGATAACGCCATTCTGGAGCACCAGTTCGTCACGGACCAGGAAGAAGGGCTGTGTTTCAGGCGGTGCAGCGGAGCGCTTTGTTGGCCACCCTGATTTAATCACAGACGCAAGCCGTTGCAAAACTGGATCGGCAGCGGTGTGCTCGGCCAAAAGCTGCAGCTGCTTGGTGGGAATAAAATTGACGCCCAGTACGAGCAAGTCCTCTGTTTCGTAGGGGTGGCGAGCACAGGAGGCCCGTGGGGCGCGCGATAACGTGTCCGCAATGTGCATCTCGGTGCCTTTCTTGTAGACGATGTCGAAATCAAAGCGCTGGAGCTGCAGCATCATACGCTGCAGCCTGGCAGGGGCAGCATGAATCGGCTTGTTCAGGATTGTCACCAGTGGCTGGTGGTCGGTTTCGACTGTAAATCTGCTGCCAAACAGGAAGTCTCTGAACTTGGAGCAGGCAAACACAACCGCAAGCAGTTCCTTCTCGATCTGAGCGTACCGCTGCTCGGTGTCCATCATGGTGCGGGAGGCATAGGAGACAGGATGTAACGATCCATCGACAGATTGGAGGCATGCCGCGCCCAGGCCGAACTTAGAAGCGTCACATGTGACGGTGATGGGGCGACTCGCATCAAAAAATCGCAACGTCGGAGTGTTAATCAGTTTCGACTTGAGACAGTCAAACGCCTGCTGGTGCTGTGGGAGCCAGACCCAGGCGATATCCTTTTTTGTCAGCTGCCGCAGGGGAGCACTCAGCTCACTGAGATGTGGTACAAACTTCCCAAGGTAGTTCACCATGCCCAAGAAACGTTGTAGACCTGGCACGTCGGTGGGGGCTGCCATCTCAGAGATGGCCGCTGCCTTCAAAGGGTCGGGTTTTAGTCTGTTAGAGGTGAAAACGTGTCCAACATATGTGACTTCTGAGACACGAAACCGGCACTTCTTTGGGTTCAGCTTCAGGTTGGCCTTTCGCGCCCGATCCAGGACGCGGCGGAGGTTCTGGTCATGTTCGGCAATGTCCTTCCCATAGACTAAGATGTCATCCACGATGATGGCACATGGCAGGCCCGAGAATATCTGCTCCATCGTTCACTGGAACACCTCACTAGCGGAATTGATGTCGAATGGCATTCGCAGGAATTTGAATCTGCCGAATGGTGTGGCGAAGGTTGTCAGGTCGGAAGATGCTTTGTCCAACGGGATCTGCCAGAACGAGTTCTTAGCGTCTAGGAACGAAAAGACGGTGGCTTGCCCGACCTGAGCCGCCACGTCCTCAACAGACCGCATGGGGTAGTGTGGTCGCCTGATGGCAAGGTTTAAGTCCTTGGGGTTGATACACACACGTATTTCATTCTTGTCTTTCTTTATCGTGGCAACCATGGTGGAGACCCAATCGGTGGGCTCGCTGACCGCTTCTAGCACCCCCTTGTCGACCATGTTGTTAAGCATCGCCTCGACCCTGTCTTTCATGGCGTGGGACACCCTGTGAGGTGCGCGGACCACGGGTTGTACATTTGGGTCAATGGAAATATGGTATGTCAGTGGTAACTTTCCCAGGTCATCGTTGAACAGGTCCTGGTATTCTGCAATCGGGTTAAATGACAGTTGCACTTTGTGGACCGTGTGGTCGAAGGACACCAGGCCAAGATCTTGGCACGCACGGTTTCCCAGCAGGGTAACACAGTCAGAGTTCAAAACATAAAAAATCAAGTTTCTCGTGGCCTTCTGTAGCCTGCAAGTTAAAGTGGCCCTCCCCACAGGCCTGAGAATTTCTCCACCATAGGCGTGAAGAGTAGCATTGTCAGCGACCAAGGCCTCATTAGTCCTTATCTTGTTGAAAAGATTTATTGACAAAACATTGACCTTTGCCCCAGTATCTAACTTCGCAAGGAAGGTTACATTGTTGACAGTCACAGACACGGAGGGATCAAGACGTTGGCCAGGTGCCTGGAGGAGGGTAAACACATTCGAATCCTCGGGAGAATTAATTGGATCTGCATCATAGGATTCAGCAACATCGGGCTGTGGGTTGGAACAGCTATCAGATTGTTTAAGCATGTTTAGACTGGGTCTGGAAATCTGTACCCGTCTCCCACGAGAACGGAATAAGCGGCAGGCAGAAGCGAAATGATTCAGTTTGTTACAAAAATTACAAGCCTTGCCATAGGCAGGGCACGTCGACCGTCTGTGGTGCATGTAGTTACAGTTAGGGCACCTTTTTGGGGGCACATCAGCAGTACCTTGTGCTATCATTAAAATGTGTTGAACACTTTTAGAGTTTGTAAATTGCTTATTTACATTATCCATTTTGGTAGCAAAAACAGGAAGGCAGATTACTATCTAAATGGCGTCAAGTTGGGAAAAGGGGAAGTACAACGGGATCTGGGGGGTCCTTGTACATCAGTCTATGAAAGTAAGCATGCAGTGAAGAAAGCGAATGGCATGTTGGCCTTTATAACAAGAGTAATCAAATATAGGAGCAAAGAGGTCCTTCTGCCATTGTACAGAGCCCTAGTGAGACCACAGCTGGAGTATTGTGTGCAGTTTTGATCCTCTAATTTGAGGAAGGACATTCTTGTAATTGAGGGAGTGCAGCGTAGGTTTACAAGGTTAATTCCTGGGATGGCAGGATGTCATAACCTGAGAGAATGGAGCAGCTGGGCTAGTACACTCTGGAGTTTAGAAGGATGAGAGGATATCTCATTGAAACATATAAGATTGTTAAGGGTTTGGACACGCTAGAGGCAGGAAACATGTTCCCGATGTTGGGGGAGTCCAGAACCAGGGGCTAGACTAGAAGCCATAGCCTCAGAATAAGGAGTTAGCCATTTAGAACGGAGACGGAGAAACAACTTTTTCTCATAGAGAGTGGTGAGTCTGTGGAATTCTCTGCCTCAGATGGTGGTGGAAGCAGGTTCTCTGGATGCTTCCAAGAGAGAGCTAGATAGGGCTCTTAAAAATTGTGGATTCAGGTAATATGGGGAGAAGGCAGGAACGGGGTACTGATTGGGGATGATCAGCCATGATCACATTGAATGGTGCTGGCACAAAGTGTCGAATGGCCTACTCCTGTATCTATTGTCTATTGTCTATTAAGTGCTGCACCATTGTCCCCATTGATCTCTCGTATTCGCACCTCATCCTTCCATATTTTTCTGTCTCCCTCTCCCCTGACTCTCAGTATGAAGATGTCACCCATTCCTTTTCTCAAGAGATGCTGCCTGTCCCGCTGAGCTACTCCAGCATTTTGTGTCTATCTTTAGTGATCCTGATTGTCTGCTTGAGTCACTAGGACTGGGGCACAAAACCATTATCTGTTTACTTAATAGAGGTGGCCACAGATGTGTCAAAAGTGATCTTAAATGTTGAATTCTCACTGCAATACTTTCTGGTGGGAGAGTCTCTGCTGATTCAAGATTACAAATTTTGATTGAGCATTAATAGGTAACATTCATAAGAACACTGTTTGCAGTTACAAATCAATCACATTTCTGCATTAATGAAGGAAGGTTTAAAAGCATAATTTGCAATTCAGTGTCAATAGGCCAACAGATTTGGGCTGGAGGTTGTTATAAGATCATAAGATCGTAAGTGATAGGAGTAGAATTAGGCCATTTGGCCCATCAAGTCTACTCCACCATTCAATCATGGCTGATCTATCTCTCCCTCCTTACCCCATTTTCCTGCCTTCTCCCCATTGACTCCACCCAATCACACTTGCCATTTACGAGCAATAATGAGGATTACATTTATGCTTCTGATTGTCGATTCTCCCTTTCATTTTGTTTCTCGCCCATCACTCTTCTTGCATAAATTAAAATATGGGCTTTTGTATCTCTAACATGAGTTAAAATGCATTTTCAAGATGCAATAATTAAAATATGTTCCAATGCTTTCAAAAAATATTTTCTGAAGATCAAAACCTAAACTACAGGCTAGTTACAACTCACATCTGAGGATGGAAAGGGAAAGGGAAAGGAAGAATGTGAATGGTGTAATGTTAGAAACTATACAAGCAGATGTTCTGTGTAATCCACCACAAATAGACTACACCACTGCTTTAAAAGTGGACAACCTTGAAACCTCAGGTGGGTGTAAATTAATTAAGGAAATTAGTAGATGTCAAAAATTAACAAATAGTCAAGACAGGTTTTTTTTCATAACCATGGAACATCGCTGTGTTATTTGACAGTTATTCCTCTGTGGCTGATTTTCATAGAGATTTTATGGAGATAATAAAAGTTTAAGGATTGGATCCCCAAGAGGTTTGTCACTGATTGGGACAGACTGTAGAATATTGTAGCTATTTTTAAAGTTTTAGTTGTACAGTTATAGGATGTGACATCTTCCACAAGGCAGCTTGCAAGACATTTACAAATCTTAACAGCCTGATATACATTGATTCTTTTAAAAGTCTTGTGGCTCCCAACTGTCTAAGTTAGTTGGGAAGCAATTTAAATTGAATTAACCTGATGGAAAACTAATGACATCAGATAAGCTACTGATTTTACCCACTGCTCAATTTTATTGACTTAGATTGAGCTAGGTTTGAATTTTACGATAATTATTTTTGTTAATTTGAAGCACATTGGCCAGATCCTGATGGATGTTGGCAGTACATCTGATTGGAACCACTGGTGCTCTGATATTGAGTTTGCAGTCATTCTCACACTTCCCTGCACATACTGTCAAATGCAGAAATCTCAGACAGGTTTTGAAAGTCGAGTCTAGTACTGGAGCCCAGAAGAGGGTCTTGCTCTACATTGGGGAAGCATCATCTCAGATCCCAGTGCATGCCTGGCCCAGGATCCAAGATGCCATTGATCTCAAGGGGAAATGAGAGGACCATGACGTAGGTGGCAAAGGGTGAGGTAAGTAAACTTTTAAAAAATTATTTCACTTTGATGATTTTAATTATTGGTGAGCCTCTTGGTTTGCTTTTAGTTATATGTAATGCATTTTCAAACCGTTTACATTTATTTTCGTAGTTAAACTTTCAGAAATACTTAAAAATTATTGAAAAATCTATTGCAACAATGTCCTATCTTTCCCGCCCAGTAATTTCTTCCACTTGACAAGACTGTATATTTGTGGGGCATGGGCTCCTTACTCAAAGAGTTTCACTGAAGCCACATTGCTCGAAACTGGGATGTAAGTGCTGCAAGGTGATGCCATGTATGGACATTCCAGGTGGGGAGAGGGCTGTGGGGAATTGAACCATCATGATCTGACATGATCATTTAAGTTTTTTTTGCAATGTAAAGATAAGAGTTAGCATTGGCATTTGTATCACAGAATTAAAAACTCGTTATTTAATTGGCACAAGGATGTGAACTATCTTTAAGGTTTACTGCATAGGAAGGAACAGCAGATGCCAGTTTACACCGAAGATAGACACAAAATGTTGGAGTTACTCAGCAGAACAGGCAGCATCTCTGGATAGAAGGAATAGATGACATTTCAGGTTAATACTTTTCTTCTAAAGAAGGGTCTCAACCCAAAATGTCACCTATTCCTGCTATCCAGAGATGCTGCCTGTCCTGCTGAGGCAATCTAGCATCTTGTGTCTATCTAGGGTTTACTCCAATCTTCACTATATGTAAACAAAACAATGAAGTAAACAAACACATGTGATAAAATATCCTGCGTGAGGGGCATGTGACATTTTGGATAGAGGTTAATGGAATAATACAGCAAGCAAACACTTCCTTCAGACCACCAAGCACCTGCTTATGCTAATCCGACCCAAAATCCCATTTTTCCCCCCACATTCTCACTAAACACCTACCTAGATTCTATAATGACATATTAACTTACCAACCACAGGGTGGCATAATGGTGCAGTGGTAGAGTTGCTTCCTTACAACACCAGACACCCTGGTTCGATTCTGACTTGGGTTGCTCTCTATAAGAAGTGTGTAGTCCTCCCTGTGACTGTGTGCGTTTTTTCAGGTGTTCTGGTTTCCTCCTACAGTCCAAGTTTTTACATTGGCAGGTTTGTAGGTTAATTGGTATTGGTAAAAATTATAAATTGTCTCTAATGTGTAGGATAGTGTACGGGGTGATCGCTGATCGGCGCAGACTCAATGGGCCGAAAGATGGCCCTATAATGGAATGTTGGCCTTCATAACAAGTGGATTTCAGTACAGGAGTAAAGAGGTTCTTCTGCAGTTGTATAGGGCTCTGGTGAGACCACACCTGGAGTATTGTGTACAGTTTTGGTCTCCTAATTTGAGGAAGGACATCCTTGTGATTGAGGCAGTGCAGCGTAGGATCACGAGATTGATCCCTGGGATGGTGGGACTGTCATATGAGGAAAGATTGAAAAGACTAGGCTTGTATTAATTGGAGTTTAGAAGGATGAGGGGGGGTCTTATAGAAACCTATACAATTATAAAAGGACTGGACAAGCTAGATGCAGGAAAAATGGAGTTTGTGGGGTGAGTCCAGAACCAGGGGCCACAGTCTTAGAATAAAGGGGAGGCAATTTAAGACTGAGGTGAGAAAAATCTTTTTTACCCAGAGAGTTGTGAATTTATGGAATTTCCTGCCACAGAGGGCACTGAATGCCAAATTACTGGATGGATTTAAGAGAAAGTTGGATAGAGCTCTAGGGGCTAGTGGAGTCAAGGGATATGGGGAGAAGGCAGGCACAGGTTATTGATAGTGGACGATCAGCCATGATCACAATGAATGGCGGTGCTGGCTCGAAGGGCCGAATGGCCTCCTCCTGCACCTATTTTCTATGTTTCTATGTGTCTATATATTCAACAGCAGAACAGGTTTAAGTAAAGAATAATTGGGACACCATTAATTCATTTTCAGTGTGTCTGAGGTCAGAGGTTCCCTCCTGCTTTAAGAGGGCACCCGTAATAAGAAGAGTAAGGTGACGTGCCTTAATGACTATCGACCAGTGGCACTAACGTCTGTGGTGATGAAGTGCTTTGAGAGGTTGGTTATGGGGCTTATCAACTACTACCTCAATAAGAACCTCGACCCACTACATTTCACCTACCGTCACAATAGGTCCACAGAGGATGTGATCTCACTGGCTCTCCACTCCGCACTACAGCTTGGCGTTCCACACCATTATCGCTTCCAAGCTGGTTACTTGAAGAGGTGTGGTGATTTGGAGCTCCCATCCAGATACAGAAATAAATGCTTAAACATACTTTTTTGGAATTCGGAGGAGGCACAGCGATACATTTAAACATCTTTGTGTATCGCTGCGACATTGCAAAGACTTGCTTTAAAGTTTTCTGCTTGTTTTGGGACTGCAAACAGTCTTATCAACTGACTGCATAGCTCCCACTTTGGTGGCAACCTGCCAGGAAACTATTTGTGCACCAAAAAAGGGGAGAAAAATCTTTCTGGACTTTTACACCTGTGTCCAGAACAACCCCCCTTACTGCATCGTTGGTGCTGACTGGGCTGGTCTGGCTTTCGCATGGTGTGGGAGGATTTCTGCACCTGCACCATTGTGACCTCTTTCTGCGGCCTTGGATCCTGGAGCTGAAGATTAAAGGGCCTGTCCTACCAGCATCCGACTCCATGCGATGAGCGCGATCAAACTAGAAACGGGGGCCGCACGGAGGTCGGGTGATCCCTGTACAGGGTCGTTCCCACCAGCATGCGCCTGCATGCGGCAAGCGCGACCAAACCGGCAGCGAGGGCCGCGCGGAGGTCGGGTGAGTGGCGCAACGCGGCGCAAAGTGAGGCGAACTTGGAGCGAGTCTTAAAGGTAAGTTCGCCAGGAGAAAGTGGGGCACACAGAGAGGGGCACAGAGGCACACACACAGAGGGCCACGGAGCCACACACATAGAGGGTCACGGAGGCACGACGTCGAGAAGGTGCGTAATGTGTCGAGGCGACTGTGAGCCGACAAGCCGTTGCCGCGCGGAATCTTTGAACATAGTCAGTTTTTCGGAGCCCCGCGCGATGTCGGGACGAACTCCGCACAATTCCGCACGGCTCAGGCGATCGAAGTGGGACCGGCCCCGCGATGCCAGACGGCTCAAGCGACCACGTTAGGCCGCGCTCATCGCATAGAGTTGCATGCTGGTGGGACAGGCCCTTAAGCCTTCTTTCTCTTGGCAAGACTAGCGGAGATAAGTCTGCAGGCAAATCCCTTTTTTTGCTGTAGGAGTGGCGAAGAACAGCTGGGATTGCCTGCGAAGGTCAGCAGCTCGTCAGGGATCTCCGGAGAGTTGAGATAGTCCGGCGAAGAGGTGGTAACGTAGCAGTTTTTCGGTGGAACCGTCATTATGATTGTTCGAGGTGACACCACTTGCATCCCCTCCTCGAACTGTTCCATATTGTTTTTGAGTTTGGACTTGGCCTCGTGCCATTTGGACTGTCTGTGTCTCAGGTTTTATATAATTGATATGTTTCAAATTGTAGCACCTGATGCTATGCTGGGTTAGTGTTCTAGTGGAGCAGGGCCTTCCAGGAGTTATGCAAAGGTGGCTGCTTCAGCTGTTTCGGTTGCTGCTCTGGTGGCCCGGTTCTCCAAGAAGAGCCTGTCTTTTGAGCATGGAATAAGGTGCTACTTGCCCCCCATATGAACCTGGACTGCCATGGCCATGGTGGCCAAGCCCGCAGGCGTCCTGCACATGGGAAGGATGTTTGGCATGGCCGTGTTCTTCTTCGAGTCTGTTGAGGGGGTGAACGTGGCAGCGAGTAAAGGGATCTCAGTGGGGGGACATTCTTGCAGGTCGAGCCCTTGGTGACCACCGAGCAGTGGGTGGTCCTGACCTATGTCCTGCTCTGCTTCACAAATGAGGCCCTCCTTCCCCACCTTAACACCCTGGGGAAGGTACTCACAGACATCACCCCGATATCCGCAGGAAGGAGCTGTGGCACATTCTTTCCCTCCGGCGCCAGCTGACGATGTTGCTGACCCGGGAGGAGGAAGTTGACGGGCGCTTCTGTGTCCAGCAGGATGGGCGTGATTTCACCGTCTTCTGGACATCGGAGCACCCAAGCTGCCAGCTTGTAAGGAAGTGGGGCATATTCGGAGGAATTGCCCCAAATCCCAGGCAGAGGCCTTCGCTTCTGGTGCCACTAAACCCCCTCTCCCCCCACCCCGCTCCCACCCCCCCTGTATTTGAGTCAGGGAACCCTGGGGTTGAGCAGAACGCGAGTGGGGGATGGGGACGGTCAAGGGAAGGGGGCACGGTGGCGAAGAGGATTAAACACATGGGGAACAATACCCACAGTGACAAGTACGTTCTACATCCTGCCACCTCCCATTATGGAGTCTGCAAGCCCCATAATCCAGCTGGGGGCGGTGGAGACTGGGCGGGAGGAGGGGGTGCCACAGAGGAGATTGCTCAGGTGACCCCAGAGTCGGTGAGCTCCTCCCCATTGAAAAGGAGGAATCTCTCTAGGGACGAGCGGAAGGGGGATGGACGGGAATCCTCCAGGGGGGAGGGGAGTACTGTGGTGGAGGGAGACTCCCGCCCTCTGCTTCGGGCCCCGGTCCCATGTTCAGGAGGGGATTCGAGGAAGGGTGGCGATAGGGACCACTCGGGTGATATGGAGCAGGAGGGGATTCCTGTTGGGCAAGGTGTCCCCATCAGACACCCGAGAAAATCCAGGAGCAACCCACCCACGACGAGGTGCAGAGCACGCCTCAGGAGGTGGAGACTGTAGGCGGGGAGAGGGTGGGGAAACCAGCCCTTCTCTCCCTCTGGACCAGGCTCCAGAGGGACTCCCTGAGTCTGGTGCACCAGATTTCTCTCTGGGCCCAACTGGGGGAGGGATAGTCGCCCCCACTGTTGATGGACTTGACTCCCTGGGTACATCTGGGGAAGGCCACTGGCCCCAGGGTTGGGAGTGAGGTGCAGCAGAGACCAGCGGGTGGGGCAGAGGCAACCGCCGCACAGGGTGAGGCGGGAGTATCGAGCACTAAGGGTGTGTATGGGGATAGGGATGGTGTCTCCATCTGCAGTGAGCGGGTGGAAGGGGACTCCTCAGACAGTGAGTCAATGGATGCTCACGCTCCCCCCGATGCCACTCCACTCATTCCAGTGGAGGAAATTCGTGAGTTCATCCAGGCTACCGAAGGCCCAGACTAGCCTCCCTCCAGTGGCCAAACCTACACGGGCAAACCAGCTCACCGAACCTCATCCTCAGAAGGAGGTGGAGGGACAAGGGGGTGCAGAGTGTGAAGGGGAACGACCGGCATCAGCTCAGGTCCTTCTTGACGACCTGGAGAAGGGCGCCAAGACCAAGAGCAGCGTTGTTCCAGTTGAGGGTAAAGGGACCAGTAGAGCATCCCCGGTAGCCAGGGTCCGGAGAGCAAGGAACACCGTCACTCTACCTAGGGTCCGCTAGAGGGAGGAGTGGCTCTGCTCTCGATGACCGAAGGACTGGTGACGGGATCTAGGGATTAAGCAGGGCTGAAGATATCCGGGTTGGGTTGCTCCTAGCATGCCCAAGCTGACTATCCGCGAGTCACGGTGCCAGGCGGAAGAGGGCTTTGCCTGAGCCAGATGCTTGCCCCTTTAGTGGAGTTGTATAGTAATTATTAGAATATTTATAACATAGTTGTTTGATGATATTGAACCTGGTGGTGGGTACATCACCACGGTTTAGTTTTTTTAGTTTTTTTGTACTGTGTTGAAATTAAATAAATTATTTTTAATACATAAAGAAAGCTGGTTACGAATCCTGGCAAGGATTGTAATACAGTTGTTTAGTAGTTTACTTGGTATATTTGTTTGTCTTGTATTATATGGTGGTGGGTTCTGTTTTGGTTTATTGTATTGTAAATACTATTTTAATATTTGAATAAATATTTTTGATTCATAATGCTGGTTATGAAACTCACGGAACTGGGTCTCTGCGCATCCCTCTGCAATTGGATCCTTGACTTCCTCATCCACAGACCACAGTTTGTTCGAATTGGCAGAAACACTTCATCCCCAGTGATAACTAGTAAGGGAGCACCTCACTTCATTTTCAAGTTTGCTGGCGACCACCGCTGTGGGACGACTTATTGTCAGATTATACTGATGAGTCAGATTACAGAAGTGAGATTGACTGACTGACCAAATGTTGCCAGAAATACAACTTGGCCCTCAATATCAGCAAAACCCAAGAACTGATTGTGGACTTTGGAAGAGGAAGGTTGAGGACCCACAATCCTGTTTACATCATTGGGATGATGGTGGAGAGAGTAAAACACTTCGAAATCCTGGCTGTGCATTTTTCCGACGATCTTATCTGGACCCTGCACACTGATGCAATCATAAAGTAAGCACATCAGTGCCTCTACTTCCTGAGAATTTGATGGAGTATTTGAACTTCTACAGGTGCACAGTAGGGAGCATACTGACTAGTTGCATCGTGGCCTGGTTTGGCACTTCGAACGACCAGGAGCGGAAAAGATTGCAAAAAGGTGTAAACACTGCTCAGTCCATCACCGGCTCTGACTCCACCATCGAAGGGATCTATCGTACTCGCTGCCTCATAATGGCAGCCAACATCATCAAAGACCCACACCATCCTGGCCACACACTCATCTCACCACTGCCATTTTTAAGAAGGTACAGGAGCCTTAGAACTGTAACGTCCAGGTTCAGGAACAGCTTCTTCCCTACAGCCATCAGGCTATTAAACACCACAACCTCATAAGGTATGAACTACAATAGACTATTATTATTATTATTATTCGGATTATGATTATTATTATTATTATTATTGCACTGTTATTGTTTGGGGGGGTTTTCTGAGTTTTTGTTATATTATTTATTATAATTATATATTCTGTTGTGCTGCAGCAAGTAAGAATTTCATTGTTCTATTTGGGACATATGACAATAAAATACTTTGGCTCTTGTTTCACAAGCAAGGCCGCAATTTCTCTGCCTTGAGTATGTGGCTTAAAGTAACTGACCACATGACATATCAAGAATCAAGAGTGTGTTTATTGTCATATGTCCCAAAATGAAATTCTTACTTGCAGAAGCACAACAAATATGTAAACCTAGGACTCTATAAACACCATGATAAACAACAAAAAATAAATAAAAACAACGAATAATAGTGCAAAGGCAAAAACAATGCCCCCTAATCCATGTAGTTGGAACTTATTTGGAGGTTGCACTTTGTAATAGCCTGATGGTTGCAGGGAAAAAGCTGCCTTCTTGCCGATGGCAGGAGTGTGGCCAGGGTGATGTGGGACTCTGATGTGCTGGCTGCCTTTTTGAGGCAATGACTCCTGTTGAATCATTTGATTGTGGGGAGGGCAGAATCCGTTACCACTTTTTACAATCTTTGTTCCTGGCTGTTCAAGGTGCCAAACCTAGCCTTGATGCAACCAGTCAAATATGGTCTCTCCTGTACACCTGTAGACATTCAGGAGAGTATTCAATGGCATACCAAAATTCCTTAATCTTCTCAAAAGTGGAAGCATTGATGAACTTTCTTTATGATTGCATCAATATGCTAAGTCCAAGGCAGTTCTTCAAAGATCTGATCACCCAGGAATTTGAAAATTTTGACTCGATGAAAACGGGGTTGTGGATCATTGACCTTCCTTTTCCAAAGTCAACAATCAGTTCCTTGGTTTTACTGACTTTGGGAGCAAGACTGTTGTATTTGCACCATTTGGTCAGTCAATCGATCTCCCTCTTATACTCTGACTCATTGTCATCTGTAATTCGCCCTACATTGGTGGAGTCATTGGCGAATTTGAGGATGGTGTTTTAACAGTATCAGGCTGAGCACACAGCCTTGAAGTGCTCCTGTG
Source organism: Raja brachyura (assembly GCA_963514005.1). Next base: position 99,230,528 of record OY740784.1, on the reverse strand, counting down.
CTGATGGCTATCGAGGAGATAGTATTCCTGCCAATTGGTACAAATTGTGATCTATGGACGATAAAATCGTGAATCCAGTTGCTGAGTACAGACACCCAGTTCTGCTAGCTTGGAACCAGTTTGGAGGGGATGATTGTATTGAATTCCGAGTTATAATCTATGAACAATAGCCTGACATATGTGTTTTATTGTCCAAATGTTCCAGTGTAGAAAATGTCTTGCTAACTCACTTCAAAGACAATTGAATTACAGTCACTCTGATAAATGACTAGAATTGCATGTGGAGTAAACGGAGTATGAGTGGCAGGCTTCCTTTACTAAAGAACATCAGTAAACTCTTTGTTGTTTTTAAGAGAACGTAACTGGCTTCGCAATTTTATTTTTATTTCTGGATTTTATATAGCAGAACTTAAATCTGTCTACCAGCAACAATAGGAATTAGGAAGGGGGAGAGAGGGGGAGTAGAAGGAGTGGAGACACTTTTAACAAGCAAGATAACTTATAATAAAGTTTAGCGGGCATTTAACATTACCGGCATGTTTTGTGAAGGCTAGGGACTGATTGATTCTCTCTGGAAGTTGTTGGAAAGTTCACATCATGTGGAAAAGTTGAGGGCATGGAGATGCTATTAACTAGCACAATGTTTTACGTGTTATGACATGGTATTCAAACCATAAATCAATACTAAATGCGGTCAGAAACAATGCAAACACGGCATATTTTGGGAAATTTTAGCACAATCCTTTTTGGGTATGACATACTTAAGCAGAGAGATAATAACACGTGACCTTCATTGCTATTACAATACTCTGGAGAAATAAAACTAGCTCCATGGAAAGATATCAGCTATGGACACTAAAGCAGGCCTTTACTGGAAAGCTTCATGGACATCCACAGTAATAATCCACTGGACATCCACAGGTCCACCTTCATATTTCTTGGTTGGTGGCCTTCCCCTTGGTGCTCACCTCTACAATATCCTATTGGGCCTTGGAGATAGTGGTGCTTGTCTCCATGCCTTGCCCATTACTCAGCATCATTACTAAGCTCTGAACAGTCCTATTTTTTACATTAGTTCTTGCTGGGAAGTGGCAATTTAAGAGCTCCCACTCTGGTTGATAATAACACTGCAGAATTTGCACTTGTCTTTTAACTTCAGGCTGAAATGTGTGTGAACTTTTCAAATCATGCATGTTAGAATATTTCTACCCCAAAGCTTCTATGAAAGCTAGTGACACAACAAGTCAAACCGCTGCCTCGTAGAACCAATGTTCGAACCTGACCATGGGTGCTGCCTGTATGAAGATTGTATGTTTTCTCTGTGACTGTTTGGGTTTCCCCCAGGTGTGTTGGTTCCTCACACATCCTAAAGATGTATGACTTTAGATAGACAGCACAGAAATAGGCCCTTCAGCAAACTTTATATTATGGCATTGGCCATTGGGTGGCACAGAGGCACTGCCTCACAGATCTAGGACCCAGATTCAATATTTATCTCCAATACAGTCCATGTGGAGTTTGCATGTTCTTCCTCTGACCATGTAAGTCCCCTTCAAATGTTCCAGCTTTCTCCCACAAAACAAACACAAGCAGGTCAGCAGATTAATTAGCCACTGCAAATTTCTTCTGTGTGTAGGTGAGTGGTAGAAACTGCAGAAATATAGGAGAATAAAATGAGATTGTTATGGGATTGATGTAAATAGGTTTTTGATTGTTGACAAAGATTTGGTTGGCTGGAGGGCCTGCTTTGTGCTGTGTGATTATATGACTGCTTCCTTCTTTATGCTAATTGGAAAAAAAGGATTCAAAAATATATATAAAATCAAAAGTCTCCTGTAACCAAAAGGTTTTGTTGCTAATAATTTTTTGTTTTAAGTTCATGATAAGCAGGTGTATAAATCTTTTAAACACCTGTACATTCAGGATTGATTGATTGATTTAAAGATTCAACATAGAAACAGGTCCTTTAACCCTCCGAGTCCACGCTGGCCATTAATCAGCCATTCACACAAAGTTATTTGTTATCCCAATTTTGCATTCATTCCCTACATACAACAGTGGCAATTCACAGAGACCAATTAACCTACAAACCCGCACATCTTTGGGATGTAGGAAGAAACCGGAGCACCCGGAGGAAACTCATGCAGTGATAAGGTGAATGTGAAAACTTCACACCGACAGCAGCCAAGGTCAGGATTGAACTGGGTCTTTGGCACTGTGAGGCAGCTACTCTACCAGCTGTGCCACTGTGCTGCTCGTCAAATAAGTGAACTGACAGAAGACCAATGTTGCAGCAGTTGCATCTTGAACATTATTCATACTTGTAATGTAAAAAAACTATTTCCACAAAACCAGAAGAATGAGATTTTAGACAGTGGGTCGATGTGAATGGAATAGAACAGCAGCAACCAAATACAGTTATTTTACCAAAACAGGTATATGCCACAATCATAGGGTCCACTGTCAATTCTTCATTTCAACAACTGAAATATCCCTGAGGAATGTATTACATTTGGATTAGATCTAAAAGTTAGATTTTTTTTCATAAATGAGGCAAAATAATGGCAGAACCAGTTGGGATGATGGGGCAGATTTTTCCATCAATTCTCATATATTCTGCTGATTTATGCAGGAGCAGTAACGTAATGATGCACACATTGAAAGAGCGATTCAACAGATAAAGAATGTGACAAGATCGAGCAGAGTATCTGGATTTTGTGAGGTTTCAGCATTCTGCTCTTTGTGCTGGAGCTGCCTTGTGACTTGCCCAGCTCTGAACAGAATGTGCTGTTAAATTGCAAGTGAACTAAAAATGCATGATACAATTTTCAAAATTGTTCCTCAGTTCTGTCATAAGCTGCTTTGAGCTCCTTTATCAGTTGTGTCAACTCATGTATAAAAATATTGGACAAACTAATATAGATTTCAACTGGAAGAGCCCAGATGAATTTCTCAAACAACATTATTTCATCCCCTAATAATAGCTCCTGTAATTTATTCAAGCGTAATGTTGCATCACATTACGCTTAAACAAAGATTTCCAGGCATTTGCTATTTTCACAAGAACTGATTCTATTCCTTCTAATTGCCCCCAATTCTAGTATGATAATATCAACACCAAAGATATTGTTAAATATTTGTGATGACTTAGATTTGAATTCTGGAGTATAACCTTAACCTTCCCCCCTCCAACATTTCCTAAAAGCAGTCACTTATATTACATAATAATTTTATAGGTCAGTGAATTATAGTGATCTTAGCACAAGCTTGAAGTTGAATGTGCTATGAACTCTTTGTAATAAGTGCACTAATGTGTTCAAATGAAATGTGTTTGTGCTTTATATGTGAGTGCAGCACAGAAGTGTAATATAACATCGATTACCTCAGTCTCAAACCTCGACTCGGCCCTAGTGTCCCTCTTATTATGAGAGAAAGAAGCCATTTACTTTTCCATGTATATGTCATTAAATATTAAGATTTTCAGGTAACTAGTTTTACCAGGGATTGAACCCAAAGCCAACTACATATAGAGCAAATATGATAACTAGTACATGCTCAAACCAATTACTTTAGGATTTTCAAAGCTGAAAGAATAAGACCTAAGTAGAATCCACCAGAAAAACGAGTGAAGTCCAAATCAGCATAATTTAATCTTCGATAAACCAAACAATATGATAACACTGTATTTTAGCCTGTGTAATAACATTTAGACATTTTAGTTCAATAAACTTTTGAAACCAGTGAAAGCTGTTTATATTGAAAATGTAATTTGAAAATCTTAGGAAAGGGCTGATGTTGCTGAAAACAATGATGTGCACAAAATTTATTTCCACAAACCAGACCAAATTTTATAAGTGACTTAATCATTCCTTCTTTTAATTGCAATTTTGACTCCATAGTAATAAGCCAGAAAGTGCAAGTGCTTACGATCTCACTCTGGAGAAATAACATAATAAGCTATATAATTACAAAAAACATCCAAACTCTCTTACTTGTTTATGCACCAGATGGTTTTGTATTAAGTATTGGAATATAATAAATACTCAAAAAAAGAAACATTTTCCAAAATTAAAAATTCTGTCATAAATATACAAATTTTGTACAATTCTTGAAAAATATTTCGATTATAAAGTAATTACCTCATTTTTTTATTCCGTTGTTGCTCGAGGTTTTTTTTTGCAGTGCATTCTTAGCACCACTCTGCTGTTTTTAAGTTGTTTCTTTCTTGCTATATAAATCCTTAACTCATGTATACTTTTTTGTTTACTCTGACTTTAAAGCAAATAAGACCTTACATTGTACCCTTGTGTATTTGACAATAAACTAATTTGAATCTGAATTACATAGAAATACTTAACACGTGTTTGTTGTTCAATTCTTCTTTGGCTGGCAAATTTGGGAAACCTTGGATGATGAGAGCTATTGGGGCTCTGGTCAGGACAAATGAAGAAAAAATGAGGAGATGTATGCAGTTGGGATCAAAATAATCCCTCCCTGAGTATAAGAATAGAAGGAGTGCACTTAAGGCAATCCAGAAGGAAGGAAAATGATGTGAAATGGACCTGGCAGACAAGGTAAAGGAAAATCTCAAGAGATTCTACATGTATATTAAGAATAATGAGAGGCAAGAGAAAGAAAAGGTTCTCTTGAATATCACCATTGCTGTCTTTATGATAGGACCTCAAGAGATGGTGGAGATATTAAATAAATATTTCTAATCGGTTTTTAACTGCGCAGAAGACCATGGAAGCTAAGGGATTGAGGTATAGGAGTGCAATTTCTAGGCAAACTACAAATATAAATTACCCAAGAGAAAGTGTTTTCAAGCTCATTAAAGTTGATACATCCCCAGAACCATAACAAAGTTATTCTCTGATCTTTTAAAAACCTAGCAAGTAAATTGTGGAGGCATTACCACAGGTTGGCTAATGTTGTGTCATCATTTGGCACATTGTGCCATTATTAAAAATTCTATATGTTGCCAGTGAAGGGCCTTGCGACTTTTCAGCAAATGTCTTTGACCTTTAAGCTCGAGGGCACTCGCCTGAAATAGCTCGAGCTGGATCGATCGTCAGCGATGAAACCACGAGCTGGATCGATCGACCACACACACAAACACGTCGCAAAGGCGGGGGCCAAGGAAAGCAGGGGAGCGCTGTCTGAAATTCACACCCACGATAAACAGGAAGGTAAAGACGGCTGCACAATGTACGGTTAGTCCTTTAGAGAGCACGGAGGGGGGAGAGAGGGGGAGTAGAAGGAGTGGAGACACTTTTAAGAAGCCAGATAACTTATAATAAAGTTAGCGGGCATTTAACATTACCAGTCGGTTTTCCTTGGTCCTGAAAACGCCAATGAGTCAATTAAAATGCCTGGTCAGCGAAGGAGATTTCCTATCGCTGCCCTCGACTGCCTATAGCTACATAGCGACCCCACTCCTCTGCACTACGAGTTCAAAAGAACCAAGCCGATTGATTTTTACTTGCAGAAAAATTTTCAACAAGCTGAAATATTTTCCTCGGCAGCGAGTATGTGGGAACTTCCCTCGAGCATGAAGGAGCATTCCAGTGACCTCGTAGGAACTCCTAGGACCACGTGTCAACCATGCTGCGAGTTTGAGTCGAGCGCAAACTCTTCTAAACTCGCAATTTAGGAGATCCCATGATCTTTATTTTATGAGGAGTTACGATGAGGGATTACGTGAAGAACCCGTCAGCTCACATGCGCGTCAATCTTCAAAGCAGCGGTGTGAAGTCACTGACAGGAACAGTTGACCTGAGAATAGTAAGACCTAGAAACTAGAACTACCAGTTGACTTTTATGAGGAGGGGTTGGGAGTGGAGGGCACATAATCCCTCATCGTAATTCCTCATAAAATAAAGATCAAACTTCAAACTGGTAAGTTCTCGTTTAATCTTACTATACTACTTTAGAGTCACGTGAGTGACTACGTGAAGATTTTAAAGCTCTGTGACTTCATGCCGTGGAACGAGTCATGTGTCACACACAGCATAATTGACCAAGGAAGAGTGGACAAAAAGAGTGTTCAGTCATGACATAAATGAAACATGTTGACAATTTAATGTACATAAAGAAAAACAACAATAGTCACCTCTCTACCCGAGAACTTAAAACTGAGTTCGCAAACACACTTGGTCTGGCTAAGGGTTTGTTATAGAATGTCTGAAATGTACGTTCTGAGGACCATCCTGTGGCCGATGGAATCTGGTCTAGCGGGACGTCCATGGCCCTCGCTGCGGACGTAGCTGCAGCCCTAGTGGAATGAGATTTAAACAATTCAGTATCAACCCCAGCATCTGCTAGAACCCGTTTGAGCCATCTGAAAAATGGTCAGAGCTGAAGCTCTCTCATGTGGTTTCTTCAAGCTAATAAATAATGCTCTCAGACCCCCTAAGCCCCTTGGTGATATTGATGTCTAGCTGGAGGTAAATGACTACACATAATTTGGGATCCAAGGGGCACGCCATGAACTAACTTAAGATCCAAAGTACCTAGTCTACTCTGTTTGATAGGGTCATACACAAAAAAGGTGATACCTCTGGCAGAAGTGAGCATCCTATCCAGACGTAGCTTCTGCAATGACTGGAATCATTGAGCTGACACTAGAGCTATGAGCATGGCAACCTTGTATGTGAGCTGGAGTAGAGACTGGGATGCTGCTGGAGACCGTGAGCAAAGCATAGTTAGGACCACCCCTACACCCCAAATTTCAGTGTATCTGGGCCTAGGAGTGTTCGAATTGAAGACTCCCCTCATGAACCTCGATACCAAAGGATGAGACCTCACAGGCTGGTGTCCTGAACTCAGTAGCAAGTATGACGACAGCGCACTTCTGGCACAATTTAGGGCACTGTAGCTTAATTTGTCATAAAAATGCAGTTTTGAGAGGGAATCCAAAACATCCGAAATGTGCGCTGTGTCATATGAGATATCAGACTGCGCACTGAATGCTTCCCATTTCCTTATGTAGGAGGCATATTGTTTTTGGGTACTGCTTCTCCAGGTCGCAGTTAGCACATCCACCTTGCGATCAGCTAGTCCCAGACCAAGGAAAGGTTCTCAAAACCTGCAAACCAATAAGTTCAGCTGATCATGCAGAGGATGTACTGCCCCAGAAATGGGATGAGTTAACAGTGACCTGTTTTTGGGAACCATCATGAGTGGTTCTGCAACCATGCCCAGGATGAGAGGGTACCATGGTTGAGTAGGCCAGTCAGGAACTACCAGGATGACGGAAGCAGAGTCCTGCTGAATTTTTTGCAGACATTGACTGACAAGGCAGAATGGGGGATCTGCATAGAAAAACATTCCTGCCCAATGTAGCGAGAAGGCATCTACCGGCACTGCCCCTGGGTCTGGCTTCCACGCAACATACGTTGGTAACTGATGATTTAATCTTGAAGCAAACAAATCGATATCCAGTGTTCCATACTTAGAGACAATATCCTTAAACACTCTATGATTCAACATCCATTCTATGTTGTCATTGAATTTATGTGACCAGGTGTCTGCCACCATGTTGAATCTACCTGGAAGGTAGGTAGCTGAAACACAAATATTCCTAATGATGCACCAGTGCCAAATGAGTTTAGAAAATTTATCACAGGATACTGACTTCATGCCACCCATGTGGTTTATGTATGCCACCGCTGTGGTGTTATTTATCTGTAATTGAACATGCAGATAGTGCATATGCCCGCAATAAACCTTCAGACCTTAGAGGGCTGCGAGCAACTCCAAATAGTTAATACTGCATTCACCTGCAGAAAACATAGCTCATGCATATTCCATCTGCCACTGCAGCTAGAAACGGTGTCAGTGGCGCACCTTCCCAGAACACTGGCATCAGTCTGTAAAAGAACAGAAGGGGTTTTGATCAAAATATTCCCAGAACAATGCAAAATATTGGCTTTCCACCACTGCAGCTCAGCAACAGCTTCAGCCGGTAATTGCATAGCCCTGTCAAAGTGGCCCAAATTGTGTTTAAGTGCCTGCACCGTTGCTCTTTGTAATTGCTGATAGTGCAAAGGTCCATATTTAGCACCTGGAAAGGTGGCCACCAATTGTCCAATTAAGCTGGCCACTTGCCGAATTGAAGGCAGCTGCTGTGTAATAAGGTGATTGCAGGCTTCTATAAACTTCAATCCCATGCCTTTAGGCAGAGTCACAGACCTGTGATTGGAGTCAATAGTAAATCCTAAACAATCCATAACTCTGGATGGTGTCAATCTGGATTTTACTGGGTGAATTAGGAACCCCAACTGCTCGAACATGAACTTGGTAGCTGAGACCGACTAAATAGTAAACTCAAGAGTTTTACCTACGATAAGAACATCATCCTAATAAGCCTTTACTATGTGTTTTTGAGCTCGTAATAGAGCTAGAACAGGTTTCAATATTTTAGTGAACAATCTGGGAGCTGAGGTCAACCCATTAGGCAATGTTTTAAACTGCCATAGCTGCCCCATCCAGTTAAATTTCAGGTATTTTCTGTGACCCTTGTGAACAGGCACCGAATAGTAGGCATCTTTGAGATCGATGCTAGCCATATAACATCCCTTGGAAATCAATTGTTTGGCAGTAACAAAGGTTTCCATTTTGAAATGTTTGTACTGCACAAAGGTGTTAAGTTGGGTCAAGTCCAAGATGATGCGGCACCCCCCCATCCTTCTTTTGCCTGGTAAATATGTTGGAAACGATTTGGTCAGGTTCATTATATGTTTTTTCAATTACCCTTTTTCATATAATGCCTGAATTTCAGCCTGAACCTCCAAACCATCCTGTTGTGAACGAACATAGGTACAGTTTTGAGCATGCTGCATGGGTGGCAGTGAGCCAGAAAATTCAATTTTGAAACCATCTATACTGCTCAGTATGAACAAGTCAGACGTTATCCACCTCCATTCATGCAAAAAGAAACGTAACCTATCACCAACATGTAGCAGACCCACACCCCGTATGTCCCATGGTGAACCAGACCCACCTACCTCCGTGGTTATTGGTGGAGTTTTGATGTTCATTTCCTCCTCAGAGGTTTGGGTGATTGTGTTGCTGTAGTGCGCCAGTTGCGCATCTTCGCTGTCAGCCAGCTTGGGCCATGTCCCAAAAAAGACTTCCGGCCATTTTTTTTGGTCCTCAAGCTGGAGGTGGTTTCCGCAGACCATTTGGTGGTGGTAGAGGCATAGGGGTGCTGCCGTCGAAAGGACCCAGGTCTGTTCGCAGGCGGAGCCCGATGTAGCCCCACAGCCTTCGACTCATCGTCCAGTTCCATCACTTACTTGGACAGGTCTTCTCCAAATAAATAATTGGGAGGCTGTACATTGCTAGACCTGCACAACACCACAAATTTGGGGTTGAGGACAGGACAAATGGCATTCTTGCGAAAGCAATGCATTTCAAAGTGTGCGTTGCACGACAATGCAATTGCGTCCATTGCTCCCCAGATAGGGAGCTGCCGTCTGCAGACCTGGTGAATGCTGTCACCCCCAACGCCAGCAGCTTCAGGATTCTCTGCAATTTGACCTCTTGGGTCTTAATGCCCCCACCAATGTAGCTCCAAATGGAACTATTCACAGCCGGTACCTTAAGGGAGGCGCAGTTGCTGGGCGTGTGGTACTGGATGGCCGTCTCCATCATCACCTGCCCTTGAAGTTGGTGAGAAGCAAGGTAATTTATACTGGCCGCTAGCTCTTCCTCCCCGACCAGCGACGGCATCGCGAACTTAGAGACCATGGTCGGTATCTCTGCTTCTCACGGGTCCCATATTGCGGGTCGCTCCACTGGCTCATTCAAACGAGAGTCCGCCCAGGACTGATGGCCTATTCTCCCATCCTTGGATAGGGAGATATAAGGCAGCCCTGCACCAGCCGCTGCTGCGGGCCCCCGAGGCCCGCTCTGATATGACTCCCAACTGTGGAGTATATCATGTTGGAGCATCTTCTCCATTAGATGCTCCACTCGGGAAAGGCGTCCAAAGACGCTTCCCGCTGCAGGAGGCGAATCCTGCCGGCCGGACTAATCCGAGTCAACAGGCCTGTTGGACTTGAACTTGGCTTTCCCGACCCGCGGGGTAGCCACAGTGCTTTCCAGGTGCACCGAGTCCGTAGTCGCTGGCTGAGTAGTTGGCGACTGTGATGGCGAAACGGACGGCCGCCCGCTGACCGCACTCCCTCAGTCTTACGAAGTGGTTCTCTCCGTGGCTCATCGAGACTTCACCCTCGCCTTTTTCCATAGTTTGTCCGTTCTTGAGCTGTAACAAGAACAGGAGAAAAAACGACCGCAGACTAACTGGAAACACTTACCTGAAGGCCTTTTAAACTTACCGTTGGTGGAGCGACGCGCCAACCAGCCATTCGCAGTGTCACGTGTTAGACGTAATGACGCGCATGCGAGCTGATGGGTCCTTCATGTAATCACTCACGTGACTCCAAAGTAACATTTTGAGATTCAGCGTGGAAACAGGCCCTTCAGCCCACTGAATCCGTAGCAACCAGCGATCACCCATTCACACTAGTTCTATCTTACACACATAGGGACAATTTTTTACCGAAGCCAATGAACTTATAAACCTACATGTCTTTGGAATGTGGGAAGAAACCAAAGTACCTGGGGAGCATCCATGCGGTCATAGGGAGAACATACAAACTCCGTAGAGACAGCACCTGTAGTCAGGACCAAACCAAGGTGTCTGGTGCTGTGAGGCAACAACTCTATGACTGCACCACTGTGCCTCCTTCAGGAAAAAATGTGCCGCAGATATCAACTATGTAACTTTTTCCCCTATTTGCTCAAGATTAATAGGCTGCCGATCCTACTACCAATTAGCCTTTCTCGACTTCATCCCATATTTTATATTTCCTATCACATTCCATCCACTTTTGGCTTAGTAATCAGGCAGGAAATTAGTGGGAAACGTCACATTATTTCAAATTCTTGCATCATTTAGTTCTAGCCTGATATTCTAATGTAATTTATAACAAATTTTGTGTACATTAAATGCTACTGTTAGTCATTTCATTTACCATTTTTCTCTTTTTCGTATACACTAAATCTTAATGGTCTGAGTACAAGCCTTGTGCATGAATTGGCCAGATATTTCATTTTGGTGGAATACTTATTTGGTCACCATAGCTATATTTGCATGTTATGTTTTTTCCAAATTATGATAAGGTTCCCTTTCATATTTGATCAAGAGCTACTATATCTTCAATCTCTCTAGTATTCAACACTATGGGTTCCCTTCTCAAGATTTAAAGTTAATTTATATCATATGATCCAGCACATAATTGTTCATTGGGGAGAAGAAGTTAAAAAGCTGCTTGAGTTCAGTTCAGTTCAAATTTATTCGTCACATGCACCAACCTAGGTACAGTGAAATGATGGGGTGAATGACTCGGTAGATGCTCAGAGGAGGGGATTTTGTCAAGTGGGTTAGGGTTTGATGAATAGTTGATAATAAGTGATATATAACATATAAAATAAGTGGTGGGATGGGTTCTGCAGGGATACAGAATTAGGAAATGCTAGGGGATCTCTGATCAAGGAAAACCCTGCAGAGATAGTTTGTGGTTAGGAAGAGCATAAAGACTAGCTACATGTAGATAATTTCCAAAATTGCCTTGTTATGAACTCCCTAGCTTAGTATGGCCGCTATTATTAACTCTACATAAAACATGTTCCTGGCTGTGTCCATGTGAAATAGGAGAAATTACACTTTTTTATTACTAACCATTTCAAGTGTTAGTTTATGTACATACAGTCGCTCTCCCTTTGACCATGTGTTACTGTCTGCAGCTCTTTCTCTCTGTTACATCCTTTTGTGCAGCTCTCGGCCACACTTCTGATTAGAGGCACTTCAGCATATTGCCAGATAAATGTTGCTTAAATAACAAATACATTTTTACGCAAGATATGCACCATATATGACAAACTAATTCTCCTTACTCATTTATGAGTGTGGTTATCACTGTGGTTCTCATTTATGCCAGTGTGTACTGTTTGGACAATTCAAATCTACTGGTTTGGTTTACATATGATATTTGACATATCATGGCGAGGCATTAATGATGTTTAAGGGACAAAGTCATGACGTGGATCTGATAGAATTTTTAAAGCTGCTGCAATATGAATCTGATCCTGCAAACAACACCCAAAAATGCATTAAATGTGTGCCTGGATCATCAGCCTAATGGAATTCGTGATCATCCAAAATGTTACCAATATTGAAATGGATTTGCAAGGCCACAACAGCCAGAAAATAGAAATAGTTCTTGGACTTTCTGTTGCCATTGGCCTTGTTAAATGATTTTGAGTTGTAGAACATTAGTGTTTTGTATAATGTTATATGTTGGTTTTGTTTGTTGGCTTTTTGACTGTGATATAATGCATCAGAGTGTGAACTCCATCATCAAGTTCACTGACGACACCACCATTGTGGGACGAATTGCAGATGGTAATGAGTCAGAGTATAGAAGTGAGGTTGACCGACTGACCAAATGGTGCCAGCACAACAACTTGGCTCTAAATGTCAGCAAAACTAAAGAACTGTTTGTGGACTTTGGAAGAGGAAGATTGAGGTCCCACAATCCCGGTTATATCAACGGGACGATGGTGGAAAGGGACAAGAACTTCAAATTCCTGGCCATGCATATTTTCAACAATCTTTCCTGGTCCCAGCACACTGATGTAATCATAAAGAAAGCACATCAGCGCCACTACTTCCTGAGAAGATTACGGAGATTCGGTATGTCAAAGAGGATTTTCTTGATCTTCTACAGGTGCACAGTAGAGAGCATACTGACTGTTTGCTTCGTGGCCTGGTTCGGCAACTTGAACGTCCAGGAGTGGAAAAGACTGCAAACAGGGTGTAAACACCGCCCAGTCCTTTACCGGCTCAGACCTCCCCACCATTGAAGGGATCAAAAAGGCAGCCAACATCATCAAAGACCCACACCATCATGGCCACACACTTATCTCACCATTGCCATCGGAAAGAAGGCACAGAAGCCTGAGAACTGTAACATCCAGGTTCAGGAACAGCTTCTTCCCAACAGCCATCAGGTTATTAAACACTACAACCTCATAAGCTATGAACTGCAATATACTATTATAATAATTATTATTGCACTGTCATTGTTTGTTCTTTTTTTCTGAGTTTTTGTTATTATTTATTATGATTACATATTCTGTTGTGCTGCAGCAAGAAATAATTTCATTGTTCTATCTGGGACATATGACAATAAAACACTCTTGACTCTTGAACCTGGGCTTTCAAATGGTTTGAACCTCTTTTGAAAATTACATAATTTGTTATTCCCTGCATTACCTCATTTTTCGGAACAAAATACAGCACCTTATTTATTTCTGTATTAATTCCATGTGCCACATGTCCAACCAAACAGGAACAATACTGTCACATTATATGACATTATCAATAATTCAAATGTAAATACTAAACATATGAATAAGTAGCACAGAAAAAGAAAATAATTGCATAGACTTTAGTTCAATATAAATCTTTTTATTTGGAAACTCAAGTGCATGGGTTTGTGCAATTTGAACTACAATAAAGGTTTTGAGGGTAGCAGAGCAAATGATATAGAACTGCTGAAAGAATATGTCAAAACAGAAGGTATCAAACATGAATGTAAAAGTGAATAGGAATTGTACAAGGAATTTAAGAAGGTCACTATGTCTTTCTGGACTACCATCAGAATATCAAGGATGTTATTGCCAAAAGTGACAAGTCTACTTGGAAAAAGCTGTATAGATTGATCCAAGGCTTTTGAGACAATAGCCTTGGTATGTCGGTGAAATGTTACTTATGTTCGCATAACCATTTCTTATGCCTAAAGGAGCTGAAATCAATTAGATTCTCCATAGTTAATCCTTGTGTTATGTTTGATTCTTCTTATCGTTTGCATATCTACATTTAAGTTTGAGGTTAAAGCCCCAGCACAGAGATTTGAGATGATAACCTAAAATGATATATCAGCCTTAACTCATTTCATTTATGGTATTGTTCTCTTTGTGAATATGTTGGCATATTTTCCTATTTGCAAAAGTGACCATCATTCAAAAGCACATTATTGGATCTGAAATGTAATAGCTGAACTGATCAAATGAAAGGTACTGGATGATGCAAAGTAATTCTTTTTTGTTGTGCTTCCTGACAAAATGGATTGTTTTAAGATGAAAGATTAAGATTTAAGATTAAGATTCCTTTTGGGAAATTAGCATTTATTAACCGGAGCACTTAAAAAAAAAAATTCTGCATCAAAGTGCATTGATAGTGTTCATCTAATGAGAATGCTACAAAGATGTATGGTAACCTGTCAAATATATGTAAGGATCTGCAGATGCTGGTTTAAACCGAAGATAGACACAAAAAGCTGGAGTAACTAAACGGGACAGCCAACATCTCTGGAGAGAAGGAATGGGTGACGTTTTGGGTTGAGATCCTTCTTCAGGCCATTCTTCAAATATACATTGGCTGATTTTCCCATAGGCCGCATGCATAGAATTCCTATGATTCTGGTTACAGGTTGGATTGCTGCAAATGTCACACCTCTGGCTTAATTCCATAATTATTCAGGATATGAGAAAAACAACATTGTTCTGATATTTTGTGGTGGAGATGCTGGTGAGCAATAACTTCTAAAGCATGAAAATCAAAATAAAATGCAGCTTCTGGAAACCTGAAGCAAAAATAGAAAATAATGGAAATACACAGCAGATTAATCAGCATCTGTGAAAAGAGAAACACAGTAAATTGTTCAGTGGAAAGTTTTTGACCGAAATTTCTCAGTTTCTCTTCTATCCATCAAAGCACGGCAACAGGACTAATTTATTTTTCTCATCCTCAAAATATCCGTAGGAGGACGTAGGAGTCCGTGGATATAACTTAGCGGCTCGTTATGCTAGCTGTAGGTACTCGGGGCATCAGGTAAGTCGGGACGTTTTTTCAGCAAAATATCCATGAGTAATAAAATAGCCCCGAGTACCTACAGCTGGCATAACGAGCTGCTATCATATATCCACGGACTCCTACGGCCTCCTACGGACTCGTTACAAACATTCTGCAAGTTTGAAAACTCGGGAGAATTTGTGAATAACTCAGGAGAATTTATGAATAACTCGGGAAAGTGGGACAGGCCCTTTACTAAAATAATGTGTTAATACTTTACTCATCGATTCTATGCTATTTTCTAATGTTGATTCACTTTGCTGAACCTCTCTGGTTAAGAAATTGGTTAGGTTAACCATCCAAAGTGGTTAAGAAATTATCTTTGAGTTTTCTTTATTATTTTTGTATTTGCAGTGTGATGTACTTTTGAAAAAGATATTTAGCTATATACTTCCTTGATGTATGATCTAAAACATGGAATACTGGAGATATTCCAGCATCTGTAGTCCCTTGTGTCTACTGAAGACTGGAGACTACTGAATGCACAAAGTTGTTATATGACAACCTTTCAAAGTATTTTATCAGAATATATTGACAAATATAACACCATGAAAGGAAACAACTAATACATATTTAAAAATAGCAGATAAATAAATAAATATTAATAGAGTGGAAACAACTAATACATCTTTCAAATAGCAGATAAATAGATAAATATTAATTGAGTAAAGACGCAAATAGAAATTTCCAGGTTTTGTCCATTGAAGGGATTCTAAAATAAATATGAAGAGACAACAAAAGAAAATCTATTAAAAAGGATCATTGCTACAAAGATGAACATTCTAATTTGCTTACCAATTCTGTTGCTCTCAGCGGCATAGCAGAAATTCTTCACTGTGCCCATAAAGTGTCAATTATGTCAGATTTAAAACAAATTAGGCATTTTATAAAGTGGAAAAACTCTAGGTTGTTTTATTAATTTATGCTAGTAAATTGCACGATTTTTTTGGAAACGTCTTTACTTACGAATTCAGCTTGATCTGTTTCTTGATTATTGATTTTAATCACAATTATTATTGTTTTTCTTCAATATCACAAAGGTCTCAAAGAGACCTCTCAATTTAAAATTATTTAACATAAAACTGTTTAACAAATTTATCAGGCTTCTAAGCAGTTTAAACCGCTTTCCGTGATGAACAATGAAAATCCCATAATTAATAAATGCAGTCGCCATTTGTTATGAAAGATTACGTTTAATATTTTATTTGTTCTCAGCAAGGAGCAATGCAGGCAAGGCGTTATTTATTGTTTATCTACAGTTGTCCCGAGCACTTCCTGGCAGGCTGTTGCATGATGTTGTTAAGCAGGGATTTTGAGATATTGAACCACTGTGTTTTGCATTTATATAACATTTTCATAGCAAAACAAAGTGATTCAGGATCAATTAAGAACCTTTCATCTTAATGTAGGCCAAAACACCAGTCAAGTCACACAGCAAGCTCAGAAAAGAAGCAAATATTGACCAGGTAATCTGTTTTATTCATGCTGGTTGAGGGATAAATATTGATTCAAACATAAATTCCTTGTTGACCAAAATAGTCCCATAAGAACCCTTACATAGAAACATAGAAAATAGGTGCAGGAGTAGGCCATTCGGCCCTTCGAGCCTGCATTTCCATTCAATATGATCATGGCTGATCATCCAACTCAGTATCTTGTACATGCCTTCTCTCCATACCCCCTGATCCCTTTAGCCACGAGGGCCACATCTAACTCCCTCTTAAATATAGCCAATTAACTGGCCTCAACTGGCTGTGGCAGATAATTCCACAGATTCACCACTCTCTGTGTGAAAAATGTTTTTCTCATCTCGCTCCTAAAAGACTTCCCCCTTATCCTTAAACTGTGACCCCTTGTTCTGGACTTCCCCAACATCGGGAACAATCTTCCTACATCTAGCCTGTCCAACCCCTTAAGAATTGTGTACATTTCTATAAGATCCCCCCTGAATCTTCTAAATTCTAGTGAGTACAAGCCAAGTCTATCCAGTCTTTCTTCATGTGAAAGTCCTGACATCCCAGGAATCAGTCTGGCAGGCTGTTGCATGATATTGTATAATAGTGAGCGCACATGCCTTCTTGCTTAATGCTCAAACACTGTATACAATGATATATGTCCAGAAGAAATGGTGACATTTATGGGCCTGTCCCACTTGGGTGACATTTTAGGCGACAGCCTCAAAAGAGGTTGTTGCGTCGTGGTTGGGTCGTGACGCATCGTAATGCATGGTGATGCATGTAGTGACACGTGGGTGACACGTGGTGTCTCTCTGCCGCCCCAGGATTTTGGAATGTTCAAAATCCTCACATGACATCTGCGTGTCTTATCTTGTCATGCGACCTTTTGCGCGATGACGTACGGGTGAAGCATGGTGACACACTTGCCTATGCTCATTTATGCGCCACCATGCGTCACTATGAGACAACGATGTGTCATGATGTGTCGCGCTGTTGCCCCAGATGACACAAGCTTGTCGTGTCTTGTCGTATCGTGTCTCGGGTGGACGTACATTGACACCGCTTGATGGCTGTGATGTCACAGGTGCTGTTCTATGCTGTCACATGCTGTCGCATGCCGACCTATGGCGACGCATGGTGTCATGTGCCTGTCCTATGGTGACGCATGGTGATACGCGGAAATTCATGACGCGTGGTAACGCATGATGACGCGGAGTGCCGTACCTTAATATGGCTGTGACGCGGCTGCGTCGTACTACTTTACTGTATGGACGTCGGCGTCCATAAAATCGCAAAGTGGGACAGGCCCTATAATTACAATAAGGGACAAATGGTTGGTGGGGCAAACAACCTCACTGCATAACAGCGGGTCAAACTGACTTCTGTAATCAAGGACTTCATACGATATTGAATATGAGAAGAGAGAAATACAATTACTATGCAGGGTCTGTCAGTTGTACATTCCAGACATTTTGCCAATGTTTCCGTGCTTTTATATTTGGAGATAAATAAAGCAGCAACCCACACTTTTCAGAAAAATGCAGTCAAGATTTTTTAAAATGAAAACCAGGTCTTTGTACTTTTATCTCAGAGGATACATTTACTAATCCCATCCATCAATAAATTATAAATATTTATATTCTCAGTAATTACTGTACTTCAAGCAATCAACTTTATCAATCAGAGAAGAGGATGGAAATAAATTAAGTGTGGTTGGTGCAGGCAGAAACAATGGCTCCAGCATTTTGTGTCTATCATCAACTTTGTCAAGGAGTTCCTAAACTCAATGATTATGTGCCTGTATCTAACAAGGCAAAAGCAGGGCAGTAACAATGGAATTTTAAAAAATGCCATGCTCATTATGGCTTTAACAGCCCTGTAAATTAGTTAATTGTAATTATTGTTCTTTCCAGTGACAGACCAGTACCAATCAGCATTGTATCAAGTGTATATGCCTTCTGCATGAAACCTTATGTTATACAGTCACATGCCTCCACCCACCAGCATTACATCTTAGTGTATGCAGTAGCAAATACCCTATACCCACCAGCACTGTATTCTAGTACATGGTACACTGTACCTTCTAGTACCATAACTAATTTAATTGTTTCAGATTTGCACTCAGCAGACAGCTACTTCAAATCAGCAGCACCCACGTTACCACATAATGTTAGGTTTCTAGGTTGACTGTATACTGCATGGCACCACAGCTAACCATTTTAGGTAGAGACACAAGAGACTGCAGCTACTGTAATATGGAGCAATAAATAAACTGCTGGAGGAACTCAGCGGATCGATCAGCATCTCAACATTGACATTTCCTCTAATCTGCAGATGCTGCGTGTCCCGTTACGTTCCTCCAGAAGTTTGATTTTTGTGTTCATTTTCTGTCTTCAGCCTGGCTCAGGGGTTCCCAGCCGCTCCACCATTCCCTCTGCTGGGAATCTTGGAATGATGTCTGATGGAGCAGCTAATTAGTGGAAATTTGTCAAAAAATCATGCAAGGTCATTGGCAACCTTGAGGTAATGCAAGGATGATGCATGATTTGGAGAAGATAATGGTTTTCCATGGCATTGCTCTTCTTCTGCTCAATGGATTGCTGTTAAAGTAACCTCAGAGTGTGACTGCAGCAATCCCAGCATATATTAGATAATATAGCCAGTAATAGAGAAGAATACTGACCAAATAATTTGTTCCAAAATGGTTTTAGCTCCTTACATTCAAGCTGAAGCCACACAACTTGGGGTCATGGCAACAGTGGTACAACTGCTAGAGTTACTACCTCACAGGTTTGGAAACCTGGGTTTGATCCTGATTTCACATGCTAGCTGTGTGGAGTTTGCACTTTCACCCTGTGGTTGCATGGGTTTCCTTTGGGTGTTTTGGTTTCCTCAGGGTGCTCCAGTTTCCTCCCACAGAATGGTGTGTTTGTACATTAATTGTCCTCTGTAAATTATCCCTTCTTTGTAGGGAATAGATGCTGACATATCTACTTGTTTTTGGGTAGGTTTATGGAAGATACTAAGATAGGTGGAGGGGCAGGTAGTAAAGCGAAAGCTGGAACTCTGTAGAAGGACTTGAACAGGTAGGAATAGTGGGCAAAATGTGGCAAATTGAATACTTTAGACTTTAGACTTTAGAGATACAGCACGGAAACAGATCCTTCTGTCACTGAGTCCACGCCAACCAGCAATCACATTTTACACTAGCATTACTGTACACACTAGGGACAATTTACAATTTTATCAAAGTCCAATCACTCTACAAACTGCCATGTATTTGGAATGTGGGAAGAAACCAAAGTACCTGGAGAAAACTCACATGGTCACAGGGAGAAAGGACAAACTCCATACAGACAACATCAGTACTCAGGATCAAACCTGGCTCTCTGGCGCTGTAAAGGGCCTGTCCCACCAGCATGCAACTCTAGGCGATGAACGCGATTGATCTAGAAGCGGGGGCCGCGCGGAGGTCGGGTGATCCCCTGTACAGGGCCGGTCCCACCAGCATGCGCCTGCATGCGGCAAGCGCAACCAAACCGGCAGTAGGGGCCGCGCGGAGGTCGGGTGAGTGGCGCAACACGGCGCAAATGAGGCGAACTTGGAGCGAAGTCCAAGGTAAGTTCGCCAGGACAGAGAGGGGCACACAGAGAGGGGCACCGAGGCACACACACACACAGGGCCACGGAGGCACACACATAGAGGGTCATGGAGGAACCTACCGAGAGGGTCACGGAGGCACGATGTCGGGGCGGTGTGTAAATGTCGAGGCGACTCCGAGCCGACAAGCCGTTGCCACGCCGGATTTTTGGACATAGTCGGTTTTTCGGAGCCCCGCGCGGTGTCGGGACGAACTCGGGACGAACTCCGTACAATTCCGCACGGCTCCAGCGATCGAAGTGGGACCGGCCCCGCGACGCCGGACGGCTCAAGCGACCATGTTAGGTCGCGCTAATCGCATAGAGTTGCATGCTGGTGGGACAGGCCCTTAAGGCAACAACTCTACTGTTGCGCTACTGTGCCACATTACAGCTTAGCAATTTGTGGAATCATGTATTTGGTAAAAGGAATAAGGGCAAAGACTATTTTCTAAAAAGGCAGGGGGTTCAGAAATTGGAGGTTCAAAGGAACTTGGGAGTGCTGGTGCAGGATTCCTAAAAGGTTAATTTGCAAGTTAAATTGGTAGTAAGTATGGCAAATGCAATGTTAGCATTTATTTCAAGAGAACTAGAATATAAAAACAGGAATGCAATATGAACACATCCAAAGCCACTGGTCAGACTGCATTTTGAGTATTTTGAGCAGCTTTGAGCCCCATACCCGAGGAAGGATATGCTGGCATTGGAAAGGGTCCAAAGGAGATTTACAAGAATAATCCCGAGGATGATTGGGTTAACGTATGATGAGCATTTGATGGCGCTGGGTTTATACTTGCTGGAATTTAGAAGGATGAGGGGATATCTCATTGAAACTTATTGAATAGTATAAGGCCTGGATAGAGGATGTTTCCACTAGGGGGAGAATCTTGGACTAGAGGGCATAGCCTCAGAATAAAAGGACGCACATTTATAAAGATGAGGAGGAAATTCTTTAGTCGGATGATGGTGAATCTGTGGAATTCATTGCCACAAACATCTGGGCTAAATGGCCTAATTCTGCTCCTATCACTTATGAACATGAACAGATCTAATGTGAACAGGTGATCAATGGTCGGCATGCACTCTGTCGGCCGAAGAGCCTGTTTCCATCTTGGGCCTATCAATTCTATATCAAGGTATATAGAATTAATAAAGGAGTGGTTTAAGGATTGAAGTTCAACTTGTGAGATTGGGAGTAAACTGTCTATCTGTAAAACCTGAGTTAAGATTGCTTTTGATGGAATCCCAATGGCTGTACAACATAAAGGTTTCATAAAATGATTAAATCTTCGCCTGACAATTTCCCTGAAGATTCAGCCAGGAAAGTAAGATAAGATCCTCAGAATTAAAGATTAAAAGCTGCCTTAATTTAGTACATACAGGAATGTAAGACAATTGCTTCAAGCTTTTGTACCTTGACGTTAATAATTAAAACTCAGTGGGCATTGATTCCCCTTGTGCTACCTTTAATGAGTCTATTAAACTTTTGAATAAAACCAGAAATGCTGGACGCACTTAGTAAGTCAAGCAATATTCAAGAGGTGTAAAATAAAGACTCCATTCTGGCAATGGAGGAAGGAAATGAAATAGAATTCATTGCGCAGAACCTAAAAATAGAAGCTTCTGAAATTGCAGAGTATCTCTCAGGTTTTATTTTATCTTTCTCACACAAGGTATGATGGTTCGCCTGCATCCTGATTGGGGTAGAACTTTGGAATAGGGAATGCAGAGGATGCCATTATCCTCTGGCAGGTACATGGCAATGACTCCAAGAAAAATCAAGGATTAATAAATCCAATTGCATGGAGGCTCGGGTGGTTTTTGGTGGGAGATGTAAATCTTTGTGGATGATAAATGAAGATGAAGCAGATAGCAGATGAAGAGCATTGGTTGATAAAGGGTGGCAGAGATCAGAAGGAGATGGGGAAGGTGCTGCTCTGAGATGGATGGGTGGAGTTGGGGTAGGGATTCCAGCAATGAAAACGGTGGTGTTGATTGTGGGTTGGGGGGGGACAGATAGTTTATAGATGGGGAAGGTGTACAAGTTAGTTCACTAGACCAGTGGAAAACCCCTAAAGCTGGCAAACAGTGCTATATTGGCACTTGGCATCCTTGTCCTCATGCTAGGTTTCAACCAGAACTGTCCACAATTTCTTTCCCCACAAAGATGCTGCGCTAGTTGCTAGTTTCCTCCAGCAGATTGTTTGTTATTTGCTCATCTATCAGCTTTCCCAAGTTCATGGACATCAAGAATAACTATTGAAATAAAGTGACATATTATTTTATTTAAATAATCAGCAAATCTCCTAAGCATACATTGATCACAACCCTCTACATTGAATGATGATTGAAAAGTAAATTGAGTTATTTAGGACATTTTGGATTTGTTTTTTAATCGTTTGGGTATGAAACTTTCCACCTTATCCAAAAATTAATTATTGGATTATGAACATCACGGAGCGATAACTTGAAATATGAAGTCTATTTCTATCTCAACAAATGCTGCCTCACATACTGAGTGTTTTAAACAACCTCTGTTTGTTTTAAATTTCAGATTTCCACCATTATGAGTATTTTACTTATTTTATGCTAAAGAATAATTTTAAGGAAAGAGATAAAGGACATCTCCACAATTCTTTCTGCAGATCAATGGTTAAAATGGTGAGAAAAGTTATATCATAAAATAATTGTTTGTGAAGGCTATAAATACTCAGTTACATAGTAACATAGAAACATAGAAAATAGGTGCAGGAGGAGGCCATTCGGCCCTTTGAGCCAGCACCGCAATTCATCGTGATCATGGCTGATCAGCCCCAATCAATAACCCATGCCTGCCTTCTCCCCATATCCCTTGATTCCACTAGCCCCATCTAACTCTCTTGAATCCATCCAGTGATTTGGCCTCCCCTGCCCTCTGTGGCAGGGAATTCCACAAATTCACAACTCTCTGGATGAAAACGCTTTTTCTCACCCTAGTCTTAAATGGCCTCCCCTTTATTCTAAGACTGTGGCCCCTGGTTCTGGACTTGCTCAACATTGGGAACATTTTTCCTGCATCTAGCTTGTCCAGTCCTTTTATAATTTTATATGTTTCTATAAGATCCCTCCTCAACCTTCTAAACTCCAGTGAATACAAGCCTAGTCTTTTTAATCTTTCCTCATATGACAGTCCCGCCATCCCAGGGATCAATCTCGTGAATCTGCGCTGCACTGCCACACTCACAAGGATGTCCTTCCTCAAATTAGGAGAACAAAACTGTACGCAATACTCCAGATGTGGCCTTACCAGAGCCCTATACAACTGCAGAAGAACCTCTCTACTCCTAAACTGAAATCCTCTTGTTATGAAGGTCAACATTCCATTCGCTTTCTTCACTGCCTGCTGTACCAGCACGCCAACTTTCAGTGACCAATGTACAAGGACACCCAGGTCTCGCTGTACCTCCCCCTTACCTAACCTAACCCCATTGAGATAATAATCCGCCCCCTTGTTTTTGCCATCAAAGTGGATTACCTCACATTATACTGCATCTGCCCTCTCACTCAACCTGTCCAGGTCACCCTACAACCTCCTAATATCCTCTTCACAGTTCACACTGCCATCCAGCTTTGTGTAATCTGCAAACTTGCTAGTGTTGGTACTAATGCTACTTGCTACTAATTTCCTCTTCCAAATCATTAATATATATGGTAAACAGTTGCGGCCCCAACACCAAGCCTTGCGGCACTCAACTCGCCACTGCCTGCCATTCTGAAAAGGACCCATTCACTCCTACTCTTTGCTTCCTGTCTTCCAACCAATTTTCTATCCACGTCAACACCCTACCCCCAATACCATGTGCTCTAATTTTAGTCACCAGTCTCCCATACGGGACCTTATCAAAGGCTTTCTGAAAGTCTAGATGCACTGCATTCACTGGCTCCCCTTCAACCATTTTACTAGTCACATCCTCAGAAAATTCCAGAAGATTAGTCAAGCATGATTTTCCTTACATAAATCCATGCTGACTTGGACTAATCATTTTACTGCTATCCAAATGCTCCATTATTATCTCTTTAATAATTGACTTCAGCATCTATCCCACCACCGAAGTCAGGCTAACTGGTCTGTAATTCCCCGTTTTCTCTCTCGCTCCATTCTTGAAAAGTTGGATAACATTAGCTATCCTCCAATCCACAGGAACTGATCCTGAATCTATTGAACTTTGGAAAATGATCACCAATGCATCCACTATTTCTAGTGCCTACTCCCAGAGGATTCTAGGATGCAGACCATCAGGCCCAGGGGATTTATCATCCTTCAGTCCCATTAGCCTACCCAATACTATTTCTTGCCTAATGAAAATTTATTTCAGTTCCTCGACCCCCTTAGATCCTCTGTCCTCCAGTACTTCTGGGAGATTGTTTGTGTCTTCCTTAGTGAAGACAGATCCAAAGTACCTGTTCAACTCTTCTGCAATTTCCTTGTTCCCCATAATAGGTTCACCCGTGTCTGCCTTCAAGGGACCCACATTTGACTTTGCTATTCTTTTCTCCTTAACATATTAAAGGAAGCTTTTACTGTCCTTCTTTATATGCCTGGCCAGCTTCCCTTCGTACTTCATCTTTTCAGCCCGTATTGCCCATTTTGTTTCCTTCTATTGCCCTATGAGAGTTTCCTAATCCTCTGGCTTCCGGCTACTTGTTGCTGTGTTATACATCTTTTCTTTTAGTTTTATTCTATCCCTAACGTCTCTTGTCAACCATGGTTGCCTCCTACTCCCCTTAGAATCTCTCTTCCTTTTTGGAATGAAATGATCTTGCGTCTTCCGGATTATGCCCAGAAATTCCTGCCATTGCTGTTCCGCTGTTATTCCTGCTAGTATCCCTTTCCAGTCTATCTTGGCCAGCTCCTCTCTCACGCCTTCCTAGCTCCCTTAGTTCAACTGCAACACTGACACTTCCGATTTAAACTTCTCCTTCTCAAATTGCAGATTAAAACAAACATATTATGATCACTACCTCTTTTACCTCGAGTTCGCTTATCAAATCTGGTTCGTTGGACAACACTAAATCCAGAATTGCCTTTTCTCTGGTCGGCTCCATTTCAAGTTGCTCTATGAATCCATCTCGGAGGCACTCTACAAACTCTCTTTCTTGGGGTCCTGAACCAACCTGATTTTCCCAGTCTACCTGCTTATTGAAATCCCCCATCACCACAGTGGCATTACCTTTGTTACATGCCAGTTTTAACTCCTGCTGCAACTTACACCCCACCTCTTGCTGCAACTTACACCCTAACATTTCTCTGGTCAGTTAAAAACAAACAAGTAGATTGTTGGGTAGGAAGAGCAGGACTACAATAAAAGTAATTTCTTATAAAGACCATTTTCTCAAAATCCATAATCGGAGCACAGTATCATGTGGGCCATATGTGTGTGCCGGGAAATGTTAGCAGATAAGGTCAACGAGAGAAGAGAATAGGTATATTACAGTCTTCAGGCTAGAGACACAAGAGACAACAGAAGCTTGATCCCAGAGCAAAAGAAGCTTGATCCCAGAGCAACAAATAATCTGCTGGAGGATCTTATTGTGCCAAGCAACATCTGTTCATGGAAAGGAATGGTCAGCATGTCAGGAGGAAACCTTGAATCAGAAGATCCAACTCAAACCCCCCAGCACCTGAAATTAGTTTTAAAACGGTTTTATTTCATAGGCTTCAGCAAAACTTTGATCATGTTCTATCTGATAGGCTGCTCTGGGAGGTTAGATCACATGCAATCCAGGGAGAACTAGCTAACTGGATGGTAGGAGGCAGAGGGTGGTGACAGAAAGTTGTTTATCAGACTGAAGGCTTCTGTCTAGTGCTGTGCCAAAGGGATCAGTGCTGGGCCCACTACCATCAGTCATCTGTAATAGGAAGATTAAATGAGAACTTACCAGTTTGAAGTTTGGTCTTTATTTTATGAGGAGTTATGATGAGGGATTACGTGAAGAAGCCCGCCAGCCCGCATGTGCGTCAATCTTCAAAGCAGCGGTGTGAAATCACAGATAACAGTTGTTGAACTGAATATAGGAAGATTCGAGAAACTAGAACTACTAGATTACCTTTATGAGAAGAGGGTTGGGAGCAGAGGGCACGTAATCCCTCATCGTAACCCCTCATAAAATAAAGATCAAACTTCAAACGGGTGAGTTCTCATTTAATCTTCCTATTTTACTCTGTGAATGACTATGTGAAGATTTCAAAGCTCTGTGATTTCATGCCATGAACACGAGTCCATGCAACACACTGCATCAGTTGACCACAGATGAGTGAACAAATCACAATGCATTCAGACATGAGCTAGATTTAAAGATGCTGATGCTTTTTAATAACAAATAATATATATGAAAACAATAGGGACCCTTCATATCCGGGGGTAAATTATAAAACAGAACATAAAATTGAGTTGGCAAACAAACCCCAGCCTGGCAATGGGTTTGTTATAAAAAGTTTGGAATGTTCTCTCATTTGACCATCCTGCAGCCACTAGGATGTGGTCCAGTGGAACCTCCAAAACCCTTGCTGCTGATGTTGTTGCAGCCCTGGTGGAGTGAGATTTAAAAACATCAGTGTCCACTCCCGCACAAGCCAAAACATGCCTTAACCAACTGGAGATGTTCTGCACTGACACCCTTTTGTGAGGTTTGTTATAACTAACAAACACTGCTAGTTCGTAGATGTGTGACCCCACACAACCGAAGGTCCATGGGGTATGCCATAAACTCTAGTTTGAGACCTGACTCCCCTGGTCTGCTCTGCTTGAGTAAGTCATAAACATAAAATGTTATTTTATTGGCAGATGTAACCATTCTGTCCAGGTGCAGCTTATGCAATGACTGGTCCCGTTGTGCCGAAACCAGCGCCATGAGATTAACCACTTTATAAGTGAGTTTGACCAAGGACAGGGATGTAGCTGGAGACCACTGGCGAAGCAGGGTCAGCACAATATTGACATCCCATATCTCCGAGTACCTTGACCTGGGGGGATTAGTGTTATAGATACCCTTCATAAACCTGGACATCAGGGGGTGAGACCCCACAGAGTGGTGTCCTGATCCCAGCAACAAGTATGACAGCAAAGCACTTCTGGCACAATTAATGATACTATAACTTAAACTCTCATCAAAGAATAGTTTGGAGAGAAATTCCAAGACATCGGTTATACGTGCTGTGTCATACGTTATGTTGGACTGCGAACAGAACGCTTCCCATCTCTTGATATAGGAGATGTACTGCTTCTGGGTGCTCTGTCTCCAGGCCACAGTGATCACGTCCACAGTTCGATCTGACAGTCCCAGCCCCAAAAAAGGTCTTCTCAGAATCTGCAAATCAACAAATTGATTCGATCATTTAGTGGATGGCCTCACCAGTCACGGGATGAACCAGCAGATTACTGCATTTTGGAATGGCCATAAAAGGCTCTGATATAATTCCCAGAATCAATGGGAACCATGGCTGCATAGGCCAGTCAGGCACTACCAAAATGCCTGACGTGGAGTCTTGCTGGATTTTTTGCAAGATGAGGCAAAATGGAGCGAATGCATAGAAGAACATTCCACCGCAGTGTAGCGAGGATGCATCCATCGCCACTGCCCCAGGGTCTGGCTCCCATGCAACATACTTTGGCAACTGGTGATTGAGCCTAGATGCAAACAGATCGATATCCAGTGTTACATACTGAGCAACAATGTCATTAAACACTTTATGATCAAATATCCATTCTGTGTTGTCATTAAGTTTCCGTGACCTGGTGTCCGCCACCACATTAAACCTACCTCACAAGTTGGTAGCTGAAATCCAAATGCTTTTTGCAATGCACCAGTCGAAACCGGTGCTTGGGCTTCTTAGAGCTCAAAATCATATTGTTATGTCATACTGGGATGATATCTTAATCATAGGAAAACTGAAATTAGCTAAATTAGCTGTTTGAGCCACTAAACTCCTGTTTGAGAGATTTGGGGTTTCTCATCCATCCAGTTAAATCTAAGTTGGTACCATCTAGAGTTATTGATTATTTGGGATTTACCATTAACTCTATTCACATGTCTCTGAGTGCCCTGGGGCAAGAGATTAGAATTAATAGAAGCCTGTAACAACCTTGTTGTTATGAAGCAGTTGTTTGGAGTAATGAAGTATTCTATTTTGAAATGTCTATACTGCACAAAATAGTTAAGTTCAGTCAAATCAAGGATGATCTGGCATCCTCCATCTATCTTTTGCCTTGTAAATATATTAGAAACAAATTGGTGAGGTTCATGACTCGACTTCTCAATTACTCCTATTGTATATAGCGTTTGAATTTCAGCTGTACATCCAAACATTCCTGTTGTGAATGAACAAATGTCCGGCTTGGTGTATGCTGTGTGGGTGGCAATGAATTGGGAAGGAATTCGATTTGGAACCCTTGTATACTGTGCAGTATAAACAGATCTGACGTTATCCAACACCATTCATTCAAAAACAAGTGTAATCTCCCACCAACTTGTAACTGGTCCACACACCCCATGTTCTGGAAAGAACCAGACCCACTACCTCCATGGTTACTGGTGGTTTTATGGTTTCTATTTCCACCCCCGAGGTTTGGGGGGTAGGGTTGCTGGAGTGCGCGTATTGCACATTTTCCACGAGGGCCGGCCTCAGCCTTGGCCTAAAAAAGACTTCTGCCCAGAATATTCGGCCTTCGAGCTGCCACCAGCTTCAGCGAACCGCTTACTGCTGATGGAAGCATAGGGGTGCTGCCTCCGGAATGGTGAAGCTCTGCTTGTCGATGGAACCTTTATCAACCTGACAGCTTTTGCTTCTTCATCCAAGACCTTGACCTGTTTCGGCAGATCTTCTCTGAACAGAAGATTTGGCGGCTGGACATTGCTGGCCCTGCACAATCCCGCGAATTTGGGGTTCAGGGCAGGTCGGATGGCGTTCTTGTGAAAACAGTTAATTTCAAAATGTGCATTGCACATTAATGCCAGGGCATCCTGCTGTACATCAGACAAGGGACCCCCATCCACAGACCTGGCAAACGCCGCAATGCCTGAAGCCAGCAATTTGAGGATTCTCTGGAGCTTCATCTCCTGGGCTTTAATGCTAATATATCCCCAGATAGAGCTGTTCACAGCCGGTACGTTTTGTGAAGCACAGTTCCCAGGTGTGCGGTACTTAGCAGATGTTTCCACCATTACCTGTTCCTACAGCTGGTGGGAAGTGAGGTAATTAATGCTTGCAGCAAGTTCCTCTTGTAGTGGCTCCCCTATTTGTGAGGTATCGCAAACTTAGACGCCATGGCAGGCAATTCTTGTGCTTCATGCACCTCATGCACACTGGTATGCTCCCCGGCCATACCTCCAAATTCGGAGTCAGTCCAGAACTGACCCCGTAGGCTCCCCTCCTCAGAGAGGGAGACATTATGCAGCCCTGGACCAGGTGCTGCAGCGGGCCCCCGAGGATACCCGCGCTGATATAACTCAGTTTCCCGGAGCATATCATGATGGAGCATCCTTTCCAAAAGGTGCTCCATCTGGGATAAACACCCGAAGACGCTATCCATTGTAGGAGGCGAATCCTCCTGGCCTGACTCGTCCGAGTAAGGACAAGTCAGGCCTGTCAGACTTTTTCTCGGCTTTCCCCACTTTCGGGGTTGCCAAGGTTCTTTCGACAGGCACCAAGCTGAAGCCGCTGACCACACCGTCAACGACTTGGATGGCAAAATCAACGGCTGCCGGCTACCCGCACTCCCACGGTGCTCCGTAGCTGGTTTCCCTATAGCCCGTCCGGACTTCACTCTGGATTTCTCCATGAAAGTTCGAATTTCAAAGTTCTGTAATCAAGGTTAGTGAACAAAGCGACCTCAGAATAAGCTTTAGAACTTACATATAGGGCTTTTAAACTTACCGCTGGAGGAGCAATGCGCCTCCGAGCCAGACATGCGCCATGCGTTAGATGTATTGACGTGCATGTGGGCTGGCGGGCTTCTTCACGTTGTCACTCACATGACTCTGAAGTAAAACAACAATTTGCATAAGAATGTATAACGCATGGTAAGTTTGCAGATGACACTAAAATAGGTGGTATCATAAACAATGAAGAAGGTCTTCAAGAAATTAAACGCTATCATGATAAACTGAGCATTTGGATTGAGGAATGGCTAATGGAGTTCAATTCAGATGAGTTTGAGCTGTGTATTTTGTTAAGCCAAAGCAGGACAGGACCTTCATATTGAATGTAGGGCACTGGGGAGTGTTATAGAGCGGAGGGACCTGGGAATTGAAATACATAGTTCCCTAATAGTGGCATTACAGGTTGATATATTTGTGAAGAAGGCTTTTGGCTTACTGGCTTTGATCAGTCATGGAAATGACCAACTCACCTGAGCTATAAGGAGAGATGTGGTAGGCTTGAACTTTATTCATTGGAATCCTGGATGCTGAGGAAAATCAACAGGGTGGATGCATTGTCTTTTTCCAAGGATAGGAATCAAGAACTAAAGGGCATATATTTACGCTGATTTAATAGGAAAAGATTTAATAGGAACCTGAGGGGCATCCTTTGCACACAAAGGGTGGTGGGTATACTGCCAGATTAAGTAGTTGAGGCATGTGGATGGGGAACTGGATAGGAAAGGTTTAGAGTGCTATGGGCCAAATGCGGGCTAACGGGACTAGCTTAAGACATCTTGGTTGGCAAGGATGAATTGGGCTGAAGGTCCTGTTTCATTGCTGTATGCCTCTGTAAGGCTATGATTCAATTTCTGCTGATCCTGTGTAATCAAACAACCCAGGGGAATCTCTGCAAATTTCTAATTTCAATGTTAATGCATCACAAATAGGATCTATTAGAAAATGCATGAGATTGTTATTTCTTTGAAGGTATTGAATTGGAAGAGAGTGATTTTTTTTAATGTTGTCCATTTCAGACAAAATTTTCTCATTCAGCATTCAGAATATTATAATTTAAAAAGTTATTCAGACTAAACGGTTATTGCTGTAAGCCTCAAGGAGTTATTTAAGCATAGTTATTCATTGCCTGTTCACAGGGTCAATGCTGCCCATAATTATTTCACAAAAAGATGCTTAGATCACCCATGAGGGAGTTCCCCCCAAAAAAGTCATTTTGTCATAATATGCTCTAATTAAATCCAGAGGAACTTTCTTGATTCCATCAGCAGATTTCGGGCACTACGGATGAGATAATTCTGAATTTTTTGTATCCACCCCCCGCCCCTCCCCCCCCCTCCTCCCCACCCCCAAGCCCCCTCCAATCAATAACACATGAAGTTTTCCCTCCAAAAATGAGAGTGGACTTTGAATGTGCTCCTTGAGCTTGAGATGAGTATTGTCAAGGTGGATAATAACAGGTTTTCATCCATGATGCTGAAATGAGTCAGTATTACCAATACTATTGTGTCATTGATATTCCATTTTGCCATGGGACCACAGTAAATCATTCAAATTGTATGTTAAATCACAAGATATATTTTTAATAGTAACATTAAATGATAACTTACCAGTTTGAAGTTTGATCATTATTTTATGAGGAGTTACGGTGAGTGATTATGGTGAGCGAATACGTGAAAAAGCCATGCCAGGCGCATGCGTGTCAATCTTTAAAGCAGTAGCGTGAAATCACAGTAACTACAGTCAAAGTGATATTGTAAGACTCAGATGACTGAAACTACCAGATGATCCTTGCGTTTATGAGGGCTGGGAGCGGAGGGCACATAAGTGCTCACTGTAACTCCTCATTAAATTAAGATCAAACTTCAAACTGGTAAGTTCTCGTTTAATTTTACTCTTTTACTTTGGAGTCACGTGAGTGATTCCATGAAGATTTCAAAGCTCTGTGATTTCATGCCTTAGATTCAGTTCCATATCACACACTGCTTCGGTTGACACAGGATAAACAAAGAATGTATTGAACATTGCTTAAATTATACAATGAACATTTTTAATAATAAAAGAACAGTAATAACCCCTCTATCCCAGGGGGAAATTACGAATGAAAACTCAAACATAACCAAAACAGCATGCCCAAATCCTTCCACTGCGTGGCCAGGTTTATCATAGAATCTTGAAAAAGTTCCTTCAGTAGACCATCCTGCGGCCCCGAGGATTTGGTCTAAAGGCACGTCCTGTGCCTTTGCTGCGGATGTTGACGCCGCCGTGGTGGAGTGAGATTTAAACACATCAGTGTCTACTCCAGCACAATCCAAAACCTGTTTCAGCCACCTAGAAACAGTTTGTCCTGTTTTTATGTGTTTTTTTGTGCCTGATGAGCATAGCTGTTTCAGAGCATCTGAGACTCTTGGCTACCTCGATATATTGACTCAGGTGTGTAACTACACATAGCCTCAGGTCAATGGGGTATGCTTTAAAGCTTCTTTTGGTTCCAGCCATCCCTGGCCTGCTTTAATTGATTACATCATATAGATAAAACATAATATTATCTACAGAAGAATGTATGCTATCCAGTTGTAGCTTTTGCTATGTCTGGACCCGTTGCACTGACACTAGCGCCATGAGCATGACCACTTTGAGCGTTAACTTCTGAAAAGACAGAGATGTAATTGGAGCCAATTGCCGAAGCAGTGTGAGAACTATGTTCACATCCCAGATTTCCGTATATCTACTTCGTTCTGTATATCTAGGCCTGGGAGGATTTTGTTAAAAATACCTCTCATGAATCGGGACACTAATAGATGAGATCTGACTGAATGGTGTCCCGACTCTTGCCCTAAATAGGAGGACAAAGCACTCCAAGCACTATTAATGGTGCTATAGCTCAATTGCTCATCAAAATGCAATGTAGCAAGGAACTCCAATACATCCGGTATGCCTGCAGTATGATAAGATATATCTGACTGTAAACAAAACATCTCCCATTTCTTAAGATGAGATACATATTGTTTTTTAGTACTATCTCTCCAGGCCGCAGTAAGCACATCCACGGTCCTACTTGATAGTCCGAGCCCCTGGAACGATTTGGTCAGAATCTGCAAATCAACAGATTAATACGATCATGTAAAGGGTGACTCTCTCCTGTCACAGAGTGAACCAACAAGTTGCTGCATTTGTGGATAGTTATAAATGGCTGTGTCATCAGTCTCAGGACCAATGGGAACCATGGCTGTGTGGGCCAGTCAGGAACTACCAAAACACCTGAAGCGGAGTCCTGCTCTATTTTGGTGAGACAATGACTGATGAGGCAGAATGGGGGAAAAGCGTAAAAGAATGTATGTCCCCAATGTAGATAGAATGCATCCACCGCTACTGCCCCTGGATTCGGTTCCCATGAAGCGTATTTAGGTAACTGGTGATTTAGCCTGGATGCAGACAGATCTATGAGCTGAAAATCATTTTGAAAACTTTCGGGTTCAGCATCCATTCTGTGTTGTCATTAAATTTGCGTGACCTGGTGTCTGCCACCACATTATCTCTACCTGGTAGGTAGATAGCTGAGGCCCAGATGTTTCTCTTAATGCACCAGTTCCAAATGAGGTTAGCCAGATTATCACATGATACTAATTCCTTCCATGTGATTGAGTATGCAACAGCAGTGGTATTGTCAATCTGTAGCTGAATATGTAAATCGTTCATTGTTGAACAATATGCTTTTAGGCCATAGATTGCACCCAGCAATTCTAAGTAGTTTATCCCATGTCTCTGCAGGATCAATGCCTCATGCACACTCCATCTGCCGCCACAGCTAGACTCGGTATCAGTGGCTCCCCATCCCAAAGCACTCACATCAATTTGTAAAATAACTGAGGGTTGTTGAGTCAGAACGTCTTTAGTACTTTGTGAGACATTAATTATCCACCATTGCAACTCAGCAATAGCTACAGCTGGCAACTGCATTGGATTATTGAAATGACCTGCATGTTTTTTCAGTGCTTGTTCTTTAGCTCGTTGCACATTCTGATAGTGCAGAGGTCTGAACTGCACTCCAGGGAAAGCTGCCACTAATTTACCAATAACACTGGCTACTTGCCGGATGGAGGGTTGCTGTCCCTCTACCAGATTGCTACAGGCCTCCATAATTTCAACAGTTTTGGCCATAGGCAAAGTCACTGACATATTAGTTGAATCAATGATGAACCCCAAATAGTCAATCATTCTAGATGGTACTAATTTGGATTTAGTTGGATGGATGAGGAAACCTAAAATCTCAAACAGGTGTTTGGTCACTGAAACTGATTCCTCAGCTGCCTCCTGCCTATAATCAGAACATCATCCAGGTATGCCATTACAATGTGATTCTGGGCGTGGCATAGCCCTAATACTGGTTTCAACAATTTTGTAAATAACCTAGGGGCTGAGGTTAACCCATTGGGCAAAGTTTTAAATTGCCACAGATGTCCCATCCAACTAAATTTCAAGTATCTACGGTACTGGTGATGAATTGGTACAGAATAATATGCATCTTTCAGATCTATGGTTGCCATATAACAACCTTTTGATACCAGTTGGTTAGCAGTACTGAACGTTTCAATTTTTAAATGTCTATACTGGACATAAGAATTAAGTCGGGTTAGGTCCAGAATGACTCGACACCCACCAGTCTTCTTCTGCCTGGGGAATATAATGGACACAAATTGATGAAGCTGATATGCCGTCCTTTCAATTACCCCTTTTTCGAATAAAACCCCAATTTCATCATTCACATGTGGAGTTTCTGGTCTTGAAAAAACTAATACCCCACTAGGTGTATTTTGTGCAGGTTGATGTTCTTCTGACATAAACTTGATTCGAGACCCCGGATACTGTGCAGTATCAATAGATCTGATGTTATGCAGCACCATTCATCATAGAATAATTGCAACCTACCCCCAACCGGTGGCTGATCCCCAGAGGATATATCCTGGACTGAACCAGTTACTCATACCTCCATAGTTGCTCTTGGATTCCTCAGTCTCCTGGCCATGTTGGGGGTGTGCAGTGGTGCGTGCCAGCGGCGTGTAGCTGGAAACCCTCGGCTCGTCCTTGACCTGCTCCAGCATCTGTAGCTCGCCTGAAGGGGTATGGCTTGCGAGGCGGCATCCTGCCCCCGGGATAAGCTTTGATGAGGCCAATGGTTTTTGCCTCCTCGTCCAGTTCTTTTACTTGCTTTGCCAGATCCTCCCAAAAATTGCACAATGCACAAAGGGTTGGTTTGATGGCTATCTTCCGTATACAATTAAGCTAAAAATGAGCATTGCACAGCAGGGCTAACATGTTCTGCTGTGTACGTGATAGCGGTGCCCCTTGGACCATTCGCCCAAACGCCATTATTCCTGCACCCACTAATTTGAGGACTTTCTGAAACCTCAGCTCCTGCCCCCGCATGGATGTGCTCACTTGCCCCCAGATGACCGAGTTCACGGTGGGCACCTTGAGTGACGCACAGTTAACAGGTGTTTGATATCGTAAAGAAGTTTCCTCCATTATGAAGTCCTGGAGCTGGTGAGAGGCCATATAATTAATATTGCTGGCCAGATTTTCATCCATGGCTTCACCAGTTCCCGCCAGTATGCCACACCTGGAGCATGGCTCATGTGCTTTGGTGCATGCTCTTCTGCAGTGACACCAACTTCAGTGTCAGATTCATACTGCCCTGGCCCTCCCGAGTCATGTTCAAGGGAGGTATCACGCAGCCCTTGAAAAGGCGCTGCTGTTGTGGGTTCCCATTCATATTCGTAGGCATATTGTTTGCACTGCTCCTCGCCATACAGACCTCTGCTTGAGGTTGCTCCTGAGAGCTGTTGGGGAACCCTGGGGGTATGCAACCCTGACTGGAACACCTCATGGTTGAGCATTTGTTCTATGAGGTGTTCCATTTTGTCAAGACGTCCCCAAACCCTTTTATTGGAAGGAGGGGAGTCTTCCTGGCCTGACTCATCCGAGTCGACAGGCCTGGCCGTTTTTCTCTTGGCCTGCCTCCCGACAGGAGTGGCCACAGTTCTCTGAAGCACCGGAGTTACTGCTATTTGCTGAACTGCCGGCGGCTCTGTAGTCGGCGTCTTTGGAGCCGGCGATTCTGAAGCCGGCGTTTCTGAAGCCGACCTATGCTCGCTAACCGCGGTCCAATGGGTAAATTTCTTACTTTTAACGGCAGCAGCCTTTTTAGTTACTTTTTCCATTTTTAGGTTGCTCCTGCTGGCTCCTGTAACCAGCCTTACGGAAGCCAAGTAAACCGCAGAAAGTTTAAAATCACTTACCTGCTGGTTATAACTTACCGCTGGTGGAGCTGCGCTCTCCAGTCCGTTGGTGCGCCATGCGTCTGACGTAATGACGTGCATGCACCTGGCGGGGCTTCTTCACATGACTCCGAAGTAAAATTCACTTTGTCTTTCAAGATGACTTTTTTTTTCTCTGTATCCCTCTGACTTTGTGTTCTTCTGCTCTAGCAGCCATTTTTCACCCTAACAATGGACTGGAGTTCAGCTCAGATGCCAAGATCACATTCTGGGTAAAGCAGCAGAAGATGATCAAATGTAATTCACTGGGGTTGATCAGGCAGGTGGAAAACCCACTCCAGGACAATGTCAGGAACAAAGATGGTGTTATGGAACATCTGGGCCCTGTCTTAATGACTGCCAAATACGAACATCAGCAAGAATCAGTGACAGATCAGCCACCCCTGACGGAGGGACAAGTGGATAATTGTCTCTTTGGCTATACCTCAAGGCATTCAAACATCCTATTTACATTCCGGGAAATACCAGTTGGTTTATTTGTTTACTCATGCGAGTTTACTTTAAAAAATGCTGCTCTCTTTTCTACACCATAAGGGAATAGTAGACCCTGAACTACATTCGGTATGGCATAGTCTTGGT
Organism: Raja brachyura; assembly: GCA_963514005.1. The sequence goes on along the minus strand of OY740784.1, from coordinate 99,193,615 downwards.
TGGCTAATGAATGCATATGATTATTGAATGTGTGTGTGTGGTGTGATTCGTGAATGTGTTTTCCCAGAATGATTTAAATTAGCTCCTGCAATCTGTGTTTGCCTCCCTGTCTTCATTGGTCCTGTGCCATCTTCTAAATGTTTTTCTCGCGAAGGAACAGCAGTGGTGATTGACTGCTCAGCCAACTGGCAAACTGCCTTTTGCAGAGAAGGCTCACTTCCTACATCTGGGACTATCTTAATGCATGTGCATTAGCGCCAATGATGCAGTTGTTGTGAGTTTATTACTCTCTGGGCTGGTGCTTAGCGTGGTGGCCCAGAACTACTATTGACATTTCTCTCGCTCACTATTTCATGCTTCTCCACACATGGCATTGCTGGCAACAATTTATCCAGCAGCCTAAATGTTTTCCTTCATGAAGGATAGTGGTCTTCTATTAAGTCTTCCGAATACCCTCCCTGAAAATTTGCCAAAATTCATTGCCTTAAAGCTAGATACCTTGTATCTTGGAACTGCTGAGAAAATATCTGCTAAGAAACCAGACCAAGATATGACAATGCTGCCGTCACTATCATTACTCCTTCCTCCATAGTGGAGAACAAGACAACAAAAGCTTTGTTCTGTCTTACATTGTTCTTAACGTCATAATTAGGCCATTCAGCCCATCAAGTCTACGTCACTCAATCATGGCTGATTTATCTCTCCCTCCTAACCACATTCTCCTGCCTTCTCTCCATAACCCCTGACACCCATAGTAACCAAGAATGTATCTATCCCTGCCTTAAAAATATCCACTGACTTGGCCTCCACAGACTTCTTTGGCAAAGAATTCCACAGATTCTCCACCCTCTGACGAAATACATTTCTCCTAATCTCCTTCCTAAAGGAACGTCCTTTCATTCAGAGGCTATGACCTCTGGTCCTACACTTCCCCACTAGCGGAAACATCCTCTGCACATCCACTATATCCAAGCCTTTCACTATTTGGTAAGTTCCGATGAGGTTCCCCCTCATCCTTCTAAACCCCAATGAGTACAGGCCTAGTGCCGTCAAATGCTCATCATATGTTAACTCACTCATTCCTGGGATCAATCTTGTAAACCTGCTGAAGATCCTCTTCAGAGCCAGCACATCCTTCCTCAGATATGGTGCCCAAAATTCTTGACAATACTCTAAATGCGGCCTGACCAACACCTTAAAGAGACTCAGCATTACATTCCTGTTTTTGAATCTAGCCCGCTTGAAATATAAGCTACCATTGTTGCAGCTTTAAACTGAAATATTTGCATAATGTTGCTAAAACATTGTAGTCCCCTTTTTGGAAAGCACAACATTAAACATAGTGGTACAAAGAAATTTAGGTGAGACATTCTACATGTTATTTTATCTTCTAAATCATGGTCTAATATTTCTGCAAAATATACAAAACCAGCAATCGTACTTTAGCGTGTAATGCCCGATCCTCATTATAAATTAGGTTAATTGGTCAGTTTTGGTGTCCTTTACTCTCAAGTGCTCACGTTCTAACACGGATGAGAAAAAAGAGCAAAAATCCATGTGCCTAGTTGACAAACAATGAGTTTGCAAATTGTCAAATTATTCAGATGTTGTGAGTTCCTGACCAAACCATTAGGGATATTAATGATTAAATTTAAATGCAGCCAAATTATATCATTGAGGAATTGGTGTGATTTTGCATCATCTGCTCACTTAAACATGCAAATGGTGTATTATTATACGAAGCCCAGAGCTTTATGCCAAGTGTTATCTGGACTTGGATTTTCAACTACAGGCATTTCTTTTCCTTGATAATTATAGGTATCAATATAAAAAGATTTATATGGTTACTTTATTGAGGTACTTATTACAAACAAACAACGAGCTGCAGTACATGTGTGATCAGAAAAATTCTCCAAATTTAAAGGACCTCACCTTTACCATCCCGAGTTAAATGGATATGACAATGGATATATATCTTCATGGTACGACCATGCACGAAGAGGCTGCATTTGCAGTAAAAGCCCTGTCCCACGGTACGAGTTCATTCCAAGAGTTCTCCCGAGTTTGCCCTGATCCGAACTTGGAGATTTACAGTAATGGCCACTCGTCGGTACTCGGGGCTTTTGTGAACATTTTTCAACATGTTGAAAAATCTTCACTAGTCTTCCCGTGCTTACCTGCCATTAGCGAGTCTTCCCGAATACCTGTCGTTAGCGTTACGAGTCGCTAAGTGACGTCCCCGAGCTCCGACGTACCCGCTACGTTCATTCTCTGTGCCTACCACGAGTTTGTTTTTTTTTAAACTCGTGAGAGTTCTTGGAATTAACTCGTACCGTGGGACAGGCCAAAAGACACTGGTACTGAATGACCTAGATTAATAAGGAATGTTGTAGGCCTGAGCTTTATTCTGAAGTTCTTTGTTGCTGTTAAAGAGTTGATGTGGATAGGAAGTTTCCACTAGTGGGAGTGTTCAGGACTAGACTTCATAACCTCAGAATTAAAGAACGTTCTTTTAGGAAGAAGATGAAGAGGAATTTCTTTAGTCAGATGGTGGTGAATCTGTGGAATTATTTGCCACAGAGAAAAGTCAGTGGATATATTAAACTCCGAGATAGATAGATTCTTGATTAGTACGGGTGTCAGTGGTTATGGGGTGAACGCAGGAGGATTGGGTCAGGACAGAGAGGTAGCCATGATTGAATGGCAGAGTCGACTTGACGGGCAAATGGCCCAATTCTACCCCTATGACACAATCTTATGATAGAGGCATTGGTAATAATAGTGACCTTCAATCTACACAAACGTTACCTTGTTTGACATAGTGAGTTTGCTGCATACTTAACAATATCTTAATCAGGAACAGCCAAATAGGAACCTATATTTGGTTTTCAAAGGTAATAATTTCCAAAAAAAATCCTGCATGCTCCTGTTCACTGTACTGCAGTCTGCTGGAATCACAATGTAATCAACTACATTAATGAGCAACCAGCAAGTAATTGGCTGTACAGGATCAAGCAGCCACTGACCATTTTCCTGACAGCTGTCATAATTCATTCTTCCATTGTTTAAGCATGAACATATGAATTCTCATAGTCCAAAGCTGGCAACAGTAGCTTAACTATGGGACCTACATTATATTCACAAAACATGGTTGCTTGCAGTTACAGTAAAATCTATGCAGCAACAAGGATAACAATTGATGAATGGTAAACAACACCAATGATACTTATTATTCACTTCACAAATTAGGACAAAGTAGAGAACATTAAAAAAAATATATATACCAATGATACATATTACAATTACCCACCACTCAGTTTGTCTTACCAAACAATGCCAATAAAAATACATTACATTTATTGGCATTGTTTGGTAAGACACTTCTATTAAAGAGGCAGTAGTAACATGTATCATTGAAGTATTAATGATAAAAGACAATAAACAAAAGACAATAGATGCAGGAGTAGGCCATTCAATCCTTCACTGTGGTCATGGCTGATCTATAATCAGTACCCCGTTCCTGCCTTCTCCCCATATCCCTTGACTCCATTACCTTTAAGAGCTCTATCTAACTCTCTCTTGAAAGCATTCAGAGAATTGTGCCAGAGCTACTACACTCCAAACTTTCCGAGTGACTGTGGCTGAACCCCTCTGTCGGTGGATCACCAGCTTCCTGATAGACAGGAAGCAGCATGTGAGGCTGGGAAAGCAAATCTCGGACCCGCAAACCCTCAGCATAGGAGCACCGCAAGGCTGCGTACACTCCCCTCTCCTCTACTCTCTCTACACCAATGACTGCACCTCCACTGACTCCTTTGTCAAGCACCTCAAGTTTGCAGATGATACAACAATGATTGGACTGATCTAGGATGGGGAGGAATTTGCCTACAGACAGGAAGTGGCACAGCTGGCATCCTGGTGCCATCGCAACAACCTGGAGCTCAATGCTCTTAAGATAGTGGAATTGATTGTAGACTTTAGGAGAGCCCCCCCTCACCTTACCCCATTCACCATCAACAACACTACAGTCACATCTGTGGAGTATTTTAAGTTCCTGCAAACCATCATCTCCAAGGGCCTTAAGTGGGGGGCTACCATCGACTCCATAGTCAAAAAGGTACAACAGAGGATGTACTTTCTGCGGCAGCTGAGGAAGCACAATCTGCCACAGGCAATGACGGTCCAATTCTATATGGCCAGCATAGAGTCTGTCCTCACCTTCTCCATCATGGTCTGGTTTGGCTCAGCCACCAAGCACGACACCCAGAGGCAGCAGCGAATCGTCCGATCAGCTGAGAAGGTTATTGGCTGCAACGTTCCCTCCGTTGACGAGCTGTACACTGCAAGGGCCAGGAAGCGAGCGGGTAAGATCATCTCTGCCCCCTCTCACCCTGGCTACAAACTCTTTGAATCACTTCCCTATGGAAAGCGACTCCGGACTGTCAAAGATGCCACACCCAGACATAAAGCAGCGTTTTACCACGAGTAGTAGCTCTACTCAATAACCAAAAATCTGTAGACTCCTTTTGCTCTGATATTTTATTTAATTCACATGTTGAATCAATAATGTTTTATTATTAATGTTTAATGTTTTATGTATCATTCTTAACTGTCACTGTATGTCATGTTGTCACTTGCGGGCGGAGCACCAAGGTAAATTCTTTGCATACTTGGCCAATAAACTTATTAATTCATTCATTCATTCACTCACTCATTCAATTGGCCTCCTGATTCCACAGAATCACAACTCTCTGGGTGAAAACGTTTTTCCACATCTCCATTCTAAATGGCCAACCATTTATTCTTAAACTGTGGCCACTGGTTATGGACACCCCCAACATCGGTAACATGTGACAGGTTTCCTGTCTCGAGCATGTCCAATGCCTCAATAACCTTATATTTATCAATAAGATCCCCTCTCATCTTTCTAAATTCAAATGTATACAAGCCCAGTCACTCCAACCTTTGAACATATGACAGGATTGCCATCCTGGGAATTAACCTTGCGAACCTATGCTGCAATCCCTCAATATCAAGAATGTCCTTCCTCAAATTTGGAGACCAAAACTGCAAACAATACTCCAGGTGTGGTCTCACTAGGGCCCTGTACAACTACAGGCCCTGTACTCTTTTCTCCAATACTCAACTCCCACTCACCCAACCTATCCAAGTCACCCTGCATCCTCATTGCATCCTCCTCATAGTTCACACTGCCACCCAGCTTTGCGTTAACTGCAAATTTGCTACTTTGAATCCCTTCATCTATATCATTAATGTATATTGTATATACTGCGTTCCCATCACCAAGCCTTCTGAAAGGGACCCGTTAATCTTTATTATTTGTTTCCTGTCTGCCAACCAATTTTCTATCCATGTCAGTCCCCTACCCCCAATACCATGTGCTCTAATTCTGCCCACTAATCTCCTATTTAGGACCTTATCAAAGGCTTTTTGAAAGTCCAGGTATACAACATACACTGTCTTGTCTATTTTCCTACTTACATTCTCAAAAAATTCCAGATTCAAGCATGATTTCCCCTTTGTAAATCCATGCTGACTCGGCCCGATCCTGTTACTGCTATCCTAATGTGCCGCTATTTCATCTTTTATATTTGGCTCCAGTGGTTTATAATTTCGTTTTCTTTTTCCCTCCTTTCTTAAAAAGTGGGATAACATTAGCTGCCCTCCAATCCACAGGAATTGATCCTGAATCTATGGAACATTGGGAAATGATCACCAATGCGCCCACGATTTCTAGAGCCACTTCATTAAGTACCCTGGGATGCAGACCATCAGGCCCTGGGGATTTATCAGCCTTCAGTCCCATCAGTCTACCCCACACCATTTCCTGCCTAATGTGAATTTCCTTCAGTTCCTCCATCACCTGAGGTACACTGGTGACTTGTACACCTAGGAGATTGTTTGTGTCTTCCTTAGTGAAGACAGATCCAAAGAACCTGTTCAGCTCGTCCGCCATTTACTTGCTCCCCATAATAAATTCACCTGTTTCTTCCCTCAATTGTCCAACTTTGGTCTTAACTATTATTTTTCTCTACATATACCTCAAGAAGCTTTTACTATTCTCATCTTCTCTCCCCGTATTGCCTTTTTAGTTATCTTCTGTTGCTTTTAAAAAATTTCCAATCCTATGGCTTCCTGCTCATCTTTGCTCTGTTATAGTCAAGTCAACTATAACATATTTGCCGCCAACCCGGAAAATGCGCCATTTTTAAGGCGGGCACCTACGGATGTCAAACTGGATGGCATCACCCTGCTGCATACTGCTGATGCCTCAAATGCAAGAAAAATAAGTCAAAACAAGTCACAAGTGTTTTATTGTCATATGTTCCAGATAGGACAATGAAATTCTTACTTGCTGCGACATAACAGAATATGTAAACATAGTACATAACGGGAGAAAAAAACTTCAGTGTGTATATATATACATGCACACATACTCAATAAATAAATAAATGTAGTACAATAATAATAATAGTCTGTTGTGGCAGTCCCTGGCGGAGGGCCACTCCTTGGATCATCCCCCTCCCGATTGAGTGACAGGGGCGTTGGTCTGCCACGGAATTTCCTTACCACCCCTGGGTGTGTGCTGGCAGTTGATGTGGTGTGCTCTCGCTGTAGGGATTAAAGGACTACTGTTTAAACCTACCTAGCGTCTGGTCTTTTCCTGACCTTGTCTAGGCCGCTACACTGGTGACCCCGACATGATCACACATCGTGATGGATAATAATGCCATTGCGCTTAAGCTCCCTACTCTGTGGACCGAAGAGCCTGATTCCAGTAGGCGGAGGCACAATTTGCTGTGAGAGGTATTACAGCAGACGAAACAAAATATTACTACGTGGTCAGCCTGCTTGACCAAGCAACTGCGAGGCGAGTTAAGCCTTTCCTCGGAGCCCCCCATGTAGGCCCCACAAATATAGGGGCCTAACGGAATTCATTATCAGGAAGTGTGGCCTTGGTGACTGGGAGCGGGCAGCTCTGATTCTCCGAGTGGACGGCCTGGGCGACCGTCGGCCGTCTGCCCTCTGGAGAAAAATGGGGGACCATGGGGGACCATGAAACCTGTTTGCTATTTCAATTTGCCTACCTGTAGCAACTGCCAGCCGACATCCGCCTGCAACTCACCAGGGAACCCTTTACTAACATGCAGGTGCTGGGTGAGCAGGCTGACGAGCTGTGGATGTCTCACCAGCAAAACCTGGGAGCGTTGACCGTCCTTCCCATGGCGGTTGGAGGCTCAGAGCAGGTCGGGGCCACTATTGACCGCGTCTCCAATGCTCCCAGATGGCCCTAGCGGCAAAATCCGGCCACCATTGGGCATTCAAGTCCAGGCATGTCTATGCAGCAAGGCCCGCCTGCAGTTCCACCCAACGCCAGCAGAGATCGCTGGCGTTCAAACCAGCCAAATTCGCCTGCAGTTCCACCAGACACCAGCAGAGGGGGTTGGTGCTATTACCATCGTCGCTGGGGAGCTGCAGCCAAGCAATGTCGCCCACCCTGTTCATTCCAGAGAAACGAAGGGTGAATCGGTTGTCAGTGATTCCTTCAGCGGCCGGTAAAATTAATCGTGTCTTCGCCTGGGATCGCCGCACTGGAGGTCGATTCCTCGTGGACACGGGTGCGGAAGTGAGTGTCCTGCCTCCCTCCATCGCTGACATCCGTGCGGGCAAACGTGGGCCCCTCCTCACCGCGGCGAACAGGAGTGCTATTCGCACCTACGGGTTTCGTACCATCTCCCTCAACTTTGGCTGCAGCTCATTTTTGTGGGAGTTTGTCATTGCTGATGTTTCCCAGCCGCTGCTTGGCGCCGACTTCCTTTGAGCCCATTCACTGCTCGTGGATGTCAAGCAGCGGCGCCTGATGCACTCCGTCACGCTGGAGCTGGTCTTCTTCCGATAGCCCATGGGCGTCACCACTCGACATGGACCCCAAGGTGGACGGGGGCTGGCGCCCATGTGGAATTTACCGTCGCCTGAATGATACGACCGTCGCCGACAGGTACCCAGTCCATCACATCCAGGACTTCAACGCCCATCTGGCCGGAGCATCGGTATTCTCCAAGGAGGACCTCGTGCGAGGGAACAATCAAATTCTGGTCCACCCCAACGATATCCCGAAGACCGCCATTATAACGGCATTTGGTCTATTCAAATTTGTACGGATGCTGTTTGTGTTGAAGAACGCTGCGCAGGCCTTTCAGCGGTGTATGGACTGTGTGTGCCACAGCCTGGACTTCGTCTTCGTCTACTTTGACAACATACTTGTGGCCAGTGGCTCGCGGCAGGAGCACTGCATCCACCTCCGTCAACCGTGTCAGCGCCTCAGCGACTTCTGGTTGTCCATCACCTCTTCCAAGTACCGTTTTGGGGTGACAGCTATTGACTTCCTTGGCCACCGCATAACTCCACAGGGGGTGGTGCCTCTGCCCGCCAGGGTGGATGCTGTTTGCAGGTTCACCCGTCCGACCACAGTTAAGGGTCTACAGGAATTCGTTGGTATGGTCACCTTTTAGCACCATTTCCTGGCAGTCATGCATCCGCTTTTCCACCTGATGGCTGGTCATCGCAGGGACGTTGAGTGGTCAATGGAAGCAACAGCGGCATTCGAGAGGGCTAAGGAGGCACTGGCTGAGGCCACGATGGTTGTCCACCCACGAGAGGATGCCCCGACCGCCCTGATGGTGGCCGCTTCTGAGGTAGCAGTTGGGGCAGTGTTGCAGCAGCTCGTTGACGGATGCTGGCGGCCACTCGCCTTCTTCAGCAGGCATCTCAGTGGTGCTCAGCACCATTACAGCGTTTTCGACCTCAAGCTCCTGGCCCTGTATCTCGCTGAACGCCATTTCCGCTACTTCCTAGAGGGGAGGCTGTTTACCGCATATACGGACCATAAACCACTAACCTTTGCGTTCGCCAAGGTTTCAGACCCGTGGTCTGCCCGGCAGCAGAGGCATTTGGCGAATGTGTGCAAATACACCACCTCCATCCGTTTCGTGGAGGGCAAATTCAATAAGGTCGCCGATGCCTTATCGAGACCTGCAGTCCACGCGGTTCTCCAAATCGCTGAGGGAATTAATTATTCCGCCCTGGCAGCCGCTCAGCTGGTCGACGAGGAGATGGCCACCTATCGTACGGCAGTTTCGGGCCCGCAGTTGCAGGACGTTGTCTGTAGTCCAGGGGGTGCAACGCTGCTGTGCGATGTCTCCACTGGAGTTCCGCAACCCACCGTCCCCATCGCCTGGCGGAACAGGATGTTTGAGGTGCTCCACGGGCTCGCACATCCCTCCATCCAGGCGACAACGGCCCTGGTAGCCTCCCGCTTCATGTGACATGGGCTGCGGAAGGAGGTTGGACATTGGACGCGCACTTGCATCCCGTGCCAGACCGCCAAGGTACAACGACACGTGCTCGCGCTGTTGCAGGAGTTCACCATCCCTCGGCAGCGGTTTGACCACATTCATGTGGACATCGTGGGGCCGCTGCCGCCGTCCCAGGGCTTGACCTATCTACTCACTGTTGTCGACCGCTTCACAAGGTGGCCTGAAGCCATTCTGCTACCAGATTCTTCAACGGCCACTTGTGCTCGGGCCTTGGGGTTTCCTGACCACCCCTGGGTGTGTGCTGGCAGTTGGTGTGGTGTGCTCTCGCTGTAGGGATTAAAGGACTACTGTTTAAACCTACCTAGCATCTGGTCTTTTCCTGACCTCGTCTAGGCCGCTAATGTTGTACTTCAGAGCTTATTCGTTGTTGTGTTTAATAGCCTGATGGCTGTAAGGAAGAAGTTGTTCCTGAACCTGGATGTTACAGTTTTCAGGCTCCTATACCTTCTTCCTGATGACAATGATGAAATGAGTGTGTGGCCAGGATGGTGCGGGTCTTTGATGATGTAGGCCTCTACGACGGTGGGGAGGTCAGAGCCAGTGATGGACTGGGCAGTGTTTACAACTTTTTGCAGTCTTTTCTGCTCCTGGACGTTATACTTCTCTTTTATTTGTATTCTGTCCTTGACTTCCCTAGTCAGCTACGGTAACCTCTTATTTCCCTGAGAATCTTTCTTCCTCTTTGGAATGAACAGATCCAAAGACGAAGAATGAACAGATCAAAGAGCACCTTCTGTATTATTCCCAGAATACCTGCTCTTCTGCCTGTGTCCCAGCATATTTTACAGCCACAAGTTCATTCCCTGCCTGCAGTCCAGAAGCAACTACAATTCAAACGTGACATGCAGAAACGTTTCTTCGACAAGTCCAGCAAGCCACTTAAACCACTCGCATGTGGACAAGTGGTCCATCTCCAGACAAATAAGGGTTATGCACGTCTGAGACACATCCACGGCCCTGCCAAAGAGCCGCGCTCTTATCTGGTCGAAGTGGACGGAGTCATTTACAGACGCAACCATCACCATATCCTTCCAGTGAAGGAACTGCGTCCTGTGACTCCATATCCTGATGTCTCGCGTTTCATATATCTTCCCACAGTCGGTCCCGCGTCCCAACTGCCACCTATCATTCCCAATGCGGTCTCCCCGCGGCGTTTGGTGACTCGCTCGCCTATCTCGACACCCTCCCTGCTTTTCGGGCCGCCGGTCGTTTCCCCATTTCCGTCCCTGGTATCTTCTTCAGTGAAGGAGGTGAGGCGTACTCATACCGCACACGGGCCGGAAGGGTTTGCAGACCACCCGTTAGATATGGCAATTTTGTGTAAATTTTGCAATTGTATTATTAACATTCCACCCATATTGCTTAGCCACCGATGCTTCTTTTGTTTCTACAAGAATGGATGTAGATTGGCTATTTCATACTAGCCAATTATAGTGTTTGTTAGTAGTGACTCCACCTATTATGTGCTTTATATTATCAAAAGCCCGCTTACGCTAGTTAGAATGAATAGCAGCTCGGAGATCTGATGTTTGCAGATCCTTGCTGTATGTAGATTTAATAAACATGTGTTGTATCTTGATGTGTGTTCGAATTGATTCATTACACCTGCCATTGTTGTTCCATTGTCATCCCTGCAAGGGTCTTTTTCCAGTCAACTTTGGACAGCTTCTCCCTCATGGCTCCATAATCCCCTTTACTCAACTGTAATACTGACACTTCCAATTTTCCATTCTCTCACTCAAATTGTAGATCAAAACATCATATTATGGTCACTACCACTTAATGGCTGCTTTATCTTGAGTTCCCTTATCAAATCCAGTTCATTACACAACACTAAATCCAGAATTGCCTTTTCCCTGGTAGGCTCCAGTACAAGCTGCTCTAAGAATCCATCTCGCAGGCACTCCACAAACTCCCTTTCTTGGGGTCCAGTACCAACCTGAGTTTCCCAGTCTACCTGCAAGTTGAAATCTCCCATAACCACTGCAGCATTACCTTTACAACATGCCAATTTTAACTTTTGATCCAACTTGCACCCTATATCCAACCTACTATTTGGAGGCCTGTAGTTAACTCCCATTAAGGTCTTTTTACCCTTATAATTCCCCAGTTCTATCCATACTGACTCTACATCTGATTCTATGTCACCCCTCGCAAGGGACTGAATTTCATTCCTTACCAACAAAGCTACCCCATCCCCTCTGATGTATCAATGAACTATAGAAAACACTTTTTTTTCCCATCGTTATCCTGGGATCCACCTTGTGGTAAAGCCAGACCCTGAGACTAATTCTGTCTATTGGGAAAGTAATAGAAATAGACGTTGACAGATTTTGTTCAGCTTTCACCGAGGCACCACCCCATTATCTATACAAGAACCACTAGGCTCAGGGACAGCTTCATTCCCTCTGTTATCCAACTTTTGGGAAGTCCTTCCATAAGCTAGGGTACTGTCTGATGCACCCCTATCCCATTGCGGACTTTGGACCTTGTCTCTAGAATTGATGCACTACGAAGCTGATAACTATATTCTGCTCTCTGTATCTTCCCTTATACTCTATCTATTATGCTTGCAGTTGACTTGATTGTTTTTATATACACGTATTATCTGATGTGATTGGATAGCATGCAAAACAAAGCTTTTCACTGCACATAACAATAATTAATCTAAACCTAACCCTAAACATTAAAAAAAGATTCACCTTCTTCTGGTAGATTCACAATATAATACTTGATAGTATGCAATGAATTGTGTTATAAACTGGCAAAATTTAAACATCAGCATGAATAATCAAAAGAAAAGGCAGATTCAATATCTTTTCAGTGTTTTCAGCAACTGTCATGTCAATTGGTTTCATATTTGACTTGTTACAGCTGGTAATCAAGGTTCTGACTGACTTGAGTTCTTAATACAATTTATCGTCCGTCACAACTTTTAAAGGACCCTGCTGCAAATAATGGCAAACCTTTTTCCAAGACGGGCTATTGTTGGATACCACAGTGGTACACTGGCAGATGGTGCACTGGCTTTTAATTCCACGAGCTGCATCAGATTTCCAACTGAGGCAAGCAGTTCACTCATTCTGTTTCAACCATACAACACTGTAACTATGACCTATTTACTTTTGCATCAGGGAGTTGATGGTGTACTCAACATTGTATCTGAGTATAATTGAACTCTATGTATCTTGAAATTTGCAATGAACCAAAACCATATACATTTGTAAGTAATAAAATAAAAGGGAGCTCGTTTCATTTCAGAAGTCTTTACACTTGAAATATCTGCAACAAGTCATAATTTAATAACAACAATTACTAATTAGTCAGTAAGCACAAAAAATGAAAATAATTAACCATTAAATTTAATTAATATAAGTTGCTCTTTATATATGTTTTTGAAAATACTTTAGGTGTGCCATCTTAATGTTTCCAATAACTGAGCAATGTGCTGATTAAATATGTTTTCTGATATAAAAATAGTAGATAATTTACAAATGAATAAACATGTCGATGGAATTGTTCATAATTTTGTTTATTAATGTTTTTCTTCATGTTGATTTCAGAGAAGCTTCTGTGGTATCTGGCGCTTAATAGTTTGTCCATTTGCAATGTTTTTTCCCCTACATTTCATCAGAAATACAAAGACCCATTTTGTGGTAGACACGGTGTGAAAATCCAGTACATAAAACAGGCGAGGTTGCACAGCAGGATCTAATAATGTAAAACATGTCAGAACAGCAAAGAGAAAAGTAAAAAAAACATACATCAATGATCACAAACTTAAAATAAAGCTTGAATTTGTCAACAAAGGTCCAAGTAAAAAAATTAAAAATGTAAAATGTCAAAATGAAGAGAATGAAACTGCTAATGATATGCTGGCGGGGGGGGGGGGGGGGGTTGGAATCACGGAAACATGATGATGTTAGGCCGATGGTGATCAATAACACTGTATAAATCAAGGAAAAACAGCTTTAGAAATGACAAGCCACAGATGAGGACTAAAACTGAAACAAAAGCATACGAGAACATAATATGAGTACCACGTAGAAAATTCACAGAGGAAAGAGTCCAACAAAATTAAGAAGAAAAACTGCAAAAGTAAATTAGCAAGGAAAGTAAATAAAAGACGGGTAAACAGATAACAAAATAAAACAGAAATTTCATTCAGGGTTAGTGCATGATGAACTTGTAATACACTTTAAAAATGATTTGGACCACCACCTCTGCAGTACAACCACCATAGTCACGAGTTATAGGAGTAGAATTAGGCCATTCGGCCCATTGACTCTACTCTGCCATTCAATCATGGCTGATGTCTGCTTCCTAATCCCATTTTCCTGCTTTCTACCCATAACCCTCGACACCCATTCTAGTCAAGAATTTGTCTACCTCTGCCTTAAAAATATCCACTGACTTAGCCTCCAAAGCTCTCTGTGGCAATGAGCTCCACAGATTAACTACCCTCTGACTAAAGAAGTTCCACCTCCTCTCTAAAGGAGCACCCTAATTCTGAGGCTATGACCTCTGGTCCTAGACTCTCCCATCAGTGGAAAGATCCTTTCCACATCCACTCTATCTATGCCTTTCATTATTCTGTAAGTTTCAATGAGGTCCCCCTTCAACCTTCTAAACTCCAGCGAGTAGAGGCCCAGTGTTGTCAAAAGAGGCCCAGTGCAGTCAAAAATAGAAGGAAAGTCAGTGGCTGCGAGCTTGGGTGCACGTGACACCACATCGCCCTTTCAGTGAGTCGATGACCACTGTGACTCCTGCAAGGAGTCGAAGCAGTGAAGCAACAACAGTTGCAGGAGTCACAGCAGTTGCTTCACCCTGAATGAGATACTTCTGTTCAAACTCATTAATCTCCCTTCACCCTCAATGGAGTCACCATGATGCCACCCTTCCAATAGGCCTTCGTGCCGAGCTGCAGCTGGGACTTTGTAAATGGCGCCAACACCTGGCGAATCTTGCACATGGACTCAATGGTTTGTTTCCATGCATTGTATACTTAATTGGGGATTGTGCTTATGAATGGCAATAATCTTATTGATGAGTATGCAAAAACAGAATTTCACTGAGCCTTGGTTCACGATAATAAAGAACATTGAACCATTGTGGAACTGGAGAGAAAAAATCATTACTATTGTATTATTGACATGAAAAAAACACAAATGAAGGACACAAATGAAAAACACAAATGAAGCCCAGAAGAAGAGATAAAGAAAGATGTAAATACATAAGATACAAAGAGGAAGGACAATTGATAAACAAATGTTAATGAAAATTAGACCCTGGACCTGATGCATGGCAAATGCTGCTGTTAAAATAAATTAGGGAAGAGGGATTAGTGACCAAGATAAAGATTGGTTTGAAAGGTTTAGTGGTTGACATTGGCTTTGTGAATAGATTTTTGTGAAGGTAAATAAAGACTAATTTGTTTAACAATATTAATTCAAATATTCATTGAATCCTTACTCAATATTAAAAGAATGAAAAATGTAATTAAAAAATCCCCAAAATGAAAGACATAATTGACCAAATTTATTTAATTTTTGAAGAACAGAAATAAAGAATAGTTAAGGGTACTGTCACAATATTTGAATTCCCATTAAGCCTTTATAGTCACTGTTCCATAAAATTATAATATACAGACTCTAAAGGTTAAGCAACAGGACAATATGCAACCTAATTAAAGAAATAAAAACTGAAAATAGGTCAAAACTCAAGTTAGCAAACAGTGGGGATGGATGCCCCAGAGGGATTACTGCTGTTCAACAATTGCACTAACAAAAAATAGATATTTTAAAAACTTGCCAAATACTCCAAATTGAGGGTGCAGTCAAACAGAAAGGGGTGGGGCAGCAGTGTTTTCCACATCTACAGGTGGTGAAGAGGGACACCAAGGATTCAGATAGTCTGTCAGCACATTGAACAATGCAGCTAGTCCCAATCAGTGGCTCACGCTCGACATGTTGGCTATTGTACAAATGGAGCCCTGCATCTCAAAATTAAGCAGCAACATTTAAGAACATTATGTTTCTGGAGCAACAACATGCAGCATTAGGCGGACATGGAGTTCCTGACAGTTTCTTAGCCTAGCAATGCACAGCAACAAAAATTGCAAATATTCGCAGCAGGTTCCTGGCACATCAAGGAGCGGCAGCAGGGAGGAATAGGATTTGCACTGTTCTTCACTTTTCTTCATACAGCAGCAAGGTCAGCATTTCATCTCTGTATAGAAAGGTATAATATCCCCTTTTATCACTGATTCCATTGGTGCTCTCATTCTTGGGAATGCATCCACAGTGCCCATTTGCTATCAGTGTAATGAGAACTCAATGTTGCTAAAAGAATAATGATCTAAACTTTCCAGAAGACATGGAACAGGCTGAATTGATTTTCTGTGAAAAATAACAGATAAGAGGCAACTTTATGACAATCAGGCTTTGCTTAGTTTGATATGTAAATACAGGGTCCACTTATGTGGTAATTTCCAATGAGGGGTACAAAAATAAAGTGGCTATAATTGAATCCAACAAGCTATTACAAAATAACTTACTCACCCAAAGAACCTCATTGGATCATGGGAGATCATTGGAGACCCTTGGACTATCTTTAATTTGATTTAACTGAACTTCATCTTGAGCTAAAGGTTATTCCCTTTATCATGTAGCTGTGCACTGTGGATGGCTCGATTGTGATCATGTGTAGTTCTTCCAGTTATTGACAACCAAACACCTCTCCCCCAAAGGGTTACACAAAAAGCTGGAGAAACTCAGCGGGTGCAGCAGCATCTAAGGAGCGAAGGAGATAGGCGACGTTTCGGGTCGAGACCCTTCTTCAGACTGGTCTGAAGAAGGGTCTCGACCCGAAACGTCGCCTATCTCCTTCGCTCCTTAGATGCTGCTGCACCCGCTGAGTTTCTCCAGCTTTTTGTGTAACCCTCGATTCTCCAGCATCTGCAGTTCCTTCTTTAACACTTTGTCTACTCCACTGCGATATCTCCTCAAGGTCTGCCTACTTTGAAGAAGTTCTCCTCCTCCCTACGAAGACAGTTTCACAACCTCCTCTCTAACTGCTCCCCCTCTGTGATATCCCCTTCCCTCAAACTCTACGACCACATCCTCACCCAGACTCGATCACACCAGAAACAGCTTACAATGGCTTGCTTCCCTTATCACCAATACTTTTTTGCATATCTTTCACTCATTGTTCTTGCTTTATCTCTCCATATCACTGTTTATATCTCTCGTTTCCCTGATCCCTGACCAGTCTGAAGAAGGGTCTCGACCCGAAACGTCGCCTATCTCCTTCGCTCCTTAGATGCTGCTGCACCCGCTGAGTTTCTCCAGCTTTTTGTGTAACCCTCGATTCTCCAGCATCTGCAGTTCCTTCTTTAACACCTCTCCCCCAAATCCAGGATGTTGATGTTGCGACACTTACTCTCCCACAACCACAATCACCTTCTATTCTGTGAGGTATGACCCCAACTGGTGACTTGATACCCATTGACTTCAGCTTCATCACGATTCCTTTGTGCCACACTCAGCCAAACGCTACTTTAATGTGAACAACAGTCACTTGAACTTAATCTCTGGATTTCAGTTATTTGATCCATATATGGAGCAAGGCTGTAATAAGGTCTGAGCAAACAGAAGCTTGGCATTGATGAGCAGGTTGTTGGAAAGTAGTTGCAAATAAGTACTGCTTGATGGCATGTAGCTGGCAATTTACTGAATGACTGAGACTAAGTGAATTGTGTGATAATTGGATTTGTTCTTCTTTTGGTGATCAGGGCATATATGCGAAGGCCTCCACATTGTTAGGTCACTGCCAGCACTGCAACTACAGTGGAAAGGTTTGGCTAAAGTTCTGACTTGATGTGGAGCATAGGATTTCAGTTCTACAGCCTGCCATTCTTCTGGTCCCATAGCCTTTGCTGAATCCAAGGATCTCAGCTATTTCTTGTTATAATGCAGACACAATCAAATTCAACAGACCCAGACAATTTTGAAGGATAAATGCAAAACTTAATGTTGGCATGGTGAGTTACAGAAAATTGAGAAGTTGATGACGAGCAAGAGAAAAGGCAGCAAGAGAGTAGATCTTGGACAAAGGATAAAATTATTGGAAATTACACAATGGACACATTTAGATTTATAGGCCCAGGTTTTGCTGGCAAATGTTGATGGTGTGAGTGGAACTGTTGACATTCACCCATTTAACCTGAGGCAAATCCAGAACATTTACACGTGTGAAGTCAGAACTTAGCTCTATATCTGTCCAGGCTGCGTGCCTCATGAAGTCAGAGATCTCAATTCTTCTGAGCATTAAAGAATGGATGAAGATCTCCCATGAATTTAGATCTAGTGCATGATGTCAATGGGGACAATATGGTCACAAATAAGAATGCTAGAGGTATAGTATATTCCAATAAAAAATAGATTTTTTCATTTAAATATTTCCGTGTTTAAAAGTTTGCGCTAATCGTATTATTTAAAAATGAAACAAAAATCTAAATTTACACATCTTTAAAAAACAATGATCTTTTGATAGCTGGCAAAGCTTGGGTCATAGTTTAGTTTAGAGATACAGAGCGGAAACAGGCTCTTAGACCCACCGAGTCCACGCATTTCCTACACACATTAGGGACAATTTACACACACGCCAAGCCAATTAACCTACAAACCTGTAGAATATTGGAGTGTCCAGTATCCACAGGTATCCAGCAGTCAGGTCTTTCAGCGCGAGTTTGAGAGCAGGGGTTCTGCAGTTCTTCCGTTGCTGGAGTCCAGGACACTGTGGACTTTGAACTTCGACCTTCCAAATCCAGATCAGTTAACAATGGGAATCAACAGATGGCAAGAACTAATCATGGATTGACATCTCCATGATTTATAATACATCTAAGTATGCTTTTTTTTCCCTCTACACATTCAATACTCTCTGGCACTGCCCCCTAAGATATCTATAGGCACCTGCTGCAGGCAATTGCCAAATGGGGTATTCTGTACGCAATGAAAAATATTCCATTGCAATTATTCAATTCATAACAACATTATTGCAATCCTACCGTTTACCCTGTGCATCTGTACATTCTGTGTACTTGGATTTCAGTACTATTCCAAATCCAAGTTCTCCAGTTTAAGGCCAGGGATTTAAAGGGTTTTTAAAGATGATGTACAGGTATTTAGATTCATTTGTACAGCATGGAATCATATCTTTATCCTTCTTAGTCAATGTGAACCAACGTGCACACTAACCATAATGTTGTTTAATTATCTCTATTTTCCACTCAAACCTCCTGAAATCTTTAGGCAGAGAATCGTTTAATATTTTAGATCCTCTTCTGAGTATTTCCAGTATTTTCTGTTTTTGTAGCAATATTGACAAGATTGTATGGTAATTTACAGCATCGAGCAATTATTTCATAATAGCCTGTAGTGATCTGCATGGAAAATTGTAGGTATTTTTTAAGTACATTTGACTCCATGTGCTAGAGCTTGGAACAGTGGGGGTACTATTATTGAAAGACTAATATAGAAAGCTGACATTGTTTTCTATTTTAAGAAATCATACTGCCAGTATTTAACCAGTGTAAGATAAGGTGAACAATGCCTGACAAACGATGCCTGACCTGATACATTAATTCCGCTTCACTTTTCTGACCTGCTGAGTATTTCCAATGCTATCTGTTTTTGATTATGAAGAACAGTCCCTCGAAGCTACAAAAGGAGACTAGTTGTAAGGGTAGCCAATTGGCTGTTAAAGTTGTACCAACCTAGAAGTGTTGCTATGAATTTGAAT
Source organism: Raja brachyura (assembly GCA_963514005.1). The sequence continues at coordinate 99,174,413 of OY740784.1, read as the reverse complement.
GAAAAGTTGTATGTTGAACAGATGCAGAAAAGCCAACCAATTCAGTCTAAATATGTTGCACCATATTCATGTAATAATTAGCTAAATAGCAATTACCTTAAATTAAGTCAAATCAAGTTAATGTATATATACAAGCTCTAGGTTGAGCAGGGAATTATTCCTTCTTGCAACTTCACAGACATTTCTTCAGCATTTACCTTTTTATGGTTTTCTTCTGTCACATCATCAGTTATTAAAGAACACATTTTCAGAGTGAACACCAAGTGATTCCAATTTCCACAGCTTTATCAGGTGTTTCCCCAAATCAGGTAAGTACCAAGGTCACTTCATAGGGAGCCATTGATAAATGGCAGGAGCTTGCATGAGGATCAGTTAGTCTGTCACTTCAATTTCACTATTATCCAGTTTCCACAAGGCAGAGGGAATTAAAGTCTGTCACTAAAATAATACACATAATAATTACACAAAATATAATTCCTGTATAAGTTTCACCACTATTTCCAATATGCATTAAATTTTGTTCTAATCATAGTCGTTCTCGTTGAATTGTAAACTATTGTTTCTCCTTATAAAAACATATAATGTATCAAGCCGTGTAGATGTCGCATAACTGCTTTCCTTTGAAAGAATCTAAATAAATAAGCCGCCTGATCAGTTTATTTTTTAACTGTTTTGTTTGCACATTTCCAAAGTAAAATTATGTCATCATGTAAGCATTTTGACAAGTGAAAGCAATGTTGAAGCAACATGAACAATACCCCAGTTGTACTCAGGGCAATTTCACAATGGTCATTAATTGACTCCAAAATAAAAAACTAGTGTGTTCTAATATCCACAAAATGATTTCCATGTTTAAACACAAAGAACATCCAAGAGGATCTAATTTTTGTCATTATTCTTTTGAAATTGAAAGGTCTTTCAGTAAAACAAGACCCCAGTTGTACTCGGGTGATCGAAGCTCCCGCAGCCAACGGTGGAAGCTCCTGCGTCGGGGCGATCAAAGCCCCCACGTCGGGGTGGTTGAGGCTCCTGCGGCTTGGAGTTCCCCAAAATCTATCTCTAACCAGCGACCACGAGCTCTGTGATGTTAAAGTCCGCAGGCATCCACAGTTGGAGCTCCGAGGTCGATCTCTGGCAAAGGGATCGTGTGCTCCGTGATGGTTGTGTTCCCGCAGTTGTGTTCCCACTCGATCCCCAGCAAAGGCCGCCAACTCCTTGATGTTAGGTCACAGTGCGGACAGAGATACAAAAGGGGAAAAAATCACACCACCATTAAGGTAAGAGATTATCTCCCCCCCCCATCCTCCACATAAAACATGCTAAAGAACACTAAAAACATACATTTAACACATACCATTTAAACTCAAAGAAGGAAGGCTGGAATGAAATGTTGATATAATATTAATTATATGAAGTTATTTTTTGATTCATACTTTGCAATCACTTTTGATTATTTCAGATGGAAATGGAACACCAAGGGGAGATTTCCTTTGCCCATCTATATGATCCACTTGTGCCATGTTGCTAGTGAAGCCAGGAGTTGTTTTGCGCAGAACATTGATATGAATTTTTTAAGCATGATCTAATTTATAGGCATTATTTTTATGAATTACTTTGAAATTTTGTTACGCCTATTATACAATAAATCTCCCCAAAAATCAGTCATATTTTGGAAAGGTTATAACCATTCATATTTTGGAAACTGAAATAATAAATCCACCTGGCTTGTATATCTGACATACATAATGCACTTTTGAAGTACTGTTGGGTGAAATCCATTCTCTCTGTGCAAAACAGATAAACCAGGAAAACAGCTGGAAGTAGATGAATGTATTACTGAGCTTGTGGTTGAGGCAGATTCAGTTGTAGCATTAAAATTCCCTGATATGAGAATAAATTGCAAGGCTATGGTGAGTGAGCAAAGCAGTGCGTCTGGCTGGAGTGGTTCTTACACAAAATCACAACAGATGCAACAGGCAAAGTGAGCTTCTTCTGTGCTTCTTCTTTTTTCGTGTGGTGTGCACAGCTAAAGTTGTAGGACAACTTGTTCTATTCGATCTTCTGCTTCTGCACGTCGAGTTGATTGCATTAGTCGAAAAAGGGCGGACCATGTGAAGGTTGCAATCTTCCACCCCTTCTGCTGTACTACAAATTTTGTGTGATTCTGCTACCAGCTTAAATCCTAAGATTTATCTGGTCTAAAGTTGCAGCTGGCTACAATCAACTCATAAGTTACGAACTATATTTTGATATTAATGTAATACTGACATATGTATGCTTGATAGCCTCAAATGATTTTCTATTAGTTACCCACAGGTGACCTCATTTGGTTAACAAGGTGGGATGAGACAGGATGGTGCTTCCACAAGCAACCAGGTAAATAAAGTGGACGTATAAATGAATGCTCATGAAGCCTGGAGAAACCACTATCCACAGATGTTATGTGTTTGCAAATATTTGACATGACAAAGTGAATAATCTGATGAGTGGTTGTCAAGGACACCTTAGTTCTGGACTAAGGATTACACCAGCAATATTGCAGTCATTTGAAGACATGTTATATCTAAGATTGCAAGTCAGTTTCTCAATTAAGGCATATCTCTTATAAGAAACCCTTAGAACAGTGCGATGTATAGCTTCTTAATATAATTGCAGATATGCATAAAGAATTATAAAGTGTGACACTTTTTTTCTGAACAGCTGAAACCATTCAAATTAAGCAGCTTCTGTCTTTAACTAGATTCATATAAACATAGAAACATAGAAAAATAGGTGTAGGAGTAAGCCATTCAGCCCTTCGAGCCTGCACCGCCATTCAATATGATCAAGGCTGATCATCCAACTCAGTATCCCCGTACCTGCCTTCTCTCCATACCCCCTGATCCCTTTAGCCACTAGAGCCACATCCAACTCCCTCTTGAATATAGCCAATGAACTGGCCTCAACGACATTCTGTGGCAGAGAATTCCAGAGACTCACCACTCTTCTGGTAGGGCCACCCATGGCGGTAAGGTCGAGGATCAAGGTCCAGACTAAGAACGATCCAACCCACAAGACCTGGCAGACAAAGTTATCTTGAACACAACAGCTGTTAAGGCGGATGAAGGCTGCAACAGATCTATCAGCTCCAATCATCTTGGTTTCCTTGCCATTAGAATTAGTTGAAATTGATTTGTGAAGGACCATGTGCCTTAAGGAGTGCAGCATCAAGTGCACACCCTCAGGGGTCTTTGTTCTGTGAGCAGCACAAAAGACTTTCAGCGATCGAGGAGGGTTGAATGGGGACAGGTCACGTGATGGCTGGAAGCTCCTAGTCAAGATCTGGCATGGAATCAGTGAATAGTTGATTCAATCACTCAACTTTGGACAGTAGTTGTTCGGTAGCCGTGTTCGTGTTTGAGCAACCCTATTTGGAGTGGCTGGGAGCGGATGGGCAAGTATACTCTGGATTTTAGAAGGATGAGAGGAGATCTTATTGAAACATATAAGATTATTAAGGGTTTGGACACGCTGAAGGCAGGAAACATGTTCCCGATCTTGTGGGAATCCAGAACCAGAGGCCAAAGTTTAAGAAGAAGGGGTAAGCCATTTAGAACAGAATGAGGAAATACTTTTTTCACACAGAGAGTTGTGATTCTGTGGAATTCTCTGCCTCAGAGGGCAGTGGAGGCCGGTTCTCTGGATGCTTTCAAGAGAGAGTTAGATAGAGCTCTTAAAGATAGCGGAGTCAGGGGATATGAGGAGAAGGCAGGAATGGGGTACTGATTGTGGATGATCAGCGACGATCACATTGAATGGTGGTGCTGGCTCGAAGGGCCAAATGGCCTACCTATTGTCTATTTAGGATCCACTGCTCACCTTGAACTGGGGGGGGGTTAGAAAAGGTCCCCTAAAAATAGTCTGCTTAGTCTCGCCCTGTCTGGCAAGCTGCGTCCAGAGGGATCACCATCGTGCAGTTGAAAACCATCAAGCAGGGAAACTATGAAACTTGGAACATATGAACTCTGATGGACAACCCAAACTCAGACCGACTAGAAAGAAGAACCGCCTCGAGAGCTCCAAAAATTCAGCTTTGACATTGCTGCTATGAGTGAGACCTGTAGAGCTGGAGAAGGGCAACTAAAGGAAGAACAAGGTCAATACACCTTTTTCTGGAAAGGTCTGGAACCTGCACAACCGTGGATCCACGGAATGGGTTTTGCCATCCGAAACAGCCTACCTCAGAAGCTGACAGCGCAACCAATGGTAATCAATGAATGTCTTGTGACTCTACGAATCCAGCTCGTCAAGAACCAATACACCACCATCATCAGCGCCTAAACTCCAACTCTAGACATTGAAAACGAAGTAAAGGAGAGGTTCTATGCCCACTTGACGATGTCCTTTCCTCTGTTCCCAACAATGACAAGATTATTCTCTTGGGAGACTTCAATGCCAGAGTCGGGAAAGATCATAGGCTCTGAACCGGAACAATGAGCAAGGAAGCAGTTTGCAAGGTCAATACCTGGTGATTACAAATGCCTTATTTCGGCAGAAAAACAGGCACAAAGTCTCCTGGCAGCATCCACGCTCCAAACACTGGCTTCTTATCAACTACATCGTCGTACGATCCTGTGACCAACAACATGTACTGAAAACAAGCCGCAACTGGTGCCAACAAGTGCTGGACAGACCATTCTCTCATCTCGTCCACCACGAGAATGAAGATTCTGCCCAAATGGAAACATCAAAACCAGAACATAATCAAGGAATTCAATGTTGACGTCCTTCAAGGCATCAAACATGTACAGAAGTTTCAACAAATCCAACCATCTGTCGAAGAACACTGGAATCTATTGAAAAACGCTTTCAACGCCTCCTGCAAGGAAACAATTGGGTTCAAGTAAAAAAAACCATCAGGATTGGTATGACAATAATGATAAACAACTCCAACAACTTGTATATGAAAAGAGAAAAGCTTTCAGCACCTTAAAAAATGACCACCAGTCGGCTACTAAAAGGAAGTGCTATAAGGAATGCAAGGCTGCAGTGCAGAAGAGCACTTAAAACCTAAAAAAACAATGGTGGAGGGAGAAAGCTCAGGAAATCCAACAAATCGCAGGCTTTTTCCAATGCAACCAAAGCCATTTTTGGTCCATCCACTCACAGTCAACCCCCTCTCAAAAGCAAAGATGGGTCAACCATCCTGAAGAGCAATGCTGACATCAATTCTAGATGGAGATTTGAAGATCTTCTAAATCAAACCGCCTCATTTGACAGGAATGTGATCAACAACATTCCAAAGCAACCTGTTGACGACTCCCTTAGCAGATTACCATCACTTGAAGAAGTCAAGGAAACCATCAAAACCTTGAAAAACAACAAGGTAGCTGGACTCGATGGAACACCAGCCGAGGTCTACAAAATTGGAGGTAAACTGCTCCATTACCAACTGCATCAACTTCTCATCAAGATCTGGATAAATGAAGATGTACGAGGAAACTTTAGAGAATCAGCAATCATTACCATCTACAAAAGGAAAGGCAATCGATCTGACTATGGAAACTATTGTGGAATTTCCCTGTTAGCAACAGAAGCCAAGGGCCTCGGCCGCATCATGAACAACCGACGCAAGCCTTTAGCCGAGAAGATCCTTGCGGAGACACAAGCCGGTTTTAGATATCCCGTGAAACAGCCAACATGATTTTCACAATGTGCCAACTACAAAAAAAATGTTGTGAACAACTTCAACCTTTGTACATGGCATTCATCGATCTCACTAAGGCCTTCAACTCGGTATCAAGGGAACTCTTATGGGACGTCCTATCCACCTATGGATATCCTGAAAAGTACATTTGAATCCTGAGACTCCTCCATGATGACATGCTTGCCACAGTCATGGCCAGCAACAGCAAATGTGAGCTGTTTCATATCAGATCAGGAGTGAAACAGGGATGCGTGACGCCCCAACACTGTTCACCATCTTCATTGTGACAACCATCCACAACCATCAAGGACGACCTACCCTCAGGAATCGAAATTGGTTACAGAATAGATGGCAGATTTTTCAATCTTGCAGTCTCAAGTCCAAAACTAAGACATCTATGAGCTCCGTCATCAAGTTCCAATACGCAGATAGCAACTGTGTTGCAGCTCTCTGAGAAACAGATCCTGACTGCCTTCTACAGTGCATACATGAAACTTGGACTTACGATCAACTCATGATTCTACCAATCATCAGCAACTGAGACAAATTGGAAAAAAACATCAATTTGGTCAAACACCTCTGGAAAATTTGGATCACTTTCCGTACCTTGGAAGTCACCTCTCCTCCAATGTCGACCTTCATTATGAGATCCAACATCGTCTTAAGTGTGTTGGAACATACATTTTACGCCACCTTAGGTGGCTTCGCGTTTTTAGGGTATCTTCTCTTAGATACCTTAACATCACTTTTTTTTAAATTCACTATCAAGATTCTTATTTGTTTATTTTTTTAAAAATTAACATCACATCACATTTGTTCTTTTTTTTCTTATTAAGGTATTACACAGCAGGGAGGTGTAATATCAATTTAAAAGTTCGAGATGTCCACTCAGCACCCAGAGTTCTGAGGTATTTGGTTGCACCATGTGAGTCAAAAACACTAAACTGATATATAATGCAAGACGATAGACAAATAAAGAATGGAGGAATCACATTCTGCAGTTGGAATATAAGGGGTGCCAATGAACCAATTAAGAGGGGTAACATTTTTGCCCAATTAAAATCATTAAATTCTGACATTATGTATTTGCAGGAACCACACATGAAACAACAAACACAGATGAGATTAAAGGCAAACTGGATAGCTCAAACATACTATTCTTCATTTACTTCTAAAGCTAGAGGTACGGCCATTATTATTTGGAAAGGTATACCATTTAAATTAAAGAGTACTATTTCGGTTAAAGAGGGAAGGTATATTATAGTTTTGGGAGAAATTTACTCAACTCCACTAATTCTGATAACCCCCAATTTTTTAATAAAATTATAGATATAATATCAGAGTTTAATTACCAAAATGTAATAATAGGAGGGGACTTTAATTGCGTTTTAGATCCATATTTAAACAAATCAGTAAAACAAAGGAGGGGTAACTTAAAATCTAAGACTAGTGAACTTCTAAATACACATATAAAAAATATTAATATAATAGATGTATGGAGAACTGCTAATCCAACTCGAAGGGAATATCCGTTTTACTCATCGGTACATAAAACTTATTCATGAATTGATTCTTTTTTAGTGGATACAAAATTAATCCCATACACAACTAATCCTTCATATCACACCAGTATTATTTCTGATCATTCTCCATTGACTTTTCTATTAAAATTTGAGGGGATGCCAGGTAAAAAATCTTTTTGGAGGTTTAATACACAAATTCTAAATAACCCACAAGGTTATAAATATTTAAAACAACAAATGAAATTTTTTTTTGAGACAAATGAAACTCCAGGTATTTCACCTTCTTTACTATGGGAAACTTTCAAGGAATTTATCAGAGGAGTTATAATCTCATATCATTTTTTTCAAAATAAAAAGAATAAGACAGAACAACAGATGCTAGAACAAGAAATTAGACAACTAGAGTTAGATAATGCCAAAGATCCAACTACAGATAAACATAATAAGATAATACTACTAAAATTTAAACTTAATCAAAAGTTATCGGCAAGAGCAATAAGATTATTCCAAATCACAAAACAGGAACATTTCGAATTTGGTGACAAGCCACACCAAACTCTTAGCTTGTCAATTTAAAAAACAAGGAAAGGAAAATACTATCACTAAAAGTAAATCAGAGAAAGGTGAATTACTAACATTACCTAAGGATATTAACAACAGATTTGCTCAATTTTATCAAAATTTGTATACATCTAAAACTAAAATAGAGGATAGTAAAATTATATATTTTTTAGATAACTGTAATCTTCCAAAACTTGACCTTTTGGAACAAGAGGAATTAGGAGCTCAGATTACACTTGAAGAAATAGGTGAAACAATAAAATCGCTGAAAAATGGTAAGACGCCTGGACCAGATGGTTTTAGTAATGAATTTTATAAAGGATTTCATGAGATAACTGCTCCTCCCTTACTTAATTTATATACTCATGCCTTTAAAGAAAATAAATTACCAGAAACATTAGCTGAATCAACTATTACACCGATACCAAAAAAAGATAAAGATTTAGATGGACCGGGCTCATATAGTAGGTATGTTGCAAAACTTACCTTTAGCGGCGGTGCACTTCTGCCGCTCCCCGTGTGCGCGACTTTAGCGCCTGTCAGAGGGGGGCGGGCTTAAAGTGCCGATTTTTACCAGACCAGGATAATCGATGAATGTCGGGCGATTTAATTGCGGAAGAAAAATCGCTCCGACATTTCATCCATTAAGGTATTTTTAAATTACTCTAAGTTATTTGTTAACTAGAGTAATTTAAAAATCACCTTCAAAAGCCGTGACCGCAGACCACCGGAAGCATTTTCCGTAGGGGAGAAAAAAAGGTAAATACTTTATTTTTTTATTAAAAGTTGGTTTTTCGGGAGGCATAAATACTATTTTTATGTTGCGAAATGGGGTCCCCAAAAAATGTATGAACCCCCAGTATTTCCCCCCCGACTTCACCGCTAACCGCAACGTTCCAATCCACCGCATTCCGCTAAAACCCACTCGCTAGTTGATTTAAATGGCCATTAATTTACAGCATAAAACACTAAATTCCTTCCATTTGGCCCAGAAATTCATGAAAATGAGATTTAAAAATTATGTTATATTGTGGATTATTGTGTGAATGTTATTTGGACACTTAGGCAATTAAAAAAAAGTTTATCTTTTCTTAAGAAATTCATAGATGTTTAGATCTACTCATTGAATTTTGTAATTAGCTACAATTAGATAACTAACTAATTATATACTTTAATTTCAGGTAATCCAAGTAAGATTGTTTAATATTTGTTTCAGAATGCTTCAATCTATAATGACTGAAAATTTCATTGAGTTCTCTTAATTTTTAATAAAGTTATGGGCTTTTAATTTTTCCAGATCACAGCTTTTGAGTTAAGTCAATTGAAAGGCAATGGGAAGCAAGATACTCATTTCCGAGCATGAAAATGGCCATAACTGTCTTAATACTGAAGATATGAAAGTAAATTAGGTGTCAAATTAAACTTCTTGTTATGCTTTATCTGATGGGATAAATTGCAGACTTGATTTTTAAAATCTCAAAATTTTGTAACATTGCTACATATAGAGCTATATCACTTTTAAATACAGATCAGAAAATTTTAGCAAAGACCTTAGCAAGAAGATTGAGTAAATATATTAGTAAATTGATAAATCCTGATCAAACGGGGTTTATACCCAAAAGACATTCATTTAATAATTTGAGATGCCTGCTTAATATAATGTACTCACATAAAACGGAGGAGGAAGATATATCAATTGTTTCTCTGGACGCAGAGAAAGCATTTGATCAGGTAGTGTGGCAGTATTTATATAAAGTATTGCAAAAATTTAATATGGCAGAGAATTTTATTGAATGGGTAAAATTACTATATGATAAACCAACGGCAAGAATATTAACCAATAATATGTTATCTCCAAAATTTTATTTATCGAGAGGCAATAGGCAGGAATGTGCTTTATCACCTCTGCTATTCGCCCTTATGATAGAGCCCCTGGCTGAAAGTATAAGAAGTCATCCGAATATTCAGGGATATAATACCAGGGACTCAAATAATAAAATTTCATTATATGCAGACGATATACTTTTATATATTACAAACTCACAAATGAGTATACCAAACTTATTAAATTTAATAGAGGAATTCGGTTCTTTTTCTGGATACAGAATAAATTGGAATAAAAGTGAAATCATGACGTTAAAACCTCAAGAATCTACACACCTATTAAAATTCCCCTTTAAAATTGCAACAGAAATTTTAAATATTTGGGTATTCAAATTACTAGAAAATGCAAAGCATTATTTAATGCTAATTTTATGCCTTTATTAAATAAACAACGTGTCGATTAAATTCTGGAAAACACTTCCGTTATCATTAATAGGCAGAATAAATGCTATAAAAATGATCTTTTTACCACAAATATTATACCTATTTAGAATATAGATAACAATCTCCTTAATCTTTTACTTTCTACTCTTCTCTTTTTTTTCCTTTTTCATTCTCAACTTTCTTTTTTCACACTTTTTTCTTTCTCACACATTATATATCACATGTTTCTCTATCTTTTATTTTCTACTCTCTCTTTTTCATTAATAAAAAAATTAAAAAATAAGAAGCTGTACATAAAATGTAATATGTCAATATATATTAGGCACTTTGGTGCCATATTGCTGTACTTCTAATAAAATATAATTTAAAAAAAAAAGTGTGTTGGAACAGAGTTTGGACTTCTTTGAATGAGAGTCTTTCAAAATCATGACATCCAAACAGACACCAAAATATTAGTGTACAATGCAGTAGTGATTCCAACGCTCCTGTATGCATCAGAAACCTGGACAACATACCGACGCCATCTGAAAACACTTGAAAATTTCCATCAATTATGAAGCATGTTAAATATCAGCTAGGAAGACAGAAGGCTCAACATCAGCATGCTAAATGAAGCAAAAACATTTAGCATCGAAGCCTTCATCATCAAGGACCAACTAGGATGGGTCAGTTATGTTGTTCGGATGGAAAACGAGCATCTACCAAAGCAAACCTTCTATTCCCAGCTTAAAAAAGGCAAACGTAAAAGAGGCAGACAAAAGAAGATATTCAAAGATGCCTTAAAAGCCAGCATGAAGAAATGTGAAATCAACATCGACAATTGGGAAACCAATGCCAAGGACAGGAAACTCTGGCGAACCATCATCCAAGAAGGAACAGCGACCTTCGAAGCGCAAAATTAGAAAATAGAAGAAAACGGAAAGAGAGGCAGCAACAACCAAAGCCCAATCTGCCATCTGGAATTAATTGTCCTGAATGCTGAAGAACTTTCAAAGCCAGGATTTGACTCATCAGCCACCTGAGAGGCCATAAAACTAACAGAATATAGACCATCATTCACGACCTCGAGGGATAGCCATGCCATCTACTTCCAAAATCTAGACTAATCTGGAATAATGGTTCAAAATAACATGAAACATTTCAAGTTAAAATTAAAATTATTAAATAGGAAGCAATGCTATTCTCAAAATGCTAAATAAAGTTTATGATGCTTCAACACATCATAGAAAATGCATTTCAAGTACCTCTCAAGTACCTCTACCTGATAGTACAAGTTTATCTCCACAATGCCTCAGGGTAAAGTACCAGATGTTACTGAGCAATAGTTTCAAAAGTCTCTAATTTAGTTTCATATCCAGAGAAGTCTTGCCCCCTACATGCTTTGTTTCATTAATGAGCTAATAGCTTTTAGTTTATTATTTTAAACACATCAATGTGAGGGATATCAATGCACAAACATTTCATCTTGTTCTAACACCCAAAGATGTCCAAACCCAGTGGAACGGCAGCAGACAAACAGGCCTGGTCTAATCATTATATTCACACATTAAATTAAATTTCCCTAAGTGCCTGCTGCAATCAATACTGCCACCTCTTCCCTGCCCATTATCTTTAATTGTTGTTGGGGGAAAGAGCTAGCTGCCTTCCTTAGTGCCTACCTCTCTCGCTCTCTTATTACTTTCCCCAGGAACCAAACTGGCGATGAGCTAAAGTTTCTGCCTAAAATGGCTGTAAAATGGTCCAATGTGAAAAATATACTATATGTAATATTCTACTATTTCATTTATACCATTCTACTATTACCATTTATCCCATTAAAATAACATTTTAGAGTTAAGTGCTAGTAAAGATTCGAGAAGGAGTTTTTTTTTCTTCCGATTTGGCTCCTCTTTCATATTCTGCTCTGTCTTTTGACGGCAGAGCAATGTAACTTTAAATAAAAGAGCCAAAGTGTTTACGGCAATATTCACGGTCACAGATGGGTATTCATTGAGTGACCATCAATTAAGGAACAGAGCTAAGCATGTGGTAAAAATGAGGAGGTCAAACATTGGAGACGAGCAAAATTGCACAATTAATAAAGAAAACGATATCACTGCAGTTTTCAAAATTTGTATATAAAGATGGAGAGCGTATTAAGCACTGGGAAAGACATTGCAAACCCGACCCATTCAGAACATGATTGTGCATCGCAAGGGAGTATGGTAAATTGTGATTTATTTAGTATTTTTATTCATTTAAATATGTGCAAAGTGTTTTTGGTTTTATTTATTTATTTTTTAAATTTGCAATTTCATTTTTAATAACTTCTAAAAAATCTTTGAATGACAAGAATGACAACAAACACACAATGGCTTTGACAAAAGGCAAATCTGGAAGTACGGTTTTGCAATCTGCCAATGTATTTGTCGGTGATGCTTTTCTGAACTATCTGTGTCTACATTTCTGACAGAGCTGAATTGGACATGCAGCCTCACTCTTTGGTTGCTTGGCTGTGTTGGCCAGTGAGATCATCCTTAAGGATCTTGACCTTCTACATTCTGGGCGTGGGAAGCAGTGAGTGTGGGGAGTGAGACCCATTCAACAGACTATGCAGTAGTATGGATGATCTTGCTGGCCAGCAAAGCCTGGCAGCCAAGCCGTGACGTTCAATGTCCAAATAGGCCTCTCATATCAGAATTACAGGGACACAGACAGATCAGATGAGTAGCACCCACAAATACTTTGACAGATGGCAAAGCCATGCTTCCAGCTTTGCCACCTGTCGAAGCTGATGTGCCTTATTAAATATTCCTGACTCTCAAAAATATTGGTTGAAATTAAATTGCTAATTCAAAAAAAAATAGAAACTAAAATTATTATAAACATATTTAATTAAGTAAAACATATAAGGAAGCACACAAAAAATGATTTCCCATTGTCCCTTGCAATGCACATTCGTTTCCAAAATAATGGGTTTGCCAGGTCTATCCCACTGCATGATCCAGGAACTCAGTGTAAGCACTGGTGGAACTCAAGTTCTGACAATTTTATAGCTGTGTTTTGCTATGGGATTCTATATTGGTTCATGCCAATAATTCCACATGAAACTGCCAGCAAAACCAAGCACAATGAAAGCATGTTAATGTTTTGTAGTATAACCATTATTCAAAAGAGAAAACATGAATTTACATATGTTTTTATATCAGTTCCATTGCTTATACCAGAAGCTTAATTGGACATGAGGTTCTCTGTTTTACTGCCTGACTGTGTTGTCTTGTAAGCAATCCAGAGGCCTGGACTCAAACCCCAAACCCCACCTTGGCAGCTAAGGATTTTTAATAATCTGGAGCAAGTGATCCAAAATGACCATCATGAAAAAGATACTTTGTCAATTCACAATTTAACTCCAGAGGAGAAAATCCACTGCGCTTATCCCACTTGCCCTGAAGGCAAATATTCCCACTGGTGTGAAAGACTCTGAAATGGCTTAACAATCCACTTATTTACACTAATACCACCCATATTATCAGACAGAATAAAACTGGATAAACTAGACACTGACCAAGACAATGAAATTAATTAAAGTTATTCCCTGCCCCAGTTCCACTTCACAAACAGGTCTAAAGAGCAGTCCCAAAGACTAGTCAAGCTACAGCCTGATATAGTCGTGTGCACAAAACCATACAATTGTGCCTTCCATATATATTGAAGATGTCTCCTGATTTTAAACAGGAGCAGGGATGTTATGTAATTTCTCTAAGTTAGTGGCTCATACAGTGGGTGGATGTGTGCAAATGACGTGTCTTTATTAATGGCTATGCTCCAATGTAGATGGGAACAAAGCCACTAATGTCCAATTAAAATTATGCCACACTGCCAATTAGCCCATGAATATTGAATTGCAAGTGATCTTCCCATCTGCCCATGAGCCTTGAAAATCAGTGGAAGTAGGGATCGGTACATGAGAAACCTCAGACTGATTAATTCACTTTAAATTTTTCCATTCTAACACAAAACTGTATGGAGTGAAGGGAGTTCAAATCCTGATGCCAACCCATGAATCAGACATGTAATTATCCACATGAGAAATAATGAGCTGGTTAAAATATTTAACTTGTTTTTCAGCTATTTACATTTATTAGTCTCGAGCACAAGACCTAAATATAAAATATGGTACAGGATATAAAATAACTGCATTTTTGTTTGCTAGCAAGCTGACTGTAAAAAAATATCCTTGTTCAAGGACTGAATGCTTCTAGCAGATTTGAGAAAATTTACATTAGTGATGTTTCTGCTTTCTGGAATTTAGTATAAGCATTAGGGATCTGAACAGCCCATATCCAACTGGAAGATACCAGTCAAAACATATTTCTCTTGACATTAATTTCCTGTCACAGTCATAGGATCATAGACTTGCCCTTCTACACATCCCATTTGCCCTCATTAGGACCATATCCTTCTCTGCCTTAGTATCTGACTCCACCATTGACTTTGGCAGTACATCCCAGATATCAACCACACTCCATGTAAAACTTACCCCTAAGATCCCCTTTAAATCCCCTTTAACACAATGTAAACATGTTTCCTCTCAATGTGCTCATGTTTTTGATATACCTAATATTGGAAAAAAAACTTTGACATGTCACCCATTCCTTCTCTCCAGAGATGCTGCCTGTCCCTCTGAGTTACTCCAGCATTGTGTCTACTTTCGATTTAAAACAGCATCTGCAGTTTTTTCCTACACACTCTAACCAGGTCACCTTTCAGCATCCTTTACTCTATGATTATCTTGCTGTCTCGTTCTCAATACTGAGACGCCAGTTTCTAGCTTGAGCATTCCACACTGCTCGTATATTCAACGGCAAATGCCAGGCACTATTGTCAGAGGAGGTTACTGGGTCGACAGGGAATAAGATTCAAGGATGTGCTCAAAGTTCCATTGACAAAGTGTAATGACCCCACTGACTTTTGGAAGCCTCCAGCCCGAGTCCATTCAAAGTGGGCTGGTGTTCAGCTCCTCGCCTTGAAGTTTCAGATCTGTCTGACATCGAGCCCCATGTAAAGTAGTGGAAGGAGTGGATCACCTTTCCAGACTTCCTACCCACCTTCCACCAGTGTTCAAGAGTCTACAGTTTCCACACTGGCCTCATTAGCCATCTCAGAACTCAGAAAACCGGAATGGAAACAAGTCACTCTCAATCCAAGAGAACTGCCTAAGAAGAAGATGAAGTAAAATAAAACATTGCTAATTTAAATTCTATAATTCAATTGACTAAAGGCTGGAAATAGTGGAATATGTGAATTAGAATAATATGTAAGATATAAAAATAATAGGGTGATTTAGAACATAGAATAGTACAGTTCACGAACAGGTCCTTTGGCCCACAATGTTTGTGCAGAACATGATGCCTAGTTAAATTAATCTAATTTGCCAGTGCAGGATCCATATCCCTCTATTCCCTGCACTTTAATGAGCCTATCTAAAAGCCTCTCAAACACCACAGCCATATCTGCCTCCACCATCATCCCTGGCAATGTTTACCAGGCCCTCACTATTCTCAGTGTAAGTAATTTACCTGGCACATCTCCATTAAACTTTCACCCTCACTTTACAGCTATGGCCTCTGGTGTTGGAACATTTCCACCTTGGGAAAAAAAAGTTCTGACTGTCTACCCTATCCACAATTTTATATACTTCTAACAATTCTCTCCTCAACCTCTGACATTCAAGAGAAAGCAATGCAAGTATTTGAGCCCTCTAATCCAGGCAACTTTCTGGTAAATCTAATGTGTACCCCCATCAAAGCCTCCACATCTTTCCTACAAAGGGGCAACCAGAACTGCATGCAACACTCCAAATAAGGCCTAATCAAAGTCCTATAGACCTGCATCAGAAGGGGGGGTGGGGGAGGGAGGGTGTTGGGAAGGGAGGCATGTGGAGAGGGGGTGTGGGGAAGAGGCTGTGGGGAAGTGGGGCGGTGTGGGGGAAAGGGGGGTGTGGGGAAGGAGGGGGTGGGGGAAGGAGGGGGTGGGCGAAGGAGGAGGATGGGGGCTTTGGGAAGTGGGTGGGTGCTCACTCTGCTCACCTCGCACCTTCAGCTATCGGCCTCACGCAGTAGCTCCCGGTCCCACTCCAACTTTACTCAGAGGCTTCCGGTTCAACTTAACAGCTCCCGGCTCATGCTGCTCTCTGCCTGCACGCTACTCATGGACTCAGCCCCACCTCTGGGAATTTATTCTCCGTGGGTACCGGAAGGGGCGTTACCTTCATGGTGACGACAGGCGAGAAGACCAATCTGCTGATCTCACGATTTTTTAAAATCTTCATAAGTTTTCTAATAATTCACCGGTCAGAACAAAACTTGGTGTGCTTGGAGCAGAGGAGAATGGTGAGTAAGGTGGCAAAAAAATCCTAGCGATATACGTTACCGTTTTTGTGCAAATTAAAAAAACATACAAACCAGAAGTGGTCAAGATGAGAGTTTTAGTAATAGTATAGCTAGATAAATGAACTTGGACTCTAAGATCCCTCTGCGCATCAATGCTGTTAATGTTTCAGAAAGAACTGCAGATGCTGGAAAATTCAAAGGTAGACAAAAATGCTGGAGAAACTCAGCGGGTGTGGCAGCACCTATGGAGCGAATGAATAGGTGACGTTTCGGGTCAAGACCCTTCTTCAGACATCAATGCTGTTAATGGTCTTTAATGCATTTAATTGTCGAAGTTGGATTTTCAAAGTTCCTGATGTGTGCACTTTTGATTTGCCGTGCCAGGAGAATAAACAATGCAAATTATTCAGAACAGTAAATTACATGTTTTAATTCTAGAGCATGTGATTATGATCAGAATTTAACAACCCAGTTAGTGCAGCATTTCTCCAATAATTCTTACCATCCGCCGGACATTAAGAGGAATTTATTCTGTTTTCTTTCAATATCCTTCTGCTAAACATTACACATGCTACAACCAGATTACAGAAATTGTCTTGATTCATGTCAGATAATGAGAAATGTAATTGGTTCAGAAGTGTGAAAAAGAGCATTAATGATGCATTGTTGTGTTGTTAATTTTCCTCCACATTTTACTGATAAAATATCATTTAATGAAATTATCCATATTAAAATCAAACTTAAGGGTCATTAAGATCTACAAAAACATTACTAATGTTGCACAGTGGAGGAGAATGCGGCATGCTGAGATCTATTCCACAGCTCTTTCATTGCTGACCTTAAACAATGAATATGCGCAAGTGAGAATCAGCCCCACTCGTTGCAGTGCAATAAAACAGAAAGAAAACTCTAACAGCCCAACAACAAATTGCTGCTGACCAACCAGTTCACACACTGCAACAAAGCATTTCAAATCTGCAGTAATATTAAGATAGGTAGATTCCACATATAGTTCGCTATAATTCCCTTCAGTTGAAAAATGTTAAATGTTTTCTCCAAGCTCCAATATTAATTTGAGAGCAACATCAGTCCTGGTGCTTGTTTGAAGCCCAGGTATATTTCAGCAAGGGAATGTGGATACAATTCTACTGTTCATTTTCAGGCCTCTAATCTTCCTTTTATATTATGTTTATATTTAATGTATTGTTTATTGTTGAATAACAAAGCTTGTGGAAATTGGCGAAGTAGAGTAATAGGTATCATTGGAAAAACTCAGCGGGTGCAGCAGCATCTATGGAGCGAAGGAAATAAACACATTTCGGGCCGAAATCCCTTCTTCTTGAGCACAGGTTTCTCTAGGGTTGCAAAAATATTAAAATAATGCTGAAGGATACAAGTTCGGTGTGAGTTAGAACATACTGTGCATTCAGAATGTATTCAGACCCCTGCACTTTTAGCACATTTTGTTACATTACAGCCTTATTCAAAAATTGATTAAAACAATGTTTTAATCATCAATCCACACACAATACCCCATAATACAAAAGCAAAAACAGGTGATTAGAAATTTTTGCTAAGTAATTAAAAAGAAATAACTGAAATATCAAATTTACATAAGTATTCAGACCCTTTACTCAGTACTTTGTTGATGCACATTTGGCAGCGATTACAGCCTCAAGTCTTCTTGGGTATGGAACTACAAGCTTGGCGCATCTGTATTTGAGTAATTTCTCCCTTTCTTCTCTGCAGATCCTCTCAAGCTTTGTCAAGTTGGATGGGGAGCGTCGATGCACAGCTATTTTCAGGTTCCTCCAGAGAGGTTCGATCGCGTTCAAGTCCGGGCTCTGACTGGGCCACTCAAGGACATTCACAGACTTGTCATGAAGCCACTCCTGCATTGTCTTGCCTATGTGTTTAGGGTTCTTGTCCTGTTGGAAGGTGAACCTCCGTCCCTGTCTGATGTCCAGAATGCTCTGGAGCAGGTTTTCATCAAGGATCTCTCTGGACTTTGCTCAGTTCATCTGTCCCTCAATCCTAACTAGCCTCGCCATTCCTGCCGCTGAAAACCATCCCCACAGCATGATGCTGCCACCACCATGCTTCACCATAGGTATGGTATTGCCCAGGTGATGAGCGGTGCCTGGTTTCCTCCAGACGTGACACTTGGCATTCAGGCCTAAGATTTCAATCTGGGTTTCATCAGATCAGAGAATATTATTTCTCATTCCTTTTGGCAAACTCCAAGCAGGCCGTCATGTGCCATTTACAGTATCTACCATAAAGGCCTGATTGGTGGAGTGCTGCATATATAGTTGTCCTTCTGGAAGGTTCTCCCATCTCCACAGAGGAACTCTGGAGCTCTGTCAGAGTGACCATCGGGTTCTTGGTCACCTTCCTGACAAAGGCCCTTCTCCCCCGATTGCTCAGTTTTGCCAGGCGGCCAGCTCTATGAAGAGTCCTGGTGGTTCCAAAGTTCTTCCATTTAAGAATGATGGAGGCCTCTGTGCTCTTCGGGAACTGCAATGCTGCAAAAAATGTTTTATACCCTTCCCCATATCTGTGTCTCAACACAATCCTGTCTCGGAGGTCTACGTACAATTCCTTCATCTTCATGGCTTGGTTTTTGCTCTGACATGCACTGTCCACTGTGGGACCTTGTATACACTGGCGTGTGCCTTTCCAAATCATATCGAATCAATTGAATTTACTACTGATTGACTTCAATCAAGTTGTAGAAACATCTCAAGGATAATCAATGGAAACAGGATGAACCTAAGCTCAATTTTGAGTGTCATAGTGAAGGGTCTGAATACTTATGTAAATGTGATATTTCAGTTATTTATTTTTAATTACTTTGCAAACATTTCTAAACACCTGTTTTCTCTTCTTCGTTCTGGGGTATTGTGTGTAGATTTTAATATAAGGCTGTAACATAAGAAAATGTGGAAAAAGTGAAGGGGTCTGAATACATTCTGAATGCACTGTAGACCATAGAACAGTCCTGCACAGGAATAGGTATTTTGCCAATGATGTCTATGCTGAACAAGATGTCAAATTAAAATAATCTGCCTGCACATGATCCATGTCTCTCCATACCCTGCACATTCATGTAGCTATCTAAATGCCACCTAAATGCCACTGTTGTTTCTGCTCCATCACCACCTCTGACAGCATGTTCCAAAGACCCACCACTCTCTGTGTAAAAAAATTGGCCTGGCATATTTCCTTTAAACTCTCCCCTTATCATCATAAAACCCTGCCCGCAAGTTTAAAAAAAATATTTCCAACTTCGAAAAAATATATTGACTATGTACCCTTAATATACCGCTCATAATTTCATTAAACTATTAGATCTCCTGTCAGCCTCTCCTAACTCAGACGCTGCAGAGAAACCAATCCAAGTTTGTCTAACTTTAGTTTAGTTTAGTTTAGTTTAGTTTAGTTTAGTTATACAGCATGGACACAGGCCTTTCAGCCCACCGAGTCTGCGTTGACCAACAATCACCCGTACACTAATTCTATCCTACACAGTAGGACCAATTTACAGAAGATAATGAACCTGCAAACTTCAATGTCTTTGGAATGTGAGAGGAAACTGAAGCACCTGGAAAAAACCCATGTGGTTACAGGGAGAATGTACAAACTGCATACAGACAGCAGTCATACTCAGGATGAGTCCCTGGGTTTTTGGCGATGTAAGGCAGCAACTCTACCGCTACACCACTGTGCTGCCCACAAATAGGTTCTATTCACATAAGTTCTTATAAGCATTGAATTCTCCAATTTTTAGGTGAATTTTAACAATTCCTGCTTCCTCTCCTCTTTTTCATCTACACCGCTTTCCCCCGTCCATCTTCATTCCCCAAATAAACTCACACCTATTTCTCCCCTCCCCACTCCCTCCTCCGAATTTCCTTCCTCTGACCACAATTTGCAACTCTCCAATGTTTCTGTCACACGCCTACTGTGTTAATCTCTGGCCTTCGTTTCAGCCATCTGTCTATCACCCACCCACCCACCTCAACACCACTCCCCCCCCCCCCCCCCCGCCGTTGCCTGCATCCTCCCAATACCTGTCATGCTTTGCCCTACCTCTTCTCTCTCTCAGCTCTCCCCTCCTCCCCCATAATCAGTCTGAATAAGGACCCTGACCCACAACATCACCTATCCATGTTCTCCAGAGGTGCTGTCAGCACTTTGTGTCCTTTTGTGCCCTAACCAAAGTTTGCATAAGCAATGTCATAAATAAAGATGGGCTTAAGTACCATATGTGGGAAGGAACTGCAGACAGACACAAAATGCTGGAGTAAATCAGCGGGACAGGCAGCATCCCTGGAGAGAAGGAATGGGTGACGTTTCGGGTCGAGACCCTTCTTCAGACCTCAGGCTTAACTGCATAGGTAACAAAAACTGAATATGAACTGGATAGCAATTATTAAAAAAAAGCAAACTGCATTCTTACATGGTTATAATTATATTATTGCTTATTACAATATTTTGCACAAATGTACCTGGATCTGTTTGGTGCCATGTGATTGTGATGACAACAGCACATTGTTACTGCATCTTCCAAACGCTCAAAACAGATAACAATTCCATTGTACAATATGCCTGAGACCAGAATCTTCATGCGACAGTACAAAAGCCGATAAACCTAAAATATTCTGCCGTCACAAATTGATGAGACAACTATCTATTCACATACAAAGATTTTGTTAAATCAAAGTTCAGTAAAGAACCAACAAAGCAGTCAATTCTTTAGCATTATGAAGCATTTGGAAAATAACATTTTAAAAGTTCACTGGTGCCAATCTCAAAATTGAGATGACCTCTCATTATCAGAAATTGAATAGGAACATTTTAATTTCCTTTTACAGTCAAGGCATCAACTATAATCTCTGAGTTTTCTTAAATAATCTGTCAATTATCAATTTGACTGCATATTTAAATATTCTGTCAATTGTCATCTTCACTGCATATTTTTCTGAGAATGTTGCTTCATAAACTACATTTATAAATAACATAGGATTCCTGCACTGATATTGATTTCATGAAACATGGCATTTTCCTTTGCATGATTCCCTTTATTAGCCTATTCTTCTTTTATCTTCCTGAAAGATTACACAGATTGAAAGGAAGTAGGGAGGAGAGAGGGAAGAAATCCTTATGCATTGGTCATTATGATTGGTACAAGCTGAATACACCATAGTTTTTCTGCCCATGTTCTATTGTCTAAAGTACAGATGATCATTCCTCTTGCCAATAATCAGAATAAGGAGTGTTTTTATTAAAGGAGTGCTGTGCCTGTCTGTAAACTTTTGGAGATATTCAATCCATGGGTGGCTAATTTTGATGTAAAGAAGTCAAGAGTCAAGAGAGTTTTGTTGTCATGTGTCCCAGATAGGACAAATTCTTGCTTGCTGCAGCACAACAGAATATGTAAACATAATACAGAACAGGAGATAAAAGATCAGTGTGTCTATATACCATAGACCATATATGTACACAATAAATAAACAGATAAAGTGCAATAGACAATTATTGTTCAAGCTTGTTTGATGTCATATTTAGTAGCCTGATGGCTGTGGGGAAGACGCTGTTCTTGAGCCTGGATGTTCCAGATTTCTAGCTCCTGTACCTTCTTTCCGATGGCAATGGAGAGATGAGTGTGTGGCCAGGATGGTGTAGGTCTTTAATGATGCTGGCTGCCTTTTTGAGCCAGCGACTGCGATTGATCCCTTTGAGGGTGGGGAGGTCGGAGCCGATGATGGACTAGGCAGTGGTCACAACTTTCTGCAGTCTTTTCCGCTCCTGGGCATTCAAGTTGCCGAGCCAGGCCACGATGCAACCAGTCAGAATGCTCTCCACTGTGCACCTGATGATCCAATTGTAGAGGGATGCGCAGTGACCCAGATCTGTGAGCTTGGTAACCAACTTGGAGGGGATGAAGAGAGTGTGGGTGACAATATCATTTTGTGCAATATTTTATAGAAAGATATAAAAGTTTCCAGATAATTTGATCTATGCATTTTTATGCCAACATTGCACCAAGCTGGTATTAAACTTGAACTTATATTGATGTTCCTGTTTATTGTTATTTCATGCACCAAGATAGTGAAAATATTGTTTTGCATTATATCCTAGCAGATCATACATACATACATACATACATACATACATACATACATACATACATACATACATACATACATACATACATACATACATATGTACGTACATACATACATACATACATACATACATACATACATACATACATACATTCATACATACATACATACGTACATACATTAAGCTAAGGTAGTGAAGAAGAAAAACAAAATGTAGTGTATAGTATTCTAGCTGCAGAGCAAGTACAGCTACAAATATTCCAGGGCTGCAATGAGGTAGGTTGGGAGATCAAGAGCTAATTTTCTCATGAATCATTGGACTTTGAGATCAGATCATGATGTGATATATTAATAAATAAGTATCCAGAATTTTAGAGCAAAAGTCACGTTGCATTTCATAGTCCTTGTCCACACAAACTGCAAGTAAGTTAGAGAAAACTAAAGTTCAAAAGGTAAGTTTCAAAGCACAGCTGGCAATTATAAATCCATTTCTGGTTATCATACGAAGATAATTGTGAGTTTTCTCAAACCATTGCAATTTGGCTTGTTAGCTCATCTGATTGGCAGTTATGAACGTGTTAGGATGCAACGGGGTTATGGGGAGAAGGCAGGAGAATGGGGTAGAGAGGGAAAGATAGATCAGCCATGATTGAATGGCGGAGAGGCCTTGATGGGGCGAATGGTCTAATTCTGCTCCTTGGACCTATGAACTTATGAACTTTTGTAAATGGAGTTGCACTTACATAAGATAAAGTGATAAAGGCATATTGGATCCCCTAAGGAGGTGCACAATTGACATTCTATTTTAAAGTTTACTCCTTTTCCCCTCAGAGATGAGCCAAGGTGCACACAGTAAACCATAACCCCTGGAAGTTTCTGGATCACAAATCTCATTCTTGGAAGATGAGCAGATCTCCTGTTGAACTCCTGACATCAAGAGTTGCTCCTGAAGGCAAAGATGCTATTCAATACTTCCATTCTCTAGTAATATTCAATACAAAGATGCAAATGTTTCTGGTTGATCCAATCTATGCACTTCTAAACAACATCTTATTTCTCCCTTCTAACACCAACATCAAAGATAGTCGAGAACACCCAATATTGAGGTCACATAGGTGTCTATCCGGAGCCTGCGTAAGCCATTTTTATTATCAACTTGTGGTTTACCTGGAGTTGGAAGTGGTGATCAGGTAGAAATCAAAAGGAAAAAAGGATAGAAGTTTGAAGAGCAGTGGAAGCTGAGGAGTGGATGAAAGGAAATGGATGGGGAGTTGAAATAAGAGACAAAGGGATGGGATAAGGAAAATGAATTTGAGGAGTGGCATTGATCGGAATGTGGATAGTTGACAGATGAATCCACATCCAATTTACAATTGGTTTCAGGTAGCATTCGACACAACAGTATACAGTGCCCCTAGACTTTTGTGTCAGTGTCTCTAAATAATATCATAGCATTATATAGAAACAGTGTTTTCAACAGTGTAGTCTCACACCCATATACAAACTTGTTTTAAATATGTTTTTATTAATATCTTTTAATTTTGTTTATAAATTACAATATGGGCATTAAACAGACTTTTGCATATTCCCTTCACCACATTTCCTAAAATACATGTTTTGCTTTTCTTCCATTTTATGTGTCAACTATAAAATATAGTTGCCTGAATATATATTAAGCCAACTTTATGGCCATTTCTACAGACAGCCAAGGAATTGCAAACCTGTCTTCAACAACAGGATGCCAGTGGAGAGAGTGAACAGCTTTAAGTTCCTGGGCATGCCTATATCAGTTTAGTTTATTGCCACGTTTATCGAGGTACAGTGAAAAGCTTTTTCTCTGAAGATCTGTCCTGAGCACAGCACATTGATGCAATCACAACAAAAAAGTTCATCATCACCTCAACTTCCTTTGAAGAATGAGGAGATTTGTTATGTCCTCACCAGTATTAGTTTATTGATTTTTATAAAATCATTACCTATTATCTGTGTGTATTGTATATAGGGATCTGTTAAGCTGCTGCAAATGTAATTGAATGTAATTGTTCAATTGTCTTTTACACATGACAATTAAACATTCTTGACTCTTAACTCTTTTAAATTATAGAGATTTGCTGACTTTGGCTCTTGGACAACTGGTATAGTACAGCATGCCCCATTTAACTAGCATGTCTGGCCTATGTCAGCTCTTGTTTTGTGTAGGCAACATACATGAGCAGGGTGTGGAAATCTTCTGAATGAACTTTATGAATGAACAGGCCATTTTACAGGTAAAACGTTCGAAACACAACCCTTCAAGCTCCTTGACATTGAAGTGAATTTTCCAAATCATTTTAATCAGGTGCGCCATCTTTCTGGCATCACCATTCTCAGAAATATATTTACCTGCAGACGAGATTTGGAGAGATAGCAGGTTTAATGTAGATGTTCTCAATTTAGCCACGTGATGGCGCTGATGTATGCTGGCACGGCTGGAGTCGGCAAAAAAAAGAATCTGAGCAATTACAACCTTGGTGATTTGAGCTCATGCACTTGGAAACCCTTTGATGTTTCCAATGATAAGACCCCTTCATTAAAAAAAGTCAGCCATCTGATTAGAAATATTAAGTTACAGCACCGCAAAAATTTAAGCAGACGTTGTGAGCATGACTGCAATTAATGGAAGCACTGCATTGTTTTTTTAACTATTGATCTTTGAGAGGAACCATATACATGGCATATATGTCCATATGTCATTTTTTTAAAATCATTTTATATATATACAGATGCATATATCCAAATAAGTCTCTCTATATTGATACGCAATGAGTAGACATATACCTATCATTATATGTGGATGTATGACATATTTATATGTAATATGGATCTCCATGCATGTATGTGTGTGCTTGCAGACATACACATAAGAAAGTCCAATTGCTTTCAGTGCATCAACAGCCCCCGATGATTTTGAAAGGGGGTGTTGTAAACCGTGATTGATACATTTGGAAATCCGACACAGTAAAGTGGGAGAAAGGTGCAACTCCAGCGAAAATATCTGGAAGGACTGTGGGACTGCACGACTACAAATCGACTATGAGCCGTGAAGGGGGCTCTTTAAAAGGCTGCCGTGTGCTGCCCGCTTGCTTTGATTCGGTGCCTGGTACCTGAGTCCCGGTCAGTGAGTATGATAGCTTGCGTGTGTATGTGTGTGTGTTTGAGAATGAGCTGCTGGCGGGGGAGGGAGAGGCGACTTTCTGCTTCCTTTCTGCCAACAGATCTCCAGCTCATTACCCTTACACCACAGATTGAGAGAGGGATAGTGTGATCACACTGTCATGCCACCATGGATCTGCCAGGTAACACCATCACCGGCGTGGGCATCTCACTGCAAGCGTAATGTTAAACCATATCAAATTAGCGGGCTTAGTGCAAGGGGACAGTGAACTGAGAACACCGGTAAATATTTTATCTAACTTGGAGATCTTCACGCATTTAAAACGGTAAGAAGAGCCTTAATCGCTGATACATTTAAACGCATCCAGTTTCCTTTTTCTCTCGAAAATCAATGTTGACTGATGCTTTGTGTGGAAAATAATATTTATACTGACAACTTTTTTTCTTATTTAAAAATAACGGGCAATTGCTTTCAGCCCAGCGACCAGACGCAGGGGGGGACGGGGACAAGGGAAGGTGGGGGGGGGGGGGGGGGGGGCGCAGGGAGACTCACATTGATGTTGTACTCTGGGGCAATTGGAGGAAGAGAAAGTTGAGCAGACCGCGGGGGAGATGGAGAGTTCCGAGTCAAATTCAATTGTAGAATTCCTTCATCAGCAACGTTCCGGGCGGGGGAGGGGACTGGGCAAAAACTAATACAGGACGAACAAGCGGAGAATAACGCCAGTGATGACAGGTTGACAATATTATTTATTCTGTTAGGATCTGAGTTCGCTATAAGATGTATTCAGTCTATATTGGACATTTTTTGTTGTTGTATTGATTTTGTCTTGTTATAGGCGATGATATCCAAATAAAGTGAAGACCGTTATTCCATCCTCTAGGAGGCTAGATTGGAAAGGGTGGACCAAAGAAGGGCGAAAACAATACGGAGTGGAAGCCCTGTGTCGGATTATCGAGGATCGGATGGATCTACTGCTAAACCGCCCGGGATCTGGTATCATGATAGCGCTGAGCTTGTTGCTCGCTTGCACGGGGTTGGTGTTGGGACAGAACGAAACGGAACCCATCGTCTTGGAAGGAAAATGCCTGGTGGTGTGCGACTCGAACCCGTCCTCGGACGGGGCCGTCACCTCTTCTCTGGGAATATCCGTGCGCTCGGGCAGTGCTAAAGTGGCGTTCTCGGCTGTGCGCAGCACCAACCACGAACCCTCCGAAATGAGCAACAGAACCATGACCATCTACTTCGATCATGTAAGTCGCCCGAATCCCGTCTGCCTGCTCAGCCGTGACCCCCGCTTCCTGTGCTGAGGGACTTGCAGCCACGTTCCCCACTCACTCTGTGCTGTTGGCCCGTCCACCCACCCCACTTTATGTCCCCTTTCGGACAACGCTGGCTACTCTCACGGCGCCCGGCATCCAGCCTCTGGTTTATATTAATGGACACAGGACAGCGAAACGAAGCGGCAGGCTGTTGCATTCTGCAGAACCATCGCCGTGCGCTTCGGCAGCACGACAACGCATGCTTTCATTTTAAGTTGTTTAGTCGAATGTTTGAGAGCACTGCGATACGTTTTCACAGACACGATAGCTAATCGTGGAATCTTATCTTGAGGCGTCAACTTTCTCTTCCCGATGCAGGGGGACAGAAACAGCTCGCAAGTTCCAACCCGTCGCCTCTTTGTAAACTTACCCCGTTGTGTCTTAACGACAGACTCATAGCCAGATAGTCCGCGTTTCAAGATAATGTGCCGTTGCACAATTACCCGATCTTCCTTTGTCACGGCCCCCGCGTAAAGTATCGTGGTTGCTACCCTATCAGTCCCCCATATATTTTATTGTCCCAGGGATTAGATTGAATACGGGTGGTGGGATGAGGGGAATAAACTCCCATTGCAAACAACAATGTCTCCACCGCACCACCCCAAGTTTTCGGAGGCTGTGAATCTCGGTGCTCTGTGTTTTTTTGCAGGTGTTAGTTAACATTGGTAGCCATTTCGATATGAGAAGCAGCACTTTCATGGCGCCGAGGAAAGGGATTTACAGTTTCAGCTTTCACGTGGTGAAGGTGTACAACCGACAAACGATCCAGGTAGATCAGAGCTCCTGGGCACAACTCACAACCAGTGGTCGCAGGTCGCCAGCACTGCACCCGCTGGCCGCACTGATTTCGTTGAATTGTAATTACTTTGTGAGTGGTGAGGAGGGGGGGGGGGGGGGGGGCATAGGGCGGATGGACGAGGGGAAATGTGTAAGCAAATCCTCAGAGGTGGATAGATGGAATTGGCACGGGAGAATGGAAGAGGTTTCTGTGCGGAACGTGTAGCACACAGGGAGTTAGCTTTCTCACAATTTAGTGCAGCTGGGGGAAGGGGTGGGGGTGGGGGGATATACAAAAATACGTTACAGAGTATCTAAACGTGGAAGCGTTAAAGCAAGGTAAGGTTTAATTTTGCTCTGGTTTCAGGTAAGCCTGATGCAGAATGGCTGGGCTGTGATTTCTGCTTTTGCCGGTGATCAAGATGTGACCCGAGAGGCTGCCAGCAATGGAGTGCTGTTGAATATGGAAAGGGAGGACAAAGTCTACCTAAAACTTGAAAGAGGCAACCTGATGGGCGGGTGGAAGTACTCGACGTTTTCTGGCTTTTTAGTATTCCCTCTATAAAGGATCAGAGGCGTTCGTCAAACCCCTCTCAGGAGGGCAAATCGCCATGTACATTCTCAATATTGCAACGGAACAACAAGATTCGTAAAACCAAAATCATCTAACTGCTGCGTAGGGACTGAGCGATTTCCTACCGATTAGAATAATTTATTTGAATACTGACAATTGCCTTGGCCAACGTGGTACTGAGTAGGTCTGGTGGACTGCACTTTAGGATATCAAGTGAATTTATTGGCAAGGCCAATTTCTGGCTAGAAGACAGAAGCTGGATTTTCCTCCGGACGGATTATTGATCAGACGAATTGACGAGACGATCCTTGGTGAACAAGAGCGCACTGGCAAAACTGCAGCGTAACAAAAATTAAACAGAAGTTAGGGTTTTGATTTAAATGTTCTAGTAATGCTTTATTTCGTGTTCGTATATAGGCTTAAGTAAAGAACAAGTCCGAATTCAGTGGCGTGTTTTCTTTTTGAGATTTGGGGAAATTCATGTAGCGTTTCTGTGGGTGCGCTCGTTTTGAAGAAGTGCTTTATTACAATTCTTTGCACGGACGGACGCAGCTCTTGTTCCTTCTATGTGTTGTGGTCGGTGTTCTTTGACCTTTGGGTGCAGACAGAGTAACCTATAGACTAATAACAACGAACAAACGAATGGTTATAATAAAAGGACCCAATTATTTATTGATGTGCTTTTTTTTATCTGTCAATCAATGCTCTGACACGCAAACAAATCTCTCTCCGCGTTGAACAGAGTTTAACAATGTCTGCCTATACGAATGCGAACTCCAATATAAACATTGTTTCCTTCTTACTTTAAACTGACCACTGAGATTGCACAGTGATTGGTTGCTCTCTCTTGGGTTAAACCCAAGTAATTCCCCACCATCAGAATTAAATATAATAGAATATCACAAATGCGCCTTCTAATACTTTGACCCCAAATTTGGTGTAATGATGTATTGTTACCATTACCAATGAGAACTGTGTTACCCCATTAATCCAATAACCCGAGTTGCTAAAAAACAACGGCGACGAGTCTCCGCGCAAATAGTAATTAAAAAAAAAATGCTTAACCACAACAATGTAAGTAACCAAATCATCCCCTGCCCATTGACCGAAATAATTATTGGCGACAGAAATAGATCTTCTGTGTACCAACATTAAAAAGTATCTGCCACTAAGTTAACACAACTAATTTTATACTTTAAGTGTTCACTCGCGTAATTCATTCTACGATTGCTCGTCGGGAATGAATGGTAAAAAAAAAACACCGTTGTTACTCCGCATGCGATACCCTTCTCTGGATTTCAATTTACCGTGCCACATCACATTTGGTTTCTATGTTGAGATTCAAGTCCGTTTATTGGTCTAAATGGTTCAGAGATCAAAGTGTAGTTTTATTCTTTCAAAGGTAGTGGTGAATCCAACACATTTCGGAACATTACAAAACATCTAACAACTTTTAGTTTATCGTGTTCTACAACAAATAACAAATATTTATTAGGCAATGATCTCCGTGAAGTTCCTAAATAGCCGAATCGTGTTACGGATATTATGTTAGCACAAAAATATAGATATTATGCCAAATACACAAGAGACTGCAGATGCTGGAATCTTGAGCAAAACTCAGTGCTGGAGGAACACAGCGGGTCGGGCAGCATCTGTGGAAGGAAATGGGCGGGCGACGTTTCGGGTCGGGGCACATTTTAGACTGATTTGCCACGTTGGAGTATCAGGACGGATCGTTAACTGTATTGCGTTGGTTCCTTCTCAAAACAAACGCAACAACTTATTCATTCTCTTGGCAGATTGGATAAATTTGATTTATTTGTTTATTGGCCTCTGATGTCACGGGGTAATGAATCACAAAATGCATCCACATCTATTTACATTAATTCAATGCAAGATACTTGATTAAAACTTGAAAGGGGCTTTACACTATTTTGTAAAGATAAAATCCATGTATTTATCGATCATTTAACGTGCAGAATTGTAAACCGATACATAGATCCCGATTATTTTGAGTTAGTTGGCAGCTAGTTTATTAACTGCCAGGAAATTTGGTCATCAACATCACGTAAGTCGTTCTTTAATTCTTCTGCTGTTTGGTCACTTTTCGGATAAGAACCTCTTCATTGATTGATTTGCATGGAGGTGGAATTTTGACATATGGATGCCAAGATTGTTTCCAGAAACAGGCTTTCAAAAGTGATCAAATTAATGCACTTCAATAATATTGTTGAATTTTGCTATCCTATTTTTGAGCCACCCTTCACATGCTCATTACTTCATTGTTTTCTGCCTCTGTCTTTGCATGTTTTCCAGGATTTGCTTAAACCTCTTAAAGGCTAAAACAACTGATTTAAAATATGCTTTCTTCATCTGAATCAAAATATGCCTCTGATTGAAAGCACCATCCCATTCAACAAGTGGCCACCTTGAAAGCAGTATTAAGTGGGCGTAAAAGATAGCATTTCTACTAGTGGATTGAACAATCTCTCAGTCCTTTATTTTCTCATTGTTCCCCTTTTGATTAAATTGGTCATGCAAATTAGATATACATTCTGGTGGCTTTACGTGAATGCATGCATGCTGCTCTGATTAAGGCAATTATTCACAATGGGACTAACAAATTTTGCTTTAGAAGTTAAGACAGTCAGATTTTTCCGCTTTGAAAACAGTCATATTTCTATTCCCTTTAAATTGCTTTACAATGTATGACACCCGTTGATATAATCCAATGCATTATAATTGCATCAGACTGATAGCTCTGGTTTGTGTTCATGAGTATGTATATATTCTAATATGTATGCAGGGTCCAATAGCATATATCTCACTCGATGTCAGACAGAACACATGGAACAAATTACATTGCCATTGTTCTCAATTTTCTTATATTAATAATCTATTGCATCAATGTAATGCATTAATTATTTGGAGGACAGATGTATTCTCTGAATGTGTTATACCTACTATCAATGAAGAATTCATCTTTTGGTTACAAGTCTTGAAAATTTCTTCTGTGAAAATAAAGTGTTGGTCTAGTATAATGATCGTGATCGAAGAAAACTTTGCATTATTGAACAAAATAGGTAAATTAGAAAATCTGCTGAAAAACACAAGCACTCTATGCAATCTTACTGTTTAATATTATGGGTTTCCAGTGGAGATCTTTTAGTTCTGTGGTCATGGCATTAATGCTCAACTCTCATTTCCCACTGAGTCATGATCTAAATTTAAATGATGTCCCAAGGGCCATGTACTCAGCCGAGTTTCACTCATGCAACCAGATCTTGCAGATTTCATGTGGTTTGCTGTTGCTAAGGCAGATTTTAGGAGGAACAATTTAAATTAAATAGGCCACATATCAGAGACTTTGCTGAAAAACAATGTACTTGGGACAGTTATAATAGTAAATTGCAATTATTAATATTGAAAACTGAAGGCAATTATTTGCTCAAATATTTTTTAATGTTATGCTTTCAGTAATGCCTTTCTTGAGTTACTGCCACCGGACTGTGAAACAATCCATTCCATATTTTCACAGTCACTGTTGAATTTATATAGTATCAGCTAACAGTGCCTATTAAATAATAAAGTTCATTGTGTTCCAATAATTCCAACACAACCCTTTCATAAGAGCATTTCAAGCACCTCAAAATATCCCTATCAGTGAATCTCCATTTCAACTTTCAGGTATAGAATTAAAACGTTTCTTAACACGGTTCCGGTGAATGATTTGATCAGGAAAATTGAAGAGAATCATACAAAAGCAGGAATACCTTTTAAGCAAACTTTCACCTAATTGAATAAATTGGGTATGCTCTGTTTTTGTCTGAACTTTGATAAGGGTATTTCAGTATTATTGCTTTTGAGGGAATACATTTTCAGTTGCCACTCAGAAATCTAATTTCATCCAGGTGTTCACAGTATATTTTGTCTCACTGATCCCTTCTCCAGATGTTGCTACTTTGGATGACACTTCCCTGCTGAATGGTTGAACACTCTCTTTATAAATATTATATCTAATGAAATAATGACAAGCAAATTGTGTCCACTTCATGTTCATCCATTGCACGACCTTGCATTTGGTTTTCTATGCTTTGTAGCAAAGATTTAATTTATTATAATCCAATGTATGCTGCTTGATGCTGTGAAGACATCAGATATTTATCAATAGCTTTACTGATAAAATGCAACTGTTTATTTAGCTCATTAACACCATATTTTATTCATTATAACCGATGCTTTGGTAATCTCACTAAACAGCATACAAATAAGTAAACATCTATGTAAGATACAGTCGGTCGACGAAAATATTGAATAATTCTCTATAAATTTCGATAAAATTCATTGCTATCACATGTCAGGTTGAGGTACTATTAAGAAGTGCTGGACATTTTAAATCTGTTGGTTTGATATTAATTTCATACTTATGAGTTATTTCCTGTTATTAAATGTGCTGAAAGGGTGGGGAGTCATCTTCTCAAAATGTTGCAGCTGATGTGGGGAAATCCTTCAACGATGCAATTACTCATACATTCCAGTTATCGTGGCATTCTGGTGGCAATTTCATACAACTGGATAGACTGCCAGGTCATTTCAAAAAGACAACTGAAATAACTATAGTGTTGTGAGACTGGAACTGCACATTAGACTGGCCGAGGATGAGAGGTTTCCTCCCTTATCAACCCGTTATGTTTTTATGAGAACCCAACAGATTCATAATTACTTGTACTGATAACAGCTTTTTATTTGATTTCTAGTTTTAATTTACCATGCTCTGGGTTTCCAGTTCACCATCACAAGCACTAAATTGTGAATTTACAATTTACACACTCAATCCTGCATGCTTTAAAACCAGCCAAACCCACGTTATTAGATGTTCATATATTTTACCCTTGGGTGTATGAGTCAGAAAGGGTGAATGCACAATTAGGAAGAAGTTGCTCCTGGATTGCAATAACTCACTGTCTATGATCATCGCTTAGTTTTCCTGTTTTAGTAAGGTTACATGTTTTTGAAATTATCAGATCCGTTATTGTGTGGAATACTGAGGGACCCGCATTGCATGACAAAAAGTTTGCTCAAATCACAATTTAATGTCAGTAGAAGAGCAAGATGAGTGGCAACACTAACTACATCTTAATTTTGTCTTGAATTAAGACAACTCACATGGGTACTATCAAGAAAATGTGACTAAAGCACATGATGGAGATAAAGGAGATGAATAAAAGCTTGGTCAAAGAGATAAGTTTTAAAAGCACCTTTAGGGAAAAATTATGGATAAAGATGCGGAAAAAAACTTTAAGGTCTGCCATGAGTCATTACTTTTTAAAAATTGGAAGAGCTCAGATATTTCAAAATGATAAAAAGATTTATAGAGATACGAAAGATCAAGTCTATAGCGAGATTTCAATATGAGGAAGACCATCTTAAAATTGAGTTGTTGCTTAGCCAGAAATCTAAATAGATTTGAAAGCATAGGGTACTGGATGAAGGATTCTTAATGAAAGTTAAATTAGGGGTAATATACTTGCAGATGCTGGCCTGAGGAGAATGTAATAGTCAAGTCTTGTGCTAACATGGATAGGTTGCAGCAGTAAATAAAGTGAGCGACGATGGAGTTGTAAAATAGATGAGTATAATTTCCATTAATGAAGGCATGGGAATGACATAAGGAGTTCATCTTGGTATAAAATATCATTTCAAGGCCATAACCAATCAAGTTCTGCCTTAGATTCCAGGATGAGGTGATCAGCTAATGGATTGGAGGCACTGACCAAGGACAATGGCCCCTAAATTTAGCGGGTGGTAATTTCTTTCCTATCTGCTTCTGGATGTTGAGCAAGTAGTCTACCACTTTACTAACTTTGGCATAATTAAGTAAGCCAGTAGCAAAGTTAAGTCATGTTCCATCAGTGCACGTGGGTAAGTATTACTATGTAGAGTCATATAATGTGAAAACAGTCCCTTCGACCCAATTTTCACACACCGAACAATATGTACCACCTGCCTGCATTTGTTTCATATTCCTCTAAATCTGCCCTATTGAATGATGTTGCTGAGGATCACTACATAGATGAAAAGGAGAAATGGATTAAGGAAAGATATTTGGCAAACACTAAGATAAACAATGTGGAGCAGATCATTGAGTGATCACAAATGGACAGATTGAAAAATAAGTAATGAAAAGTCTTCAGGCCAAAATCATCCCAGAACCTAACGAAAAATACAGTCAGCCCTGTTTACAGATTCCTTTAGCTGTCAACATTTTTCAAAAAGCACTATAAATTGCCCACTTAAGAACCTATGCGGTGCATGGATATAGGCTGGTTGAGGAAGTAATAGTGACAATATTGATTGACATGAAATATCATTGTGCCCCTGATAACACTTGTTGCCTACTTTTAAATATTTTGGCCAGGTCCTATTTCTAGTAAAAAATGTTGACCAATAACTCACCTTTCATCTGTAATCTGGAAAGAAAATCCTTGGGATAAATCAAGGGTTTATTTTCTCAATTTCCAGCTCCCCTCAAGGCTTATTTGGGTCAGAGAAAATGAAAGTAATCACTCCATATTCTCTCATATTTTGTATTACAGACAGCCTTCCTATGCCATACTAACTTTATTTAGATCCGTTATAATAATGTTGAGTCCCTACTTGGATACCCATCCTATATGAGAATTAAGGCAAAGAGATATAATACATTTATGGATTCACCTTTTTTTAAGGCAATCATGTAGTATTTGCCTCAAGCATTACAAATGTAGATTAGAACCACTAAGTGCTTCCCTTTGCTGATCTGCGTAAGAAAGAACTGCAGATGCTGGTTTAAATCTAAGATAGAAACAAAATGCTGGTGTAACTCAGTGGGTGAGGCAGCATCTCTGGAGAGAAGGAATGGGCGACGTTACTGGTCGTGACCCTTCAGTCTGAAGAAGGGTCTCGACCCGAAACATTGCCTATTCCTTCTCTCCAGAGATGCTGCCTCTCCCACTGAGTTACTCCAGCATTTTGTGTCTACCTTTGCAGAGGTAGGACCAAAATAATACTCTAAAAAACATCAAGTGTAAGAAAGTAATT
Organism: Raja brachyura; assembly: GCA_963514005.1. The sequence goes on along the minus strand of OY740784.1, from coordinate 99,138,966 downwards.
ATTATTGGTGCCTTCTAATAACAATTAAGAACATAAATTAGTTTAGTGATATAAATTATGACATCAAGTGCATACCATATTTTACAAACGTTGAAAACTTTTTATTATTAAAATTAACTTCCAGCAAAGCAAAAGTTGTTTTTAGCCAGTAGATTTAACTATTGCTTTATATTGCTTTTATTAGAATATATTGTACTTGGGTGTGATAAATTGAAATGTCTCTATTTACATTTGTGGAACATTAATTATTATTTCCATCCATACTATTGTTCAGCTGATGAAGATAAAATATAGTCAGTGATCTCTGAAGGGTAAATTAGGAATTAATACTTCCCTTGTTGCACTGTCCCCTCATTGTGCAATAAAGAGTCCATCATTGAGATATGGAGAGACATTCCTTCACCCAGTGGATAGTGTATCTTTGGGATGTTCTACCGCAGAGAGCAGTGAAGGCTCAGGCACTAAACATATTCAAGAAAGTGCGTAATAGTTTTTTAGGTTGAAGGGGATCATAAAAATGGGGTAAATACAGGAAAGTACCTTTGAGTTAAAAAGCAGCTATGATAGTACAACAGCCTACTCTTACATCTATTTATTATACTGTTATGCTCACATGAAGAGGATACTTCCATAAGGCCTACCCTGCCAATGCTGGTTATGAAACCGCACAATAGATTCCTGATCTAGTCAGCAAAGGATCTATATCTACTTGTTGTCTCCTTTCTGAAAGAAACATCTACTGAACACACAAATGATTCAGCAAATACTAAATTCAGTAATTTTGACATATTGTGTAGAAATTTGCCCTTTCATTATCACCTGTTGGTATCCAGTCTCATCTGCTCCTCAAAGTTCAGCACGTTAACTTAAATAATGAATCTTGTTGTGAACTACCATATTTCCTTTTCAGTGACATCAAATGACATCCAAGCAATTGTGCTTTTGATTCAAATTACAATTTCATTGAAACTAAAGAGAACACGTTTCATTTGATAATCTTTCTAATTAGGGCTTGGTGTTCTTCTGCAAAATATAAGGATTACAGCCCGATATTATCGATGTTTAATCAGCGGTATAAATACAGCTCCCACAGCTTGTAGCAGATGGATTGGTGTCGATGTGATTTATCTGCAATAGGTACCGGGTGATAAAACAACATTCAATTCAATATAAATAAACTAATTACTGATTCCTCAGGTTGAAAGCAACAACAAACAAGTAACTTTAAAGTAAGTAAACCAAAAATGCATGTTGGTGGTTTGGGGGGGGGGGGAGGCGATGAGAGTTACACCCACCCACCCCGATCGGCCCTCCCTACTCCCTGCCATGTGGCCAATCACCAGGATCGTGGGGCAGCAACCTCGTTACCCTCCCATTGGGATGTAATTATGGCAGTCGGCAGCTTGAGAGCCCATTGCGATTGGTGCAGTGTGAGTGCCATTGTGCCATCATCACTGGAAGCTCCTGGAAAAAGAGTTGTCTGTGAGGAGGCATTTTTGGGTTTCTTAAAAACTTTAATCATGAATAGCTTTTGAAATATAGCATTAAATCTGAAGTGAACCTGATTATGGTGTGGAGAGGAATCAAAACTTGTGGAGCAGCCCCTTCAGATATTAGTACAGTGGCAGAAACCTCATTACCATTGGCAACATCCCATTGTGATGTCATTTGTAAATGAGATCCATTGGGATTGGATGTCTGTGAGATGGCATTGTGATGCTGGTTTAAACCAAAGATAGACACAAGTATTGGAGTAACTCAGCAGGACAGACAGCATCTCTGAAGAGAAGGAATAGGTGACATGTCAGTTCTGAAGAAGGGTCTCGACCCGAAACATCACCCATTCATTTTCTCCATAGGTGCTACCTGTCCTACGGAGTTACTCCAGCATTTTGTGTCTACCTTCGATTTCCACCAGCATCTGTAGTTCTTTCCTAAACACACACCTGTGTGTGTGTATATATATATATATATTAGTATATATATATATATATATATATATATATATATATATATATATAATTTATAATTTATAATTATAAATCTATGGCTATATTATCTATATATATATTGCCATAGATAAATTATCTCCATACAATCAGAATATTAAAGAACAGGAGTAAAGATGTTCATCTGTAATTATGTCCTGGTGAAATCCCACCTGCAGTACTCTTTGCAGAGTTTGTATCTGACAAAGGATGCTCTTGCCATAGATGATGTGCAGTGAAGATTTACTGGACATTTTCTCGGGAGGGCAGTGTTTCCTTTTGAGGAGTGATTGGGTAAGTCAGCCCTATAATCTAGAAGTTTGAAAAACGAGGCTTCTTGATTAAGCCCGTAAATTATTTTTAAGTTAGAAAAATGAGACATAAAGTACTTAATGGGCTTTAAATGTTGAAAATGAGTGACATTTCCCATGCTGAGGAGTCCAGAACCATGGGTCATGGATTCAGAATAAAGGATAGACTATTTGAACCAGTGATGAGGGGAAATTTCTTCAGAGAGGGTGGTGAATTTTCCACCATGGAGACCTGTAGAGGCTCACTCATTGAATTAATTCAAAACTGAGATCAATAGGTTGCCTTTAGATCAATAACCCATTGATATTAGGGTAATTAATGGCTTGCAGATATTAGATCAGTCATCATCTAAATTAATGGAAAGGGTAGATTGAAGGCCAAATGACATACTCTTGCTCCAGATTTTTATTCTTTTATACTATTTTATGTTTTTTAACAATAAAGTACTACATATTGCAGTTGGTAGAACGTTACCTCACAGCTCCAGCCTCCAAGGTTTAATCCTGATTTCTGTGAATGTGGAATTTCCACATTCTCCTTGTGACTGTTGGGTTTCTCATGATACTCTGGTTTTCTTTCGCATTCTGGAGATTTCTCAGTATGTAGACTAACTAGCCATTGTAAATTGCACCTACTGTGTAACTGATTGGAAGAATCAGCGCAGAGCTGATGGGAAAATGGAGAAAATCAGTTACAGAGATATTTAGTGGGGGAATACAATTAATCAGTGAGCTGCATAAACACCTTGGGCTGATGTTTCTATATGATGAGGAAATAATGGAAATAAGGAGCCATGTTCCCATGCTATGTTGCCACCTATCACTACGTATATAGCTCAGCCCACATTGTGTAAGCAAGTACATTACAAATAGCTGGACAATTAACAAAGGTAATTTCAGGATAGCATTATTTTTTGATGCTGTGAAAAGCTAGTCATTTTATAGGATTCCCTTCGTCATTGCTTTTCATTTCTATATCAATAGAGCACTGGAGGCCAAAATATAACATTGACACAATTGCTATACAAATGCTTAATGAATACGATTACATTTTCAAGCTATTTGAGAGGAAGCAATAACCTATTTAAAATAAATAGGATAGTACTTCATGGAAGCACTGGACAGATGAATGAGTTTATTATGTATTCAGCTGCTAACATAAAGCAACAGTAAATTCTAGACTAGAATGTCAAGGGAATTCCCAATGAATTGTTTTCAGTCTGTAATCTGACAGTTGGCACAGAGGCAAAGCTTGTAAAAACAGATATCTCAAGCAGTGTGTGGCCTGAACGAACATAACACATCCTAGCGCAGAAGTCCTCAGATCTTAACTCTTTGGTATTACTTGCAACAAATTTGGAGCCTAATATAGCACAGAAAAGGCAGAAACACCTTATCTTTTTAACAACTTCAAAACTGTTACACATGGCCTGACTCGCTTTCTGAAGCCCTTAAGTCTTTCCACTGACCACAAGGGTGTAGTAGAATACTCCCTTCATGTTTGAATGTAGCTCAAGTAATTTCTAAAGTTCAACATCTTCCGAATCAAAGATAGACACAAAATACTGAAGTAACTCAGCAGGACAGGCAGAATCTCTGGAGAGAAGGAATGGGTGACATTTCGGGTCGAGACCTTTCTTCAGATGCGACCTGAAACGTCACTCATTCCTTCTCTCCATAGATTCCGCCTACCCGCTGAGTTACTCCAGCATTTTGTGCCTGCCTTTGATTTAAACAAGGTTCCTTCCTACACATCTTTCAAACCAAAGCAGCCCATCTGCTTGGCATTCCAAATATTGACTCCTTATTCCACCAGTCCACTGAAAACAATGTGTACCATGTAGAGGCACCAAACATGGTGAACAAATGGGTTACTTTATTCAGGCATAAAAAGTTTGTTATACATGCACGTTGGTCCTCTAACATAAAGGTGTTGTTGCTGCTGCGAGGCTGTTGCCTTGTGGGCTCAAGCTGAGCCCCTGCTGAGGTGGCAGGACACTCATCCCTAGAGAGAAGAGAGCTCCTCAGCTTGAAGTAAGAGAGAGAGAAAAGACAGAGGGTTGTCCTGGGGTGTGTTATATATAGGAGGACCAACATTCTGGCAGGCAGGTTTGCTAAGGCTACACGTGTGGGTTAAAACTGAATAGTGAGGGGGAGGGATTGACAAATTGGGAGTATAAAGGTGGAGTTGAAGGGGAAGTGACTACAGGAAAAATTACAAAAGATTCTCGAAGTAATGGGAAGGAAAGGTCAAGAATGGACAACAGAGTAAGGTCAGGGCCAATTGCGAGCGATGCGAGGGGGGACGTGAATACGGAGGTCAAAGTGGACGAGCTTGAGGCTCAGTTAGAAACTGGCAAGTATGATGTTGTGAGAATTACTGAGACATGGCTGCAAGTGGCCCAGGGCTGGGTACTGAATATTCAAGGGTATACCTCCTATCGAAAAGACAGACAGCTGGGCAGAGGGGGTGGGGTTGCCCTGTTGGTGAGGAATGAAATTCAGTCCCTTGCAAGGGGTGACATTGAAACAGGAGATGTGGAGTCAGTATGGATAGAACTAAGGAATTGTAAGGGTAAAAATACCCTAATGGGACTAATCTACAGGCCCCCAAACAGTAGCCTGGACATGGGCGCAAGTTGAATCAGGAGTTAAAAGCATGTAGCAAAAGTAATGATGCGGTTGTTATGGGAGATTTCAACATTCAGGTAGACTGGGAAAATCAGGTTGGTACTGGACCCCAAGAATGGGACTTTGTAGAGTGCCTTTGTGATGGATTCTGAGAACAGCTTGTGTTGGGGCCTACCAGGGAGAAGACAATTCTGGATTTAGTGTTATGTAATGAACCAGATTTGATAAAGGATCTTGAGGTTAATGAGCCATTAGGAGGCAGTGACCATAACATGGTCAGGTTTAATCTACAATTCTAGAGGGAGAAGGGTAGATCGGAGGTGTCAGTGTTGCAGTTGAATGAAGGGACTATGGGGCCATGAGGGAGGAGCTGGACAAAGTTGACTGGAAATATGCACTGGCAGGTATGACAGTGGAACAAAAATGGCAGGTATTTCTAGGAATAATACAGAATGTGCAGGATCAGTTCATTCTTATGAGGAAGAAAGATTCCAAGGGGAGAAAGGGATGACCATGCCTGAGAAGGGATGTCAGGGACAGTATAAAAATTAAAGCGAAGAAGTACAACGTAGCAAAGATGAGCGGGAAGCAAGAGGATTGGGTAATGTTTCAAGAACAACATAAGATAACCAAAAAGACAATACGGGAAGAAAAGATGAGGTACGAATGTAAGCTAACCAAGAATATAAAGCAGGATAGTAAAAGCTTCTTTAGGTATGTGAAGAAGAAAAAAATAGTTAAGACCAAAGTTGGATCTTTGAAGACCGGAAAAAGGTGAATTTATTATGGGGAAGAAGGAAATGGCAGATGAGTTGAACAGGTACTTTGGATCTGTCTTCACTAAGGAGGACACAAACAATCTTCCTGATATAGTAGTGGCCGGAGGATCAGGGGTGACGGAGGAACTGAAGGAAATCCACATTAGGCTGGAAATGGTGTTGGATAGACAGATGGGACTGAAGGCTGATAAATCCCCAGGGCCTGATGGTCTGCATCCCAGGATACTTAAGGGAGTGGCTCTAGAAATTGTGGATGCATTGGTGATACTTTACCAATGTTCTATAGACTCAGGATCAGTTCCTGTGGATTTGAAGGTAGCTAATGTTATCCCACTTTTTAAGAAAGGCGGGAGAGAGAAAACGGGGAATTATAGTACAGTTAGCCTGACATCGGTGGAGGGGAAGATGCTGGAGTCAATTGTAAAAGATGAGATAGCCGAACATTTGGATAGCAGTAAAAGGATCGGTCTGAGTAAGCATAGATTTACGAAGGGGAAATCATGCTTGACTAATCTTCTGTAATATTTTGAAGATGTAACTAGGAAAATGGACCAAGGAGAGCCAGTGGATGTAGTGTACCTGGACTTCAAGAAAGCATTTGATAAGGAGATTAGTGGGCAAAATTAGGGCACATGGTATTGGAGATAGAGTGCTGACATGGATAGAGAAGTGGTTGACAGACAGGAAACAAAGAGTAGGGATTAACGGGTCCCTTTCAGAATGGCAGGCAGTGACTAGTGAGGTAGTTCTTGGACTGCAGCTATTTATAATATACATCGATGATTTGGATGAAGGGATTCAAAGTAACATTAGCTGGGTGGCAGTGTGAACTGTGAGTAGGATGCTATGAGAATGCAGGGTGACTTGGACAGGTTGGGGGAGTGGGCAGATGTATGGCAGATGGAGTTTAATGCGGATAAATGTGAGGTTATCCACTTTGGTAGCAAAAGCAGGAAGGCAGATTACTACCTAAATGACGTCAAGTTGGGAAAAGGTGATGTACAATGGGATCTGGGGGTCCTTGTACATCAGTCTATGAAAGTAAGCATGCAGGTACAGCAGGCAGTGAAGAAAGCGAATGGCATGTTGGCCTTTATAACAAGGAAGCGAATACAGGATCACAGTGGTCCTTCTGCAGTTGTACAGAGCCCTAGTGAGACCACACCTGGAGTGTTGTGTGCAGTTTTGGTCCCCTAATTTGAGGAAGGACATTCTTGTTATTGATGGAGTGCAGCGTAGGTTTACAAGGTTAATTCCCAGGATGGCGGGACTGTCATATGCTGAGAGAATGGAGCATCTGGGCTTGTACACTCTGGAGTTTAGAAGGATGAGAGGGGATCTCATTGAAACCTGTAAGATTGTTAAGGGTTTGGACACGCTAGAGGCAGGAAACATGTTCCCAATGTTGGGGGAGCCCAGAACCAGGGGCCACAGTTTAACAATAAGGAGTAAGCCATTTAGAACGGAGACGAGAAAACACTTTTTCACACAGAGAGTGGTGAGTCTGTGGAATTCTCTGCCTCAGAGGGCGGTGGAGGCCGGTTCTCTGGATGCTTTCAAGAGAGAGCTCGATAGCACTCTTAAAAATAGTGGAGTCAGGGGATATGGGGAGAAGGCAGGAACGGGGTACTGATTGGGGATGATCAGCCATGATCACATTGAATGTCGATGCTGGCTTGAAGGGCCGAATGGCCTACTCCTACACCTATTGTCTAAAAAACTCCCAAAAAACCCTAAATATACCTGGGCACACCCCTATATCCCGTGACAACTCCTCCCTGCCATTGTCCAGTCACGTGACCCTACCCCCGACTGCTGAATGTTCGTGTAGCTAGTGGCCCAAACACCGGCTGCCGCCACAGGATCCCCCAGAACCAGAGGCAGGAAAACAAGCAGGCCGACAAAACACGGCAGCCTGACTCGTAAACTAATAGGCAGACCGTGAGGGCAGATGTCGAAAAGGGATGGAGCGTGCTCATCTTCGACGAGAAGGTGCGCGAGCATAGTCGAGGGCGGCTCTTGCTGTGGGGCCGGGGGCACCCCGGGTGTGGGTCAGGACGGAGGGGCCTGCGGGCGCAGTCAATGCTCTGGCTGTGGGCCATCCCGAGGTATGCCGAGGGGTGCAAGAAGACCAACGCAAAAGCCGCAGGACGGACGAGGTATAGACCAGTCACGTTGACCAGCAGGGGATCGTGACCTGAGAAAGTCATTGGCAACAATGCCAATAGAACAACAAGAAACTAATGTTAATATTAAGCTAGGTAATTACAGTGTACAGTGGGGGTGAAAAAACAAACTACAGTGAGCAAACAGCAAAGATACAGCAAAGTCTAAAGTCTTTGTAGGGTATGTCGAACAATCTTTGTTCGAGGCTTACCAGGGCTCTATCAAGACCCTATCCCCATATTCTACTTCAGCTACATTGACGACTGCATTGGTGTTACCTCCTGCAACCACACACAACTCACTGAACTTCATCCATTTTACCACTAACGTCCATCCGGCACTCAAATACACCTGGACCATTTCTGACATTTCCCTACCATTTCTAGACCTCACACTCTCCATCGCAGGTGATAGACTACTAACTGATATCCACTATAAACCCATGGCTATCTGGACTACATTTCTTCCCACCCTGCTTCCTGTAAGAACTCCATCCCTTACTCCCAATTCCTCCGTCTACGCTACAACTGCACCCAGGATGAGGTGTTCCAAACCAGGGCATCAGAGATGTCCTCATTCTTCAGGGAACAGGGGTTCCCCTCTACTACTATAGATGAGGCTCTCACCAGGGTCTCTTCTATACCCCATAACTCTGCTCTCACTCCCCATCCCCCCACTCGTAACAAGAGCAGAGTCCCCCTTGTCCTCACCTTCCACCCTACCAGCCGTTACATACAACAAATAATCCTCCAAAATGTTCCCAACTACCAACAGGATCCCACCACCGGCCACATCTTCCCATCTCCTTCCCTGTCTGCTTTCCACAGAGACCGCTCCCTCCATAATTCCCTGGTCAACTCATCCCTTCCCACCCAAACCACCCCCTCTCCTGGCACCTTCCCTTGCAACTGCAGGAAATGCTATGCTTGTCGCTTTACCTCCCCCCTTGGCTCCATTCAAGGACCCAAGCAGTCTTTCCAGATGTGGCAGAGTTTCACCTGCACCTCCTCCAACCTCATCTATTGCATCTGCTGCTCTAAGTGTCAGCTGCTCTACATCGGTGAGACTAAGTGTAAGCTTGGCGATCGCTTCGCCCAATACCTCCGCTCAGTTCGCAATAACCAACCTGATCTCCCGGTGGCTCAGTACTTCAACTCCCCCTCACATTCTGAATTTGACCTTTCTATCCTAGGACTCCTCCATGACCAGAGTGAGGACCACCGTGAATTGGAGGAGTAGCACCTCATATTTCGCTTGGGCAGTTTACACCCCAGCGGTATGAACATTGACTTCTCTAATTTCAGGTAGTCCCTGCTTTCTCCTCCCCTTCTCAACACTTCCTCAGCCCACTGTCTCTGCCTCTTCCTTTCTTCTTCCCGCCTGGAAATCCAAAATATCCAAAACGTCAGGGTCACCAAATGTGGTGAAGAAATGGGTTACTTTATTCGGGCATAAAAGGTTAGTTATACATGCACTTTATTCCTCTAACATAAAGTTGTTGTTGCTGCTGTGAGACTGTTGCCTCGTGAGCTCGAGCTGAGCCCCTGCTGAGGTGGATGGACACTCACCCCCTGAGAGGTGAGCTGCTCAGCTCGAAATAAGACAGAGAGAAGAGAGAGAGGGTTGTCCCGTGCTTCGTTATATATACCAGGACACACCACTATACCCTGTGACAACTCCTGCGTGCCGTTGCTCAGTCATGTGACCCTACCTCCGACTGCTGAGTGTTTGTGTAGCTAGCGACCCAACCACCGGGTGCTGCCACAACACGCACTGCTGTTACAGTTACTCCAACAGCTCCTCCTAAATCTGTGACCTCCATTGACCAGAAGGGCAATAGTAGCAACCACTACCTGCAGAATCCCCTCCAAATAGAATACCATCTTAATGTGAAAATATATCGCTAATCCTTGGCCCAAATTCACAGTGCGGGAGAATACACTGGAGAATCCTATTTGTCACAGGAAGAACCTAAAAATTTCACACAGACAGGATTATTAGGATTGAACTGAACTTTGGTGAAATGTAAGGGAGATTTGATAAGAATACGAGGAAAATAAATTGTGCCGAGTTTGAAGTATGAATGAGGATAGGTCATTTGAAATATGATCAGATGACCATATGTTCAGAGCGAGTACTCGCACACCTTGTTCTGCAGTGAAGCTACTACTTTCACAGATCAGCACCTCTGTAAATTAACATTTGGCAAGGACATCTCAATGAAACTGCTGTCGTTCCTCAACACTACGCCACATACCTGAGAAGCTTTGATGCACATCTGTCCATATGTGTGCGAACACAGAAGCCTGCAAATTGTAGTGTGCAGCTTGCAATTTAAAGTTTTAATGGATTATAAAGCATCTTCTGATATTGGTAAGTGTTTTATTTATGATACGATACGATAAAACTTTATTCATCCCCAGAAGGAAAATGGTCTGCGGACAGTCACAACAAGCAAGGTACACAAAATCTTGAAATTAAAAGTGAAAACAAAAGGAAAAAGACAAACGACTGTTGTCTAGCTGCCATGTGCATAGCGCCTTCACTGGAAAAAATAAACAAACAAACAAACAAACACAGACTTATTCCATGGGCAGAGGATTCTAAACTAGAGTGCCCCTCCTCTACGTCACACCAGGTCACCCTTTGTTCTCCCTTTCGGCGGTCCTCCCATGCCAGGTCCCCATTGTCTTCCCCTCCCCGCCTCCTGCTGATCGATCGCGAGGCCCCCGCTGCCGCCTAGGTTCCCATTGCCACCAAGGGTTGAAGCTGAGGCTCCTGCTGCCGCTGAGGTTCCCGTTGCCGCTGACGAGGCTCCCATCTCTGCTGCCACTTAAGCTTCTTCGGCCCAGAAAGGTCTCGCCAAGCGGCTTTAATGTAGTCCCCTGGGAGGCCTGTGGGAGGAGTCGGTCATACCGTGCGGGAGTGAAATATGTTCCTTTATTATTATTGGATTAAAGTAAGTTCTTTTTTTGTTATTTCCATTTTCATTTTGAAGATGTATTGCTCAGATTTCCTTCACAGATGCTGCCTGACCTGCTAATTACTCCAACACTTTGTGTCTTGTTTGTGATTCCAGGATCTGCAGTTCATTGTGTCTGCATCTCCCAGGCAGCCTTGTTTCAACTCGCTGTGAGCCGGTCCTAGAAATTTCCTGTTTGTAGAAGGAACCCGACCTGAAACGTCGTCTCCACATTCCCTCTGCAGATGCTGCCTGACCCATTGAGTTCCACTGCAGACACAAGGAACTACAAATGTTGATGTACAAAAATAGACACAAATTGCTGGAGTAACTCAGCAAGTCAGATAGTACCTCTAGAAGACGTGCATTGGTGGGACAAAGCCAGGCAAGTGATACCCCTCTCAACTCTATCCACCTATCACTTGCCAGGAAATAAACACAAATGCTGGAGCAACTCAACGGGACAGGTCTGTCTCTGGATAGAAGGAATGGGAGACGTTTCGGGTCTAGACCTATAAGTGTCCCGTTGAGTTACTCCAACATTTTGTGTCTTTCTTCAGTGTAAACCAGCATCTGAAGTCCCTTCCTACACATATCACTTGCCAAGCTTTGATCCCAATTGTTTTCCACATTTCTCCCCCCTATTACAATCAGTCTGAAGAAGAGTCTCAATCTGAAATGTTGCCTACCTACGTTCTTCACAGATGCTGCCTGACCCTCTGAGTTCCTCCAGGACTTTGGTCAAGATTCCAGCACTTTCATTTTCTTGATTCTCCTTATAATTCTCACCAGTTCCTGCTGGGCGTACAGGCTCAAAGCAAATTTGAACCCATAAAGGCAGCGGTACACTGATAATGATCTCAACCGCAAACTGCGGAAACCTGCCCCTTGTGCCCGCTGATTCCAAGATAAGTGTAATTTCAGAGTCATGGGACGGACGCAAGGTCAGGACATTTCTGCCCAGATTGGGACAAATGTTCAGCCTACATGCAGAGCAGAGTGACGTGGCTGGCAGACGAAAGCAGAGGTGAAATAGAAGCGGGGCTATCAACATTAAACACTGACAATAGCTTTTTTCCCCCACAGATTGCTTCGTTTGCATTGATGACAGTAAATGCTTGGGAGACTGCGCTTTCCCAATAAGGCTGGGATTATTCCTAGGGAGAAGGAGGTCGAGGGATAACTTTACAAAGGAACGTAAAATCACAAGGGACAGATAAAGTGAATTGTCAGGTTTCAGGTGAGAAGGGAAAATTTTAAAAGGGACACAAGAGGTAAGTTTGTCACACAGTGTTGAGTATATAGAACGATCTGCCAGAGGAGGTGGTATGTGTCGGTACAATAAAATGAAAGACATTTGGCGGGAAATTTACCATATATTATTTTCCTTGTAACTAGGCAGTGACTGGAAAGCAGCTTAAAAGAAGAAATACAAAGTGTTGGAGTAACTTAGCAGGACAAGCAGCATCTCTGGAGAACATGGATAGGCAATGTTTTGTGCAGGACCCTTCTTCAGACTGATTGTAGTGAGTGGGGGGGGGGGGAGGAGGTGGAGAAAGCTGGAAGAGAGGTGGGGGATGGGACAAAGCCAGACGAGTGATAGGTGGAGACAGGGGAAGGGAGTGCGGAGGGATGGTTGTTTGGCAGATGGGTTGACAAAGGCAAGAGATGAAAAGACAGTTCATTGGTTCTAGATGAAAGAAAATGCATGTTTCCATGTGGTATAACTTTCTGACTCGAATATGAAGTATTTTTATTCTAGTTTCCATTGGGCCATATGCGAATTGGAAGATCAACACAAAATGTTCCACCTGGGAAACCTATAACCTATGAAGAGTGAATTTCCCAAATTTGGGTAATTCTTGCCCCCTGTGTTCCTCTCTCTAGGTCCAATCCATTTTTGTCTTCTTTTCCATACTTCCTTCCATACCTCATCACCCATTTTTCCTTCCATACCTCATCACCACACCACCCATATATTTATCACACCAGATCTCCCTCTCCCATCTGGTTCTGGTTCCACTACCCTCTATCTCTTCCCTCAGGGTTCCCATTATCAGACCTCAGCACTGGTATCCTTTGTGTACACCACCCTACCCCGGAGGTAGGGGCATCCAACAGATGCCCCTACCTCCACACTCCATCTACCTTTTCTTACTTGTCTGCCTTTACCTATCGCCCATCTGCTTCTGTCTTCCAACTTCACCTTTCCCCTCCCCCGCCAACCTCAATCTCACATAATTCTTCACATTTATTCATGTGGCCTCGGTCAACTAATCACCCACAGGCCCCTGTCTCACCCATAGAAGGCTGTGGAGACCATCAATGGATATTGTTAAGGCAGAGATAGATACATTCTTGATTGGTACGGGTGTTAGGGATTATAGGGGTACGGCAGGAGAATGGGGTCATTAAGGAGAGATAGCTCAGCCATGATTGAATTATTATGACACCTCCCCCTCTCCTCTTTACACTGGTTACCTTCTCACTCCACTCTTCTGATGCAAGGTGTTGACTCAATAGTTCCTTCCCCCTGCTTCCCCACCCCCCACAGGTTCTGCTTGACTCTCTGATTTCCTACGGCAGCTAGTTTCTTGCTTCCACTTTCAGCGTCTGCAATATTTTCTGTCTCCGCTTGGCCAATATCAGGCCAGTTTGGGACAGCAAATTCTGTATGAATTGTAATTAATATTCTCAACGTTCCTGTTCCAATTATTCTTGAACCAGACATTGATAAATCTAATGTAACACTACATAAAGCACATGCAAACCAAAAGCTACTGAGATAAATTTGAACTCCATTATTCTTGCAATGTTTCCAGCTGATCAAGATTAATATGTACATTGGTAATATAAGATCTAGAGAATGCAGGATCACAGGAATTGTTATTACACGTGTGACTGAAGTGCTAGAAAAGGGGTTCAAGAGTATTATCAAAATTTGTATTTTCTGCTACCCATTTTCAAGCATCTCTTTTATCTAACATTTCTTCTATTTAACATCTTCAATGTATCTATGTGATATTATGATAGACTCTGCAATGCAAAGGTTGTAAAGCCAACATTTATGCCATGTTTCTTTGTTAGCAATTACAGACATGAAGCTTTTACTGTTGAATTCCCTTGTGTTCAGGATCAATATCTGTTCCACCTGATTTTCTTTGGCAAAGTAACAAAGTGGCTGCTTAGCAAAAGTAGAAGGAATTTTCCATGTTGCAGAGAAACATAGAAAAAAATGGTGCAGGAGTAGGCCATTCAGCCCTTCGAGTCAGCACCGCCATTCAATATGATCATGGCTGATCATCCAAAATCAGTATCCCATTTCTGCTTTTTCCTTATATCCCTTGATTCCGTTAGCCCTAAGAGCTAAATCTAACTCTCTCTTGAAAACATTCAGTGAACTGGCCTCCACTGCCTTCTGTGGCAGAGAATTACACAGATTCCATAGGAGGTTGCAGGGGGACCTGGACAGGTTGTGTGAGTGGGCAGAAGCGTGGCAGATGCAGTATAATATAGATAAATGTGAGGTTATCGATTTGGTGGCAAAAACAAGGGGGCAGATTATTATCTCAATGGGGTTAGGTTAGGTAAGGGGGAGGTACAGTGAGACCTGGGTGTCCTTGTACACCGGTCACTGAAAGTTGGCGTGCAGGTACAGCATGCAGAGAAGAAAGCTAATGGAATGTTGGCCTTGATAACAAGAGGATTTTAGTATTGGAGTAAAGAGGTTCTTCTGCAGTTGTATGGTGAGACCACATATGGAGTATTGTGCACAGTTTTGGTCTCCTAATTTGAGGAAGGACAACCTTGTGATTGAGGCAGTGCAGCGTAGGTTCACGTGATTGATCCCTGGGATGGTGGGACTGTCATATGAGGAAAGATTGAAAAGATTAGGCTTGTATTCACTGGTGTTTAGAAGGATGAGGGGGGGATCTTATAGAAACATATAAAATTATAAAAGGACTGGACAAGCTAGATGCAGGAAAAATGTTCCCAATGTAGTGCGAGTCCAGAACCAGGAGCCACAGTCTTAGAATAAAGGGGAGGTCATTTAAGACTGAGGTGAGAAAAAAACCTTTTCACCCAGAGAGTTGTGAATTTATGGAATTCCCTGCCACAGAGGGCAGTGGAAGCCAAATCACTGGATGGATTTAAGAGAGAGTTGGATAGAGCTCTAGGTGCTAGTGGATTCAAGGAATATAGGGAGAAGGCAGGGCATGGGTTATTGATAGCGGACGACCAGCCATGATCACAATGAATGGCGGTGCTGGCTCAAAGGGCCGAATGGCCACCTCCTGCACCTATTTTCTATGTTTCTATGTTTCTATGTATTCGCAACTCTCTGGGCGAAAAAGCTTTTCCTCATCTCAGTCCTAAATGGTCTACCCTAATCTTAAACTGTGTCCTCTAGTTCTGGACTGCCCCAACATCGGTAACATTTTTCCTGCATCTAGCCTGTCCAATCCCTTAAGAATGTTATATGTTTATTTTATGTTTCTATAAGATTCCCTCTCATCCTTCTAAATACCAGTGAATATAAGCCTAGTTGACCAATTCTTTGGTGCATCAGTCTTCATTTTCCTAACCTGTTTCCTTGATGACTTTTTAAACTTTATTAACTTTAAGTGATTTCAAAAGAATCATGAATTATGCAAAAATTCAACTCTCATTAAATAGAATATTCCTTTATCATAATTATATTCCTCCATCAGCAGGATTAACTTTAAAGGTCTTCCTATGTTGCAGGTTTAATTAGATCATGAGCAATGTTCTTTAATTGTTATATGTTTTTACCCTGCAGATTGTATCTGCAACTAGATCAATAGTCAAGAGTGTTAAATTGTCATATGGACTGGGATGGCAACAAATAAATTCTTACTTGCTGCAACATGTACAGGCACAGTAACACAACTATATAGCAAAGTAATATATCAAAACTAAAATACAATACATTTTCAGTTATACTAGGTATGCACTCCATAATAGTGCAAACCAAAGTACTTAGTGTACCTTTATACAAACTTCATAGTAAATTGGTTCTGAGGAAGGGATGTGGTTAGGGTTGTACAGTGTGATTCAAGAGCCTGATGATTGATGAGAAAAAGCTATTCTTGAGCCTATATACTATAGGTGCAATAGATGGTGTAACTGTACCTGCAGCAAGAACGCATTAAACTCAGAATGCCAACATCAAAGGGGATAGACAGTTGTATTCTAAATGTAGTTAGTAAGCTTATTAAGCTTTCACTTATTTATCTTTCTCATAAGGAAAAGCTTTTTTTTAGAATGCTCATCTGACCATTCAGTGCCAACAGGTTTCCTGGATGGGAATAAAATAGTAACATTAAACGAGAACATACCAGTTTGAAATTTGATCTTTATTTTATGAGGAGTTACGATGAGGGATTACGTCAAGAAGGCCTGCCAGAGCACTTGCGCATCATACTTCAAAACAGCGGCATGAAATCAAAGTAACTACAGTCTAAGTGATATAGTAAGACACAGAAGACTAGAACTACCAGATGATCTTTGCGATTATGAGGGTCGGGAGAGGAGGGCACGTAATCCCTCATCGTAGCTCCTCATAAAATAAAGATCAAACTTCAAACTGGTAAGTTCTCGTTTAATCTTACTATTTTACTTCGGAGTCACGTGAGTGACTACGTGAAGATTTCAAAGCTCTGTGATTTCATGCCGTAGACACAGTTCCATACAACACACTGCCTTGGTTGACACAGGATAAATAAATAATGTATTGAACATTGTTTAAATTATACAATGAACCTTTTAAACAATAAATGAACAGTAATAACTCATCTTTCGCAGGGGGAATTACAAAGGAGAACTCAAACAGAACCCAAAACAGCATGCCCACATTGCGAGGACAGGTTTATCATAAACCGTGAAAAAGGTTCCTTAACTGGACTATCCTGTGGTGAGGATTTGTTCCAATGGTACGTCCTGTGCCTTTGCTGCGTACATTGACACCGCCCTGGTGGAGTGATTTAAACACATCAGTGTCTACTCCAGCATAATGCAAACCTGTTTCGGCCATCTAGAAATAGTTTGTACTGACACCTTTGTATGAGGTTTTATGTGGCTGATGACCATCGCCGTTTCAGAGCCTCTGAGACTCTTGATGACCTTGATATATTGGCTCAGATGCATAACTACACATAGTCTTAGATCAATGGGTACATTTTAAGCTTATTTTGGTTCCAGCCATCCATGGCCTGCTCTGTTTGATTAGATCATATGCATAAAACGCAATATTATCTACAGAAGAATGCATATTGTCCAGTCATAACTTTTGCAATATTTGGACCCATAGTGCCGCCACTAGCACCATGAACATGACCACTTTGAGCGGTAACTTCCGGAAAGGCAGAGATGTAATTGGAGCCCATTGCCAAAGCAGTGTGAGAACTATGCTCACATCCCAGATTTCCGAATATCTACGTCTGGGAGGGTTTTGTTAAAATACCTCCTATGAATCGGGCCACCAATTGATGAGATCCGACAGAGTGTTGTCCGGACCCTTGCCCTAAGTTGGAGGACAAAGCACTTCGAGCACTATAAATGACACAATAGTTTAACTGCTCGTCAAAATACAACGTAGCCAGGGACTCCAATACATCCGGAATGCCTGCAACTTATGATAAGATATATTTGACTGTAAACAGGACTGTAAACATGAACAGAGGCCCAGGAAACGTTGGAGTAAGAGGAGTCGTCTCTGGATGGTGAGTTTAAAAATCGAGCGCGGGGCTTTGATTTAACAAAAAAAAATTTTTTTGTATGTATGACTGCAGAAACAAAATTTCGTTTGAACCTCAATGAGGTTTCAAATGACAATAAATGGTATTGTATTGTATAACAGAGGCCCAAGAGACGTTGGAGCAAGAGGAGGTGGACCTAAATCTGTAACATTTTACACAAGTGTTCAGGTGGAAGCCGCTGATTGGTGGAAGCAGCTGATTGGGCGCAACCCCTGGTTTGCATTAAAGGTAAAGTGAGTTAAAGGTAAAGTGAGCTAAAGGGTTCAGTGAGTCAAAGATAAAGTGAGTTAAAGGTAAAGTGAGCTAAAGGGTTCAGTGAGTTAAAGGTAAAGTGAGTTAAAGGTACAGTGAGCTAAAGGGTTCAGTGAGCTAAAGGGTTCAGTGAGCTAAAGGGTACAGTGCTTTTTAGTATAGGTTAGTTTAAAGGATTAAGATTTTTATATTGTGAGTTGATTTAATATGGGGGCAACCCATGTCATTTGAGATCGGCCCCATGGTTTGCTCATCCTGCAACATGTGGGAGATCGGGAATATTGTCGGTGTCCCTGGTGACGACATTTGCAGGAAGTGTGTCCAGCTGCAGCTCCTGGCAGACCGCATTGAACAATTGGAGCTGCGGTTGGATTCATACTGGAGCATCCACGATGCTGAGAAGCTCGTGAATAGCAATTACAGTGAGTTGGTCACACCACAGGTTAAGCGGCCAGAAAGGGAACGGGTGGCCTTTAGCCAGCATAGCAGTAGGCAGGTGGTGCAGGAGTCCGCTGCGATCTCCCTCCTAAACAGATGTACCGTTTTGGATACTGTTAGGGGAGATGGCTCATCAGGGGAAGGCAGCAGCAGCCAAGTTCATGGCACCATTGGTGGCTCTACGGCACAGGAGGGGAGAAAGAAGAGTGGAAGAGCAATTGTAATAGGGGATTCAATAGTAAGGGGAATAGATAGGCATTTCTGCAGCTGCAAATGAGACTCCAGGATGGTATGTTGCCTTCCTGGTGCAAGGGTCAGGGATGTCACTGAACAGCTGCAGAACATTCTGGAGGGGGAGGGTGAACAGCCAGCTGTCATGGTGCACATTGGCACCAACACTATAGGTAAAAAATAGGATGAGGTCCTACAAGGCGAATTTAGGGAGCTAGGAGATAAACTTATAAGTAGGACTTCAAAGGTAATAATCTCTGGACTCCTACCGGTGCCACGTGCTAGTCAGAGTAGAAATAGGAGGATATTGCAGATGAATATGTGGCTTGAAAAATAGAAACATAGAAACATAGAAATTAGGTGCAGGAGTAGGCCATTCGGCCCTTCGAGCCTGCACCGCCATTCAATATGATCATGGCTGATCATATGGTGCAAGAGGGAGGGATTCAAATCTCTCTAGCATTGGAACCAGTTCTGGGGGAGGTGGGACCAATACAAACAGGACGGTCTGCACCTGGGCTTGAAGGGAACCAATGTCCTTCGGGGAGTGTTTGCTCGTGCTGTCAGGGAGGGTTTAAACTAATGTGGCAGGGGGATGGGAGCATGAGCAGAGAGACAGAGGGCTGTAAGATGAGGGTAGAAGCAATAGGTAGCAAGGTGAAAAGTTAAAGTGGCAGGCAGAACAATCCAGGGCAAAAATCAAAAAGGGCCACTTTTCAACATAATTGTATAAGGGGTAAGAGTGTTGTAAAAACAAGCCTGAAGGCTTTGTGTCTCAATGCAAGGGGCATTCATAATAAGGTGGATGAGTTGAATGTGTAGATAGTTATTAATGGATATGATATAGTTGGGATCACGGAGACGTGGCTCCAGGGTGACCAAGGCTGGGAGCTGAACATCCAGGGATATTCAATATTCAGGAGGGATAGACAGAAAGGAAAAGGAGGTGGAGTAACGTTGCTGGTTAGAGAGGAGATTAATGCAATAGAAAGGAAGGACATTAGCTTGGAGGATGTGGAATCGATATGGGTAGAGCTGCAAAACACTAAGGGGCAGAAAACGATAGTGAGAGTTGTGTACAGGCCACCTAACAGTAGTAGTGGAGTTGGGGATGGCATCAAACATGAAATTAGAAATGCGTGCAACAAGGGTAAAACAGTTATAACTGACTTAAATCTACATATAGATTGGGTGAATCAAATTGGCAGGGGTGCTGAGGAAGAGGATTTCATGGAATGTATGCGGGATAGTTTTCTAAACCAACATGTAGAGGAACCAATGAGAGAGCAGGCTATTCTGGACTGGGTACTGAGTAATGAGGAAGGGTGAGTTAGCAGTCTTGTTGTGCGTGGCCCCTTGGGCAAGAGTGACCATAATATGGTTGAGTTCTTCATTAGGATGGAGAGTGACATTGTTAATTCAGAAACAAGGGTTCTGGACTTAAAGAAAGGTAATTTTGAGGGTATGAGACGTGAATTGGCCAAGATAGACTGGCAAGTGATTCTTAAAGGGTTGCCGGTGGATATGCAATGGAAGGCATTTAAAGACTGCATGAATGAACTACAACAATTGTTCATCCCAGTTTGACAAAATAATAAATCAGGAAAGGTAGTGCATCCATGGATAACAAGGGAAATCAGGGATAGTATCAAAACTAAAGTTGAAGCATACAAATTAGCTAGAAAAAGCAGCCTACCAGAGGACTGGGAGAAATTCAGAGTCCAGCTGAGGAAGACAAAGTGCTTAATTAGGAAAGGGAAAATAGATTATGAAAGAAAACTGGCACGGATCATAAAAATGGACTGCAAAAGTTTTTATAGATTTGTGAAGAGAAAAAGGTTAGTTAAAACAAATGTAGGTCCCTTGCACTCCAGAACAAGGGGTCACAGTTTAAGGATAAGGGGAAGTCTTTAAGGACCGAGGTGAGAAGGTCTTTTTTCACACAGAGAGTGGTGAGTCTGTGGAATTCTCTGCCACAGAAGGTAGTTGAGGTCAGTTCATTGGCTATATTTAAGAGGGAGCTAGATGTGGCCCTTGTGGCTAAAGCAATCAGGGGGCATGGAGAGAAGGCAGGTACAGGATACTGAGTTGGATGATCAGCCATGATCATATTGAATGGCGGTGCAGGCTTGACGGGCCAAATGGCCTACTCCTGCACCTATGTTCTATGATTCTATGATTCTATCTCCCATTTCTTAATATGAGAGACACCCCCCCGATGCGGGAGTGGATTGCCTCGACGCGGAGGGCCCGAACGCCGCAGGCTATGGGAGTCAAGATCATCCCGTCAACGGGAGCTCGAGGCCCACGACCGAAGAAGAGCTAGCGGAACGACTTGAAATTTATTTCGCCACAGTGAGAAGTGTGTACGAGTCACTGTGGTGTTCATGTTAAAATGTGTTTTGATTGTTCTGATTCCAAGATGGCTGCCGGAAGTGAGCATGAGCGCTGGCGCGATTAGCTGCTGCTGCTCTCTCTTTGAATTGTGTATTGTTGATGTCCCTACTACTTTTTTGTTTCATTTTGTTTATATGTTTGTAATTTGCTTGTTTTAATCTGTAAGGTGTCCTTGAGAGTCCTGAAAGGCGCCCGTAAATTAAATGTATTATTATTATTATTATTATTATACATATCATTTTTTTGTACTATCTCTCCAGGCCATCGTAATCACATCGACGGTCCTACTCAATAGTCCGAGTCTCTGGAACTGTCCGGTCAGAAGATACAAATCAATAGATTAATACGCTCATGTAAAGGGGAACTCTCCTCCTGTCCCAGTTTGAACCAACAAGTTGCTGTAATTGGGATAATCATGTATGCTGTGTCATCCGTCTCAGAACTCATGGACCAGTTGGGAACTACCAAACGCCTAAGCGTAGTCATGCTCTATTTTGGTGAGACATTGATTAAATGAGGCAGAATGGGGAAAGCATAAGAACGTACATCCCCAACGTAGCGAGAATGTATCCTCCGCTACTGCCCCTAGATCTGGTTTCCATGCCATGGGAGCGGTGGCGCCTAACGGCAGCAGCTCGTCTACAGTCGTCCGTCTTTTTGTTTAATTTTTGTCTTGTTAAATGTAGGTCTTGAGCTTATTTTTTTAAATTTTTTTTAGCTGTGTATATGTGGGGGTGGAGGGTGGGATGTAGGGGGAAACCGTTAGTCTCTTCCCTGTACGGAGACTCTCCTTTTTCCCGGTCGGGTCTCCGGTGTCGTTGGGCCTAACATCGGGGAGCCGGAGGCGGCCTCCGACCGGGACCAACCTGAGGGCTCCACATCGCGGAGCTGGCCGTCTTTGGAGCGGGGAGAGCTGTGGTGGCGCTCGGCTGCGACCCGACTTTGGAGCTTCGGAAGCTCCGGCTGCAGGCCAGGTGGACAGGAATATCGGGAGCTCCAGGTCCCTGGTGGGAGACGGCTTTTCGAAGCTCCCGCAATGGCAACTTCTCCCGCTGGAATTGCGGGGTTTAAAGGACATGGAGTGGGGCTTAACATCACCCAGCTCGGGTTAGCAGCCACGGAACTTACCATCGTCCACTGGGGGCTCTATCATCGGAGCCCCAGTTCGCCCAGATGCTGCAGTCGGACTGCTGGACCGCGGGGTTTACAGGACATGGAGCTGGGGCCAAACATCGCCCGGCGTGGCTTAATGGCCACAGGATTTACCATCGTCCGCCGAGGGCTTTAACATCGGAGCCCCAGTTCGCCTAGATGCTGCAGTTGGACTGCTGAACCGCGGGTGAAGAACAGGGGGAAGAGATAAGACTTTGCCTTCCATCACAGTGAGGAGGTGTTGGAGACTCACTGTGATGGTCTCGACCCGAAACGTCGCCTATCTCCTTCGCTCCTTAGATGCTGCTGCACCCACTGAGTTTCTCCAGCTTTTTGTGTAACACTCACTGTGATGAATGTTGTGTAAACTGTGTTAAGTGTGGGTCTTGGGTTGTTTTGTAATGTAAAACAAAAACTGTGGAAAATGCAATTTCATTCAAACTTGTTTGAATGACAATAAATAGCATTCTATTCTATTCTATTCTATTCTATTCTATTCTATTCTATTCTATTCTATTCCATTCTATTCTATTTAGGTAACTGGTGATTTAACACAGATGCAACAGATCAATCTCTGGCAATCCATACCGGCTAACAATCATTTTGAAACTTTTGGATTCATCATCCATTTTGTGTTTGTCATAGAATTTACGACCTGGTGTCTCCAACTTTCTTATTTCTCTACCTGATAGGTAGATATCTGAGACCCAGATGTTTCTTGTAATGCACCAGTGCCAGATGAGGTCAGGCAGATTGTCACAGAATAATGACCTCATTCCCCCCATGTGATTGATATGCAACAGCTGTGGTATTATCAATCTGAAGCTGCACATGCACATCATGCATTGTTGAGCAGAATACACCCAGCAATTCTACGCAGTTTACCCCATACCTATGCTGGGCTAATGCTTCTTTCACATTCTAATTGCTGCCACAGCCAGACTCGATATCAGTGGCTCCTCATCCTGAAGCTCACATCAGTTTGTAAACTAAAGGTTATTGAGTCAGAATGTCTCTAGTACATCGCAAGACATTAGTTACAGCTTTGGCCGTAGGCAAAGTACTGCCATGTTAATTAACCAATGATGACCTCAAATAGCCAATCATTCTAAATGGTACTAATCTAAGTTTAATTAGATGGGTGAGGACCAAACCTCTCAACAGGTGTGTGGTAGCTGAATATTATGCATCTTTCAGATCTATGGCTGCCATATAACACCCTTTTGATCCAAGTTACAATACTGATTTTTTTTATTTTAAACCGTTTATACTGGACCTTAAGGGTTAAGTATGTTTAGGCCCAGAATGACTCGACACCCACCATCGTTCTTTTGCTGGGGAATTGGACACAATTGTTAAGGCTGATATGCATCATTCACCTGTAGAGTTAGTGCTATTGAAACCCCAATACCCAACTAGGTGTATTTTTGTACGGGTGGATGTACTTCCGAGATACCTATTCGAGATCCCCGGATACAGTCCAATATTCACTTACCCCTTCCTAATCTGAAAGGGTATGGTTTTTGAGGTGGCATCCTGGTCTCAGTTTTTGTCTCATCGTCCAGATCTTTTCCTGGATATTAGAGGATCTGCGCAAGGCTGTGAACCATGGGTTGAGCGTAGGCTGGATAGTTATTTGTGAATATTAAAAACTAACAAATGGGCATTACACAGCAGGGTCCATATCCTTTCTGTGTTTAGATAGTGGCCTTGCCATTTGCCCAAATGCCATTGTTCCTGTTCCAACCAGTTTTTTAGGACTTTAACAGCCTTAATTCATGTGCCCTCATGATGCGCTCCTTTAGAGTGATGCACAGTTAACAGGTGTTTGATATGTCTTGCGAGTTTCCCCCATTATGAAGTCCTGGAACTGGTGAGAGGCCATTAACTTGCTGCCAGATTGTTATCCCTGGCTTCACCAGTTCCCGCCGGTATGGCAAATTGCTGACCACATCCGGCACACCCGGAGCATAGCTCATGTGCTTTGGTGTGTGAACATAAGCAGTGACACCAAACTTCAGGGTCAGATTCCTACTGGCCTGGCTCTCCCGGCTGATGTTCACGGGAGATCACAAACACAGCCCTAAACAAGGTGCTGGTGTTCTGGGTCCCCAAACGTCAGGGTCAGATTCCTACTGCCCTGGCTCTCCCGGGTCATGCTCACGGGAGGTCACACACACAGCCCTAATGAGGTGCTGCTGTGCTGGATCCCCATGTCCTGGCTCTCCCGGCTCATGCTTACGGGAGGTCACCACTTCAGGGTCAGATTCATACTGCCCTGGCTCTCCCTGCTCCTGCTCAAGGGAGGTCACACACACAGCCCTAAACAAGGTGCTGCTGTGCTGGGTCCCCATGCAGACTCGTAGGCCTATTCTAGAGATTGCTGCTGAAAGCCGCTGGGGACCCTGGGGTATAACCCCGGCTGGAACTCCTCCTAGTTGTAATATTTCAGCTATGAGGTGTTCCACGTTGTCCAGACATCCCCAATGTTCATTTTAGGAACGTCTACAGAGTTGACAAACCTGGACAATTTACTCTTGGACTGTCTCCCGACAGGAGTGGCCACAGTGCTTTAAAGCACCGGAGTTTCTGCTGCTGGCTGAACTGCCGGTGACTCTAAAATCGGCGTCTTCAAAGCCGTCGTCATCCGCTTTGCCCTTTGCCCTTTGCCCTTTTGAACCTTTATAAATGCGTTACTTTACACTTCTCTGTATTATTATCTGCCCGTTGCCTTTCTGCCCATCCAACCAGAAGATTTGTATCTTCAAAGATTTCCTCCTCAATCATCCAACCATTTTTTATATCATTTTCAAACATTTTACCATACCCTCACATTTAAGTCAAATTTAAGTCCACTATATTATAGAAAATGAGGGGCAAAATACTGTACCTAGTGAAGCTCACTAATAAATGAATTCTAGTCCTAACAATACTTTACTATTTATCATTCATACCACTGATGCAATGGGATGAATGATTAACTCGTTCATGGAAGACAAAACAGGAACAATCCCCCAAAATTAGATGATGAGGAATATCTCTCAAGAGCTTTCTTCATGAAGCAAAAAAACACCTCCATCTTGCAGTCTACCTAGCAGATCCCCATAGCATTTCCCGAAACCCTCCTCCATCTCTGTGGTTCATGTACATGACTTGTTATTTACTCACAATCGCTGAATCACAATGAACCTGCACTTTTCTCACATCTCCTTGTGAGATCCAGGCTCACATCCTTTTACTATTCCCCCTTTAAAGATAGACCCTAACATTCCCCCTGACCAATTGCATCTCTTTTCCAGATGAGCGGTGAGATCTCCAATAAGGTGCAACAGTTCAGCACTCACTCCCTTCATAAGCCGATCTTAATGAAGTTGAGCAGTATTCATGTTGACTAAATATTAGTGAAGTTCGCCCAAATTTCCTGAGAGTCCCCTGAAGTACTGGATGATCAGTTCAAGTACAGTATTAATACTCAATCACCAGGAGAAAGTACTGAATGAAAGCATAGCATGGTATTAATTAGCATGTACAATTCCCGCTAATGGCTTCTTTAATCCTGTTTTCCAAGTTGCAATTGGGAAAGGTCTTAATTGCAGTGCCAGCAAACAAAATATTTATGCAGCCCTTGTGATGAGCACTCTGAGTTCCATTAATTGGTTATCAAGCCCTAATCATCCTCAGGATACCTATTCATTGCATGTGCTGCTTAAATAAGAAGCCACCATGGTGTATATAATTGGCTCCACAAGTGCTGCAATGCTTGTGTTTCTTAAACTCATCGTTGGCAGAGAGGCGGACTAGTAATGTCAAGATCTGCCCACTTGATGCCTGTATTCAACACCATTTTTCCTTGAAATGATCAGATTGCTATATGGTGCACGCACACACACTGTCCGTTGAAGGCTACCAGACTGGCCTTCCTATAGTACTAATTTCATCAATAGGATAATTATTTTAATTGTATTGCAATGCTTCTTTCTGAATTGCTATAATATATTTTCTGGAAATATTTATTGTGGAAAAGATCATGGAAGCTCGAGAATTCAGGAAAGAGAACAGTCATATCCTGAAACCTAGCAACATCATAAAAGAGTTGATGATGTTGTTGAGGTGTATAAAGGTAGGCAATCCGCAAGGCTGAACAAGTGCAACCTAGGACACTCAGAAAAGAGGGAGGAAATTACTGAGACCCAGGCTCAAATATTTATGTCTTCCTTAGTCATGGGTGAGCTACTAGAAGACTGAAGGGTGGATAATGTTGTGCTATTTTTTAAGTAAGGCTGCAAGTATAAGTCAGGGAACCACATTCCGTTGAGCCTAATCAGTGATAAGAAAGTACTCGGAAGAAATTCTGAAAGACAGGATCTATTTGCATTTGGAAAGGTAAAGATTTAGTATTGATTGTCAACGGCCATCTGTGAGGGAAATCATATCTCACCGATTTGATTGAGTTTTTTTGAAGAGATGACTAAGAGGATTAA
Organism: Raja brachyura; assembly: GCA_963514005.1. The sequence continues at coordinate 99,112,399 of OY740784.1, read as the reverse complement.
GGAGAGAAAGGTGATAGACACTTTGTCTATTTCGACTTTAGTAAGGCTTTTTAACAAGAATCTGCGTAATTGTCTTGTCGGGAAAGTTAGATCACATGGGACCAAGGGTGAACAATCCAAATAGATAAAAGATTGGCTTAGTGGAAAGAGTGGTAGTAGAGGGTTGATTTTCTGTTTGGAGGTCTTTGACCAGCGATATGTTGCAGATCCACTGTTGTTTTCATACATATATTCATGATGTTGTTGAGAATGACGGAGGCAAACAGTGGTGAAATTACTGGAATATTAATTGCAGTTCTGGTTACCTAGCTCTAGGAAGAATATCATTAAGCTTGACAGTGTGTAGAAAAGATTCAACAGGTTTATAAAATTATGAGGGGCACAAATAGGGTAAATAGCCATTGTTTTTTCCCGCCTGAGTCAGGGAGTCTAAATCTAGAGGCACAGATTTAGTTTTAAGAAGAAGGATTTAAAGGGAATATGAGGTACAAGTTATTTGCACAGAGGGTGGCGGGTATATGTAACGAGCTGGCCGAGAAAATTGCAGGGGCATTTACAATTGCAATGTTTAACTGTCATTTGGACAGGGAAAGGAACGATTAAGAGGGATATGGACCAGGCACAGACAAATGTAACCAGCTTAAGATGAGATGGGCCGGAAGACCCTTTCCATGCAATATAGTTTAATGACTCTGCGATATGAAATTGCTCAGAGAAGATACTGAGATAGGAAAACAGTCCAAATTTTTTGTGAGAAACTTAGTGTGGTACTTGGGTTCCTGCCATTGGGGTCATGGTAGAGGATGGTTAGTTGAAAAAAGAAGCAAAAGATGCTGAATAAGATGAAATCAGAAGTACTGTATGACAGTAGGATGCAGAGGTGTGGGTTAAGAAGACCCTGCCCAAATATGATGATCAGGACCTCATTGCCAGACTGAATAGAGAGTTGTGATTGCATTGGTGTGAAGCATGTGGTAGTAGCTTGAAGAAAGGGCCTCAAAAAAGGGAAAAGTGCCATGACACTGCAAATGAGTTTTGGCAAGTGCATGATTTTGATATAATTAATCATACATAATTCACCATAAGCTAATGGAAGTTGAAGGTCTTAATAATAAGTGAACAGATATTCTGGACAGAAATGTGGAAGTGTGGGTGGGAGAGCTCTACATAATTGGGGATGGGCTCAAACCTGTGCAAGTAGATCCATTTTCATTGTCGTCTAGGTTTAAATTTTGCGACAAGTAGTTTCCTTTTGACATGTTCTTGCATAACCACCATGTTAAAATTTAAAGCACAATGTTCTTGGGCATCCTGCAGGATGTGTATTGTTAGACATGTATTTGGACTGCTGTTTGAATGTATCCATCTACATTGGCCCGTTGCTTCCGACCTGCTACTTGTTTAGCCCACATTACTTTCAGTAGATCACCCAGCGGTAACATATCCAAAGGGTTTCTACAGCTATGTTAATAGCAAAAGGATAACAAGGGATAAAATTGGTCCATTGAAGAGACCGAGTGGACAGCTATCTGCAGAGCCAAAAGAGATGGGGGAGATATTGAACAATTTCTTTTCTTCGGTATTCACCAAGGAGAAGGATATTGAATTATGTGAGGTAAGGGAAACTAGTAGAGTAGCTATGGATACCATGAGTTTCAAAGTAAAAGAAGTACTGGCACTTTTGAAAAATATAAAAGTGGATAAGTCTCCAGGTCCTGACAGGACTTTCCCTAGGACATTGAGGGAAGTTAGTGTAGAAATAGCCGGGGCTATGACAGAAATATTTCAAATGTCATTAGAAACTGGAATAGTCCCCGAGGATTGGCGTACTGCGCATGTTGTTCCATTGTTTAAAAAGGGTTCTAAAAGTAAACCTAGCAATTATAGACCGGTTAGTTTGACTTCAGTGGTGGGCAAATTAATGGAAAAGATACTTAGAGATAATATATATAAGTATCTGGATAAAGAGGGTCTAATTAGGAACAGTCAACATGGATTTATGCCTGGAAGGTCATGTTTGACTAATCTTCTTGAATTTTTTGAAGAGGTTACTAGGGAAATTGACGAGGGAAAAGCAGTGTATGTTGTCTATATGGACTTCAGTAAGGCCTTTGACAAGGTTCCTCATGGAAGGTTGGTTAAGAAGGTTCAACTGTTGGGTATAAATGCAGGAATAGCAAGATGGATTCAACAGTGGCTGAATGGGAGAAGCCAGAGGGTAATGGTGGATGGCTGTTTGTCGGGTTGGAGGCAGGTGACTAGTGGGGTGCCTCAGGGATCTGTGTTGGGTCCTTTGTTGTTTGTCATGTACATCAATGATCTGGATGAAGGGGTGGTAAATTGGATTAGTAAGTATGCAGATGATACCAAGATAGGGGGTGTTGTGGATAATGAAGAGGATTTCCAAAGTCTACAGAGTGATTTAGGCCAGTTGGAAAAATGAGCTGAAAGATGGCAGATGGAGTTTAATGCTGATAAATGTGAGGTGCTACACCTTGGCAGGACAAATCAAAATAGGACGTACATGGTAAACGGTAGGGAATTGAAGAATACAGTTGAACAGAGGGATCTGGGAATAACCGTGCATAGTTCCTTGAAGGTAGAATCTCATATAGATAGGGTGGTAAAGAAAGCTTTTGGTATGCTAGCCTTTATAAATCAGAGCATTGAGTATAGAAGCTGGGATGTAATGTTAAAATTGTACAAGACGTTGGTGAGACCAAATCTCGAGTATGGTGTATGTAAATAGGCAATTTACAAACTCTGAAAGTGTTCAACACATTTTAATGATAGCACAAGGTATTACATACATCCTCAAATACTGGCTACATTCTTCTTGTGAACCGTATCCAGGAAGGGGAAGGCATTATGATTGATGTTAACTAGGCGGGGTTAATGGTACTGAGGTAACTATGTTATTGGTTGCATGCAAAACCATCTACATCCTTCCCCTTAGAAAATTTAAAAGAAACAGACCGTTGTCACTACAACAGAATTAAACAGAATTAAACAGAATCGCCATAACGAACAGGTGGCTTGCTGATCCGGCCCGAGCGCGTACGGATGCCTCCCCCTTCCCCCGGAGGAGCTGAAAAAACAGGGGGACCCGAGACAGCAGGGGAACCAGGGAAGGGCGGTGGGGTTGGAGGAACAGGAGAGGGAGAACCGCGACCGCCAACAGGTGACCCGCGCAGAGGGGAACCGGGCGCTCGATATGGGGACCGAGGCATGCAGGGAACGCTGGCTGGGACAGGAGCCGGCTGCTGGTATGAGAGCGGCGGGGCATAGGGGCCCGGGGCCTGCGGCTTCGGCTCATTAACCGCAAGCAGGTGTTGTCGGCTTCTACGGTAGATGGTTCCCTCATAGTCGACCAGATACGAACGAAGTGAGTCGGCCACCCCAACCACAGTAGCCAGACGGGAGTGACCACTGGCGGTTTGCAATCGAACAACCTGTCCAGGCAACAGAGGATCGAGTGGTCTGCACGACCGATCGTGGGAACGCCGCTGGCTGTCATGTTTCTCTTGAATGCGCCTCTGCACAGAGGCAGGCTCCAGCACCCGAGGTTTCAGCTGGCGCTGGGCAATCGGGATGGTAGATCTGGTTGTTCTGGACATCAGACACTGAGCAGGGGACCCCATGGCCGGATCTCTGGAAACATTCCTGAGGTTCAGGAGATCCAAATACAAATCAGAGTTAGACAGTCTCGCTTGTTCCATCAGAAGCTTGGCGCTGCGGACGGCCCGTTCAGCAAGGCCGTTGCTCTGTGGGTACTCCGGGCTGCTGGTGAAATGCACAAAATTCCATTTGTCAGCAAAACTTTTGAACTCACGGCTGGTAAACTGCCTGCCATTGTCAGTCTGCAGCCTGACAGGGGACCCAAACGTGGAGAAGTGTTTCCGCAGCTTCCGGATCACCATCTCCGACGTGAGGGATGTCAGCAAATCCACCTCAAACCAGTTTGAGTACGAGTCGACCAGGACAAGGTAGTGGTTACCACGCCACTCGAAGATGTCGGCAGCCAGCGAGGACCAGGCCAAGGCAGGAGCGGGCTGTTGCAGCAGGGGCTGTCGCTGCTGATGTGGAGCAAGACTGTTGCACGTCGAGCAGGCAGAAACACGGTCTCGAATATATTTGGCCATTCCAGGCCAGTAGAATTGGCACTGAGCGTGGGCGAGTGTTGCATCGACCCCGGGGTGTCCGCTGTGGGCTGCGCAGTAGTAAGAATCGAACAGGGAGGACGGGACCACCACTTTATGTCCCTTAACGATAACGCCATTCTGGAGCACCAGTTCGTCACGGACCAGGAAGAAGGGCTGTGTTTCAGGCGGTGCAGCGGAGCGCTTTGTTGGCCACCCTGATTTAATCACAGACGCAAGCCGTTGCAAAACTGGATCGGCAGCGGTGTGCTCGGCCAAAAGCTGCAGCTGCTTGGTGGGAATAAAATTGACGCCCAGTACGAGCAAGTCCTCTGTTTCGTAGGGGTGGCGAGCACAGGAGGCCCGCGGGGCGCGCGATAACGTGTCCGCGATGTGCATCTCGGTGCCTTTCTTGTAGACGATGTCGAAATCAAAGCGCTGGAGCTGCAGCATCATACGCTGCAGCCTGGCAGGGGCAGCATGAATCGGCTTGTTCAGGATTGTCACCAGTGGCTGGTGGTCGGTTTCGACTGTAAATCTGCTGCCAAACAGGAAGTCTCTGAACTTGGAACAGGCAAACACCACCGCAAGCAGCTCCTTCTCGATCTGAGCGTACCGCTGCTCGGTGTCCGTCATGGTGCGGGAGGCATAGGAGACAGGATGTAATGATCCATCGACAGATTGGAGGCATGCCGCGCCCAGGCCGAACTTAGAAGCGTCACATGTGACGGTGATGGGGCGACTCGCATCAAAAAATCGCAACGTCGGAGTGTTAATCAGTTTCGACTTGAGACAGTCAAACGCCTGCTGGTGCTGTGGGAGCCAGACCCAGGCGATATCCTTTTTTGTCAGCTGCCGCAGGGGAGCACTCAGCTCACTGAGATTTGGTAAAAACTTCCCAAGGTAGTTCACCATGCCCAAGAAACGTTGTAGACCTGGCACGTCGGTGGGGGCTGCCATCTCAGAGATGGCCGCTGCCTTCAAAGGGTCGGGTTTTAGTCCGTTAGAGGTGAAAACGTGTCCAACATACGTGACTTCTGAGACACGAAACAGGCACTTCTTTGGGTTCAGCTTCAGGTTGGCCTTTCGCGCCCGATCCAGGACGTGGCGGAGGTTCTGGTCATGTTCGGCAATGTCCTTCCCATAGACTAAGATGTCATCCACGATGATGGCACATGGCAGGCCCGAGAATATCTGCTCCATCGTTCGCTGGAACACCTCACTAGCGGAATTGATGCCGAATGGCATTCGCAGGAATTTGAATCTGCCGAATGGTGTGGCGAAGGTTGTCAGGTCGGAAGATGCTTTGTCCAACGGGATCTGCCAGAACGAGTTCTTAGCGTCTAGGACCGAAAAGACGGTGGCTTGCCCGACCTGAGCCGCCACGTCCTCAACAGACCGCATGGGGTAGTGTGGTCGCCTGATGGCAAGGTTTAAGTCCTTGGGGTTGATACACACACGTATTTCATTCTTGTCTTTCTTTATCGTGGCAACCATGGTGGAGACCCAATCGGTGGGCTCGCTGACCGCTTCTAGCACCCCCTTGTCGACCATGTTGTTAAGAATCGCCTCGACCCTGTCTTTCATGGCGTGGGACACCCTGTGAGGTGCGCGGACCACGGGTTGTACATTTGGGTCAATGGAAATATGGTATGTCAGTGGTAACTTTCCCAGGTCATCGTTGAACAGGTCCTGGTATTCTGCAATCGGGTTAAATGACAGTTGCACTTTGTGGACCGTGTGGTCGAAGGACACCAGGCCAAGATCTTGGCACGCACGGTTTCCCAGCAGGGTAACACAGTCAGAGTTCAAAACATAAAAAATCAAGTTTCTCGTGGCCTTCTGTAGCCTGCAAGTTAAAGTGGCCCTCCCCACAGGCCTGAGAATTTCTCCACCATAGGCGTGCAGAGTAGCATTGTCAGCGACCAAGGCCTCATTAGTCCTTATCTTGTTGAAAAGATTTTTTGACAAAACATTGACCTTTGCCCCAGTATCTAACTTCGCAAGGAAGGTTACATTGTTGACAGTCACAGACACGGAGGGATCAAGACGTTGGCCAGGTGCCTGGAGGAGGGTAAACACATTCGAATCCTCGGGAGAATTAATTGGATCTGCATCATAGGATTCAGCAACATCGGGCTGTGGGTTGGAACAGCTATCAGATTGTTTAAGCATGTTTAGACTGGGTCTGGAAATCTGTACCTGTCTCCCATGAGAACGGAATAAGCGGCAGGCAGAAGCGAAATGATTCAGTTTGTTACAAAAATTACAAGCCTTGCCATAGGCAGGGCACGTCGACCGTCTGTGGTGCATGTAGTTACAGTTAGGGCACCTTTTTGGGGGCACATCAGCAGGACCAGGGTTGGCACGCGGCAGAAAAGCATTGTTTCCCCTCTGAGGCAGGGCTCTACTAAATCCAGCCTGGTGAACAGACTTATCTCCCAAGTCCCGGTGATCATCTGGCAATACAACGACCTCAGACAATCTGCAGGCATGCATGGCTTTTCTAACGTTAGATCCGGATCCCTAAGAAGCTCACATCGCAGCTTCTGGTCACGCATGCCAGTTACTAAAATGTCTCTAGTGAGCTGGTCTGTCATGTCACCGAAACGGCACCGCTGGGCGAGATAACGCAAATCGGCAATAAAACATTCAGCAGGTTACTCCGGCAGCTGTCTCCTTGTAAAGAACCGTGCCCTCTCTAGAATGCGGTTCGAGGGCAGGTCACAAATCTCCCTGAACTTACGTAGCAGGCAAGCAGGGTCACTGGCAGATTCTGCAGGGGTAACCACCACGTTGTTGTCGTCCAGGACCGCTGGAGCATAGACGAAAGTTCTGGCTCTCTTCATGGCATCAGGTCCGACAAGGTTGAGTAGGAGGGAGGCTTTGAGGGAGTCAGGATCATTGCGGTGAGCGACGTTGACAAAGTGGGTGAAATCAATTTCAAACGTAGCCCAGCGCTCAGAAATATCAGCATCAAAGACAAGCTGCGCGGGCTTTCTGCACGAGGATGCCATGGTCAGAGAGATAAAGCACAAAAGGCACAAATCAAATAAAAGAAATAAAACCCGATGGACAGGTAGGCGCAAGTATCTTCCAGCTCCGACACCATGTAAATAGGCAATTTACAAACTCTGAAAGTGTTCAACACATTTTAATGATAGCACAAGGTATTACATACATCCTCAAATACTGGCTACATTCTTCTAGTGAACCGTATCCAGGAAGGGGAAGGCGTTATGATTGATGTTAACTAGGCGGGGTTAATGGTACTGAGGTAACTATGTTATTGGTTGCATGCAAAACCATCTACAGTGTACAATTTTGGTCGCCCAATTATAGGAAGGATGTCAACAAAATAGAGAGGGTACAGAGGAGATTTACTAGAATGTTGCCTGGGTTTCAACAGCTAAGTTACAGAGATAGGTTGAATAAGTTAGGTCTTTATTCTCTGGAGCGCAGAAGGTTAAGGGGTGACTTGATAGAGGTCTTTAAAATGATGAGAGGGATAGACAGAGTTAATGTGGACAAGCTTTTCCCTTTGAGAATAGGGAAGATTCAAACAAGAGGACATGACTTTAGAATTAAGGGGGAACTTCTTTACTCAGAGAGTGATAGCGGTGTGGAATGAGCTTCCAGTGGAAGTGGTGGCGGCAGGTTCGTTGGTATCATTTAAAAATAAATTGGATAGGCATATGGATGAGAAGGGTATGGAGGGTTATGGTATGAGTGCAGGCAGGTGGGACTAAGGGAAAAAAGTTGTTCGGCACGGACTTGAAGGGCCGAGATGGCCTGTTTCCGTGCTGTAATTGTTATATGGTTATATGGTTATATGGTTAACTTATGCAATGAAGCATCTTTCAACTCGATTGATGGGGCCATATGTAATGGTGGCACCTGTCAATAAAGGAGATGAAAAATCGGCCAAGCATGCCAACATTTAGGAAATTTTCTATAGAGAGAGTACAGAGGAGATTTACTAGAATGTTGCCTTGGTTCCAGCAATTAAGTTACTGAGAAAGGTTGAACGTTAGGTCTTTATTCTTTGGAGTGCAGAAGGTTAAAGGGGGACTTGATTGAGGTCTTTAAAATGATGAAAGGGATAGACAGAGTTGATGTGGATACGCTTTTCCCATTGAGGGTAGGGAAGATTCAAACAAGAGGGCATGACATGAGAATTAAGGGACAGAAGTTTAGGGGTAACATGAGGGGGAACTTCTTTACTCAGAGAGTGGTGGCTGTGTGGAATGAGCTTCCACCAGAAGTGGTGGAGGCAGGATCGATTTTAACATTTAAAAGTAAAGTGGATAGGTATATGGATGGGAAGGGAATGGAGGGGTATGGTCTGAGTGCAGGTAGATGGGACTATGGGAAAATAAATGTTTGGCATGGACTGGAAGGGCCGAGAGGGCCTGTTTCTGTGCTGTAATTGTTATATGGTTATTATATGGTTATTCAACTGCAATCAAAAGTCATCAAAGACTGTTATAACTTAAGCAACAATTATATTGTTACACAAATATTAAAATAAAAATTTAAATGTGTTTACAAAAAATTATCTATTACTAACAGATCTTCAAAAGGACTCATGTCAACCAGCATCTGCAGTTTCTTGTTTTGACATACTAACAGATCCTCAGCTACTTCCTTCCATTGAAATCAATGTCATTGCTACTACATTGGCCCAAAGGCAAGAAATTGTAGATTGTCTTCTTCACGGGGATCTCTAGGAGTCCAGAGGTTGAGAGCAGTCAAAACAACAGTGACATACAGCTGCCAGCAAAATAGCCACCACACCCCAGTAAAATCCAGACCACTAGTCAGGTAGTTTTAGAACCCCAGCTGTATCAGTGCACTGACAATACTATTGGATGTCACAGGAGCTGAAAGTGAATGGATTAGCACCTATTTCATTCTCAGGCTATGTACCATCATGTCGATTCAAAATGTTGTGGGTTGAAGCTACACTCCAGGATTTTGTACACCGGCTAACCGATCAATGCAATATGAGTGGTCCATTTATGAGGAGTTTCAAAACAAGTATTTACCTTTGAACCATCTGTATCAATTTGTGAGTTAAAAAAAACTCACATTGTTTGCATGGATTACAGAAACCAAACTCACTTTTTGTGAATTTGTCAATTAATAGAAACTTAATAAAAATTATATTCCAAATTAAACAAAAATTACTCCAGATATTGTTCAAAAAGGTTGCTTATGTTTTATTTTATCATTAAGTCTCTGAAATGGTTTGAGTGTTTTCCACTGACTGTGCAACTGACTTAATAATGTTTATTCTTTTGAAAGATTGCCTCAGATTCCACTCACCACAGAAAGCACATGGGAATGCGAAGGCTGGAATCTTGAACAATAAGCAGAAAACTGGAGGAAATCTTCAGGTCAGGCAACATTTATGGAGGGAAATGGACAAACATTTCGGATCAAGACCCTTTACTTTCCTGAATATCATCTTTCTGAGTAACATGAAATCACAGGGGCGCCGCATGATTTTTTTTTCAATGTGTGTTTAAAGTCTGTGTAAGTGATCACCGGTTTGTTTTATGCTGGGGGAGGGCTAACTTTTTTTTTAGTTTCATACCTTGCCAGAGATGAAATTGTTTTCCGGGTCGCATCTCCAGTCACTTTACGGCCTACCATCGATGGAGCTGGAGGCCTCCTCGGACTGACTTTGTGCCCCACCGCAGTGCATGGACTTAACATTGTAACCAATCCCTTGCCTGGGATTGCTCCAACCGCGGCCTGCGGACTTACCATCAAGGGCTCGGTCTCTGGAAAGGCTAGTCAAGAGCTCCAATGGCACAGAGGCTTGACCAGGCTTGAGCACATCATGAGAGCGAAGCACAAAGTTCCTCGCGGCTGGGGTCCAGGGCCCCCTTATGGGCCCTGGATGCTCTGGGGTTTGAGATGCTCTGGTGCATTCTGAGCCTTATTTTGGGGCATTTTTGCACCAAATGTATGACCAATATTTCAGAAATAATTTTGGTTGAGTCAAGAGTAATGAGTGGGTGGTATGGGATGATTGGTATGGGATCATTGTTGTATACATTTTTAAAAATCAAGAGTTGACGTTGACCTTGTTTTAATAATCAAGTTATACTGTTGTAAAATATTATGTAAAATGTTTTTAAGGAGCATGCAAAAACTGCAAATAAAATACTGTAAGCTTTTGCAGGAAAGAAAACCTTTTTCTAGAAAATGTTTTGAGTGTTTATACAACTTACTGTTAGACTGTATTAGTGTGTGCAGTGCACCTTTAATGGTCCTCCCGACCTAACTTCACATCACATCAATTTCAACATGGAATAGTGATGTGGATACACCATTTAGTTTGACTTCAATTTCCATCATGAAAATTGCAATCAAACTAAATAGTGCATTTACATTACTATGATCGCTTTAAAATTAACCTATTTTGCTGTCATACTATTATAACAAATTCTCTCTCTTCCCACCTCACCCCTCTCTCCCCCTCCTCTCCCCCTCCCCAACTCATGGCCCCACTCCCCCCTCTCCCCCTCTTCCCCTCTTCCCCTCTCAACCCCGCTCCCCACATGTGTGTGTGGGGCGTGGTTAGTGTGTATGTGAGGCCACAAGTCGCCCCCCCGCCTCCCCCCCCCCCCCCCCCCCCCCGCAACCATGCTTTGAGGGGACAGAACCCAATGGGTCCCACTTGGTCTAGTAACTATTAAACCTCTGTGTGTGTGTGTGTGTGTGTGTGTGTGTGTGTGTGTGTGTGTGTGTGTGTGTGTGTGTGTGTGTGTGTGTGTGTGTGTGTGTGTGTGTGTGTGTGTGTGTGTGTGTGTGTGTGTGTGTATTCTTGAAAAAACGACACGCTAACAGTAACATTTTTACATATTCCAATAGAGATTTATCTAGTGGAGTCTAAAATCGTCTTATCTGAAAAATTCATGCTTGTTATTAATCACAATTGTAGCCCTGCTCACAAGATTGTTGCTATCCAAGTAAACTGAGTCCTGCTAGCCCTAGAAAGTGCAAATACATTTTTTTTAACTCACTGTACACTGAGTTCTGCTAGCTAACAAGTGCAATTGCATTTTATCTTCTATCTATCTATGCTATTAGTAAAAGTCTCATCTTGACCACTTCCTGTCTACGTTGTAAATACATTTGAAAAGAAATGCTACCATATATCGCTATGATTTTTTCACCATCTTACTCAATGTCCTCCTCTCCTTCAACTGCCCCATGCTTTTATCCGATTGGTGAAATAATAATAAAGTTATGAATGTTTAAAAATTAGTTAGATCACCAGATTGGTCTTCTCGCTTGTCAATCACCATGATGAAGGTAACATCCCTTCCGGGGGATTTGGAAAATAAAGCCCCGGAAGCCAGATGTGAGTCAGTCACCCCAGAAGATCGTGAGTGAAAGTTGAGTCCAGTGAGTCTGCACTGTGCTGCTTGAACTGAATTGAAGGGTTGATCTGCAAACTGTGCTGCTTGAACTGAGTTAAAGGGTAAGTCTACAAACTGTGCTGCTTGAAATGAATGTCGTGCTCATTGCGGAAGTCCCGCTCACTGCGGAAGTCCTGCTCAGGTGAGAGGCTGCACTCAACCACGTGAGTTTTACTGTCATATATCTGTTGTTTGTTAGTGTGTGAGAGTGTGTAATGGATGTTGTGAGTGTGTGTGAGAGATGGTGTGTGTGTATGAAATGGTGCATGTATGTGTGAGATGGAGGGTGTTTGTGTGAGTGTAAGATGGAGTGTGAGTGTCTGTGAGATGGAGTGTGCATGTGTTATCAAGGGTGTTTGAGTGATGGAGTCTGTGTTTGTGAGCACACCAGCTGTAAGTCAACTACCAGCCCACCAGCCATGAGTGAGTCAACTGCCAGCCCACCAGCCATGAGTGAGTTGGCTGCCAGTCCACCAGCAGTGAGTAAGTCATCTGCCAGCCCACTAGCCGTGAGTGAGTCGGCTGCCAGCCCAGTAGCCATAAGTCGGTTGCCAGCCCACGAGCCATATGTGAGTCGATTGCCAGCCCACCAGCCAAGAGTGAGTCAGCTGCCAGTCCACCAGCCGTGAGTGAGTCGGCTGCCAGCCCACCAACCGTGAGTGAGTCGGCTGCCAGCCCACCAGTCATGGTGAGTCGACTCAGTGAGAAGATGAATAAGGCAAAATGAGCAGCCCCTGCGCAGTTGTCAGCTTTGGGTGAGTGGTGGAATATCACGTTGGGGAATGGGTTGCATTGGGGCCCAGGCCACCCATGCGGGCAATGGGTGAGTGGTGGAATATTGCGTTGGGAACTGGTTACATTGGAGGACCACACCTCCCATGATACAGGGACCCAACGGGTCCCACTTGGTCTAGTAACTATTAAAACTCTATTCTTGTCTGTAGATGTATTTGTTTGTGTGCTTATTTGTTTGTGTATAATCACATCTTCTCAAAAAGATAACGTGCTAACTAGCATTTTTATATTTTCCAGCAGATCTTTATCCCGTGGTGTCTGATACCACCTTATCTGAAAAACTCATCCTTTATTTCTCGAGATACTAATGAAAATGTTCAAAAATCTGAAAAGATTTGAATTTAAAAACCGCTGTCTTTCGCTGATGACGTCACAATAGGTCTGCTCCACGCACCATTCTTCATCACGCTACGACTGCCTCGGCTGCCCCAAAATTTCATGCTTATTTCTCTAGTTATTCATGAAAATGTAAAAATAATCTGAAACGTTGGAATAAAACAGGTCTTTCGCATATTCCCTGTGTTTACAGCTGTGACGTCATAATGGGATTGTAGCCCTGATCGCAAGATTGTTGGACTCCTATTATCCCTAGCAAGTGCAGATGCATTTTTTTAAAGTCACAGTACACTGAGTTCTGCTAGCTAGCAAGTGCAATTGCTTTTTTATTTAAGTTTAAAATTGAGCGAGGGTGAATAAGGTGAAATGAGCAGCCCTTGCGCCGTTGTCAGCTATAGGTGAGTGGTGGAATATTGCATTGGGGGAATGGGTTGTGTTGGAGAAACAGTTGAGTGGTGGAATATTGTGTTAGGAAACAGGTTGCATTGGGGGACCAGGCCTCCCGTGAGGGCTATGGGTGAGTAGTGAAATATTGCGTTCAGGAATGGGTCGCATTGGTAGACCAGGCCTCCCATGTGACAGGGACCCAACGGGTCCCACATGGTCCAGTAACTATTAAAACTCTGATCTTGTTTGTATGTGTATAATCACATCTTTTTGAAAACAAAACGCGCTAATGGTAAAACATTTACTTATTCCGATAGAGATTTCCCCCCTGGAGTCGAAAATCTCCTTATCTGAAAACTTCATACTTTATTTCTCTTTGAAAGCAAACTCGCTGTCTTTTTGTGCTGTGAGTGACGCCACACCTCCCCCCCCACCCCAACCATGCCCCTCCCCCGAACTTGGGCCACGACTGGAGCCGGTCTCCCTTGGGGGCTACAGTTAGAGGACAGGTGGTTTGGGGGATGCTGCAGCCAGCCGGGAGCCGCCAGCCAGGAGCCGCAAGGGAGGCAGTATTGCGATTGGGAAACAGCCCTCCCTTGTGGCAATGTGCCTCCCACCTCTCAAACTCTACCCCCCCTCCCCCTCTGCCCCCCCCCCCCTCGCTCCCTCTCTTCCCCCCTCCCACTCCCTCTCTTCCCTCTACACCTCCGGTGGGGCTACAGGTAGGTGATAGCTGCATTGGGGGAGTGGAACCAAGGGGTCTGCACTTGGTCTAGTCATATATCTATTATAGTAGAGTAGAGAGGTTCTTCTGCAGTTGTATAGGGCTCTGGTAAGACCTCATCTGGAGTATTGCGTACAGTTGTGGTCTCCTAATTTGAGGAAGGACATCTTGTGATAGAGGCAGTGCAAGGAAGGTTCGCTAGTTTGATCCCTGGGAAGGTGGGACTGTCAAATGAGGAAAGATTGATAAGACTAGGCTTGTATTCACTTGAGTTTAGAAGGATGAGGGGGATCTTATAGAAGCATATAAAATTATAAAAGGACTAGACAAGCGAGATGCAGGAAAAAAAGTTCACAATGTTGGGCGATTCCAGAACCAGGGGCCACAGCCTTAGAATAAAGGGGAGGCCATTTAGTCTTAAATGGCCTCCCCGTTATTCTGCAACTATACGCAATACTCCAGATGTGAGAAAACACTTTTTCACCCAGGGAGTTGTGAATTTGTGGAATTCCCTGCTACAGAGGACAGTGGAGGCCAAGTCACTGGATGGATTTAAGAGAGAGTTAGATAGATGCTGATGACACCACGGTGATAGGACTGATCAGTGACAACGACGAGTCAGCCTACAGGGAGGAGGTCCAGCACCTGACTACCTGGTGTGCCATTAATAACCTCGTCCTCAACTCCCAGAAGATGAAGGAAATCATTGTTGACTTTAGGAAGAAAAGAGGGGGCAGACACACCCCCATCCATATAAACAGGACGGAGGTGGAGCGGGTCTCCAACTACATATTCCTCAGGGTACACATCTCAGAGGATCTGTCCTGGTCCCTCAACACCTCCAAGCTGATCAAAAAGGCACAGCAGTGCCTTTACTTCCTGAGGAGGCTCAAAAAAGCCTACCTGTCCCCCCAGATCCTGACCAACTTTTACCGCTGTACCATCGAAAGCATCCTGACCACCTGCTTTACAGTATGGTACAGCAGTTGCACTGTGGCAGACAGGAAGGCACTACAATGGGTGGTAAAAACCGCCCAGTACATCATCGGTGCCCCGCTCCCTGCCATGGATCCCCTCCACTGAGAACGGTGTCTGAAACGGGCCGGGAAGATCATCAAATACCCCTCACACCCTAACCATGGACTGTTTGCCCTCCTACCATCAGGGAGGTGGTACTGGAGCCTCAGGTCCCGCACTAGTAGGATGAGGAACAGCTTCTACAATAACACCATCACACTGCTGAACTCGGAGTCCCGCCAATAGATTTCTCCAGTCTCTCCGTCCACATTGTCTGCATTCTGTATTTATTTTCTATATTGCTATCACTACAAACTGATGCTAAACTGCATTTCATTGTACCCATACTTGTATCTGTGCAATGACATTAAAGTTGAATTGAATTGAATTGAATAGGGGCTAGTGGAGTCAAGGGATATGGGGAGAAGGCAGGCATGGGTTTTTGATAGGGGATGATCAGCCATGATCACAATGAATGGAGGTGCTGGCTCAAAGGGCTGAATGGCCTCCTCCTGCACCTATTTTCTATGTTCTGTTTCCATGGATGTAATGTACCTGGACTTTTAGATAGCAATTGATAAGGTCCCACATAGGAGATTAGTGGGCAAAGTTAGTGCACATGATATTGGCAGTAGTACTGACATGGATATAAAATTGGTTGGCAAATTGGAAACAAAGAGTTGGGATTAATGGGTCCCTTTCAGAATTGCAGGCAGTTACTAGTGGGGTACCGCTAGACTCGGTGCTGGAACCGCAGCTATTTACAATATACTAGCAATGTTACAAAATTTTGAGATTTAAAAAATCAAATCTGCAATTTATCCCATCAGATAAAGCATAAAAAGAAGTTTAATTTGACACCTAATTCACTTTCATATCTTCAGTATTAAAAATGTTATGGCCATTTTCATACTCGGAAATTAGCATCTTGTTCCCTATTGCTTTTCCATTGACGTAACACAAAAGTTGTGATCGAGGACAGTCAAAAGCCCATAACTTTCTTAAAAATTATGAGAATTGAAAGAAATTTTCACTTGTTATAGATTGAAGCATTCTGAAACAAATGTGAAACAATCTTACTTAGATGCCCTGAAATTAAAGCATAGAATTAGTTAGTTACCCAATTATAGCTAATTACAAAATTCAATTACTACATCTAAACATCTATCAATTTCTTAAAAAAATATTAACATTTTTTTAAAAGCCTAAGTGTCCAAATAACATTCACACAATATTTCACAATATAACATGATTTTTTAATCTAATTGCCATTAATTTATAGGCCAAATTAAAGGAATTTAGTGTTTAATGCCCGTAAATTAATGGCCATTTAAATCAGCTTGCGAGTGGGATTTTATGGGACGCGATGGATTGAAACTTTGCGGTTGCGGTGAATTTAAACCCAATATCGGCAGGTAAAATACTGCCGGTTCATATGGGGAATATATCACCGTTTCACAACATGAAATGTTGATTAAGGTCATCTAAACAAGCAGGTTTATATGAAAAAATAAACAGCTTTCATTTACCTGTCCCCTACGTAAAATCTGTCCCCGTTGTCGGTGTTCACAGCATTAGGAGCTAATTTTAATTTTACTGCAGCGCTGAAATAGTCAGGCGATTAAAAAATAAAATGTCACTTACCGGCAGTCGGAATGAATCTCCAGAAAAAGCTCGCACTCCGAGAAAATATACTTCCGGATGGCAAGGGAAAACCGCATATTAACCCCGCCCCCCCCCCTCCTCAAAGGTGCCAGCCGTGCACACGGCCAGTACCAGAAATGCAGCGCCGCTGAAGGTAAGTTTTGTAACATACCTAAATATACATCAATTATGTATTTAGATGAAGGGATTCAAAGTAACATTAGCAAATGTACAGGGCCCCAGTGACACCACACCTGGAGTATTGTGTGCAGTTTTGGTTTCCTAATTTGATGAAGGACATTCTTGCCATTGAGGGAGTGTAATGTAGGTTCACAATGTTAATTCCCGGGATGGCCGGTTTGTCATATGCTGAGAAAATGGAGTGGCTGGGCTTGCAAACTCTTGAATTTAGAAGGATGAAAGGGGATCTTATTGAAACATATAAGATTATTAAGGGTTTGGACACGCTAGAGGCAGGAAACATGTTCCCGATTTTGGGGGAGTCTGGAATCAGGGGCCATGGTTTAAGAATAAGGGATGAGGCATTTAGTACGGAGATGAGGAAACACCTTTTCACACAGAGAGTTGTGTGTGTTGAATTATCTGCCTCAGAGGGTGGTGGAGGCTGTTTCGCTGAATAATTTCAAGAGAGAGCTTGATATGGCTCTTAAAGATAGTGGAGTCAGGGGAGATTGGGAGAAGGCAGGAACGAGGTACTGATTGTGGTTGATCACCCATGATCACATTGAATGGTGATGCTGGCTCAAAGGGCTGAATTGCCTACTCCTGCACCTATTGTCTATTGTCTATTGTCAAAGCAATCAAAGCATATTTGACGCAAGATTTTTACCAATTTCGGTGAAAATGTAGCCATGTACACTCTTTTTGACTAATTATCTTTATTAATGTTTCTCATTTGGCTGGCATAGTAGATTGCATTTTTCAATGTTATAAATTCACTGATACCAGAATAGAAGCTTATTAATGTTATTCTTCACTGTTCGGAAGAAAAACACATATTTCACCTTCTGCCCAAGAGAGCACACATGCTGTGCATGAAAGCTTTCTTCTGAAAACATAAGGCTAAATGTTTTTTTATGGTGCCTAAAGTATATTTTTCTCCATACACTCTTACCATGCTTCAGGATCAATCTGCATGGATGCAAAATTATTTGTGGAAGAAATATTTAAATCAGCTGCAGAGGTGTGAGTCTTGACCTGCACTTGGCAGAGAAAATAATCTGAATCTGGGAACCCCCATTCCATCGATTAAGAGGCACTTAGTGCCATTGTCTGTGTGCATTATTCAATCCTAGCAGTTTCTTTTCATCATGACAATGGTAACAAATCCAATGAAAGTGGATGTTTTATTTGCAGACACGTAATTATTGATTGCTGGTAAAGAGGCCAGAAGCTTGGTGGATTTTCCTATATTTGATTAGATTACTTGAACAATTTCTGTGCACAATTGTACAAAGTATCTCCTGGTTTTCGGCAGCATATCTGAGGAAGGATGTGCTGGTTCTGGAGAGGAGGAGGTTGACAAGAATGATCACAGGAATGTGTGAGTTAAGATATGATGAGCATTTGATGGCTCTAATCACTGGAGGTTAGAAGGATGAGGGGGAACTTAATTGAAATTTACCGAAGAGTGAACGACTGAGAAAGAATGGATGTGGAAAGGAGGTTTCCACTAGTGGGAGAGTTTAGGATTAGTCATAGCCTCAAGAGTTAACGGATGTTCCTTTAGGAAGGAGATGAGGAGGAATTTATGTTGTCAGAGGGTGATGAATCTGTGGAATTATTTGCCACTGAAGGCTGTGGAGGCCACGTCAATGGATATTCTTAAGGCAGAGATAGATAGATTCTTGATTAATACTGGTGTCAGTGGTTACGAGGAGAAAGCAGAAAATTTGGGTTAGGAGGGAGAGGTAGATCAGCCATGATTGAATATCAAAATAAACTTGATGTGCCAAATGGCTTAATTCTGCTCCTATGACTTATGACCTTATGGCCTTGTGATCTCAGAATTAGACTGTTCAAGAATCAAGGCTGAGCATCAGCATAGGACTTTACGGTGGACGTTAAACTGAGGATCTGGCTCCTTTTGACAGTGACATAAAAGCACCCGAAGCACTATAATAAATTTGAGTGCAGGTAGTTTCTCCTATAGCTATTTCTTTCGGAGTTTTGTCCAAACCCATTCTGCTGGGAAACATTAGATATAGATAGGTCTGTTTTAAGGCAATAGTTGTATTCCTAAGAAACCTCTTGTCATAAAAAGTTACAATTGTGTCAATGGTGAAAAGAGGGTTAGGGACTAGAGACTTCCAGACTCACAATAACAACATTCTTCTTCCCATGTAAATTTTTCAAATATAAAGGTCGTGTTAATAACTATAAATTTATTTTTGTGATTGTGAAGTAAAAATGCTAAAGGTTGGTATGTTTACTAGAATAATATTTTCCAAGACTTAATGGAAGTAATTGCTTGTCAATATCAAATAACCTTTCTCAGTAAAGATAGCAGTGAAGATAGCACTTGTGTTCTTCAGAGACAAAGGTGACTGATTTTTCCGAAGACACTTTCTTTTATGAGCCAGTTTCCAAAGTAACATTAAGTGGTTCTCTAGTTCCCGATCAAAATCATGTTATTACCAATTAGGCCCACATAATATAATTTGTGTACACGATTTCATCAATCACCTTATATCCAATTCACAGTATTGAAACATGTGTCATAGCAGAACGACCTGTGAGGCTCACACAGCAGAACAACTCAGAACTGTTTTTCTACACAGTTTATTAAAGGCCAGCTAGAAATGGAAACAAATAAGTCATATAAATACAAGCATTACAAATAACATTACATAAGATGTTACATGAAATTATAGAAGGTATAATATAAAACGTTGCAAGCTATTGAACCTTAATGGAACCTCTGTATGTTCTGCATTACACTCTTCAACCCTTAAATTAGGTAGTTGTCTCTCTCCTTACTGAGAGTGTATCCCATTAGACAATAACTTGCAAGTTACCCTTTTAGCTACAAACATTAAATGTTTCCTAACTGCAGACAATGTTGGGTAGAACTTATCACGCAGACCACCCAGATTATTTGCCTCTGATTGCTTACAAAACGCCCTTTACAAAACCTTAACCTTTAACTGCAGCTGTTTCTCTCAGAACTTTTAAATTATAATCCAACATTCACAGTCATGAGAATTTGATTATTATAATCATCAAAATTGATTTTCAACAAATGCTTCAGTATTTTCACAATATAGGAATGTAATGGATTCATATGGTTATACAGCATGGAGGCAGGTCTGTCTTCTGTGCTCCAAGCTTCCTTTCCTTCCTTAATGTCCCCTTCCTTCTCTCTTTGGGTATCTTTGGTGTGACAATCTTGCTGTAGGTCCTGTCCAGGAAACTCTTGTATTCCCGGATAATCCTGAAGTCATCCAGTTGCTTCTCCAGTGACCCAACATGGTCCTTCAGGAGCTGAACCTGGACAGACTTTCCACAGTTGTAGCAGCCAGAGGCACCATCAGTGTCCCTGACCTCCCACATCCTACAAGTCTCACATTGAATCAGCTTACCCATGGAGATATTGGCATCATTTCACATTTGGCTGGAGAAGGACAGTTATTCTATATACAGAGAGCTAGTCTCAGCTCATCCCTTCTTGCCAGAGACAAACAGATGGAGTGTGAATGAGAATGTATCCAAATTTCCACTCTTCCCATGGTGCTGGATTGCTTTGAATGCATTAGATTAACATGCATTAGATTAACATATTCCCAAACCCAAAGGAACAAAATATTGTTCTGTTCTTCCTCGGTCTGCAGGTAATACTCAATTGTGGCAATATATCATGAAGATGAATACTTGCTGAACTATGACAACAATCTGGATCCAGGAAGTAGTCATGTTTCTTCCACTTGTGCCTCTCGTTATTGACACACCATTGTAACTCAAAGACCAGTTACTTGAAGTAGTCCATGGCTTGTCCAGAGCCCATCCACAGCAGTCCTACAATAAGATCCAAGGAAGCATAAGAATGTACCGTACATGCCATACGTGAACCACTTCAGAGTACACATGTGCAGCTCAGCTCCATAGGTAGCAAAATTACTGCCAACTCTGCACTATGCTAATAGCAGAAAAATAAAACAGGAGAAAATGCACATTATAATTTAATTTTATAGTCTCATTTAATAGATCATTTTCCTCACTTGGTGATTCCTCTACAAAGTGCTTACCCAAGGCTGCAGCATGGGTGCACAATCACAACTGCCAGACACCACAGACAATGGCAATGGGCAGAGCTGGATTACTGTCATCTTGAGAAAAGCTACATGTTTATGTTCTGTGGAGGACTATCACCCTGCTGGGACACCCTCCTCTTTGATTTGTTGGAAAACTGTGGGACCCTCAAAACCTCTATGAATGGTGGCATCCAAACCCATGATAGCTGCCAGACCTCTCATTACAGCAATAGACCATTAGCAGAAACTATTCTTCAGTTGTGTCCATGTCACCAGACTTTAGATGCTAAAATATTCTGTGTTCCATTTCTGCTGAGGGAAGAAACCATTCCATGTTTGAAAATGTGTGCTTCGAGTTCAGAACATTACTAGGAGTAAAACAAATCTAAGATATCCCTCCTCTCAAGGATTGACTTTCTCAACAACACAGGAGGAAAAGCACTGATTGAGCAACAGTGTCTGACTTCCTCTTTCTCCACGGTCTGGGTGGAATGCAGTGCATGGGTATCACACATAGAAAAGGGGTAAGGTTTAGTCTGTAATGAAGGGTTGAAGAAATTTAAAAGTCCACGCTGATGCCATCTCCAATTTGCAATTGGCAATGGGGGAAAATGAGAGAGAAGCAGTTGGATTAATTTAGCATAAAACCACTACAAGAGATCACTCTTACCTGGCTGGTGTCCACAGTATTAGCAATACCCATTCATTTAATAGCCAATATGCCTTCCTTCTTGCTAGTTAATATTGTTGCACTTGCCCTCTGGTGCACTGCATCTTTTTTTGTGCTAAGTGTTACATGTTACCTTCACCAATAAAAGAAACTCATATTTCAACATATGCCTTTCTAGATACATGGGTTCTGCTTTTGGTTGATTACTGCACAAACAAATCAACTCATAAGTGGTTATCTCGCGCAGGTCGGAGTAGCGATTACATTTTGAAGTGGGCCTTTTTGACAAAGTTGAGGAGATCTAGATGCACAATCCCTTTTTTAAATGACTTAACTTCGGGAGCAGCAGGGGTGTTGGGTGGTAACATATTCCATTCTCTTATCGTCCTTGGGTGAAGGGAATATTGGTAGCAAGGTTTATTGAAATTTAGCGAGTTGATGATGTAGGGACCACTATTTTGTCTTGTTTCATGCCAGTTGGTGCTCTGGGGTGACGGAAGATTTGATGCCGTGATTTTGTAAATCTCCTCGTAAATTGCCTGATTCTGTGGAGCTCTAGCGTATCCCATCCGAGGGGTCAGCATATTATTCACGCTTGATTTGCACTTGTAGTCATTACATATAAAGCATGATGCTCTGCGTTGTACTTTCTCCAGGGTGATCTTGTTG
Source organism: Raja brachyura (assembly GCA_963514005.1). The sequence continues at coordinate 99,090,311 of OY740784.1, read as the reverse complement.
TTGTTGTTGATAGGATTCCGTACGGCTCCACAATACTCCAATTTCGGCCTGACCAAGGACTTGTAGGCATTCTCTTTGACGGATTTACTACATGAGTGAAAATTTCTTTTAAGAAGGCTGAGAGTTCTATTTGCTTTGTTAGACACTTGTCTAATATGTGTTGCCCAACTTAAATCTTTGCTTAATTCGATTCCTTGATATGGGTGATGGTCGACAGCAAGCAATATATGGCTACCCCTGTTGTATTCCGATAAAAGTGGTTTAATCTTGTGTGAGACATGCATGGTATGACATTTGGTTGTATAGAATGACACTCTGCCAGGTTTTTCCCACTCACAGAGAGCATCCAGATCCTTCTGTAAGGACAAGCTGTCTTCTGGTGTTTTAATCTCTCTATAAATTATGGCATCATCTGGACTCTGGACAAAACTGCGTTTGGAATTTCATTAATATACAGTGGGAATGGACCCATGAGCAATGGACCCATAACAGTCCCCTGTGGTACACCTGATATCACAGAAGTTTCAATAGACATCTCTCCCTCCAAGAGAACTCACTGGTATCTCCTTGTCAAAAATATCTCAATCCATTTTAAGAGGTTGTGTTCTCTTCCTACATGTTTGAGCTTGTACAGGAGCCGTTTGTGGGGAACCTCATCAAAAACCTTACTGAAGTCGAATATTATTAGGTCAGTCTGACCCTTTTTATAGAGTGACTTGGCTTGATCCCGCCAGTTGGTTTTCACATGATCGACCCTGTCTAAAACCCCTGTCTCACGGTGCGAGTTGGCCCACGAGTGACCCCGAGTTTTCACTCGTGGTGATCACGCGTGGGAACGTTGGAACTCGCACGAGCAACTTATCGACTCGTGGCGGTAACGGCAGGTACTCAGGAAACATGTTTGATTTTTTCCACGAGTCAAATTAATTCTTCAAGTTAAAAATGGAAACATTTAAACTCGTTGTAGTAATGTAGTGGCCCGTGCATTTACCTTAGTTACTCGTAAGTCTACCGTGGGAACTTTCTTATAATCTGTTCGTTCGCTCAAGTAAAGACTGACCCAAAGATAGAAACTCAGCAGACCAGGCAGCATCTCTGGAGAGAAGGAATGGAGTCGAGACCCTTCTTCAGACTTACCCGAAACACCACCCATTCCTTCTCTCCAGAGATGCGGCCTGTCCCACTCCAGCATTTTGTGTCTATCTTCGGCCTTTCTGCGATGATCTGCAACTTGTCCTTTATTACTGAGGCACCTGCCCCGTGGCTTCGTATTCGTCTCAATGAACGGCTGTAGGATTACACAAAAAGCTGGAGAAACTCAGCGGGTGCAGCAGCATCTAAGGAGCGCAGGAGATAGGCGACGTTTTGGGTTGAAACCCTTCTTCAGACCTGCTGACCTTCTTCATGGTGCTGCACCCACTGAGTTTCTCCAGCTTTTTGTGTAACCCTCGATTCTCCAGCATCTGCAGTTCCTTCTTTAACACGAACGGCTTTAGGATGCGGTTAAAGACCTGCCGGAGGGGCAAGTCTGGGGCGGTGGGTGGGTTGTGTCCACGTGTGATGCTCCATCCACCCCCCGGAGCCGAGAGTGTGGGATTGTGAAGGAACTGCAGATGCTGGTTTACACCGAAGATGGACACACACAAGAAGGGTCTCGACCCGAAACGTCGCCTATCTCCTTCGCTCCTTAGATGCTGCTGCACCCGCTGAGTTTCTCCAGCTTTTTGTGTAACCCATAGACACACACAATGCTGGAGTAACTCCGAGGGACAGGCAGCATCTCTGGAGAGATGGGATGGGTGAGATTTCGGGTCGAGACCCTACTTCAGACTTCTCCAGAGATCCCGCTGAGTTTACTCCAGTAGTTCGTGTCTATCCCGGTGGCGGGGAGCTGGGCTTGGCCGACCCACCACCTCTACTTGCCGGTCAGTCGGGTGATCATCGCCCTCCGCCCGGAATGCAGCGGAGTTTTGTACCCGGTGAATTGTCCAGCGCTCACGGTGGACGAGGGAGGACAGCAACAGGCCAGGTAAATGAATAGCAGCATATAAATGAGTCTAGCATTTCTTGTTTTTATGTTTTAATTTACAAGCCGCTTCACGTGAGGCAAGTTTTATTTTCAGTCCGAAGAAGGGTCTCGACCCGAAACGTCACCCATTCAACGATAGACACAAGCAAGCTGGAGTAGCTCAGCGGGGCAGGCCGCATATCTGGAGGGAAGGAATGGGTGATGTTTAGATTCAAATGCTGGAGAATTTCAGCAGGTCGAGACCCTTCTGTCACCCATCCCTTCGCTCTATAGATGCTGCTGCACCCGCTGAGATTCTCCAGACTTTTGTGTACGCTTGATTTTGCTGCATATGCAGTTCCTTCTTTAACACTGCTGGAGTAATTCAACGGGTCGAGATCCTTCTTCAGAAGACGAGCCCCCGCCCCACCCCCAACCACCTTCCACCTCAACGTACGCCTGGGCACCAAAGCAGCTCAAGAGGCGAACCCTGCGCTCCGTCTCCCAACAATCTGAACAGCGGCTGCGGCCAGCTGGCACCCAGCATGGACTTCTCACACCCTCACACACTTATCTTCATTCACGGTTGGCTCAAGAGTAACGGGAGTGGAACTTGTTAACTGGGGAGAGTAAAACCCCTGTCTCACGGTGCGAGTTGTCCCACGAGGTACCCCGTGTTTTCACTCGCGGTAATCCCGTACAATCAACGTAGCGGAAACGTCGGAATTCGCGCGAGCAACTTAGCGACTCGTGGTGCTAACGGTAGGTACCCGTGAAACTTGTGAACTCGTGAAAAAAATCAAACATGTTTGATATTTTCCACGAGTCAAATGTAATGTTCAAGTTAAAAATTGAAACATTTAAACTCGTTGTCATAACGTAGTGGCCCGTGCGTTTACCTTATTGATTCGTGAGTCTACCGTGGCACCGTCAATGGAAACTTTTCATTCCCCAGGTGGGAATGGAGTTACCCGAGGCCAGACTCCAATAGTAGCAGCATTGAAAGTGACAGCAGAAGGCGGGAGCAGGAACCTTCATTTGAATTTACACTGAGGTTAAATGGATTGTCATCCATGATCATAAAAAGTCGCATATTGGATGTAGTGGGTTTATTTACGGGTGACTGTGGCTACCGATGACTGTGACTGTGATCCAGGAGGAGGGGGGGGGGGGGGGGGGGGGGCACACTATTCACTTTCCCACAAGCATTTACCAAGATTGTCTAATATTTTGTTGACCTCATGTACATGCTTTCAATATTCACTTTACACCACGTATTGTGACTTTGTCAAGACCCTTCTGGAAGTCCGTATTCAGGTTGTTAATGTTTGCCCTCAGCATTCATTGCTTTCAGAAAGATGCTTGCTACCGACAAACTCACCACGACAATGCACAACTACCCGATACAAACAACATTAGGTTTAGATTTATTACTTTCATGTGTAAAGTTATGTTTTGCATGCTATCCAGTCAAATCAGATAATACTATACATAAATAGAAATAAACTAAATTCAAGTACATAGATCGGGACAGAAACAAAATGCAGATCTTGTCGTTCTCAATATTTTAGCGCTGAATTCCAGAGACAAAGACCAATGGCCACAATGGGGTAGAGGAGAATCGAACGGTCCCCCAACTTATGGAAGGACCATTCAAAAGCCTGATAACAGAGGGAAAGAATGCATTCCTGATTCTACTGATGCGCGCTTTTAAGCTTCTGTTTCTTCTTCTGATGGGAGCGGGGAGAGGAAGGAATGGCCCTGGTAGGAAAGGTCTTTAGTTCAGATGGCTGCTTTCCCGAAGCAGCATGAAATCGACTTGTAGTCAATGGTGGGGAGTTTGATCTGTATGATGAGACGCAGAGATGTAGAGTGGGGGTAGAGCTGGGGAAGTACCACTAGTTCCCCACACATACAGCGTCTGCTCACTGTCTTCCTACACACCCTGGCTCTTCTGTACTGTTTTGTTTTCATTATTGCTTCATACTGCACAGAAACGGGCCCTTCAGGTTGGGAACTACAGTTAGTTTGGAAATTAGCAAGCAGACAAAAATGCTTCCATGTAGCCTTCCAGCAGTGACGAGGCACCATGATCTCATGATCAACCCAATCACCGGAGCCCAACTATGGGTTTAACTACCATAGAAATTGACAAACAATCGCTTCCTTTGATATTTGAACAACGAAACTCTATTAAACAATGTAACACACAACCTTTGTATTTTAGCTTGCAGTAACATAAATAAACTTAGTTATTCAAAACACCACAGGAAAATAACTTGATTACTGCAAGGGTGAAACACCTTTTCCCCATTGCTATGATTTTCTATTAAAAAAACTACGTTACTTCGCAAAGCAACAATCATGTTACAGCAGAATTACTGTCCTTGTTGAATGTGAGTGTCTCTGTCTCCATCTTCTCTTCAAGCCTTTAACCTATTCCTGTTGGGACCCAATACCCGTGCTCGTTCTTTCAGGCTGGGTTCGGCTTCCCAAACACTTTTCCACTCGCTGTGTGCGGCTCCCACGCTCCCGTCAACTCACCTGCTTCTGATTCCCGCACTCCCTCCTTGATTTGGTTCCCGCACTTCCTAACCACCCCATCTAGCTGTGCTAAGTAGAAACATATAACTGCAGATGCTGGTTTATACCAAAGATAGACACAAAGTGCCCGAGTAACTCCATAGATCAGGCAGTATTTCTGGAGAAATGTTTTGGATCCGGACCCGTCTAACGAAACGACACCCACCCTTTTTCTCCACAGATGCTGCCTGACCCACGGAGTTACTCCGGCACGTTGTGTCTATCTTTTATCCAGTTGTGATGTTGCCTTCAAGTAATTTGTTTTCACTTGTACAACAACATTCCTTGTTGATACGATATTCCCAATGTTGCTACCACTCATTGCACATGTCCGAATTTTTCAGCGCTCCTAAAGTGCAACACCTCAGACCTATCATCATTATATTTCACTTGCCCCTCCAAATATAACAAACCTTCGCCAGCTGGTCTTCTAACTACGTGATGTGCGTTTCTAACAAATCATAAGTATAACTGCTCTGGCACTGGAGGGTGCGCATTTTCCCTTTTATAGGTTATATAAATAGATGCAGCCGCGCTGAATTCTATCTTTAACTCAAAGCCGCAGGATGGAGATGTTTTCTTTAACATTGTTGCTTTATTAAAACATACCTTCATTCACGGTTGGCTCAAGTGTAACGGGAGGGGAACTTGGTAACTCTGGAGACAAACTCGGAACATCGCAGATTACCATACCCGTGGGAACTCGCCTCAAACACTTGCACATCAACTTGGAATATCGTACACAACCACGAGTCTGTCACTCTGGGTCACTCGTGTGTCAACTCGCACCGTGAGACAGGGCCTTAAGTTGGAACATCGCAGCAATGACATACCCATGGGAACTCGGTTAAACACTTGATCATAAACTTGAAATCTCGTACACAACCACGAGTCTGTTTTTTTTCTTTCACTTGGGGTCACTCGTGGGATGACTCGCACCGTGAGACAGGGCCTTAAAGCTATGTTCTTGGTTTGTTAGTACCTTGTGGAAGCCAATATGGTCCATAATATGTCAGTGGATTACATTTTCAACAATCTTGCATGGTATCTGGTCAGTGAAACTGGGCTATAATTTGCAGGATTTATCCTATCTCCTTTTTGGGTGATATGACTGTTATAGCTGTTAATGTAAGAGAGTGGGTGTGAGACTTTGAATGTAGTTAGGATCATAAAGAGAAGGTTGAGCACTGATTGATAGAGATGGGTGGGTGATGAACGTGTATGAGAAAACTAACACCATTAAGGGGAATGCCTCTTGAATACGAAATTACCTGGATAACGTTCAACTGCTTGCTGCAAAATATTGATTCCCTTGCAGCAGAGTCCTTGTATTGACCTCTGTTAAGGGCCTGTCCCACCTGCGATTTCTTTTGGCTACTGTTGACGTCATATCATTGTCGCCAAAAGATTTTGAACGTTTCAAAATCCAATGGCAATAAAAAATGTTGAGACACTTGAAAAAACACCGCACGTCATACGTCATCACGCCGCGTCACGCCGCAAATTTTTCGGTGACCAGATACTTCAGTCAATGATGCCGGCAGCCGCTGAAAAATATCGGCAAATGGGACAGGCCCTTTACTGTCTCTTCCCAGTGCCTTCTGAACACATACCATCTTGAGATATTTTGTTTTGTTTAATTAATGTGGATGCTTTCCTCTGAATACATAATTTATGCATGTTTTATGTAATGTAAATGTATAATGTAAATTGTATACTCAGTATAATTACGCAGTTTCGGAACCTAGCTACAGTATATTTATTGACCCATCTCCACAGTTCATTTCTTTTGTTTACTTGTTGAATGTGTGTTTGGATCCCTTCTTGGGTCAATGATCTCACAATATATTTCTGAGTAATTTGAGTAAAACAGGTCTCTTGACAAACTTAGCAATGCTGATGCATGGATGTTTATATTCTACTTCTAGCAATGGGATCATTTCTGTCAAGTATTTTCATAATTGGAATCTCGAGGAAAAAGATTTCATTTGTTGCCTGTACATCTCTTAGATGACAAACAGACAGTTTGCAGAATAAAACATGGAGAATATTTTTGCTGATCTAATTTGATAGTCAAGAATGGCTAAAATTGTGTGTGCAGCACTTCTGTGCTAAAGAGGACAAAGATCATTGAAGTATGAAAACAAATGTCATAGTCTGTGCCTTATTCCCGTACATCCCTTCCCCTGGATAACAGTATTTGCAGGATTCACAGACTGCAAAATGATCCGTAAAATGACAGCGTTTCCCAAGGCCATAACTATTTTTCTATCAATTGATTTTTTTAAATTTTCTTTCAAAAAATAAAATGTATTCATATAAAATCTATTCAGGAAACACAAGACAATCAGTACATATTTTGTTATGTTCATAACGTCATCAAGTTCGTACATTCATAGCGTCATCAAATCAATACATTCGTAGTGTCATCGGGTACATTTCATACATAGAGCAGAACTGCCCCTTTATGACTTTTTCAAACAATACACCCTTTAAACATTTGAGGAATGCAGATCCTTAGTGCATTAGGATCTTAGATTGCAGTCCTTTCCCTTTCCATTGTTTGCACTGAGCCTCGTGGCATAACCTAACAGATACTCCTGCAATATTCCAATCATCAGCATACACTGTCAAACAACATTGTATTGGAAGACCAACGACTCCCATTGCTGCTGGCAACATCATCTGGTCGGTGAATTCAATCAAATGACTTAGCATGGTCCTGGATATATGTCTTCCTCTCGTCCATCTAATGGTTTACCTACTGAGTTATACCAATCTCTGTGGGACTGGATGGGCAAGTGTATGGCACCTGCTTTAAGCTGGCAGTGGGTCAAAATGCATGAGGAAAGGCATCATCACCCTCAGTTATAAGCAGAAGGCAGAGAGGGTAAAACCAGGACTTTGTGATCCACCCGGAAAACTGCAGTATGTTATTTGGCAACTGACATGTCTGATCCTTTGTTTCCTTCACCATCAAGTCTGACTACCTGTACATGCTGAGATCTGGTTTGGAAGGGCAAGGACTGTGGAAATAATTGCTGGCCTTGGGAAACGCTGTCATTTTACAGATCATTTTGCAGTCTATGTCAAATAGCCAGGCCCAAACTAAAACTTGAAATGTGAGTGCAGTGTTCCTTCTCTATGGTAGACAAACAACCTGGACATCAGGTATGAGGTGTTAATGTGCATAATACAAATATGGCTCATAAATCCTTGACCTGCACCATAGCCAACATCCGGGCCATCCATTTCATCTGGAGTTCCAAGATGGGAACATATCAGATGCATCGCAATGCACACTTAAATGGACAATGGAGAAAAAGTGTACCCAACATTACTTTTGTTGTTTGTGTGTTGCTGCATCAAGCTGTGAGTTAAACCAATGTATGCAACATCAACATATCTATGTGCTAAGGTTACACCACAACTCAGGACACAAAAGTTCCTGCGGCATGACAAGCAGAATAACAACTGAAATCCGTTGTTTTTGTTTCTATAAACAATCTAATTTGTAACAAAAAATGTATAAAGCAGTACATGGCTTTCTTTACAAACGTAGTGCTGAGCAGTCTACACATTCAGTGTGTTAACAAATTTATACATCTGTGTCATCAAGTCAATGCATTCTATGTGCAAGGCCTTCAACAGTGCCTTCAACAATGGACCCTTCAAGTCAACCCTGAATTCAAGACAGAAACTATGGTTTCCTTTCATCAGAATGTCTTGAGTGAGATACAAAGCAATTTTAGTGAAGATGGGCAGGCTGTGGGACATGCCCGTGGTGGGTGAACCTTGTTTGCGTTGCTGAGAAGAATTCCTTGCAACTCCTGCAAGGAATCCTGCTTAACAGCTAGCCAGTGGTGCCTGAGGCTGATCTTAAAATGGTTGTTCTATGTGTCTGAAGAGAGTATTTGCACAAATATTGTCTGAGAGTGATTCAGCTCACAATCGGCTCAGGTCTCGAACTTTGCAGGCTGGTCCTCCTTTACTCTATTCCTCTTTCCTCCCCTTACCACACCTCTGATCTTTCCATTTATCTTCCTTCTTTAATTCCTGCCTTTCTCCCCATCCATACTCATCACCATACTCCCCCTATCCCTCTCCTTCTTCCCTCTCTTGGTCCTTTGCGTTTTGCCCTTCCATTCTTCCTTCCTCCCTCTTTTTATTTTTTTAAACTAGCATCTTCATTTCCTTTTATTTTCAACTACTTTTTGGACACACTTGGTGCCTTCATCCAAGAGCCACTGTGTCAAAGAAAAGGGTTGACCATTCAGGACTGATATCATTAATTTACCCAGAAATTATGAATCTTTGCAATTCTCCACCTAGAGAGTTGTGATAATTCAGTTGCCGATTATATTCAAGGCACAGATTGTTTGATTTTTTTTTAAATAAGGGAAATCTAAGTGCATAGAATTATTGCAAGAAGGTGACATTAAGTAGGAATCAGCAATGATCTATTGACTGGTGGAGCTTGCAGGAGGGAAATAATAATTGACTCCTGGTTCTATTTCTTGTTCTTATCCTTTTAACTCTTGGTTCAATCAAGAGTAATCTGTCCAAGACGGTCTTTCCTGCAAAGTAATTATGAATTGGATTTGTTATAGGATTTGCCACAATGTTTTGTATATGTGTTCCTCTTTATTTTTGTGATCATTGGGGATTTGGCAGTGTTATCTCTTCTCTGCTAACTTCACGTTATGATTATCAGGCTTTTACTGACCTCGGCCTCAGTTTAATGGATTGCCCGAGTTGGGAAGATACTAAGGAAAATGTATTGCATATATTGATCTCTTACAGGACAACCAATTTCCTTTTGGGAAGCTGTTGGCAAGCCTGGAGGATTATGTTACCATCAAGTTGTCAGCCCGAGTGCCTAGGCTGCAATTTTAATAAATAATTGTTAAATAGTCGCTAATCCAAATTGCATCTGGGGAACCAGCCAAGGAACAGGCAACACACATTGTTAAGTTCTTGATTTTGTTTATTTCTCAGTAATATTTTTGGGCTATCAAACCTTATCTACTGACCAGTTCTGAATAATTTCAATTGAGTCCTCAGGCAGGACAGGCAACATCCAGGAAGGGAAAAGCAAAATTTGTGCTTTTAGTTGAAAATCGTTTGTTTGAACTGGGAAAGTGAGGAAAACAATCAATGAAAGCAAATCATCAAATTATCAGGCTGCAACAAATTATTTTCACATTAGGCTCTGTGCATGGATGAAACACATATTTAAATGGATTGGTATAGTCATAGAGTGATACAGTGTGGAAACAGGCCCTTCGGCCCAATTTGCCTACACCTGCCAACATGTCCCAGCTACACTAGTCCCACCTGCCTGCACTTGGTCCATATCCTTCAAAACATTTCCTATCCATGTATCTGTCTAACTGTTTCTTAAATGTTGGGATAATGCCTCAATTACATCCTCTGGCAGCTTGTCCCATACACCCACCACCCTTTGTGTGAAAAAGTTACCCCTCAGATTCCCAATAAATCTTTTCTCCTTCACCTTGAACATATGTCCTCTGGTCCTCAATTCCCTAACTCTGGGCAAGAGACGCTGTGCATCTACCCAATCTATTCCTCTCATGATTTTATACACCTCTGTAAGATCAGTCCTCAATGTAATTCGCTTCAAGGAATAGAGATCCAGCCTACTCAACCTCTCCCTATAGCTCAAACCCTCCAGCCCTGGCAACATCCTCATAAATCTTTGTTAAACCCTTTCAAGCTTGACAATATCTTTCCTATAACATAAACATAATATCTATCCCAGAACTGAACACAATATTCTAAATTTGGTCTCACCTACGTCTTATATAACTGCAAAATGACCTCCCAACTTCTATCCTCAATATTCTGATTGATGAAAGCAAATGTGCCAAAAGCCCTTTGACCACCTTATCTGCCTGCAACTCAAACGCCAAGGAACCATGCACCTGCACTCCTAGATCCTTCTGCTCTACGACACTCCCCAGAGGCCAACCATTTGCTGCGTAGGTCCTGCCCGTTTTAGACGTCCCAAAATGCAACACCTCATACTTCGCTGTATTAAATTAGATCAACCATTTCTCAGTCCACCTGGCCAATCGATCCAGATCCTGCTGCAATTTTTTACATCCATCTGCACTATCTTCAAAACCACCCACTTTTGTATCATCAGCAAACTGGTTAATCTTGCCCTGAATGTTCTCATCCAAATCATTGATGAAGATGATAAACTGTAACAGGCCCAGCACGGAACCCTGAGGCACACCACTCGTCACAGCATCCAGTCTGAGAAGCAACCTTCCACAATCACCCCTGCTTCCTTCTATGGAGCCAATTTGCTACCCATCCAGCTATCTCTCCTTGGATTCCATGCGATCTAACCTTCCAGAGCAGTCTACCACATGGAATCTTGTCAAATGCCTTACTGAAATCCATGTACACAACATCTACAGCTCTGTCCTCGTTGACCTTTTTGGTCACGTCTTCAAAATATTAAATCATGTCTGTGAGACACGACCTCCCACATGCAAAACCATGCTGACTATCCCTAATGAGCCCTTGTCAAAAGCCTGTGTAACCTATCCCTCAGAATACTCTCTAGTAACTTTCCAACTACAGATTTTAAGTTCATTTCTCAGTGAGTTGGATAATCTTTGAAAATCTTGGCCCTTTGGAGGAGATGGTTAGCCACTGGGGACAAGTGCCTTGCATCTGATGGTTGACCAGATGAACTCCAAGAGATTGGGTTAATCTTCCATTTAGCCTGATGCAACCCTGCAATGTATGTATAGTAATACCTATGGCCATACATTTGAAAAAGAGTCCTCTTAATTTCACTTCCCATTGTCTACTTTATTTATGAATCTTGATGTCCAAATTGTAATCCTAATTGGCCTAGAATAATCTGTCTTTTGCATCTCAATTTCTGGATGCATCTAATGTTTTGTTAAAGATAACATTCACTGGGTAAATATGAGAAGGTTGATAAACAACATATTTATATTTAACAAACTTGTTTGTTTTGTTAACATTATGATCAAATTTTCAAATGCTGAAATGTAACTGGCCAGCATTAGTGTTGATGGGGATGGAATGGTGTGCATATGGATAGACATGAGTATTTTTGGCAATGCCCAACTTTTCAAGAACAAATGTATATAACCACCACCAAAATAAGATCTGCATATGTTAATACATCCAACTATGTTCGCTCATTCTTGAGGATAAGGATGGCATGATTATCAATGAAGACAAGTTAAAGCAAAATTGCATCAATTTATTTTTAAGGATGATCGCTAAAGGGAAACATTGACTTGGATTTTATTGTTAAACTAGACTAAGTGGGACCCATTGGGTCCCCGATTCACACGGGAGGGCAAGTCCCCCAACGCAATATTCCACCTCTCCACCAATTCCAATATTGCTGGCAAGTGGGGGGGAGGGGGCTTTCTGGAGCACCAGCATGGGTGTTATGGGCCAAAGGGACTGGTTTCCAGAAGGGACTGGTTTCCAATTTCCTAGTATGGACATTGTGGGCCAAATGGAATCTTGGGCTGTCAGCTCAGTCACTCAGGCCTGGCAGGCTAGCAGCTCAGTCACTCAGGCCTGGTGGGCTGGCAGCTCAGAAACTGCCAGACATTCTGCCGAAAACAGGTGACAGACTCTGTGAGAGAGAAGGGGGAGAGAGTGGACAATCAATTTTAGACATTTTCATCTTTTTTTACATCACAGCAATGAAGGAGGAAAGTCTATTGTTGCGTGGATCTCTGGAGCGCTAGTGTGGGTGTTGTGGGCTGATGGGAGTGGTTTCCAGAGGGCTAGTATGGACATTGGGGACTGAATGAATTCTTGGACTTGCAGTTCAGTGAGTCATGGCTGGTGGGCTTGCAGTTCACTAAGTCATGGCTGGTGGGCTGGCACTTCAGTCACTTACTCAGCTGGTGGGCGGGCAGTCAAGTCACTCACAGCTGGTGTGGTGGCAGTTCACTCAATCACCCCTCCTCCCTTCACCCCGCCACTCTGCTCCTTGCCATCCCCTCCCCCCACACATCCAGTCTATCTCCCCTCAACCTCCTCCCCATACACTCTTAGCGGCACTCCAACAGCACAGCCATTCCTGCCTATTAGGTACCCATTGTGATGAAGAGCATACAGGCATGGTAAGTGGAAGAAGGATTTATTAAAGTTTAAAATGTAAATGACTCTTAAAATATAACAACAATTTAAATGTTAAAGATGATTTATTAAGTCCAGTTCTTTCTTGTTGTGACTCTTGTTTTGTTCTGCTGCTCATTGCCTCTTGATGCCTCTTTGTAGTTCATAAAAAAATAATAATATCGAGTCTTTAAGTTGGGCGGCGCTTCGTGGCAGCGGCCGCTGCAGTCTGTCTGTCCTTTAAAAATGTTTTTGTCTTGTTTTATGCATAATTTGCTGTGACTTTTATATTGTTTTTAACTGTGTATATGTGGGTGACGGGGGGGGTAAACTTTTAATCTCTTCCCTGCATGGGAGACCCGACCTTTTCCCTGACGGGTATCCTTTGTCGTTGGGGCCTAGCACTGTGGAACGGCCTCCAGCCGGAATGACCTTTGGGGCTCCAGTCGGGGAGCCTGCAGATTTACCATCATGGGGCTGGCCGGCCTCGGAGTGGGGAGCTATGGTGGCGCGCGGCTGCGACCAGACTTCGGAGCTTCGGATGCTCCAGCTACAGGCCTGTGGACGGTGACATCGGGAGCTCGCAGGTCCCTGGTGGGAGACCGCTTTTCGGAGTTCCTGCGGTGGTAGCTTCTTCTGTCTGATTTGCGGGGCTGAAAATGTCCCGCAGCGGGGCCTGACATCGCCCGGTGTGACTTAAACAGCCGTGGGACTTGCCATCGCCCACCGAGGGCTGCAACATTAAGACCAGGAGCAGGGCCTTACATCTCCGGCGCAGCCTTAATGGCCGTGGGACTTACCATCGCCCACCGAGGGCTTTAACATCGGGAGAGGATGGAGAGCAGGGGAGAAGACTTTGCCTTCCATCACAGTGATGAGGAGATTCACTGTGATGGGTGTCTGTGTGAATTGAGTTGGTTGAGTGCCTTGTAAAATAGTTTCTTCTTGTTATATGGCTGCAGAAACCAAAGGTCCTAATGGAAAAATAAAGTTCATTGTATTGTATTGTATTGTTGTGTAGATTGAGTGGTCAAATTTTAGCAAAGAAAGTGGGAATTGACCTCAAAAGTCATCATTCAGTGCAGGAAGCAAATCCAATCTCACAACACTTCAAACAAAGTGTAGGCAGCAAATCCAATGCCACAGCACTTCAAGCAGATTGCAGGCAGCAAATGCAATGTGCCAGCAATTCCGGCAGAGAGCAGGCAGCAAATGCAATCTCACAACACTTCAAGCAGAGAGCAGGCAGCAAATCCAATCTCACAGCACTTCAAGCAGAGTGCAGGCCAGCAAATCCAACGTCACAGCACTTCAAGCAGAGTGCAGGCCAGCAGTCATCCAGGGCTAACAAATCATTTATTCAAGTACATTGCAGACTTACAGTTCAGTTGATTCCCAGCTTAGAATGAGAGTCATGGCCCCTCCCTCACAATCTTGCAGAGACTGAGTCATGTCCAGGCATCCGGGGTTTTATATAGTCCTGCCCCTCCCCCCCCCCCCCCCCCCCCCACGAAGGGGCATTACCTTCATCGCAGTGATTGACCGGGTAGAGGGTCTCAAGGGATTTTGAACATGCATAACTCTTTTATTTTTCATCGATGGGGAAAATCCTCAGGGTGTGATCAGTGGAGGAGGACTGTGAGTAAGATGGCCACAAATCGTAGCAATATATGGTAGCGTTTTTTCTAAAATTAATATACAACGCAGACAGGAAGTGGTCAAGATGATACTTTTAATTATATAGATGATTGTAATTGTAATTCAGCATGAATCTGCTATTATTCTGCATGAAGAAGACTCAGGTTTGGGACATGCTTGAGCATAGCAACATGCTGAAGTCCACCACATGCAGGCTGCTCTCTACCAGGTACTAGCCTGGTACTACCTGTGCTATGATGTGTTGGTGCAACGGTGAGAAGGATGGCCACAAGGAACCAAGTGATATAATTCATTTTCTTTTTTGGAATTAATTAAGTTTAAGACAACAATTTAATTTTTTTTTAAGCGTACTTCAGTTTTATTACAATTTGCGGTACTTTTAAGTCCTGCAGTCTCACTAATTATTTGCAAACATGTGGTTTCCACTGATCATGAGCCATTGTTCCATAGATACCCACTTGAAACTAGATCTCTTGATTTTGTTTCTTGTGCCCCCCTGCATGCTTTTCTTGTTGTTTACATAACTCTTTTGATCAGAGATATTTGAAAAAAAAATTGTAATCTTTATAGACAAAATTTAAAAACATTATTAACTACCTAAACTATTGTTATTGCTGAACATTAACTTTGTAAAAAAGCTTTGTAGAAACACCCTTTTTGAACTTCCCAGGTGTTTCATTGGTAAGGATTGATCAGCAATGTTCCCTCTAATGTGTGTGCGTGCGCGCACGCACACACATTTTGCAACCAACGCACAAAAGGATTTATGTGCGCACAAAAGGATTTGATGAGAACAGTCTATAAACTGTTTTCTCCATCTACAGTTAAAATATGCAAATGTAATGAAATTGCAGAGGCCTCTGAAAATGAAGTTGTTGCTTTCAGAACACTTAATGAAGTCAGATGGTTATCTGGACACATTGCATTGCAGGCAATAATAAAAAATTATGTGGGACATCATTCGCATATTTTGAAGAAGATAACTCCAATGACCCTGTGGCCAAATACTGACACAAGAGATTAACAAACATCACATACAAAGTAGCTTTACAGGTTTTAAATAATGTCTTTGAAGAGCTAGCTGCATTGTGCATGATTCAGCAAAGGAATAACTTGACACCGATTGATGCACTTCATTTTGGTTCATTTTGCGCGAGGCAAAATAAACAAGATCGGAAAGCAGTATCAGGGAAGCAGTGCTTCGTAGAGTGACAAAGTTAAAGTCGTGCTAGACCAACAACACGAAGAAAATGTAACAGTAGATACAAGTACGCTGTGGACTTGGTTGCTGATCAGCAATCTTTCTGGAAATTAGAGTCAGTGGTTATGTTAAAATTAAGTGCCATCTAAGCATCTAGATAAGCACAAGTGTGATTGGCTGACTGCTGACAGGAATTTCTGGGACAATATATAAGGATAAAAAACTACACGGAACGTGCTTGATATCTACCAAGGAGTAAGCTTTAGAGATATTAGTTTCTCCATAATACAAGTATACTTGGATATAATAGACCAGAGAAAACTAATCTGCAGGTGTAGTTATTTGCAGTTATTAAGCAAAATAATTATCCTAAGCCAGAAGGGCTTGCACATATGTATTGTTTTTTGCCTTCTTTTCAGGACACAGATATTTGGGTGGCACGGTTGCACAGCTGGTAGATATGCTTACACACAGTACCAGAGAACCAGGATTGATCCCCAACTTGGGTATTGTCCGTGCGGAGTTTGCACATTCTCCCTACGACCATGTTAGTTTCCTCCAGGATGCTCCGATTTTCTCCCACATCCCAAAGATGTACAGGTTTGTAGGTTAATTGTCCTCAGAAAATGTGTAGTGAGTGGATGAGAAAGTGGGACATCTTAGAACTAGTGGGAAGGTGTGATAGATGGTCAGTGTGGACTTGGTGGGTTGAAGGGCCTGTTTCCATGGTGTATTGCTAAACTATACTAATTTCAAGTCAGTTTATGCCGCATTAACTATCCATGAGAAGAATATAAAATATCGCTAAATAATCAATGATAGCAAAGGCAGTAATCTTATTCAGGTGGTGGTTAGTATGAAATAAGATATCAAATGGTACACATAATTAATTGCCACTTGCAGGTGAAGTATCGCAAATGTCATAAACAAACCAAAATATCCAAGGAAAACTTTGCTATAGGCCCTACTTGTCACCATAATTTACCAAGAACTTACCATATAGTGCATACTTTTGCCTAATTATACTTTTGCCTAATTATAGCAGTTCAGGTAATGGAACATTGCCCGTACAACATTCATAAATCATTACCAAAAAACTTGAGATGCAGAATAAAAGTTAGCATGATTTATATGAGAAACAGTAACAAAACAAACACAAGGTATGAAAGAAACAACAATTTTGCCAATTTTTGTCAAAGGTTTGTGTCACAGAAAATCAGAATACAATCAGGACACACACAATCTTTCTGAATCTTCTGATGTACTACTGGCCAGAGGATTTGGGGTGATGGAGGAACTGAAGGAAATCCACATTAGGCACGAAATGGTGTTGGGTAGACTGATGGGACAGAAGGCTGATAAATCCCATGGGCCTGATGATCTGCATTCCAGGGAACTTAAGGAAGTGGCTCTAGAAATTGTGGATGCATTGGTGATCATTTTCCATTGTTCTATAGATTCAGGATCAGTTTCTGTGGATTGGAGGGTAACTAATGTTATCCCACTTTTTAAGAAAGGCAGGAGAGAGAAAACAGGGAATTATAGACCAGTTAGCCTGACATCTGTGGTGGAGAAGATGCTCGAGTCAATTTTACGTCGAAGTCTCATGATGAGACTGCGTGAAGAACCCTCCAGCCCGCATGTACGTCAATGCGTCATTGCATGGTGCGGGATTCGGAGACATTTGAAAATGCTCCGGCAGGTAAGGTGTTTTTGTTTTCAGGAACGGCCCGCTGGCTCTGAAAATAGATGCAGCAGGTTCGGAGAGGCTGACAGGCACGACCTGTACAGCTACTGCCGTTGAGGCTCCGGAAGGGAGCAGGCAGCCCGTCTCAGAGTAACTGGCAGGCGTGACCTGCGCAGTAAGCACCACCAAGGCTCCGAAGGAGCATCCTGTTGCACTAGGCTCGGAGTAACTGGCAGGCGTGACCTGCACAGCAACCTCCGTTTAAAGCTCAGAAAGGGAGAAATTTGGCAAGCGTGGGGCTGAAGATGTGATCAGGCACAACCTGCAAAAAGAATTGTGCTGAAGCTCCGAGAAGGAGGTCAACCCATACTCGGGGACGCTGGCAGATAAGGTCTGCTTACTAACCTCCACGAAAGCTCCGAAATGAAGCAGCCTGGCGACCTGGGCTTGGAATTAGCTAGTACCTTCCACTGGCTCTGAAAAGAGCAGGTTGGCTACCCAGGTTCAGAGATGCTGGCAGGGTGGCCTGCACAGCAAACTCTGAAAGTTCCAAAATGGTGCTGTTTGTTGGAACCGGGCTCAGAGACGCTGGCAGGATGGCCTGCACAGCAACCTCTGTGAAGCTTCCAGAAGGAGCAGCTTGTCTACCCTAGTTCAGGGTACACAAACTTGAAACTGGTTGTCCAAATGGATCATATTGGCCAGGGAAGCACTGCCTCAACATTTATGATTGAGGTTATCAGGCTGCCCACAAGAGTGAGGAAGGTGCATTTCATTGATAGAGGCAGTTAAATTCAGATATTTGAGGATATCTCCTGCTCAGAGGCAGGGCATTTGAGGATTCCCTCAACACATGCTTAATTCTTTCAGCTCGGCTGAAAAGAGTTGCCAGCATGCTGGAACATCATTTGCCATCCTCTCGGGGATAGGTAAACCAGTAAAGGCTAAACTGGCATGTAGCATTTTTACCTGACTTGCAGGTTCGTGTTGTAAAAAGTAAATAAATAAATAATAATAACCAAAAGCTCTGTAAGGGAGCAGGTTGGCGACACAAGTTCAGGGTAGGCCAAGGCCAAAACGGAAAAATGTCCAAAAGGACAATATTAGGCAGTAAGGTACTGCCTCAACATCCATTGAGGATATCATCTGTAGGCTTTCAATACTGGAAATCCTGATTGAGAGGCTGGTTGAAGAGAATGTGTTGCGCAAACTGGCGACCGAGACAGGTAGTTCCAGTCAGATGTCAGCGGCAGCAATACCTGGTTCAGCGTTGCATTTTGATATCTCCCACTATGAGGAGGGGTGTTTTGAGGATTATTTGTGGAGACTCTGACTGTGAGTTAGTTGACAGTGAACTCAAATTCCCACATCAAGTGGACGATATGTATCAACTCAAGTCTTATAAGGATCTGCTGGCACTTGGGACTAAATTTGCCATCCCTTTGGGGATAGGAAACTGTTAGAGGAAGAACTGGCAAGTAGCATTGGTTACTTGGCTTCTCATCAGTTGATTGAGAAGATCATGCAGCACACTGCTGGGTAGTATGCTAGTCCTGATTTCTGCCAGACACTGGAGGTCCATAGGTTAATGCCATCATTTGGTGCTATCTGAAGGGTAAAACAAAGTCAAAAGGCTTTAAACTCCAGCGAGTTCAGATAATTCTCAAAGAAGAATTACGGCCTTTGCAAGGTCGGTGGAGGGAACTCAGCTGTCTGAATTGCAGTAGACGCCTTAGCACTTCTGTGTAATGCACAGTTTAAACTTAATTGTGTTGAGGGCCTGTCCCACTGTACGAGGTAATTCAAGAATTACCTCGTACAGTGAGACAGGCCCTTTAGGATGGATGGAACCAGACTGATTCCTGGGATATCAGGACTGTCTTATGAAGAAAGACTGGATAGACTCGGTTTATACTCTCTAGAATTTAGGAGATTGAGAGGGGATCTTATAGAAACTTACAAAATTCTTTAGGGGTTGGACAGGCTAGATGCAGGAAGATTGTTCCCAATGTTGGGAATGTCCAGGACAAGGGGTCACAGCTTAAGGATAAGGGGGAAATCCTGCATGCATATCATCCCAACCAGACTAGTGGCAGTTACCGCTACACGGAGGCTGGTTGGAGCACCAGGCCTACACAATTAAAACCAAGCCAGAGGGCTTTTTATTCGCAGATTTTCAGCGCTCACCATGGAGACAGTGCACTCCACATACCTAGTATCGTTCCCCAGCTGGTCACAATGCCTGAACCAAGAGGACAAAGCAAAGTCTAGGGTCAGTTGACTCTATTGATCATCCGCCTAAGGCCATTTTTGGTGGTGTCAGTCTCAGGGGTTGCTGGATCTTGGTGGCGGGGAGTGATAATCACCTTTTGACTATTATTTTATTGGCCGCCTTGGTGGTTTTTATAGAATCAGAATCAGAATCAGGTTTTATTCGCCATATGTTTTGCATCATACGAGGAATTTCACTGGCCAGGTCAGTCATACAATTAAAAGCAACAGACTCAAAACACATTTTAACATGAACATCCACCACAGTGACTCCTACACATTCTTCACTGTGAAGCCGAAATAAAGCTCAAGTCCTTCCTTTTGTTCTTCCTCGGTTGGGGGCCTCGAGCCATCCGTTGACGGGACGGTCTTGACTCCCATAGCCGGTGGCATTCGGGCCTTCTGTGTCAAGGTGTTCAGCTCCTGCATCGGGGGGTTGTCAGCTCACCCGTGCCGGGCGATCGAACCTCGCGTCGGGGCTGGTCGAACCTTCTGTGGCGTTGGAGCTCCCGACTAGCCTCTCCCGAGACTGCGGGCCCTTGATGGTAAGTCTGCAGGCCGCGGTGGGAGCGATCCCAGGCAAGGTATCCGCTCTGATCTTTGAGCAGAAATCAATGTCATAAGCATGACTAACGTAAGTGTAACTGTTCCAAAGTTAGGGATACAGCTGATGATAATCTGCATAAAAAATTGTACTGGTTACACATTCCACACTACTTTGTATCTAGGCTTTAGAGTGGTCATATAAAAGACATGAAGGCCAAAATATAGGAGCTTCGAG
The DNA here is from genome assembly GCA_963514005.1 of Raja brachyura. Next base: position 99,069,970 of record OY740784.1, on the reverse strand, counting down.
CAAATATAGGAGCTTCTTTCAGATGACTTATTTACAATAAAAGCCTTGGTTGAATAGGCCAATTTGGCACTACTGTAATTCATGTTGCCTTGTCTTGAATGACATTAGGAGGCATCAACTGATAAATACTCTGAGTCTTATCTGTGGGTAGGTCCGAGACAAAACCTAAATATTTAGTAGATAATGCCGGATCCACTATGGACTTTCCTGGATGGTTAACAAACCCTAGATATTCTAGGAGTGCCTTGGTTGCTGAAACAGCTAACTGTGTGACATCTGATCTCTTCCCTACAATAAGTAAGTCCTCTATAAACTCCATGACAAAATGCCCTTTAGATCTGAGTAGGGCAACAAGAGGATTTATAACAAGAGGAATCGAATATAGGAGAAAAGAGGCCCTTCTGCAGTTATACATAGCCCTAGTTAGACCACACCTGGAGTATTGTGTGCAGTTTTGGTCCCCTAAGTTGAGGAAAAACATTCTTGCTATTGAGGGAGTGCAGCATAGGTTTACAAGGTTAATTCCAAGGAAGGCGGGACTGTCATATGCAGAAAGAATGGAGCAGCTGGGCTTGTACACTCTGGAGTTCAGAAGGATGAGAGGGAATCTCATTGAAACATATAAAATTGTTAAGGGGTTGGACATGCTAGAGGCAGGAAACATGCTTGTGATGTTGGGGGAGTGCAGAACCAGGGACCACAGTTTAAAAATAAGGAGTAAGCCATTTACAACAGTGACGAGGAAACATTTTTTTCTCACAGAGAGTGGTGATTCTGTGGAATTCTCTGCCTCAGAGGGCGTTGGAGGCAGGTTCTATGGATGCTTCCAAGCACATGTTCAGACTAGCCAAATCCGAGAATGATTTGGCATCCTCCACTTTTCTTCAACCTTGAGAAGATATTAGACATATACCCCTCTGGTTCATGGGCAGACTGCTCATCCTTTTGTGAAATTTCTCCGTTTCAACTTGGATAGCCATAGTTTCCTCTTTAGCACGTATATACGGACGTCTTAGCTTCTCTTGCCGCGGAGGAAATTGATCAGCCAGAAACTGAGTCTTATAACTGTTTATGATTTGTAAAATGGGAAGATGGGAGGTTATCTGTCCCCACCTGTTGTTGAACACTCAACCCATCTCCGACTTGAATATCATCAGCACATCTCATGCGACTGATGGAATAATATTTGCATACCTCAACGGCCTCCATCTCATTGTCGCTTTGCTGTCCATGACGAGACAGACGGTGGCTGTAGATGTGATCAAGGCAGTTTCTAAGAAAGCACTTGCTACACCAGGGGCGCCGGGGAGATGGCAGCCCTGCCGGCAGACTGTTTGTTTTATTTTTAGCGTTTGTTAAAAGTTTGTTTTAATGTACTTTGTTTTATGTGGGGGGATGGGAGAGGGAATCGGAGGAAACTTTTTTTCAAGCTCCTACCTTCCCAGAGACGTAATCAATTATCGGATCATATTCTCTGGGCTCTACGGCCTACCATTGCTGAGCTGGAAGCCTCCTTGGACTGTCGTGTGGGGAAGGGGTGGGGGTTGGTGAGGGGGAAGGGGGGTGTGGGGGAAGTGTAGGTGTGAGGAAAGGGGGAATGTGGGGAAAGGGGGCTGTGGGGAAAGGGGGGTGGGGAAAGGGGGTGGGGGAGGGGGGAAGGGGGAAGGGTAATGGGGGGTGTGGGGAGGGGGGGGTGGTCGCAGCAGACGCAGCTCGCACTCTGCTCACCCCGCACCTTCAGCTTTCGGCCTCACACAGCAGATCTAGGTCCCACTCCGGCTTCACGCAGAAGCTTCCAGTTCAACTCACCAGCTTCCGGCTGGTCGTGCTGGTCGCCGCAGAAGCAGTCCGCAGGCTGCTCACTCTCCATGGGCTGCGCACTCCTCGTGGGCTGCTCAACACACTCCACCCCTTCAGCTTTTTATTCTCCTTGCCGCGTTATTGGCAGCGGGTTCCGGAAGGGGCGATTTTTACGATTTTTAAACCTTCATAAATTTTGTACTATTTCACCGATCGGAACAAAACCTCTTTGACTTGTAGCAGAGGAGAATGGTGTGTAAAGGGCCTGTCCCACCAGCATGCAACTCTATGCGATGAACGCGATGAAACTAGAAGTGGGGTCCGCGCGGAGGTCGGGACGAAGTTTGCCAGGACAGAGAGGGGCACGCAGAGAGGGACACTGAGGCACACACACACACAGGGCCACGGAGCCACACACATAGAGGGTCACGGAGGCACTTACAAATAGGTTCATGGAGGCACGATGTCGGGGCGGTGTGTAAATGTCGAGGCGACTGCGAGCCGACAAGCCGTTGCCGCGCGGAATTTTTGGACATAGTCGGTTTTTCGGAGCCCCGCACGATGTCGGGACGAACTCGGGACGAACTCTGCACAATTCCGTATGGCTCCGGCGATCGAAGTGGGACCGGCCCCGCGACGCCGGACGGCTCAAGCGACCACGTTAGGTCGCGCTAATCGCATAGAGTTGCATGCTGGTGGGACAGGCCCTTAAGGTGGCAAAAAATCGTAGCGCTATGGGGGATCTCTTTTGCACAAATGTAATTACAACGCAGACTGGAAGTGGTCAAGATGAGAGTTTTAGTGATAGTATAGATAGATTGTGCATCATATGTATCAAGTGTAAGTCAAGGTGTTAAATCAGAAAGATATGTATATATATTTTTATAAGAAAGAACTGCAGATGCTGGAAAAATTGAAGGTAGACACAAATGCTGGAGAAAATCAGGAGTGAGGCAGCATCTGTGGAGTGAAGGAAAAGGTGACGTTTCACATCGAGACCCTTCTTCAGAATGAGGTGAAGGTGGGGGGGGCTGGAAGAAGAAAGGAAAAGGCAGAGACAGTAGGCTGTGGGAGAGCTGGGAAAGGGAGGGAAAGGAGGGAGAAAGCAATGACTACCTGAAATTGGAGACAGGTTAGTTTTACCCTACTGATGATATGTTGTTGCAATAATAATCCTGATCAGCACAAGAGGAAACACAGGTTCTGATATTTAGTGTATGTGCTGGGATGAGGAGCCAATGGTACGAAACTATGATCCGCGGGATTATGACTGAATGCCTCTGTCAGAATCCCGCCTAAATGTAACGATACCCTAGCGTGGCATGCTGGTTGGCCTGGGATAACCAGCCACCATCCATGCGGAGGCGGTTGTCGTGAAGTGCCGATTGCTACTGGCCTGGAGTGCGGACAGACGTGCGCCGTCTCTCACCCGTTTTGCACACCGTATGTTCGTGGGGAATCTTTTTTTTTTTTTTTTTTTTTTTTTTACTGAATAATTTTTATTAGAAGTATAAGTACAGATGTAAGTACAAATATAAGTACATATAAAAACAACGTTCTTGATAAAGAGATAGGTAATAATTACCATATTTTCTTATATATACTTCTAAACATTTTATTGTAGTTTTTTTTAGTGAAAAGTAGGAAAATGTGAAGAATGGATAACATAAAAATAGTTATAAAATAACCAAAAGGGAAAAGTAAATAAAATAACAGTGGTATATTATACAAACAGTATTTATATAATAATATATCCGTGATCAATAATGTATTATTCTTCGTTCAATCCTTCGTTCAGGTCTCGATCAGGTCCACAAACCGAGTCATATTGGTCCCTTAAGATATTCAAGGAATGGAGACCAAATCAGATTAAATTGGTCTAACTTGCCTAAAAGTGCAAGTCTTATTCTTTCCAAGTGTAAAGTCTCAGCCATTCCTGAAATCCACAATTTGATTGTAGGGGGTATGGGGCCTTTCCAAAATTGTAAAATTAATTTTTTACCAATTATTAAACTATAATCTATGAAAGTTCTTTGTGCTGTCGTGAGTAATTGATCCCTTTCTAATATTCCCAATATTATTAATTTTGAGTCTGGAACTAGATTCTTATTTACAACATTCGAGATTACCTTAAATATTTCCAACCAAAAATTCGTAATTTTTATACAAGTTGTAAAAGAATGTGTTAAATTAGCTTCTGGGTATTGGCATTTGTCACATATAGGAGATACATTAGAAAACATTCTATGTAATTTAGATTTTGAAAAATGCAATCTATGTAAAACTTTGAATTGTATCAGAGAGTGTCTAGAATTTAATGAACAATTATGTATATATCGTAAACTTTCATCCCAGATATCGGGTTCGATTGTTTCACCTATTTCATTTTCCCATAGTTGTCTGTACTTTTCCGTATTGGGTATATCATTTTCTAATAAAATATTATAAATGTATGATATTAATTTTTCTGTGTTTGGGTGTTTATTTAAGCATTCATCTAGAATTCCCGTCTTTCTCTTTTTATATTCCTGTGCAGTTGTTTTAATGTAGTCAGTTATTTGTAGATATCTGAAGTAGTGTTTAGAGTGTAGTCCATATATTTCCTGTATTTCTTTAAATGAAAGATACAGATTGTCCCTGTAGAGGTCACTGATCTTATTAATCCCTTTATTTTTCCATTGTAAGAATCCTAAATTTTCCAGGGATGGTTTAAAACTTACATTATTAGCGATGGGAAGAACTAATGGGATATCTTCTAGTTTTAACGTTCTTTTTAACTGTCTCCAAATATTAATTTCACTATTAATTATTGGGTTTTCACGATAAATTTTCTTAAATATTTTAATTTTAGAAAATAATATGGAACTGATTTCATACGGTAAGCAGTCTTCCTTTTCCATAAGTAACCAGTTTGGATTTTCATCCAGTTCAACCCACCAAAAGTTCATATTCTTAATACTAACTGACCAGTAATAATATATAAAATTAGGTAATGTTAAACCTCCATTAATTTTCGATTTACATAAATATTTTTTATTTATTCTATGGCTTTTATAGTCCCAAATAAAATTAGTGACTATAGAGTCAACCTTTTTAAAAAAATTCTTAGAAAGATATATCGGGATCATTTGAAATAAATATAATAATTGTGGGAGAAAAATCATTTTTATCGCATTAATTCTACCTATCATTGAGATAGGTAGTGTTCTCCAATATAAAATATTCTTAGATAATTTATTTAGTATAGGTAAAAAATTATATTTAAATAAAGAATCATATTTTTTTGTAACGTGAATTCCTAAATACTTAATCTGTTCATTAACAATCTTAAAAGGAAATTGTTTTAATGTAGTTAAATTATCTTGTGTTAATGGCATAAGTTCACTTTTATTCCAATTGATTCTGTATCCAGAAAACAAGCCGAATTGAGTTATTAAATTCAATAAATTAGGTATGCTAATTTCAGGTTTTTTAATATATAATAATACGTCATCTGCATATAGAGAAATTTTATTTCTTGTTTCGTTAGTTTCATATCCAAAAATTTTGGGGTGTAATCTTACCCGAATGGCTAATGGTTCTATAGCCAACGCAAATAACAATGGTGATAGGGGACAACCTTGTCTGCATCCTCGAAATAAATTAAATTTGGTAGATATCATTTGGTTGGTTAAGATTTTAGCAGTTGGATTTGTATATAGTAATTTGATCCATTTTATAAACTTGTCTCCCAAATTTAACTTTTCCATAACCGCAAATAAATATGGCCATTCAACTTGGTCAAAAGCTTTCTCTGCATCTAACGATATTATTACTAAGTCTTTATTATAACTCCTTTTCGAGTATATAATATTAAACAATCGTCTCAGGTTATATGATGAGTATCGTTTAGGTATAAATCCTGTTTGATCCGGGTGTATTATTTTATTAATCACTACACTTAATCTTTTAGCTAATATTTTAGTTAATATCTTTTGATCCGTATTTAAGAGAGCAATAGCTCTATATGATCCCGGATCATCTAGGTCTTTATCCATTTTTGGTATGAGTGTTATAATGGATTCGTTTAGTGTTTCTGGTAACCTCTGTTGCGCATATATATATTCGTAAAGTGTCTTCAAATAAGGTGTTATCAGATCCGTGTATGATTTATAAAATTCCGAACCAATACCATCTGGTCCTGGAGTTTTCCCGTTTTTTAATGATATAATAGAATCCTCAATTTCTTTAACTGTTAATTCAGCATTTAATAGTTTTGTATCATCTACACCCAATCCTATTAGATTACAGTCATTTAAGAATGTATTAATTCCTATCTGATTTTCAGTCGTTTTGGAAGAATATAAATCTTTATAATATTGTAAAAATCTCTCATTAATATCGTTATTCTGTGTTAAGAATTCACCATTTTCTGATTTAATCCGATGTATTATTTTTTCTCCCTGTATTTTTCGTAATTGGCGAGCCAGTAATTTTTGTGGTTTGTCCCCAAATTCAAATTGTATTTGTTTTGTGTATTGATATAATTTAACCACTTGGTCAGCATATATCTTATTTAATTTATATTTTAATGCAGTAATTTTATTATGTGTTATCATTGTAGGGTTGAGAGCATTTTCTATATCTAATTGTTTTATCTCCGTTTCCAGAATATATTGTTCCTTCCGCTTTTCTTTGTTGTGAAATGCTTGTGAAGATATCATAATTCCACGAGTAAAAGCTTTAAAAGTTTCCCATAGTAGGGATGGAGATATTTCTGGTTTATCGTTTATTTCAAAAAAAGTCTTAATCTGCTTTATAATATATTCATTAGTTGATTTATCCTTCAAAATTTGTGGATTAAGTCTCCATTGTCCTCGTGTTTTCATGTTATCATTAAATTTAATATTAAATGTTAATGGAGCGTGATCTGAAATAATGATACTGTGGTATTTAGAGTTATAGATGTATGGAATTAGCTTTATATCTACAAGGAAATAGTCAATTCTAGAATATGTTTTATGTACCGAGGAGTAAAATGAATAATCTCGTCCTGATGGGTGTTCCATTCTCCAAACATCTCTAACTTTACTAGTGTCAACATATGCATTTATTAAATCACTGGAGTGTGATTTAAGTTTCCTCTGTCCTGACGATCTATCTAAATAAGGATCTAAAGTACAATTTAAATCTCCTCCAATTATTAACTTATGTTGTGCATGATCAGGAATTGTATTAAATATTTTCTTTAAAAAAATTGGACTGTCAAAATTTGGGCCATATATATTGGCTAATATTACTTTTTGAGCATATAATTCACCCGTTACAATAATAAATCTTCCATCTTTATCAATTATAGTTGATGTATGCTTGAATAAAGTACCTTTACGTATGAGTATTGCTACGCCTCTAGATTTATGAGTAAAAGAGGAATGATATATTTTGTCAATCCATTTAGCCTTTAATCTATGCTCGGCATCTTTTTTTAGATGCGTCTCTTGAAGGAACGCAACGTCGATTTTAAGTGCTTGCAAATGTGCCAATACTTTACCCCTTTTAATAGGTTCATTAAGACCTTTAACATTCCAACTGCCAAAGATTAATCCCTCATTCCCCAAATTCTTTTTTAAGTCCTGCATTTTATTTAAGGTGGTCTATAATGGTTCACATGTCTCAGCTCGACATACCCGACCTTACCCCCGAACTCCGGATGGACGAGTTTCAAGATTTTCAAATATCTCACACGGATATATCTTTTGTGATTACGAGTCCACTGTGATGTAAAAAAATAAAAACATGAGATAATATAAAAAAACAGAAGATAGAAAAAAGAGTTAGTAAATAGTGAAAAGTAAGGAAAAACTACAGCTATAGTAGGTGCAGTTAGTGAAAGCCATACTAGCATGGCTAGCCATCTACAGACTTCCAGTGTAGATGATGTTAACTCGCCAGCTCCATAAGTCCTTAAAGTTATTGTCTTACAAAAGGTATTTTAACGGGAATATATAATTCTAAAATGTTTCATCAATCCTATAACATATTTAAATGCAAAGATCAAGGAAATCTTAACTATTATTGGTATAATCAAGTGTATGATCTTAGGAAATATATTTACTAATTACTATTTGTTTTAATTTTATGTAGATTAGTATTAATTATTGATGAGTAAATTATATGTATGTGGGAAGTAATAAGAAAGTTACTTATACCTAAGCCTTAGTGATTAGTATTTATTATTGTTTTAGTTAGTAACAGTACTACCGGTTAGGTTTTAGTATATTAGTATTTTATTGTATATTAATTATTTCTACTAGTATTGTTATTATTCTAATTAATAATATCCATAAGAGAAAGTCCAGTCCACTCTTTGGTGTAGGGAACAAGTCCACTCATTTCTTCATCTTTCTTGATTGTAGCCAGTCTATAACCAGTCCATAATCTGGTAATCCTTTAAACCAGATGCAAATATACAGTTATTCATTAATATAGTTCAAAGGTGAAATATTATTCAGTCTTCTTCTTGATTCTTAATCCTCTGCGCAAAGTCCAGTGCATTTTGTGGGTTCTTGAAGAAATGATCTTGATTGTCATAGGTCACCCTCAAGGTAGCAGGGTATCTCAAAGTATACCTTACATCCTTCAATTCTCTCAGAATTCTTTTAGTCTCCCTGAATGCGTTTCGTTTCTTGGCAACTTCAGCAGGATAATCTCGGTAAATACTGATTCGTGCTCCTTCAAAAGTAAGATTTTTACTTCTTACAATCTTACCCATCATTTCTTCCAGTTCATAATCATTCTGTACTTTTAAAATCATTTGTCTTGGCGGAGCACCAGGTCCCTTAAAACGCCTCTTTATTCTGTGTGCACGAGCTAATAAGGGTTTCTGATCCAAGGCTAAAACTTGTTGCAGTAAATCTGCTGTAAATCCTCGTGGATTATTCCGCTCCATGCCTTCTGGAATACCCACAATTCTTAGGTTCGAACTTCTTTGGTAGCCTTCCAACTCCGTGCATTTTTCTGTTATCTTGTCCAGAAGTTCAGATAAGCGTTTTATGTCTCTGTCTGAATTCCGAGCCGATGATTCAGCTAAGTCTTTAATAATGCTTATATCTGTCGAATGTAAATTCAATGCTTCTTCAACTTCAGACAGTTTGTCTTTCACCAGGGTTTCGATTTTAATTTTCATCTGTTTGTTCTGCTCTTTTAACTTATCCGTTATCTCTCTTTTCAATGCTTGAGCAGATTCAGTGATTTCAGTCTTCAAGTCTTTTATTTCAGTTTTCAAGTCTTTCACTTCTTCATTAATCTTTTCGACTTCCTCCTTAATATTCAACTTTTTCATATCTTTCTTTAAATTCAATAGTTCGGTTTTAATACCTCCCATCTCCTTTTCAATAAGAGTTTTCAATCCTTCCATCTCCAGTTTCGTTTTAATTTCAGCTCCAGAAGGTTTTTTTCCTGCAATGTCTTCCTGGGATCGGGTTCTACCCGAGATCGAGGCTTCAGAACGGCCTACCGGATCCCCAACTGTCGGTAGCCGGGTTTTCAGTTTTTCTTCTGGGGTTCGATGCATGCTGTCGCAGGGCTGATAACGTCACTCGGCAATTCCGTATTAATCAGTACTGAGATTTCAGATGACAGGTAAGTCTTTTTCAGCGTTTTTTACCCCGTTTTCTTCAACCTTCTTATGGAGCTGGCTGGGAGGGCGTCTTCACCTCATGATGGCGCCACCGGAAGTCGTTCGTGGGGAATCTGATGCGAAAATATTCGTAGATGACCTGAGTCATGATCAGCCATGATCACAATGAATGGCGATGCTGGCTCGAAGGGCCAAATGGCCTCCTCCTGCACCTATTTTCGATGTTTCTATGAGTCTTGCTCAGGGTTTTATCAGTAGCAGAGCAGCTACCTTGCTGCGATCTATTGAAAGTCATCCCTCATGCCAAACTTTTGTAATATTTTTTAATAAATTATATTTAAAAAAAAGGTGTTGGGCGATCTGATCGCCGAGCCTACGCTTGGTGTCACCAATGTAGAGAAGCTGACACCTAGAGCAGCGGATGCAATAGATGAGATTGGGGAAGGTGCAGATGAACCTCTGCCTGCTTGGGTCCTTGGATGGAGTCAAGGGGCTGGGGAGCATGAGGTTGGAGGCTTGGGAGGGCTGGGAGCCAGAAGTGATGAAGCCCGTGATGGTTTTTGAGATAATTTCCTGGTGCTTGTCTGTGGGGTCATGGTCCAAGGATGAGTGGGGGGGGGGTGTCTGAGAGTTGACGCCTGGCCTCAGACTCGTAGAGATCAGCGGGCCAGACTACCTCGGCAATTCCCTTGTTGGCAGGTTTGATCACCCAGTCGGGTGCTGGGCCTCCTCCATGGCCAGAGTGAGTTGGGCCTCCTCCATGGCTATAGTGAGTTGGGCCTCCTCCATGGCCAGAGTGAGTTGTAACAAGGACAGAGTCCCCCTTGTCCTCTCCTTCCATACCACCACCCGTCACATACTACAGATTATCCTCCGGCATTTTCCCATCTCCAATGGAATCTCATCACTGGCGACATCTTTCCATCTCCTCCCCTTTTGGCTTTCCACAGAGACCACTCCCTCCATAACTCCTTGGTCAATTTGTCCCTTCCCACCCAAACCACCTGGTACAGAGACAAGGGGGGAGGTAAAGCGACACCTGGTACTTTCCCTTGCAACCGCAGGAAATGCTACACTTGTCGCTTTACCTCCCCCCTTGACCCAAGGACCCAAACAGTCTTTCCAGGTGAGGCAGAGGTTCACCTGCACCTCCTCCAAACTCATCTATTGCATCTGCTGCTCTAGGTGTCAGCTGCTCTACATCGGTGAGACCAAGCAAAGGCTTGGCGATCGCTTCGCCAGTAACACCTCCGCTCGGTTTGTACTAACCAACCTTATCTCCCGGTGGCCCAGCACTTCAACTCCCCCTCCCATTCCAAATCCGACCTTTCTGTCCTGGGCCTCCTCCATGGCCAGGATGAATCCCACCACAAATTGGAAGAGCAGCACCTCATATTTCGCTTGGGAAGTTTACACCTCAGTGGTATGAACATTGACTTCTCCAATTTCAGGTGGTCATTGCTTTCTCCCTCCTTCCCCTCCCCTTCCCAGCTCTCCCACAGCTTACTGTCTCCGCCTCTTCCTTTCTTCCTCCCACCCTCCCCCACCTTCATATCAGTCTGAAGAAGGGTCTCGACCCGAAACGTCACATATTCCTTTGCTCCATAGATGCTGCCTCACCTGCTGAGTTTCTCCGGCATTTTTGTCTACCTATGTATATAAATCTCTGCTCATCTCAAAGTGCTTTACAGCTTGTGAAATATTTGAAAACATACTCATTATTGTAGTGCAGGACATAGAGCACGTAAAATCAACACTGTGATTTCCTCCATAAGGCAATTATGACGAGATATTGTTTTTTCATTGGTATTAATTGTGGTATAAACACAAACCAAAAATCATTGTGGATTAACTCTCTTGCCCAAGTTTAACAAAAAATATGGCAATTTTTATGCCCAAAGTTTTATATCCAGAATTTGGCAAATTGAACAGTGCAGTCTTTCTTTGTTTAGTTTTATATTTCTCATGAGTGAGATTTGAACATGCAGTCTTATTCATGAGCAGAAGTTCTACTAACCGAGCCAAGGCTGGTAATTATTGTTTTATTGTCTTGGTAACCTGTTTTAGTGTGACTATTAAACAAACGCTGCTCGTTCATTTAAAAAAAAAAATCATTCATGGGATGTGAGCTTTGCTGCTTCCCCAGGATTGAATTACCCAACCCTAGATGCCCTTGAAATAGTGATGGCGAGCTGCTTTCTTGCACTGCTGTCACCCTAGAAGTTTGGGTACATCTGCAATGCTGTTAGAGAGAGATTCCAGGATTTTTACCAAGAAATAGAGAAGGAATGGTGATATATTTTCAATTCAGGAGGCTGTGTGGCTTGGAGGGTAATGGTAGTGATTTAATACCTTTGCTGCACTTTTCCTTCTAGTTGATAGAGGTTGTAGGGTATGGAAGGTGCTGCCTAAATAGTCCGAGTGAGTTGCTATTGTGCATTCTGGAGAAGGTACAAACTGTGGATACAGTTCGTTAGTGGTGAAGTGGGTGAATACCCATGAATGGGGTGTCTACCAAACAGAATACTACATACTATATGGTGTTGAGTTTCTTGATTGTTCTTAAAGTTGCATGTATTTGGGCAAATGGTGAATATTGGTTATCAGATCACCCCTCTGATGTATTTTTCCTGGAAGAAGGATTCTCACCCTGTCTTCAGTTCTGGTACTTTCCTTTCAAGTCATATCTGCCTGTTATCCAATGCCACCATTTATTTTTCCATTATCGAGGCCAGAACTGCACATAGTACTCCAAGTTCTGTAATTACTTTAACAGCAGAGGCAAATAGATCTTCTAAGGGGAATCCTACTCCACAAAAGCAAATGGTATGTTAGCATTCATAGCGAAAGGATTTGAGTATAGGAGCAGGGAGGTTCTACTGCAGTTGTACAGGGTTTTGGTGAGGCCACACCTGGAGTACTGCGTACAGTTTTGGTCTCCAAATCTGAGGAAAGACATCCTTGCCATAGAGGGGGTACAGAGAAGATTCACCAGACTGATTCCTGGGATGTCAGGACTTTCATATGAGGAAAGATTGGATAGACTCGGTTTGTACTCGATGGAATTTAGAAGATTGAGGGGGGATCTTATAGAAACCTACAAAATTCTTAAGGGGTTGGACAAGCTAGATGCTGGAAGATTGTTCCCGATGTTGGGGGAGTCCAGAACAAGGGGTCACAGTCTAAGGATAAGGGGGAATTCCTTTAGGACCGAAATGAGGAAAACATTCTTTACACAGAGAGTGGTGAGTCTCTGGAATTCTCTGCCACAGAAGGTAGTTGAGGCCAGTTCATTGGCTATATTTAAGAGGGCGTTAGATGTGGCACTTGTGGCTAAAGGGATCAGGGGGTATGGAGAGAAGGCAGGTACGGGATACTGAGTTGGATGATCAGCCATGATCACATTGAATGGTGGTGCAGGCTCGAAGGGCCGAATGGCCTACTCCTGCACCTATTTTCTATGTTTCTATGTAATAATTATTGGTATTCAAGGTGCTAAAATAAATTACGGCAAGGCCCTATAAAATCATAGGCTGCATTTTATTAGTACAATCATATCTGATCTGGCTCTTACACATTTGACTTTCTGACAATTCTCTTTACTCACAATGTTCATAGAGAGAAAAAGCCCTGCTGTTTTCACAAGCAGATCCACCTCAAACATTCAGCCTTTTGTTGTTAGCGAACACAAGCATCATCTCACAGGATTTATGACGATTATGTGGATTCAACCTCTCTTTGAGGATTGTGCCAGTTGCAAGCTTTGGCTACAATTTAAATCAGAAAGGCACTACAAACAAGAAATCTCATTGCATTGTATATTTGATGTGCTACACAATTGAACTTTACTAGATATGTGATTAATTATTTGGTGGGCAACACGCTTTTTTGTAAATTTACTCTTTCTCTCTACTTTGCATAACATGTTGAAGCATAGAGACTGTCTGGTATAGACATCAACATCAAATATCATGAAATTCATGTTTGCCATGTGTGAAATTTGTTTGTGGATATGGGAGTACTAAGTGCTACGAGCCTAGCAAACAATCAGCAGTAGAGAGAATACAAGCTAGGAATTGTGTCGGAATGATGAATGTTATCTTTCTTCATCTTTATTCATCCAGGGATATAGACATTTATGGGTCAACATTGATGAATTAACCTTAGTTAATCTTGAGAGCAGCTGCCTTCTTTAGCTGCTACAATCCTTGGACACTGACACACTACTGTCAGATAAAGAGTGCCAGGAGTGCAGTGTCAGTAGAGGATGCGGTAGAGTATGCAGTGTCAGTAGAGGATTTCCAAGTCTCTATGATGTGTGCTTGAAGGTACTCACAGGTTCTGATAATGCAACAATGCCATTGCCTGTCCTACCAGTTACCAGATAGAAGTAGCATATTTGACCAGTGATAAAATAATGGTGAATGGAAGCCTTGTGATGTAGGAACTTGTAGAAATAACAAAATCAGTGAAGTTTGTAATATGGTCAAGGTGGCACAGCGGCTGAGTTCCTGCCTTTACAGCGTTGCAGCGCCGGACACCCAGGCTCGATCCTGACAATGGGTGCTGTCTGTACGGAGTTTGTACGTTCTCCCCATGACTGCGTGGGTTTTCTTTGAGATCTTCAGTTTCATCCCACATTCCAAAGTTGGTAGGTTAATTGGCTTGCGTTTGTATTCTTGGTATAAGTGTAAATTGTCCCTAGTGTGTGTAGGATAGTGTTAACGTGTGGGGATCGCTGGTCGGCCTGGACTCGGTGGGCCGAAGGGCCAGTTTCCATGCTGTATCCCCAAACTAAAATAAATCTTACCTAAGGTAAGTGCCTTACAGGAAAATGGTAGAGGGAAATTATGCCAACTTGGCAAAAGACAACTTAAAGCTCACATTAGAAAAGACCAGTGGAATAATTAGAGTATGAAAATGTTTTGACTGCAAGGCAGAGTTAAATAGAATAAACATAACTGTATGGAGTTAGAATATAGTATTCACAGGATAAGTATGATATAACAAGAATGAAGGCCTACAGTGGTTATCAGTGAGTAGGTTGGGAGAACTGCTGTCAAGTCCTCCATAAATCAATAACTAATTACAGAATTTTGATGATTAATTGTGAAACTGTAGAATCTGTACCTAATTATTGTAATGCAAATTTTATAAAGTTATGTATGATTTTTCGGGCATCAGAGCATTCTTGTTTTCTCGGGAATACTCTCCAGTATGTACTGTTAGAAGGCCTGAATAAACAACCTTGTTTGAGAAACTCACCACCATTGCATGAGAATTTCTTTGTGTGTTGTCCTGATCTGAGTTGTGATTAATATAATGATGGGGCCCTACATGAAAGCGCAGATTCAGGATGCAGGTTAAATCCCTGGAAACACATGCATTTTGGAAACAGTGCCTTGTTTACACATTTCATAGACTGTAGTTGAATAAATTATCTAGTGACTGAGCCTTTCTCGTCCCCTGACAAGAAGGTTGCCCTATCAGTAGGACATGCCCAATTGTCCTAAGAAGGAAAACTAGAGATTTGTAATCACTTATCTACAGAATGCTAAAGAGAGATAATGAAATTGAACAAATTGAATTTCAGCCTCATTCAACCCCAAAATACTTCAAGTCTTTGAGTGATCCTTCACAAATTACAGATTGAGGTGGGTGGGGCAGCTCCCTGCAGCTAAATGCATGGGTTCTTTTATTTAAATGGGATCAGGGCAAGCATTAAACCAGCATTAGATTGGAATTGATTTAACCATCTTCCCATTTTGCACGTGCATGCAAAGACTGCATTTCTAATTAAGCAAGCACCAGTCATGCTGAATATGAACTGTCAGTTCTGGAAATAAATCAATGTATTGCGTAAAACAAACTTTTCTGAAATCAATCAGTAGCTTTTTAAATTCTAAATTCATCGCATATTAATCCATCTAAAATTCTGTGCACAAAAGATACGCTGGTATTTTTGTATCAAAACAAGCCAGAACTGCTGATCGTGATTTGGCATTACTAATTAAAATCATCGGCAAACAACAATTTTAACACAAAATTAATGCCATCAAAATACTTGCAATTGCAATATCGGTTTCGCCAATTATTAGCAAGTTGCTTGCTGGAATTTATTTTCAATTTCAGTTCATGATCACTTTCTTTGTTGAGAAAACACTTACGGTGACAGCATTACAGTTTATCAGTTTTCATAACTCTCGTGCCCTGAGGCTCGTTTGAAATAAAATTGCCAGTTTTAAGTACCAGAGGGATGTGGAAGAGTTGTTTGACAGTTTATATTGAAACATTCATTGAAGTAATAAACATCATTGACAGTTACGCATTGCGTCTTAGTGAACAGTACACATTGGCAGAAAACCTAAAGGATTCTGTGACTGATATGGAAAGGCTACGTTGGATACCACATGAAAAGCAAGCAGGTTTTGGATTTGTGGTTCACAATTAACCAATGGTCATTGATTGCACTTCAGGCAACATATCAGCTTCTAGCTACCGGCTCATTTAAAAAATAACTCTTGACGCTGTGCTGTTAATTAGTTGCATACATCAGCAGGAGCCTTAATATCACAACTCGTTATGTTAGCTTGCACTGGTTAAATTGTACTTCTCAAATAGAGTAGGTACGTTGAGCCTGCATCAGCTTTGTAAAACTGTGTTCACTCATGAGCACGCCTACATTATTGCCTGTCACTGAATCTAAGGGTTGATTAGGAATCTACAACTTTACCTGGTGTAATATTTATGCCCGGCTAGGAAGAGATTCAAATAAGTATCTGTGACAATCGATTGTCATAAATAGTTAACATTACAGACCCTAGTCTTGTTTTAAGATTCTCAAATTACATTGTTATTTATATTTAAATTCCCAGCCATCATAGTTGGGATTAAAACTCACATCTTCCTTCGATCAATTAACAACACACCTGTCTATACGTCCATTATGTGAATCACTGTGATACCACAAGCAGTGATGGCAGTTGTGCAGGAAGTGAACCAGGAAGTACTAAAAGTTTGCGGCACATGGATGAATAAGTGGTCTCCAGGTTGAATGGAAGTTATGGTTAGACAGAAAGCAGGAAAGAGGTGCTAGATCTACTGGGAGCCAAGAGACCACCTGATACATGGTCAAGGACAATGGGGTCCTGCTTTTTTTTGAAATGCAATGTGGAACAGGCTCTTCGACCCACCTAGTCCACACCGACCAGCAATCACTTCTACACTAGCTCTATCCTACAAACCAGGGACAATTTACAGAAGCTGATTACAAATCGACACGTGGCAACTCTTTGCATACCTTGTGTATGTAAAACAAAGAATTTCACTGTCACGTGGTAATAAAGTATCATTCATTCATTAATATTTGAACTTTTTATATCTCCCACTTTTACCATTCACAATTGCTTCTGATTTATGATCTGCAAATTACGTAAGCAAGCCTGAATTTTCTACCCTCCCTTGTCGCTTCCTTACCTCTGTGCCCTTTTCCTTTCAGATACACAAATCTGAGCAGAAATTGGAGGCACAGCAAGAAGGGAGTGATGCTGAAGACTTGTCCCTGTCACTTTATTTGACACTTGCAGCCACCATCATAGACACCTACAACATGAGCATGGGTAACAGATATATCAGAAGCAGCATTAGCAAGGTTGAAACACAACTGAGCAACCAGGGCAGTGGGGATGAATTAGAGTGTAATAAAAAAGAATTACAGATGCTGGTTTATACCAAAGATAGACACAAAATGCTAGAGTAACTCTGCAGGTCAGATAGCAACTCTGGAAAAAATAGATAGGTGATGTTTTGGGTCAGGACCCGTCTTCAGACTGATTGTAGAGTTTTGAAATTGGAAGCAAGAAAAGACCAGGAGAAATCAGGGCCGGCAACAGATGACTTCAGGCAGGATGGTTCCTGATGGGCCAATTGTTGGCTAGGGACAATGTGATGCCAAGAGGGATGCACAGTTGCAAACTGTGGAGCTGGTTAACAGACATTTTGTGGAGAAAGGGAGTGGTAGGTGGCTCAATGGGAGGAAAAGTGAGGGGAAGTAGAGGGGAATGTATATACGTTACCTAAAATTGGAGAATTCAACACAATAGTTCAGAATCTACAAAGTTGCTCACTAGTTCCATGACATAAAAGTCTGATAATTATTTTAATGGAGGATCCTACAGAAGTGCATGCACTATAAAATCTTTAGTGCACTGTGAGGCCGCCCAGAAAACCTGTGAACAATGTCAAGCTCGCTTAACGGCCAGCATACATTTGGCAAGTAGTTTTATGCACAGCTTGCAGCTCAACCTCTGCAGTGTGGACATGGTGGGCAAATACATCCCTACACGCTGGACCTAATCATCTGATGGGCAATTACTCTTCAAAAAGGAGGGCCAGCTTTTTCACAGGGGTAAGGTACATATAAGGAACGTGCTGCGAGACGAAGTATCAGAGGCAGGTGCTATCTCACCATGTTCACCAGAGATGGCCCGTCTTCTCCATTGATTTTACTCACAATGCTTTATCTTTCATGGTTCCAGCTGGCACAAATCCAATGCATAGATATCCCAGAACTGCTTGAAAACTGCAGAAAATCAACACCGTGTCTCCATGAAGAATTAGATATCAAAGCTCACGAAACTCAAGACCTTGATGTTTGTATAAAAGTCCAAACTTTCTTAGTAGCTATCTGGCTAAGTATGAGCTGTTAAATGCAGACCTGCTGGCATTTCTCATGAAAATCTGGTAATCGTGGTCGAATTCCAATATCACCAGATTTTGTCTCATTCTGCTAAAGATAAACAGCTCTACAGAACCTTATATCATTTTGTCTTTTCCGTAGATCATTTGTCATTTATGAATTCTGGGCTGCTGAGAATATTTGTGAAAAGCAAATACTTTGCACTTTAAATAGAGTGTTAAAGACACTTCGTCTACCAGCTGAGCAATTGCTCATTGGCTTTTTAATCATGTGCTTTGACACAAAGTTGAGAAATTACTAGGCTAAAGTTAGGTATGTTGCAAAACTTACCTTGAGCGGCGCTGCAGTTCTGCTGCTCCCCGTGTGCGCGACTTTGGTGCCTTTCAGAGGGGGGCGGGCTTAAAGTGCCGTTTTTCAACAGACCTGGAAAATCGATGAATGTCGGGCGATTTCGTTGCGGAAGAAAAATCGCTCTGACATTTCATGAATGAAGGTATTTTTAAATTACTCTAAATTATTTATTAACTAGAGTAATTTAAAAATCACCTTCAAAAGCCGTGAGCACCGACAACCGGAAGGATTTTGCGTAGGGGAGAAAAAAAGGTAAATAGTTTATTTTTATATTAAAAGTTGGTTGTTCAGGAGGCTTTAATAACATTTTCATGTTGCGAAATGGGGTCCCAAAAAATGTATGAACAAACAGTATTTTTCCTCCCGACTTCACCGCTAACCGCAACGTTCTAATCCACCGCATTCCACTAAAACCCACTCGCTAGTTGATTTAAATGGCCATTAATTTACAGGAATCAAACACTAAATTCCTTCCATTTGGCCCAGAAATTCATGAAAATTAGATTTAAAAATTATGTTATATTGTGGATTATTGTGTGAATGTTATTTGGACACTTAGGCAATTAAAAAAAAGTTTATCTTTTCTTAAGAAATGGATAGATGTTTAGATGTACTCATTGAATTTTGTAATTAGCTACAATTAGATAACTAACTAATTATATGCTTTAATTTCAGGTCATCCAAGTAAGATTGTTTCATATTTGTTTCAGAATGCTTCAATCTATAATAACTGAAAATTTCATTGAGTTCTCTTAATTTTTAAGAAAGTTATGGGCTTTTAACTTTTCCAGATCACAGCTTTTGAGTTAAGTCAATTGAAAGGCAATGGGGAACAACATGCTAATTTCCGAGTATGAAAATGGCCATAACTTTCTTAATACGGAAGATATGAAAGTAAATTAGGTGTCAAATTAAACTTCTTTGTATGCTTTATCTGATGGGATAAATTGCAGACTTGATTTTTTAAATCTCAAAATTTTGTAACATTGCTACTAAAGTTTATTAACCAGATTGTTTTTAAGATTTAAATGAACAAATCAAGATGCAGCAGCTTCTCCTGTTTGAACAGTGAAAATGTTACACTTTGCTCACTCTTGGCCTTAGTATTCCTTAATCTATAATCCACTCGACTAAATGGTATTGGAAGCCTGGTTCCCCCAACACAACCTGTTCCCCAGCGCAACACTCTCCCATTCCCCCAATGCAGCCCGTTCCCAAACGCAATATTCCACCACTCACCCATAGCCTCCAACTGCGCAGGTATGGCTCATTTGCCCTCATCCCCGGCACTTCCACCCCCTCCTCTTCACCATCCCTCTTCCCCCTCTCCTCCTCCCCTCCCCCAATCCCTCCATCTCCTCTCCGTCCCTCTCCTTTCTCCTACCCTCAATCCCTCTCTCCATAACATATCTTCCCTCCCTACCCCCCTCCTAGCCCTCAATCCCTCACCTCCTGCAATCACCCCTATCACCTCCCCCATTGCCCTCCTCTCCCTATATTCCCCACTCCCTACCTCCCCCATTCCCCCCTCCTCTCCCTCCATCCCCCCTCCGCCCCCACACTCCCTCCTCACCTTCCCCACTTTCCCCCCTCTCCCTACCCCCTCCTCTCCATCAATCATCCCACTCTCCCTCCTCACCTCCCCAGGATCTCGAGGGTGCCGCTCCTTTCCCCCCTTGAGTGCCCAGAGAAGCAGCGCCACCGCCCTCAGAGCCAGGCTCAGTGCCCAGGCATCGGATCCTTGGCGAGGCCTCAGCTGGCCACGCAGGGCCGGATCAGCACCAACAGCCATAGGCCTCAGAGCCAGGCTCGCATCCAGGACACGGGTCGGTGAGGCCTCTCCCCGCCCCCAGAATCCGCCCTGGTTGGGAAGTTTGGGGGGGGGGGGGGGGGGGTGGACAGCGTGGACATGACGTGTGGGGTTCTTATGAAAGTTCTGGAATTTTTGTTTGTAAAACAACAATCAATCTTTGAGTCAGTGAATAGACTCGACTTTTGACTCCCTCCATCATACACTCCCCCCAAAACCCTGTCACACACTCCTTCCCCCTCCCTTGTGCAGACCAGTCAGACTGACAGCATTCTCTTCCAGCTGCTGCTGCCCTTCACGTTGGCGACCCCCACGCAATATTCCACCACTCACCAGTTCCCCCAACACAGCTCTCTCTCTCTCTCTCTCTCTCTCTCCCTTTCCCTCTCCCTCTCCCTCCCTCTGCCTTTCACCCTCTCTCCCTCGATGGCGGCATTCTCCTTGAAGCTTCTACTGTCGTTACCGTTGGAAACCTCTTCTTCAAGCTGTTGTTAGCTTTGGCAATGTGCCATTGTGATGTCATTGTTGCACTTGGCAGCTTGTGTAAATGCGAACCCAATCACAGTGATTGGTGGACTGTAAGATGGCATTGTGACATCATCACTGGAAGCTGCTGGAAGACTCAGAATCCGTTTGGCGTGGAGAGGAAAAGTGCGTAAAAATCTGGAAATATTTCAGCGCTACCGCGCAGCATTTTGACGACAGTACAAAAAAAACACATACACGAACACATAGATATATACGCACATACATACAAGATGAGAGTTTTACACATATGTAGATATACTAGACTGGACTTTGGGTCTGCTCCCCCAACACAATATTCCACCACTCACCCGTTTCCCCAATGCAACCCGTTGCCCCAATGCAATATTCCACCACTCACGCATAGACCCAGACTGTGCAGGTGCAGCTCATTTCCCCTCATCCCCAGCACTCCTTTCGCCTCCTGTTCACCCTCCCAATTCTTTCCCCTCTCCTCCTCCACTCCCCCAAACCCACCCTCACCCCTACCTTCAGTCACTCCCTCCCTCTATAACTCCTATCCCCTCCCTACCCCTGCCTATCCCTCTATACCCCACCTCCCCACCTCCCACTATCCTCTCACCTCCCCCACTGCACTCCTATCCCTTTATTCCCCACTTATTCACAACCACCCCACTTCCCTCACCTCTCCCACTATTCCCCCTCCTGCCCCACTCTCCATCCTCACCTCCCCCACTTTCCCCCTCTCCCTCCCAAGGCAATCCTCTCCCTCAATCCTCCCCACTCTCCATCCTCACCTTCCCAGGATCTTTCTCTTCTCCTTCTCCCCTCCCCAACCTCTCCCTCACCTCTTCATCCCTCTCCTTTCCCCTATCCTCAGTCACTTTCTCCCTAACTTCCCTCCCCTCCCTAGCCCCCCTCCTAACTCTCTTCCCCCACCTCCCACACTCCTCACCTTCCCCTATCCCCCCACTATCCCGCCTCATCTCCCCCACTGCCCTACTCTCCCCCTATTCCCCACTCACTACCTGACCCACTCCCCCCTCATCTCCCTCTATTCCCTCTCCTTTCCCCCCACCTCCGTTTTGACTCCATCGCCGCAAGGTCCCACTGCCGCCGCGGCCCCTTCGCCCCGAGGCCTCACTGCTATGGTCTTGATGCCTGCTGGATCACTGCGTAGAATTCTGGCTGGGGCCTAGCGGGTAGAATCCCATGTCGGATGAAGTGGCTGATGGTGCCCACGACTGGGCACCACGAAGGCCAGGAAGTGGGCTTGGCCGCCTGGCCCACCCTGAGCCTGCAGACGCAGCTCTAATCATAGTAGCGTTAGTGATGCTCACTCCGCTCCTTCACCTTTCTATTCTCCTTAATGGGCGAGGCAGGTGTCGATCATGACTGACAGTGGACCCGGCCAATCAGTGCGGTGATGGTGCAGGAAGTGGCATCACCGTCCTGGTGACTGACCGGACAGAAGACCAATCTGCGAATGCGCGTTTTAAAAACTATTCAAACCTTAATAACTTTTAAAATATACCATCAATCGGAACAAATCTTGTTGTCCTTGTAGCACAGGAGAATGGTAAGTAAGGTGGCGAAAAATTGAAGCACTACCATTTTTGCGCAATTAGAGAAAAACGCAAAATCGGAAGAGCACAAGTTCAGAATTTTAGTTCCAATTTAAATTGTTTCAATGTTGCAATTTAAAGTGACATATGACATCTGTCATGGTACAGGCCAAGATTCAGGAATATAAGGAACTATTAATTGGACTATAATGGCAACTCTGAAGAACCAATAAATGTTCTTATCGGCCAATGCAGGCATTGTAATAAATCTCCTTCCTCCTGGACAATCAGCTGTAGCATGTAAATCAATCAGAATCCAGAAAGTTAATTGTGGTCAGGTGTGGAAATAAAAAAAAGATCATTACAGTATACAACAGTATGTTTCCATGAGAAGAGAAGCACTTTGCAGATTCCAGGTAATAAGAATGTGGGTTTGAGACCTAACGCTGAATTTAAAGATAACATTTAAGAAGAAGTCTGAAGATGGGTTGTGACCCGAAACATCTCATGCAGAGATGCTACCTGACCCGCTGAGTTACCCATTATTTTGCGTCTATCTTGGTAGAAACCAGCACCTGCAGCTCCTTCTAACGCATTTAACCTGGCATTTCATTAAAATGCAATCTGGGTTACAAGGACAGTGGTCCTTCAGATAAAATATCCAATGCTCTATGAAGTATCCTGTTAAAGCACTCTTCAACATTCTTTCCTCAAGGAATGTTGTTGAAATCAGATTTAATAGTCAGTTAACTTATTAATGTTTGCAAGATCTTGCTGTGCACAGAAATTGGATGCTGTATTTATCTTAGTAACTGTTATTATTTTTTGAAATATTATTTGAGAAATAAAGTAAGTCTTTAAAAAGGGCGACTCGCGGTAACAAATTGTTACATTATTTGAATGTAATGGCATAATTCCTGCTATTTTTCTTTCAGACCTTTGAGAAAAGTTGGACAAGATTATTTGACAGATGTTTTACTAGGACATACAGCAGTGATAATTGATCAGTGATTGCACATCAGCACGCCAATTTCTCTCCTTCAAAATATTCTTAATAATAACTTTGTGCTGAAATATTTTCTCAGTTGAAGTAAATGAAGCTTTCTTTTTGCTTGGTTTAAATTGTAACCACAAATTAAACAAATTAAACAGAGAGAAGGAATAGGTGCTGTTTTGGGCTGTGTCTACCATCGGTTTCAACAAGCATCTGCGGTTCCTTCTTACACCGTAAACAAATTAAATGGTTAGTACTGCACTGTATATATCTTGTAGCAAAATTATCATCTTGATATTAAAAATAGAATAAATATATCTGAAGTACGGCCTTACAAATTTTTCAAATATTTATAACGACCGTATAAAAATTTAAAACATATTTTCTGTCCATGGTTTATTTGTTTTGAGACATTTTCATTTTGCTTTGCTTCAGCTCCACTTTGCCAACTTAAAGGAAGTAATTGGAATATTTTAGATATGCAATTGATAATCTAAAATTGTTTGTTTCAATATATACTAGACCAAGTACAGACCAATTTGGTCTGTCCCCCAACGTGCGGTTGCAGGGGGTGGGGGGGGGCGGGGGGGGGCAGCATGTCCCTGAGGGTGGGTGAGGGGGGTAGAGAGGGGTGGGGCAAGGGGAAGGGGAGGGGAGGTGGAGGGGAGAGAGAGAGAGAAAGGAGAGGGGCGAGAGGTGGGGAGGGAAGGGAGAGGGAAAGAGTGGGGAGGGAGGGGAAGAGGGGTAGCAGGGAGTGGTGGCAAGAGCGAGGGGAAGGGGGTGGGGGGGAGGTGGGGATAAAGAGGGGTGGTGGAGAGAGGGGGTGGGAGCAGTGAGGAGAGAGGGAGATGGAGAGGGGGGAGAGGGAGGAGGAGAGTGGGGTGTGGGAGGGTGTGAGAGGGTTCAGGGAGGGGATAGAGAGGGGTGGGGGAGGGGAGGAGAGGGTGGAGGGGAAGGGGAGAGAGGGGGAAGAGTGTGCAGGAGGAGGAGAGTGGTAAGGGGAGGGGGAAGAGTGAGGGGGGGAAGAGGGGTGGGGGAGGAGATGGGGACAGGTGGGGCATGGGGGAGAGAGAAGTGGAAGTGGGGAGAGGGTGAGAGATGTAGGGAGAGTGGTGGAAGTGGAAGAGAGAGAGGGGAATGGTGGAAGAGGGAGAGAGGAGTAGGGAAAGGAGTGGGG